>CM029609.1:17871902-19152172 GCA_017311315.1 Dendrocalamus latiflorus | reverse complement strand
TTCAGTTTTTTTATTACTAAGCATCTCTCTAAGCGCCTGCATTGGACATGCTCTTAGAGGCCACTGGAAGATTATTTGATTGAAGGATCTGATGAACAATTGAAGATGAAGGATGTCCCAATCTCTGATGCCACTGCTCCTCTGTAACCTTGGCCGAGAGCAGTGCTTGAATGGGTTGACTGCCTTGGATAGAATAGAGACCATTCTTACACCTGCCTTTGAGAAAAAATGGTCCTCGTGGCCTGATCTTTGACAAAGAAACAATTCGGGTGAAATTCAACAAACACATTGTTGTCGGCAACAAGTTTATGAATAGATAGGAGATGTCTATTAATCTTAGGAACATGCAGAATGTTTCTCAAGAATAAGGGACGGGATTTTGTAGCAATAGAAGAATTACCAATGTGATCAATAGACAAACCTGTCCCGTTGGCCACATGGACCTGATCACCGCCGGTGTATCGCTCACGTGTCGTCGGGCGCTCCAAATCATGAGTGATGTGATCAGTTGTGCCGGTGTCGGCATACCAGTTGGAGTCGACAGTGTAAGAGTTCGTGACTGCTGCAGCCACCCTGTTGGAATCATCAGCTTGATAGTTGTGGTCGAATTGATGGTAGCATCGTAGTGCTTCATGTCCAGGTTTGCTGCAGACCTGACACATTGGCCTTGCGCCATTGTTGTCGCTGCCCTACGCATGGCCAGAGTTGCTGTGCCCAGTGGATGGCTTTCCTTGACCTTGACCCCGGCCGCGCCCACGAGCGTTCTTGCCTCCTCCACGAGATTGGTTCCTGCTCACATGGTTTACTGAAACTTGAAAGGCAGAATTGTTGTGCTCGAGCCTCATCTCAAAACTCAACATGTGAGCATAAAGATCACTCAGAGAGATGGGGTCAACCCGAGTAGTGATGCTTGTGACAAGCGGATCATACTCAGTGCCAAGCCCAGTTAAAACGTAAGAGATGATCTCTTCCTCCTGAAGAGGACTTCTAATCGCAGAGAGCGTGTCAGCGAGGCTCTTTGCCTTGCGGAAGTAATCCGCAATGCATGAATCCTTCGTCTGCAATGTTGATAACTGCATCCGGATCTACATGGTTCGAGCTCTTGAGCTCGAAGAGAACATATTCTCCAGTGCCAGCCAAACTTCCCTTGAGGAAGACAGGAAGATGACGTGAGAGAGCACTTCGGTGAGGGAAGATAGAAGTGCTCTCAGTACAAACTGATCTTGTTGAAACCAGACATTATAATCTGGATTCGGCACCAAGGTGGCTCCTCCCTCTATGGCCCGAGAGATCGTCGGTGAGGGACGCACGGTGCTGCCGTCAACGTACCCGAGCAGGTGCTGGCTTCTAAGGTACGGGAGAAGTTGTGCCTTCGATAACAAGTAGTTCTCACGAGAGAGCTTCACATTGATCATGTGGTTGAAGGATGGCACTGGCAGGAATCCGGCTTGGGATGTGGCACCAACAAGGTTCACCGTGATTGAGGAAGAACTCGTGTTGGTTGCCATGGCGAGAGGACACGAGTGAACTAGATCGTGGCTCTGATACCATAAAAGGTTTTAGAGGAAGAGTTGTATGCCGAACTGACTGATCCTCACATGATCCATTCATTTATATATTAGTCATGTTACAACGGAGAAAATGAATTCATGAACAGCTAACAAACCACTAACCAACTACTAACCGAGAATATGGGAGAGAGGCCTACATACTTGGAACCGTCAACTCCATGCTAACAAACCCTATTGACTCGCTAACATAACACTCATATAGAAACAGACTATAGAACAGGTCAAGGCATATTTTAACACCTTCCATCTTGGAAACATCTTGAAAGGGAGACCTAAGCTTATTTGATAGTGTGGAAGCAATTGAGCCGCTTTCAAGGTACAAGTCATCATGACGTAAACTTGGATGATATATCTATTACCATATATAGTCATCGTAATCAACCAGCATTAGTTTTTTCTGCTGCGTTGGCATTGTTAGCCTGCCCTTCAAACTATATATATGAAGCTGAATAAATTAGTGGTTGGTTAGCTCATTGCTCTCTCCTGTCAGAAAAACCGATGTTAAATTGTTATATAGTCTTCTTGGCCTTCCATTATGTTTGAAGGGGTATCTGATGCATACACTTTACGGTTTACACAGTTGACTATGAGGTGCGATAGGTGGCAATGAGCTAGCCATCCCTGTATATATTCCTGGTGTAAACTCAATCTTAATAATTCTCATAATAATCAGAACATCTCTGTCAGGATTGCATTTGATCTTTTCTCCGCTCTCATATACTGCATTTCTAGGGTACTAGCATACATGATACATCCTCTCTCAGAAAGTGCTTGACATGTTTGGCCATTTTAAGGCCAGATATCTCTCTTTTTTGGATCTGAAGAAAAAAGAATAATTAAACAGGTGTGAAGGCATTTCTTGTTTCTTGCTCGCACTTGCTGCTCGCCTGAATAAATGTTGTACACGACACGCCCATTCTTTTTTTTTTTTTTGAGATTACAAGGTATATCATCTAGCCTATCTCAACTTATTTAAGGCAAAAGGCTTTATTGTTGTTATTATTGTTGTATTACAAGGTATATCACCTACGCATATACATAGTGTGGACGCAGACATGTATGTATGTGTACTTTTAAAATTGATGAACACCAGCACTAAATCTAACTTAGAACCTAATGGGTTAAGTGCACATTCGCACATCTAGTCATGTGGCTTGTTCATTCTTTTTTGTAGAGTTCAAGGCAAATATACATATCCAACACACACTACACCCACACCACCTAATCACCTATATACACATAGCACCAACATACGAATTTTTACTAAATACGTATATATATACTTTTAAAATTGATCAACACCTGCGTTAAAATTTAAAACTTAGGCCCTGTTTGGAATGCGGGAATTTTTTCCGATTCCTGCGGGAATTGAACTGTTTCCTGCAAAATTCCTGTGAAATTCCTCTGTTCCAAACAGACCCTTAACTCTTGGTAGACTGGATATACGTCCGTACATCTAGTCATCTTGCAACAGCCTAGCTTCCCACAACACGCTCATTCTGACCAGACAAGACTTATCTCAACCGAGTTATTTCATATTTTGCATGCACACGACAAAAAGAAAAAAAACATACACCAAAATAGTTGCACCCATATATGCACGGACGCAATCACGCGTACAATTTTGTGGAGTAGCAAGTACCAGCACGTACTGGGAAGCCACTGTTACACAGAACAACTCACGCACGGACGAACACCTGACAATACGTAGTACGACCCGGTCTACTTATTCTTCTTGCGGTTCTCGATGACGAAGAAGAAGGCGAGCGCCACGACGGAGAACGCTGAGAACACGCCGGCGGCGACCTTGAGGGACGCATGGATGCCGGTGATGCCGGCCACGTCGAAGGCCGGCCCGGTCTGGCCGTAGGCCACCTGCGTGCCCGACGCGTCCAGCGCGTAGGCGCGCACGTAGTAGGACCCCGTCGGGAGGTCGCGGGCGACGCGGTACTCGAACCTGCCGGCGGCGGCACCGGCGACGTACGGCTGCTGGGTGACCTTGAACTGGCACGCCTTGTCCTTGCTCAGGTCGTCGTTGGACTTGCGCCACCCGCGGTCCTTCTGGCTCACCGGCGCGTAGCAGAGGCTGACCTTGACGGACTTGTAGCCGGAGTCGGCGCCGGCCGGCTCCGTCGCGTTCAGGGACCACGTCACCGCGATCGTGTCCTCGCCGGCGTGCAGTACTGGCCGTGGAATTTGCTTAATTAGTACTCCATAAAGAGTAGAAGTAGTACACAAAAACATAAAACAATACAAACTTATAACTTGCCTTAGCAAACTAAAGCACAAACCTACTCAATTTTATTATCTTGCGGACAAAACCTAACGCGCACTTAAATATCACATAGTAGTAGTTGTACAGGTTTTGATTTTTGACATGTAAGAATGACAGAATTTTTCTTCACGCAAATAATGCAGTAATTTGAAACGATAGTGTGGTAATAAAAAAGTTTAACTTTGAGCATGCCGATTAAGAAGAAGAAGAGGAAGAAGAGAGAAAAAAAGAGTAAAACCAACACAATGCAAAAATGGTTCTTCTCTTCTCCAAAAGCCTTGCACTGTAGAACAAGCGACAAAAGAACACACGGAGTTGCACCGATTCCTGTCCCGTAGTCTCCTTAGCTACCTAGACAAGGAAGGAAAGAGGGTGCTGGATTTAACATATTCTCGCATTAGTTCGCTAATTTATACTAATTTGAATTCAACCGGTCCGTTTATCGGCCGATATTTTTGAAATTTGAATTCTGATTTAAAACTTTTGAAATTTTTTTAATTATCGGCAAAATCGGCCATACCTTCCCCTCGGGTAAAAATTTAAAATCGTAATGAAAACCCTACATATAACCACTGTAATGCATGATATTCGCCTCTTCGTGGTACAACTCAGTGCATGCCTCCGTACAAAAAGAAGCAACCAATTAACATGACCGATCTTGCACATTGGATCGATGCAAGCAAGAAATGGCAGAACACAAGCAGGTGCAGGACCGTTCTTAGCATGCCAAGAACTTTGGTAGCTAGTGCAGGTGCAGAACACGAGCGCAACCAAGGAGATGCTCGCTCACCTTGGCCGGCCGGCTTGGGGGACGCGGTGACGTCGAGGGCTTTGGGCAGCGCGGAGAGGTGCACCGCCGCGGCCGGACTCAGCAAGCAACCGCCGATGAGAAGAGCCGCCGCCAACAACGAGAGGGCCGCGACCTCTGACCTCGCCATTATCAGTCTCCTCCTCCTCCTCCTCTTCTGATGGCTAACTTAATTGGAGTGGCTTGCGAGATTCTTCTTGCGCGAGTACTCCAATCTCGGCGACGTAGGCGAGGACGCTGGGCTTGGGAGGATGGGAGCAGTACGGATGGGTTAATATACTACAGGCGCCATCGACGCGTGGTGAGTTGGCCTCGCTCCTCGTGGGCGCGCGAGGTGAAGAGGAGGAGCTGCTTCGCGGGGTCGAGGAGGTACCTAGCGCTCTTAATAATTTATAGGAATTGATTAGGCTACGCTAATCAGGCCATCCAAAGTCAGATCTTGACGAGAGCAAAATTATGTTCGGTTTTTAATTGGCTCCTGATTTGCTCTAGAGGAGCCCCAAAGGATCGGGTCACTCGTGGGAAGCGGCAAGCGCGAATCAGCAATCGCAAAATATTCGTGAGACCCAGTTCAGACTCCTCATTTCCCAAGAAAACACTCCCAAGAGAGATGGTGCACATGGATACGACCGTCCACCGAGGTCGAACACGACGAAATGTGTCCGTTTCTTGGCCCCGTAGTTTTTAGCTTGATTTATGGTTTTTTTTAATAAATAAACAGAATTATTTCTCTGTCTAGAACATATCACTAACAATTCATTCAGTTCTTGCTGCTCTTATGTGTCCAGACACTGCCATCAGAAGCTCAAACACAACAAATCAGAAACTGCAGCTTTGCAGGGAGCCATTAGCTTCACAATTCACCATCAGTCCATCACGACAAAAAAAATTCCCAGCCATTTCGAGTGGCTGTACTTCCAGTGCATCTGATTTGTTGGCTGGTTGATGAGTTGATAGAAACAGCATGCCGGCAATGGCATGGTAAAACCGTCGCCAAAGGCCTTAAAATAGGATATTTTGTGGGTCATGTGGCCCTTAGCATTGGTAAGAGTTACAAGGTGCACGATTTGTTTGACTTGCCTCCATCAGAGTAAAAATAGAGAGAGGGCATGCAACTTATCGGTACCTGCCTGTAGATGTCATTGAGAGTGATAGGAGCCAGCAAGAGCAACAGGTGCCGATGAATGATCAACAACTAGGCAGATCAGGATTATCCAATGTAAACAGAGAGGAACAGAATTATTGAGGGAGTGATACATTTTTTAGGCCTTGTTTGGAGTACATCGCTTCTGCTGGATTTAGTTGGATTTGTGGTTTTTATAAGATATTGTTGTGCTGGTTAATAATGATGTGAGTTATTTGCACAAACCCACCTGGCTCTCCTCTGGTTGTCTTTTCGGTGTTTTGTTGTTCTCCTTGTTCTTCTTTGGGGGTGGTATTTGGATACATTGTTTCTACAACTTGTCTGTTTTTCTCTCAAGTATATGCATGGGCAGATTTTTTAGGGGGTCGAAAAGTATTTCCAAGGAAATATTGCTAGATTTACCAAAGTTTCACTTTGTACCATCCTTTAAAATTCTTCTTACTTAACACCACCCTTTCTTACTTTTTGTTGCGCTTTGCATCAGGGGAGCGACTTGGAGCTACCCCTTTTAGGGCCTGTTTGGAACAAAGGAATTTCACAGGAATTTTGCAGGAAACAGTTCAATTCCCGCAGGAATCGGGAAAAATTCCGGCATTCCAAACAGGGCCTTAGCCTTTAGCCCACCCGCAGGCGACAGGCTCTTCTATGGAGCTCACCGGCGGTGAGATATGACCTAAAATGGAGAGAGAGAGAGAGTAGAGTAGAGTTGAGGATATGGGGGCTAGCAGTGTATGTGGAGATGCAGTGTCAGAGCAACTCCAGCAGGGTCTCTATTTGAGCCCTCATCCTACTTTTGAGGGCCGAGGGGCAAAAAACTCACTCCAGCAGGGCCCCTACTTGAGCCCTCAAAAGTAGGGGGCCCTCAAATCTCCCCCTCGAGCCCTCATTCCTGGGGGGTCTGGAGGGAGCCCCTACTTTTGAGGGCTCAAGTAGGGGCTCTGCTGGAGTGAGTTTTTTGCCCCTCGGCCCTCAAAAGTAGGATGAGGATGAGTGTGGGTCTTATGTGTCATCCCCTCTAAGAATGAATTTGAGGGTCATGTTTTGAGGGCTCCTGCTGGAGTGAAGCCCAAAAAACAGAGCCCTCAAAAGTAGGGAGAGCCCTCAAATAAAAAGTAGGGGCCCTGTTTTGAGGGCTACTACTGGAGTTGCTCTCATGTACTCACAGCAAATAGGACAGGCGGAGGCGACTGCGATAGCTTGCGGGCGGGGAATCGAGGAAGGTGAGGTGCGCTGCGCATTAACGCCCTCGTGGTGTTTGGAACTCATCGGTAAAGACGGCATGGACTATGTTCTTATCTGTCTACTACCGTCTCAAATAGCGTAGATAAAAATCATAACTCAATAGAACAAAGCCAAGGCCGGAGATACTCAGTGGCGAGTTGTCCACGTGCTGTCCGGTGGTGGGGAAAGGTATATGTCGAGGAGACGAAAGGATTTCTACATCTGTAGGCAATACAGCCATAATCAAAAGCTTTATTCCGCTGAGAAAAGATGAGTTATAGCTCAACAAGTGCTACTTCAAATTTTCTTCGACCAACTAGAGAATAGTAATACTCACTAGGCACTATATATAAAAGATCCAACCTCGCCGCAATTCAGCTGTAATGGGAAGACGATCGCCTTGTTCCTTCTAACTTTCTAAGGGATCCTCCTAGGCTTGCTGGTGAGGTATTCCGAAGACGGTGCTATTTTGCTGTCTCCACTTGGCCTATCTAAAGAATAGTGCCAGAAATGTCCTTATCCTCACCGGATGTTGTTATAGACACTATTCTTTTGGGAGCTGTGGGATGATTTTTATGTGCGTTTTTTGAAATGATAGTGAACAACAGAGAGGTATTTTTTAAGACAGAGCAGTGGACGGCTATGTTGCGTAGCTAGGCTGCCTGAGCAACAGGGGAGAAACCCCCAGAACCAAATCACCGAGATCACATCCGGGTAAACACACTAACATCCAACATACTGGGAGGCAACAAGGGCAGAGGGGGGGGGGGGGGGGGGGGGGGGGGGGGGGAGAGATACGACCAATGCCGGAATTTTCTCAGTTTGCTGTCCTACAATCTAGATCACTCACAAAGTTCCAAAAAAACCATATATCCAAAATGAAGTTTCAATATCATAATAATTCTCAATGCTAGTAATCCACCGGTGTAAAGCCGGTGGTTTGCCCCCAAAATTTATTTCACGCATCGAGTACTCGTGTTAGTCGTCAGATATCAATGAGGCCACGACCACGAGTCCACTACACAAATAGCTTGCTTCGTTGGTTTTGGGGAGGTGGAGCTTATGCTTGTCACCTCTGTAAAGTGTACCTCTTATATTAGGACCATTCCCTTGCAATGGAGTTCCACCATTATTTGTTGCGGACTTTAAAATTGGCCAACGAACGAGAAACACTCCCACTTGATTTGTGTATCGAAAACATACTGAAACAACTTCAGATTACATACAGGCTGTTCAATATATACAGATGCTCTAGTCAAGAGCCGTCAAGAGCCATGAGTCTGGGCACCGCACAAGTTAGGCAACACAGAGGTAAGTCAACATTTGACAGTAGTTAAGGCACATCATCATCATCATCATCTTCGCTCACTACGCTGTGTCAAGAATGGATGCCTCAGCGCCTCTTGGGCTGACAGTCGGCTAGCTGGATCATACCTCAGCAGGCCTTGCAAAAGATCGATGAAATCCCCAGCAGAATGGTCTACATTTTGCATCACCAGATTCTGCTTGCAGAAAAGAGCAATCAGTTCCATATGCCACAGATTTCCATGGCCATTTCAACTTAAACAACAGGATATGAGACATACCTGAAGCCGGGGCAGCTTCATAACAGCTTTCATGCTCTCTCGTGAAGCACAGCCTTCAGGCCAGTTTAAACGGCCTTTTCTGACATATTTATCAGCATGTCGACTACAAACAAGGAACAAATGAGCACATAACACCGAGTAACCCTCACAAGGCTGAATGCTTACTACACTGGGATGTATCAAGGACAGCAACATACCCCGCCTTTTTAAGCATGTGGTATGGCAAAGGACCAAACACCCTCTCCATCATAGCCAGATGCTCCAGGTTTTCATGAGTCTGAAACAATGCCTCTCCCTGCAGTACCTTGGTAACTCAAAACCCCAATTGTTGTCATTCATGACAAGTCAAAATAAGCCCCAATGACATACCGTGCAAAGTTCAACCAGAATACAACCAACACTCCAGATATCACATGGGTAACTCCATCCAAGTCCTGAAGAGAAGAACGGTCGTGCTATTGTAATTAACATACACAAAATCAGGCTGAATGGTGGAGGCTTTGCGCAAGACAAAATGGATACCCAAGATAACTTCTGGAGCCCGATAATGCCTAGTAGATACCACATAGGTCTGGTCCTGTTGATCATATGCAGTGCTACCAAAATCGATCACCTTGATAGCACTGGACTTCGGCAACCATTTATAATAGGAACCCTCCTTAGGGGAACGGGATGAAACCTAGCAGTTGTTATCAAAGGATTAGCAACATCATATATGTTTTACAACTTCAACAGCTCATACAACATAAATAACTAAGCACAAGAAAAATAAATATGACAGCTAAGTAAAAGAACAAAGTATACTTTGTAATCGGGCACTTTAATGTACTCCGGAGAAACAAGAAGAATGTTCTCAGGCTTTAAATCAGTGTGAATGAGGCGCAATTCATGCATAACTGCAACACACATTACAAAGAAGATAAATATGTAAACAGCCAAAAGCACATAGTTATTCCTAAAAGAATCATGAAGCAAAGAATAAGCGACAGTCATCAATTGATGACAGCCTGCAATTTATCAAAGAATGATCTATATTTGCATACTAGTGCAGGTAATACAGGGTAACAGAAGAAACTGTGCACACACATGCTATACATTCCAACAGTTGTTTGGCAACCTCCCAAACTAGGGCAATTGGGAATGAGCGGTAATTGTTTTTCCGCAGAAAATCATATAAGCTTGGTCCAAGCTTCTCACAGACCTGCCCACCATTCATGCAAATTCACCAATGTTTAAGATCCACAGGGTTATCTCTTTTGGTTAGTTCATAACTGCCATAATCTAATGATGTACTTACAATACAGATATGGTTACGATAGTCAAACCAGTTCCGAATTTGAACACAACTGCAAAATAGACCAGCTTATATACAAGCAATCTTATGAAAGTAAAGCAGGCAAACAAACCCATAGATAATATTACGAGAAGTGTACAAGTGAAATGGAGGACTCACCTGGATTGACTTTTGTCATATTTACCAAGCTGCTCAAGCATGCCAATTTCTATCATTGCAGCATCCCTGTACTTCTTAATGCCTCTGATGATCTTAATAGCAACCATTTCTTTCCTTTCCCTATCCCAACATTCCAACACCTGACCAAAGGTACCTGGTGTATTTCCAGAAACACATTTCAATTATGAACACACCCCTCTGGCGTCAACAAAAGCAGCATGAAAGAATCGCCACAAGAATTATGCTGTATCACAGTTCTAAAAGAAGCAGCTGTCCCAACTGACCTTCACCCATTTTTGCGTTAATCCTATCTGCAAGCATGAAAAGAATCCATAAGAACAAACCATATGGAAAAAAAAGTTGACAACAAAAAAGGGCTAACTAGTGAAAATTTCATAACTGAAAGGACAAACAGAATGAGAAACATTGCATGGTTATACATAGAATTACTCAATTGCACATAAACAAAGTTAAAGTAATTACAGCGAGATGTGAGGTTGTCTCCCACAGCAAAAACATAGTGTCCATCCTTGTCATCTTCTCTCAAAGGAGGGGAGGCAAAGTGAGGGCGCTCTTGGGCCTCCAGAGAGGAAGCAATACCACCCGAAGACAGCCCCAATGTCACAGCACTGATGACATTTACAACTTCTTGCCCACAAAATCCAATCTGAACCTACAGACAAATACCGAAATTTAATCATCCAGCCATCAAAATATTCATGATGTCGGGATTAAATATGTTATTTACTGGTCTTATAACCTGCAATAAAAATCATGAGTAATTGTTTCAAAGGGTTTCTATATCCTATATTTAATAAAAAAAATAGTGCTTACAGGCTAGGATGCCCCGATACGTGATACGGGTACGGCGATACGATATTTTCCAAAAACAAGGATACGTCGATACGGCAAGTGTATATGTACCAATTAACAAAACCCAGGATGATTCACATGATGATTTAAACATGAAACTGTCATCAATGATATGACCACATACAAATCCCAATAAATTGACCAAAACGTGTGTCAATTATCAACTCAGCAGCATATTATACACACACAAGTTAACGTCATCTCTACCAGAACTAAGCAGTAATTTCGCCCAATCCACCACCTAGGCACCTAATCCCAACATACAACACCAATACCTGGTTAAATTTACGCATGCACGGTAGATGGCTCGAATCTAGGCAGAAAGCCAACCGCTATTTCCATGAGACCTATGATAGTTCGCCTAGCGAAACGACTCAAATCGACAACATAGCAACAACAATAACTGTACCATTCGATAGATCTGCGAGGTAAACATAAACGGCGAGCCGGATCGGGGGTATACCTGATGGATCTCGGGGCCGACGTCCCACCCCAGCCGCTGCCGCTTGCGCGGGCGGCGGTCCAGCGGCGCGCGCGGCATCTCAGCCAAGCACTCCATCCCTAGATCGATCTCTCCCAAACTGAACGCTCGAATCGGCGGCGGTGGCAGGGATTTGTCTCTGGATGGGGAGGAACAAACAATTCCGAGGCGCTTCTAACCCTAGCGTCCGCGCTTTATGGCGAGGCGTGAAGGGAACGGAGATTAGGTGGTGGTAGTGGTGACGGACACGGCCACACGGGCCTGTTGCCGACCCGGCTACAGGTTGTGCCACTGACGCTTCCGGACCACACGGGTCCTGGGACAAGACGGAAATGTAACCCGCATGTCAGTGAGAAGTTAGAGAGGCGTTGGTAAGACATTCGGTGAACGTGGTAGCCGCCTCCCTCGTCGCTACTCGCCCGTCGGTCTTGGTTGGGCCGCTAGTTTCTGCGTGCCCTTGCGAACAGGTTAGCGCCCGCGTTTTCGTACCTAGTTTCTGTTCACCTCGATGACATGTAGGGCCCACGATAACATGGACCCATATGTCAGTCTAGAAATAGATATCTGCAAGGCTCTCCATAAAATTTTCCTCGTTTTCCTCCGGTAGACCAAACTCCGAAGGGCATCCATCCGAACAGGTCGCTGTTTGGTCGAGACTCGTGAGAATGGCATGTGGGCCAGAGACTACTGGGGCCTACTGTTCAGTGAGTTGTGTACACCCGTGGAATGGGGATGCTTGGGGCATGTGCTGTGGTTTGTGCTTCTAACCCTAGTTGGGTTAGTATTTGACATCTGATGCTTTGTTATAACAGAGAATATTCGGGCCCATTAAAAAAACAGAGAATATTCGGCACCTAAATTCCCCAGGAGGATTGTTTCGGATTCTCAAATACAGCCCGAAAGGAATCAAGAATCCGCAAGTGTATGAAATATCCTCCCAGAAAACTCTGAAATCAGTTCCTGTTCTTTTTGGCTGTATTTTATAGCTTTTAGTTTTGATTTATAGCTTTTAGTCTGTTTATATGAGAGATTACAGAGTAACAAAAACTCACGTACGATTTTTACCGATATAAATGAAGTCGGTAAAATATGTTCTACAATTAACTAGTAGACCCTATCTTAAAAAGATACTCCATTTAAAAGTTAGTTACTATAGAAAAGTCGAAAACTTAATGCCCATGACCTGCTTTGGAACATAAGAACTCCAAGAAATTTCGTACGAAACAAGTGATTCCTCCAGAATTCTACGTTGCAAACCAGGCAAAATGCCCGACATAATCACATAACAGAGGGAACAAGTGAGTCGCGTCGCAGCTCTGTGTTCATGGCTAGATACATCTATAACCATGAAACAAGATGCAGTCTGCATGTGATTACAGGTCTGGAAGGCTGGGCTCCTGTGTCTTCATCATACATGCACATTTTTCTCCAACATCGATCAGTTAACGAGACTGCAATTCTTGAAGTAGAGGGCCAATCCTTTGAGCACCAAGAAATAAAGCATCTAGTAGCACGATTGCTCCAACCTGTAGTTCCAGGGGGGAAAAATATAAAAACCTTTCCTTTGCAGGAAAAAAAAATAGTCCAAGCATCTTCTTCAAATTGAATTACCAAACGGCCTGTGAAGAGCAGCCGATAGCCCCATCCTTCCTTTGCAGCCTGTGCACGTTGCTGATCCGTCCAGCTGAAATGAAGTTGCAAGAAAGGTCTAGGATTAGTACCTTAATAGCATGCTATTTAACTATTGAAGGGCAATGGTGCATGCTTTTATGGAATGCCGAGACATCTTTTGCATTATCTCAAAACAGTTTGAAAATCCATTATCATGCTCATAGCTTGTATCTCACTATCTTGTACCCAAAAAACCGCTTTGATCTCAATAGAAGCGCTTGGGTAGGCATTTTGGTCAGAGAATAACAGGGAGTATAAACTGCGATAATGAAATTGTTGAAGGCATGGAACTTACCCAAAAAATTCAGAAACCCCACCAATGCCAGCAAGCTTGAAAGACTGGGGACCTTCCCGCTCAAAGTCCTAAAGGAAAAAAAAATGACATCAATAAAAGTCCAAAAACAGAAGATCATATGATTTCCAGAGTCCTACCTCATCTTCAGCAGCTTCCAGTCCTCCTTGTACCCAGAATAAATTTTGGAAACCAGCACTGTAAAGTTTTTCGCAAGCAGCAAGTGATCTGCCCAAATTTTGGGAAAATTGAGACAAAACAATCAAAAACGGCAGAAGAAGCTCTCATTTTATTCCACACCAGACCTTAAATTGCACATCTTCCATGATGGACGCTAGAATATGTAGCACCAATAGAACTGGCACATGTAACCTTAAATTAGTGGCACTGCAAGTACTAGCTTTTCAGTGGAATGACGGGAAGAACTAAAGTTTGTCCAAGATTTAGGATGTAGACATAGCATCTTGTGATATGAACAGTGTGCTATCATGCACACTCCTCAAGTTTAATATGTAGTATGAGCTGATGTCCAGGGGAAAAAAGTAGATAACTTTCTTTTCACATGGTGAGTCACAAATGATGTATGATCCTAAGGCATTGAAAGTTGAAACACCAAAATAGTACTCCATAAAGGACAACATGAGACTGAATATAACTTTCTGATAAGGCGAGCAATCTGAGAAAGTATGGATACGTGTTGTTATTTGGCAACGTGCCATGCATTACAAATCCAGCATCAGTAAGAGAGAGTAAGGAATTACCTCAGTCCCTTCTGGCACACTAGTATGATATCTGTATCTTTTGAAAATTTCTCCTCAACCTGTTGTACAAAGTTCCTAGAAATTTGATCTACGATCAGTCAACCTAATTGGTTCTGAGAATAGCAGATCAAGAAAGGCCTAAATGCAGCTGATGGTAAGCATACTTATTAAATGACATTGTTGAGCTGCCACTCCACCAACCACCTATGCAAAAGTCATTAGAGTTCAGTCACTTAAAAGTCTCAAATTACAGAAGGGGGTGATCTAAGAGTTGAAAAATACATTTCGCAACAGAGTAAACCCATCTAGAGTAGAAACTAGAAAGTACAGCATGTTTTGCATCAAGAAATTGTGTTACATGCACTATGAACATAGTGTATATGATCCTCTAAAAGATCGTAGTATATATGTAAAATGGTCAAAGAGTATTAAAAAAAGCAATCAGTGCAGAGTTTCCAGTCAACACTGAAAAACATTTTCATGTTATAATATTCTATGCTAACTTAATTGATAAAAAATGAGAACAAAGCTTCTACAGAATATGCAAGAGTCAAGACACAGTGGGCTGAAGATAGAGATGGCAACGGGTAAATACCCATCGGGTATTGCCATTCCATACCCGTACCCGCTAGGTGTAAATTTATCCGTCGGGTTACCCGTATCCGCACGCGGGTAGGAAAATTTACCCATACCCGTACCTGCGCGGGTATTACTACCCGACGGGTAACCCGTACCCGTAAGCATACCCGGTTCAACACATAAGAATATCATCAATTTAGACATTCATTAATCATACATATCAAGCACAAAAACGTCTAATGATCAAAATTAGTACATCACATAAACATACTTGACATGACCATATCAACATATGACAAACAAATAAACAATCAACAACAAGTAGATAATAAAATTAACATTTGAGTGGGATGTCTAGTTGTCTAATGCGGGTATTCATTACCCGCGGGTAGGCGGGTATGGGTAGTATATACCCACACCCGCACCCGCCTACCCGGCGGTTAGAGGATTTCGCCCAATAACGTACCCATGGGTACATAAAATTTTCCATACCCGTCTCTTTATCGGGTAAAACCCGTCGGGTATTCGGGTATCGGGTACCCATTGCCATCTCTAGCTGAAGATGGTAACTTGAACTTTGTTTAGCTTACCCATCACATAGTTGGTGATTTTCTTGCCGAGACCACCCAAATCAAACGATGCATCCACATCAAATACAGGAATCCAGGTAGAGCCTTTCACCCAGGCCTGCAATATGACCAAGGACAAAGAAAAGATGACCATCCACAATTAAGGCACACTACAAGCGCCTATTCGTTTTAGAGGCAGAAAGACGAACCTTTTGATGCTCATTTGAGGGCCTAACATCCAGAAGGACTTTGTCTGTCAGTTTGAATGTATAGCCAGCTTCCCTGGGTGTAAGGGTCTTAATTTTCTGCTCCCTAATCTTCAGGCAGAACATTCCAGTCATACAAATAACAGCAGTTCAGCATTTAGAAAGTCATAAATCACCCAACATTATATACTTTCATGATGCTGAATCCAAACAACAAAAACTTAAGCTAACAACGCTGCAACTTTCGAGATGATAGTAACTTCAGAAGAAATTTGCACCGCAGGGGGTAGAGAGGTGAAGAGACATCACCAGGGTCTCCCACCGCCTCCTGGCGGCGGCCATCTCCTTGGCCTGCCTCACCTCCTCCTCCTCGCCCTCCTGGCCCCCTCCCACCGCCGCCCCCATCCTCACCACCCCACTCCACCTCTGCACACACACACACACAAACACTAGCAGCTGAGGGCAACGAAAAGCGCAGAAAAACGGGGAGGAAGCTAAAGAAAAACCCTGCACCTTTGAAGGGAGCAGACGAGGACGCAAGTGCCGGGAACGCGAGAAGGAATGCGCCGCGGCCGGAAAGAAGGGGCCGGCGCCGGCGACGCGTCGTGCGAGGCCGAGAGGTGGCGCTGCCATTATTCTCTCTCCCCTTTCAGACGGGAGGTTTTTTAGGCTCTTAGCCGTAGCGTTATCCCCATCCCGTTCTCGGCTCCGCAATTGGCCAAGGGCAGTGCAACTGCAGACGTGGTGGGGACTGGAGTACTGGACTGACCTGAAGCGCCTGCATGGCGCAAGACAAAAATGGAGACCGATATAGACAGGGCTTGCACCGAACACAAGCTGACAAGCACTCAAGCAGGATGCTACAACTTAACAATGATTCAAAAACAAGACACGACCTTCTTACACCAGTCATCTGTAATGCGTTTAATGTTACAAACAATAATTTGGGAGCAATCTGTTAATTTTAATTAAAGGAAAAATGCACCATGTAATTTATTGAATTAATTCTAATTATAAAAGTTCTAATATGATGGTCGCTAGACTTAACGTATTAGAATTATTGAGTTTTAAATCCCTCTTCTCTCCCTTTATAATGTTACAGTTGCATATGTGTGTTAATTACATGCTCTGAGACATATGTTGCACATGCATACATGAAGAAACGCTGGCTGCTATTGGCTACTAAATAATGTTTCATGCATGGGCCAGCAACATAGGTAGTTGTCTGCGTTTGCATACAGAACAGCTCAGTGCGTTCACGCGGATGGCTGGCTTAGAAAGAAAAATGTATGTACACACATACACTTAAGTGCTAGTTCTGTGATCATCAAAAGAACGCTATTAAGGAAAGGTAGAGAGAGGAGAAAAGACTTACTAGAAGGAAGAAAAGCTTGTTGCAGTACGGATCAAGGTATGTTTATGTATGATTAAGGTTGAATAAAATAGTGTTATAAATTAAAGTTTCCGCTTACATTTGATATCAGAGTAAGGATATAACACTTTTGTTCACCATGAAAGTTTTTTGTTCTGTTGTCTTAATGCTCTTTTATGGTCTATTTGCTGATCATATAAAAGTTTGTTTATGCTATTTTGTATGGATTTTGTACTAGGCATAATAGTGTTCGTCCTAGTATATTGAAATAGCACATTCTTATATTTGTTTCTTATGAAATGAAATACCAATTAAATGATCAATGTATAGTACAAGTTAATCGTCACCAAAGTGGCCTAACTAGAAAGTTATTGACATTTATTTGAGTATTTTTCTATTGTCCGGTCGTATCGAATGCTGTTATAATGACCATATAATTAAACTTATTAATTATAAAGCTTAGAGGTCACCCAAAGGTGGACCATTGCTTATAATTAATAACATAAAAGAGATTGATCAATATTCTTAGTAACATGTATATCCGAAGATAGCATGTGTAAAGATCTAAGTATGTTTGAAAAATATATTAAAGTTTATCTTTTGATAGCTTTAAAGTTTGTATTTAAAATTCATCCAAAGATGGTTTTAGATGTATGTCTAAAAGTTTTTTTGACTGCATCTAATTTGGTTAAAATATTTATTTTGAGCATGTTCTTTCTGCAGCTACTATAAACCTGTATGCTCAAAGCAGTGGGCTTGTAAAGTTTAAAAGACTGAATTACGATGATTGGTCCAAGCAAGTGCATTTCCAATTGGGTGTTATGAATTTAGATTATATATTGCTTTTAGATATACCAATCATCACTGAGGACAGCACGGATGATGACATGTCTCTTTTAGAGACTTGGAAAAGGTCCAATAGATTGACTTTGAATCTAATGCGTATGTTGATGACTGAAAATGTTAAGCCATCATTGCCCAAATCGGAAGATGCAAAAGAGTTCATGTTGAAAATTAAATAATGCTCTCAATCAGATATTACGGACAAGTCCATTATGGGGAGTCTCATGAGTAAGTTGACGACTAAAAAATTTGATTGGTTGCAACCCATTCATGATCATGTGACAAACACCTGGTGAATTATAACACCATTAAGAATAAATAGAACTTTCAAGAAGTAAATGCCATATTAGTTCAAGAGGAAGGAAGATTAAAGAAATATAGATAAAATTCTGTCTATTTCACAGTTCATGAGGGTGCTAACTGCAATAAGGGAAAACCAGAAAAGAAAAGGTAAAAAGAAGGATAAGACTCCTGAAGTTGTTAAGGAGATTCAAATATGTAAAGATATAAAATGTCATTTCTGCAAGAAATCTGGACACTTCAAGAAAGATTGCCCAAAAAGAAAGGCTTGGTTCGAAAAGAAAGGTACATATTATGTTTCTGTATACCTTAAATCAAACCTTATTGAAGCTTCCAATAATACCTGGTGGTTAGATACTGGTGCAACTACTCATGTGTCGCATATTTTACACGGATTTCTTTCGATCCAACCCATAAGCGGAATTAAAAATCGCCATCTACTACGAGCGGAAGGTTTCCGCGCCGCTCGCGCGGTCTACGTCGCCCCCGCCCGCGCGGCCGGCCGGCGCGTGGCGGGGGAATTTCGGTACGGCCGGCCGAGCCACTTCCCTCATATTTTTCGGAAATTACGTAAAGGTCCTTTTTCCTCGCGAAAAGGTCCCTGGCAGTTTTTTTCATCGAAATTTTTGCAGGATAGCGCCCCGCGGTTTTCCAAATTACGTACGGGTCCTCATTTATTACGTACAGGCCCCCGATTTTTTTCCGAAAAAGTCATTTGACTTTTTCGAAAATACACATGTGCTCTCGATTTTTTAAATTTTTTTTTACAAACTCCTCACGGATTATCGCCTCTTTTACTTCGGTACACACGGTGGCTGGCGCGGCGTGGCGCCGCGCCTATGAGGCTAGTTTTCTATATATGGGAAATAGATCGATCAAACCTATAAGCGGAATTAAAAATTTTCTATATATGGAAAATAGAATGAAGGCACAAATTGAAGGTATTGGGACATATCGCTTAATTCTAAATTCCGGATGCCACTTGGATCTTGAAAAATGTCTTTATGTTCCCGAATGTGCTAGAAATTTAGTTTCTGTTGCAAAGTTGGATAATATAGGTTTTAAGTTTAAGATTGGAAGTGGTGCATTTTCCTTGTATGATTACTATTATGGTTGTGGTATTTTATCTGAAGGATTGTATTGCCTTAATCTTAATAATGGATTTGCCGAATCTCTATTTAATGTTGATCTTTCAGCTAGCAATAAAACGTAATGCACATAGTCAATATTTTACTTTCTTATGGCGTCAAAAACTTGGTCAAATAGTTTTTTCGTGCCGATACTATATCCAAACTAGCATCGTTTGCATAGTGGCTCCAAATTCTTTTTCTGATCGATTGTTAGTGTTGTGTGAAAGTTTATAGCAACAGGTTTACTTGCATATTCCTTGTTGACGACTTCCATTTCACAAATTTTACAGGGGAATTTGCTCCAAAAACAGAAGTTTCTCAAGGTAATTCACATCCCTGATTTAGGGGGAAAAAAGAATACACAGGAGGAACAGTGTAACTTGTTTTTAAGGAGAATGGGACTTCGAACCCTTGTGCTGTACCAGTTTCACTAGGCTATGTGGGCAATCCTACATCACTGCTTTAGTGAAGTGCAAATAAACTTTCCGGACTGCATTAGTTCAACAGTCTGAACATACAATAGTCTAGACTAGTTAAAATACCTGCGACATGAAAAGAAAGGGATCAAATCTTCAATAATGCAGCTGCAGCACTTCTTTAGACATTTTTCAACACAAATTGCATTTAGTTCAGGAATATGTTGGATCACACATTCTTCGGCTTCAACCTGTCGTAGCACAACCATCATAGCAAAAGAGGATGTCAGTGAGCCCACTCCCAACAAGATTATCGCAGTATGGTCAAATGGCAGGGGTAAAAAAAGTTCCGGAAGCCCCACAGTTAGGGAATTGTTGAAGCACACAGCTCAAATAGTTGAATCCTGATACATCACGACATGCTGTTATATTTGAGTTTTCATTTAAAACAACAATATACAGCGAGAAACTTGACAAAATAGTGTGTCCATGGGATGGAGTTTGTCACCTTGACCAGCATACGCAAGATGAACTGGGCACAAAACTTAAATTTCTTGTACACAGCAAATTGCTGACACTAACGACACAGTATTTTGTCAGGTTTTCACGAAGATACTCAAAAGTCAGCACACAAGATTGACTTGTACATTGCTACAGAACTCCAACGCCTAGTTTGTTTTGACCTCAAAGTATGCACCCGTAAAAACAACTACAGGATTTTGATTTTTTTTATCTATAATAAATTCCGATTAGTACTGATAATTTTCATACAGGAAAGTCAGAAATCTAGTCTCCAAGAATTCAATGAAAGATTCAACAAAACGAGGGAGATGCCTAGCACTGTACAATTTCCTGTTGGATTTTTACTGAAGGATCTTCATGCAGAAACTGCTCATCCCCACGTGGTCGCAGGAATAATTGCATTTGCAGCAACAAAGTATTTCAGGAACTGCTTAAGAGACTAGACTAAAGACTAATTGCATGGTGATCCCACTAGCAACCTGAAATGTTTTCACTGCAGAAATAGGATCTGTTTGCAGCTATTTGTCCCTCAACATTAACAAGGTGTACAACTGCGGCTGGAACTTTCAAAACCTGTTTCTAATTCAAAGTTGCACACCCTCAATAGGACCAAAGAATCAACACAAGATAGAGTTCACAGCCCAATATATAGGTCAAGGTAAGCAGTAACTAAACAGAAGTTTTTTTTTTCCTTTTGATCATCAGGCTACTGGCTACCTGTCCTTGTTTACGCTATAGATTGAAATGAATCACTTGCACTTGAGGGAGCTCTTTTGATGAAGTTTCACTCTCAAATGCAACTGCTCATGATTATTGATTGGTGGCCAGGATAAAAATGGTGAATCCCTGGATACATATTACGGCATTATGCAATGTGCATATGGCTTTGATATTTATCAGGAAGATAAGCACAGTCACCAACAGGGAAATCTGAGGTGACACTCTATTGAAGAATTAAATATAAAATCCTAAAGCTAAATCACCAAAAATTTCCAACAGGGTGTGAATAGATGGTCAGCAAGGATGGCATGGAAATTTGAGACTATAGCCAGCATAGGCAATTGTCGGTTCACAACTGATTGATCCAATGCATGAATGCAACATCTGAAACGCAATGGTAAACCTAGGATCTTTTGAAGCAGCCACCACTCATCTTGTTCGAAGGAATGGAGGAACAAGAGGATGGAGTCTGGAACCACAACAAAGGGCAGCAAGGCAAGGGCGCATACCAGCTGCGTGCGGTGGAGTGGGATGCAGAGTCGAAGAGCCACCCTTCTTCCTCTTCCCGGCCCTACATTGCGATCAGGTGGAGGAAGCGTCATTAGTATAGGGCGATCCCCCACCCCTTGTTGGCTTGAAGCGTCGCATCTACGAGGTGGCAGTTGCACTGAATTTTAGAACAAGATGGGCACCGTGGCTGCCACTGGCCGGGTGTTTCCTGTGCTTGCCGTGGACCCCGTGGTAAGAGGCTGCCCCGGTGACTTTGCAAACAAGAACTATAAGGCATTGCACTGTGGAAATGCAAAATCTCAAAAACTTCATAGATGTAGAACATGCTAGAATATGTGCACTTGGCACTTGCAAAAAAATTATGAAAAATATGGTCATTTGTGCACTGTGCAAAAAAACTGACATTTTGATACAATCCAGGATCTGCATTTAGAGAAATGTAGCGAGGATAGTTTTCTATTCACTCAGTGAGACTATTAAATGGACAACAGGCAATCCAACTTCGCATGAATTGATAATTGAGGCCAACATATTTAGATTCTGTACACATTAAAATTATGAAATGACAGAGGAATGTGGTAGTACAATAAAATGGCTGATATTTTACAACTCCTGCAAACTGCAAGACCTGGACTTGGAGTGCCCTATTCAGCTCAGCTCCACCCAACTATGCAGGTAGTGGCTCTCCCAAAACTGCCAATTCATAAAGCATCATCAATGCACCATAAAAATTATAAAATGCAAATAGTATGGAAAGGAAATTTTCAAAGTGAAGGAGCATGAGATTGAAACCTTTTGTTTTTTGTGGAGCTTCTGGCCTCTCTGGCGCTTTAGTAGGTACATCAGGAAGCTCAATAACCTCGTCAATGTCTTCAGCTGCAGCTTCGGTATCAGTGTGTGCTTTTGCTTTATCTTCAGGTTGTACTTCAGTAACTGGAGCATGCGGCAGAGACTCGAGGGCAAGCTGCAAAAAACGGCAATGATTAAGACTTGAGAGAGAAACAAATCTGGCTTCATTTTATGTTCAGAATCCAAAGCTTAGCATGTTCATAATTTTCTCAAAATGTACAATGGACAAAAACTCTTGAAGCTTTTGCGGAAAACCTGAGCTTCCAAGTTTTCGAATTCAGCCATAACAGCTTCCTCATCCTCAGTGGATAGTTGCTCGCCCAGAGCAGCATTTATTTCCTGCAATCAGTATCAGTTGATAAGTGAGATAAGAAGATAAGAAGGTACATGCAATTGTAGTAGGGCAACACCGCAACAAAAGGTAAGATTTTTAATGCAGAGATCCCGAAAAGAAAATGAGAAAAAGTGGAAGCAAGTATAAAATATAAATAACTTCCCTAAGAGAAAAGATAGGGTGTTCATCAAAATAAGATGGAAGAAATTTTACGGATGTTGACCAACAAAGGCAGACTTCAATAGCACAAGATAATATATATAGGATTGCTTCTTGTATTAAACGACTTGTATAGGTCACAAATTCAGAAGGGCTATACATTGTAGATCTGTTCATGTTTAAGCTATTTACCACATAGATCAGTGTTCTTATACAGATGTAATTGGTAATGTTACCTTTCCTGGCTGCTATCACAATGCACAACACCTACAGAGTCTGATTAGTTCCACACAAGTGGAAATCAAAGCAGCAATTACAGAGATCAGAGGTGCCACTGTAGGTATTAGCTATGGATGTTGTAAAAGAAATTGAGACAATGACTTCCAAAAGGATAGAAAAAGAAGAACCCGGCATGGACAGCACCCTTGTAAATGTAGTAACAGTGCACAGATAAAGTTTATTAAACTTACATCCTGATAAGCCTTAGCCTCAGCTGTGTCATCCATCAACTTTTGAACATCATCCATGTTTATCTCACTCTGTATAGACTTAAGCGCAGCATTTCCTGCCTTTAGGCTTTCAAATACAGCCTTTTGCTTACTTGCTAGTTCAATATCTGCCAACTACAGAAAGCAAACAAAAAAAGACTGTCAAGTTTATACAATATACATCAAAACTAAGAAACTTAATGCTGATGAGTTCCAATGATCTCAGGCCACGAGACAAACCTTCTGTCCTATACAATAGCATTCAAATCATTTGGAGACAGGATTTATCCAATGAACTACAAACCTGCTGTTCGACGTTCATTTGCCATGTGTCAACTTGTTTCAGCAGCTCTTCCTGGGCTTTCTTTTTCTTCAGTGCAATCAAAGCTCTGTCCTTCTTCTTTTGTTGAACCAACTGCCGTGCAGCTTCCTTTTCTGCTTCAATCACCTTCTCAAGCTGGAAGAGGAAAAAAAAGAAACCATACATAAACAAACTCATCAGGAGCTTCTTAATTGTTAGTAGAAAAGGCATTCAAGTAATTCAAGTCGAGATAAGTCCATTAGTCCAAGCAAAATAATAAAACACTTCATTACAACGCCACAAGTTATATCCAGCTAAACTCAGAGGACGTAACCTGAAACCATTTCTTCGCATACCACGCTAGTACAGAAATCAGATTGCTTGCACTAGCAAGCGACTCCCATACGGCCAACATTGAGAGAACAAGATAACAGTGATGCACCCTAGCGTGAACTAGAAGCCAATCTGGTTTTCGCAAATACACTAGAAGCAAATCCGGAAAGTAATGCCTTGCTTGTTTGATAACCCGAATGTGTAGTTCTACTGGCATTCACCTGAATCCACTAGAGGTCGGTCCTGAAAGTATTCACTCCCGATTACACAGCCAGATATTCTAAACCTGGATCGCCGCTGTGAATCCAAAAGGTCAAACAACAAATCAACCTAAGAAAAACAGGAGACACGGTCATGACTCATGACAAACTAATCGACAAGGTGCCACGAATTCCTCTCCATTCAGCTCTAAAACCACTTTATGCAAAACCTAATCCCAACTACACGAGCACTCGAGCGATAATTAAATCTGATATGATCCAGCTATGGGGGCAAGAGATGGGCAAACTACAAGAACTCAACGCGTATAACAGGAGAAGGGGTGGGAGAGAGATCATCATAGGGCAGGGTAGGTGGGAGCAAATCAAGGAGCGGAGACCTGCTGCTGGAACTGGGCGAGCTTGCGGCGCTGCGTCTTGAGGGTGAGGATGGCCCTGTCCACCTCCGTGATCTTGGGCTTCTTCACGAAGATGTTCCCCATCTTGCGGATTTCCCCCGTATATCTCTCCCTCCGACCACGATTTCGCCGGCAGCGAGGTGACGGCCG
This sequence comes from Dendrocalamus latiflorus, assembly GCA_017311315.1. Taxonomy (NCBI): domain Eukaryota; kingdom Viridiplantae; phylum Streptophyta; class Magnoliopsida; order Poales; family Poaceae; genus Dendrocalamus; species Dendrocalamus latiflorus. The sequence continues at coordinate 19,127,639 of CM029609.1, read as the reverse complement.
CCGGAGAGGAAGGAAGGGAATGAGGAAAAGGCGGACTGGAGCAGGAGGAGACGGTCACGGTCTCACGGCATCGAACTTCACATTACGGGGTCGGGGAGATTCGGATCGGGTTCGTCTGCTTCGCCGGAACCCGTTACGAACCGTTGGATCCGACCAATTCTCGGGCTACGATTCAAGCCGGGCTGCCAAAGGAGCCCAAAAGCCCACCACGGCCGGCCTAAAGTGACTCTAGAAGCCCATGGCGTGCTTACAATACGCATTGCATGCCTTACGCTTCCTCTGCTTCCATGTGATCCTTGACGTGTCTAGGGTATATTATGAGCTTCCGAATATAGCCATCGGCTTTTTCAAAGCGACTTTCTTATTTTTATCGCTCTTATCTCATCTCAAAAATAAAATAAAAGTCATAAGTGTATCATGTACTTCACTCTTCTCACTTTCATTTTATACACATATCTCTCTCGTTTTTCCCACCACTCGTCTCATCCTTGAAAAGAAATCATTTTTTCAACCACTATTATTTATTTTCCCTAGCTCCATTTGTCGCCACAACAAATTTGCCTTTTGGTGGCACGAACACCATCGAGTGTTGCGCATTTCCGTGGTTGGTTGCACAGTTGAACTAGAGTGGACAAATGTGGCAACAAACTAGACAACCCACTTAGCCTCGAATTACAAGGGCCATGGGGACAGGGGCGGAGCCAGGAATTGAATATAGGGGGGCAACATGAACAACAAGTAGAGTAGAACCAATGAATCATACCGGATTTACCGATCCAATAGTCATATATCAGACTATCAGAGTAATATATTTCACAAATTACAATGCAAAGAAAATTACATCTCTATTAACTTAAACTTAGCTCTACGACTACCAGCAAGATCATATGCCTTAATAATTAATATATATATATATATATATATATATATATATATATATATATATATATATATAGGAAAATTACATAAGGCACCATGGTGCCTAGGCACCAACATCCGATACACGTGTATGATTGATAATTTTTTTGAGTTTGGGTATGAAAATGTTTTATACCCTTGATATATTTATGGTAAGTTAGTTTTTAACTCAGTTCAAACTAGTTTGAACTACTTTTGAGTTCAACGCAACTACAATGAGTATATACCATAAAAATAGTTCAAACTAATTAAACTGAAGTTGAATTTAAATTTTTTCGGAGTTTGACATCTCAAATATACTTTTTTATGGGTATATGAAGATACCCACATCAAACGTTGCGAATCTCGAAGCAAATCAACGGGTATTGATATTGGTGCCTAGGCACCATGGTGCATTAAACACTCGTCCTATATATATATATATATATATATATATATATATATATATATATATATATATATATATATATATATATATATATATATATATATATATATATATATATATATAATTGTTAAGCCTGCTATGCAGCAAGATAACAGAACTGCCCTCGGGATTAAAAACGATAGGTTAAATGATTTAATCAAAGTTTGCAGCCAACTAAGAAAGAATTTTATATAGATTCCAAAACTAGGTGGTTTGTTATGTTAGGGTTTGGAAGTTAAAGTTATGTTATTTTTAGTATTGAGATAGTAGAGCTGACAGTCACAGTGAAAAGGGAGTATTACGGAATTGGGAAGCGAGTAGGAGCAGTGTCGTTAATTATTGTTCTTATACTGTTGTGGCTTGTTGTTGAGATTAGATATTTACTGTAGAGGGAGTAGCGTCGGGTTGATGTCTGTAGGATTGTCGATGGCAATCAGAGAGGGTGAATGATTGTACTCCACAACGGAAACTTTTTCTCACAATCTACTATCGTCTGATTTTCTAATCTACCAACACCACAATGACAGAGAAAAAAGACAGCAAAAGAAAAAATATTTTTTCTTCGGTACTGTATGTTCGGTCTCTATTTGCCCTTGAGCACAGCAGCATCAATTTCTTTAAACTGCTCTCTGCCAAACAGCACAACAGCGAAAAATACTATACGTACTAGTATAGTGCCCGTGCTAACGCTACGGTAAAAATACAAAACAAGATAAAATTTGTAAAAAATAAAACGAACAATCAGATTCATTAAGATTCACGTCTCATATATTGTATAACCAAATATTTTTGTCACATAATGAATGTCATATAAATACGTGACCGGTCGGAACCACCCAATACGCAATGCTCAAAAGCCTACGACCGATTCCCAGGTCTTGCGACCGCTTCGCGAGACCATACGACCGGTTAACAGAAGCTACGACCGTTTATCGCGTGATTTAAGCTACGACCGTCTCATATAACAATGTGTGCACAAGCCATACGACCAGCTCCCACATGCTACGACCACCCAGAAGACCGTACGACCGACTCCCAGACGAAACGATCGATCCTACAGGTCACACGACCACTTACCAGGTATCTACGACTACGTTCAAGTCTTCCCGGGCGCAGCCGACCGCATACGACGACCTCACAACGAAGTCGCAAGCTCGAGCGCCGACTTCCGACTGCAGACTACAGCCAACGTGGTCGTAAGCCTTCCGACTACGAACCTCGGCCAACGTGGTCGTACTAGCTTTACTGTGGTCGAACCGCCTCCCGATAGACTACGACCACGGCCAAGAGGAGTAAGAAAAGGTTTTACTGGTTCCGGTCGCTGGCAAAGTGGTCGTATAGAGTACTGCTAACTTCCGACCACGGTCAAAGCCGTCGTATGAACTTCGGCTAACTCTCGATGATGTACAGCGTAGTCGTAGACAACCCGGCTAGGTTCCGAATCGCACAACGTGGTCGTAAATGCTTCCGACTACGCGTTCAAACTTTCTACCCGGTTACGATTATGACCAGCGCACTCCCCCCAACTTCTCCCTGGCGTAGCGCCGCCCCTCCCCGGTGCCGCACACTGGTGCCGTGCCGCCCGTCGATAGCAGCCCCGGCGACGGCGACGACGAAAGCATGTCAAAAGCCATGAGTGGCTGGAAGTGTTACGACCTCTTGGCACATGGTCAAAAGCCAGCTGGACCTATTACGACCACTGCAGCGCAATTTGGCCATGGTCGGAAGGCAGCAGAAGCACTTATGACCACATTGTCGCTGGTCGAAAGTCGATAGTGCATTTACGAGTGGTCAGAAGTCGAATGCATCTCTTTGATCGTGATCGAAAGTCCCCAGACGAATCACCTGCCGATCTCACTGTCTACTGTAGGTTTACCATGGTCGTAAAAGCACTGTCCTTGGCCATGGTCGATAACCCCTTACGACCACGTTATGCGCTCCTTCAACGTGGTAGTAAACCTCTCGATCGCCTCATACTTTGCCTTGCTGTGGTCGTAGGTCCTCTCGAGCACGCCTCTTTCAGTATTGGTGTGGTCGAACACCTTTCGACCATGTCTATTGACGGTTTGCCGTGGTCGTAAGTCCTTACGACCACTTACACCGTGGTCACTTGCCTTCTTTGACCACGCTCAGCGACTTTACAACGTGGTCGTAGCCTCCTTACGACCATGTTCAAACTTCCCGAGCACGCCTCTTTCAGTTTTACCGTGGTCGAACGCCTTTCGACCACGTCTATTGACGGATTGATGTGGTCGTAAGTCTACTTACGACCACTTACACCGTGGTCAAAGCCTTCTACGACCACGCGTAGCGACTTTACAACGTGGTCGTAGCCTTTTTTTGGTGTATTATAGAGGGGTACTTAGAGTCGTTTATGACCGATTCCGAGTGCTTACGTCGCCGTACGACCACTCAAACTCGGCACCGATCGCTTTGAGTCGTTGTCATAACTTCACTGTATCAGTTTACGACCGCTCCGCTATATCGCTGCACTGTCTTCCTTCAGCCGCTCTCGAGTTACTGTGATCGCAACTCTTTACGACCACGCAGTGATGCTGGCGATCACTGTTCACCGTGGTCGAAATCTTCACAACGTGATCGTAGCCTCCTTCGACCACGTTTAATCTTCTTCTTTGCAGTCGTACGTCTTCAGACCACCTTCGACTTTGCGTGTTCGTGGTCGTAGATGCTCCCAATCACACCTGCTTTCGATTTTGCCGTGGTCGACCGCCTTTCGACCACGCCTGCTAGCTTTACGACCACGATCTTCCTCCTTACGACCATCATGCAAAGTTACTGTAGCTTTGCCGTGGTCGTAAGTCCTTACGACCACGTTTGCGACCGCTCAGATCTTCCCGCTGAAGTCACTGCTCCTTACGATCAATTACACCGTGGTCGTAGCCTTCAACGTGATTGCAACCACTCTTACAACGTGGTCGTAGACTCCGTACGACCACGTACAAACTTTGTTGCAGTCGTAAGCCTTTAGATTACCTTCGATTTCTCTGGGAAGTGGTCGTACCTCTTCTCGACCTCACTGTTCACCGTGGTCGAAACCTTCACAACATAGTCGTAGCCTCCTTCGACCACGTTTAATCTTCTTCTTTGCAGACATACATCTTCAGACCACCTTCGACTTTGTGTGTTCGTGGTTGTAGATGCTCCCAATAGCTTCCGATCGCAATCCAGCACTTCTGACCACGCGCTAGATAGCCACGACCACTTCCGACCGGTTACGACTACGACCGACCGGCTACAACCACAACCGACTGAGTCCGACTCAGACCCGACCTCGTTCGACCGCTTCACAACGTGGTCGAACTCTGCCGACTTCTTACGTGGTCGTAGACTTGAGCGCCGACTTCGACCGCAGCCCACTACAACGTGGTAGTAGCTTCAACTTACGACTTCCAACCGCTTCAGCTCATGACAACTGGTCGAAGCTGCATTCGACTATGGTCAACGTGATCGTAAATGACCTGAATGACCTCCGACCATGCCCAAAATGGTCGTATACGCCACAAAGTGGTCGTAAACAGTCTGGTGGTCTTCGACTTCCAACAAGTGGTCGTAAACTTGCCTGATGGCCTTCGACCATAGCTAAAATTGGTCGTACGCCCTCCTGGCGACTTCCGACCATGGCCAAATAATGGTGTCAGGAAGAATTTTTCAGGAAGAATCCAACCTTTTACAAGACTCACCAAAAAAGACATTCCATTCAAATGGGATGAAAACTGCCAACAAGCCCTAGATGGCATCAAAAGCTATCTCCTCAATCCGCCAGTCCTGGCTGCGCCGATACCTGGGAAGGAGCTTATACTCTACACCACGGCCTTGGATGAATCTCTTGGGGCTCTATTGGCACAAGAAAATGAAAACGGGAAAGAGAATGCCCTCTATTACCTCAGTCCTGTGCTCGTAGGAGCTGAACATGCGTACTCTCCTATCGAAAATGGGATAAAACTCTATTACTACAGGTGTTCCTTCCAATAAATACTAAAAAAATTCAAAAGTGCTGCATACGAAAATATTGTAAGCATACCTATGACGTTGGTGATATCGCTTGGCACTTTGCGTGTATCTCTCGGCGTAGACATATCGCGTTGTGCTTCGCGTGTATTTCTCGGCGTAGACATTTTTACGTACCTGTATCGACAATTAATATTTTCATTGAATTGACATATCTAGTACGAAGGGATTCCCATTAGAATAGCACTAAGGGATGAGTATTTACTTAGCAAGGCTAATATGATAACATGAGCTGTTGAACAATTTATAATCTCTACTATAAGAATTGAAATAAACTTGTAGTGGTAGTGTTTTGTAATGAAACAACAGGGGCTCTGACCTTGATTAAAATATGGGGTGGCAACATAGTTCAAACCCAACTTAAATTATTAACTATCAATTGCTTCTCGCTGTGACAGTGTGTCAATGTTCATGAAATTTGTATCAAGATTGTACTATGCACGAGGCAACAGGCGTTTAACGGGCATCAAATGACCAAGCAGGGGACGATTACACAATAGATCTCATGCATGAAATCACGAAGCACAGGAATCATGCATTAAATCATGAGGACTATTCAAATATGAACTACTGCACGTTCAGACAACACTATTAGGAACTGATCACATAAGTCGACAAATAACAATTTATCATTGATTATCTCTATATCTAGATGTTAATGCAGCAGGCCAGCAGCAGCCGGCCATCTAGTAGTAGCATTCAGCAGCAAGCCATCCAAGAGTAGCATGCAGCACAGTAGCATGCAACCAAAGCCGGTTTAGCAGTAGTAGCATTCAGCAGGAGGCGCCCAGCAGCAATCAGCCGGCAAGCAGACAAGCAGGCAGGTACCAGCATCAAGAACCATGTAATAAGCAGTCTAATGGCTAGGCAAACGGTTAACATGAAAAAAATGAGCGAGCTGAAACAGGTGCCAATTTCATTGAATAGAGAAGAAGTAAACGGTTCACAGCAATCAAATGACAACTTGCTTCAGAATAAGGTGGCACAAAATTACCAAAACTTTTGCCCTGCTAGAGGACTTCAAAGTATATTTGTCAGTGCCTTTCATCATTAGGTCATTATCCATGTGAGTTTGACCATTTGGATTAGCAGGAACAGCTATATTTTCAACCAATTCTAACTGACACATTCCAAGTTGCAGAAATTGTTTATCAGCAAAAGTACTTCCCCATGATCACAGAATGGCAATAGATATTTCCTTAACCCTAGTGTATATGCAGCAGCTGCGCAAGGCACTGATTTACACACAAGATGATCTGGAGGAATGAAATCACCCTAGTGTATTATCCTACTTCTACACATCGAACACCCAGTTCATGAGAACTTAAAAATTATAGGGGCATTTGGTGGGGGCATTTGCCTGAATAATTGACATGCATAGTACTTGTTCTGAATCTTGTTCCAGCAGAGCGGTTGCTGGTCTGAAACCTGACATTTTCAGAAGTACTACAGGAAGCAAGCAATGGTGTAAATTCTACACAAATCTCATTAAATCGAAACTAATACGATCATTGTCTTTCTGATGGCACTCAGGAAGCACAACAGATAAAGATTAATAATTATTAAATTTGAGAAGCAAGAATCGCCCAAGAACTGAAAAAGAAAAGGGAAGAAACGAATCGTACCAGGCCGGGTCGCCGTCGTTAGCGGCGCCTGCTGCTTCTACCGGGTCTGCTGAACGGTGCCGTCGCCGTCGGCGAGAGTAAAGCGCCTGCTGTTACCGGCGGATGGAGGAAATCCCGGCGGCGGCGAGCACAGAGCACGCACGTCATGGCATATAGCTGGATCAGTGCGCGGGTACAGAGTGCACGGTCGCCTGTGCTCTCGGCACGGAGGGCCGGGGCAGAGGCACGGGGCCGCCGCCGGAGAGAGGCACGGCGGGCGGCGGCAGGGAGCGACGTGCGGGCACAGAGTGCACGGGCGCGGCTGCTCTCGGCACGGAGGGCGGGAGCACAGCAAGAGGGCCGGAGGAGAGAGGCACGGCGGCTGGCAGCAGGGAGCGACGGGCGATCGATGGAGCGACGAAATTGTTTCCTTTTTTTCTCGATGATTGATCGTAGGAAGAGAAAGTAGAAGCCGCGATCCCGGGCGGACAGTGTTGAATCGCGGGCGGGCGCCTCGTGTTGAAGCCTCGCGTTGAAGTCTACGTTCCATCCAGGGCGCACGATTGGGTTGAAGCCAGGGAGAGTTTTTTTTAGCCCTTGATTTTAATGCAGACAATTTGCTGGGTGCATTTTTGTGGGTGCACAAAGGTTGGTGCTCTCAGCGGGGGACGTATTCTTGGGTGGACTGAGTGTAATTTCAATTGGTCAATTATAGTAGAGATATGTGAAGATCCACACAGCAGACCTCAACTCCCTTGATTAGATCAAACAGCAGCCAATGAACAAATCATGTACGCATGCTAATTACCAATTGCCAATTAGTAATTGGGCTGCATGCCTGCATCCAGTGGGGGGCTGCATGCCTGCATGTTGGATCGTTGGGGGTGCCAGGCCCCCTTTGGCCCCCCCTCTCTCCGCCACTGCATGGGGAGCAGGCTTAACCTTATTCTTTTTTGCTTATAACTTTTTCAAACAAATAAATAATATGATTTCTTTTTCGCTGTTTTAAAACGGTTTACTAGGATAACATTTTCGAAGCAGTTTATCGGTATTTGATTCGTTTATACAAGTGCTCGTGTTAGGATTAAAAGCTATCAGATGCGGCCGAAAAGAATGTACAAGTATATTTTATTTTTGAAAAAAAAAGTAAAGGAAAAGCATTAAAATACAAGAGAGACGGCAATATGTGCGTGCAAGACAAATATTGCTCAGGAGCGTTTCTCAACTTTCCTTTCCTTTTCCCTCGCCGACAAATATCGAAGAAAAGACACAACGAATATGTGGATCTGAGAGAGGGGGGGCTCTTAAAAAAAGAGCGAGCAAGTTGTCCTTCCCGCTGCTTCCTGATCTGTTGCTGACGCCGCAACCTTTTGCCAGCCTCGGTTCATACAACCACCACATCTGCCAATTATAAGCACTATTAAATGATTAATCCTAACCTACTCTTAGCTGTTCTTGAGCTCTCTCTCATTTCCTCGGCATAATCGTAGTGGGAACCCTGATTGTTTCGTTCTTTCGGATTTTTTACTCATTTTTTGTAGAAAATTTTCTTTAGTTAGCCTTTCAGATCTTGTTAGGATCGCTGTGTTCTTGATACCCCAATAACAGAGGAACGAGAAATTCAGAGCGGTTCTTTGAGAAATATAGAGCAGGTTTTCGGGGAGAGTTCAGAGTTGATCGGACATGACGTTCACCAGCACGCATTTCGATGCGCTCCGGCCGTCGCCAGCCGACGTGCGGGTCATCACCTCCGACGGGTGCAGCATCCCCGCGCATCGTCGGTTCTTGTAAACGATTATTCGTGTTACTTTCTTTGTTGAGCTACGGACATGATAGATTCCGATTTTTGTTTTCCCTTTTGTGGTGATCTGACGGTGAAGGCCTCATCGTTGCCGGTGCTGGAGCGGATGATCGGAGGGCGCGGCATGGGTGGGATCGGGACCGCGCCGTCCTGCATCCTCGGCACCTTCCAGATGCCGTGGCCGCCTTCCTCAGCTTCCTCTCCTCCCCGAGGGACCAGCAACAGCACATAAAAGGCACAATCGTTTTGCTTTTGAAACAACTTTAAAATTTCAAAAAAATTTAAACTCTTTTAAATTTTGCTTGAATTCTCAATGCTTACCCAATTTGGCAATTACCCTTGGAAACCGCCTTCTCCTTTTGGTCATCTGCCTTCTCTCTTTGCTAGCGCCTCCTGGAGCAGCCACCTCCCCACCACCTCATTGTGCGCCACTCCACGCGCCTGAGCGACGCCGCTTGAAGTTGCGGCCGCTCTCCTCCCTCGCATTCACACCTGCCCGCTCTGCGCTGATACCAAGGCCCCGCCTACCAGTTGCCCAAACCCCTGCTCTCTCTCCTTGCTCGGCGTGCTCAGTTAACCGAGCGCTCGTCCGCCACAGCTCACTACCGCTTCCCTCCCCAACATGCGCACCGCTCTGTGCTAGCTGCGTCTGGCTTTACCAACTCCTGTAAACACCGTACGCCACCTCACCCGCGCGCCTTCACTCCCAGTAGAGCCCTGCTCACCCTCTCTTCCACGCACAGGCGATGTCGAACCGCCTTCCTGTTCTCACCGCCTCACCTCGCCTTTAAAGTTCAATTGCTATCGCAGAGAGCTCTGCGCCTTTAAAATTCAATTGGTTTGCATGTTGTCATACCAGTCTGTTGCATAAGATCGGTGAAATATTTAGACTGAACAAGGATGAGATCCTCCCCTAATCAACATACTTCGATGCCCAAGAAGTAATAAAGATCACTGAGATCCTTGAGAGCAAACTCTCATTGCAATTTCTAAATCAAGGTATGAATAGCCTGAGGAGATGAGCTAGTGACAATAATGTCATCAATATAAACCATAATATATGTGATCACGCCACTATGATTATAGATGAACAGGGACATGTCACCTTGGGAAGGAATAAAATCAAGTTCGTGTAAATAAGAATTGAGTCGAGAATACTAGGTATGAGGTGATTGCTTCAACCCATAAAGAGTTTTATCCAATTTTGCACATATGATGCAGAAAACTATGGATCCTCATAACCCGGTGGCTATCATATGAACACATCCTCTTCCAGAATACCATACAAAATGCATTCTGTACATCCAATTGATGAAGTAACCATCCGCGTGACGCTGCTAATGATAGAACAAGATGAATTATAGCGGGTTTCACAATTGGATTGAACATTTCTTCGTAATCAATCATGTACCGTTGTTTGAATCATTTTGCAATCAATCTGGCCTTATAGCATTCAATAGAACCGTCAACCTTTTTTCAATTTAAATACACACTTGTAGTCAATGATATTGCGATTGGGCTGAGATGATATCAAGTGCCATGTCTTGTTCTTTAAGAGTGTCTGATATTCAGCGTCCATTGCCTCCTTTCAATTTCTGTCACAAAGAGTATCCTCAAGAGTTGCTGGTTTGGTCATAGCAAGAAATACATGTCAACGGGCATCATATTGCACTGTGTCATTGGTATGAATCCTTGGTTGGCGAATGTTGCTTCGTAACCTTATTTGCATGGGATGAGGCGATGGAGACGAAGCCATGCCGAGTTCCACAGTCATGCCAGGGACACGTGGAGCAAGTGAAGCATCAGATACATGTGTGAGGCCAGCAGGATCCTCCACGGGACTCACACTAGTAGGCGACAGGACATCTTGCACGGGATTCAAGAGATCAGCGCCCACCGAATTGCCCCTAGAGTGTATCCCCATATTATTTTGCTTGGAGTAATCACTTGGATTAGTTATGGGCGAGTCACCTGTAACTTGCGCAGAGGGGAACGACAAATCCATCTGTATAGCAGGACCAGATTGCACAACAATATTTGAATCAAGTATACTAGTACCTATATTAGTCTCTCTACCATCCATATGTCCCACAACCGTAGGGAAGTTTTATGGAGGCCAAGGGAGGAAAGATCAAAATTTGGTCAAATAATGGTTGATTCGATGGTGGTAATTTTTCATCAGCAAAAGAAAATTGTTACCCATCAAAGACTACATCACGAGAAATATAAATCATACCTGAAGAGACATGCAAACACTTGTAGCATTTATGAAAAGAGCTATAACCAAGAAAAACACATTGTTTAGACCAAAATTGGAGTTTTCGATCAGTGTATGGACGGAGACAGGGTTAGCATGTACACCCAAAAGTCTAAGAAAGGAATAGTCTGGAGATGTTCCAAAAAGACGATCTAGTAGAGTTGAATTGTATTGTTCTGCTAGGGAGACGATTTATCAAGAAATATGTTGTTTGGAATGCCTCATCTCAAAAACGAACGAGCATAGAGGCATGGGCGAGTAAAGACAAGCCAACTTGTACGATATGGTGGTATTTTCTCTCAGCCGAGCCATTTTATTGATGAGTGTGTGGATAGAAAACATGATGAGTAATTCTAATTTGTTGAAAAAAGGAATTCGACTTTTACTATTTGCCTCCCCAGTCGGTTTGCATGTGTATGATTTTTTATTTAGAATATGCTCAACCTGAGTTTGGAATTGGATGAATATGTGATAGACATCGGTTTTACTGTTGAGATAATACATCCAAGTAAAATTATTAAAATTATCAATGAAACTCATATAGTATTTAAAACCACAAAAGGAGGTACATGTAGGCCCCTAAACATCGGAGAAAACAAGTTGAATGGGTGACGATGACACACTTTTTGATTGAGAAAAAGGAAGCTGATGACTTTTGCCTTGTTGACAAGCATCACAAATAGAGGATTGGTTGGACTCATGAAAAAGGTAAACTATGACGCTACAAAATCTGATTTACCACAGGGACAAGGGATGACCTAAACGGCAATGCTACTACTTCTGATTATGTTTAATAATAGAGAGGGCATTCCTAGATGTAGCCAAGCTGCTAGGAATGGGGTATAGGCCACCCTCACTGTGACCACAAAGGAGCACCTTCTTCGAAGTATGATCCTTAATGAGAAAATAATTAGGATGAAATTCAAGACATACATTATTATCAGCTATGAGTTTATGAACAGATAACATACTTTTATTTGTGTGTGGAACATTAAGAATATTATCTAGGAACAAGGGTTTATGTGACATATGAATTTTAGAAGAATCAATATGAGCAATTGGCATACCTGAACCATTTGATGTATGAACCTAATCTTTGCCGGAGTACCACTCGTGTATCATCAGCTTGTTCAATTCTCCAGTGATATGATTGGTCGCCCCAGTATTTGTGTACCAGGGCATGTCAAACCCTGATCCTATGGTGATATGTACCACTATGTGCTCCTCATGCTGGAATGCATGATCGAAATACTTGTAGCATTTAAAAACTACATGGTCGATCTTTCCACACAATTGGCAGACATGATGATTGTCAGACCCCTTATTGCTGCCATGATGATTGCCGCTGCTATGATGATTTTCGTAATTGATACCCGGGTACCGATACTATCTGCGACCACCACCTCGGCAGCATCCACGTCTACCACCACCGCCTCACCCATGCCTTCCATGATTGCCCTAATACACCATGTTCATGGAGAGCTGGAACATGAGATTGCTTTACTCATGACACATCTCATAGTCTAGCATATGTGAGTAAAGATCGATGAGGGCAATCGGCTCCAACTGGGTGGTGACGAATGTCATTAGCGCATCGTAGGATTTGTCAAGGCCAATGGAAAGATAAAATGATGACCTCTTCCTCTTCGAGTGGTTTGCCGATGGTGGCGAGCCCATTGGTAAGGCTCTTGACTTTGTTGAAATAGTCGATCATCGTCATATCTTGCTTTTGAAGTGTAGCCAACTGCCATTGGATTTGCATAATACACATCCTAAATTGAGTCACAAACTTGCGCTCAAGGGCATTCTAGACTGCAGCCGATGATGACAGAAATAACACCTGCCCTGACACCTCCGGCAGAGGGTGGATAGCAGTAGACTTATGCATATATTATCTCGTTGGAGCCAAACAATATATGCAGGATTAGGAACATGTGCGGCTCTATATTCTGTCAATGCCGCAATTAACTTGGGGGCGCTGGATTGGTTCCTTTTATAAGAATAAGCCACTATGCGCCACGAAGGTCAGGAAGAATCTGTGCCTTCCACAACAAGTAGGTGTTGTGAGACAGCTTTACATTGATAGGATTACCAAAGGATAGGTGATTAGTGGACATCAAGTCGATGGCTTGTGTGCCAAGTGATCCTAAGATTGATGATCCTAAGTCAGCATATGTATTTACAGAGGTTGTCATTGGATGGGAAGAGTAGGCTTTAATACCATGTCAGAAGATATCAAGAGAATAGTTTGCAACTAGCACAAATTTACCTTCTATTAATCATCTATTTATATTGTTGTGGCTACAGACCAAACAGAGAGAGAGGTGGTAGTGGAGAGTGATGAAGATGAATGTAATGGCCTACCCTCCCCCCATGGTCGGTGTTCTATATATATATACATGGGGAGTGCTTTTACAATTATGCCCTTACAGCTGATTATCCCCTTCAGGGGCATTTGTGTCATTACATGAGGCCTATTCTGGGCCTTATAACTTCCTACCAGGCCTGCTGGGTTTAGGTGGGGGCCACCCCTACGACAGGAGCCTCTCATGGTGAAGGGCTTCACAGGGCCGAAGCCATGTCGCCGAGTCCTTTGGCCCCCTCCGTCCCCGCGGCCTGTGAACTTCTCCAGACTTGACCCAGGGCTACGCTGTGGCCGAAGTAGATGCGTGCTTTTCCGGCCGTCCACGTGGTGAAGCGTGCTTGGCGCGGTGCGGGCCTTGAGGCGTCGTGACCATCAATGTGACGGCGGACTCCCGGCATATGGACTTCTGAGGCGTGCGCGCTCCACAGTCGTTGCGACCTTGCCGCCCGGTGGAGTGCTTTTTAATGACGGTTGGCTTGCTGGGGGGCAGGCTGTCGCATCATGCGGTGCGCCTTCTCGTGAGTGGAGCGTGCGACGGTTCCCGGTGTGCACGCGGTGGGATGTGGACGGTTGCACTCACGCACCCCTGGTAGCTGAACCGCCCGATGCCCCCCGCTTGTGCTTCCACCGGTTGGCGTGCCGCCGATTGGCATCCCTGGTGGCTTTTCGCCTGGTGAGGGCGAGTATAAATATGTTGGCGCCGGGGGCCGCTCCCTAGACATCTCTTGCTGCACATCCCGTACCTGTTCATGGTTAGCTTCTCATATGTAGGGAAAATTTTGTTCACCTGCATTTGATGACTGCGTCGACCGGCGTCAATGCCCGCGAGCGCCGGTGAACAAAATACGTCCTGTTTGTGGAAATGCTTCACAGCTTGGCGCGGAAATGGCAAGGCCTGACTTGCTCTCGTAGACATATATGAAGTCATCCATCCGCTCTGATCGTGCGAACGAGCATATGCTGGTGTGGCGACGCATATCTGTTTACGAGATCATGTCTGCTCTTGCCACAAATTGACCTTTGCATGTTCGAGTTATGGTGGTCGTATGTGCTGTTCGCCGTTCTTCAAGCTCGCTCCCACCCCTCGCCTAGTAGACGCGCGCGCTCCGTCCCCTACCCTTCGAACGGGTGGCAGCGAAGCTGGCGCCTAGTTGAAGCAGACGCGCGCGCTCCGTTCCCTACCCTTCGAACGGGTGGCAGCGAAGCTGGCGCCTAGTGGAAGTAGACGCGCGCGCTCCGTCCCCTACCATTCGAACGGGTGGCAGCGAAGCTGGCGCCTCTTGGAAGTAGACGCGCGCGCTCCGTCCCCTACCCTTCGAATGGGTGGCAGCGAAGTTGGCGCCTAGTTGAAGTAGACGCGCGCGCTCCATTCCCTACCCTTCGAACGGGTGACAGCGAAGCTCGTGCCTAGTTGAAGTAGACGCGCGCGCTCCGTCCCCTACCCTTCGAACGGGTGGCAGCGAAGCTGGCACCTAGTGGAAGTAGACGCGAGCGCTCCGCTTCGTACCCTTCGAACAGGTGGCAGCGAAGCTGGCGCCTAATTGAAGTAGACGCGCGCACTCCGTTCCCTACCCTTCGAACGGGTGGCAGCGAAGCTGGCGCCTAGTTGAAGTAGATGTGCGCGCTCCGTCCCCTACCCTTCGAACGGGTGGCAGCGAAGTTGGCGCCTAGTTGAAGTAGACGCGCGCGCTCCGTTCCCTACCTTTCGAACGGGTGGCAGCGAAGCTGGCGCCTAGTTGAAGTAGACGCGCGCTCCGTCCCCTGCCCTTCGAATGGGTGGCGGCGAAGCTGGCGCCTAGTGGAAGTAGACGCGCGCGCTCCGTCCCCTACCCTTCGAACGGGTGGCAGCGAAGCTGGCGCCTAGTTGAAGTAGACGCGCGCGCTCCGTCCCCTACCCTTCGAACGGGTGGCAGCGAAGTTGGCGCCTAGTTGAAGTAGACGCGCGCGCTCCGTTCCCTACCCTTCGAATGGGTGGCAGCGAAGCTGGCGCCTAGTTGAAGTAGACGCGCGCGCTCCGTCCCCTGCCCTTCGAATGGGTGGCAGCGAAGCTGGCGCCTAGTGGAAGTAGACGCGCGCGCTCCGTCCCCTACCCTTCGAACGGGTGGCAGCGAAGCTGGCGCCTAGTTGAAGTAGACGCGCGCGCTCCGTCCCCTACCCTTCGAACGGGTGGCAGCGAAGCTGGCGCCTAGTTGAAGTAGGCGCGCGCTCCGTCCCCTACCCTTCGAACGGGTGGCAGCGAAGCTGGCGCCTAGTTGAAGTAGGCGCGCGCGCACTCCGCTTCGTACCCTTCAAACGGGTGGCAGCGAAGCTGGCGCCTAGTTGAAGTAGACGCGCGCGCTCCGTTACCTACCCTTCGAACGGGTGGCACACCGCCACGTGGGCGGTGACTTGGGATCTTGCGAGGCGATCTTGCGCTGTAAAGGTTCCTGGAATCACGCCGACCCCTGGTCTGCCAGGGTTAGGTTCCCGTACCGTGTGACCCGACGCGCCCGGGGCACGCGGCGGCCTACGACTGGTGGGCGGCGGGATGTGGACGGTTGCGTGCTTGCGGCCACTCGCCTTTTCCCTAGGCGAGGGGGACACGGGGCGGGTAGTGAATGGCGCGGCGCCGGGGCGGTTGTGATCCCCTGGCCCATTGGTGCACCCATAACCGCGGCTAGGTAACGCCGTGCTGTGGCGGTCCTTGGCGCCTGTGGTCGCGACCTTCCAGCGTTGGGTGTGAGGCGTCGCGCTGGACGGGCGCGTGTACGACTGCGGTCGCGCCTTGTACACGGACCCTCGCGACTCTTCGCTTTCAGTTACGGGGAATCGTGCGGGGCGGGCCTTTACACCGCTGCGGTTGCATCCGGCACGCGAATCATTGCGACGCTTCGGTAGCGGCGGTATGGGCGATGTGGCTTGAAATAGCCCCCCGTAACAGCGTCCCCCCGCTGCGTCTTTTGTTTATATTCAGGCCCGTCACCTTTGGCTACGGCGAGTGCACACGCAAACGTGCGACTTCGATTTATACTCAGTCCCGTACCCCTGGCTACGGCGAGTGCACACGCGAACGTGCGTCTTTGTTTATACTCAGGCCCGTCACCTTTGGCTACGGCGAGTGCACACGCGAACGTGCGACTTCGATTTATACTCAGTCCCGTACCCCTAGCTACGGCGAGTGCACACGCGAACGTGCGTCTTTGATTATACTCAGGCCCGTCACCTTTGGCTACGGCGAGTGCACACGTGAACGTGCGACTTCGATTTATACTCAGTCCCGTACCCCTGGCTACGGCGAGTGCACACGCGAACGTGCGTCTTTGTTTATACTAAGGCCCGTCACCTTTGGCTACGACGAGTGCACACGTGAACGTGCGACTTCGATTTATACTCAGTCCCGTACCCCTGGATACGGCGAGTGCACGCGCGAACGTGCGTCTTTGTTTATACTCAGGCCCGTCACCTTTGGCTGCGGCGAGTGCACACGCGAACGTGTGTGTTTGTTTATACTCAGGCCTGTCACCTTTGGCTACGGCGAGTGCACACACGAACGTGCGTCTTTGATTTATACTCAGTCCCGTACCCCTGGCTACGGCGAGTGCACACGCGAACGTGCGTCTTTGTTTATACTCAGGCCCGTCACCTTTGGCTACGGCGAGTGCACACGCGAACGTGCGTCTTTGTTTATACTCAGGCACGTCACCTTTGGCTACGGCGAGTGCACACGTGAACGTGCGACTTCGATTTATGCTGCGGGAGCGCGCGCGCTAGCGAAGCCTGCGCGCGCCTCCGCCACGTGCTTGCGCACGATGAAGAAATATTAGCGACAAACGGCGATCTTCATTACATCCCCGTTTGCGCGGGCAAGCAATTACAAGGGGCGGATGTACTAACCGTTTTTCCTTGGTGCGGCCGAAGCCTCTAGTCGCTAGACCTCTGCAGGGCCCGCCAAGGCGCCTCCGACTGGCCCCGCGGACCACCGCATTGTGACGCCGGCGCCGGCTCTAGGAACGCCGTTGGGCTTCGCGATGCGGGCACCTGGTACCTGGCTCGATGCGCCGGGCCATATCCTGGTCGCCTCGGACGGTGATGATGGCCCGGGGACCCGGGATCTTCATGCATAGATAGCCGTGATGTGGTACCGCGCCGAAGGAGTTGAGGATTGGGCGCCCTAATATGGCATTGTAGGGGTACGGAAGGTCGACCACATCGAAGGTGGCATCTTCGGCCCGCACATTGTCATCTCGGCCGAAGGAGACTTGAAGACGTACTTGTCCCAGCGCCCGCAGGGGTTGTCCCCCAAAGCCCTGCAGTGGGACTCCCGAGGGCCCTAGGCGGCTGCGAGGGATCCCCATCTGGTCGAAGGCCGCCGCAAACAATACGTTTGCGGAGCTACCGCCGTCCTCCAGGGCATGCCCCACGTCGCATCCCGCGATAGTGACCCGGATGACCAGGGGGTCCTAATGAGGGAAGTCCACGCCTTGGGCGTCGCCGGGTGTGAATGTGACTTCGTGCTGCGCCCAGTCCGGGGGTGCTTGCGCTGGGTATGCCGCCACATGATGTAGTCTTCGCGCATAGGCCTTCTGCTGCCGTGTTGAGGCGAATTCTAGCGCAGAGCCTCCGGATATGACGTTAATGATCCTGCGGTGGGTTGCCTCCGGAGCCTGGAGCGACAGGAGGCCCTCCCGAGGTTGCTGTACGTGAGCCTGGATCCGTAAGGTGCCCTCCTGGGTTGCATCCCTTGCGCCTGTACCTGCACGGGGGCCTCGTACGGGAATTGTACGTGGGCCACCGCAGGCGGACGCGTCTCTAGGTTTCTGTCCCTAGCGATGCTATCGCGGAGCGCCGCGATGGAGGTGCAGGTGCGGGTATCATGGTTGCCGCGGCCGTGGACTACACACCACAGTCCCTGGTGCTGGTCGTCGTAATCTCCGCGACCTTTATCGTCGCGGCCCCGGCCACGCCCGCGGCCACGGCGCCCCGGACCGCCTCGGCCCGCAGGAGCGCCCTCGTCGGAACCGCCCTCAATGTCGAGGACGTACCGGTTTCGCCTCGACCTCTGCTGGCTGCGCTTGGGCTGATCGGACGACTCCTTATGCGAGGCGTCCCTGCGGTCGGGCGCATCCCTGGACGACTCCTGCTTACGTTTTCCCTTCGAAGAGCCGTTCTTCAGGGGATCTTCGGCTTTTGCCGAGGCTCCGGCCTGGTTGGTGTCGGAGTCGTCCCCTTGCCTTCGCCGTGCGTCTTCTTCCGCCCTGGCATATTCCTCCATTTTGTCGAAGAGCTTCGCCACCGTCTTGATTGGCTTTCGCGCGTTGTACTCGGCCATCGGGCCCGGACGAAGGCCCTGTATGGCTGCATTAACGATGGTGGTTTCGTTAACGTCTTTCACTTGGCATCGAATCTTGGCGAAGCGTTTGAAGTAGTCCCGGAGCTTCTCCGAGAGTTTTTGCTTGACAGCAAAGAGTTGGTCCGCGTCGACTCGGTCGACGTAGTTTCCTTGGAAGTTGTTGTGAAGGCGGACGCGGAGCTGCTCCCACGCGTAGATGGAGCCCGGCTCAATGGTAAAGAACCAAGAGAGCGCCACTCCTTGCAGCGCGAGGGGGAGTCTGTTCGCCTTCGTGGTGTCGTCTCCGCCCGCGGCTTCGATCGCGGTTTCGTACACGCGCACGAACTCGCGGGGGTCCGTGTCGCCTTTGTACGAGTCGATGGCGCTAGGAAACTTGAAGTCTTCGGGCCATGCCGCTTGCTGCAGCCCCGCCGAGAGCGGGGACTCCGGATCTACACGCCGCAGCGGCACGCGGCTAGACGTGGGGGCTTCGCAACTGTCCGCCCTCTCCGGCGTGGGCTCGGGCGCGATTACTGGCGCGGGCTGCTGGCTCCGAGCCTCTTGCATATCTCGGACGGCTCCGCGAAGGTCCCCTAGCTCCCGCTGGAACGCGTTGAGGGCCGCCAGCAGGGCGCTTTCTGCCGCCTGTGCAGGCGGGGTCGCCGGTACTCCCAACGGGCGGATCGGCGCGGGCACGACCGCGTCGCGAGGTCCCGAGCTGCCGGTCGCTCCGTCGTGGCTACCTCGAACCTCCCGGTCCGCGCTGCCGGCGAGGGTTGCGGCGGGGGCGGCGAGGTCGGCTGTCGTTGCGTCGGCGGGGTCGGTTGTCGCCGCACCAGCGTCGACGTCCTCGACCGCGGGGTCCGTCCCCGCGACGCCGGTACCGGGGTTGGTCGTCGCGGTGCCGGTGACGAGGTTGGTCGTCGCGGTGCCGGTGACAAGGTTGGTCGTCGCGGTGCCGGTGACGAGGTTGGTCGTCGCGACGCCGGTGCCGGGGTTGGTCGTCGCGGTGCTGGTGACGAGGTTGGTCGTCACCGCGCGGACGTCGACGTCTTCGGCCACCGCGCCTGCATCGCTACCCGCGCCCGCCGCTGCCGATGTCGAGCACCTGGTACCCATACGACGCTCCGGCCCGGCCGCCTTCTTTCCCTTCGCCGCCGCTGACGAAGCTTTTTTCGGTGCCATCCTTCTTCTTCGGTCTTCAGGCTTGTCCTTGTCCTCCCCACGGACGGCGCCAACTGTTGTGGCTACAGACCAAACAGAGAGAGAGGTGGTAGTGGAGAGTGATGAAGATGAATGTAATGGCCTACCCCCCCCCATGGTCGGTGTTCTATATATATACATGGGGAGTGCTTTTACAATTATGCCCTTACAGCTGATTATCCCCTTCAGGGGTATTTGTGTCATTACATGAGGCCTATTCTGGGCCTTATAACTTCCTACCAGGCCTGCTGGGTTTAGGTGGGGGCCACCCCTACGACATATATATTAGTACATTAGTGTGAAAACTCTCATGTGTGAATACTAAGCACTACCTCTAGTGGGAATATCAGTACTAATGAGAATACTAAATAACAGTGAAAACACATACTAATGGGAATATTAAACAACAGTGAAAACACAACTATCCTAACTATTTAATAGGGTGCACACCTCCGATGCCAATCTAGGTAGCTGGCTTGATTAGGCGAGTAGACCCTTTTTTTTAGGTTAAGCCTCTCGGTGCAAAGTGGGTTAAAATTTCTGTGATAATCATGAGAAGTCACACTCTAGAACAAGGAGTTGAGGATTTGTTTAGTTCGTTGCCATAATATGCCACAATCTAGTTAGGCAAGTTTGACTTTCTTAGTCTAGTTTTTGATTTGTTGTCACACTTTTAGTGTGACACAAAATCTTAGTCTAGTGTCTCACCTATCATAGACATAACTCATTGCCGTATTATGCCATACTTGTGTCGGACACTACAAAAACTGTGGCATGCCATACTATGGCACAAAATATTTGGCACACTATGGCCATGTTTGGTTGCTTCCCAAACTTTGCCACATTTTTGTGCCACAAGTGTGGTAAGCCATAGTTTTTGTGGCAACCAAAATGGGCGCCAAACTTATGGCAAATTTTGGGTTAGCAAATGAGTCTAGGGCAGGAGGGATAAACGGCTAAGAAAGTATAGCACACCACAGTTTTTGCTCAGAACCAAACACTTGTCACAAGAAGTTAAACTTGGGTAATTTAGTTGCGGCAAAGCTTGGCACAAACCAAACAGATCCCTTGGCTTACAACCAAACATGCCCTTAAGCTTGTAGCAGCTTTAAGCTATAGGCTAAAGCCCTCCAAACTAGACCTGAAGATATTTTTTATCCCTAATTATCAATACAATCATTATTTAGAAAATAATATATAGTTGTTGAGGTATTTATTTTAAAAAAGAAAGGAAAATACTTGCTGAAGTACTTTGATGCCCACCACTGATTATAATACCATGTTAGGGCTCCTTTGGAACAAAAAAATTGAAAAATGTAGGATTATAAAAAAAGAGTTTTTTGTACGGGTAATCCTTTTTTTATTCGAAATTACATAAATATACCCGCGGGAATTTGTTTTACAAAAATAGGCTCCAGTCGCCTAATGGTTGGGCAACTGAAGCCTTTCGCCCAACCATTAAGCGACACAATTTGTGTCGCTACACAGTAGAGCGACTGCGTCCAGTCGCTCTTCCGTACGGCGACTTACATGTAGTCGCCTTTTCGTTAGGCGACTAGCATGCAGTCGCCATCCCGTTAGGCGACTGCATGTAGCCCCCGTGATTGTTTTAGATTTTGTGAATTTTGTAATGTTGAACCGGTAAAAATACGGTGAAGTTGTAATAAAAGTTTATGTTCATTGTATATTGTAGGTGCGTAAAAAGTTTTTAAAATTTTGTTTTATGAAAGATTGAGTAGAGAACGATCGATACGTACACTGTTAAGTGAGATAGTTTATGTGCGGAGAAGAGATGATAGACTTATGTAAATTTAAATAAACTTCATAATATAACTGTGAGTAACATGCGGCATGTTCTTTCATTACATGTATAACATATATAGCATCTGCAACACGCCTCAGTCGCCACCCTGGTGTGCCCCGTCACCGCGCCCACGTCCTCCCATACGGCCTCACTTGGCCCTCCTCCGGTGCAACGGGTTAGGACGATCCGAAAAAGTAAAACGAGCAGGAGGGTGTCTATCCCGCCCCTATGCTGGTGGAGTCAGCTGCACCTCTGGCTGTGTGCCCTCCGGTGCATTGGGGAGGGCACTGCCAGAGAGAACCTCCAGTGCTGCGTCGGAGAACTGCCCGGGCCACTCCGCGAAAAACTGGTCCACTTCGTCCTGGCCTGGGGAGACGCCGTGCTGCTGGTAAGTACCTGCAATATTAATATCGTTAGTTCGTTGCATGTCGTCTTCGGATAATGTAACATCCTGAAAAATCTGAATTTGTAAATATGGATTTCTTGAATTATTTTTGGCAATATGTTCTGTTGAAATTTGGATTTTTTTGGCGATTTTATGAATTTTGGTGAAGGATTCAAAAATTTAAGAAGACTTTGAAAAATAAAACTACTATGAATAATACCAAAAAGAAGAATATGTAAATAATAGAGAACTAAAGTTTTAAATGTGAATCTGAAAAGATGATCCAGTATACTTGGAATAAAATATAAGGATTTAATTTTTAAATAGTGCTATAAATGTGCAGCAAAAATAAATGAATAAAATATATGCAAACACATTTACAAAAGGCCTAGAAAGATGAGAGAGACGTAAAATGTATTTCTACAAAATAAAAATATGCATGTATATAAAATGAATAGGCAAATAAATAAAGATGTATATGTATAAATAAAATAAATAAATATACCTATACAAGAATAGAAATAAACAAATATATGTGTGTGTATATATATCTGTATGTATATACCTATGTATGAGTATATAACACATTAACAATAAAAATAAAAAAGAGAAGAAGAAAGAAAGGAGATCAGATCGGCCATCAAATCCGGCCCAACCCCCTCCCCCGCGCTTCCTCTCTGCCATGCGGGCCCGAGCGTCCCCACCCGCCTCTTCCTCCTCTCCTTTCCCGTGCGCACCCAGGCCCCCCTCTCCTCCTCTCTGCTTTGGCAAAAGCCAGCCGACCCGCGCCATGTCTTGCGCTGCCCGATCTCCCGAACTCCGTCCCGTTCCATCAAGCACGTCGCCACGCTGCGCGTGCGTCACTCCGTGCCCATCTCGCGGCTCTGCCACGCCGCCTGCAACGCCGCCCGGTTCTTCCACTGTCCCCGCTGGCCCCGTCGACTCACGCCCATGCCGCCCGGTCGGCTCCGCCTCCATAAGAAGGAGGGCGCGCCCCCAATCACCTCGCCTTCTCCCCCACTTCCTAGCTCCCACCGCCGGGAATCGGCCTCTAGAGCTCCACCGGCCGCCGGCCATGTCCTTCCCCTCCAACTCCGGCGAAGCGGCGATCCGCCGATTGAAACCGCCTCCGTCCAATTCCTCGGCACTAGACCTCCACCGTGGCTCTGCCAACCTCCCCGGGCTCTCTCTCTTCCTTCCCAGGTCCCATTTTAGTGGTCGCCCACATCTTCCCGGCCGCTTCCCGCCGGCGGCGCCGCCATCCCCTCCGTGTGCCCACCTCCTCTGTTTCGGCCGATGCTTTTTCCTGTGAAGTCCTCAGCCCCTTCGCGTTATTAGTTGTTCATTCCCACAGAAGAGAGACAAGAAACACCGGTTGGGCATCTGGTTAGCAGCGCGCATGTTAAATCCCCTTTACCCTAAGTCCCGAGTTCGATCCCGAACCACACTCATTTTCAGTCTCTTTTAATTTTTGATTTTTCCTCCACCCATTTTGACTAGGAAAATTTAAAGGAGATTTAGGAACAATTTAGGGAATGCAGAAAAATTTAATGAGGATGTAAAATAGGATACTCAGCATTTAATAACTGATTATACACTATATGAATAGCTAAATAGTTTAAATAGCAGAGGATTAACTATCAATTAAAGGTATAAATAAAGTACAGTATAGCTTAAAACCTAAGGTTAATAACAATTTTAATTTAAAAACACATCCAAGGAAAGTATAAAATTTATTAGAATATATGTGAGCTTAATAAATGCCTAATCATGGAATAGTATTATCATGTAAGTATGATTAGTATGTCCTTAGCACCTATTTTAAATCTAATCTTTAATTAAAGAGCTTATGTATGATTTAAATTAGGATTAGTTGCCTTGATAAGTAATCTGTGTAACTTCAATATTTAAATTGTAAATCTAATTATACAATAAAGGCATTAATGAGGAGAGGTGACTTTGGATAAAATGCCCATATTTAATAAAAATGACTCTTAATTAATATGTAAGCATATATGCCCAATATTAATCATACCACTATTAAACAAACCTCAGTGACATATTTTAAATATAATAGCCCTAGGTCATCGAGATTCAAAATAATCTCACAGACACACCAATATTCTAAATTGAACGTGTAACCAATAACACGAGTAATTAGGATTGCATAAATGATACATGCCAAGTTTGGCTCAGATAGCTAAGTGTAAACTAAAAAAAGGAAAAAAAAGAAATAAAGTTAAGCATAATAGTAACTAAAGCCTAGATAAAATAATAATGGTACTATTAATTAAATCCTAATACTAGAATAATAAATAATAAATAATAAAGATGAGCGTGAAATAATAAGATATAACTAGTGACAACCAAATGCACATAAAATGTCACCCCACAAAATGCTAAACATCTAAACTCTAAAATTAATTCGGTAAGCCAAAATGCCCTGAATATTAGCGCTCGACAAAGTAATACCCAGTTAAACTTGTACATGAATTCATAGGTCCAACATAACTCATGGAACTTCCTCGATAAATATAAAAATAATAAAAGAAACTGTTAAGAAAAGATCAAGTCATCGTTTTCTACCATCGGCCTTGCCTCAAATGACCCAATTCACCCTTTAACTCAAAGTAAAGCTAAATTGAGTTCATTCGGATTTATTTGGATCTTTTGAGTTATTTGTTTTATTTGGATTCAGTCGTTTGTCGCGTAATTAGAAATTGGAGTCCAGAAGAATCAAGGGTCAAGCGAGGCCGAGATCGAGGTGAAGATAAAGACCCGAACCCCAAGATCGACAAATGAGAAAGCTTTGAGTGAGCTCAAGACCGCGGTAAACCACGTCAGGCAAGTCAATACTTTGATCATGTTGAACATACATTTTCTGCAAATTACTTTGTTTTAAATTATCAAATTGCATGTTGTTATTTTATATGCAAATACATGTTTAATTTACGATTCTAGTTATATCCCATTGTGTACCTTGATTAATATTACCCCTCCTTTGGAATATTTGAAATTGTGAACCTTGTCGCCCTAGCAAAAATTATAATAGTAACCTTTCGAAAATAAGTCCGTAATTATATGCCATGCTTAGTGTTGCTTAGATACTCATGGGCGCGAGAACTCTCAAGCATCACTTTTAATCATGAGAAAATTTGGTTGGGCAGTCATGGTGGTAATGACTGGTATATGTTGGATATGATTATTTTATATTCCCAAAAACCCCCAACTTGCTTAATTATCTGGGCGGATGGTTCGAGGGTGTGTGTATGTGGTGCAGTGGAAGCACAAAGTGAGTAGTGGTAAATCCGCCCAGATACCACTAAGGACTGAATCTTATCATGACCTCCTGTGTAAAACAAGTACAACCACAAGTATGTAAAGTACAACTTGGCTTAGTAAATTTACCGGACCCTGGAAGTCATCATCATGGCAGTAGTGCAAGTGGCGGCCTAGGTGGCAGGCTTGAATGGGACTCCCACAAGTGGCGGCCTAGGTGGCAGGCTTGTGGGAGAAGTTCTCCTACGACGCGCTAGCAGTATGGGTAGCCAGCTGCTAGGAGTATAGGAGGGGAACATCCCGCACAATGAATGGGTCCCACCGCAAATGGGAGCAACCCAGGGGTGAGATGATAGAAGGGGCGAGGTACTTTGAACGGTTACTGTGATGGTTTGCTCAACCGCATGGCTAAGGAATCATGTGGGGCAACGAGTGATCTGTCTCTTGTGGGTAAAGTGTGCAAACTCTGCAGAGTCAAAACTATTCGAATAGCCGTGCCCACAGTCAAGGGCGGACACGGGAACTTAACTAGATATAGTTCTATTTAAAAATATTTGGAAAATGGGAATGGAAAAGTGGAGGGCAGCGGAAAGCCCTGATTTGAGTTGTTCTGGGTGTCGTCCCAGTGGTAAGTTAAGCGGCTATAACGCTGAAAGATGTCAAATGGTGTGATGCCATATGTATGGAAAAATTATGGTGATATTAGGCATATGGTGTGATGCCATATGTATGGAAAATCATGTTAATATTCCTTGAACATTATGTTTTGTTCCAAAACTGCTAGGTCTCAGGAAATTTTATGTATTGTATTTCAAATAGTGGCATTTCTATTCCTACAAAATAAAATATGGAAAGAATAAGCAGTGTCGTGAGTAAAGGAAATAGATGTTTGTAGTGTACACATAAAGGTATTGGTGGATTCATGTCGATCATAAATAGGAAATGATAGTGTGGGTTTTGGGAGAAATAAATTGGTGGAGTCTAGCTGAATAGATAGGCTAAATAGATGATCTAATTGAATTTTCGGGAATTTGGAGGAGTAATACAAGTATTGGATTATAGTTCCTGATTAGTGATTTACTGGGTGGGGGGATAGTAGT
Organism: Dendrocalamus latiflorus; assembly: GCA_017311315.1. Taxonomy (NCBI): domain Eukaryota; kingdom Viridiplantae; phylum Streptophyta; class Magnoliopsida; order Poales; family Poaceae; genus Dendrocalamus; species Dendrocalamus latiflorus. Next base: position 19,101,159 of record CM029609.1, on the reverse strand, counting down.
GGATCGTAGAATTAATCAATGATATTCTTGGTGGATATATAATATTGAATCGTAGGCTTGATCAATGATATTCTTGGTGGATTTGAATCAATATAGAAAGTATATGATCGGTGGATTAATTAATTGATGCCAGTCGCTGTTTGGAGTTTTAGACAGCAATCAATATAGAAAGTATATGATCGGTGGATTAATTAAATGATGTCAGTCGCTGTTTGGAGTTTTAGACAGCAATCAATATAGAAAGTATATGATCGGTGGATTAATTAAATGATGTCAGTCGCTGTTTGGAGTTTTAGACAGCAATCAATATAGAAAGTATATGTTCGGTGGATTAATTAAATGATGTCAGTCGCTGTTTGGAGTCTTAGACAGCAATCAGTATCGAAAGTGTACCTTTGGTGGATTAAGTCAATTATGGCAATTGCCGTGTGGAGTATAGGCAGCAACAATAACACGGTGATTAAATAATAGCAATGCTACTAAAGCGATTTTTGGCAAATAAAATAACCCGAGCCTCTCCTTTGTTAAACAATGCATACTATTTATTTGCATTCTGTGTATTGGCTCGCGGAGCACGGGGTCGGAGTGCTCACGCTCGCTTTTGCGACAAAATTCAGAATCAAGAATCAAATCACCTCGCCTCAGCATCAAGATTGGACAAGCTGGCAGAGAAGATGAAAATGTCAAGGGTTAGGTCGCGAACCTCCAGTTGACTGCCTGTGGGCATGTCCTGAAGGTCCCACATGTGTGCTTCGTTCTTCCGCTGCTGCAATTTAATGATTTCGGCCTAATCGGCCCATGAGTAAGTCTACTATTATATTTACGCTTCCGCATGATATGTATTTTTGATATTCATTACTGTAACTGTGAGCACTATCTACTGATCCAGGGAATAGTGCGGTGGAATCACAGAGGGTGCCGGATTGTATAATTGGGCCCCTACAGATAAACACGATATAAGACCCTCTGCGTACCCGTAGCTGGCGCCATCGAGGTGAGAAAGACAGGGGTGTGCGTAGGAGGCGTGAAGTGAACCGGTGTAGGAGGCCCTGCCCAGGCTGAACCCCCTGGCTGCTCCGGGTGAGGTGGTGGAGGACGTGTCCACGTAGGTGCACCGGAGTAGTGCCACGCTGGTCGGGGTGGCACTGGTGGACGAGCAGTCGGAGCGGTGGGCGTGGAGACCGCCGGTAGCCTCGTGCAGGACAGTAGGTTAACAATACGTCTACACCCCTCGTGCATCCGACGCGCAAAGCTGACGCTCTCCTCATGGGTCAGCTGCGCACCAGTGGCGACCCTCTCCAATAGTGTGCCGGAGTCGGCCCATAGGGCAGAACCGACGTCAGCCTGGACACAAAGACATGAAATGGTCGATCATCGAAACGACATTACCATTTGGGAATCTTTGAAATGACATGTAACGTACCGCGATGTGAGCGTCGCGCGCGAATTGCGCGGGGTACGTGTCCGTCGGAGCAGCGACGTGTATGGCAGGCGGGTCTACCACATATACGAGCCTGGTACGGGTCCGCGGCTGGTACCAGCGTAGGTACTCCACATACTCCCTGCTGTCGTACAGGCGGTCCTCCTCCACGCGGTCGTCGAGCGCACCCACTCACTGCTCGACCCAGGGCTGCATCCTCGACGACCAGTCCGTGCCTCTTTTCACTCCCTTCGCGCTGTGCCTGCGTATAGAACCATTATGTAATGTGAGATACTTGCGAATGCAGTAGTGCACGTGCCGCGGAAAGCGATGGTCCGACTGGTACAGGAACCGGCTGCCGTAGCCCGAACTGCCGCATCACCCGCTGGGGTGCGTAGTCCTCCACGTAGATGAGGTATACGAGCTTCCGGCGGGTGAGCCAGAAAGCCCGGTCACGCCAGCAAAGTGAGGATAGCCCGCCAGGAGCACGGGCCTGCACTGCCATAGCGTCGTACGGCTCCCAGTGCACGTCATCGGCTGTGATGCGGTCGAGCTGCTCCACAAAGACCCGGTACGCCCGCGTGACCTGCACGTGCACGAACTGTAACTGCAAGAAAGACAAGTTGTTTACAATGACGATCGTCAATAAGAAAGAAATAGTTGACTGTGATAATACTTACTCGACGACGGCACCAGATAGAACCCATCGTCGGCCGGTCGACGCCTCCCCCTGGATACATCTCGGGCCCGTATGGACCCATGTCGTCTAGCACAGGTCGTCCGAGGCTTAAGCGCTCGAACGACCACAACTGCAGTAGCAGGGGACAGCCCGTGAGGATCGAGTTCGCCTTGATCCTCGTGCACGCATCGCACAGCGCGCGGTACGTCGCGGCAAGTACGGCCGATCCCCAGCTGACCTGGTGGGGCTCGCCGTCAGCGATCGCCCTCGCATAAGCGATAAGGCGCGCATCCACCGAATTGCCGTGGCTGGTGGTGAAAAGCACCCAACCAAACAGCCACAGCACGTACGCCTCCAAGTGGCGCGACACCTGGTGATCGTCTGCCTGTGGATCCATGCGCTCCACCTGAATGCAAACAAGTTGTTATTAGTACGTAATACCACAAATAAGAGCTTCGAAGACACGATCGATTGTAACCACGTACCCGGTACTGTGCGAGCCACCTCAGTGTCGGCCCATGGGTCTGATCCTCTCCGAACATGTGGTGGCCATCGGCCGGTGGAACGACACCCTCGATTCTGCCTAGCAGGTCAGCGCGCCAGTCGGCCGGGGCCTCCGGTAGGAAGGCAGCGTCTCCCGCGATCGGAAGCCCAAGGAGCAGGGACACATCCTGTAGAGTCGGCGTCATCTCCCCGAATTGGAGGTGGAAAGTGTGCGTCTCGAGCCGCCAACGGTCCACCAAAGCCGTCAACAGGGAACGGTCGAACGGAAAGCGTCGTGATTGCTCCCCGCCCACCTCGTCCCTGCCCTCGTCCCCGCCAGCGGCTCCATCCTCGTCCGTGGCCTGCACCATCCGGGCAAGAGGGAGTAGCCCGGCATCCCGCAGCCTACAAACAAAGTGAAGGTCAGCACGGAATGAACTTACGGTCGCACTAAACGCTGGAGTAGTGCAAACCTGGCAGTCCAACGAAGGTCGAGTCCCCAGGCCACGCGAGGTGTGCGTGTCCGGACCACTCCCAGCTGACCTGGCGGCTCGGCCGTGCTCCCCGGTGGCAGCACTAGACGGGAAGCGCGATGAGAGCGGTCCACGTGCTCGTCCAACAGCGCGTACGGGCACTCGGAGTCACGTCCAGCACGACTCATACCTGCAAAATTTGTACAATAATTTCAACATTAAATTTTCTACATCTAAATTTGTACAATAATTTCAACATTAAATTTTCTATATCTAAATTTGTACACTAAATTTTCTACATCTAAACTTTCTACACTAAATTTTCTACATCTAAATTTGTACATTAAATTTTCTACATCTAAATTTGTACAATAATTTCAACATTACATTTTGTACATGTACATTTAAATACTATATTTTGTACAATAATGCATTATAAATGGTATACAAAATTTATAAACTAAATTTCTAAACTATATTTACTAAACAAAATTTGAAAATTAAATTTCTAAATTAGATTTCTAAAGTTAATTTCTAAACTAAATTTCTAAACTAATTTTCTAAACTATATTTCTAAACTAATTTTCTACACTACATTTTCTAAACTAATTTTTTACACTAACAAAAAATATAACACCAAAAAATTACCTGAAAATCGCACACTCACTCTCCTCTTCTCCTCCTCTCCCTCTCTTTCTCTCCCCCTCCTCTTCTCCTCTTCTCCTCCTCTCCCTCTCCTTCTTTCCCCCTTCTCTTCTCCCTTCTGCGAGCGGCCGAATGAACCGAATGAAAACAGTGCGACGGTGGGCGAGCGCGGTTTTATATCCCACCTCCAGTCGCCCCACCGTTCGGCGACTGAATTTCAGTCGCCCAACGGTTCGGTGACTTCATGGAAGTCGCCCAACGGTGGGGCGACTGCAGTTAATCGCTGAACGGTTGGTAGACTCTTTATGTGTCGCGGTCTAGTTGGGCGAAAGGCTCCAGTCGCCCAACCATTAGGCGACTGGAGCCTATTTTTGTAAAAAATTTCCCCACGGGTATATTTATGTAATTTCGAATAAAAAAGGATTATCCGTACAAAAAATTCATAAAAAACACAAGATTTACATGTTATGCCTACCGCAATACTTCAAGAATTCAAAACACATGAATTCTTCAAATGAGGTGTTTAGATGCTATATAGGAATTTTAGAGGAAAATGTCTCCTTGAAGGAAGAGAAATAGATGCATTGTGTATTTGACTTCTCAAAGCTTAAAAAAGTGGAGGAAAGGGAAATACCCTATAGGAATTCTCAAGACTAACTCTACATTCCAAAGAGGTGCGTACGATCGAGGGATGCAAACCTATGAAATTTCCCAAAAATCCTTGGCTGAAAATAAGGGAAATTGCAACATCCACATGTGAAGGAGAGTCTTAGGGTCCGCTTAAAGAGCTTAAGATTTTGGCTTATGATTTTAGCTAAAATTATACTGTAGCGACTATAAGTTTTTTCTGAGCCATTTAATTAAAAAAATTTAAAAAAAATAAAAAAAAAACATTATATCATTACGGACAATACAAAGAAAAAAAAATAAAGCTAAAAAAATAAAATAAACCAAAATTAAAAACTAACATATTTCAAATAGCTTTTAACTTAAATAAACCGAAAGCTAAAAAAATTAAAATCTAAAATTGTTTAAAGCAGTACCTTCAAAGAACCCTCGTAAGTTATTTCGTGGCGTTTAGCCCAGAAGTCAAATTCAGTTTGAATCGACAATACCACCTTCGATAATTGTTAAACGGTTCCATCGTAAATAAAACTATAAAAAGCTCGAAACGGTTGGCATTACAAGTTCAAAACATCCCTCCCACCGCTACGAAGGGCCCACTTGTCAACGAACAGGCAGCACTCTGGATACGTCACCGACGTCCGGTTGTGCTGTGCGCGTGTGCAGTACCGGAGAACGCGAAGGGAAGTGGCACGGAGACGTCGGTGGCGTGGCGTGGCGGCGTCGCAGTCATCCTGCACCTGCACGCCACCACACCACACCCCACCGCCCGCACCAACCGACGCGAGAAAGAACAACAGCGACACGCGGCCCCCGAACCCCGAGACAAATCCAACACAACCCACCCAGAGAAGCAAAAAAGCAAAGCGAGGCAACCCAGAGCGGAGCAAAGGCTCGAAGCTCGCTCCACTCCCCACTGGCAACCGCGATACCTCCCTTCTTCTCGAAGCTTCTAGCCCCATCTCGCCTCCTCAACCAAGCCAATCCAGGCGTCCCCCGTCGCTGGTGGTTACTGCTAGTGGCGGTGGGATGCCCGCCGCGCGCTCTCGCTTCCCGCCCCCGCCGCCTCTGAAAGAGGGGCAGACTCACCTCTCGCCCGGCGCGAGCCGGTGGTGCCGCCCCAGTTGCGGCCGGTGACGTCGCTCGGCCGCTCCTCGCACCGCGCCGCGCCATGGACGCCGCCTCCCGCCCTGCCGTCGTCATCGACAACGGCACCGGGTACCTGTCTCCCCCCCCCCCCCCCCCCCCCCCTCTCTGACCAGATCTGTGCGCGGCAAGCTCGAGGGGTAACGCGCGACGCTGATCTAAGTAACGGTGGCAGGTACACGAAGATGGGATTCGCGGGGAACGTGGAGCCCTGCTTCATCACCCCCACCGTCGTCGCCGTCAACGACTCCTTCTCCCACCAGACGAGGGCCTCCACCAAGGGGAACTGGCTGGCGCAGCACAGCGCGGGCGTCATGGCCGATCTCGACTTCTTCATAGGGGAGGAGGCTTTGGCTCGGTCCCGCTCCAGCAGCACGTACAGCCTCAGCTACCCCATTCACAACGGCCAGGTGTGTGCGAATTGCCGAACTGTAGTGCAGTGCAGAATGTTACGGTTTTGATACCGCATTCAATTTATTTGAGCTGAAATGGGCCGTTCAGGTTGAGAATTGGGACACCATGGAGAGGTTCTGGCAGCAATGCATTTTCAATCACCTCCGGTGTGACCCAGAAGATCATTATTTTCTGCTGACCGAGAGCACCCTGACTGCTCCTGAGACTCGGGAGTACACAGGAGAAATCATGTTTGAAACGTTCAATGTGCCTGGTCTGTACATAGCGGTTCAACCCGTCCTTGCCCTCGCCGCAGGATACACCACCACAAAGGTTAGTCGTCAGAATTTAGGGTCGTGGTTTTTTAGCACAAGAATTTCTTAGTCTGAAGCTGTATTGCATTGCGAAGGCCATGTTTCAGTGTAATTGAACTGGCTTAATTATGTGCTTCCAACGAGCAAGGTTTAGCTAGTGACTATAATGGTTCTGTTTTCTTCCATGGGTTGCTTCATTTGTTAGCTTCCTGATTATTCTGTTGTTTCAAAATGCTCTAGCTTATCTCTTTTCTTGGATAATTTGACATATGTTGTGTCTTGGGGAAAAACACCATTTGGAGAAAGTGTTAAACTGAGTGCCACTAAAACTTCTGGTCGGGCTATGAGTAATTTACATGGTTAATGCTATTGCTAACTGCTAAGTGGTGGTAATGTTGTCACTAGCCGCCCCAATTCTCATTTTCTATTAAATAATATTGATTTATTTGAGTATCACTAAGTGGTGCTTGTCAGTGTCATAGTTTTCAGAATTTTCAACTTCTATAATGTAATATTAACAATCTGAAAACTTATTATGCGCTGCTGACACCTTGTTTCTAGTCATAATTGACCCTTGAACTCAGTATATGTGACCCTATGGCTATGTGCTAGTCAACTCAACCATAAGCTCCACAGTCAATATAGGACGGTCCTGCTAAACCCACTAATATTTCCATTCAACCGGCTTGGAAGTAACATGCATTGTCTGTCTACATATTGGCCAAAACTCATCAGGTTAACTTGGCCTGGATGCATAGTGCGATGTCTGGATACCTGGTCCGCCGTCACATGCTTTTGTATTGCTATCGTCTGTAGTGCCCTAGAGTCCAACACAAATCAATTGTTGAGCTTGCCAACATTGGTCTGAATTCTGAAAGACGTCTAAAAAAACATTGGTCCGAAAGGGTTAACCTGATCAACTTGTATTCACTCTATACGGATGGCGGTATATACTAGCCAACCAAGAAATCTACTGTCAAGATGGCAGCATCCCACTAGATTCACTTGTACATGTGTACTTGGGGTTATTTTACCCTGTTTTTTTAATTACTTTTACCCAAATACCCAAGAGCATCCTAATGATCTTTTGCTAAAAGCTATAGTTTTTCCAATGTCTACTTTAATGTAATACAACTATACAAGTATACAACATGTGGGAAAATTCAGCATTTCTGGTTGTTTTGTCCATCGCTTGCAGCCTTGCAGTTTGCACTACATTCTTCATACTTGTTTTCCTTTCTTCCATGTTGATCATCAGACTCTGTATATTTATGGGAACTTCATGCTTCGTTTTCAGTGTGAAATGACAGGGGTTGTAGTTGATGTGGGTGATGGAGCTACCCACATTGTTCCTGTTGCTGATGGTTATGTCATTGGGAGCAGTATCAGATCAATTCCAATTACAGGCAAGGATGTCACCCAGTTTATTCAGCAACTTTTAAAGGTAGCTTGCATTGCTTTCTTGTGGACTGTTACAAGATAGTACTCAACTTCTCTTTTGTTTACAGATGCCACTGATCCTTTGTTATTTGTGGACAATAGAGTTGAAAATTTGAAATCTGAAAGGCCAATGTAAGGAAATGAAAGATGTAGGAAAATAATAGTCGAACATATATTAGAAGGGAACGGAAGTATGAAACGGAGGTGTCGTTCCTCATCTAATGATGTATCATATAATGGATTTCACTTGAAAATTTTAAAGGCAGCTGCAGCATGCAATTCTGTAAAGAAAGCGAGGGACTATTTCTGCTTATTTCTTCACAACGCTTGAGCAGTTGTATTCCCACTTAATCTTGGACCAGGATGTAATTTTGTAAAAACCTTCTAGATTCTTTGAGGTGCCTAACCGTAGTTGTGAAATAAATATGTTAGTTTTGTCGGTCTGAATAAATGAGCACACATGGTTAGATTAAAACAAGGACAAACTGAAGTTGATGTTATCCACATCTGATGAGCAAAGATCACTTAAGGTTTTTTATTGGCATTTAACCTGCAGGTTGAATTGATATATGGTTTAATATATATAGGAAGGATGTACAAAGTTTGCTTCTTATTTAGCTTGAAATCGTCTTATATTATGTAACGTTACACCGAATAACCGTAGTATACTTGTAACACGCTGAACTTCCAATTCTTGCATGCAGGAAAGAGGTGAGCACATTCCACCAGAAGAATCTTTTGATGTAGCAAGGAGGGTGAAAGAAATGTACTGCTATACTTGTTCGGACATTGTGAAGGTATTAATTACATTAAATGCCTGTTATGCTATTATTGAAACTTGAACATCTATGTTTGCTTTCCAGAAAAAAGTGGGTGGTGTCATAGTGAACTGGTGATTAAAAGGGGGTTTTCTTTTACCTTTTCATAGCAATGCAGTTGGCTGCCTGTACTGGATAGCGGCCACTCCACTGAGGCATTGACATTTAACACATATACTGGGTGGGATCTGATTATGTAAAGCGTTATTCCAAACATGCTTTATGTCAATTAATGCATATGCATTTTATGTTCCATTTTTTTTTGCCACTGGTGATTGTTTTCTTTTCAATACCATGTCTCAGTTCTTCAGCTTTAAACCATGGAGTTATTAATGGAAGAGATCGCCCATAAGAGAAATATTCATAATCTACTTTTATTCTTGTGATTTCAGGAATTTAATAAGCATGACAGGGAGCCCTCTAAGTACATAAAACACTGGACTGGCATCAAACCTAAAAGTGGTGCTCCATACACCTGTGACATTGGATATGAGCGCTTCCTGGGGCCTGAGGTATTGGTTTTACGTAAATGTGTATACCATCAATGGTAATTTCTGCAACTTTCTGTTTTATGCTAAAAAATTAATTTTTTTATTGATCGATTCTTGAGCATGATATGAAGAACTGCTCCCTTTTGTTAATTGAGTTTGCTTTATTTCACTTGATATTCAAAAATAGATAAAATGCAAACTAGTTTGAGTTCAAGCTTTATGGCCATGAATGCAAATGTTGTACACATCATATTTGGAGGAGTCCTGATTTTTTTTTAAAAAAAATCTGAAGTCCTGAAATATTTTTTTCTATACATTTCGTTCTCACTGCTCATTTTAATTCAATCTTCTCACATTGCCGCAAAATGTGTGTAGATCTTTTTCCACCCCGAGATTTACAACAATGACTTTACCAGTCCTTTGCAAGATGTTGTTGACAAGTGCATCCAATCATCCCCAATCGACACAAGGAGGGCTCTTTATAAGGTTTGTATAATCAAAATGTTGCTTTATGATTCTAAGACATTACAGAGAGTTTTGAGTTTGTTGTCAATGGCACAGAATATTGTCTTGTCTGGGGGATCTACTGTGTTTAAGGATTTCCACAGAAGATTACAACGGGACCTAAAAAAGATAGTGGATGCACGGGTCCGCGCATCTAATGCTCGACTTGGTGGGGATGCAAAGGTACAATTTTTCCAATTTCCATATTTGCTCTTGCTCTCTTTCTGGGCCTGTTCTTTTCGGCTGCGGTTTATGGCTTTTGGCTGAAATTTTTGAATTTTGGCTGTTTACGGTACAGATTACGGAGAGACAGATATTCACTTGCGATTTTGGCTGGTACAAATGTTGGGCTTTTAACGTGTAGATCGTTTAACTTGTAGACCCCGTTTTGAGAAAATATTCCGTTTAAAAGGTAGGTACTGTAGCAGAAGCCAAAAGCCACTTTTAAAAGCCCAAAAGAACACCCCCAGAGTGACTGCCCAAAAAAATGGCACTGATCACACCGGAAACTTTGTTGTGGTTCAGCACTTGGAAATTATAGCTACATTCTATTGATTTCAGGCCCAGCCCGTAGAAGTGAACGTGGTTAGTCATCCTATGCAAAGATATGCAGTCTGGTTTGGCGGTTCTGTTCTTGCTTCTACAGCTGAATTCTACGAGGTATTCAAACTTTTGTTTCTAAACAGTAGTAATGAAAACTCTTATCACCTGAAATTTTGCAGTGTGAATATATTTACTTTTGCTGGTGGATTCCACAGCCCAAAAAATTTCTTCTGAAGTATCACTACCATTTTTGTAATTCCCATTTTCACTATCGGAGTTAAGCTAATTGTGGTAACTCCTTCCCCAACCAGGCATGCCACACAAAGGCAGAGTATGAAGAGTACGGCGCAAGGATCTGCCGATCAAACCCTGTTTTCAAAGGTATGTATTGAAGCCGTCGATGAAATCCTGTTCTCAAGGGGATGCACTAAAACCAGAGAAATCCTCGCGCTGGAAATCACAAATGGCATGCCCATGCAATCCAACCTGCGCCTGCCAGCGTGGTAAAAGCTGACATTATGGAGGCAGACTCCGAGGGATTCTGTAGGAGCCTCGCTGTACGAGTTTGTACAAAAACCAGCGTGCACATATATAGGAGTTTTTGGCACTGTTTGGGGGGGGGGGGGGGGGGGTGCGGCAGCGCGAAGGCTACACAGCCACCGTGCGTGAGCCAATTAGTAGGGTCATTAGCGCTAATGTAATTTTAATTAGAGAGTTTGTTTAGGTGTACTGTTTGTATGAATTTTTAGATATAGCAAATAAGCTCTAAAAATTATAAAAAATTATGTGTGACCTTCTGACGTGGCATACTTGTTAATTTTTTTATAATTTTTGAAGCTCATTTAGTACATTAAAAAAGTTCTACAAATAGTCTACTTAAATGAATTCTTCAGTGAAATTTAGGATGGATAAAATTACACAATCAAGTATGCTGCATTGGGAAGCTGTACATAAAATTTCGTAATTTTTGGAACCCATTTGCTATATCTAAAAAATCAAACAAGTAGTGTACCAAAATGAAATTCCTAATTGAGATTAGATTAGTGCTAATTACCTTACTAATTGAGTCGGCAGCCATCTGCCGCACGGTGCCACCGCACGGTCATTGTATGTTAGAAGCGACATTTTTGTTAATTCGGCGTGACCATTGTCACTTTTATAAATACGGTTCTAATAGCGCTAAAAGTGCCAAAAACTCCGTATATAGACCCTGTCACGTTAATACATCTTCTGTTTCGTCTGTTAGAATGATGCTGGTAGCGTAGCAACAGGAACACTCCATGGCCGGATGAGGCCGGCAGGCACTGATCACCTGCCTGGGCATAATCTGGGCAGCATGCTGTTGTGTAATCTCACTCCATCGGAGCATCGGTGTAACATTAAATTGTTTTTTGTTGTTCGTGATTTGGTATTGCTCCTTGTAGATTTACAGGCTGGCTTCATAATCACGATGCGTTTTTTTTCCGTCATCCTAATTAAGAATATATATGAAGATGTTACGATTAACATTAGAACATGTGGTAGTGCTACTAATGACTTTTCTATTAAGATATGATTACATCAAGGGTCGGTATTGAGCTTATATATTTTAGCCCTAGTGATAGATGAGGTCACGCAAGGCATACAATGAGATATCTTTTGGTGTATGTTTTTTTTACTTATGTAGTACTAGCTTATGAGAATAGGATAGGACCTTAGAATTAAAGAGTTTTAAACTTAATAGGACTAAAAATGAATTGGAACGGCAACCTTTAAGAGTAATAAGTCAAGTCCCTCGCTTGACTCTTACCACATGCAACAAATGCACAAACTCGAGTGGATACTAAATCCACCTCTAGATGTACCACAAGCAATCTAAAACCGTTCTCCTTGCTCACAAGGTGCAACATATGCACAATTAAGAGTAAACTTCACACTAGCTCAAGAGAGTGAAATAGAGTGCCAAATATCTTACACCAATCGGCCTCTGTCACCAGTTGAATTGACGACCTGGCCTCTGTCGCCAAATCAGTTGACTACAGAACCTCTGTCGCCAGTTGAATTGATGACAATGCCTCTATCGTTAATTTATTTGGCGATAGAGACCCACAGACTGCCACACATAACTCTACATAGATTGTCGTCATTCCAATGGTGATAGAATGCCATTTAGAACGACAACAGTAGGGTATTTATGTAATTTTTTTAAGATAATGTATTTATATAATGTTAATAAAAATGTATTAGTTTTTTTAAATCCCTATCCCACACAGATCGATTCAAAAGGGTCAAACAACCGATCCAATTTCATCAGATTCCCCCGAACTTCTTATCCCCACATGCTCCCACACCCAGCAAAAAAAAAGCCCAAAAAAGCCTCCAGTAAATCCCAGTTGCGGGGAAGAAATCAAGGGAAGACAGGAAGATACAGTCCGATCATCGTACTAGAATCATCCCCTACATACGCCCGGAAGGATTCGCGGCCAGAGCGCCCCGCCGCGTCACCCCCAGCGCTCCCTCGGCCGGCGCGTGGCGGGCGGTTTTGCATACGGCCGGGGAGGTAATTTCCCTGCGTTTTTCCGAAATTACGTAAAAGTCCTTTTTCCTCGCAAAAAGGTCCCTGCCAGTTTTTTTAAGCCCCTCCACTTTGCAGAATAGCGCCCGTGTTTTCTAAATTACGTACGGGTCCTTGTTTATTACGTACAGGCCCTCGGTTTTTTACGAAAAAGACCTTTGACTTTCTCGTTTATTACGTACAGGCCCTCGGTTTTTTATGAAAAAGACTTTCGGCTTTTTCGAAAATACACATGTGCCCTCGATTTTTTAAATTTTTTTTACAAACTCCTCACGGATTATCGCCTCTTTTACTTCGGTACACACGGTGGCTGGCGCGTCGCGAAAAGGTCACTGCTAGTTTTTTTAAGCCCCTCCACTTTGCAGGATAGCGCCCCGTGTTTTCTAAATTACGTACGGGTCTTTGTTTATTACGTACAGGCCCTCGGTTTTTTTACGAAAAAGACCTTTGACTTTCTCGTTTATTACGTACAGGCCCTCGGTTTTTTATGAAAAAGACCTTCGGCTTTTTCGAAAATACACATGTGCCCTCGATTTTTTTTTAAATTTTTTTTTACAAACTCCTCACGGATTATCGCCTCTTTTACTTCGGTACACACGGTGACTGGCGCGGCGTGGCGCCGCGCCTATGAGGCTAGTTTATCGTATGGGTTCATCTGATCCTTGCAGGTTGCAGAGTTGCACCAGATTGAACTGGATGGGAATGGTCGTGAGGTGTCGTCGGGTCTGGGCATTCAGAAAGGGAGAAGGGGAGACTCCCGTATGCGTCAGTAGGTGCCACGTCAGCATCATTTGTTACATGCTTCTATTTTTCCAGATACAGCAGAGACACCCCAACACACCAAATCTGTAACTTGCAACTGGGGTTGATTTCTGAAACCATCTACTATAGTATCAAGTTATTATCACCGTTAATGATGTGCAGTTCTTACCCAATCTCCTTGCGTGGGATATAATTTGGTCATACACAAAAATTAAGAAAGCTACTCCCAGAGGCATCTCCAATGGTTATAGCTAGCAACTAACTATAAGACTTCTACATCATTTATATAGTACACACTAAAGCTAGTATTCTAAAGAACTATTAGGGCATCTCCAATGGTCTGAGTCAGCTAGCTATATGCATGTACACATCAGCATATATCCTATGTGGAGGAAAGAGAGTATGCAAAAAAAATCGAGCCAGCTCTTCCTTAGAGCAAGTACAATAGTATAGTCAACTAGTGGTTATAACACTTGTCTATTTTATCTATAGTCTTCAAAAAAAATAGTTCATACAATAAGGTAGCTATTACAATAACTATTTGGCCCCACGTGTAAGAGAGTGAAATGCATATTTTTACGTGCTATAGCTAGCTGTAATTTAGTAGACAGCTTCCTTCTCTCTCTCTTCCTTTCTCTCTCTGCCACGTAAGATTTGGTTGATATTTTATTTACTATAGCCTGCTGACTAAGCCTTATTGTACCTGCTCGCACTAGTCTATAACGCCAAACGAGACAGCCTCTATAAATTCTATATGTGCATGTAAGCATCAAATAGCTATCTTTATAGATAGTTCTTTAGAATGCTAGCTATAACCATTGGAGATGCCCTAAGGATAGCTCTAGAGGTGACAGCCACCTCTTCTATTAAACTTGCTCTAATGCATATAACTAGATGAGTATGTGTACAGATCCTGTCGTGGAATGGAGGGAGTAGAGGGTGGAAAATCCCAAAAAAATTTTACTAGGGTGAAAAAAAGTTGTATTAACTCATCTTGAAAACATGCTAACGTGGTTGGCTGGTGAGTTGAATTAGGTTAATATATCTATGACTAATCCCTTTAATAAGGGTTTTTTTAGAAAAACACTACCTAGAAAATCTAAAACTCTGTATATTTGAGAGCAAAAACGAAATCCTAAAACTTATTTAAAAAGAACGGAGTATAATACTACTTCACAGGGGCGGAGCTAGCCTTGTTTACCGGGGTCAGCTGACCCCAATGAAATTTCTTATTTTCAGTAGAAATCACTGTTCATAGATGCTAATGACCCTATTAGATAAAGAGGAAGACCCCGGTCATCTTTTGACCTAGCTTCGCCACTGCTACTTCATCGGAAAAAGCAAGTTATAAGACGGAAACCACGAACCCCAATAGCCGCGATTGCGTCACCATCATCATCTGCGATGCCAGGCTTCACAAACCGACGGCTGGGCTGGCCCAGTATTTTGCCGCCCAACAGCAGTAGAAAACCTACGGAATGCGAAACCGCCGGCCCTTTTGGCCCACAACCCAAGCCGAATCAGCTCATGGACTGTTTTATGCCTAACTTTATCACAACTAACATTAGCCGAGTGTGATTTGCTATACTTTTTATAGTAACAAAATTCAGCCTTGTAAGTGTGACAAAGTTTAACAAAAAAAACTAAGTTTATGACGCATGGATCCTAGAGCTAACAAAATGTGCAAGCTATAGGCTATGTTCCTTTAATTTTTCAGCGGCTTTTGGCTTTTAACCTCTCTTAGCAACCATTATTCATTAGATTAATAAATTATAAATAAAAACTATACACCGTAGGCTAAAAAATTAATTTATAGTTATGGTAACGAAGGAGACACTCGCTGACAAGGTCAGGCTTAGGGTCTGTTTGGAACAGAGGAATTTCACAAGAATTTTACAAGAATTTTACAGGAAACAGTTCAATTCCCGTAGAAATCGGGAAAAATTCCCGCATTCCAAACAGGGCCTTAAATCCCACGAATCTGACGAGCAGACCGCACGCCGCCCACGACGCTTCGGAGAGAGAATGAACGAGCCTACGAAGCCCGCGGATTGGGCCGACGCACGCGGGAGCTAGGGGATGGCGCACGGTTGGTGGTGAGCAGCGCGCCGCTGCGCTGGCGCTGTTCTCGGCAAGTGGGAGGTGGTCACCGTGTGCCAGCCACCGAGCAGCCCGCGCGCGTGGAGGTAGTGGCGTGTGGTGGTGACTTCCACGCCGGTGAGCACTTCCGAGTTTTTTTACGTGCCACGTCTGACAAAATATGTGCTTCGCTGAGATTTTTTTTTATCAGATGCTCCATCTGAACGTAGATGCAATAGTTTACTTATTTTGGCCGCTCTATTGGGCTTCTAGTTTATAGTTTTTTAATTTCATTTTTCTGGTTTTTTTAGTTTTTTTGTGCTTTTTTGTTGTATTCCTTTGCATTGACATGCTTTTTATTTTTAAAATTTAAATACGTTAAACAAGCCACCAACAGATACAATACAAAATAGACAGCTACAATGCTAAACAGTGTAAATATAAGCCACAAAAAAGCCTAAATGAGCAGTCCGTAGTATAAGTGCAACTTTTTTTTTGTAACAGAAGCTCCGATCTTTTTCAAGCCATGATAGCTTTTTAGATCGTTTTTTTTTGCTCTGTCAATTTACAAAACCATCAGTAGTGTTAAAAACCATGAACATAATGGCAACCATGCCTATCTATGTTACAGTACGCAAGGAACTGTTATGTTCATTTACACGCCCATGTATCGCACGATTTAATAATTTTGGAGAGCGTGAATCCGAAATGGGATCCACCGAATAACCCAAATTGTCGCAGCATGCAGCGGGGAATCATCCAAATCCGAGCTACGCCATGTGGCCGAGAGATTTTGCTGTCATCAGCGGGTTGGTTTAGCTCGAGATACGCAGATGTTCGCGTCGCACGTTCCGCAGAGCGAGTTCTGCAACATGGCGCCACTACATCCATGGCTGCAAGAAAGTTCTCAGAATATAACAATTGATCACGCAGATGAAATGTACGCATGATCGATTAGTCTTCTGCTCCCGGAGGATCCGGCGCCGACTCCATTATTGGGATCTAGTCATCGAAGCGATCTTGTCGTTGTTGGAGGCTATGATTAAGAAATTGAGACGCACCATGTTATTATCTTTAGAACATAACATCGGACAATGGATAACTACTCTCTAACTCAATAAATTAGGAAATAATAAGTCTTACTAGAGTTACACGGTAGAACTATAATTAGATATTGTACTTTAATACAACAGTTAGCTACGCAGGGTTATAGCCTTAAATACAAGTCTTTAAATCCAAAAGGAGATATAGATAGTTAGATATATTATCTCTCAACGAATCAGCGCTACTGGCCGCCTACTCGTCCCAGCTACGTATAGGGCGTCCGCCTCGTCTTGTCCTCGGCACGATCGCCCTCATCCCACAAGGGATCATAGGTGTCAGAATATCTTGTGTCTCACTCGAGGTGCTCCTCAGTTGGATTAGGATCTAACAAAGTGAAGTAATAGTAAGGGTGAGTACTAATATACTCAGCAAACATTAATAGCAAGAAATTAATATATGACTCATCTCTTTCTCATTATCACATTTTCTAATTTTTTATTTATTTATAAACTAGTTTATTAAATTAAGTAGATTTGTTAATTTTAATTATTGAAAAATGCTACTAGTCACTCGGTGAGAAGAAAGACTCCTAGTAGTCTTCATAGCCTCCAATCCAGAAGACAGGCATGAATTCATGAGTTTATTTTGCACTACACAAACTTGTGCCACTGTACTAGGCTTTTTGAAACTAGGTATTCCGTATTTCCTTAGATATGGTGCCAAATCTAGAGTACACAAACGTTTTTCCATGTTATGTTATTAATACTCTACCCAGCTACTCTTAATCGGTGACCCGAAACGGTTTCTCACCCTCGCCAGGCACCTACCGACCTCAAGTAGATATTGGTTGAGCCGGTTATCCCTTCATCTAACACTCCACTAACGCTAATATATGCGCCTTGAATCCCCACTTTTGGACTATCTACCGGTCCTAGATTCCTTTACTAATTATACTACTTATCCATTGTGAAGAGAAATAGTAATGTAATAAGGCAACATTTTCCATCTGTCAAAAGCGGGAATATGGATGACACTTGAGTATGTTTCCCTTTCTGAGTGAAAGTTAGTTTGTTTTTATAGTATAACCATATGTAAAAAGTCCAAGGGTCCCAACCTTTCCCACTCTTTCCAGACTAGGGTACCCTTTACCCTCCTAATAATTATCTCATACAACTTAGCTACTCTCAGCTGGATTACTCTTTTATTTTTATCTCTTCCTTTCATCTTTTCATCCGATTTGATTTTGAAATACATTTTTGATGCACATAAGTAATATATGTTACAGGAATTTAGTTTTTACTAACTCAGATAACTAGGTAAGTGATTAAAAAAAAGCTTGCCTTCGGTGTCAATCATGGTCGTATATGCTACTTCTGTCTGTCCCAGTTTGCCTTCTGCATTATAGAGTAGACTTACGATTTAAATTACTTAATAACTAGACAATTTTAATTTTATATAGTCAGTTCCCCTTTTTGGGTGGATTTTAGTGGGTTTTATTTCATTAAGTTTTATCGATCACCGATTTAAATTTTAACATCGCCAATTAATTTTGTGCCTTCCCCTGCTGTTACTTTCTCTCACTCAATTGGTTTTATTAGTGTGATTATTTAATCTACGCTTGCAATTGCTGGCTCATCTGCACGCTGCGCATACACTGCCCTATACTATTCACACAACACAAACACCAACACACACAAAACACCACACACCCACACAACACCAAACACCACACCCACACAAAACATCACACAACCAAACACCAAAACACACACACACACACACGCACGCAACACCACCCTAACCGGCCACCACACCTAACACTCACTAGCACCTATCCCCCTGGCTCTTCCTTTCTCTCCCTCATGCGACGCCGCCACCTCATGCGCCCCGAGCGCGTCAGCCACAGCCCATCACCAACCGGGAACTCGCCTCTGGTGGCCCTCCGACGTTCCCCCCATGTGCAGCTCTCCTGTTTCCCCTCCATTGCCCAGCTCCTCTACGACTCGGCCTTGGCCTCGGCAAGGGTTTCCTCAGCTCGAGTGGTGTCCTGGGCGTGCTGGCGGTGGGCTCCATAGTGCTTTCTCCTATTTTTTCCCTTGGGTTCCCCCTCGATTTCCCCTTGGTTCCCGACCTTCAACGACCGTTAGCTTGGCTGCCGTGGACTTAGCCCAACCATGGCTCCGGCTTCTACGGCGCTTCTCTTGTCCTTTTCTGGTCGACTCCAGTGCTGCTCCGCCGAATCATCTTCCTCCCCTTTCTACCCTAGGATGGTTCGATCTACTTGCCTTTACATATTTTTGGAATTAACCATTTTTAGCTTATCTTTACTCATGAATATGCAACGGGTGGGAAGGCTGGCGGTTGTGCCGCCGTGATGGACTTGGAGGGTTACATGCGCTAGGGAGCATGTACTCCACCAAAGGCGTATGTGGCCATCCGTGGGCTCACCACCGTGGCGTCGCGGCCTTACCGACCAAGGTACGGGACGCTTCCCTTCTCCTCAAGCCATCCTACTTGGCCGGTTCAGTGTGGTGTGCTGTGTTGTAGATTGTGAGTAAAATGGGATGGTGAGGGGATCTACTTGCTTTGTTGGGCTAGAAAAGGAATAGGATGAGGAGGATGGTTGTGGTGGACGTGGCGTTGCCCTCACGTGTTCTGTGGTTCAGTTGGCCTCTTCTGGCCTTTGTCAGGTGTTGGTCGCTTTCCTTGTCTTGGATGGTTGGAGGTGGTCCTAGGGTTGTCGATGGTTCTGCACCTTTACTATCATCGTCTTCACTCCTTCGTCTTCCTTTGCCCCTTGAGCTCTTCTCCTCTGAGCTCTCTCTTCCTCACTGCTCCTTTGTGGTGGTTATGGACCTTGGTGACTGTGGAGCTTTTCTTAGCTTTGTGCTTTGTTTTGGCCAAGCAATGCAATGGTAAAATAGTTCTTTGCTTTTGCCTTGGGTTGGCTTTCGATTGAGGGAAAAACTAGCTGAATGCCCGTGCGTTGCTACGGATTCAAAAAAAATTAGAACATATTTATATGCACGTTCCAACAAATTTTACCACTCGTTAATTTTAGAATATGTAGTATGATAAAATTTTAAAATCCGTAGCAACGCACGGGCATTCAGCTAGTATAGAACAAAAGGTTGACTTGTAACTGAATGATACATATAAGTGTGTGCAATTCATTGGATCACAATTCAAGCTAAACCATCCACTGTGTGCTTTTCTTAAGCCCCAGATTGTGTGGTAGTGGTGTTCACTGTTCAATAAGATGCAGTTTATACAGAGTTCTAGCAATAAGCAATAAATAAAAGAAAGAATATTCATGAGTGGGTCCAAGTCATCTAAGTGGAAGCACTGAGAGGTGAATGGAGATGTGTGGTAGATAGACCATTAGTGACAAAAAAGGAATATTGTCGTAAAACCGCAATCTTGAGATGCTCTTAGCTTACTAATTGTAGATCAAATATCACTACTCAAAACCGAGGAGGAATTATCTATCTTAACCTATGAGCTGCCGCTGCATGTACGTTGTGTATCAGAATCTCTCTGCTCAGAATATTGTTGGTATCGGCTCATTGACTGATCAATGCTGAAAGAGAGAATAAAAGCTCAGTTAGCTGATGGTTCAAATATTCAGTGATGAGAGTGCTACCAGTTCAACTTGGATAGTCAATTATTGAAATCTTACGTACATGTAAGAAAGATTAAGATATAACATGTCCCCAGTTAATTAAGCTGACGGTTTGAATAATCAGTGATTAGCTAGAGTGCTACCAGTTCAACTTGGATAGTCAACTACTGAAATCTTACGTACATCTAAGAAAGATTAAGATATATCATGTCCCTAGTTAAAATGATATTGCCATTACAGACCGTGTCTTGGAGACTTGGACTATCTACAGAGGTCCCAAAAAATCAATACCCTATCTATCTGATGCAAGCACATTCTAACGCTTTGTTAATGCCTCTTCGTTCTGGTATTTTTAGGCGTCTAGGATGGTAGCTGTTGGGACAAAGATAGTTTTTATTGGGTTGTGAGCATTTCACATATCTGATAAACAATTACAGGGCAGATGCTAGATCTAAATTGAGAATATAATTTGTTCATTTCGGCTATACTATTTGCTTTTTTTACTTATACCACGATTACTTCCCAGTGCACTAACAAGGCAAAGTTACACCATTAGCTCTGAACCATTTAATTTTGTGCAATCAAACAACCCCTAGTCTCATTTTGTTGATTCCAGTCCGTCTGCTATTTTATTTTGTGCAATTAAAACCTTCTAACTATTTTTGTTTATATGAGCCCTTATAGTACTCAAAATTGTCTAATTACATTTTTGTCCATACGACTAACGGATTGATGGTGTGACTATAAACATGTGCCATAGCTAAAATATAACATCATAGTAAACTATTATTAAACCTCACTATTGTGTTCTAAAGGATAAATGTTTACTATTACATTTTTTGAATTATATTTTTTTCACTAATTATTGTTTTGGTGAGATATTGTCCTCCAAAACACATCAGCAAGCCTAGATAGCAGCTAATCTTGTTAAGTTTAATGAGTTACATATCTCCGTCAGCTCGAGTTAACATACACATCAACAATCCATTAGACAGAAGGGTTTGATTCAGTAATTTTTAGTAGTAAAGGGCTCCACTGAATAAAAATCA
This sequence comes from Dendrocalamus latiflorus, assembly GCA_017311315.1. Lineage (NCBI taxonomy): Eukaryota > Viridiplantae > Streptophyta > Magnoliopsida > Poales > Poaceae > Dendrocalamus > Dendrocalamus latiflorus. Next base: position 19,080,076 of record CM029609.1, on the reverse strand, counting down.
AATAGTAGAGAGGATTCGAATCAACAAAATCATGGTGAATGGACTTGATTGCCCGAGCGTTGCTATGGATTTTAAAATTTTATCATACTACATGTTCTAAAACTAACAAGTGGTAAAATTTGCTGGAACGTGCATACAAATATGTTCTAATTTTTTTAAATCCATAGCAACGCACGGGCATTCAGCTAGTCTGAGTATAATATGAGAATTTAGTTGAAGTTCTTTGTCACAGAGTAGCCCTGAAAAATTCTGAAACGAAAATTCATCTATTCAGCACCATGAAAAAACAATGAACACTTGGGTGCAAGTAATCCAAATCACCTATGGGATTAATTTGTCAAATTTAAAGAAAACTTCCATTTGTCTAAAGAGTTCTTTGTCAGTATTAATAAGGAATAACAGTTATAAACTACTACCAAAACTTCACATGTTTATGTTGAAACATACTGCTCATTGACATTCAATGGCGGAACCAGAATTTGGTTACGCCTCGGGCTGAACTCTAACAACCAAAAACTAACACCAATTTATACCCATACCATGACATAACAAAAGTACATCACAATTGCGTCATTGATATGAAACTTGATTTCAATGCTAAAACATAAAACATAATAAGGAAAACAAGGCATAATGTCTAAGCACACCTGATTTTCCCATTGCATTGTAACAGACATAGCTTCTTGGTATGAAGCTGACAAGGCTAAGTTCTCCTCAAACAGCTTTTCTAATTCTGATGATTGAGAATCAATCTGTTGAACAAAATAAAAAAACTTAGCCATGACTTAGGAAGCTTATTTCGTTTCAAAGAAAAGGAAGGTAACATCAAACACCTCCATTAACAGCTTTTGGCGGCTGCCCTCTAGCCTCTCAACCATCAAAGCCATATCATGCAACATTGCAACTGGTTTTCAAGTTTTTCCCTATCTTGCTTCCATAGTGAAATATGCTGTCAGTACAGCTTGCATTAAGAGTTGAGCTCAGCTAGAAGCATCCTATGAACAAACAACACAACATGTACATACAACTGTTCTAATCACCCTTGTAAATTTTGACAACAAGGTGTCTAGATCACAGGTGCTCAATCATCCAGTTATCACACTGGATTACAGGTGATATCCAATATATACTGTAAAAAGCTTAAATTATGAAAAAATTTGAGAGTGTGTTAGATGCATTACCATTGAAAATGCCTTTCGGGAGGAGGGGCGGTGCAGGCCAGGAGGGGGCGCTGGCCGGGAGCCGGTGGGGCCGGAGGCATGGCAACGTCCGGAGGAGGGCGAGCCTAGTAGGCGGCGCTGGCCGAGATCCGAGAGGAGAGGGGGGAGGGGAGTCGGGGCGGCGCTGGCCGGGAGGGGGGCATCGGAGCGGCGCTAGCGAGGAGACGGACGACGCAGGCCGGAAGGAGGGGGCACCGGGGCGGTGCAGGCTGGGAGGCAGGCGGTGCAGGCGAGGGCGGCGCCGTAGTGGTGTCGTGCAGGTGCAGCAGGCGGACCGTGGCGTCGTCGCGTCGGGAGTGAGGGGTGAGGACGGCGGCCGACGGACGCGCGGCGCGCGCAGGCGAGGCCGACGGCAGGCGACAAGGGAAGCCGCCGAGACCCCCTCCTCGTCCCCCTCCTCCCCGGCCTCCGCCTCGAGGGGTCGCGCGAAGAGGGGATTGGCTCCAGAGTCCGGGCGGTTGACGAAGCACTCGACGTCGGTGCCCGTTCCGACGCAGTTGACCGCGTCGGCGGCGGGCGGGGAGGGGGGTGGCGTGGCCGCGAGGCGGAGGTGGGGGCGGAGGGTGGGGGCGGAGGGGTGTTTAGGAGGGAGCAACGGGTGAAGTAGCAGGACGACGAGGCGGGGCGACGCGGGCCATGCGGAGGAGGCGGCGGCAGAGCGAAGAAGTTGGGGGAGGAGGAGGAGGCGGCGGCGCGGGGTGGGGAGGAGTAGGCGAGGGCGGATGAGGGAGGGGACGAAGCGAGGGCGGAGGACGGAGGGGAGGAGGCGGCGCGGAGAACCGGGGGGAGACGCGGAGGGGGAGACGGGGGAGAAGGTGGGAGAACCTGGGGAGACGCGGAGGGGGAGACGGGGGAGAACGTGGGGAGGCGCAGGATTCGCGCGGGGGGCAGGGGGACAGTGGGGGCAGCGCAGGTTTCGTGAGGTGGAGTGGGGGTGTAGGATGCACCATCACCTTGAACTCCTTCTTTTAAGGAGTAGAGATGAGTTGGGCAAAGAGGTGAGGAGTGAATGCTTTGTATGGTTTGCTTGCTTATGAAGTGGGAGGAAATGGTTGGCCTCTCTCTGGCTGTGCATTGGTTCAATCCTATCCCTTAGTTGTGCATTGGCCTTATCCCCCTTTCTCTCTTGGGCAGCTGTGCAATGGTTAAAACTCTAGGACATTTGGTCCATGGGGTGGCTTTGGCACTGCACTTTGTTTTTCTACTGTGTGAGGTAAGTCGATAAAAACTACAGTGGGTGATAACTCAGTTTTTCACCGAATAATGAGACCCACTTAAGTGAGAGGTGCTAGTCGGCCTTGGATAGTCCTAGTATCTAAATGAGCATTAATTTTTTTCGGCCTTTTAAAGCCGAATGGATTTTGATGGTAAACTACTTGTATTTCTTTCTATTCACCCTTAGATTGTCTTTATTCTTTGTGTTTGGACTACAAAAGAAAAATATAAGATTTTGGTTTGGTCTTTCGAAGGCTATTACTCGCAGAAGCATACAAAAGAAATTGTAAATCAAGGAATGATGCAAATGTAATTTTTATTTTCTATTCTAATGCAATGCTTATAATTTATTTACTTTGAGATGCACAATTCATATTCTGTAATTATTCAAGTGTTTTAATAATTTTATTTTGCTTGCAAGAGCCGTGTTTAAAATTTTGTAATTCATTGTGTTGTAATTAACTTAATTGTTCTTTAAATTACTGCTAATTAAATTAGTTTCACTGTTAGCTTTAATTAAGAGTTAGGGTTATTTCAGAAAGTAAATAGGATAGTAGTAAAGAGTAATTCTCGAAGTGTTTGCCATTGTTGAAGTATGGGTAAGACACTGAAATTCTTCGGGCATGTTTTCCTAATAGCTTAAGTTTCTGTGTGAAATGGTCGGCCACTGTATGAAACTGAAATTGAAAATTAACAATGGAAAGATCTTAATCCACATGAGCTACCTTTTTTTTTTTTGAAATCAAGCGAGAAGTTCTTTATTCATCTTCGGACGAAGAAACGCGGTCTAGCTGAATAACATTAGCGAGAAGCACAGGGGTGGAGTTTATCCACGTACAAGCAACATCAAAATTAAGAGCTTCTTGTGCACACGTGTGCCGCTTGATTCGCCGTCCTCCTGGCATGGCGCACTGACGATCTTTTGTAGGATGTAAAACACTGACGATCTTTGAGAAGCTGAACTCTTCAACAAATTAACTAAGTTCATGCTACCAGTCTCCATAACTACGTGCGACAATCCCCTGCCGATTGCCGCTTTCACTCCTCTGCAAGCAAGCACCTCGATTGTGGTCGGATCATCTATATGTTCATATTTCCTGCAATATGCAGACACAACTCCCCTTTCATCTCTGATCACAACTCCCGACCCTGCAGGCTGCAGTGCTTCCAGTCGCATCAAACGCTCCATCGGCGTTTACTTTGAACCACCCTGCCCCTTGTCTGTTCCACATGAGCCGCTCCGCTCGTTTCAGCTTCAGTTTTTGGCTTCAACTTATTTTTTACTATTCATAAATTTCGTCTTTTTCTAAATTTTTGGCTTTTTTAGCTTTTTTGCCGGTTCTTTTTTCCCGTATTCGTTTGCGTTGGCCGTGATGACCTAGCATATTTTTCTATTTTAATTTTTTTAAATTTAGTTACGACAAATAAGTCATCTTTAACTATAGTGAAATTTCAGCCGCTATATTGCAATTTCAGGCATAACCACCCTTAACGGCAAGCAACAGCAGGCCCTAAACTACACCTGTGGTGGCCAGCCATGCATCATTGCATTAATCTAATTGGGAGGCTTATGGCTTGGCTAACCGACCACCCCAAGTTCTTGTCCCAGTCATATCATCAAAAGCTCATGATTTCGGCGCCAACCCCCCATGTGCAATCCCCCAATTGTTCTTTCCATGCAACCCTTAAAAACATATCAAGATTGGCATTGTAGTAGTACTATAACATGCACTTCTTTTGCTTCTCTTGGGTCCCGCTTTGGACTCTGCAACGATTGCATGCCTCCTAGTTGGCCTCTTTAAACAGACGCACGCTTCTAAAGCCGGGCTCCTCCTCATCCTCTATATATACACACACACACACAAGCCTTGCTGCCTTGGCTCACTGACTACTAGCCAACCTCAGCTGATTGCTACACTGTATAGAAGTAAATAAGACCATTGGGGCAACTAGCAGCAGCACTTTGCAACAATGATCAAGCTGAGGTACTCCAAGAGGCTGTTCAAGAGGAGCTCCTCATCAAAGGCAAATGCTTGTGGTGATGGTGGTGACCATGGCAATGTCGCCGGCGGTGCCAGGGAGATAGAGTGGGAGGTGAGGCCAGGGGGAATGCTGGTGCAGAAGAGGGAGGGGAGAGGGGGCGAGGAGGTGATCATGGTGAGGGTGTCCACTGGCTTCTCTTGGCATGATATGTCCATTGGGGCTACTTGCACTTTTGGTGAGAACTCTTTCCTTTGTTTTTTTCTTTGGTGTTGTTAAAGCTGATGTGAGAAAATTTTCATGTTTGATTTCTTTTGATGATTGTTAGAGTATGTTCTTGGAACTTGATTTGGTCATGGTTCTCTTTCTGGAAATTCCATCACCTATGCGTGCTCTTTTTGTAGGAACGATAAAAGTTCAGGACTAGATTGCACTCCTTATCATCAGCTGCTTTACAACGTATGCATTTTTGCTTCTATAGAGTAAGATTATGTGAGGTTTAATTTACCCCTAAAACCTCAAAAGAAAAAAAAGGAAAGGAAGAAAGAGAAGAAGAAAACGTCACTGCCTTTTTCCTTGGCATTAGATAGCGTAGTTGTTTGGTAGATGTTGGATGCAGTTAAGAACCCATCACCCAGGCACACTTTGGCAGTTTCGTATGAAGTAAGCATTACAATAGTAGCACTTGATTTACTTCACATTTTCCCTTGCAAAATGCTTCTCTAGGTTGTTCTACTCCCAGCTTTGCTCCTCAGCTACTGTAAATTAAATGCCAATAATTTTGTACTACTACTTGACAACTAGGAAAGTTGCCTGCTTCAATAATAAAAGAACAGGCAAGTACCGCATCTCCTTCAGAACTACTCCTACTCCAGAAATATACAATGGTGATGCAGAAGAGACTGACAATAAGTCACACACGCTAACATGGACGCACGCAAATAATTTATGGCCGCCACCGGCACAGCCAGCACATGCTCATGTATGTATTGTATGCTTCTGCCGGTGGCTGACAACATGACCGAAAGGCAGACAAAATTGCACACACGTTGGAACCTTCCTACTATATTTCTTTTCGTTTCCTAGCCAAGCAAACGATGTGTGTGTGTGTGTGTGTAAACTCCAGTTTGGAGTTCACATTGTGCTTTATGTAACAGCAAACTTGTTTCTCAAATTGCAGGGGAACTGAAGGTGATGCTGTCCATGGTGACAGGGCTGGAGCCGAGGGAGCAGAGGCTGCTGTTCAGGGGCAAGGAGAGGGAGGACACTGACCACCTGCACATGGTTGGGGTGAGGGACAAGGACAAGGTCCTGCTCCTTGAGGACCCTGCCCTCAAGGACATGAAGCTCCGGGCTGTCCTCGCGGCGGCCCAGGTCGTTCAGAGCCCGTGCCCGCCTTATATCCAAGTGTAGGCCGGTCTGCTCTGCTACCGCGCTAACTGCTAGAGGATAAACCGTTCTACTGTTTAGTCGCGAAACTTCAAATTTTGGAAGGTTTTATTTCCGGAATCTGAGGGGGGGAGGGGGGGTGCTCTTTACTCCTGGTTTAGTTTGCTGTTAGTGCCACTCCATGGAAGGGCGAAGGGTCCCTCAATATGAGAGTGATAATGAGAGCTTTTTAATCATGTAGTTTAGTTGCAGGTGTCAGCCATGGTGGCTGTGATGTGATGTGATGTTAAGCCTTGTTTTGGGCTCATATGGTCCCTAGTACTGTGGTCTTTCCTCATTCCTGCATGGGTTATGGATAGGAATGGGACTGGATATGATGTATCTTGCGTTGTGTTCTCATGAATGAATGAAACTAGGCCTCGTTTCAGTTTCAGTTTCAGTTTCTGACTTCTAGTTTATTTTTCACTATTTATAAATTTCGTTTTTTTTCTGATTTTTTGCTTTTTTACCGGTTCTTTTCAGCCAGCTACAGTGCATTTTCAGCTATAAGCCACAGCTTTTCAGCCCAACTGAGCAGGACCATCCTTTCCATGAAGAAATTTCTGCCTCCTATCGATCTTTTGAGGACATGATTGCGATGTCTGCATGGAGAAAGAATCATATCTTCAGATTCAGGGAAAGGGACCTAAGATGTGGAAGATCTGAGGTGGAAAATACTGTCCATTCTTTTTTATGCTGTCCAGGGCCACTGATACGATGTGCTAATAAGGAGGTTGGTGTTCAAAGATTTCAGATAAAGTCCTTTGGACTGCAGTGGAATGCAGCCGGGAGTGCAAGATTGGCCATTGATCTGTTCCCCATGTACGAACAGCAGCAACCCTCTCCAGCATGGGAATATGCTTGCACTGATTTCCTTTTATGCTTGAATTGGCAGCATCAATCAAACAGAAAATAGAAAGGTTATTTATTTGGCTTCATAGGTAAGGAAGGACTAGACCTGCTGCATATGGAGCTGGTTCATCCATAAGCTGTCTGCAGATCCAGTTTCGTTACACCCAAGACATGGGGTGAATTGATGCCTGCAGATCAAAATGTAACATTGCAGTTTGAGAACTAGGGGAATGTTACAGCTCCAACAGTTCAGTCTGCAAGACTGAAACGGCGATAGAATGATAGGTGACAGTTTTCACAACAACGTAAAACTGATGAAGTTAAGAGTCTGAAAGCTTCTCAATAACGGATAGTTCCATGAAACTTGCACATGGTTAATTACACGCAAAGGCCAATTGCGGTTGGATTTTTTTAGCTATGGTTTATGATTTTTAAATTCTGAGTGAGAGAGTATGAATAGAGAGGCAGTCGTATACGATTTTGGTTGGTATAGTTGAAGTCAATGCAGTGTCTACTACAATCGACTTATAGATACCGTCTTGAAAAAATACACCGTTTGCTAAAATCTACAAGTAGCAAATTCAAAAGAACCTAGCATAATCTTAGTATTTAACAATATGAAGAAACACAAACGTTTGAAATAGAGTTCAAAACCATCAATCGTAATTATAAATTATGGCCGAAAATAACCCACCTGTTATCTAACAGTCGGTCGAACGATCAAGAAGCAGTCTTTTAAAAAACCCAAGAAACTAGGCTGGTACTGTACAATACTAGTACATGAAAAGCTAGAGAAATTAGGCTCCATTGGCGTCCAAAAAGTCGTGCTAGCTGCAGAATATCTACCATCTAGCTGAGCGCAGCAATGTCTTGTCTAGTCTTGGTGCAAGGATGCAAAATGCGAGTTGACCTAGTAATATTCTCCAGGGGAAAAGTTTCGTGCCTCTCCCCATCAGCGAGAGAAAGCAACGCACGCTACTCATGATCACTTGGAATCGTGCTGGCCCTTTCTGATCTTTCGAGGCGGCCATGTGTGTCTTTCTTGGGCTGGGTTCTTCAGTTCCCGGAGAAGATCCGGTGCATATGATCTGATCTTTCGAACGACGCATGATGTCGAGTTTTGCGTGTGCGTACGCGGTGGCCGGGGGATTCCGCCGCGTGATGGCGTCGGTTTTTCGTAGGTAAGGAGATGCTGTGCGAGTCGGGCTCTTTTCTCTCTCGCCGCGTGTTGGGCTTGGACCTAACAGGCCCATTGCGGTCGGTCACCACGATTAGTGTTTTCCCCTCCTTTTTACTTCAACGTGAAACGAGTTGGTTACGGGGTGTTTAGTCTTCGGTTGATAGTGTTTAGTTATGACTTTATGGTTTTTACCTATATTTTTTATACGGTAGCGAAAGATGAAGACTCTGACACATATAACATATATATATATTTAGACTCAAAAAGCCGTTTAAAGAATCCGCTTTAAAAAGCCACTTCGTTTTGAGTTTTTTTTTTGAAGTCAAACGACTTATGGCGGCCCTGATCGGTTCGGCTTGAGCTTCTGGCTTCTAGCTTATTTTTCACTATTTATAAATTTCGTCTTTTTCTGAACTGTTGGCTTTTTGTTGAGCTTTTTTGCCGGTTCTTTTTTCCCGTATTCGTTTGTATTATACATATTGGGGTAACATATTTTTTTATATATTTTTTAATTTTTTAAAATTTAATTATGCTAAATAAGCCTCTGTCAGCTACAGTGCTTTTTTCAGCTATAAGCCATGAGCTTTTAAGCCCAACTGATCACCACCTCGAATCAGCTTCTCCACTTCTCTCGTTTTCATCTTGTTTCGAGGATAAAACAGGGGTTACGGACGCATCACGTACCCACTCCTCTCGCTCTCATCTCGCATACATATATCTTACTCACTTTTCCTATCGCTTGTGTTCTCGTTTTTAAAGTCACTTCTTTTAGTAAAAAGTCATCAGTCGCAGCTAATACGAACGCCCCTTAAATCTTTGGAATCAAATCATCCTATATAAACTCTCCAAATTTTCTTTTGTCTACCCTAATTTTTTTGTCTGAAAATAAATCCATGCATGTAGCGAGTAGGTTAACATATCCTTTTGCTCGTGTCAAGAAAAATCCATTGCTAGCACTCGTTTTTAAGTTTCAACTGGTGATCATTTGGGCTTATTTTTGGTGACTTATGACTGAAAAGCACTGTTGCTAGTTGAAAAAACACTGTAGCTGACAGAGGCTTATTTAGCATAATTAAATTTTAAAAAATTAAAAAATATAAAAAATATGTTAGCCTATTACGTGTAATACAAACAAATATGGGAAAAAAGAACCGGTAAAAAAGCTCAACAAAAAGTCAAAAGTTCAAAAAAAGACGAAATTTATAAATAGTGAAAAATAAATCGGAAGCTAAAAGTTGAAGCCTAATCCAAATTTCAGATTTTCTGAGACCTGAGAATCAAATCTACAAAGTTTTGAATTCGGCACAAGCCACAAGGTTTGGTCATTTGACCGTTGACCTCTCTCTCTCTCCTCTCTCTCTCTAGCCTTCCGGGGAATTGCCATGGCCCCTGTGTTCACCGGTGGAGGACGACCATTCGTTCTGCCCTCGCTTCCCTTTCCTCCCATCATTTCCGTCCGTTCTTGCCTGCCTCGCCTTGCACGCTGCAGCACCAATCTCCACTCCACCGGCAAACTGCAAAGCGAGCCCCTTTTCTTCTCCAAATCGACTGAAGCCCCAAGAGCAAGAAATCTCTGCTCTGCTCTGCTCCAGTTGCCTCCCTCCCAGCGCCTCTCCTTAGCATCAGATTCTCAAGTCTCAGCCCACACAGCAGTGACGGGCAGCACAGGGCAGCTGTGAAGTCCAGTTCCGCTTTTTCTTGATTAGTTTTCCGTTCTTTTCTTGCTTCACTTTTGGTGTTTCTTTTCTTGCTTTCCTTTTGGTGTTGGTTTTTGTTTAGTTAACCGCCCATGCCCACCGCCAGGCGCTAATCCCCAGGTGCCGGTTCTTGCCAAACCCCAACTACCACCAGCACCGCAGATCCCACTTTCTCATGCCTTTCTTGGCAGTTCCTGAGTTTTTCTTGGGTGCCGGTTTCAGGTTTCCTCCATCTGGTTTGGGCTTGCTGAGGGATTGGTATGTTCTTGGAGATCTTGCGGTTTGTGCTTCCAGGAAAGAAGCTTCAGTTTTCTCAATTGTTTTCTTCCCATCTTGCCAAGTTTCAGTTTGGAGGAAAGAAGGGAGTGAGCAGTCTTTGATTTGACCAAGGTTGTCAATGGAGCCACCGACTGGGGTTTGGGCATCTGTCTGGAGCCTCTTCAAGTTCCTGCCGTTCTTCTGTGGCCTTCTCCTCCTGGGGATCATCAAGGGTGAACACAACACTTGCTCTATTGGTCTACTTTGCTTGGTTGCTTCTCTTAGGTGTCCTAGGAAAGTATGGATTGGAATCGCATTGGAGAGATTTTTTTTTTCATGGGAGAGTTGGAGGTCGATTTCACACAATTGTGTCTATGTTTGATGAATTCGAACATTCAACTGACGAGCTGTGATGCATCTGTTAGTTTGATGTGCAGAATGGAAGTATATTGAAGAGACATTTGTGTGACCTATTTGCATTTTCCTTGCATTGCATTATGCGGTTGCTTGCTTCTTTTTGGTCATTCTGTTCTGCTTGTACGGATGCTTGGTTCCTCTACTTTCTTAAGAGGATTTTGTAAAGGGTATTAGAGATAGAATAGGAATCGGCATATTCCCCTGTAATATTCCTTTGTACTCCCTATATATATTGCCCATTGGGCCTCTTCAATATATACACAATATTCATAACAGATTTAACCAGCCTTAGAATGAATAATTGTTGTACGATTCAAATTTTAGTAATGATGGAATATGGTTGCTTTCATTAGGCTTGCATAGATGATCATATCAACAATGGAGTACTTTCAATTTCAATAATGATGAAACCAATCGAGTTCAGTTTAGCTGGGTGTCGGTATAATTCATATGGTGTTGCTAGATTCACTGTTTCACTTAAGATAGCATGAGTTGGAAGCCAAATTTCGGAAGATGTCATCTCTCTCTCTCTCTGAGATAATGGTTAGCCGTTATGGACTTTAGCCATTTTGCCTGGTTCAGTTTTTGCATTTATGGTTCTATTCATTTCAGAGCTTTCAGTTGAACTATGTTATTTGTGCTTGATGTGGGATACAAACTGATTGCTACTGGTAATTGCAACCGGAATTTTGAGTGGTGTAAAAGGAAAGATATGTAAGTGTGATTTCGGAAGTAAATGATGGCATGGGTGATACTGAATGTCTTTATGCACTCTAGAATTCAAAGTTGTTATCTTGCTAAACTATAATGCCTTTTCAGCATATGATTGATTACTTTGTAAATTTCTGCTGATCTATGTTCCCTTTTTAGTCTTCAAAATATGATCTGCAATCCTCCTTTCATGTTAATTTTTTCTATCTAGGTGCTTTGTTCGGCCCATGGGCTTGGCTTATTATGACGATCGGAATTTCTGCACTCATTCTAGGCTTATGGCCTATGCATGTAATTTGGACATACTACTGCATCATCAGGTAGTGTTCACAGTTTTTGTACAAAATCCATTCTAAAAGAAAAAATCATGTAATTATGAATCTATGTGCTTAGATACGCTGATCAACTTGTTGTGAAGGCAGAACCAAACTGGTGGGACCTGTTGTAAAGCTGCTGCTTCTTATTGCTGCATCAGTGATTTTAGTCTTATGGCTGATAGTCGGCATCGTGGGAAGCGTCCTTGCTGGTTTATCATATGGCTTTCTAGCACCAGTAATGGCCACATTTGATGCAGTTGGGGAAGGAAAAGAAAGGCCTCTCGTTCATTGTTTTGTGGTACATGTTACTAGTTATGGTTTTCTCTGATATTTTTCTTATTTGTACTTTTAAAGTTTTACATGGGTAGCTAACTTGAAATGCAGGATGGAACATGGAGCACTATCACAGGAAGCTGTACAGTAGTCAGGGACCTGAAAGACATGCTATTCTATTCATATTTTTCAATTATGGATGATATTCGTTTTCATTCACCTCCTGATGGAAAGCCATATGAGATAAGGTTTGCTTTCTCATTTTGTTTTCAGCTATTTCCCTTTTACCCAATAAGATTGCAAATGTCCTTTTGTTTTTCTCTGATGCTTGGACAAAACTCTATACGTACTGGGACTTGCTTGAGTAGTGCAGCGCATCATAGGCTATAGCCTAATTGTATTATACGTGTTATTGTAAATGTGGAATCATATAGTGTTAGAGTACAATATATGGTAGGATAGAGTCCATTGGGATTACAATCCCTTGTACCATCTTGCCCCCCAAGTCTTGTACCTCTATATATACCGCCCGAGAGGCTCAATGCAATACATCCAATTCCACCCAACTCTGTTTTCCTTCATGGTATCAGACGCCTAGGTTTAGATCATAACCCTAGCCGCCGCTCGCTTCCGCACCGCGCGCCCCTGGGGAGATATATCTCCGCCGGGGGCAGCGCCACCGTTTAGGCGGCGGATCCTATTGATCCGGCCGCCATCGTCGTCATCGTCGTCAAGCAGCAGATCGGGCTACCTCCTTGTGATTGTCCTCATCGCGGTCGGGCTGCCGTCCCGTTCCAAGAAACCCCACCTCGCCATGGGCAGCGCCGCCTCGCCGCCGCCAACCCTCGACGCGCCCACCTCCCCGAAGCCGCCGCCGGCTGTGGCCGCGGCGCTGCTGCTCACCGCGCGGTGTAGATGGTGGAGACCGGGATGACGCTGGGGCTCGGCACGGGCTCCACGGCCGCGCACGCACTGGACCGCCTGGGCGACCTCCTCCGCGGCGGTGCGCTCCGGGGCGTCGCCGGGGTGCCCACCTCCCTCAAGACGGAGGCGCACGCGGCCCGCGTCGGGATCCCGCTGCTCCCGCTCGGGGCGGCCGCCGAGATCCATCTCTCCATCAACGGCGCCGACGAAGCGGTCCCCGGCGCCCTCGATCTGTGTCAGTTCCGCTCCTCCGCTCGGCGGCCTCCTGCGCCGCTCCTCCGCCAGGTTCCTGCTCACTGACCGCCGCCTTCATCCCCTCCGTTTGGACGCCGACCGCCACCGGATCCGTCCAGATCCGGCCGGCCGCCGCCGGCCCGCCCTCTCCGCCGGATCCTCTTCTCCGGACTTCGCCGTCTGGCACCGTCGCCTGCCGGGCCCTCCGCCGCCTCGGCCTCCGCCTGCCGTCCACCGCCTGCCGGATCTAAGCTCCGCCGCCTGGCGCCGTCGCCCGCCATCTGCCGCTTGTCGGCCGGCCGCCGGCCGCCTCCGCTGCCAGCGCCCACCGGCCGCCGTCCGCTTCTGCTGCCAGCACCCGCCGGCCGCCCCCACTGCTGCCCTGTTCCACTCGCTAGGATCCAATCGGGAGTAGCAGATGCTTTTAAAGAAAAAAAACAAAAAAAGAGGATTAGGCTAGGTGTACCCGGTGAATTACACATGGAGGATCCCACTGCTGCTGTTGTATCTTTTTTTTTCTCCCGATCACTGATCGGGGTTGAGTCGCCCACCGCCCGTCGACCTCGCACGTATCTACTCTGACATCGGCGTCGACTACACCGGCCCCTTCCTCTTCGACTGTGCGGCCAAGCCGGGCACGCGATGTCGAGGGGACGCCTTCGCGCGTCGCGTCTCGGTTATCCCGTCTGCACGTCTTCATCGCCGGTTCGTCATCGCCACCACAGATCGGGACACCTCCACCGACTTCTTCCATCGTCGTCCCGCCTCGCGCATACCCGGTCTGATCAGCCGATTGTGCGCGATCCACCCGGCTCCCGTGACGTTCGTCGTCGAGTACTACGCGCATCTTCTCCGAGCAACAGGGCTCCTGCTGTGTCGCCTCCTCAGGCCGCGGCACCGCCGCACGTGTGTCCCCTCGCCGTTGCATCTACATCGTCGTTCCCTGTGCATCGACGACTGTGCTGCGCAACCTCTTGTGCGCCATCTGTCTGCACATGGTCTTCGTCATACTGATCGGGCCTTCATCGCCGACATCGAGCGCTACCGCCGCCGCACCTTGCGTCAGGACTGCTCGCCTTCGCGCCAAAGCGTCCGCCCGGACTGCTCGCCTTCGGGTAGGAGCGTCCGCTCCCGCACTGCTTCTTCTTCGTCCAGCACAACCACGCCTGGTTGGGGCCCTCTCCCTTGTACGTCCGGTACTGGCAACACCGGTGCGTGCTTTCGTCCCCGACGCGTTGCTGGGTCCGGCAAACCTGGCACACGCCTCAGCTCTAGCGGCTTGACTGCATCGACTTCGGCATCGACCCTCCCGTTCCCGTCTCGTCTGCCTCGATTGCATCGCCGTTTTTCGCCTACATCCTCGACGGCCCTGACTGCGTCGACCTCGGCATCGCCCCCCTTCCACGACGTCTGCCTCGACGTGTCTCCGTCATCACCATGGCGCCTCTTTTGCGCCCACGGCTTCATGCGCGACCGTCTCGACATCGGTAACTCGACCACGACTACGTCGACCACGGCCATCTCCAGCACGGCATCCTCGACCACGACTACTCCGCCCTCGCGCTCGGCCACCTCGACATCGGCACAAAGGGCTACCGCCTTGCTTGAGCTACTTGTCGGTTCCTGCTCCAGTCACAACATACGCACCGCGTCAACGGTTATGACTGCGGGGGGATGTTAGCTCTTCGGCTTCTTCTCCAGTCTCATCGTCTGCGACGCTCCCGTTGTGACTGCGGGGGGATGTTAGAGTACAATATATGGTAGGATAGAGTCCATTGGGATTACAATCCCTTGTACCATCTTGCCCCCCAAGTCTTGTACCTCTATATATACCGCCCGAGAGGCTCAATGCAATACATCCAATTCCACCCAACTCTGTCTTCCTTCATATAGGATGCTAACAGTACTATATTATTGTGGATGCAATTATTGTGTTTGTTTGCTATTTGGGGCGTTTGTTCTTACATGCACAAAACAGTTCAGGTTTTCAAATAGTACAAAGTAATGTCTTACTTGAGATCCTACTTTGAAAAAAAGGATATGTAGAAATTTGCCTCATAAATTAATTTCACCGTGATATAATCCCTGAGTTGATGCTATATGTTTCTACATGCCCTATGTTGATCTTATTTTTCTTGAAGGATTATATATAACAAAATTGGATAATTAACTTAACTCTATATCTCCCAGAGTGCTTGACATTCCTGGTGCAGTATTCGCTGCTGCTTGTGGACTCTTAGTGGATGGAATAATGTTCACACTAATTGCCTTCTACAAGTTCCCTGTGATGCTTTTCAAAGGATGGAAGCGGCTGATAGAAGATCTAGTTGGCAGAGAAGGACCTTTTCTTGAGACAGCTTGTGTGCCATTCGCTGGTCTTGCTATTCTTCTCTGGCCATTTGCTGTTGTAGGAGCCTTTCTAGCCTCCATCATCTCTAGTGTTCCTCTAGGTGCATATGCTGCTGTTGTGGTTTATCAGGTATCAGCAGAAATTATTGATTGGGAACAAAAAGTTTTTACTTCTAGCATAAATACTTATCAAGTATTAGCCGATTTAACTTGTTAGCGGTGAAGTCATGAAGTTTACTCTTGCAGTCTTGTTGATCTGCCAGGAATCCTCGCTTTTCATGGGACTATCTTATGTAATATCATCAGTGTCCATCTTTGATGAATATACAAATGATGTACTTGACATGGCACAAGGATCTTGCTTTCCTAGGTATAAATGATGTATTCCATATTTCTGTATCCTCCTTGTGTTGTCCCTTCTGAATAATGCAAGTTAACTGAAACATTATTTTACATGCCTAGGTTTAAATATCGGAAAAATGAATCTTCCTCACAGAGTGGTTCGCTATCAAGGCCTGCCTCATTCAAGGACATGAATGATGGGAAGAAAGCTCCATCACGTGTTACATCATTTAAGAGTAGCTTTGATGAGTTCAATCCATTTAAGGTGATTTTTTTTCCTGGCTAAAAATCAGCAGATTTGTTGCACCGTGTACTGCCATTTGATTGATACATACATTCCGTGTACTGTATTCTATTATGTTGGGAGAGATAGCTGTTTAGACTTGATCATGCCATTTTCACTTTGCGTTTTGCAAAAGGCAGGCTATGATTTTTGGTTTAAAATTTTGTGCAGTGTAACTGATTTATAGTGTTATGTAGTTGCTAGATCGCCTATTTGCAGAGTGTAAGCGCTGTGGCGAGGCTCTGGTGGCTGAAGGAGTGATAACACCAAAAGATATTGAAGAAACGAAGTCAGGAAGAGACGTCAGTGGAATACTTAATGTCGGTTTGCCGGCATATGTTATTCTTAATGCACTCCTCCAATCTGCAAAAGCTAATTCTGACGGCCTAGTTTTAAGTGAGTAAAAATGGTTTTCATCATCCAAAAGAAGTGCTATGACTTAGCTTGACTTTCCTTGTGAAATATGCAGGTGATGGCTCTGAGATAACCTCTGACAATAGGCCTAAAAATAAAATATTCGATTGGTTCTTTGACCCTCTGATGGTCATCAAAGAGCAAATCAAAGCTGAGAATTTTTCAGAAGAGGAGGAAGCATACCTTAAAAGGCGAGTACTGTTGATCAGTGATGCAAAGCGCCTCAAGGAGACTCTTCCTCATGTGGCATCCTTGAATCAGCGAAAACAAGCAGAAATAGACGCTTTTGCTCGGAGGTACTTCTGTTCATCAGTCTTCCCATTTGTAAAATGCAATTGTTCCTTTTCTAATTCTTTTGATCCTATGCAAGATTGCAAGGAATCACAAAGTCGATATCAAGGTACCCTACAGCCAAACGGCGTTTTGACGACCTTGTCAAAGCACTTTCAGAAGAGCTTGAGAGGACAATGGGTGGCAGTCAATCTTCTGCCAGTGGATCTCAAATTCGAAGGATAAGAAGCGGTGTTGTTCGAATGCTTAGCCAGAGATCACTAGGGAAAACAAGCAGCATCCGAGGTAATGATCAAGAGGCGCAATTGACAAGTGATGCTCAAGCTGCATAATATTTTTGCAAAACAGTAAAAAAAGAGCTAACTTTGTACAAAGAGTTTACACTGGTGTATGAGCTAACCCCAGGTCCCCAGCCACACTTGTATGAATTGCATGCTGAAAATACTATAATTTAGAAATTAAGTTTCCTCCTTTTGTATCATTGATGCCCCCAATGAGATGTGCATTTTGGTATATGCTGTTTGATTTGCTGTTCTTGCATATTTGGAGTTTTGGACACCTAACCAGCTAATTTGGTGCCTTTGCATAGTTGCGCTAAATGATTTGTGAAGACTTGTATGTTTGACATCATGTCACACCTCAGCGAATAGAATTATGCATACACAATGATAGCCTGGCCAATCACCATGCTGAAATAGGTAGTTCAAAAGAAGTTTCGGATTTACCTAAAAGCAGCGATATGGACCTACAGTGCTAGGATTATGATCAGAAATCTGCACGGATATGTCACGGATGAAGATCCAGGCGATATCCACATGGCCCCAGCCCAAGTTAGACTTGAAGAATGAGGGGATGTTTTAACAGGCTTCATCTTCTAGTTTCTGTTTAGAGAGAAATCAAAAGTCAAAGTCAATTTGAACATACTGACTTCGAAAAATAATTTCTCTAAGCTACTTCTACTCCGGCTTTTGCTCCTGATCCTCCCTCACGGGCGCCATCGTCGCCTCTCTCTTGGCCCCGCTGGCACCGCCTCCTCTCGTCACATCCTCCGCAGCTGCCACCCGCTGACCCGCCCCTTCTCCCTTCACCTCCTCTCCTACCTTTGCCTTCACCATCACCCCTTCTTTGCCTGCCGCCGCCCCTTTTTCAAATTTTTTTTTCCCTTTCATTTTCCTTTCTTCTCTTTTTTCCCTTTCATTTTCCACTGGTGGAGATGTGTTGTTCTTTTTTTTTTATTTTCTACGTCAATTCAACCAAAAGCTTCAGCTGAATTAAACACTTCGACTTCCACCGGTTACTATTTTATTTGAGCCAAAAACCAAAAGAACCAACCAAAAACCATCCGATCCGATTAAAACACCCCCATAAGCCCTTTGTAGAATCTGAACATCCATTGTCTAGATTAAAATTCTAAGAAAAAAGTAATGCCAATGAAATTATAGACTGCATGACAACCAACCGGTTAAATAGACAAGCAAAAAAAATCTTAACAAAGGCATTACACAACTTTTCGAGTTAATTTCATTTCCACATTCAGTCCATCTGGTATTACATTAAGAAATGAAGAATTACGCTCCAAACACTAAAGTGGTTACAGCAAAGCTAGAGGTACTTGTCCATTAAACATGCTGAAGAAACACTGCGAGTCTCAACATGAACGAGCATCTGAAACATCACTGTTCTTTCTTCTTGGCATCTTTAGCTTGCCCCTTCTTGCGGATCTTGATGCACATGCCCAGACGTG
The DNA here is from genome assembly GCA_017311315.1 of Dendrocalamus latiflorus. Taxonomy (NCBI): domain Eukaryota; kingdom Viridiplantae; phylum Streptophyta; class Magnoliopsida; order Poales; family Poaceae; genus Dendrocalamus; species Dendrocalamus latiflorus. The sequence continues at coordinate 19,061,947 of CM029609.1, read as the reverse complement.
CATTGTCTACGATGGACTCAGGAAGAATGGAGATCAAGAACCACATGACAGAGTGTGGCCAGTACGGTGTGCACCTCGGCTCATAGCCAATGTGGCGAACAGCAGCACGGGCATAGGTGTCGGCCGATGGGACAAGGAAGGAAGATTTCCTGATAGATGCCATCTTTGTTGCCACGTACAAGGGCACCTGAATATGTTGCAAAAGTCTAAAGTTAAGAGCACAACAGTTCATACAGAAGATAAAACAATGTCCCTAACAGCAACGGGCAGGAGAAATAATTCAGATGATCCATTTTCGTTAGACTTACGAGAACCCTTAAGGGACTTCAAATCTGTATTACCGTGTTTATTTCTTATTTACATATGCTATCTATCTGCATGTCTCTTTGAGCAAGGATGGACCAGTTTAGAAGACTGAACTCTCGAATGATCAACAAGCAGAGGCAAAAGGTAGGTACAGCTCGTTAAAACAGATAAACAAGCTTAAGTAATTCAGTTAAAGATGAGATAAGGATGATTTTATCGACAAAGCCTTAGTCTGCAAATTTTAGAACTTAATTTGTGAACACAATCACATTGGATTGTTTCTATCGTAATATATAGTATATACAGGAAGTTGATCAAAACAGCTGATGCATTCCATTGTCTCATTTGAAATTTCGATTATTTCACAGATATAGATGTGTCAAAGACAAGCAAAGAGGCAATTAGCTAGTTCATGACCATAAAAAATTGAAGTCTATAGCATAGACAACTTAGCTAAAAAGCTTAACGACCAATAATTCATGTAAACAACACAAGAAATCTGCCAGTGAGTTCAAGAAAAGTACATAAAAGAGAGATAATTAGACAAAGGGACACTAGTTGTTACCTGGCATTGCACATCAATGCCCTTGCTCTTGTACTCAACATAAAGGCATCTTGAGAATTGGTCAATGTACCTGAGGGGAAAAAAGCCTCAGTAACCTATTTTTATGAACATCAGTGGATTGAAATGGAAAAAACCCACTGTTATCAGAAACATCACAAGAAATATTCCTCTGAAATTGCAGATATATCCAAGCTAATACAGGACAAGCAGTTCCATTCACCCGGAAAGGGTAAACAGCCACTTTTAGCTTGCATTAAGCTGTAGTGTGTTCACATGATTACACTCATCTTTCCCAGCTAAGTATCTACTGTATAGCACCAAGAAATAAAATTACAACAACAAAACATTTTGTCCCAAACAAGTTGAGGTAGGCTAAAAATGAAATCTCCTCAAGGTCAAAGAGACGAGAGCCTTGAAAACCTATAATGCAAAAACTCTAAGCCGTACATCCTACCATCTGAGCTGAGAGCCTAAAACATTGCCTATAAACTTTCTTATGGTTCCGATATATGGATCGCTAACTTCCATGCGTTCCTATCTAAAACTAATTCTTTAGGTACATTCCAATCCCTCAAGTTTCTTTTAACTGCTTCCTCCCACGTTAGTCTACCAAGAAATAAAATTAAACTCAAAAAAAGAAGGGAGAAAAGGGTCAAAGTGTTTATATGCAGCTGATGTGCTAATATGTTGTATGACGGTATTTCCCTAGTTCTGGTCTTGATTCAAGATAAACCATATCCCAGGAGAATAGATCCCCAATTATTCCATAGCATCTGGTAATTGCAATAAACCTATGGAAACAACCCCCAAACAGTACACGAATATCCAATTTTCATGGCATGTGAGAAAAATAAGTAGTGCTTAAGTAGACATTACATAAGTACAATTCTTTGCTATCAATCTAGTCACAATTTGTGAATGACACATCCTTCTAACTCACTAACAGACTGATTACACAGCAGATCTGGAACACACTGAGGCTAACAATCGTAACCTTGATACAATTCCAGTCTCCAACCATTTCTATACTACACAAATAGCTCCTACTTCTAGACTGGCACCAGAATCTTATATGAGTATGACATGAGAACTAACAACTCACACCAAAAGCGCTTCCTTTGATTCCCTATCCCAGTCTTCCTAGAATAGTTCCGGATCCTAACAAACACCTTAAAGTGCTAAATCAAGTGCAAGTAGGTAAGAAGGCGTGCTCTTTGTTCTGAAGGTTACTTCCACTACCGGTCTACCGCTATCTATACGATTATAAGCAAGAACATTTAACACCGGCATGTCTTAATATAGATCTAAGAACACAAAGCAGAGTAGTAAACTGGAGAACAAGAAGGCGAGAACTCACGCTTTGGTGGCGGCGTAGACGGAGTAGAGCGGATCGGACGGCACGACGGAGGCGGCGCCGGAGCCGATGTTGACGATGGCGCCGCGCTTCCTCTCCACCATGCCTGGGAGCACAGCCTGCGTGACCCGCGTGACGCCCTCGACGTTGACCCGGATCAGACCCCGCATGAGCTCCTCGTCCACCTCGTGGAAGTAGCGGGCGTACGGGTAGGAGACCCCGGCGTTGTTGACGAGCACGCCCACGTCGAGGTCCCGGATGGCCTCCTTGAGCCCCTCCACCCCGGCGGCGAGCCCCTCGCCGGCGAAGTCGAGCACGAAGGTGCGGACATCGGCCTTGGGGTGCTTCGCCCTGATCTCGGAGGACACCGCGGCGAGCTTGTCCGGGTTGCGGCCGACGAGCACGAGCCCGAGCCCGGAGGCCGCGAGGCGGAAGGCGATGGCGCGGCCGATTCCGTCGGTGGCGCCGGTGACGACGGCCCAGGGCCCGTAGCGGCGGCGCAGGGGCTTGCCGGGGCGGAGGAACGCGGCGTAGACCCAGAGCGCAAGGCGCACCGCGGCGCGGGCCGCGACGAGGAGGCCGACGGCAGCCAGGGCCAGCGCCCACGCCGGCTGCGCGCGGAGGAACTCGACGTGGGCGCACGTGCCGGCCATGGTGGCTGTCGCGGGGATCTTTGGACGAAGCTGCGTCGAGCGTTCGGTGCGGTGCCGCCGTGCGGAGAGTTAAAACTTTATAGCGAGAGGGGCGAGTCGCCTGGATCGTTCTGGGTTGGTGGAACTGGTGTGCCAGCCAAATGGTTGCTCACCGCCTCGTGCTAGGAATAGAACATTGGTCAAGTTATACTTTTATTCATATTTTAAGTTCAATTTGAATACGAATTGAACTGAAATTTTGCTCAATTCAAATGATTTCATATATGGGCATAACCTGTAAAGTGCCCATGTGTTAGCGACCTTTTATCCTCGTATATACAAAACAATTAACCATTATAACTTGTTAGCCAAAAAACATGCACTTGCACTGAATGTACTGAATTAAGAAAGTTTTCAACTAATTATATATACTATAAAAATATTATGTATTTCTACTACTTAAAAACATGAGTTGGTGCTCGTTGGTCCGTTCTCACTCCTCTCTTCTCAGCCGTCCAATCAAAGATCATCCGTCCAGATTCACATGTAGGTAGTTCTTCCGCTCCTCGTAGAAAATGTCGGGCCGACGCGTGAGCCGCGCTCCTCCTCTTCTCTTTCCCCACATTCTGCGCCTCCCGCAACCACTCCACCTCCTGCAACCGTCGCCTCCTTCTCCCCCGAACCCTCATGCCGTGCCTCCTCCTCCTCAGTGTCGCCACCAATTCCTTCCCCGCGCGGCTCTCTAATAAAGTATCTTAAAAGTTTTAATTTTCATGTTGTTTTTATTATTGCTTTTATTTATTCTCACTTTAACGATGACGTTCCATAATAGTATCATATATGGTTATGTGGGGTGCCACATTTATGGTGCACTCATCGTGCATTTAAACTATAAAATGTTACGAAAAATTCTGAAAAAATTTCTGAATCAACTTTATGGTTTACTCTACCAATATTTAAAATTTGAAGTTCAAATTTATTCTACATTAAGAATACCCTACTCACCATGAGTCAGTCGTTATAGCATCCTTTGATTCTCATGCCTGTTTGATATACGGTTGGCCAGTGATTGTTATTTACAAAGTTAAAAAACATTTTTACGATTGCTCATCTTGCTTACATCCGTTTCTGCAGCGTTACGATTGCTCATCTTGCTTACATCCGTTTCTACGTTTGCGCGTTACGACTGCTTACGAATTGTAAAGCTTCTTTGTTTTATGGTGCTCATGCATATACAACCAGATTTCCGATCCAACTCCATGGATGCTTTTGTCGTGCCTCCGTGATTGACGATTTATATGGCAGACACTGCTCGTGCGTGTCGTCGTCGTCGTCGCCGGTTGTGCCGTGGTATGTACGGTCCGATCGTGTCCATCTTCGATTGATTGTCTCACGCTATTCGCTCTCATACTTTTTACCCTTCAGTACTCCCTGCCCGTGTCTCCGTTCCCGTCTGATACCGGTTTTACAAATGGTTCTTCGTTTTATGTTTTACTTTGCTTGGCACGATCATCGTTGTCCTACCGTTTCTCCAGCGTCAACAGTACCCACTATGTATTTTATAGGTATACAGCGGACAAATAAATCTTCTGCATACGTACTTAAACTTTCATTGGAAACCATAAACTTTATATTTTCTTTAATATACAGAGCTTCATAGACTTCACTAAGAGTAAGAGTATCTTGGCTATATAGAATAGTATCTCTAAAAGTAGACTACGAACTAGGCAGAGAGTATAGCAAAATAAGACCCAAATCTTCATCATCATACTTTACCTCCATAGCTTCAAGGTCTACAACAACTTTCTTGAAAGCTGTCAGGTGGTTTAACAATGAGGCACCCTCCGCCATCTCGTGGGAATAAAGTTTCTGCTTCAGATGCATCTTGCTGGTCAGATTCTTGGTCATACAAATCTGCTCCAGCTTCAGCCATAATGCGGCGACGGATGTTTCCTTCATAGTCTCCTGTAAAATATTATTTGATATATGAAGATAAATTTGAGATAAGGTCTTACGATCTTTACATTGCTTCTCATCAGCGGACAATGTGGTTGTTATCTTGTCGATCTCCAGAATTGCATCATCCAAATTAAGCTGTGATAAAACAACTCGTATCTTGACTTGCTATAGACAAAACTCGTGTCGTGATCCAACAGCGGAAGAACATACTTCATAGTTGCCATGCGGAAGAAAATCAAATTTTACTGTACAAATTTGTATTTACTTAACAAAATTCTCATATTTTGAAAATCCTGGTACGCTTCCTTGGTGCACGTAGCAAAACTCACCAAAAAAATCCAAACCGCCGCTTGATCTCTTTTCTCTCTCTCTATCCTCGTTTTTCGTGCCCTTTGATTTTCCTTTGCTGGCTATGACGTTTGCTGCTTGATTGGATTGGACTGCAGTTCCAAACCGAGCAGGAGACTTTTGTGCACTAGCTCCTCCTGACTAGGGATGGCAACGGCCCCCATTCTCCATTCCCCGTCGGAAAATTCCTCTATTAGGAGACGGAGATGGGGGAATTTTACTCCCCGCGGGGAGGGATTTGGGGGAAACTCTCCCCATCGGGTGAAGCGGGGGCGGGGGCGTTCTCCTATTCCCCATCCCCGCCCCCCGTTCAGGGCCCCGATTCACCCCCACTTTGCTTCTCTTCCTTCCTGCCCTATCTTCTCCACCGGCGCCGGCCTTCTCCACTGCTTCCCCCTTCCCTCGCTTCTCACCGCCGCCACTACTACGCCGCCTCTCTTCTCCGCTTCCTCCTCCACATCCACCGGCGTTGCCCCATTTCTACTCCCTCCAGCCACTTTTCTCCTTCCTCCAGCAACTCTCCTCGTCTCTCCCCCCTTTTCTCCGCCTTCTCTCCCGGTCACATCTTCTCCATCCGAGCGCCGCCACCTCTCCTCCCTTCTTCTCCCCATCCGGTCTCCTTCTCCTCCATCTCCTCCGTCGCGCCTCCCCTCCACCGCTCTCAGCCGCATCCCCCTTCTCCGTCCGCTGCTCTTCCTTCGCCACCTCTCGCCGCTACTGCGCCACCGCCGCCTCTTCCTCTCCTCGGTTCGGCCTCCACCTCCAAGCGGCGGCCAGGCGGAGGTTCCAGGCGGCGGCGGCGGCGTGGAGGTTCCAGGAGGCGGCGGCGCAGAGGTCCAGGCGGTGGCCGAGCGAAGGTTCCAAGCCGGGCGGAGGTTCCAGACGGCGGCGCCTGGACCCATCGGGGACCCGGATCCCCGACGGGGGGCGGGGACAGGGAGATTGTGTCCCCGCGACCGGGGACGGGGGCGGGGAGCGGGGGAAAATTCCCTGGCAGGGGTCGGGGACGGGGAGCCACTCCCCGCCGGGGAATAGCCCCGTTGCCATTCCTACTCCTGACGATGTGCGTCGTAGGGACCCACGGGACGCCGCCTCCGCGTGACGAAATCGGCGAAAACGCCGAAATTTTTTTTCTCCGTCAGATCTTTTAACCTTTGTGCGTTAATACCATTTATTACAAATAATACACAAAAAAAAAAAGACAAAAGACATAAAATTTTACGTAAAAAATCCTTAGGGGAAAAAACCATAGGCGCTCCATTGTAAACTCTTCTCATTATAGTGATTTACCTTCGAGCACCTGTGGTTTTTTTTCCGTAAAGATTTTCCACGTAAAAATTTCTATATCTTGTCTCTATTTTTTCTATGCATTATTTGCAACAGTATGGATTGCATGATACATAGATGCCCTCTCTTGGTTTCTTGCTAAGTGTTGCTAATGAAAGATGCAAGGTTTGGTTATAGGCATGCCGATTGCATGTGCTGCAGCCATTAGGGGCCTATTCAGTGATGCTCTTCTTCCAGGCCTATTCAGTAAAATGTCATTGCTTATATGGAGTCCTTTGTCTATGGCTTTTCTAGCTACACTGCCTTCCCAATGCTGCAATAAGCATCTTACTAATTCTGTCAGAGGGTTTTGATACCGACAGAGGGCACCCTTCTGGGTGAGTTATTCATCTAGGATCTAGGTCATTTGTGTGAATTCAGGAAGCTAACATAATTTTATTTGGCCTTGCATTTTGCAGTTACAATATTCCATGCAAGCATTGGAGAGCCATGTATTTGCACTGCCTGGTTGATGCTTACTACACGGCTAAAGAGGTTTGTCGGTCTTTTATCTTCAGAGAAATCAGGCTGCATAGTGTTTTGGATAAGCTGGTCATTTCAATAGTTTCTACATTAATTTTAGATAAAGGATATAAAATCCGGCCTCTATATCCACGAAGGACATACACAGCCAAGTGGCAGTCATAGCACTGAAGGTATATGTTCAATAGAAACTCTGCACCTACAGAACACTAACAGGGCATAATTTGTACTGTGGCTTATGAATGCAAAGCCAACTTACCAATGCCCTCCCATCGACAAGAACTACACATCTTTTTGCTAACTTGGACCTAAGGTAATTCTCGATAATGAGATGAAATTGGTAAGCACAGTTCATTGCTCTGATCAGGCCTCCGTTGTTCCATCTCCAATTGGGATGAGATCTCAATTCTTTTCGTCACCTACCTGAATCATGGAGTACCCATCTTAGATATTCATCTATGTCTGAACTGAAATATTACTCTTATATTTACTTACCATAGTAGATCGGTTCACGTAATTGGCTTTACAATGGATATTTTTTGGTGGACTGCCACCTTGTAATATCTCATTAGTGCTGTCGTTGATTACGAATTTACGCATTTGAGGATTCTTTTATATGTGTGCATACGTGAATGACAAACAACCTTATGTATTTTTTTTGCGTTGTTCTTGTTATGGCATACTGCTGCACACTCCTAGGCATAGGATAGCCCCCCCCCCCCCCCCCCCCCCCCGGTGCCTAATTCTTTCAGAGGCTGGTTTTGCTAAGTGCCCTGTATGTATTGCGAAATATACTCTGCAAAGCACATCACCATTTTTGAGGTAACATCATATGTATAAGCTTTGATGCTTTCCATTTGTATTGCATATCTGGTGCACTGATTGTTAATATGTGTGATAATGGAGTTTTGTCGATATTTGATTACTTTCCTTTACATATTCTGTATACTGACTTAGACAATAGTGTTTAGTTTTTGTGATGTGTACCTGTATTCTCTACGTCTAACAGAATAGCAACAGTTGTGTCTTTAATAGAATGGTAGATTTCGTCGGCTGCGTGTCCTTCTCAGAGAAAACCTTGATTTCGGGATTTGTTATGGCTGTTCCAAACATGATTAAAAAACCTATCTCAAGCAGGATTTATTTATGTCCTTTTTATAGCTAATGTAAGTAGGATTTAGTTGTCTTTCCTGCTTAAACAAACTGTAGGATTTACTTTCAACAAACCAGGTGATAGCGCTCTATTTATTTCAGTTAATTTCCTTTTCTTTGATCCTAAGGACATATTGCCATTGTTTTCGTATTCTCATCGTAGTACTTAAATCTCTTCTGTGTTTTTAATGTTGGTCAGTGACTGTTTATTTCCTAACCTCTTCCTCTTCATTGTTTATTGGACATATAAGTTCAATGTGCCGATCTGGTATAGATCACCGAATACACAAGCAGAGGCCCATCGTACACAAATACGATCCTACGTATACCATCGTAGTACCATCTGGTTTATATCACCGAATACCTGCTGCGGTTGCCACAGCTGAATGAACCGTTCCCTGCGTATACCATCGAATGCATACACGTCGTTCCGATGAACGATCCTACGCAGCACGGCGTTCTAGTTACTCTGAAGAGAGCTGCTAAAAGGCATGTTTGCCTTTTGGGCTGGGATGATATGGGGCCCTTCTAAGTTCAAGTCAGAAAAACGACATTCTGATCATGCGGTGGAAGGGAAAAAAAAATAGAGAGAATAGTGCAAACGACCAACAAACTTTCTAATCCTTGCAGCTACATGAGTACATCACACATGGTCGGGTTGCAACTTCGGGATATAACAGGGGCAGTTCTCACTTCTCTGCATGACTTCTACAGTACATTTCTAGGATGTTAATCTTCAAAAGCCCACCCATTGTCCGTCTTCTACAGTCATACTATACACAGATGCATGCATCAAAATAGCAAATCCATATCCTTGTCAAAGTTACCATCTGGAAGGGTGATTTTCACACCACTTGGTGACCTCCGTCTTGTTGTTGGACAGAAGCATGTTTCTTGATGCCTGTACAGCATTAGGGGAAAGAGCTATAGAGTTACTTGAGCAATAAAAAATCTGAAAGCATGAAGATGCAACCCACCTGGGGCATTTATACAGGGGACCATGCTTGTTTTTACCGAAGATGGTGCACCCAGCACTTTCCTCATTTTTTTGTGATCTGAACACGGTATACTATCTCCTCTTCATCAAGCTCTTTTAAAAGCTCGCAATGATCCCCTATCTGAAGGTTGTTTGCTGTAACAAAAGGTTTCCAGCCTGTGGTGAAGCCCACGAATACCGGTTTCTCATGGTAAAAGACCGGCCATAGTCTCTTCATGGGATCCTTGAACATTATAACATTCTGGTCTTGCCTTCCTTTGCATCGAACAGCATTGGAAAGTGACTTGGGTAACTCCTAGAGGAAGATAACAAAGCAAGAACTTAATAATTTGGCTTGTGAACGGGTGAATGTGATCAACTAAGACTTAAATCACAATAACCTAATAGCCTCAACAAACGAGGGAGGAGATGTTGTCATTTCTCAAAACAACATGTAGAGAAATGCGATCAGATGTTGTAAAATACTAATTTCTAGTGAGCATATTGTACCATACTTGTTACAGCTTAATGGGTTTGTCATATTCATCAACAATGTCACAAGCTTCATAGGCAAGCTTAAAACTGAAGTTCCATACCGCATCTAGTGCATACTATGACCTTAAGTAGATGGATATGTTTTACAACAACCTACTAAGCCATTTAAGTCAACTCCTTATGATCTTAATTCTTAAGAGGATGGATGCCTTTTACAGCAACATACTAACGCATTAAGACAATTAGAAAGCACATGAACTTCATGCCTCAACACGAAAACATCACCAACAAGGAGCTATTCTACAGTTTAAACAGCTCAAGTGACATAATGTGGCACTAACAACCGTATATTTCCACCTGCACCACTACCCGCAACTCTCACTGACCTTGGAACATCAACAATGGACTCAATAACTGCCATCCGTTGCTCACATGTTGTAAGCTCAAAACCTTACAAATCAATGAGTCTAGAGAGATATTCAGCCTTCAGATCCCAATTTGTCAATCAAGAAGAATGAGTTATACAACTAAGGAAGTGAGTGGGGTTTGGAGTGTGTTAGACATTTTGAGGAATCTAACATAGCTAATTGATAATTACTCCCTCCTTTAAAAAATATAAGGCCTGGTTCCTTCTGACATGGCCACCAAGATTGAACTTTGGACATTAACTCATTTAGTAGTAGATTAGTATAACTATAATATTACGATCATGTCAAAGTTTTTTTTTTGTAAACACGGATGTAATGATACTTAAACCTAATAAATCTGAAGATGCAACTATAATAATGGTATGAAGTGGAGTGAACCAATCTTTGAAAGGGCATTCATGGTTTTCCTTTTACAAGGATATTTTTTATTGCTAAAAAAGAGAGATAAATGTAATAACATGTAAGTATTAACCAATAATAGTGAAACTGCGAATGAATACTATTTACAGAATCTAACCAACTTACAAGCCATGTCTGAGTGGTAGAAGGAATGCAGAATTGAAAATTGATCTTTAGTAAGCAATGATCATCTAACTCCAGAACTTCGGCCTTGACAGGCAGCAAAGTCACTGGGGTCACACAATTACTAGACTTTCCATCTTCCTGTTGGGAGAATTGATGTTCTGCAAGGGTAAATTTAGGCACCCAATCAGAAATGTGTTATCCAATTGGTAAGCCTCTCTAATTTCACATTGAAACAAAAAAAAACAAAATCAGGTAGAATCACTTCACCTGATTGATGTGGAATTGCATGGTTGGCACACACAGGAATATTGTTCTTTTGTTTACTTACAATGCTTCCCACAGGTTCCAATTGTTCTTTTTTTGTTTGAAGTTGAACAGTAGCGCCTACAAAATAGACATTCAATATATGCTATAAATAAAACTTATCTCCACAATAAACAATACTACAAAGAACTTCAGAAAAAATTAGTTGCAGCAGTCATAGAAAATTATGGCAGGTAGCACCCTTTCCACCTTTTCCATTGACAGAATGTTCCATCTCTGTCCTGCTATGTCCAGATTTGGATATCCTGCCAAGCATTGGTTGGACACAAGAATCAGTACTGTCAGATCCTAACTGCTGTTCAACAGGGTTTAGTCCCATTGCACCACAACTACCAACCAATTTCTTGTCAGCTGTTTGTGGTTTTTCAGGTCCAATCAGTCCACTGCCATCTAGAGCTGCTCGACCGCTCACAACACCCTTCTTCCACTTCTCCAAGCATAGAGAACCTCCCGGAGCTTCATATTTTCTGCACACATTTCCGTTGGTATTCATCTTGCTATTACTAGGACATTTGTTCACAACTGTAGTACATTCTAACTGGATGGTATATCTTTCTTGTTTCCTTAAATCTTCATCTGAATCATGTATTTCCATACATTTTGTTGGAGTAGCAACCTCCGGCTCAGATTCTCTCATCATGCTTCTATTTTCCTTGTGGTGAGAAAATGTTGTTAACTTCACTGTATCATCATTTTCTTGTGTTAAAGGAGCTGTATCAGTAATTAGAATTATTTCAGACCTTCTTGATTTTTCTTTGCTGCATGTTGTTGAAATATTGTTTGTTTTGCACTCTCCAATGGCCAAATTCCCCTCCTCGTTACCTAGGGCCCCTGAGGTTCCACACCAAGACCCACCAGCAACTCCTTGATGGTCTTCTTTTGTATTAGCAGTCACATGATTTGTCTCTGAAGCTGCATTCAATGTTGTTAGCTTCACTGTATCATAATTTTCTTGTATTAAAGGAGCTGCATCAGTAATTAGAATTATTTCAGACCTTGTTTTTACTTTGCTGCACGTTGGTGAAATACTCTTTGTTTTGCACTCTCCAGTGGCCAAATTCCCCTCCTCATTATCTAGTGCCGCTGAGGGTTCACGCCCAACCCCACTTACTACTCCACTAGGGACTTCTTTTGTATTAGCAGTCATACAATGTGTTTCTGAAGCTGTATTCATAGATTCAGCAACTAAATTACAGGAAGCAATCTCGCCATTATTCGTAATATAACCATCAACTGTTGTTTTAGGCTCTTTGCTCATAGGATATTCACCAGAAACATAGTGACGATCATCTATGTCTTCAGAGTTCCGACTCCTATGAGATGAGACCAAATCATCATGTGACATATTACTCTCTTTCTGATTCTTCCTACCACCTTGTCTTTCAACATTGAAATGTAGTCTTTCACAAGAATCCATGCCAAACACCCGCACAGAAAATGTCGACATGCCAGTGTACTGGAATAACAGAAAGTCACCCCACTTAATCAAATGGTCTGAAACAAAATTGTCCCACCCATGATGAAAAGCTAGGGAACCATCTACCACCGATAGCCTGATCTTTGAAGGCTTTCCCTCTGAGTCTTTAAGATATACAAGATGATTAGTCAAATCCTCCAATTTGGGTGCAATCATTGGTGGTATCAACTGCACAAAACATATCCATGCACATAACGTTTGAGCATAATCATCATATACAATACAAAAGTAAAAAAAAAAAAAAGAGAGAACAAAGGTACTAAATATGAACGAGAACACTGCACCTTAAAGTTATAACACAATGAAGATATCTGATGAGCAAAATTAATGATATTAGGACATGATCAGACATGGAGAGTACCTAGAAACATACACATACCAGGAATTCCTTGAAATTGTTGCATATGAACTTGAAGAACGCGAGGGGTGCCTTCCTCTCGTTGTTGTCACCACTTAGCACCTTCTTGTCCTTGTCACCCTGTATCTTCTTCTCCTTCCCTTTGTCATCGCTCCCCACCTTCTTATCCTTGTCATTAGCGCGCATCTTCTTCTCCTTATTGAATGGTGTAGATGGTTCCTTCCTCTTGTTTTCCTTCTTGGTATTGGTCAACTTCTGAAATTTGTTCTCCTTGGGGAGAACGGATGGTGCACTCCTCTTCTTCTCCTTGTTGTCACGATTATGCATCTTCATCTCCATGCTGTCAGTGGACCGCATTTTCTTCTCCTTCACAGCAGATGTAATCGGTGCAATCCTCTTCTTGTTTTCATTTTCCTGCATCTTGTTCTTGTTCAATGAGAGTGGCACGTTCCTACTCTTATCCTTGCCATGATCACCACTCTGCATCTTCTTCTCACCGTTGCGGCTGCTCGGCATCTTCCTTTTCTCCTCCTCCTCACATAATGCGGTGGGTACCTTCCTAATCTTCACCTTGTTGTCACCGTTCCACAGAAACAACTGCAAAATGACCTGGAACAGTGGAGAAAGCCTGAAAGCAACAACTGCAAAATGATGGCAATGATCATAACCCCTCCCGAAACCCTAACATTTTTTTTCTCACGAAACCACAGAAAGGTCTCCCACCAAACTCAAATATGCCAAATTAGCACACACTCAAACACACCCAAAACCCCCCAAAATTTACGGTACACCAAAAATCTCCAAGAAATTTCTCCCAAGTCGCAAGAGCACTACTGCGTTTGGTTCCAGAAATCGCTCGAAGATCGATGAAACCCGCGAAAAATCCGACAGCTTACCCCAAGAAACGCCCCCAAAGAACGGCTTAAACTAACCAAGAACGGAAGAGCCCTCTCCTCCAACCCCAGGTCCGGTCAAGGAAGCACCAGGGGAGCAGCTAGCAAGGATCGCCCTCTCCTCCGTGCCGAGACACCATCAAAATGCGCCTTTTCAAGACGAGGAAAACGATCGAAGAAGAGCATTAGTTGGCTGCCGGCGCCGCTGGTTCTTCTCCCCCGAAGCGGAAACTGCCACGCGAGGGAGCGTTTGCCAAAGGTGAGTGGAGGTGGTACCCGCTTTTCCGGGGGGAGAGGGTTGGACGCGAGCTTATTAACTGCGGATTAAAAAAAATTAAGATTATATGAATTAAAAACTCTAAAGGGGGACTAAGGGCCTGTTTGGCAGAGCTCCACCAGCTCCAGATCCACCAAAAACAGCTCCACTCCACGAATTTTTACCCAAACGTTCCAGCTACACGAAATCTGGATCCACCAAAATACTGGATCTAGCTCCAGATTCATGAAATCCATGGAGCACCTCAAGAGGTGCTCCACGAAACCTTGTTTCGTACCTACTTGTGAAGTTAGGTAGTAATTACCCACCAATGCCACTGATTACACACCCCATCCCAACCGTTTTTTCAATTCTGCGTTTTCTCCATTCGACCGACCCGAGTGCTCGTCTCCTCGCGCCGCCTCCTCGCGTCGCCACCTCCGGCACTCCGGCGAGCCGCCACCTCCGGCGATGGCCGGATCTGGTAGATCCGGCCCCCCTCTACCTCCTCCACCTCCTTCTTCTTCCTCTGGCCGGCGCAGCGCCTGGCTCGTGCGCCTGCTCGGGCGACGAGAGGGAGGCCGGGCTCGGGCGGACGAGTCGGGGAGGCGGGCCCTCACGGCGGCGGCTGCAGGCCGGCTTTGCGGGCGGCACGGTCACGCGGCCGGGTGGCACGGCGCGACCAAGCGGCGGTGCGGCGGCGCGGGGCGGCCCGGTGGCGATGCGCGAGGCTGCGCCCGCCGGCGGCGACCCGAGCGCAAGGGGCGGCGGCCCAAGTGCGACGAGCGGCGGCTACCGGCTGCGCGTGCGGGAGGCGGCTACGCGTGCGGGCGTGGGAGACGATGCGCCTGCGGCTACGGGCGGAAAGCTCGAGGGCGGCTGTCGCATACACGGCGGCTTCGGGCCGGAAGGCGCCGGCTACAGGCGGCATGCGGGAGGCGAAGAGGTTCGGGTGAGCTCGGAGGGAGCTGGTGCGGCGGCGCCGGCACAAGGCGGCGGCGGCGCCATACCCCAAGCGGCGGCTTGGCCGAGCAGCCGCATGCAGGCGACGTGCCGGTTCTCGGGGCGAGCGGCCAGGTGGCGGCGGCGGCCGCATGCGGCTTTGGACCGGATGTGCGACGGTGAGCCTGGCGGCCGCGTGTAGGCGACGCCTTGTTCGCCGGCGGCTCAAGGCGGCGGGCTTGGATGCGCCACTCGGTCCTGCATGCGCTCGGACAACCCCAAGGGCAAAACAGGCTATTCCCACCAAAAACTCAGTTTCGTGGATCTGGAGCTGCTGTGGAAGCCAAACAGTTTCTCCAGCTCCATGGTGGGATCCCAGATTCACGGTGGAGCTGCTCCACGGTGAATCTGGTGGATCTGGAGCTGGTGGAGCTCTGCCAAACAGGCCCTAAAAGGCTATGCTGAACCGTATCCAATCCTAGAGGCAAGCAAATAGATATATAATCAGACTATAACCCATAATGTAAAGGGGACTAAAAGGATCTATCCAAAAGACATAGTTCATAAATCATACTTTCATTTTCTTTCCAAGAATCACTTCCTCTGCGTTATACCACTTAGAGCATCTCCAGCAGGAGCCCTCAAATCAAGGCTCCTATTTTTGATTTGAGGGCTCTCCTAACATTTGAGAGCTTGATTTTTTTGCATCTATTCCAGCAGCAGCTCTCAAATTAGGGCCCTCAAATTCATCCTAATAGACACTGCCATGTGGGACCCATTCATCATCCTAAACCAAAATTTGAGGGCTGAGGAAAAAAACGCAGGTCCAGCAGGGCCCCTACTCAGGCCCTCAAAAGTATGGGCCTCCTCCAGGGTCCCCAGGAATGAGGGCTTGATAGGTGAATTTGAAGCCTCCTACTTTTGAGGGCCTGAGTAGGGGCCCTGCTGAACCTGTGTTTTTGTCTTTAGCCCTCAAATTTTGGTTTAGGGGCTTGTTTGAGGGCCCTGCTGGAGTTGCTCTTATAAGCAAGCGGGTTCTTGCTGGTTGGACCCTGCAGTGCAATTGTTCAAGGACGAAAGTTTAACTCACAACAATTTGTTAGAACACAACGTAGTTCAAGGTTCTGAACTTTCATGGTCCCACCTCAAACTTGATTTTGGGAATGCCAAGGAACTCGCCCTCCTAATCATCCGAAGCGCCATCGTTGCACTTCTTATCGAGGTTGGCTGGACAAGTTTGCAGGGCATCAATCTACAAGAAATAAACGAATCAGTTCCAGAATTGCATAGCTCATAAATATAGTGGTCATGGGGCATGATTAGAGACCACAAAGTTTATCAATCACTTACCACAGCAGACAGACACAAAGATGACACTGCCAGTAAGATTAAAAGCTTTGAGCCCTTCAGACAGGGCTCAGTTAGATTCAATTAAGGCCTCTGCAACAATCAATCTATCGATGAGTTAGATAGGAATCCAATCTATACCCCAAAAGATGAAAATTTTCATGCATGTCATAAATACAATGTTCCCAAAAGAATGAAGACGTCTCTATGTAGGATTTACGATATTTGAGACTTTTGTCCTATGAAATCCAAGTTCTACATTGGTAGACAAAATCAAATTACCAAACTTTCTCTGAAACCACTACAAAAATCCTTCCCTTGAACAAAGTAACCACTCGTAAGTCTTATTTCGTAGGCAGATTGATCAGACGAGAACAGAATCGACCAAGAAAGTGCAACCCAGGGGGAGAAACCACTAAATTTCCTTTTTTAACAACCAAGACAAGGACAAGAACAAAGTTAGAAAGTAGCATGATAGGACCACATAGCTTATATATGTGATGAACGCACGAACTCCTAAAGGTGTTTATTCCATAGTTGCACGTCACCGTTATGCACTTATGGGCACCATGCACACCAGTGGCAGACCCAAGAATTTAGGATCAACATCGTCATCCAACCTTGGATCATAGGAAACAAACCAAAAAAGGCCAAAGTTGAAAAGGCAATCGAAAAAGTAAGAAACGAATTGCTTACATGCATCAATGAATGAGCTTGCCAGCCAGGCCCTCTCCTTCAGACGGGAATAGCAGAGGCATCACCGAGTGTTGTTTTCTGTTGGCGCACGCAGCCATCCATCGAGAGATTCTGTCTCCAGCCATATGGATCCAATCAATCTCCATGGAACCATCGAGGCCAAATCTGAGACATGGAGGCCACCATCACAAGGAGTTGGCTGGAGCCCCTCCATCTCCTTCGCTCACACGTAGCCAACTAGCACCGCAGCTCCGTCCAGTCAAATCCAAGACACGGGCGGCATGGGTTTATGCACACGATGGAGCAAGTATGGCCAGTCATCGTCATGTTCATTGCCGGTCTATCTTCTCCAGCTGCATTGCCTCCACCTTCCTCTTCTTTCCTGCCATCTTCCTACCCTCTCCCTCGCTCCTGTCAGTCGAGCGCCTCTTTGCTGCTCACATCTACTGGTCGTAGACTCGTAGGTGTGAGGATTGAGTACGGCTGGCGAGCGAGTTTGGTCTTTTAGGCTCGAGTTCGGTAGAAACTTGAGTCGAGCTCTAGCCAAACTCGGGTTGAGGTCCGAGCCTAGACTTAGGCTCAAGCTCGGCTTGTTGAAGCTCGACAGCAATTAAAATAATTTATTATGTACTATTTTTCAATAATAAGAAAATTTTGAGTTCGAGCTCGACTCTAGTAAACTCAAGAATTTTTTGTACGAATAATCTATTTTTATTCGAAATTACAGAAATATACCCGCGGCAACAGTTTTTACACAAATAGGCTCCAGTGGCCCAACCGGAGGGGAGGCGACTGGAGCCAATCGCCCAATGGCCAGGCGACAGAGCTCTAGTCGCCCAACCCTCAGGCGATTGGAATCAGTCGCCCCCCCCATTAGGTGACTTGATGTGCAGTCGCCCACCCAGAGGGCAACTGATTTCAGTCCTCGTGAATTTTGTACATTTTTTTAATTTTGTAGTTTATAACTGGAAAATAATCTGCTGGATTTGTAATAAAAGTTTATGTTCATTATATGTTATAGGTGCGTAACAAAATTTGGGAAATTTTTTTAAGAACAATTGACCTTAAAACGATCAATACATACAATGGTAAGTGATATTGTGATGTTACTGGGAATTCATATACGGAGAAAACCGGTATGTTAATATTGTTAGATGACTTGCTATATGAATCATTGAATGCGAAAAGACAAGATAATAAGCTTGTCTAAATTTAAATAGACTTCATAATACAGTTGGGAGTAATATGCCGTGTACTTTTTGATTACATGCATGACATATAGCATCATGTGCGACTAACCCATCCAACTGCTCGTATGACCTACTGTATAGACCGGGGTCATTTTCCCTTCCTTGCCAGCTCAGCATTGAACTCCTCGGCGGCCTCTTTTGCCTTGGTCACCATTTCCCTCTTTCTCTCGCGCTCCTTCTCGCGAGCCTCCTGCTCCCTACGCGTGCACGCATTGAGATGAGCTTTCGTCTGCATTGTATACACAGGGTTTGCTTGTTCTTGCGGCACTTCTCCCTGATCTCCGATGACCTTACGACATTCCACTCCTTGGAGTCGAAGGCCCATTGGTTCTTAGGTGGATCTCAAGATTGATCCATTTGCGGTAGCCACATAGGGGTTCCGGGGACTGTAAATACAGAGGAGAGGTGGTTAGTGCGTGCTATGAAGGAGAAAAGGTAAGGAAAAACGGTGCACCTGGTCCTTACCGGCTGCCGATAGGTTGCGGTGTCTAGACGGCGGTCGGGGTAATCACTGGAGTAGTTTGCGCAACCCCAGTAACGCATACCTAGGTTGATATGGTGCTTAGACTTGAAAAACTTGCACGTATCCCCGCACCAACAAAGGGGAGGGTGTCTCCTCCTCAGGTGAGAGTTGCGGCGAATGCTCGGTAAAAACATTCGCAATGAGGTTGTTGCTATGGGGCCCGTCATTGCGGGGAGATGACCTCGTAGCACGCTAGGCTTCTTCTGCCCGGGCTGCATCAGCCCTTATTTTCTCATCGCGGGTGGTAGCTGATCGTGCTAGGTCGCGAGTCTCCTCTCATTGCTTGATCATTTTGTCCCATTGCTTCTTTTGTCTTTTGTCCATCCCGGTGTGGTGAAGAAAGCGTGGTGTAGTGTGGGCTTTGGTTGCGCAGTATTCTCTGAGAAATCTCCTCGACCTTATTTTACAGTGTGCAAAGCTGGTAAAGTTGGACCGTGAGGTTTTGTCACTGCGAAAAGCTGGCACGTGTGGTCATGTCACGGCACAAAGCTGGCACGTTCGGTCTTGTCACTGCATAAAGCTGGGCCATGCTATTATGTCAATGTGAAAAGCTGCATCGTCATGTCATGTCACTGAGGAAAGCTGGCACATTCGGTCTTCTCACTGCGCAAAGCTGGGTCGTGCTGTCATGTCACTGCAAAAAGCTGCGTCATCATGTCATGTCACTGAGGAAAGCTGGCATGTTCGGTTTTCTCACTACGCAAAGCTGGGCCGTGCTTTCGTGTCATTACGAAAAGCTACGTCGTCATGTCATGTCACTGAGGAAAGCTACCTCATGCAATCATGTCACTGCGGAAAGTTGGCCCGTGTGGTCATGTCGCTGCGAAAAGTTGGTGCGTGCAGTCTTCACACTGTGAAAAGCTAGCGTGTGCGGTCTTCACACTGCCCTCACGTCGTCGGTCTTCCCCAACTTCCCAAGCTCCTCTCCTCCACTGATCTCTCCCTCACCTCCTCTCTTTGTTGCTCTGGCTGGTTTGGTCGTGCTTGGCTGTGGGGCTTGCTCTCGGTTGGGAGGAAGGAAGAGCAGGGATGAGGAATGGAAGGTTGGCTCGTGGCTTGCTCTCCTAGCTTCGTTTTGCCTTGTTTGAGGGCTCTCAATTGAGGGAAGAAAAGTGGAATGGGTGCTTTGGCTGTGTTCCCAGTTGTCTGAGCAGAATGAATGGAGTAAGACCTCCTTTGGGGGTTGGGTGGCTTACAAAGGAGAGAGCATTCGGCTACCTCCCCTCCAGGCTTTGTGTAATGACCAGGTTGCCCCTCCCTTATCCCCAACTCCCTATTCAGGTCTCTGTGGGCTTTATGGACCTTCGGTCCAACAGGTGGGCTCTGCCCTCTTTGGTGGCTTTGTCCACTAAAGACGGTAAGATGGTAAGAAAAAGACGTTGGCTAAATTTTCTACCGGATGATGAAAATCATAAGTGAAAGATGGTGCCAAACGGCCGAGGATGGTATGGGAACCTCTGTGAGCACTTAATTCATTCAGCATTTCTAAAGTCGAATGGGTTCTGATGGCAAACTCTATTTTATTTCTTTTATTCTTCCTTGGATTGTTTCCATTATTCGCATTACTTCTCTTTTGCAATTTAGTGGTATTACATAGGTCGTAGGCCTCCTCGTATGTGCCATACATACACTCCAGGACATTTCGTTTCTCCCATCATATCTTGTGGTAGCTGATCTGGAACCTGACTATTTGGCAACATCTGCCAATAAAAGCTTCGGTGAAACATAAACATCTACCATGTGAGGTGGTTTATTAAGCTCACAATATATGATGACGTCATGTTGTGGTGCATGTGAAGTGGCTCAGCAAGCATGCATGTGTGATCATTCATCACCATTATTCGAAGGTTCATGGCTATGCCCCTCGACCGCTATGCGCAAACCTTGCCAGCGCAATATTTGTCCACACACTTGACGATGTAGGTGTCTGGGTTCGACCTTCGCACCCGATACATCTAGATGATGCTGACGGTGTATTTAGCAATAGCCCGCTGAGCGGTGCTCTTGCTAGGGAAGCGCTACCCTAAGAGAAGGGTGTCTTCATTGAACCCCCACTGTGCCTCCTCTGGTTGTGGCAGAACTAGAGATGTCGCTGCGATGTTGTCCAGTCTAGACGATACATATGCAATATAAGTGGTGACAACACCACCTACCACACCACCCGTAGCAGCCTCTCCATCTTCTTCGCCTTCAGAGCTAGCTGTCTCCACATCCTCCCCCCTTGCTTTCCACTTCTCCCCCTGGTTGGCAATGTACTCATGGCAGTCAATACGAGCTGCCCACCATCTTCCTATGCCTTCATTTGTCTCGAAACACATGACACGCCTCCACAGGTCTCCGTCCTAGGCTTGCTCGTCGGTGTCCGCTCCAACCCCAGTGTGTACATCAGCACTGGAGCCCAACCTAGGCACTTGATCAGTAGGACCACCATTGGAAGCACCCATGCTAGATGATTCTTTCCTCTCCATAAACTGAGCATACACCATCCGCCTGGTGTATATTGCAGCAGCTGGGTTGCATACAACCTCCATGTAATTGGGCCATGACGCGTCACTTGTACATTCACATGTTGCCAAAAGGTGTCCCCTGCAATACCCAGCATCGAGGCATACACCGCCTCAATGTGTAGCTTCTTTCGTGTAGCGGTGCGATCGAATGCGCTACGCACGCACCTCCGTAGCTCCAATAGGCCCATGTTCTTCAGACCTGGCTCCTGGATCATGGTCTGGTCGCAACTGGATAGGTCCGCTCTGTATGGTCCATCGCGTACGGGACGATCTCCATAGAACACAAATAGATCTTAAAGGTTCGACATAGAGTACCTGAAATTAGTGCAGACAAAACTTAATACATGACGCACAAAGTTACATTTCACGAAAATCCTTTGCCTAAACATGCTCTTACGATGAAATGCCGTATATATTTTATGTACTCTGAGTAATTATCTTGCATATTTATATTTTTATTAAATTCTTTTTACGCGTGCCTCGATGGTTACATACAATTATATTTAAAAATCATTATTACCCGTGTTAATGTCAGTGATTTGTACTTCAATATGGCCTTCCGTTCGCATACTAATTTCTAAAACAAGTATTGATTAATTTTATATGCATGTAACTTAATACACGATATGAAGCGATTGTACCAAAGAACACCTCCTATCATGCCTTGTACGGTACGATTGCAAATTAATAATAGAATTACTAATGTAATTACAATTTTACATACACATGGAATTATTTATTGAATCGCTGCTACTTCATAGCTAACTTTACTAATTACTACTAAGCCACAACTAATATTAAATCGAAGGGTTAAATGCATTCAGCACAATATGCAACTCTAACCTAGGCCTATGTACAACTACACTTCACATTACGCTCTACTAGTAAGTGTTGAATTATTTTCATTAAGGTTTAATTAACTTGCCTTACTATCCCATAATTCATAAATTGGTAGCTTACTATATTTATTTCTAAATGACCAACGACCCAAGGGTCATTACATTTTAATTGATGCACAAAGTTACATTGCAACAGGAGCCTTTGCTTCAAGATGCTCTCAGGATTACATGGCGTAGATATTTTATATACTCTCACTTATTTTCTTCCATACTTTACTTTTAATTTAATTCTACTTATGTGCGCTTGCATTGTTACATATAGTTCTACTTCAATATCATCATTAACTACATGTACTGTTAACATTAAATTAATTGTGTCATGTGACTATAAGTGATTCATACTTCAATAGGTCCACCAATCGGCATATGAATATAAAAAATAAGTAATGCCAGGTACTGTACACATGTAACTTCTATTTCCATCTAATTTATCTGTCGAGAAATATCGCTAACTAGTGTAGAAAGTTCATTTCAAATACTACTACCATGTTAAGTATTCCTTTTATTCTAATTAGCCATTATCGACCCTACGTAACCCCGCTTAATTATCACATTTGCACATATTGTATTTTAGCGTCCTTTTACATTAAACATGCATTTCAATTTCAATGTACCGACAAAACATCTATTTACCTTATTCCTAACTATAATCTTGCTTCTACCACCTGTCAACTCTTGCCGCTCCCAAAAACAAAAGGTCGGAACAACCTTCTAAACCACCTCTATAATTTTATATTCACGTGCGCATGCTATAGAGCACACCAAGACAAACCCATGCGACCCGAATCAAATGAGATAGTACATCACAAACAATATGGGAACAAGCCAAATTATATGCCCTTAAACAAAATCACTATCTAACAACATTGCAGTTATCTCCACATGTTGTGCAAAGTTATCATTCCAGACAACGCCCTAAAAAGTAGGACTACCATCTCCTCTACCCTTCCTTCAGTGCTACTACTCTCCACTAACAACCTACTGTACATCTAATTACATTCTAATTGCATTACCGCAACTATACTGGCATGCGCAAGAAACTTACCTATTCTTGATGTTCGCGAGCTGATCTACAACTTCTGTAACTGCACCAACTTCAAACTCCAAACAAAGTAGTGCAATCTTCTCTTCCTCTCTCAGTTTACTGGAGTGCTTCTCAAGGGACGAAGGGAATCAACTAATTTGGCTAGGGTTTCTCGATTATTTACATGTTGGTATAATGGTTTTTACAAATTTTAAATTTCAGTAGCACTGGAACATTGCATGGATAGTAGGCGAATGACCACAATAGCATTCTGACAAGCGCTATATTGATCGCAAAATTTCAATCCATTATTTTCGAACACTACTTTTATTCCATAGTGTTTGTACTTGCTACGCTATTGTGAACATCATTATAGACGGTACCAATGCTGATTAGTTCGTTGATTGTAGCTTTGCCAAACAGATCTAAGTATTGGCAGAACTCCTGCCTTTGTTAAAAAAAGTGCCTTTGTTAAAAAAAAAAAGTGGGCCCTAGCATCGGGTGGTCATCGAGAGTCAAACGAGTGCACAAAGAGCCAAGAGGGCTCCTTGCAAAGCGCACGCAATCTCCCACGGTGCAAGAGCAGCGCCCACTGACAGGTGGGCCCAAGTGACCCCACCCACTGACCTTAGCTAGTGAGGTGACAAGTCACCCTCGTCCCCCCACTGCCGCGTGGACCTCCCTTGTAAGCTTGGTGTCCCTCCCTCCCAAACCTTCGCAGCTTTGCTCCGCGCACCCCAGACCGGGCCCACACGCCATCCTCTCCACCCGTACCAAACATTCCACCAGTGCCCCCCAATTCCTTCTCTTCTTCGGCGATGGTTTGATCGGATCCCAATCCGACCCGGCCCAGATCTAGCGCAGCCGCCGCCGCGCCCGCCATGGCTGATCACTCCGACTCCGACTCCTCCCCCAAGTCCTCCTCCTCCTCCTCCCCCACCGCCAGCCACCGCTCGCCGCCCCGCGCCCGGGCACACTCCGACGAGAGCGGCAGCAGCGACGGCGTCCTCGTCGAGCTCCCCTCCCTGGTATTGGCACCGCGGACTCACCCCCTCTGCCACCTCCATTCCAATGCCTGGGTGCGCATGGACGGAACGGCTTACAGAAACTTCTGCCCCCTGCTGCGTGTTGTAGGAAGCGCGGAGCCCCGGGGCCGACCCCGACAGCGGCGTCCTCGTCAACATGCCCGCCGACGACGCTACCAGCGGCGAGACCTTCGAGGACGCCCCCGACGACCTCGCCACCGCCAGCTCCCGCTCCGCCCGCTCCCTCGACGAATCCATCGCCGTCATCGACTTCCACGGCGAGTCCAGCGCCACCGCCGAGTGCCGCAACTATAAGGTGTTGCTTCCTTTGCCTCCGATACTAGATTAGTTTCGTATTATTTCGCACGTGATTTGCACCGCGCCAGCTCTAGTCTGTAATTGTAACGCCATGTGGAATGGTTTTTTGGTTCAGGAAGAGAAGGAGGCGTTTGCGCGGGAGGCAGTGGCACTCCGAAGGATGCTACGGGAGATGGTGGGGCAGGAAGCATCGGGATCGTTGCAGGCAGAGGATCCTGATGAGAGGGTGCTGGCGTCCCCGGCACCGACACTGCTGCACTCGATGCTGGATGATTGCTCGAGGCTTGTGCTTGAACTGAATTCAGTGGCACGTGCCAGGGAGCAGGAGGTTGAGAGCCTACGTGGTAGGGCTGCAGAGGCAGAGGTGTCAAGGGAGGTTGTGGATGCATATCTTGGTTCATGGAGGGAAGGGTCAGAACTAGTGATTCAGCGAATTGTTGCATCAGTCGATGCCATGGTTGGGCAAGACGATGATAGCTTTGAGGGTGCTGATCAGGACAGGATATCTGCTGTGGAAAGGAAGATTTTGTTGCTAGAGGAGAAGTACAGGCAGGTCTTGTTAGGTATCGGACAACTTGAACAGGTTTTAGCAGAGGTGAAGCCTGGTTTTGTGGCCATGGGGCAATGTGATCATGCTACCATCTTAGGTATCGTTTCAGAGGAATTGCTCAGTAGCAAGAGAAATGAAGCAGATTTCCTGCAGAGGGTGAACTCTTCCGGGGAAGAAAACAAGGCTCTTGCTGAAGAGCTTGAGATAGTGAAAGCTACTCGAGATGCAGCAAACACTGAAGCAAGCAAAGCAAAGGCAGAGTTTGAACAGATGGAGCATAAATTGCTGACAACTAAGGAGAAGCTCAGTATGGCTGTTACAAAGGGCAAGTCGTTGGTGCAGCATCGTGATTCCTTGAAGCAGTTATTGGCTGAAAAGACAGGTGAGCTGGAGAGGTGCATGGCAGAATTGCAACAGAAGTCTGATGCGTTGCAAGAATCTGAGGGCAGAGTCAAGGAGCTCAAAATGTTGTTAGATGAAAAGTCGAATGAGCATGAGAAATGCCTGGATGAGCTTCGAGAAACATACAACGCATGGGAAGCTGCTAAGGCCAGCATTGAGCAGCTGAATGAAGCAAACATTGCACTTACTTCTGCTCAGGCCTCCTTTTCACTAAAGGATGGGGTTCTTCAACGCATTGAAGAGGTCATGTCGGAGGCATCATTTCCAGAGGATCTGCTTTCCTTGGAAATGACCGACAGGTTGGAATGGTTGGTTGAGCAAAAGAAAATTGCTGATATGATCTTCTCAGAGCACCACAAAGTTAAAGATATCCTAGGCTTAATTGACTTTCCACACTCAGTCTTAACTGGCGAACTTGATTCACAAATCACTTGGCTAGTCAACTCGTTGAGCCAGGCCAAAGACAATGCAGTCCGGATGCAGAATGAGTCTTCTGATATGCTGTGTAGACTGGCTGCACATGAATCGAAATTGGTTTCAATGCATGAGGAGATTGACCGTTTGACCATAGTTCTACTGGAAGAGAAGCAGGAAAAGGACATACTTGTAAATGAACATTCTGAATTGATGTCCCTATACGATGCTGCTGTTAATAAATTATCTGTTCTATCTTCGCGGAATACTGAGCTTGTAAAGGCATTTGCAGAGGTTTCTGATGTCACATTGGAGGGCAATGAGCCCCTGGAGACTACCAAATTAGTAGAACAGTGCCTAAGCAACATCGAACTAAGAGCGAAATCCTCTTCTGTTGAGCGTGAAAGTTTTGAGAAGTTACAAACACTAGCATATACCGCAGATCAGGAACTAACCCTTTGTAAAATAGTTCTTGAAGAAGACAAGACTGATAGATCTGAGAGGATGAGACTGTCTGGTGAACTACACAGAATGACAAAGGAGATTTATGTCCTAAAAAATGAAAAGGACTCATTACAGAAAGATCTTGAACGGGTGGAGGAAAAATCATCTTTGCTTAGGGAGAAGCTGTCAATGGCTGTGAAAAAGGGTAAGGGTTTGGTACAAGAGCGTGAAGGACTCAAGCAAGTCCTGGATGAGAAGAACTCGGAGATAGAGAAGCTAAAACATGCTCTGGATGAAAAGAACTCTGGTACAGAGAATTTAAAACAAGCTTTGGATAGGAATAGCTCTGAGATAGAGAAGCTAAAACATTCTCTGGATGAAAATAGCTCTGAAACAGAGAATCTAAAACAAGCTTTGGATGACAAGAACTCTGAAACAGATAAGCTAAAACAAGATCTGCATGCAAGGAACACAGAAATGGAGAATCTAAAATATGAGATAGTGTCAAGAGAATCTGCTATTACGGATCTCAGAGAACAAGTTGAGCATCTATCTTTTCAGGTTACAGATTTTGATAAGCTGCAGTTGGACATTCTTGCCCTTAATGATGAAAAGGGTAAAGTAGAAAGCATGTTGGAAAAAGCCAAAGTTTCCTGGGGCACTCTAGTTGATTCAATATCAAGCATTGCCCTTCCTGTTGATCACCCCTTTGAGGAGCCTGTGAAAAAAATAAACCAGATTGCCCAATACATCAAGGAATC
The DNA here is from genome assembly GCA_017311315.1 of Dendrocalamus latiflorus. Taxonomy (NCBI): domain Eukaryota; kingdom Viridiplantae; phylum Streptophyta; class Magnoliopsida; order Poales; family Poaceae; genus Dendrocalamus; species Dendrocalamus latiflorus. The sequence continues at coordinate 19,034,988 of CM029609.1, read as the reverse complement.
ACAAGCTGCTAAGAGTTCTTTGGAGAATGAACTACACAAAGCAAATGAGCAAGTTGCCTTACAAGCTAGCACGCTTTCTGATGCCCTTTCCACCATAAAGATATTAGAAGATGAATTGAGTAGAGTAAAGGAGCATGTTTCTTCTAGTTCCGAAGAAAAACACCAAATACAATTGCATGCTACTGCTGTAGAAGAGGAGTTGGAGAAAACAAATGAGGAACTTGTTCGTAATGCCAACAAACTAGAAGATGCCAACATAACTATCAACTCACTACAAGATGCGTTGTCACAGGCTAGAACAAATCTTTCTATTCTTGATGCTGAAAAGAATGAAGCTGATGCGAAACATGAAATGGAAATCAGTGGTCTTAATGCTAAGCTAGCCAAATGTTTGGAAGAGTTGGCTAAAACTCATGGAAACTTACAAAGGCATTCAACTGAACATCATGGTTACCTTGAGAAACTTAACACGCTTGTAATTGATGGTAGTATCGTATCGTTGATGGCTGAAGAATTTGGAAAGAATATCAGCAGCTTGAGAGATATCAGCCTTATAGTGAAGAGTATGCATGAACAACTTGCTGCAAAAGGGTTTCAGATTGATCCAATTATGGAGGTAAAGTGTTTTTTTTCATGATTATATGATTTTTTTAAAAAATATTGGTTTCTTTGTTTTGTGTGTAGCAGTGAATTTATTATTTTATGATTTTATTTAACTTACTGGCCTTCTAGCATTATTTATATAGTCAGGACTCAGGACCCCACTACGAACAATATTTTACTACCAATAGACTTAGTTGAATGCTTCCGCTATCATTGTTCCTCCTCTATACATGTTTGTAATGTAGTTCTTGTGTTACTGGACCTGTCAACTTTGTAATGTAGTTACTAATGGACAAGATGGTTGAATGACTTATCAAATTTGTAGCTGTCAACATGTCGTGTCTGGTCATGTTTATGAGATAGCTAAGGGGAAAAAAAGAATCCATGTACGTATGTTTTAGCTTTATGCTATGGGCAAGTTGGACATTTCCCATTTAGTTCCATATTATTTTGAATGTATGATCCACACATAATTAAAGAGGTGGATATCTCATATAATTTATACATCTCTCTCTCTCTCTCTCTCTCAGAGCATACACTCTTGAAATTTTCCCCTTGTTTGGTTTTAGAATTCTTTATCAAGCACAACGATTGTGCTGACTTGACCTCATCATGCTCAAACATAACCTGACCATTTAATGTACTCATAAGCAGGATTCAAAGTTTCCCACGCTTTTCTCTCTTCCAGAGTACGACAACTTTGTTACTGAAAGAATGGTCGACAGCAAAACTAGAAAAGGAAAAATTGATGATGCTTCATACTTCACTACTGTTGAAGAATTCAGCAACAAAGCTGAATATTTGTCTGGTTTTTTTAAAGATTTGTCAGGCTACATGACTGACAATATTATGCTGGTGCTACGTGCTCTGCAATTAGCAAGCAACAACTTCACTCGTACTTTAGAAGAGCATGACACCTTGAAGATTGAATTGGGGAACAAGGATGCTCATAACAGAGCTCAAGAAACTGAATTGGTTTCTCTACAAAAAGAGTTGAGGACAATGTCATCAAAATGTATATATTGCACCCAACAGATTCAAATTATTTTTGATGTTATGCTTGATCTATGCTATGCAATAGAGTTGGCAAGAGGCAACTCCAGCATTGCATCAAAAGTAGAAGGGACTTTGTCTGTTTTGAAGGATGAGGATGCTGATGATTATACTAAGGTGGCGGATACTTTACTATCTACCGTGAACAAACTTAAGTCAGAGTCTGAAAAGTTATCTGATATTAAGGGGGTAGTGATTACTTCGTTAGATGAGTTGAAAATGAGGCTGAAGCAAGCCGAGTCAGCTGCTGAAACTGCTTCAAAAGACCATCAGTTTTATGTAGAAAGAGTATGTGAACTGGATAAAGATCTCAAAACATTACAGGATGAGTGCAATGGAATGGAAATAAAGATCCTGGAATACCAGGAAAGGGAGGATATGTTGAAGGCAAGAGAGTTAGAGTTGCTGTCACTTGAACACACTCAAACTACAGCAGACAAAGGTATTTTTTATGGAACTATTGATTGGCCATTCTTATATTGACAATGTTTTTTATTTCAGACTTATTTTACTTGTTTTGTTTTTGTGTTAACTCTCTCTCTCTATCTCCCCTCTTCTCTTCTTCAGGTATAACTGACGTAATTTCAAAGGATCAACTGGAAGCACTTGTTGAGAAAATAAATAAGCTAAATATACCACCAGGTGACTCACATTTGCTGAGAGAAGTGGCTACGTTCTCTAGTCCCATTGACAAACTCTTTGTTGTCATTGATGAAGTTGATGCACTTCGGCGTGAAACGGAGACCTTAAGATGTGAAAATGAACATTTACAATTAAATCTTGAATCCCATGCTCGTAAAATTGAACAGCTAAAGGAGGTCTGCAGAAATAGTGATTCAAATTGTAGGGAGTTGGAGTCAAAAAGCAGTGAACTACTTGAGGTAACAGTTAGTATGGACCGAATGATTCAGCGGTTAGGATATCTTGGAGGAAAAGATGCACGAGAGGATAACAAACCTACAAGCACACAAGGACTCTTATCAAAGCTGGAAAAACTAATTGTCGCCTCAAGCATTGAATCTGGGAATGCCAAGTCCGTAATACAGGAGCTGGGAGCGAAGTTGCAGGCCAGGGAAAAGGCAGTTGATGAGTTATCAACTAAAGTTAAGATGCTTGAGGACTTGAATCATACTCAGTTTGTGCAGCCAGAGGTTAGTAAAGACAGGGCATTTGAAGCATCTTCCTCAGCGATTGGTCCAGAGATATCTGAGATTGAAGATTTGGTAAACCATATTTGTCTTGTGGTTTCATCATGGCTTTTCCTTCTCTACATTTTATCTTTTAAGTAATGTTACTGGAATTCTTAATGCTTTCATATAGCAATATTACTGTTCTTTCATTGTGATTTGCCTGGCCACAAATCTTACACGTGTTTTTGTTATGGCATTTCTCATATTAATAGTTTTACCAGTTCATCGCACAGGAGCTTTAATTCGCATATCAGCACATCTCTTTGCAGATGTATGAAAACCGCATATATGCTTGGCTGTAATAATATAGTCTTCTAAACTAACATGCAGGGACCAATGGGGAAGGCATCAATTTCATCTGCCCCTACCGCCGCACATGCTAGAATAATGCGGAAGGGGTCATCTGACCATCTTGTTCTGAATATTGGCACTGAGTCAGAACGACTAATTGCTGCGCAGGATTCGGATGACAAAGGTAATGTAGCCTATCTTTTGAGTTATTTCTATTAATATTTTTAATCTGTCAATGACAGTGCTGTATTTCTTGTATTGAAGGGCGTATATTTAAATCACTGCATACATCTGGCATGATTCCAGCACAAGGAAAACATATTGCTGATAGGGTTGATGCCATCTGGTAAGCTGTTTACAAATCATCAAGTTACGCTGTTCAAACTCCGATGGCATTAGGTGAAACAAAAAAGTATATCTTAGTTTTAATTTTTCTCTTTCCTCTTTTTTTTTATTTACTTCTATTCTTGTCTCTCTCTTTTTTTTCTCATAACACGTTCAATCTGAACTTGGAGATTTATTTGGATGTCGCGTGAACCAAAATAACTTGCATAATTGCACCTAGCTATTAGTTTGCACTTTGCACTAGCTATGCCCCTTACAAATAGTGCGCTTCTAGTTTTTTTGCGTTTATGACTGAACTCGCTGGAAAGAAGAGTTAAGTTCAGCAATTATGCCAACTCAAATTTGTTTCCACCAGAGGAAATGAAGACCTTTTGCCATATACATTTTATTGGTTGATTGATTGTTTCATTGACGACTATGATGTTGTGTGGACGGAGAGTACTGCATATTAACAATTTTCTGTAAGTGTTCGGTTTAGTCTAACTACCTTGTATATTTCTGTAGGGTCTCAGGGAGCCAAATTCTGATGAACCGGCCACGTGCAAGGCTAGGACTCATGGTGTATTGGCTCTTCTTGCACCTATGGTTGATAGGCAGCATCTTGTGATGAGCAGAATTGTTCACACAAATGGTACTATAGCCACTTTTGCTCTTCAAATTTGGCCTTTGGACATCCTTTTTCTGCAAATCTTGGTCTCTCCTTGAGCTCGGCAGCCGTGACATACGACACGTGTTGCCTGCACGCTACAGGATCTCGGCAGGTGCTACTGAACCAGCAGAGCTCAGCACCTGCGGAGTCACAGTTGCTCGGCAGCAGGCTGCTGCCAAGCCCCCCAAAATTGGCAAGTAGTTAGTTTCATGATTAGCACTAACTAAATGTTAGTACTAATTAAATGTAATTACCACGAATTAAGTATAGCACTAATCGTGGCTGGCGTCCTGCCGAGCTCTGAGCTCAAGGAGGGTTAGATTTGCAAAAGGGACGTCCGGAAGCTAAGTTTGAAAAAAAGAAGTTGGTTACTGTGCTATTTGTGTGAACAGTTCCAATAACCAAACCCTCTCATAGCATAATTGTACAATAGCACACATTCACAGTTTTATCTTTCAATAGCACGCATTCACAGTTTTATCTTTTTATTATTTCTTCTTTTTAACCATAGAAATGCCACTCCTTTTCATTTTCTGTCCTCTGCTCAAATTTGTACTCGAGCAGTATATGTTGAATTCCGCCCATAGAATGTAATATATGCAGAAAATAACAATATCATTCTTTGTTACACTGAAGAAGTGAATGCTTTAGATGTGATCATGATGAATTCATCATGTTTTCTTTTTGGAAAGTGAGTTCGTCATGCTTTCGTTGGGAAGCATGATGGCTATGTTATCAAAATGAGAGCGTTTGAAGACTCAGGCTTATTTTCGCTTGTCTTTGTGCAGAGAGGTGTTTGTGCACAGAGAGGGGTTTAGAGCATATAGAGAAATGGATGGTTAGCTATGTAGGATCATGTTTTGTCGTTGTTTCGAGGAGTAAGAAATAAAGAAAAGAATAAAAGGAAAAAAAAACAACGATGTACCGATGTAACATTCTAAAAATTCGTTTTCTTTAAAAATTTAATTTTAAATTAATTGTTTAAAAATTTGAAAACTGCCATGTGTGTGGCTCACTTAATCTCTAGCCGAACAGCATCAGTCACCACACTTCTTTCTTTCTCATTCAATTTCATTCTTTCCTACTATCTATTTTTTCTACCATGCGTCCAGACTATCAGGATCAAATCTCCAATTGGCTAAAGGCCATTTTTCCTCATCATCCTCATTTGGAAACTGCCCCAATTTATGCTAGCAATCAATTTGTCATTTGTCCTTTCCTTTTACTTGTCCTTTGGATACAAAGAAACGTTCGCACGGTGCTGCGAATTTTGTTAGTTTCTATTGTTTGTCCAAGCTATAAATTGGAGCACTGTGACCATTCTCAATAGTCCGACAATTCTTGTAGGTTCCAACCATTCTAAAGCGTCTGACCAGATATACCTTCCAACCACTCTAAACATCCAACCACTAAGCTTTCTGACCACCAAGCTTCGACCACTAGGTTTCGACTACCAAGATTCTATCACTTTGTAGTCTTCGACTAGTTCCTATATTTTTTGACCAGTTCGGACTTTTGACTTGCGGTAGCTCTGACTTCTGACTATCCTTTGTAGCTTCGACCTCTGACTTTTGATCATTGTAGTTTTTGATCGCCCCTAGCCTTTGTTCGACTTTTACAGTCTACGACACCAGCAAAAAAACACTTCCGAAAGCCCATATTTCTTCATCTTAGTCCCGTTTGAACCCGTTCAAATTTCTAAATACATCTAAAATCATAAACTTCCTTCCAGTATATATATTTTGTATTTTGTGATTTTATTTTTTATTTATTTGTTCGTTTGTTTTGCTCGATTTGCACGTGTAGAATCTGACATCGTCGATGCTAGCTTGGACCAACAGGAAGCGTTAAACTAAAGCTTGGACCAACAACTTTGACCATATTGTATCCATTTCATAAAATTAATTTTTTAAATTATCATGCATTGCTAGTTTTATATTAAATGTTTTTGTGAATAGTTAAATACCTACTTCACAGTATGCCACCTTGAATAATTACGAATGACATATATTCTTGAACACCATAAGATGGGTGATTTTAGTTGGATATATTTTAATACCAACATGGGAATAGAAGGTATGCTTAGTCGTGTTTTACTTAGTCATGCTTTAGTTGTTCGTTGGATTCCTTCACCATGTCTATTATGAAAATTTGACTTAACCATATACGGAATTGTGGCGGGTAGTCACTGTTAATAAAATTTGTTGTGTTGTGGTAGGGGATGCCATTGAGCCTGGTTAAACAAAATCAATTTCATACTCAGGCAAATGATCATGCAGTAAAAGTGGTGCGGGTAGCATATTTTGGATGAGATTATTTCGCCTGAGTAGTCACGAATGACTTAATCTTATGCGCCATTGAGCTGGGCCCTATCGTACAATCACATGTCCAATATGTGATAGACATGACTGATTAATTAGTAACATTTTGATTTAGTTCTATTTGGGTTGAAGTGTGAACTTTGGGTTGGACATTCACACTATGCGCAAGAGGGGGCTGGATGTAGGCAAAACCTTAGTGAGCAAAACTGGGTCAAAACAGAGTTTTGTAAAAGCCTTATGATAATCATTTAGTTGCACGTCTTCAGAAACATGTCTTGCCTGACATTATAAATTGACTATCTCTTGTGGGTCAAGCTGTACAACCTCTGCAGAGTGTTAAAAACTATTCGAATAGCCGTATCTCCGGTTATAGACAATGCGTGGTGATTTCACATGGGAGATAGATTTTATCTAAACAGAATTTGTGGTTGGTGGAATGGATGGGAAGTGAACGGGTAGTTCATTAGTTGTTTCAAAATACTTGTTTACTTATGTATGTAATCTCTTCAATTGTGCTTTTCAATCTATTTACTGTAATTACTGTCAATACTGCTTTCTACAAAATAGCCATAAAGCTATACTTGTTCAAGCCTTGCATGAATACTATTTGCATATATTTCCCTATGACTTGTTGAGTACCTTATGTAGTCACAACTTTACGCCTTTTGTTGATTAGTCATAAAAAAAAACTTAGGGAACACCGAGTTCTTCGAGGAGGAATACTTCGAGGACTATGCGAACTAGGGTGCACTCTCTACTCGATTGCCTGTAGGCATGTCAAATGGTTATCACAAGAATTTCTTCCGCTGCAAGTTTATTTTTTTGTCGTTAAGCCCTATGGGACAATAATTGTAAAACCTTGACCATAAGGTTCGTTGTTCTATTTAATAAAATTTGGCTTATTCTTAGATATTTGTTGTATGAACATGATTTCATCAATGTTGATACTGTGTGAACTAGCTACTAATTTTGGGACTAGTTCGGAATACACAGATGGTCTGAATTTGTAGATTCGGGACCCAACAATCGGTCAAATCATCGGTCGGGCCGGTCTGACCGGCTGAAGCAGTTTTGGAGGTGGTTTGTGCCTACAAGAGGAGACTGAGCGGCCTCGTGCCATCGCCCAGAAACCCTAAGCCCTAGCTTCCCCAAGTGGCACAACCAACCCTAATTGTTGTTGTGTCATTGCTTTTGCAAGCCTCTGCTGTCGAGCCGCTGTTGCCTTTGCATGCTATTGTGCTCAGGGGTGAGAACGGATTGGATAGTTTTCGACCTATCTGGACAAATTTCGAATGTGGATTGTGTCAGCTTAGATTTTTGTTGGATAATGTTGAGTCAAAAATGAATGTGGATTTTCTTGTCTGAAATGAATACAAATATGGTAGCCTACTATCCGTTGAATACAAATACAAAGCTGGACTATCTAGTGATTAAGGAGTCCAGATATTTGGTGTTTATAACCTTAATTTGAGCCCTACCTAGTGGGCCATGTATACAGTACAACCCACACACATATTGAGCCTAAGGACTTAGGCCGTTAAGCGGCCGATCCCTAATCCTCCCGAGTCCCGATCTGATCCTAATCCTCACGGTCATTAGTGTCGCCTTATCCCACCGTGGCTGCTAGCGTCTAATTGCGGCTTCACTGGTGCCACCCTCGTCCTGCCTCAACCGCTCGTCGGTGCCACTTTTCATCGCATCATGCCGCGGCCGCCCCTCCCCCTCTATGGTGTATCGCCAGCTCCCTCTATGGCCTGGCCGACGTCGTCCCACGTCACGCCACTCATCTACCCATTGGCTCATCACACTGCTTGTCTGCCCATCTGCATTTCAAATTTCAAGGTACCGTGCAATCGATCTTTGTTGGTTTCTCAAGAATTTCTTTGTTATGTCCTGTGTTATCTAGTTCTTCACTGGTTTCTTATGTGTCGCATCCATTATCCTGTGCTGGATTTGTGATGGAATCTACAACTGCAAGTAGTAGTGCAAGTGTAAGCAATACGTCTCCAGCTTTGCCGGTACCATAGCAACCTTCTGTTGCTGGCGCATTGGTGCCAAGAAATGAAGTTGATTTGACTAGTAAAACTAGTACCAAGAGTATGAGGTTAACAAGAAAGGACTAGATGACGTTGAGATTACATAGCTTTGAGTTAAATGCCTAAAGTGCACTTACACATCTTGTTGTGAGGGTGTGAGAGGGACAACACTCTTTTTGGAATCACTTGGCGAACAAGCACTAAATCAAAGGAGGTCAATAGCAGCTTAAATTCAAGAAGAGTGAAGGCGACAGTGACGCTGCAACTGTGGAGACTTATAGGTATGATGAGACTGACAGTTTGAAAATTTTTTATTTGGCTATTATCATGCATGAATATCCCTTTAATATCGTTGAGCATAAGTACTTTGTGGAGTTTATTAAGGCTTTGGCCCTAGTTTTCCAATTAAAAGTTGCATTATTGTGAGGAAAGATATATTCAATATCTTTGTAGATAAAAGGAAGAAACCGTATAAGTATTTCAAAACACTTCCATTTCACTTTAGTACAACCATGTACATATAGACATTAAATCAAAATAAAGGTTACATGTGTATCACCATGCATTGGATAGATGACAACTGGAGCATGTGGAAAAGAATTCTTAAGTTTATGCATGTATAAGGACATCATTCAGGAAAGAACTTGTGCACACATTTTATGATAGTATAGTGGACTATAATCTTACTTGAACAATGTATCAACCAATGATTTATGTGTTAAAGGGGCAGTACAAAACTCAAAAAGGTTCCCTCGATCTGTGATGACATCTTTTTCATGTGAGATATTTGAATCATATTATAAACCTCGTTGCCCAAGATGGTTTGAAGCAAATTGCATTAGCAATTACAAATATCAGAAATACAATTTTAATTGTGAAGAACTCTCCATTACAACAGGAAAATTTGTAAAGTGTGCATCATAATGTGACTTGGAAGCGAAAAGTGGTCTCTCCTTGGATGTTCCAACAAGGTGAAACTCCACATATCTCATATTGAAGCAAGTTATTTACTATAAACATACTTTGATAGACTTTTTCTTTGGCATAGAAGCAAAGATGTGAAGTGCGCTCTAATCGACCAAAATTGGACTGTGGCAAAATCATTGTCTACATGCTTGAAGAAATTTTATGATGCTATTGAGCTCTTCTCTATCACTATATATCCAACAACAAATATGTTCTTCAACCATTTTTGTAAGATTAAGCTTACAATTGTAGACTGGTATTACAGTCCTGATCTAATTATAGCTACTATGGTACTTTACATGCAAATTAAATATGATAAGTATTGGGAAAAGTCTAACATGGCTCTTGTTGTAGCATGTTTTCTTGATCCTATATACAAGACAAAGCTGGAATACTATTTTGAGGATCAGATTTACCTTGAAAATGCTCCAAAAGAAATTTATAAGTTCATTAGTATTATTAATCAGTTGTTCCAAGCTTATATGTCTAGCCCAGCTGTAACTTCAATGAAGACAATAGCTACAAATGTGCAAAAAATGAATTCTCATTTGGACAATGTTGTGGTTACAGACCAAACAGAGAGAGAGAGAGATGGTAGTGGAGAGTGAGGGAGATGGGTAATGGCCTGGGTCTTCCCCATGGCCTGTATTCCATATATATACATGGGGAGTGCTTTTACAATTATACCCTTACAGTTGATCATCCCCTTCAGGGGCATTTATGTCATTACACATGGCCTATTCTGGGCCTTATAACCTCCTACCAGGCCTGCTGGGTTTAGGTGGGGCCACCCCTACAACAGGAGCCTCTCATGGAGAAGGGCTTCATAGGGCCGAAGCCATGTTGCCGAGTCCTTTGGCCCCCTCCGTCCCTGCGGCTTGTGAACTTTTCCGAACTTGACCAGGGGCTGCGGCCGTAGCCGAAGTAGACGCGCGCGCTCCGTTCCCTTCCCTTCAAACGGGTGGCAGCGGAGCTGGCGCCTAACCGAAGTAGACGCGCGCGCTCCGTTCCCTTCCCTTCAAACGGGTGGCAGCGGAGCTGGCGCCTAACCGAAGTAGACGCGCGCGCTCCGTCTCCTACCCATCGAACGGGTGGCAGCGGAGCCGGCGCCTAGCCGAAGTAGACGCACGCGCGCTCCGTCCCCTACCCTTCGAACGGGTGGCAGCGGAGCTGGAGCCTAGCCGAAGTAGACGCGTGTGCTCCGTCCCCTATTCTTCGAACGGGTGGCAGCGGAGCTGGCGCCTAGCCGAAGTAGACACGCGTGCTCCGTCCCCTACCCTTCGAACGGGTGGCAGCGGAGCTGGCGCCTAGCCGAACTAGACGCGCGCGCGCTCTGTCTCCTACCCTTCGAACGGGTGGCAGCGGAGCTGGCGCCTAGCCGAAGTAGACGCGCGCGCTCCATCCCCTACCCTTCGAACGGGTGGCAGCGGAGCTGGCACCTAGCCGAAGTAGACGCACGCGCGCTCCGTCCCCTACCCTTCGAACGGGTGGCAGCGGAGCTGGCGCCTAGCCGAAGTAGACGCGCGCGCTCCGTCCCCTACCCTTCGAACGGGTGGCAGCGGAGCTGGCGCCTAGCCGAAGTAGATGCGCGCACTCCGTTCCCTACCCTTCGAACAGGTGGCAGCGGAGCTGGCGCCTAGCCGAAGTAGACGCGCGCGCTCCGTCCCCTACCCTTCGAACGGGTGGCAGCGGAGCTGGCGCCTAGCCGAAGTAGACGCACGCGCGCTCCGTCCCCTTCCCTTCGAACGGGTGGCAGCGGAGCTGGCGCCTAGCCGAAGTAGACGAGCGCGCTCCGTCCCCTACCCTTCGAACGGGTAGCAGCGAAGCTGGCGCCTAGCCGAAGTAGACGCGCGCGCTCCGTCCCCTACCCTTCGAACGGGTGGCAGCGGAGCTGGCGCCTAGCCGAAGTAGACGCGCGCGCTCCGTCCCCTACCCTTCGAACGGGTGGCAGCGGGAACCGTGGGCGATGCAGTGGTGAAGGCGGGTGCTGTGCCACCGGCTTTCCCGCGTTTTGCAGCTGCCACGACCTTGCGGCTTGATAGTGCGCTTTAAATGATGGCTGGAATCATGCCGACGCCTGGCCTGTCAGAGGGCAGGCTGTCGCGTTATGCAGTCTGCTTTCGCGTGGGTGGGGCACGCGGCGGCTTGCAACTGGCGCGTCGTGGGATGTGAGTGGTTGCGTGCTCGCGGCTGTTCGCTGCTTCCCCAGGGAGGCGGGACGCGTGTCAAGCGCGCGCTGGGGTTGTGCGCTGCCTGGCCACCTACCAGGCGCGCCCCTCCAGGTACCGACGGTTCTTCTTTCCAGGTCGTGCGTATTCGAACCGCTGGGGTTCTGGCCTAACTGCGCTTTCTGGCCGTGGGGGAGGCGAGCGGGCTTTATAAGGCGCCCTCACCGCGTTGGGAGCACTTTGTCCCGCTTGCCGCTTAGTTCTGGTTTATTCCGTGCCGGTAGTAGCGCAACTTCCTGCCTTGGTTTCTTTTACCCTGCCCTTAGGAGACAATGGCTAGCCATGGCGACGCGTCTCGCCCTCCCAGCGGCGGCTCCTCGTCTAGTTGGGACAAATTGTCCTTCCCTTCTGGGGATTACAAGCTGGTGCTGCGGGGGCGCTCGCATGCCGATAGGCGATGGGACACCATGGAATACTCGGGGGGCCGGTATTCCCGCGTGTTGGGAAAGAGCCGCGTGACCGAGGAGACGCTGCAGCGGCTTGTTCGCGACGGGAAGATCGAGGATCGGGATGGGGCTCGCCTACCCCGTCGCAACGAAACGGAGCCGAAGCCCCGGGAGACAGAGATGATCGTTTTCGTCGCGTTCTTTGACGCCGGCCTTCGCATGCCCTCAAATATGTTTGTGGGCGAAGTCTTGCGGACCTATGGGTTGGAGTTAGCGCAGCTGACGCCGAGCGCAATAGTCCGCCTGGCTGTCTTCACATGGGTGACGCGGACGGAAGGCCGGCATCCCAGCGTGAGCCTGTTCGCCACCCTGCACGACGCCTGCTGCCGCCCCAAGAAGGCTGGAGATGGAGCTATTTCCAATTTTGGCAGCGTGGACTTCGTGCTGCGATCGTCCTGCACGACGCTGTTCCCCGCGCCGGCCGCCCTGGGGAAGTGGGAGTTCGGCTGGACGCGGTGGTGGTTTTATTACCACGTGACCGGCCCGAGTGGCCTGCTATGCCGAGGCGGGCCCATCTCGTTCAATACTTCGCCAAGCGTGAAGCCGGAGGCTGACGACACGCAGAGACTCTGGAGGCTTGTCGGCGTCGCCCGTCGGCTAAGTATGCGCGACCTGGCCGAAGAGTTCACGATGTACGGGGTGGCGCCACTGTCTTCCCGGTGGAAATACACGGGCCAGGGCAATGACCGAGCGGACGGGATCTGCCCGCCAGTGTCCCGCCTGCTTCCGCCCTCCGCCCCTTGTAAGTTGTTTAGAGTGCAGCAGGCGTCTCTTGACGTATCCGCACTTGTTCTCACGTGATCGCCCTGCTGTCTCTTGTGCAGTGGCTCGGCTAGAAGACGCGGAGCGCGCGACTGAGGTGTTCCTCGGCCAATACACACTCGAGGAGCACAAGCTACGCGAGGCCGCGACCCAAACGGCGAAGCCAGGGCGGGTGAATCGCACATGCGAGGTTTTGGGTATTGCTGTGCTGGAACGCCCGATACCAACGGAGATTCCCGCGGGGACTTCGGGTCATCATGGCGGTGGCGGCCACGCAGACGCCTTGTCTTCGCGGCGCCGGGCACGCTCCGAGGCTGCCATACCCAGCCTGCCAGCCACCTCGGCAGCTGGCGCTGCTGGGGCAGGACGCTCGACCGGTGACGCACCCGGCCGGACCAGTTCGGCGGGGCGCGCCGCCTTGATTTTGCCGGCCGCACTATCCGAAGACGCTGCTGAGCGTACGGGCACGACCTTCACTAGGCCAGAGCCCGCCAACCCGGAAAAGAACATTACGCCGTACGAGAGGGCCGTGGCCGTTGGTGCTGCTACTACCAGGGACACGTCCGGCGCGGCGGAGACCGGAGGTGGAGTAGGAACTGCGGTCGCTAATGTCACGGAGGAATCGCCCTCGGTTCCTCAGCCGAAACGTCCTCGGATGCAGTCTCCCCCGCCTCCGAAGGGTCGCTACAACGTTGCAGGCCCCATGCTTGGAATTGTGGTGCCCGATGTCGCCGGGGGGGCCTCGCACCCGACCACCGAGGCGCTCACGCCCCGATCGGTGGCCGAACAGACACCACCCCCTACTGCGGTAAGGGGGCAGGAGGTAAGCGTGGCTCCCTCTCTCCGCTCGACTTCGCGAAACTCTCTCCGATTTGCTCGCTCATTCCGTCAGCATCAGGCGAGACGAGGTCTCCCGGGCGTGGTGAAGGATCGAGCAACGGGGGAGTGCGCGAAGTCCAAAACCTTGTGCAGGGTGTCGCGCCAGTATCTGCCGCTGTCGAAGCGGCCGAAGCCTCCACCGCCCTCGACGCGGTGGGTCCGAACCCGTCTTGTCCGACTACCTCCCGCGTCTGGAGATACTCCGTACTCTCACCTTGGCTGCAGAACGCGCCAGTGGCAGCCTTGACCGGCAGATGCTATCATCATGCGAGGGAGACCACCTAGCGCTGGCGCTGCGGGCCTCGGAAATAAGGGTGAGTACGTGTGCCGCGTGTTCTGTATGGTGCTACCGGGCGCCTGGTGACTTTCATTGATGCTTTCAGACGCTTGTCATCAGCGACGCGCTAGACGAGGCCCGTATCCGGGAGCGGAGGGCCCTAGAAGCCAGGCTTCGTGAAGCGGATGATGCTCACGCGACAAAGGACGAAGAGCTCTGCACGCTGGAGGGTGCCTTGTCATCCCTACAAGTCGAGGCCGAGGAAGCCAAACGCGCCGCTGCAGAGGAACACGCCTCCTTCCTGCGGCAGATTGCCGCCTTGGAGGGGGAGAAGACCCAGCTGGCCGAGACTCTTGCAGGGAAGACCCGCGCCTTGGACGATGCGTCCACGTCAGCCTGGGGGGCAATGGAGTCTCTGAACCGGGCCCTCCGTGATCTATGCGTTGACGTACCCGACGCCACCCACGGGCTGGAGGACCTGATGGAGACGCTTGGGCTGATCGAGGAGGGGGCGGGCGTCGCGCTTCGCAGTGCCAAGACCTTCGGGGAGCACTGCGGCTATCTTGGCGCGTGCCTTGCCCTCGGCATGCTTCACACCCGTGGGTGTAGGCATATGCAGGAGCTGGCAAACCCTCACCTGGATCTTCCTGGCCGGCCGGAGGCGCTGCCGGACGCTATTCGCTCCATCGAGCCTAGCCTCCGGAACTTCCACCGGTGGATCTGGAGTCGCGTCGGGGAGGATGCGGCGAGGGTTGCAGTACAGCAAACGCTGCGCGGGGGAGGGGACTTCCTCTGTTGGCTTGAAGAGGTTTCCCGAGGCCATGACAGCGGCACAAGCCCCTCGGCGCCACGCGAAGACTGAGGCGTTGATCATATCAGGCGGAGAGAGGGGGGGTTCGCGCTTGCGCGCCCATACCTGTAATCATTTGACCTCATATTTTTGCAATGGGACGATGCACCATTTATTCTAACCGTTGTAAGCTGTGGTTTGAGCCGACGACGCCTTATTTATAGTCCATAGACTGTCGCGTGCGGAGGCGAACCTCGACGCTACGTGTTATTTAGAGTCCGTAGACTGGCGCGTGCGGAGGCGGTCCTCAACGCTACGACTTAATTTATAGTCCGTGGACTCTCGCGCGCGGAGGCAGACCTCGACGCTACGCCTTATTTAGAGTCCGTAGACTGGTGCGTGCGGAGGCGGACCTCGACGCTACGTCTTATTTAGAGTCCGTAGACTGGTGCGTGCGGAGGCGGACCTCGACGCTACGACTTATTTAGAGTCCGTAGACTGGCGTGTGCGGAGGCGGACCTCGACGCTACGACTTAATTTATAGTCTGTGGACTCTCGCGTGCGGAGGCGGACCTCGACGCTACGTCTTATTTAAAGTCCGTAGACTTGTGCGTGCGGAGGCGGACCTCGACGCTACGACTTATTTAGAGTCCGTGGACTCTCGCGTGCGGAGGCGGACCTCGACGCTACGTCTTATTTAAAGTCCGTAGACTGGTGCGTGCGGAGGCGGACCTCGACGCTACGACTTATTTAGAGTCCGTAGATTGACGCGTGCGGAGGCGGACCTCGACGCTACGACTTAATTTATATTCCGTGGACTCTCGCGTGCGGAGGCGGACCTCGACGCTACGTCTTATTTAAAGTCCGTAGACTGGTGCGTGCGGAGGCGGACCTCGACGCTACGACTTATTTAGAGTCCGTAGACTGACGCGTGCGGAGGCGGACCTCGACGCTACGACTTAATTTATAGTCCGTGGACTCTCGCGTGCGGAGGCGGTTCTCGACGCTACGTCTTATTTAAAGTCCGTAGACTGGTGTACCTGCGCGCGGGGGTGATCCTTTGCACATTGCGGCTAGACAATGTTATTTGTGGGAACAGCGAGCTTTATTGAATACCCGTTTGCGTGGGCGAGCACCGTGCAAGGAGGGGCTGATGCCATTATAACCTTCGTCCCGCTTCTAGGCGTAATATCGCCGCAGCTTGTCCGCATTCCATGTGTGGCGGAGAGTTTGTCCCTCAAGTGTGGCGAGGCGGTACGCTCCCTTCTGCAATGCTTCAGCCACAATGTATGGACCTTCCCACTTGGACTCCAGCTTGCCAACGGTCTCCACATGGAGTGCCGTTCTAAGGACGAGATCCCCGGCCTTGAACCTTCGCGGATATACGGACCGGTCTCGAGTACGTACTGTCTGCCGCGTGTACTTTTCGACGTGTTGGGCTGCGCTCGCTCGCGCCCCGTCGAGGAGGTCCAAGGACACGCGACGCTCTTCATTGGGCGCTTGGACGAGGACCCTCCGTGATCCAGCCTTGATTTCTTCAGGCGTGACCGCCTCGTCGCCGAAAAGAAGCTTGAAGGGCGTGAACCCTGTCGGGCGTGTTACCGTTGTGCGAAGAGACCAGAGGACGCTGTGAAGCTCGCTCGGCCACCTGCCCTTCGGCAGCCCGACTAGGCGTTTTTTGACGGCGACAGAGATGGCGCCGTTCGCCCTTTCAACTGCTCCGTTGGACTGGGGGTGCCCAACCGAGGCGAACCGAATCGTGATGCCCATGTCGCCGCAGAACTCCTTGAATGGGGCGGCATCAAACTGCAGGCTGTTGTCGACGGTGAGTTCCCTGGGCACGCCGAAGCGACATATGATGTTCTGCCAGAGGAAGCGCTGCATGGCCGCCGAGGTTATCTTGGATAGGGCTACCGCCTCCGGCCACCTGGAAAAGTATTCCAGCGCGACTACCACGAACCGCAGGTCTCCTGGGGCTCGGGGGAGCGGTCCCACGATGTCGACGCCCCAGCGTGCCAACGGCCACACCGGGGGAATAGGATTGAGGTTCGTCGGGGGCCTGCGGATGATGCGCCCCATCCACTGGCACCCTTGGCATCGACGCACGAGGTCCTGGGCGTCAGTGATGGCAGTCGGCCAGTAAAAGCCTTGCCTGAACGCTTTGCCGACCAATGACCTCGGCGCGAGGTGAGACCCGCAGGCCCCCGCGTGGGTCTCCGCGAGGAGCTTCTTTCCTTCTTCGCGGGAGAGGCAGCGCAAGAGTGGTGCACAGACTCCCTGCTTGTAGAGCGTCCCTTCAAACACCTGGAAGGATCTGGCACGGTGTTGCAGACGCCGGAGCTCGGCATGGTCCTCTGGCTCGGCGATGCCCTGCAGGAAATTAAAGATGGGCTCTCGCCAGTCGCCCTGCTGGACAACGTGGTGAACAAGAGCCGCGTCCCGGTTGTCCTGCGCGATGGCCGCCCGCGGCAATACTTCGTAAAACGCCTCGTCAGGGGTGGCAGCTGCTAGCTGGCCGCCTTCGCGAGAGCGTCGGCCTGCTCATTTTCCGCACGAGGGATGGCTTTGACCGTGATGCCCAAGAAATGCCTTTCCCTTGCTCTTACGACGGCGAGGTATTTAGCCAGCTCGGGGTCCTTGGCTTGATATGACTTGTCTACGTGGCCGACCACCAAACGCGAGTCCGTGCGGACGAGCACTCGCCGCGCACCGATTGCCTTGAGCTTGGTCAGGCCGAAGAGTAGCGCTTCATACTCCGCTGTGTTGTTGGTGGCCGGAAACGCGAGGTGCGCCGAGTACGATAGGCGCTGCCCCTCGGGTGTGACAATTACCGCGCCCACGCCCGCGCCCGCGACGCCGTAAGCCCCATCGACGGTGAGGGTCCAGACCGGGTCGTCGTGCTTCTGAGCGGGCTGAGCCGGCGGGGTCCATTCTGCGAGGAAGTTGGCGAGGACTTGAGATTTGATTGCCGTCCTTGAGGCGTATGTCAGGGAAAACAGGGCGAGCTCGGCAGCCCACTTGCCGATGCGCCCTGTGGATTCCTTGTTGTGCAGCATCTCCGCCAGTGGGAATGAGGAAGGCACTGTGATTGGATGGGCCAAAAAATAATGCCGGAGCTTCCTGGAGGCCATGACCAACGCGTAAGCAAGCTTTTCAAGCTCTGTATATCTCGTCTTGGTGCCTTGGAGGGCTTCGGAGACGAAGTATACATGCCGTTGTACAACGCCTTCCTCTAAGACGAGGACGGCACTGACCGCTGTAGCTGACGCGGCCAGATAGAGCAGGAGGGGAGCCTCTGGTGCTGGGGCGACCAGAGTGGGGAGACTCGCCAGGTGTTTCTTGAGCGCGTTGAAGGCCTCCGCACAGTCACCATCCCAATGAAATCCGTCGCACCCGCGGAGTGTCTTAAAAAATGGCAAACCTCGCTCCGCCGCCCTGGATAGGAAGCGGCTCAAGGCTGCCATGCGGCCCGCCAGCCTCTGGACTTCCCTCGTCGTCTTGGGCGGCTCCATACCCAAGATAGCGTTGACCTTATCAGGGTTCGCCTGGATGCCCCGCCCGGACACGAGGAATCCCAGAAGTTTGCCCGCCTGCACGCCGAAGACGCACTTGTCGGGGTTGAGCTTGATGCCAGCTTTCCTGAGGTTGTCGAAGGTCTCCTGAAGGTCCCGGCCATGCAAAGCGAGCTGCCGGGTTTTGACTACCACGTCATCGACGTAAGCCTCGACGTTCCTCCCGAGCTGGGCGGCCAGGGCAATGGCGACGAGGCGGGTAAAGGTAGCGCCCGCGTTCTTCAAGCCAAAGGGCATCCTGATGAAACAGAAGGTGCCGATTGGTGTGATGAAGCTAGTCTTGCTCTCGTCGTCTTCCGCCATGTATACCTGATGGTAGCCGGAGTAGGCATCTAAGAAACTCATTAGCTTACCCTGATGGTAAATCTTGCTCGACCTCTGGGGGGAGCCCCTCACCAATAGACACAAACTGCCCCTCCGCCTGGAGCGGCACCCTTTTGACTCCGCCCTCGGGCCGAGGCTTAGGCGTCCATCCCGGTAGGGCGTGCACCGGGCGATGCAGATCCTGGCTGCCGACTTCGATGCGCCTGGGAAGGTCTTGGTCGCCGAAGACGGTGATGACACCCTCCGGGCCCGGGAGCTTCATACATAAGAAGGCGTGGTGTGGGACTGCCTCGAAGGAGTTGATGGCGGGCCGTCCCAATATGACGTTGTAGGGGTGTGCGATGTCCACAACGTCGAAGACGACATGCTGGGTCCGGATGTTACTCTCCTGGTGGAGCGTGACGGGGAGGGATACCTGCCCTATGGCCTGTAGCGGTTGACCTCCGATGCCCTAAAGCGGAGCTCCTGCCTGCTCCAGGCGACTTCGGTGGGTTCCCATACGATCGAGGGCCCCTGTGAACAGGATGTTCACAGAGCTCCCCCCGTCGACAAGGATGCAACCCGCGATGTGGGCCCGGATGACCAAAGGATCTTGATGAGGGAACTCCACGCCCCTAACGTCATTCACGGTGAAGGTGATGTTGCGGGGCGGCAGCCACGATTGCGGCTGCTCCACGGGGGCCCCTGACAAGGAGCCTCCAGTGATGACATTGACGGCGCGGCACCGTGCGTCCTCCCTGGCTGAAGCTTGCGAGGGGCTGCCCCTCGGATGCTGCTCCTGGACCTCGGCAGGGAGCCGAAGGGGCGAGTCCCGAGGTGCGGCCATCGCCCGTCGCAACTCCACGACCGCGGTGCACGTCTTCGTGTAGTGATTACCATAACCGTGCACCTCGCACCACTTGCCGTAATAGAGTTGCTCTTGCTCCGCCCGGGGTCGCTCATCGCGGCCGAGTTCGCCTTCGCGTCCTCGAAGGGCATTCTCGATGACGAAGGTATGGCGGGCCTTTTATGGTCTGCGCTGGTGACGCCGGGGCTTGTGTCTGCTCTTTGGAGAGCCTTCCGGCTCCCTGGTGCTGTTGCTCCCAGGGGGTCCTCCCGGGGCTGTCGACTGCGGGCCTGCGTCGAGAGGTCTCGCTCACCCCCTCGTCGTATGTCGAGCGCGTCGCTTGAGCAAGATCGAGGGTGGAAGCGTTGCGTCTCCGCGCATCTTCCTCAGCCCGCGCATACCCCTCCATCTTGTCGAAGAGCTCGGCGACCGTCTTGATAGGCTTACGTGCGTTGTATTCGGCCAAGGAGCCCGGACGAAGACCCTGTATGGCCGCGTTAATGACGGTTGTCTCATTAACATCCTTGATCTGGCAGCGTATCTTCGCGAAACGCTTGAAGTAGTCCCGGAGCTTTTCCGAGGGTTTCTGCCTCACGGCGAAGAGCTGGCCCGCGTCGACTCGCTTGACATAGCTTCCTTGGAAGTTGTTGTGAAGGCGATGGCGGAGCTGCTCCCACGTATAGATGGAGTTTGGCTCTATGGTAAAAAACCAAGAAAGTGCCACTCCTTGCAGCGCGAGGGGGAGCCCTTTCGCCTTTGTGGTATCATCTCCGCCCGCGGCCTCGATCGCGGTTTCGTACACGCGCACGAACTCGCGGGGATCCGTATCACCCTTGTATGGCTCAATGACACTGGAGAACTTGAAGTCTTCGGGCCACGCCACCTGCTGCAGTCCTGCCGAAAGCGGGGACTCTGGATCGACGCGTCGCAGCGGCGCGCGGCTGGGCGTGGGGGCGTCGCGGCTGTCCGCCCTTTCCGGCGCGGGCTCTGGCTTGGCCACTGGCGCGGCCTACTGGTTTCGAGCCTCTTGCATGTCACGGACAGCCCCGCGAAGGTCCCCTAGCTCCCGCTGGAACGCGTTGAGGGCCTCCAGTAGCGCGCTTTCTACTGCCGGCGCGGTGCCGATGGCGGGGTCGATCGTCGCGGTGCCGACGGCGGGGTCGGTCGTCGCGGTGCCGACGGCGGGGCAGGGTCGGTCGTCGCGGTGCCGACGGCGGGGTCGGTCGTCGCGGTGCCGACGGCGGAGGCGGTCGTCGCGGTGTCGAGGGCGGGGTCGGTTGTCGTGGTGCCGACGGCGGAGTCGGTCGTCGTAGCGCGAGCGTCGACGTCCTCGACTGCTGCGCCCACGTCGCCACCCGCGCCCGCGACAGCCGACGCCGAAGCCCTAGAGCTCACGCAACGCCCCGCCCCAGCCGTCTTCTTTCCCTTCGCCGCCGTCGACGAAGCCTTTTCCGGTGCCATCCTCCTTCGAACTTCAGGCTTACTCCTGTCCCCCCCACGGACGGCGCCAACTGTTGTGGTTACAGACCAAACAGAGAGAGAGATGGTAGTGGAGAGTGAGGGAGATGGGTAATGGCCTGGGTCTTCCCCATGGCCTGTATTCCATATATATACATGGGGAGTGCTTTTACAATTATACCCTTACAGTTGATCATCCCCTTCAGGGGCATTTATGTCATTACACATGGCCTATTCTGGGCCTTATAACCTCCTACCAGGCCTGCTGGGTTTAGGTGGGGGCCACCCCTACAACAGACAACAACATTGAGGATGAGGAGAGTGATGATGATCTTGATGCAGACCTTGAAAAGTTCTTGCATGGTAGTAGTGCCTTAGGCTGAGGTATCAAAACTGAGTGTGTGCATGAAGCAACCACCAGTGTAGTGGAAAACAAAAGGAAAAATAGAATTTGATATTTTGTCATGGTGGAAGTTCAAGCAACCTGAGCTCCCTATTCTCTCTAGACTTGCTCGAAATGTCTTATCTATTCATGTGTCCATTGTTGCTTGGAGTTAGCATTTAGTGCTAGCGGACGTGTTATGATCTATTTCGTAGACGTCTAAATCCCGCAGTCATGCAACTTTTGACTTGTACCAAAGAGTGAACTACAATATCTAAAAAGGTAATGTTAAATTCTACACTTGGGCTTTACTGGTTTATGTGCAGTATGTGAGGAAACCTTTGAGTGTATTTAATCTTTAGGCAAAACATGTAGGTGGTGGAAACATTGGTGGGTCTATCGTAATTAAGATGGACATGGAAGGCATTGAGCAATGTTTCGCAAGCTTAATGACAACAATTTGATATTTTTTTTACTATGTAGCTCTTTGGCTTAGTTTCGTTCCATCATTGATATTCATTGAATTATAACTTGCAGTTGCCAAAGCAGGAGAATATGGATGATTTGGGGGAGGATGTGCTAAAGGACATAGAGGAATGACAAGATGTGAAGCCTTTGAATCTATGATGAATTTATCTTTATTGAAAGCTAGCTATTCTTATACTTGAAAATCCCATGAACTGCACATTATTGGTACCATTGAAAGCATCTAGGCCCCTAAAAATGGTTTTGTTAATTAATGAATTTATGTGAATATGTGACTAATGTGTTTAATGAGTGTTTAAAGGTTAAGTCCAATCGTGGTTGACAAGATGCAAGCCAAAGGATGAATGTGAAGATAAAAAATGGCTCAAGACAAATTTATACTTAGAATAGGATCCCTTTTTAATTTTTACCGGTCTTAGGAGAAAAGGTGAAAGACCGGATTATAGGCTAGATAATCGTACCATAAAGAGGGATCATGGCAAGTAGCTTGATAGCAAAATTTATGTGCCATTTGGATCAAACTAGGAGCATGCATCGATCAAAAATCTATTTTAAAACCAAAATTGTGCTCTGTCTGGAAGAGTGGTAGTACCGCATATTTTAACGTCGGAACTACCGCAGAGCGGAAGTTCCGCGCCCAGAATCGGTACTACCGGCGACCGGAAGCTCCGGAACCCGAGCGGAGCCTTTTTCCAGAGAGCACCCTCTGGATGCAAATTGAGATTTCGCGGATCGAAAGTACCGGCGATTTCAACGCCGAAACTACCGTAGGGCGCGGTAGTTCCGCTATCCAGAGCGTTACTTCCGGAGCCCGGATGTTCCGGAGGCAGAGCGGAGCCTTTTTTCCAGAGAGCGCCAAGTTTGGGACTTTTGGGAGTTCGGCTCAAGCGGTAGTACCGCAGCAACTTTGCGGAACTACCGCAGAGCGGTAGTACCAGAATTTACAATGACGGTAGTACCGCGCCGACTTTCCAACGGTCACTGCAGAGCTCTGACATAACCATTGAACATTTCTTGAGCATAGAGCATTCACTCCACCCCTAGTTTACACATTGAGCATTAAATTTGAGGTGGTTGGGAAAATTAGTGCATTGCATTCATTAGTTGATCCTTGGCACTCATTTGCAAATCAAGTAAAGCCCTGATTTGTTACTCTTGGTGCTTGCTGGCACCTGGACGATTGGGCGGATGATTGATTGATGATCTTCTCAAAGGAGATTGTGAGAAGACCGGACGTTCGTGTGAAGGTTGAAGCTCACCTACCCGAAGCGGGGAAGAGCTACCACTAGTGATCGAGGTGCTTCGGCTTAATTCGTGGAGCTGGTCCGATTTGTTCGAGCTAACCTCAACGTGGATTAGGGGAAACCGGCAAGTTTCCGAACACCACGGTAAAAACATCGATTGTGTACATCTCTCACTTGCTTTCTTCTAACTCTTATTTGTTTGGATTATTGTGATCATTTGCTTGATTTAGAGCTAGCATTGTTGCTTATTTGACTAGAATTGTGTAGGTTTAATTGCTTTACATTCTTGCTATTAAAATTGTAGAGAATTAATTAAGTAGACAAGAAAAATTTAAAAACCTCCTATTCACCCCCCTCTAGTCGGTTTCCATTGTGGATGAAAAATACTTATGCTTGTTCAAATTTCATGAATGTTTTGATCAAATAAACTAGTTATGTGTTTCTATTGATTTTGGATGCACAATTTAAGGAGTTTTCATGTTTTGATAAAAATTTGTGACCATATTTGTTTTGATTCGTATTCACTCCGTATTTGTATTCGACATTATTCATATTTGTATTCGTATATGAGGTACTCGTATTTGTATTCACATCTGAGAAAAAATATAAATAAATATGATAGAGCTATTATCCATCCGTATTCTATCCATTCTCACCCCTAGTTGTGCAGCTATGTGCACTGTTGCCCTTGCAAGCTACTGCGTTGCATGCATGCTTGTTGGTCTACTACCTGCTACCACAGACGCTAGTGCTGCTACCGCCGATGCTACTTGCTGCCACTTCGGTCATGCGGTAAGGAGGCCAAGCATCTCGTCTACTTTTCTTTGTGTTGCTGTTTGTGTTGGCTTTCATGGCAAACAAGTGTAGGCTATTTCAATCCAAAGAAGGAAGATGTGGAAGGGAAGAGGGGCCTGAGAATAGAAAAGGAGAAATAGGGAAAAGAAGGAAGGGGAGCATGCCAATCTCATCGTCTTTGATGCTTGCATCTAGGGTAATGACCTATGATCCTTGTCCTTGCTAGTTTGACAATTGATCCGGGCTACGAGTGGAGTTTATTGCAGGAAGATGCGAGGTACTGCAGTTAAAGGATGCCAAAACTCTGATTATTAAATTAATTTCATGAATAGTGCTTGTAGTACATTTTGGGCACTCATCATGGTTAATCTGAAATTGTGGTCCACTAGGAAGCTGTAGGTAATATTGTTATCTTTTCATAAAGTATGTAAACACTTAGTTTGGTTGGGTAGATTAAAAGTTATGATAATGGCAAGATCCCTATCCTAGGAATCATCGCGATTGAGCAGTGTTGTGGTAATTATCAGATTAAAGATACTAGATACCAGAATTAGGGTTCTTCTGTCACATTAGAGTTGTAGATTGTTGTGGTTACAGACCAAACAGAGAGAGAGAGTATGGTAGTGAAGAGTTAGGTAAGCAATGGCTTAGGGTTTTCCCCGTGGCCTGATATATATATATATCATGTGGGGAGTGCTTTTACAATTATACCCTTACATCCGAGTATTCCCCTTAGGGGCACTTATGTCATTACACATGTCCCATTTTGGGCCTTACATTCCTGTAACAGGCCTGCTGGGCTTAGGTGGGGGCCACCCCTACGACATAGATAATTGTTTAATTTTTCCACAGTGCTAGAACACTGAATTGTACGAGTGATTTGGGAGTTATGGTTCTAGAAAGGTGGCTATCCATAAATCTGTCATTGTTAGTAGCAGTTGTGTTATTTGGCATATTACACCCAATAGATGGTCGAATTAAATTATGATCGTAACTAGGAAAAGTTAGATTATTTTCTATAGTTTTCAGAAGTGGTATGATTTGCTTATTTTTGTGCTGTAGAAAAATAGATACGCAATTATGAAGTGCGCTGTCCAATAAAGTAACAAGATGACCTTCGGAGCTGAAAACGAGGGTCTAGATGATTTAATCATGAAACCGTGATAACTAGAATTTTGTGTAAATTCCATAATATATAAATTTTATTATGTTTAGATTCTAGAATTGGTAATTATGTTCGTTTGATGGCCGAGATAGTGGGGATGTTGTCTGGTTAATGGGGGTTAACCGTGCCGGGATTGCGCGTAGGAGCGATATCAATTTATTTTGTGTGTATGTACTGTTGTGGCATGTTTTCAAGGTTGGGTAATGGTCTATTCAGGAGGTGATGTTGTTTCAGGGTTAGTGTCATCTACACATCATCCCACTTCTTGTGGTTAAAAGGCAAATGGATGGTAGATCGGTAGATGGTTGTTTGCCTTTGTTATTTGATGCTTCTAAAATATTTACCTTGTTGTTTTTATGTTTATTATGATCAATACATGCTGATGGTTACATGACATGGATAACTAATGATGATGGAAAATGTTAATTGTTAATGGAACCAATGCATTGCATTATGTGCATATTCATATCATGAAAGAGATGAACAATTTCAATGGCATGAAAGACCTACTTTGATAGTTTCTACTAAGGGATGGAGGGACCCTCATGGGATGAAAGGTTATAAGAGGGTGAAACATCAATATGCGTTCACTCAACTATACAAGTATAAATTATATGATATACATTGTGTTCATGTAATGTAGCCATGCATTGAAAAAAATGAAACGAGAGATGATGATGAATTACATGGATGACAATTGTGTGTATGTTAATGTCTATTAGTTTATTATGCACTTGCCGAGTCATAGACTCATTCTTATTTTGTTAATGTTTTTATGTGATTGTTGATAGCGACATGCATAAAATAAGGGTAGTATACTTTCACCACATGCAACGAAAATAATTTCATTGTCAACTCAATAGAACCAGCGATTGTTTTCTATTTGGGACTCGGAAGATTGATTATACGCAATCACAAAACTTTCTTGTGAAACATATATAAAGGTGTAGATATAAGACCTATCCTGAATTTGTGTTCTAAAATTATTTATGTAGTTGAGATGTTCTCATAGAATTAAGAAAAGTTAGAGAAAAGTGAAAGCATTGCCAATACTGTATTAAAGAATACCTACGATTTGACGGCATCCATTCTACTTTTCTCCAAAGTTCATAAAATGATGTTTCCATGTTGTTTTTACCTTCTGAGGTTCCACCGGAAACATGGGGATTCTGCAGGAATCCTGCAAATTTTAATCTGTTTTCCAACAAAAATTCACTTGAATTTTTTGTACTTCAAACAGGCCCCAAAAATTGTCTATGTTGAGGAACCGACGCTGGAGACCAGTCCGAGCGATTCCTCTGCTTAGAACAAGAACGAATCAATCACAGAATAATAGATTGAACACAGAGAGGTAGAGAGAACTCCTGATCTTTCTTTATTGCTTTAGATTGCATCGGGGTACATAATGAGGGGGGTCTAGGTCCCTATTTATAGTCTACGGTGGGGTGCCCAAATATGCCAGGACTCTTGGCCATGGGCCCAGTTTCCTAACACTCCCCCTTGGGCACTCACCCAACATGCTCATGCCTCGTCAAAACTCCATAAAAACCCAGTGGAAAAAATTTGGAGAAAGAGTACATGATACATGTGATGCTGCGATGCACGAATTGCCTCATTAAAAACCTTGGTCGAGAAACTTCATGGAAAACTCGTCAAGGGAAAAAGAGTACAATTCACCCATATTCATTTGGTCTGCAAGACTTTATTTTTGGGTACTTAATCTTCATGATCAAGATTTATTAGCGGGCTTATGAGAATTCTTCCCCTGAATTCTGCAATTCTCTAAGTCTCATCATTCCAATTCCACGCACGCACCTTTCAAAACTAGATGCGGGGAGTGACTTAGTGAATAAATCTGCGAGATTTTCACATGACTTAGTATGCAGTATTTTAATCTCGTCCATCTTTTGCAATTCATGTGCATAGAAGAACTTGGGGTTGATATGCTTTGTGAGATGACTCTTCACATAGCCCGTTTGCACTTGTGCAACGCAAGCGGCATTATCTTCATAGATAATTGTGGGGGTTTGCACAATGTTCATCCCACATGACTGCTGGATGTGGTGAACCATTCGGCGGAGCCAAGCGCACTCTCGTGCGGCTTCATACAGTGCTATAATTTCTGAGTGGTTCGTCGAAGTAGCTACCAGGCTTTGCTTAGACGATTTCCATGAAATTGCAGTTCCACCACACAGGAATACATAGCCTGTTTGTGACTTAGCGGTATGCGGGTCTGACAGATACCCAGCATCTGCCAGCCAATCAAGTTCAGATCTTGATTCTTTCTGTAAAACAATCCAAGGTCCTTGCTTCCTTGGAGGTATCGGAAGATGTCCTTTATGCCCTGCCAATGCCTTTTGGTGGGCTCTGCACTGTACCTTGCTAAGAGGTTTACGGCAAATGCAATGTCCGGTCTAGTGCAGTTTGCTAAGTACATGAGTGCTCCCACTGCACTCAAGTATGAGAATTCCGGTCTCAGGACTTCCTCCCCCTCTTCCCTAGGTTGGAAAGGGTATTTTTCTTGCTGTAAAGACCTACCGATCATCGGTACTTTCGAGGGAAATGCCTTCTCAAAGCCAAACCTTTCAAGCACCTTCTGGGTGTAGGTCGACTGATGTACCAAGACTCCTTCAGGGACATGTTCAAGCTGCAGGCTTAAGCAAAACTTGGTCTTGCCCAAATCTTTCATTTCAAATTCTGACTCCAAGTAGGAGCTTGCTTCTTTTATGTCTTCGGCTGTTCCGATGATATTCAGATCATCTACATACACAGAGATTATACAGAATCCATTCTGGGATCGTCGTATAAATACACAAGGACAGTCTTCATTGTTCGTGTAGCCTTTCTTGCAGAGAAAGTCGCTCAAGCGATTATACCACATTCTTCCAGATTGTTTCAGTCCATACAGTGACTTTCTGAGTTTCACACTGTACAGATTTCTATTTGCTCTATCTTGGTTCGGGAGAGATATTCCTTCAATGACTTTCATATAAATCTCCGAATCCAAGTTACCGTAAAGGTATGCAGTCACAACATTCATCAATTTCATTTCTAAGTTCAAGTTCACTGCCATTGAGATCAAGTATCTAAAGGTAATTCCACTCATGACTTGGAGTAGGTTTCTTCATAATCAACTTCGGGACATTGAGTGGAACCTTGGGCTACTAGCCTTACTTTGTATCTCACTACTTCATTTCTTTCATTTCTCTTTCGAACAAATACCCACTTGTGCCCAACGGGGTGTATGTGGGGAGGTGTGCGGCATACGGGCCCAAACACCTCTCTTTTGTTCAAAGATAGCAATTCAGTTGCTATTGCCTTACTCCAATCTTCCCAATCTGATCTTTTCTTACATTCAGCGAGCGATGCAGGCTCGGGATCAAGATCGATGATTGTGGCAATTTTCTTTGCGAAGTAGATATCGATATTAGCTGTTGTCCTATTCAGGGACTCTCCCATGTGCACATAATTTATAGCTATTTCTTCATAAGTTGCTTCTTCTGAAGCGATTGCTTCTGCTGCAGCTCTACCTTGCACATCACTTCTTTCAATTGCGATGGCAAGTCCCTTTAGTTTTTTGGCTCCGATGTGTGCGCACACATCCATGCCGATGGGGATATTCAGATCCGGTATGTCCTTTTTGGAATGTGTCATACTTGTGCCAGGTCTCAACTGGCTCCCCTTCTCATTCTAAGGGACTTCAATGATCGGCTGTGGTAAATCTCTCTTATCCTTCTTCACCAGGCGTCCCCGGTTACTAAGGATTCGAGGAACCGGAGTTCTCGTCCTCTTTTTTATTTTTCTGAGGCCTCTGAACGAGATTAGGGATACCTTCAATTTTCTTTGGTATTTCAACCCTCTCCGGTGCAGTGCGTTCAGGCACATGCGACTTAGTCACGCTGTTCAAATCTCTAAAGTGATCAGGCAGTTGATTTGCTAATGCTTGCAAATCTATTGTCTTCTAGACTTCTCTTGTCTTCTAGACTTCTATTGTCTTTTGGACTTCTCTATTTGCTTCACTAATGCGCGGGTCATCTGCATAAATTCTCGTGGCTTGTCATGTAATGTCTTCTGGATTTCTCTAGTGTGTGGGTCATCTACATGGATTCCCCAGGCTTGCCACATAATTTCCCGACATTCTTCATCAAGGGGTTGATTTCCTCCCCCCTAATGTTGGGAAATCTTCGGTGCTGACCATTGCGCTACTTGCATAGGTGAATGGATGTTGTAGGCCGAAGGTCTATGGTTGATGAGATTCGCTGCATGCAGGACTGCGTGTCCCCAACATGTAGCTGCTAGATTTCAATTATACAAAAGGGGTCGGGCAATAAACTTAGTTATTTTAATTAAAGTCTCTGCCAGACCATTCTGGGTATGGACATGCGGTACCGAATGCTCAACTGCAATTCCCATTGCCATGCAATGATCATCAAATGTCTTTGAAGTAAATTCTCCGGCGTTGTCCATTCTGATGGACTTGATGTGATAATCAGGGGATACATTTCTGATGCGAATGATCTGCGAGATCAATTTGTGCAAAGGCGTGGTTTGTTGTGGACAACAAACTCACATACAACTACTTCGAAGAAGCGTCAATGAGCACCATGAAATACTTAAATGACCCTAAGATGGGCTGAATGGGACCGCAAATGTCTCCCTGGATGCGTTCCAAGGATGCAGGGACTTCATCCTTCACTTTCAGAGTGGAGGGTCTAGTTATTAGTTTCCCGGTGGCACATGCAGGGCACACAAAATCTTCATTATGCGGGAAATTCTTCACATTAATATTATGCCCATGCGAGTTATTTATTATGTTTCTCATCATCCTAAGACCTGGGTGGCCTAATCTGTCATGCCAGAGGCAGAAGAGTTAAGAGCTTCTAAACACTGTTTTCAAAACAATGTACGCTGCAGGCGCTTTAATGTTGGTATAATATAGCCCAGTGAAGGAAGTTTTTCTAATATTCTTTTGCCATTCTCTTCACGCTTCGGATGAGTAGATGTTTCTTACCATACTCTTCTTCAGTCTCAACATGGAAACCATTTGCGCGGATATTCTTTAAAACTTAGGAGAGTTCTAGTCGATCCTGGGTACAATAAGGATTCTTCAATGACCAAAGTTGTGCCCATTGTGGCTCTTCCTGAACCAATTATACATGCATCGCTTCTGGCGATTGTCGTAAGGCTGCCAGCGCTCTTACAAATCGACTGAAAATACATAATCTCTCTTAAGATGGCATGCGTTGTGCCGCTGCTAGCTAAGCACACTTCCTTCATAGGGCGCTACACGCGTTCTAATATATGGTATTTTATTAATATGCATGAGAAGGCAATCAACACATAGACAAAATACACCAATATCAAAACATATCATGTCATCATAAATTGAATAAATGAATGAATTCATCAAATATCATCCAACCATCACGAGAAAATAACAATTCTTAAGTACCATCCATGCAAATTCTAACATATTCTTCCACACAAAATAAATGACAATTAAAGTCGAAATGCATTCAGTGCACTAGACTTCTTCTACTATTTTCTCGGGGTTGACATTCTCTTCAAGAGAAATCATGGCGTTAACTGCTTCTAGGTTGAGAGGGATTACTGCTGTCGTGATGGTTTCAACTTCCATCGGTGCAGGCAGCTACTCAGAATTCTCCCCCTCAGCCGATGTAGAGTGGGCTTCATACTGCCCTTGACCATCCCGCTTTGGCTTGCTGGCCTTATTCTCTCGTGGAGCATCTGATTCGCCTTTCTGGGCTGCGGCCTTACCCTTTCTTCCCCTTTTCTCTATCAAGGGCTTTTGCACCTTGTTGCTCCCAGCGTTGGCTTCACGGCCAGTGGAGCTCCCAGATGACTGAGTGACTTAGTTCTTGCGGAGAACTTCGTCCTGAGCTTCCGCAACTTGCATCATATCAATCAATTCGGCATATTCCTCATAGCCGTCATGACGATAATTGCGTGCGGATTATACTTTGGGGTGGAAGGATTTTCTCAATTTTCTGTTTTTGGGGTACAAATCCTGTGCAAGGCAGAATTGTACTCCCCGACCGTCTTAAAGTCGGCAAACCTCAGTCTGATCCACTCTTACTCTGCTTGAGGAAAAATGATGTACTTTAGCCTCTCAAACCGCTTCTTGAGTGCGGTCCAGAGTGCTAGCGCGCTTTTCTCCGCCATATACTCATTCTTGAGAGTGAGGCAGAGGTCATGCCTGAGAAAATGAAGTGACTGATCATTCTCTTTAGACGTGGGTTGGGCGTCATTCAGTCCGCCAATCCCAATAGTCGCGCGGAGCTTCCTGGCTCCAAGCATAATCTCGACATCGGATGCCTACGTTAGATAGTTTTGGCCATGCTAGGCCAGCTCCTCGAACTTCCAGTTCGTGATGCTAGTCATCTAAATGTATATAAGTCTACTGCTGGTAGACATGCACGGAATAATTCACTGCAGGTAAATAAATGGTACAAAATGTTCTCGCAATGTTTCAGAATTTTCTATGCATTTTCTATAATTTTACTGCTAATTTCAGTGATTAAAAGCAATTTTCAGTAATTACAATTAACCAAAACAGTAAATAAATACAGAAAATACAGAGAATAATAATGGCATAAATAAATAAGCTTCAAATGCTAAAAATAATTCAAAATTCGGATTTCCGAGGCCCTTTTATGCTGAAATATGAAATTTCAGCAAATTCTGCACTTTCTGCGGGGTTTATGCGCAAAATTTCAGTTCAGAGAAAAAAATTCGCGCAATTTTCTGGTTTACCGAGGGGTTTTCTGTAAAAATCCCAATGCTCCCACCCGGCCGGGCCACTTTCTCCCCTGGCCCATTTTATTTTTCTCTCCTCCGGCTGGCCCATTTCTTTCCTCACCCCGCGGCTCATCTCCCTTCTCCCCCCTCCCCGCGCGACCCATCCGGCCTTTGCCCTTGGCCCATTCGGCCCGCCCGAGCCATCTGACGGGAGGGGAGGAGGCGGTAGGGTTTCCCCTCCCTCCACTCGGGCGGTGGCGGCGCAAAACAGGACGGGGAGGCGAGCGGGCGCACGCGAGGCGGCGGGGCCGGTGTGCAGCCGGACGGAGGGCCAAACGGCGGCTGGTCCGGCTCTGCGGGGCCGGAGACGGGAGCGGCGGTGGCTGGCGCTGCGGGAGCCGGCTCTGCGGGGCAGGGGACCGCGCGGCAGAGGCCGGGCGGGCGCGTTCGGGCGTGCGCGACGGCGGCAGGGCCGGCGGACGCCAAGGCGCCGGCGCTTCGGGCGCAGGGCTCATGTGGGGAGGCCGGGATGCGCAAAGTCGGCGCGCGTGCGGGGCGCAGGGCCGGTGCGCATGCGGCACCGTTCGGGGCGGGAGTGGCCGAGACCAGGCGGGGTCGCGGGCGGCGTTTGCGCAGGCGCATGCGGGCGCAAGCATGGTGGGGGCCGGCGGTGGTTCCAGCGCATGCAGGCGGCGGGCCTGGGCGGCTGCGTACGGCGCATACAGGCGGCCGAGGCCGACTGCTGTCCGGAGCAAGCAGGGCGGCCGGGGTGCGGCCCGGCTACAGGGCGGCGGCCGAGGTGCCGTGCGGGGCAGCGCCGTCTACAGGCCGGCGATCGGTGGCCAACCGGCTGCAAGGCCTGTGACCGGCGTGTGCGGGGCCAGCCAGATGCATTTTTTCATGCAGTGCAACAGAGAATCTGTTTCTTTTTCTTGTGGGTTGATCGTGCAGAATCAAAACAAACCATACACAAATTTCCCTTTCATTTGCAAATTTTCATGCAATTACTGTGCAGAAAAAGAACAGGAAATCAATGCGTATAATTTTCAATCTATGATGCAATCATCATCTACCTCTTTTCGCAATCTACCGATCGACATTGTGCCAGCGATTTCAGATCTGCTCGCGGTAGATTTAGGGCGGATTTGCATCGTTCTACAGTGCAATCGACATCTACCCCGTTTCACAATCTACCGATCGGCATTGTGCCGGCGACTTCAAGTCTGCTCGCGGTAGATTAGGGCGGATTTGCACCATAGAATTCCAATCTAGAACGCGAAAAAATATAGATTCAAAAGCGATCTAGAAATTCAATCTGTGCTTCGATGATTACCTCGTTCACCGGAGCGAAGTCGTGCTGATAATGTGTTGAGGAACCGACGCTGGAGACCAGTCCGAGCGATTCCTCTGCTTAGAACAAGAACGAATCAATCACAGAATAATAGATTGAACACAGAGAGGTAGAGAGAACTCCTGGTCTTTCTTTATTGCTTTAGATTGCATCGGGATACATAATGAGGGGGTCTAGGTCCCTATTTATAGTCTACGGTGGGGTGCCCAAATATACCAAGACTTTTGGCCATGGGCCCAGTTCCCTAACAGTCTCTTGGAAATGTAGAAAAACCCCCCTAATTTTTCTCGCCCCAAAAAACCCGTAACTTCCCGAACGCTTTCGTAGCCTCGTCTGTTTCGAGCTCCCGTCCCATGGCGAGCAAGCCAAGCAGCGCCGCGGCCGAGACCGCCGCCTCTAGGGACGGCGGCGACGTAGGCGCGCGCCTCGAAGCCCTGGCCCTTGAAAAGGTGGCGGAGGCGGCTGACTCAGTCGCCGCTGCGGCGAGCGCCGGCGAGGTGGTTCGCGCGATCCACGCCGTCGCCGCCCTCGTCTTCCCCGTCGACTCCGCCGCCGTCGCCTGTAAGGCCCAGTTCCTAACCCCAGCTACCCCCATCTCTCACTCGCGTCATTTGGAGAGGTCTCTGACGCGCTTTCGTCCGCGTGCGCTCTCCTGCAGGTACCGTGGACGAGCCCTTCAGGAGCCAGGTGAGGTTATTTGCTAATTTGAAGCCTTTGTTTCATGCATTTGAGCAACCTTGCAGGTTTGTTATAAAATTGTTACCCATATTGGCATGACAAATATGATTCTTTTGTTAGTAAGTATGAGGAAGGGGTTCGTGGAAAACTGGGAAGTCCAGTTTGTGTTTTGACTTGCAATCGCGTAGGATAGTATGCTAAATGGAACTTAATGGTATTATAGTGATTGCATAGGCATGTTGATTCTATATTTAGATCGTAAGAATGCTGAATATGCAACCTAGATGAGAGAAATTGCCATGTGGAAGGAATTGTCCCCTAAGTAGATTGCAGTTAGCCGTAAAACATTTCAATCAATAGGCATCAATAAACTTAGAACATGAATGGTCACATAATGAGCAATCAAATTGCAAGACCTTACTGAGACCAAAGAAGTGGCAGGATTTATAGAACCTGAATCCTTTGATATGCATTCATGACAGAGGACCGAGTTGTGGATTTGAGAGATAAATTCAAAGATACATGCTTCTGTGCGTTTCAGAAAATTGGAGTTGTAGCTTTCTAGGCCATGATATAGCGGAGAGAATGCATCTAAGTTTCTGTATTATCAGATTATCAATGCTGTGAACGTCAGCGATGATGAAAGGGAGTCTTGGAAGGGTGCCTTTTATCATGGTCCAGCATTTCCTACTATGTCTAAGATATTGCTTGGCAGTAAGTGTACTCCTAAATCTTGTCACTGTATACATATATTGTATCACTGGGGTATTTGACATGTGTAACTTTCCACATATGCTCATAAGCATTCATACAACACTAATATCACCTGCCAATTGCGATCTCATTCTCATACAGTTGTACTTCATTTTTATCAATCTCATAACATGTATGATTGTTTGCAATAATACAAATTGACTCATGACTTGTGCCATTAATCAAAGCCTCAAAGAGGAACTTGTAGAGTTCTCACTCTTGTCCGGATAAATGTTGCTAAAATATTTTATGTTCAGGTCTACACTCTAAATAAATCTTTATATTCACTGTGCCATGGGTGGAAGGCAAGAGAGATTTGCAGCAGTAGTGTTTACTGTATGCTTCTTCCTGTCTTAAATGTTTAAATTGAAAAGCAATGCATGTGTGGTTAAAGCGCTAAATAAGAGGATAATCCAAGTTTTGTTTGGACACTAATTGTTCCCTGGCCATCATTTACATTTTTTTAAAGAAATTTGATTATCATGCTGTCATGATTCATGAACATCTAGAATGTTCAGCACATTTAGATCATTTACTAAGATTGTTGTCATCTTGCTAATCTTAAGCATTATGGTCTTAGTTTATAATCCCACTCTCCCACTTTGGCTGTCCAGATGTTTCGTTGAAGTGGTTACGGCAGATTCGTTCCTCTGCAAGGAAGGAAGTTTATGATTCATTTTTTGTCAAAGGACCTCCAACTGAAGTGATTCAGGAACTTGTTCCAGCTTTATCTCAGAAAGGAGACTCTAAGGAGGATAATAACACTATTCATTCAAACATCGAAAGGTGGTATTCTTAAACAATCTTCTATCGATTGTATGTTATTATGCCTGAGTCTTGTATCAGTTCAACTTTGTTGGTCTTGACTCTTATCAAGGGCTTTTTTCTTAGCCGCCGTCCCAACCCCCCCCCCCCCCCCCCCCCGCCCCCGGCCGTGTTAGTACACTTACACCCAAATCTTATATGGCTATTCAACACCTTAATTATGTAGGTCTTTATTAGAATCATGCCTTTTTCTCCTGATAGTCTGGTTGTATTTTTACTGCATGCTAGTCATCTACCGTCTGTTAAGGGTATTAGAGATAAGGGTATTAGAGATAGAGTTTGTATTCTATTCCATATATGCCTTATCTCTATATGGCATATCCCCTTGTACTCTCCTATATATATGGCCCTTTGGGTCTCATATCTATACACACAATATTCATAACATGGTATCAGAGCTTAGGTTGAAACCCTAACCTCGATCTACTTCCGCTCCGGCTGCCGCCGGTCACTACCGGTCGCCACCGTTGTCGCCCCCGGGAGGATCTCCACTCCTGGGGGCAGCCACCTCCAGACCGCCGCACGGATCCGTGGGTCTCCGGCGCCCGAGGTCGCCGCTCCGCCGCCCGAGGCCGTCGAGTCGTCTCCCGCACCCCTGTCGTCCAAGATCCGATCCACCGTCGCCCGCGCCCGGATCTGGCCACCTCCGATGCCGCCGAGTACGGATCCAGCCGGATCGCAACGACGACATCATCAAGACTCGGACTTCGGATTTTTCTTGTTTTTAGTATTAACCCTTTTCAAATGCAATGCTATTGCATACGCCTTGCATTTGAGGGGGGGTGTTAAGGCTATTAGAGATAAGGGTATTAGAGATAGAGTTTGTATTCTATTCCATATATGCCTTATCTCTATA
This sequence comes from Dendrocalamus latiflorus, assembly GCA_017311315.1. Lineage (NCBI taxonomy): Eukaryota > Viridiplantae > Streptophyta > Magnoliopsida > Poales > Poaceae > Dendrocalamus > Dendrocalamus latiflorus. Next base: position 18,998,678 of record CM029609.1, on the reverse strand, counting down.
TGGCATATCCCCTTGTACTCTCCTATATATATGGCCTTTTGGGTCTCATATCTATACACACAATATTCATAACACCGTCAAACAAATTAGCATGTGGATTTTTATGCAAATCCTATTAAGCGCTTCCGACCATTCTAGTTATCTAGTATTAGCAGAAGCAACCTGGACACATTTTCAGATTATCTTTAATTAGTGATGGTTGCTGAAGAAACAGGAAATAATACAGTAGAATAAAAACAAAAGAGTATGCAGATCCCTTGATAGTTGAGACAATCTTGATATATTCAGCTGGCTTTTTTATGATGGTTGGTGAAATCTGTTGAATGATCTGAGTAGTGTAATTAAGGCATATGGGATAAGAAAGGATGGAGTTATAGAACAGATGGAAGCAACATAGCATGGTGAGGAGCAGTTGAGTTGCACAATTTAACAAGGTTTGATCATGTCATTAGCTTCCAAAGTTGATCAATGATGTGGTTTCTGGTGTATAAACTCCCTGCAATGTGTACCTATGGAACTTCTCCAACTACATACTCCCTCCGTTTCAAAATATATAAGTGTTCCCTCGCGCAAACTATTCTCGCTCATATTCCCAATGTATTTATAGCGTGGATAGCATGGTCATTTCCTCTTGGTTTTGCAACCTCCTTTATCCCCATGACTAGCAAAATACGCCTTATAAAAAGAAACAGAGGGAGTAGTTGTCATTCTTAAGCAAGAAAACGGTTGTGAAAAAAAAAACTAAAAACCAGGCCACCCTGAATCCTTTGAAGTCCCCCATATTCTGATGCAAAATTTTCTTCCGTTTGGGATCTTCCTTTTGCTCTCACCTAATATCTGTGTCTTGAATTTTGGTTTGTTATTAAGAGTTTTATGGGTTTGTTCCATTTTAGGCTATTAATTCTATGCTTGCTTGAGAATAAGGGGGTGCGCCAGATTGTTGCAGACTTTACCTTTTCCAATAAGCATGATGATGGCATTCGCAACCCAGATAGAATGACATTCATTTCAAGGGTTGCACAACTACTTGCATCTGTTCCAGATAAAGCAAGAATGGGAGCTTCACCTGCACTTACATCATCGTATCCTTTTTTTTTATCTATATTATCTTCTACTTGACCAGCCAAATTACTCGGGATGCTTCCCTTCTAAATTTCCTCGTTCCATTGTTGTGGCGTGTTGCAGCGCAATTGGGTGGGCTTGATACCTGTCTTTTATTTTCCTGCCGATTATTGCTACAAAAATTAAAAAAACCCGCCTTTTGTTGTGGGGGGGGGGGGGTGCGGGGTTGCTTTCTTGCTTTGCTCAATTAATTTATTTTCATTTTTTACTTGAACAACCTTTCTATGTTGGAATTGTAAATCCTTAACAGAAACCAAGGTCATTCTTCAAGAGTGTTGTCAGTCAACTTCTTGTTGGAGCAGAAGAAGCAGCTATCGAATTGGCTGCTGACCAAGATGCTAATGAACAGGATAGCTTGAGTTCTGTGTTCCTCTTTGTGGGTGAAGTGTTATCTCGTGTTAGCCGTCGTGGATCTACTGGTGAGCAATTGAGCATTCATCCCTCAGGATGCAGCTTGATGTGCCTTAATGATTTACTTGTTTTGAAATAATACAAACGGTCAAATCTATGTTTTAGCTGGTGCAGTAATGGTTTCGCAATGAAGTTATGTTTTAGTAGGATACAATAATTATAGTGCATTCAAGTATTCAACTCAGCGTCTATGCTTCAGTATTGGCGCTTTCATTTTCTATCTGTATGATCTACTACTGTAACTTGGGTAATGAAGCAGCTCATTTTTTTTCCTTTTGGAATCCTTTTGATATGGAAGTTAATACAACACCCAGCTTTCTTTGATGTCCACTGAAACTTTCTTCATCCAATAATTAAAATATCCAAGTTAGTCTTTTTTTTGGGGGTGAGAATTGCACTAGACTTGGGCTTGCAATGCCTGAGATCTAATATCTAGCATGGCGACTATCTCATGGGCTGATCAGCCTGGTGCAAGTACTTTGTACGATCCATTGATCATTTCTGATAATGCTTATTGTTCTTTTCAGGAATTTTAGTTGATGAATTGATTCCTAGGATCCGTAATCACTTACAGAGATGTGTAGCATCAGATCATATGACCATAATTCCTGACATGGTCAAACATGTTTCCCAGTCTCAATTTTGGTTCAATATGGTTGAAGCAATGAGAGATCAGCATTCTATTGAAAGGTTGACTGAAGAGATGTTGCGCCGGCTTGCATCACATCATGTAAGTGATGAAGAGGCTTACTTGATCCTGTGGACCCTGTTTAACCAGAGCTTCATGCATTCAACTGTTATGAGGTGAGGTCCAATTTAATTCTATGCAACACTACTAGTGCTTGTTCTGTAGCTACGTTTTCTGATCATCTGTGTATTGGCATGCTATATTGCTTTGTGAAGGAAAACATACTTCAAAAGGCTTCCTTGGCCAGGATTTGGTTGAATGTTTGGCAACTAAACAAAGCAGTTTTTCTCATTGTATGTTTTTTTCTTTTTTGAAGATTGTTCTGGAATGTTTAATGATTTTTATCTTTCTATCCAGTGTGTGTTTATGAAAATCTTTGTATGAGGCATAGTTCTTCGTCAATATTGATTACTATGTTCTGGGCATGCCATCATTATCATATATTTGGGTGTCACATATACAAGTCAACATCCCATAAACTCCTCCCTGATCTTTTTTATGACGACTAATGCTATTCACTGTTTTCTGCCATGGAACAAATGAAATCATGGAATGTTGAACAGATGAGGTATAAATATTGGAGAAAGACAGTGATGAAAAAGAAAATGGATGCATAAACGTAAACTAATGTTTGCTCATCAAAGAGCTAACATTTTCTGGCATTCAAAAGCCATATGTTGTTAATATATAGTCATTTCTAAGTCCCTAAGCTATTGTCCTTTTCGATTAGTTTATATTTTAGGTGAATAATATTGTTCAGATCCTTTGTGGCGCACTGTTTTGTTGCTGTATTTCCTGTGAAGGACAAACAAGTGGCGCACTGTTTTGTTGCTGTATTTCCTGTGAAGGACAAACAGGGTTCCCTGCATGTTTACTTATTTTCGGTATATCATAATTGTGGATGTCTAGCCAATGCATGACTTGCTGCCTTGGGAAAGCAAAGCAATGTATTAAATTACCTTTATTTTTGCCTTTTCTTTTCCTTCATCATATAATTTTCTCCTGGCTTGCTTTAGGGCAATGTTTGTTGACAAATTTTTGCTCTGGAAAACATTTCCTGTGTGCTGCCTGAGATGGATTCTTCACTATGCTGTCTTTCAATTCCCACCAAATTCAGCCACAGAAACTCAGATGCAAAGGACATCGAACTGTCTTGGTACATTGCAAAGTTTAGTTAGTGTTTGGTCCAAGAAAGAGTTTGTTCAGTCATATTCAGTGGAGCAACAAGCTTGTATCCTTTGATGCACTTAAAACTGTATTGTTCATTTTTCGATGAAGCTATCATTTTGTATTGTTTCCCTTAAACAACATGCAGATATCACTGCAGCAATTGGTTTATGTTTGGAGAAGCTGTCAAAAAGAGAATTAGAAACGACTAAAGATGTGTTGAATTATATTCTTCAAGGAGTAAGCTGTGAGTATTTTTTTCTATGCATTAGTTTAGCAGAATATAGTAAGAACATTAACAATATCTACTTACTAAATGTTGTTTTTTACTATAGGTAGGTTAGAGAGTCCAATTGATTTAATACGGAAGATGGCCAGTGCTATTGCATTGACATTTTCTAAAATTGTTGATCCAAAAAATCCTCTATACCTTGATGATGACTGTTGTGAGAATGTTGACTGGGACTTTGGGGTTCTATCTCCAAAGGAGATCACAGCTCCTTCACATGATGTAGAACTTAGCAAACCAAAACCATCTTTTCGTGCAAACAAGAGACATACTGGTGAGAAAAAGGCGAAGGCTATCAAACAAGATATTTCAGACAACAGAGCAAAAATTGTAGAGATCAAATCACTAGATTCTGATGAAATTTCTGGTCCTGCTATGAATGGACATTTTGAGGAGGAAGTGTGTGATGAGGAAAGCATGGACATCGATGCTTCCAGTGATTCATCCCTGGAGCCATATGATTTATCAGATGATGACAGAGATTTGCAGAAGAAATTCACCCAGCTTGGTGATCTTGCTACTGCACTACGAAAACCTGATGATCCAGATGGTGTAAGTTTCCACCTAGTGTTACCAGTACTTTCCAAACAAAACTATTGCAATTTGCAAAATCCTAATATTTCTTTCTTTTTTCTCCCCAAGGTTGAAAATGCTCTTAGTTCTGCCGAAAAGCTTGTGAGAGCATCACCTGAGGAACTACACCACAACTCTGGTGATCTTGTTAGGGCACTGGTGCATGTTCGTTGTTCTGATGTGGCAATGGAAGGAGAGGAAGATTCTGCTGAAGAAAAGAGACAGAAGGCATTAGTTGCCTTGCTGGTAACCTGCCCATTTCAATCATTAGATGTTCTGACCAAACTGCTATATTCATCAAGTGTGGATGTAAGTCAGCGTATTTTGATTATTGATGTTATGACTGAGGCAGCACAGGAGCTTGCTGAAACTAAAAATGTAAAGAGAGAACAGCGGCATGGAAACTTGATATCTGACACTTCTCCCTCTTGGCTAGTTCCTAGTGACAGGGGACCCGCTGGGGCAGGCCCTTGGAGGGAGGTTTCAGAACCAGGAACACTTCTGAATTGGTCGCACCGGTATGAAAGAGAAGTTCCATCTAGATCAGGTCAAGTTAAATCAGGAAAAAGTCGTAAATGGGGTCTTGGAAAGGCTAAAGATTTGCAGATGGAGTGGTCAAAAAATAGATTTCCTTTGTATGCTGCTGCTTTTATGCTCCCTGTTATGCAAGGATACGATAAAAGAAAACATGGTGTGGACTTGCTCAATAGGGACTTTGTTGTCCTAGGTAAATTGATATACATGCTTGGTGTCTGTATGAAGTGCATGGCCATGCATCCAGAAGCGTCAGCTCTTGCCCCAGCTCTTCTTGATATGATAAGATCTAGGTAATCCAAAATAACAAGAAAAATTTTCATGTTAAGGACCTTGTTTGGTAACCAATTTGTGTGATTTTAACGTGAAGTTTTATTATACAGGGAGGTTTCGGAACATGCTGAAGCATATGTCAGAAGGTCTGTGTTGTTTGCAGCTTCTTGCATATTGATAGCTTTGCACCCGTCATACGTGGCATCCTCTCTTATAGAGGGCAATCAGGACCTTTCTACTGGTTTAGAATGGATACGCATATGGGCCCTTCGTATTGCCGAAGCTGATCCTGATACAGAATGCGCATCAGTAAGTACTCGGATCATTATTGGGTATACATCTGTTATAGATCACTACTTTGTGTAGTGCTTCTTAACATATTAAAGCAATTGTGGTTAAATAGGGTGACCTTTTCCCCCTTATAAGGCATAACACTACTTATAGGGTCATTCACCCAGCAAAAAGTACAGCGTAGAACTTGTATTTGAATTTGACTATTTTTGCCTTTGATTTTAGCCTGAAGAAAAAGAGTAATTTCACTCTGATATGAACTCTGATATGATTTACTATCTCACATTACGACTTCTGTTTTTGTTCAGTAAAGTCTACACTTTTTTACAAACTAGAACCCAGTAACCTACCATTCCTTCAGCATATATTCGCCCAGTGACACATTTTTCACTTTTCAGTAATGTATAAAAACAAACCATGCTAATCTCTTGGCATATGTTTCTCTCCTAGATGGCCATGACCTGCGTGCGACTCCATTCTGAGATGGCCCTTCAAACATCGCGCGCGCTGGAATCTGCGGAGCACTCCAAGGCTGGCGCCAGGGCCCTGCCCTCTAAGCTTGATAACATTATAATACCATTCGCAAACATGATGTGACGATGTATTACTAGAGTAGCTAATTCTGCTTATGGTCTTCGCAAAATATTTCTGCTTATGGGGCTTAGGCCTTTGCCCATCCTGTGTATGTACTAACTGTTTACAAGCTGATGTTGTGGCTTTTGCACAGGGAGAGTAAAATATATTTTTATTAAAAAATAATGTACTTGTGTTGGAAAAAAGACCCCAGCTTACTATAAAAAATGGTTCTGACGTCGAGCAATCAAGTATGTATCTTTAGGCTAACACCCATACTCTTGTTCCGTCAGCAGCAAATATCACCTGACTCAGATAAATCGAGTCTCTCTTGTACTGAGCAATGCGGGCCGAGTCGCCGTCTGTACGCGAATAAAATTCACCGGACACGGTGCCGCACTTGGCGAAGGTGGCTGTGTTGCCCAGCCGCGACCTCTTGCGCCGGGTGATGTATTCTGCAGCATCAGCATGGTCGCATGGACGGGCGCCGTGCGGAATCCAAATGAGAAAAACTAAAGAATATATACCGTTTCACTCAAAAACGACGGTATACATTTCTACCGTTCCATCCCTTTGCTCCACCCGCTCGCTCTCGATATCTCTCTTCTCTCTTGCTCGCACCGACAGAAGGTGTCACCATGAGATCCATCATCTTTGGTCATGAAGCTGTCTCGTATCGCCATTCGCAACCATGGTGTTGCCGGATACAATCGTCTCCCGCGGGGTGAGATTGATTGGTTGCCCGAGCTCCAGCACCGACGGTACACCTAGGGTCGGTCCTAGGATTTTAGGGGCCCGGGGCGAAACTAGAAATAGGGGCCTTAGTATAAATATCTAAATATAAATCTACATACACACACACACACACACACACATATATATATATATATATATATATATATATATATATATATATATATATATATATATATATAATTTTACCAACAAACACTTAATTAAAGAAGAATTCACATCAAAGAGTTCATAGATATTACCTTAAAATTTCTTCTAACATTTCTAGATGCGAAGTCATTGATGATGGTATTGATATCAATCTCATCCAATAATTTCTTCTCAATACATAAAGTTGCCAAACCGTTTAACCTCTCTTGAGACATTGTTGACCTTAAATGATCCTTCAACAATTTCAACTTTGAAAAGCTTCTTTCAGCTGATGCCACGGTCACAGGCATAGTAAATAAAATCCGATAAGCAATAGAAATATTAGGATAACAATCCGCTTCTCTGACAAACTCAAAGATCTCCATAGCAGACATTGTTTATCTGATAAAGTCAATTGCATAACACTTAACTCAGAAATTAGATCATTTAACTCAACATCAGAGGAACCATCTAGAGAGAAAGTTTCTGCAAATTTTATACAACATTCTTTTAATTCAGTTCGATCCAATGACTTCAATGTTGTTAAACTCATTAAAGATCCAAATATACTTCCGAATGTTTAGAGTTCTTGAAATCTACTTTTCAATGAATTGATTGCCATATCAACCATAACAAAAAAAATAATTAACTTCAAATTCCTTCTCAGCTTGCAAAACTGCTTCATCACAATCAATTTCATCAAACTGTTTCTTCCTAAGAACACGCCGCTTAACTGGAAATGATGGCTCTACATTCATTTGAGCTGCAATATCTTTGGCAATGATCATACTCAAAGCAAACCCTTCATTTATATAAGTATTAAAGTATTTAACCATGCCTTCTATTTGATGCATGTATATACTCTACATAGTATATGGGGGGCCCGGGGCGACCGCCCCTCTCACCCCCCTCAGGGCCGGCCCTGGGTACACCTCTCTCTCCTGTGCTTTAGCTCTCTTCTCCCGTAGTGAGCTATACGATGCTGGTGTCGATGCCTACGCCTGCTCGGCCATCGACGAGCCCACTCGTCATCCTCTGCTGTTAGAAATAAACTCACGTCTACACAAGGTGGAAGATAACACGCGGCAAGAACAGCTGCACTTAACACACACACAACAGCTGGGAGGAAGAACACCGAAAGTTTTACTGCGCAACAGCATGCAGCGTTTTCTATTATCACTTCTTCTCTCCTCACCTAAATAAACCGATTCATGGGAATATATATAGTGCAAGCACACACGCACAGTCTGCATGCAGCTAACAAACTCACACACACGCAGTCTGCATGTAGCTAACAAACTCACACACGCGCAGTGAGCTAGCTCGATCCACAATTCAAGCCACAACGTCCACCACTTCTTGACTTGGCCACCTCTCCAGGATTCCAGGCCAACACTTGTACATGCATCAACTTCCTGCATGCATGCACAGCTTGAACGCTTCTTGCTCCGGACGTGCGCCACAACTCGGCGGCTACAAACTCATGCTTTGGTTATTTCTAGTAACCCATACATGTACTCATCTCCTGGCTGCCGATCAATTCACTACGCACTATCGATCTGGCCGCTTCGCCATGCTACACGCTTCAACAAACTTGAACTATACCTACTACTCTGACTCGGCAACATGCCATGCAATTGAATTAGATATGAAAGACGCTAGGACAACAAGATTAATCTAACATCCGCCACCTGGCTTCCCTCCCTTTCCAGTTCTAGCACGTGGCGGCGCCATGTACGCCACTCTCGTCCCTACCCTAAGGGTGTTCGTGGAGCTCCCGCCATCAAGCGAGTTGTGCGACGCCCACATCCAGCCGACCACCATTGAGGTGCCCATACCATCCCTGCTTCTAGTGCACGTAGCTCCGGTCATCGATGACGCTGTTGGAAATGTGGAAAATATTTTAATTCTAAATTTTATTAGAAGACAAATATAGTAAAATATTAATAATATAATAAACGAATATAACACCAGGCTACTTATTGTACTTTAGAAAATACACAAGAAAATATTATAACAAAGTCCATTGATCGTGCAAATGACCTATAGTTGAATTTGATAAAGAATAGGAAGCAGCACAGGCTCGATGCAGTGCAGGACATAGATGGAGCAGAGAAATGAGTGGTCGCACAGATGTACCTTGCCCAGAAACCTTATTGTCAATCTGTGCAAGTGTTTTCTGCTGCAATAACTCGGAGATACCGTTTACCCTCCTTCCCAGTGTATGCCAAGGAGGAAGACCAATGCGGTTCAGCTGCTCAACACCACAGTACAACACAAGTCATGTGATTTTTTTCACGTGAAAATACAAAAATACGCGTGTGCATGTGCGTGTGTGTTTAGCCAAAATCTTTCTCATGCTATGTATCACATAATTCAAAGAGTGGCAAGGATTTCACCTTATAAATTGCCTTCCTTCTACTTGACTAGACAATATAATACTAAAAAATGCAGACTTTGATTTTTTTAAAAAAGGGGAAATTTTCCTGGTGCCATTGAAAAAGTGTGCAATCTGGGTTATACGATCGCAAATTGTGTAATTTTAGTTGTGCCATTGAATTTCGCGTCCATTTCATTTTTGCAACTTCTATCAGTCAATGACCTTTGATCGGTAATGTCTGCTTGTTTTAGAGATGATTGGACGAAAATACCCATGTGGTGCGATCCAATATAGGTGTTCCCTTCCCTGTCCAACAGCCATTCTCCTCACTCCCTATCTCCCCACCTTAATCCCAAATCAGCCAAGTCGAACCCAAATCCTCCCACAGATCCAGTCAATCCACCCACAAATCCTATCAATCCACCCACAAATCCGGTTCTTTGACCCCCAATTGGACTCCATCTTGCTTGAAACCATGGATTGAGGAGTCGTCCAGGGCATTTGAGAGGTGGGCGAGATGATCTCGGAGGTCACCCCCGAACGGTAAGTGGTTGTTGTCCCTACTCAGAGTTGTTTATTTTCTCATGGTCTTACTGAAGCTTCAATGGTTTTTGCGGTTGGTTCTTGGTTAGGGTGGATGCTACTCGGAGGTATAGGCTGGAGGTGCGATATGCTGCCTGTCGCATAACTTATCCAGATGGTAGAACTCATGATGTTCCCACGTGGACATTCAATTGTGATGTAGAGTATTGCCATAGCTTAAGCGCTTTTGTTTCTGATCTGAATGGAAAATATCTTTAGGGTGCATATGAATATGTTGTTATGATATATTTTAGTAGTCGTAGGGCATCTTTACAAGATTCAATTATTGATGATGATTTGGTTGCCATGTTTGCGGAGCATGAGAGGGTGAAAGCATCTAGGCCCCTAAAATTATTTGTTTTGGTAATTAATGATGTTATTTGATTATGTGACTAATATGTGTGTTGCGTGTTTGTAAAGATTAGTCTCAAAGACAGAGAGAAGAGGCACATAAAAAGAATTCACATGATTCAAAGACATCCAAGACGGCAAGGTAAATAGTTTAGGGTATTTTATTATTACCGGTCTTAGGAGAAAGACGGAAGACCGGATTATAGGGTAGATGCCGTACTATTAAGAGGGATCATAGCTAAGTGCTTGATCATATGCAAATATGCCCCATGGATCAATTTAGGATCATGCATGCACTTGGAATTAAAATTGAATTAAAATTTGTGCACTCCCAGAAATTTCGGTAGTACCGACGTGTAATTCGCGGAACTACCGCAAGGTTGGAACTTCCGGGCCTCGAGCGAAACCTTTTTTCTAGAGAGCGCCCGGAGTTGGACTTAGTCTCCTGGAAATCGGAAGTACCGCGGGTTGAACTGCGGAACTACCGCATGGGCGGAAGTTCCGGCCTACTGAACGGAACTTTATTTCCAGAGAGCAACCTCGTTTCACACTTCGCCTCTTTGAGATCGGAAGTACCGGGGACAAGTCGGAACTTCCGGGAATCCGGAAGTACCGCACTTACAACGGCGGGAGTACCGCATTTAATGTCCAACAGATACTTCTGACTCACTGACATAGCCGTTCTGACCCACCTGCAGAAATCCGGAAGTACCGCACATTGCACTGCGGTAGTTCCGATTTCCCTGAATTTTCAGGATTGTTTACTGCAACGGCTAATTGAGGTTGGTGGGGGTATAAATTCGACCCCACCAGCACAAGGACATGTTGTTGAACCCTCATTGATCATTCTTGAGCATAGAGCAACCTCTCACACCTCACTTTCACACATTTGCATTCAATTGAGGTAGTTGAGTGAATTCAAGTGCATTGCATCTGTAGATTGATCTATTTGGCACTTGAGCGTGATCAAGCCCTGCGATGATCCATTCTCTTGGAGTTTGCCGAATCCTAGACGGCTTGGCGGAAATTCGGTGATCTTCTCAAGAAGATTGTGAGAAGACCCAAGACGGTTGTGAAGGCTTGGAGCTCGCCTACCCGGAGTGGGAAAGGGCTACCGATAGTGATCGAGGTGCTTAGGCTCAATTCGTGGAGCCGGTCCGATTCGTTCGGGCTTACCTCAACGTGGACTAGGGGAGACCGGCAAGTCTCCGATCACCACGGTAAAAAGTAATCGTGTTCATTGTGGTTTGCTCTCTTGGGCATTATTCTCCTCCAAGCAATTTACTTCAATAGAATCATTTGATTGCTAGTGTAATTAGAGTAGCATACCTTGTTTTATCTAGAAGTATATTTGCTCTTAGGATAATTCTCTTTGTGCTAGTGATCACTTGAGCCATATCATCTTGATTAGTTGTTGCCTTGCTAACTTGCTTTAGACAATTTGTTAAATTGTAATTGTTAGCCTAAATTAGAAGAAAATTTTTAAACCGCCTATTCACCCCCCTCTAGTCGGCCTCCTCGATCTTACAGAGGGAGAAGGAAGTCCGTCTGCTACTGAATGTGTATACAAAAGTAGGTGTTTGTGTATCAAGCTCACAACCAATCCCACCTTTATCTCTAGAATCACCAAGCAGTAATGAAGAAATAGATGGTAGAAAGAAATCAAGCACTAAAAATGAGTATGAACAAGAGGATCATGTGGGTGTGGATGAGGATATGTAATCTGTGTTGAGTGAAGGAGTCCACGTAGGTGGTTCCCAAGTTTAAGCCACTCAGGCTAACTATGGGCCTGCGGAGGATGAGGACGTAGGATCGAGGAGGCCGACTAGAGTAGGGCGAATAGGCGGTTTTAAATTTCTTTTGGCTAAAACTAATTTTATAATGTGAAAGTATAAATCAATTATGTTTAGCACAAATAAGGTCTAAATCAACTAGGTTTACTTAAGTGTACCAACAACTTAAGTCTATATCAAAGGTTTTTGCAATCCTAGGATGGCAAACAATCAATTTAATTCTATAAATATAAATTGGTTGAATGTAGATTGAGCGCAAGAGAAGAAACCACAATGACACAGTTCCTTTTTACCATGGTGTTTGGAGACTTGCCGGTCTTCTCTAGTCCATGTTGAAGTAAGTCCAAACGAATTGGATCGGCTCTATGAATTAAGCCAAACACCTTAATTCAACTAGTAGTAATTCTTTCTCGCTCTGAGTAGGTAAGCTCCAACCTTCACAACACGCCAGGCTTTCTCACAAGATTCTTTGAGAAGATCACTGGGCATGATGTCTCCAAAGCCGTCTAGGAGTCAGTAAAATCTAAGAGTAACAAGTCAAGACTCTTGCTTGACTCTAACCATATACAACGAATGCACAAGGTCAAATGGATACGAAATCCACCTCTAGATACAACACATGCAACTAGAGACATCTCTCCTTACTCACAAGGTGCAACACACGCACAATTAAAAAGAGAATCTCATACTAGCTCAAAGGAATGAAATGGAGTCAAGCCACACCCTCTCCATCCGACCACAAGGGGGTATTTATACCCCACACAATGAAACTAGCCATTGGGGACAAAAACCAGCAAATCTGGTAATACCACCGTTATATGGTCGGTACTACCGCTCCCCTTGTAATGGTCAGAGAACTTGCTGTTACAGACTAGAATCGGTAGCACCGCCGACCACTGTCTGGTACTATCGTAAGGCGGTAGTACCGCTCGACACATGTGGAACTACCGTTTTCCTGAGGAGAAGACTTCTAAAAATGCATCTTTCTGGGAAAATATACCGCTACACAAGTGGTCATTCCACAACTCCAATCGTACTGCTCACATAGAGCTAGTAGTACTGCAGGCAAGTCGAACTACTCACACAGAGCTGGTACTACCGATCATCGATCAAACTTGTCTATGACCACATTGTCTAGTTTGACCACACAGGTCTCTGACCACGTCAATCTTCTACCACATTGTTTAGTTCGACCACACAGGTCTCCAACCATACCGATCTTCGACCACGTTGATTTCAACCACACAGGTCTCCGATCACGCCGACCTTTAACCATAATGGTTTCGAGCATGTCAATCTTTGACCACACAAGTCTTCAACCACATACCACGACGATTTTCGACCACATCAATCTTCGATCACATAGGTCTCTGACCACCACGTTGATCTTCGACCACACAAGTCTCTGACCACATTGATTTTTGACCACATTAGTCTTCGACCACAAAGGTCTTTGATCACCAAAAATGTGATAGTATTGTGATCCCAACGCCGGTAGTACCACCTAATGGTAGTACCGCTAGACACATAGCGGTAGTTCTGATTTTCCTAAAAAGTGCATATACTTCAATAAATTTTACAAAACACATTTGCAAATCATAGTATCATGCACACAAGAATCAACCATGATTCCCAACAAGTTACGAAACATATTTGCATACTTTTGAAATCATGACACAAAAAATAGGTACATGGGCTCAACACGTTTGCAAAACACATTCGCAAACCTAAGTCATATGCTACAAGGATTATATATGAGCTTCAACCATTTCCAAAATACAATTGCAAATATAAGCCTCGTACCACAAGGAGTAGAAAACACAGACTTCAAACACATTGTAAAACACATTCTCAATGTATAGTCCCATCTTATAAGGATTCAAAGCATGAGCCTCAACTATTTGGAAAACACATTTGCAAATAATAGTATCATGCCACGGAGAGATAGAGCAAGTGAGATTAAGCTATCAATACATGATGAGACTCAAGTTATTAGACAAGATCCCTTTTAATAGTACAGTAATCTATACTAGCAATTCAGTTTTCTAACCAAACACCAAGACCGGTGAGAACAAATATGATACTTCACTTCTATATCATATTTATGGCTACAAAGCGCCCTCACAGCACCCCTAAAAATCCTAGCACAAAAAATCTCGCAAAGCCACACCTAATACACTTAACCTCTTCCTAATTTTATATGCTAGAATCATAAACTGTGTTCGACTAAAACACAAACACGAAATCCTATCACTTCCTCAACTTAAACCCGAAATCCTTTTGAACACAGGTTTTATCCAAACTCTACTTCTTCCAAGTTATGGACTCCATTCACAACTCCTAACTCAACACGTGGCGAAACCTCTAGGATCGCACCTCTCGTATCTTCATCAGGCCTCATCAACTTCCGTGCCAAAGCCTCCAGGACCGCACCTCCTGTAGCTCCTCCACACATTATCACCTTTGATCTCCACGTGCTCCAGCGTTAGCCCGACCACCTCACGTGACATCCTCAACCGTCTGGACCTTAGATCTCCCCATCCTAGTCCCGATCCTCCTAGTCACCGACCATGATCGTCTCAGTACCCACCTGTACATGCAAACACCAAAGAAACGTTTTTCCGGCACAAGTTATTCCCATCTTGACCGTCATCAGTCCACACACTCAAACCACACATTTAACCTTCACCAACACAAAACAGGTCATCCACGACCATAATATCCAACACTTTCCAAAACACCAACTTCAGACCACTTATTCCAACCAATTACAACCGCTAAGCACGGACCAATCGCTAGCTCATCGAGTACTCGAAACCACATGTACTCTGAAATTTCTATTGCTCTGAACATTCGAGTATCACAAGCATCGAGCACACCCAGTCTATGACTACAACCATTAACCGGTAACTGCACCATCGGCTACCGAGAACCAACTGTGTACTGTAGTACCGACAACCGCTATAACCACTAGATTTTGAAATTTCTATACTAGGCATGGTATGTAATACGTCACAAGTAATTCCAATGCTAGTATTAGATTTTTTTTATTTTCTTGGATAAGCGAATCATGAGCTTCCTTTAGCTCCTCATAGGATTTTTGAAGAGATGTGTGCTCCCTCTTCAAAACCTTGAATTTTGATTTTCTCTTTTCCAAGAAATTCATTTAATACTAATACATATCCATCAAATCATCATAAGAAGGCTCATCATCGTCAAGAGTTTTTACCTTCTCCCCTTTTGCCATGAGACATGTGGGAGTGGAGAATAGCGATGGAGCCTCCTTGATGGCGATGCCCACGAGTCCCTTCTTCTTGGGAGACTCGTCCTCGCTTGAGTCGGAGTCGGAATACTCCTCATCGGAGTCCCACTCACCAATATGAGCCTCATTCTTGCCATCTTTGTGAAGCTTCTTGAAAAAAAATTTCTTGTCGTTGTAACTCTTCTTCTTTGATGATTTCTCCTTGTCATCCTTCTTGGTGGGGCATTGTGAAGCTATATGCCCCTTCTCATCGCACTCATAGCAACGGATGTTGCTATACTTGTTTTTGGAGGAGGAGTGCCACTTCTTGCCTTTTTCATGACTTGCGCTTCGAAATGAGCGCCTCCTCATGAACTTGTTCATCCTTCTCACTAGAAGGCAAACTCCTCTTCGGAATCCTCTTCGGAATCCTCGGATTCCTCACATGTCACCGCCTTGGCTTTGAAAGCGGTGATCTTCTTCACTTTGGAGGTTGATTGCTTCAAGAGCTCCTCCTTGTCCTTCTTGTATAGTTCGTTTGTGATGAGGTTGCCCAATAGTTGAGTTGATGTCATTCTTGGCAACTCGGGTGAGTTGAGAAATAAAGTCACCAACATTTCATACTTCTCCGGCAACGCCCTTAGCATTTTCCTTACAATGTCAACATCGGAAAGGTTAGTACCAAGACCTTTGAGCTCATTTACAATGTTGTTGAGCCATGAGTACATCTCATTGATATCCTCATGGGGCAACATCGTAAATGTCTCATATTTAATCCTTAGCTGATACAACTTTGCCTCCTTAACCGTGGATGTCCCTTCGTGTATTTCCGAAAGGGTGGTCCATATAGCGTGAGCCGTCTCAAGATTGCTCACTCTATTGAACTCATCCGCGTTTAAGGCTCCAAATAGAGCAGTCGTTGCTTGGGCATCTAAATGAGCGTTACGCCCGTCTTGTTCCGTTAAATGCAATGGATCAAGCGGCATAACGTAACCCTCATTCACGATTTTCCAAACGCTAGGACTCATAGCCTTTAAATAAATTGACATTCTAATTCTCCAATAGACATAATTAGAGCCATCAAACAAAGGTGCCTTTCCTATAGAGATTCCCTCACTATCCATCCTTTACTCTCTAGACGGTGAAATCTAATAAATGAGAGACCAAACTCTGATACCACTTGTAAGATCGAGGAGGCCGACTAGAGGGGGGTGAATAGGCGGTTTAAAATTTTTCTTCTAATTTAGGCTAACAATTACAATTTAACAAATTGTCTAAAGCAAGTTAGCAAGGCTCAACAACTAATCAAGATGATATGACTCAAGTGATCACTAGCACAAAGAGAATTATCCTAAGAGCAAATATACTTCTAGATAAAACAAGGTATGCTACTCTAATTACACTAGCAATCAAATGATTCTATTGAAGTAAATTGCTTGGAGAATAATGCCCAAGAGAGCAAACCACAATGAACACGATTACTTTTTACCGTGGTGATCGGAGACTTGCTGGTCTCCCCTAGTCCACGTTGAGGTAAGCCCGAACGAATCGGACCGGCTCCACAATTGAGCCTAAGCACCTCGATCACTATCGGTAGCCCTTTCCCGCTCCGGGTAGGCGAGCTCCAAGCCTTCACAACCGTCTCGGGTCTTCTCACAATCTTCTTGAGAAGATCACCGAATTTCCCACCAAGCCGTCTAGGAGTCGGCAAACTCTAAGAGAATGGATCGTCGCAGGATCAATCTACGGATGCAATGCACTTGAATTCACTCAACTACCTCAATTGAATGCAAATGTGTGAAAGTGAGGTGTGAGAGGTTGCTCTATGCTCAAGAATGATCAATGAGGGTTCAACAACATGTCCTTGTGCTGGTGGGGTCGAATTTATACCCCCACCAACCTCAATTAGCCATTGCAATAAACAATCCTGAAAAATCAGGGAAATCGGAACTACCGCAGTGCAATGTGCGGTACTTCCGGATTTCTGCAGGTGCGTCAGAATGGCTATGTCAGTGGATCAGAAGTATCCGTTGGACATTAAATGTGGTACTTCCGCCGTTGTAAGTGTGGTACTTCCGGATTCCCAGAAGTTCCGACTTGTCCCCGGTACTTCCGATCTCAAAGAGGCGAAGTGTGAAACGAGGTTGCTCTCTGGAAATAAAGTTCCGCAGTTTAACCCGCGGTACTTCCGATTTTCCAGCGGCTAAGTCGAGTTCCGGGCACTCTCTGGAAAAAAGGTTCCGCTCGGTAAACCGGAACTTCCGCCCATGCGGTAGTTCCGCAGTTCAACCCGCGGTACTTCCGATTTTCCAGCGGCTAAGTCGAGTTCCGGGCGCTCTCTGGAAAAAAGGTTCCGCGCGGGGCCCGGAACTTCCGACCTTGCGGTTGTTCCGCGGTGTACACGCCGGTACTACCGAGATTTCTGGGAATGCACAAATTTTAATTCAATTTTAATTCAAAGTCCATGCATGATCCTAAATTGATCCATGGGGCATATTTGCATATGATCAAGCACTTAGCTATGATTCCTCCTAATAGTACGGCATCTACCTAATAATCCGGTCTTCCGCCTTTCTCCTAAGACCGGTAAAAATAAAAAAACCCTAGACTATTTACCTTGTCGTCTTGGATCTCTTTGAATCATGTGAATTCTTTTTATGTGCCTCTTCTCTCTGTCTTTGAGACTAATCATTACAAACACTCAACACATATTAGTCCCATAATCAAATAACATCATTAATTACCAAAACAAATAATTTTAGGGGCCTAGATGCTTTCATACTGTTCATTTTCGAGCATTGTTCACTTCGACCATATCAGATGTAACAGCCTAGCTGTTTATTTCAAAAATTTTCGTAAAAAACTAATTTAATTTAAAATAAAATCAAGTGTTCTTTGGTTGCTTAACTTTTTGAAATTTTATTTGCCTATTTTTAGCTTTTAAAAAGGTTTTTGTTAAAAGTAATTTAATTTTTAAAAATATTATTAAATAAAGGGTATTTTGAATTTCTATAAAAATCTTATTTAAAATTAATTATTTTGAAAGCATTTGGCTTTTATATGGAGTTTTTGTGTTTTTTTGGATTTTGAAAATCAATTTCAAAGCTAAAAAGTATTTTTGTAAAAATTAAATTACCAACTTTAAGTTGAAAATATTTTTCCTAAGTCTAAAACATCCCCAGAAATTGTTGTGAATTTTTCTTGAATTTTTAGACTTTATTTGCTATTTTCTAAGTATTTTCAAAGCCTCACAGTTTTCCTAAAAATCAAAAATGAATTTTAAATCCTTTCTCTCCATGGGCTGACACGTGTCGCTCCCTGGTTCAATCCATCCTCACCCGATTTAATCTCAGCCGCTCTCATCCACTTACCCCTTCGTTGTCATCCGACGACCTTGATTTCATCCCTACCGCTCGATCTAATCTCATCTGTCCGTTGTCACTTAACCCCCTCCCTCTACATCCGACGACCCCGATTTCTCCTTGTGCTGTGTGGCATGCATCCGACCGCCCGCTCTTCCCCTCTCTTTTCTCTCACCGACAGCCAGCCCACCTGTCAGGTCTTTCTTCTCCCCCTCCTTCTTCCTCCGACCGACCTCCAGTGCTGCCCCACCCAAGCTCATAAATGGCGGCCGTTACCTCTCGATTAGCTAGAGAAATGATGCCATTAATGTCCCTCTTCACTCCCGCATTCACCCCCACCCATTCCCCTCCTTTAAGCCTCCATTACCTCACCTTCACGCGCCTCTACTTCGGTCTTAAATTCGGCGAGCAATTACTCGTCGGCGCCACCTCCTCGCCCCTATAAAAGGCACCCCTTGACACCACCTCCGGTCATCCCCAAGTGTCGCACTGAGGTGAGCTTGCCTCCCCGTCACCTCCCCTTGCCATTGCATGCCTCGGTCACCGCTGCCGAGCGCCAGAGCTCCGGCGAGCCCTCGAGCCCCGGGCGTCGCTCCGCGCCGGCGAGACCACATTAGCGTCTGAGCATGATGTGGCCTCCACGTTGCACCGTGTATGCACCACCTCGGTGCCAGCAAGCCACGTCAGAGTCCACGGTAGACCGGACCCCATGGTCAGTCTCTGTTAGCCCATGGCTGACGCCAGCCTAACGTCATAAAGCCATTTCCCATTGAAAAATAAGTCATCCAAAATCCACCGCTGACATCATAATCCGATTTTTCAGTACAAACAAATTCCGGAAAATCTGATTTATTCTTTTTTCTCTCTTTTCAAACTTCCGAAAGCCCGTTCTCCTTCATCCTAACTCCGATTGAGCCCATTCAAATTTCTAAATTCATCAAAAATTCCAATCTATCCATTCATCACCTCCGATAAATTTTAGCTCGAGCCATCTGACCAAAATTTAATGGCATGCGGTAGAAACCTATCCCAACTTTACTAGAAATTAATTTCCATCAGTTTTGGGCTGTTTGCATCCTTGTTAGTGCTCTTTAAACATGAAAAACTGCCACCATAATTTTAGCCATTACTTCGGCAATCAATTTCGGCCATTCCCTTCCTCCCCTTCACCTATAAATTGAACCACCCCCTCTCCTCATTTCCCCACCAGAAATCCAGCCAAAAAGAAGGTCTCAAGGAGTATTCCTTTGTTTGATATTTTCCAGCAATTTCCTTCCCAACCGATCTTCCGATGACTCGTTCTTCGTCGTCCAAACTCCAAATCCATTTATTCTTTTTCTTAAATTCATAATCTATCCCTCAATATATATTTTATAATTTTTGGATTTTATTTGAATTTATTTTCTTTGGTTCTTCGCGTATATATTACGACGAATCCGGAGAGTTTTACTTCGACGAATCGCAGCAGGACTTCGAGCAAGGCAAGTTACACCTTTGATCATGTTGCTCCGGGATCCGACACCAGAACACTGTAGCTTCGACCACTCCGTGCTCAAAATCTTCGATGACACCGCTCGCACGCCGTCTGATCCTCCAATGCTACTCGAACATCATTCGATCCTCTGATGCCACTCAAACATAGTCCGATGCCTTATTTCCACTCGAACACCATCCGATGCTCTAATGTTACTCGAACGCTGTCTGATACCACTCAGACCTGATTGAAATCACTCGTATCGGTCTGAAAATACTTGGACGCTGACCAAAACCACTCGGACTCGAAACTTTTGACTGCGATCGATCGAAACTTTCACAGACCTAAATTCCCATGAAACACAAATGCCAATTATTCATCATCACCATATTCACAATCATCCACATGGTCTAACAAAGCCCATCATGTAGACTAGCCGCACATTGCAAACGCATGAGGAGGAACGGCAAGGAATAGTACTCGTAGCTATTACTGTTCTGACAAATTATGGCACTATTCTTTTGGACCATGGCGGATGGCTTTTGGTTACGTTTTTCAATACGACGATGGACGATAGAGCGGTCAATGTGGATAGCGCAAATGGTTTTGAGCTCAGAAAGCCGTTTCTCGAGAAACCGTTTAGAGAAGCCATTCTATTTATTTTAGTTTTTGTAGAAGCCAAAATGACAAAAAAGCCAAAAAGAACAGAGCCTAATATATGGTTGAGTTCTTTTTTGCCGCGGCTTATAATTTTTTGCCATAGTATAAGCGCTTATGCGAACGAACTAAATACCGATAAATCACTTCTAAAGGGCTATGAAAACCATTTCATTTGTTTATTTGAGAAAATTCATAAGGCAAGTTGTAAACTATAAGCCAAAAAGAATCCACACACAACCCAGTCGAACTTAGTACTGGGGAAAGAATTGCGGGAGCGCGTCGTCCGTCTTAGCAGGCGGAGGAGGGTACGGTTGCGGCGCCTCCGCGGCTAAGTCGATCGTGCGCCTGCGGCGGCCGCGGCGCTGGCCCTTCGAGGAGGAGGGGGACTTGGCTTCTTCGTTGGCATTGGTGCCCGTGGCGTCGGCGAAGTCAACCTCGTCGTACTGGTGCGACGCGAACGCCGTGCCCCGGTGCGCCGTGAACTCGGAGAAGGCCCGGAGGATCACGATCTCATCCTCCTCCGTCCACAGCCACTGGAACAGGGGCCACTGCTGACTGCTCCCCGGCCGCCGCCGCTGCGACGGGGGCTGGGGCGGCTGCGGCGGCAGAGGAGAAGGTGGGGTTGGGGTCGATCGGGAAATCGATGTCTTCGGAATCCCCGTTAGCATAGGCGTCGGTGTCGGGAAAGGAGGAGGAGGCGACGGCGCCGGCGGCGGAGGGGTCGTCGACCACGGGAAGCATCGGATCGGAGATGGGGCTCGGCTCGAGTCGGTATTAGGGTTGGGGTTTTTTCGCTGGATAGGGCTCGACCGCTGGTGATCTCATCTGGCTGCGTTAGCGGGCCGGGTTCGGTTCCTTCCCGTGAGTTGATTGCCTTGCACTGGGACTGCAGGTGGGTCCATCGTCAAGGGAGTTCTTTTCTTTTTTGAAAAAAAAGCTCAACGAAGGAGCACGTTAACGCTTCTGCTTTATAGTTAATCTATAGTAACTAATTTTTAAACGAAATATTTTTAAATAAGATTTATATGTTAATTATAGTAGATATTATACTGATTTTAGTGAAAACAAAGCTAAGAAATAATATGGGTGACAGTTTTTTAGATGATTTTCTAGTCACATTCATTGAGCGTGATATTTTTTTTGAAGTGAATGAAGATGATATAATCGAGACTTTCATGTCCTTTAGAAAGCGTAGGTCAAAAAATCAGACAAGTAGTATTGTAAGTCTCTTTTATGTATATTTAAGACTATTAGTATGGTGTTTGAACTATTTATATTGTAATTTGTGCATGTTTCCAACTTAATCATTGAATTAAGACTTATCATATTATTTAGTGCCTGTATACCGAATTACGGTGCAAATTTTACAATTATTTACAGAATTGGCAAATGGTTTTACCGAATTGCATATGAAAATTTTGGTGCGACATACCCTTTGGTAAAATCCTGAGTCCGCCACTGACTATACCTAGATAATATAGCAATTGATCTAGACTGTTCATTTTGGATCCGTGGGACGAGATTCTCCCAAAAGCGTGCTACAGTGTTTCTCTGCCTTCGCGACGGTTCGCTTCCGCACGTGGAACTATTGAGCGCATCAGACGGCCAAGACGAGCCGCACGACAGGCGCGCCTAGAGCGTTGGATCAGGCAGGAACAGCGAGTCAGAGATCCAACGGACGAGACGCGCCCGAGCGTCAGAAGCAAGAGCTTGCGTGCGAAGTTGGTGGTGCCTCGCTGCCTGCGCTTCGCACAACCACTTCTGCTCCTCAAGAGCAGCAGCGGAAAAGGTGAGGTGAGATCTCTCTCGCAGTCCTCTCCTCTGGTTTTGTCCGCCCCAAAAACCCCGTAAGATTGGTTTTGTCCGCCTCAAAAACCCCGTAAGATTTTATCTTCTTTTTACCAATGGCCTTCGATCTCATCCTGCTCTGTTGCATTCATTTGCTGTTGATGATGTCTGTTCTTGTAGCTGAGGTCTGCTGATTGAGCACTGGGTGCCTCTATTCTTTAATCTTGAGACCCTTTTGTGAGGTTTTATCGCTCCTTGATCTTACCTCGTGTTCTTGCATCCGTTTGTTGTTGTTGCTGGCTCGCTGTTGTTGCTTTTGAAGTTGGTGGTGGTTTTCTTGGAGGAGGAGGCTAACGAGCACCGAGACTCCGTGGTGATCTATGTTTGCCTCTCCTCGTCGATCTCACTTGCTCTTTTGCATCCATCTGCTGCTGTGTTGTTGTTATTTTGCAGTTGGTGGGGGGGTTTTGTTGGAGTTGAGGCCAACGAGCACCGCGATTCCATGGTGATCTCTGCTCGTCCCTCCTCTTAGTTGCTTTTTTACTTTATTTCCTGCTTTGGTACGTTGTTCCAGAAATGGCTGTTTCTGCTTGTGATTTTTTTTCTTGACTCCTATTGTTCTTGTTGCTGTTCTTGATGCTAGTGTGCTCGGGGCAACACGGCGGTCTTTGTCTCTCCCCGTCTCTCTTTCTCGATTCCTTACTCTATTCTCTGTTTCCATATGTTAAATTAAGTCACACTTTCTTGATGCTAGTGTGGCTTGCTTTACGCGATGAAGACCAATGGTATCTATGTGTCACTTTTTGAATTTGCTTTTCGATTGCCTTCTTTTTTTTTTCATACCCAAGTGGTTTCCATTTCTTGATGCGGGTTCCTTCTTCCTGACCGAGTGATTCATTCTTGCAATACTGAACAAAAACTTCTAGGTGACCATTTTGTTTTGTTTATGTCGCTTGCACGGACGGTGTGCAGTGCCGTATTGTTAATTAGTTCGTTACCGGAAAAAGTATCTGTAGCTCATGGTTGAAAATTCACAGGTATTGAATTTTGGCCCCCCACGAAGATCCCCCTCCTCCCTCCTTAGTTCGTCTTTCTTGATGCTAATGTGCACGGCAAGCTGCTGTGTTTCTTCTTGAAACTAATTTTGTATTTTTGGGTTTTGATATGTTTAAGAGGTTCCCATTTCTTGACGTTGATTTCTTGTTTAAGACTTGACACTGGTTCGTCCTTGCGAGATGGATTCGTGCATCCTTGTATACTGCTTTTTTTCCTGTTCGTTTTCACTTCTTGTCTCACTTTGTAATTTGGTGTTATGATTTGGATTTGTGATGCTTGTATGGATTCTGTTGAGTTCTTCTTTCACTTTTGGTTATGTTCTTGTGTCAGATCTTAGGTGTAAAACATTGCATTGTTGCCCCTGAAGATTGCTAGTTCCAGATTATATAAGCATGACATAATGCATTCAGGGGGCCCTGAATCGAAGCATCAGTTACACATTTACAACCTGACATAGAAATGTTTAGAGATTTGCAATAATGACATGTCTACGTTTTCTTTCTGAAGTTTGCTTCTAGTTCTATATGCAGTAACATGATGGTGCTACTTGACTTTTTATTGCATATTTTATCAAGCTTTCTGGTATTTATGCGATCTGTAGTGCAGTTTCAGTATGTTCAGTTTACTTTTTTCTCTAGTTTTGTTTATAAAGATTTCTAGTATATTGTATTCATGCTATAATTTTTCAGGAAAGTAAACCTGCTATGGGTGTACTTATCAGCCGTCCTGCATCAAAGTTTACTGATGGAGAAGAGAATGATACAATTAAGTATGCCGTGTCATCTATGCAAGGACGGTGTGAGAAAATGGAAGATGCTGTGAGTAATCTTGCAATCTTTTGGATTATTGAGAGGATAGTTCTACAAAAATATATTATTGATTTGCAAGTAATTGCTGTGAAATATTAAGCCTAATTTGTATCCTTCTTATTCTCTAGAGTGCTGCTATCCTAGATCTAGATGGTACCAAGTCCACAACATTCTTTGGTGTTTATGATGGCCATGGAGGTTTGATCTTCACTCTTATCTTCGTATAACAAATTCCAAACCTTTCAACTGTTAGCATAACCGATCAATTCATGCATTGATTAAAATATCAAAGAATTCATAGCCCTCTAGAAAATGCAGATCGATGTTCATGTGTTTTGTCGCGTGCATGCTGTGGACATTTTACTATTCGTGTTGTAATTTTCAGCTGCCAATATTTCAGATAATCATGGTGCACAATTCTGTAATGATGCTTCAGTTCTGCATAAAGAATCAACTTAACTAATCGATCTTTGTGCCAAATGCCTACAGGGATAACATGAATTATGCCAAAAATAAAAAGAGAGAAAGAAACGAAATTGTGAGGGACCAAACATTTCATCGGTGGGAAGTTAAGAGAAAGAGTTAATATTTAATAGGATAATCACAGGGTGGCTCTTTTTAATTTTTGAGATGTTTATATAAGCAATATGTCGACTACCCAGTATATGCTTCTTTTGAGACCTATTGAAGGAGCATTCAGCTACTGGTGTTCATAACAGTCTTTTGCTATGTAAGCTGCTATGCACACAGGAATCCATAGGTTGCATTTACTACAGTAATTATATAAGATGGCCATAGTGAGTTGTTTATTTTCTATTTCAGGAGCTGAAGTAGCATTGTATTGTGCGAGACAATTTCATACTGTGCTTCTCAATCATCCAGACTATCACGACAATCTGGCTAATGCAATGGCTGTGTTTTTCAGGTTATTTTGTAGATAATTAATTCGTGTACTCTATATCATAGGCTACATAAGTTATCTCCCTTTTTTATAGTGGAAGTAGAAAAGGCAAACTTTACCCTTGTTTTGTTCATAGTTGCACTTGTTGTACGTGCAAATATGGAAAATTTTATCATTGTTTCTGTGTAACTGTTGCAGCATGGATGAGCAGTTGCAACAATCGGGTGAATGGAGGAAATTAGTTAATCCTCGTGGAAATAGTGATCGGATAGTCTGTCTCGAGAATTGGACAGAATTTGTCAAGACTGGTGTTTGTGCGAACCTTTGGCCTTTCACACAGGTAATATATCACTCCTGAATTTCTTTAAGCACCGAGTTATTGAAGAAGTTAATGAAAATTTTATCTCTTGGATAGTGTGCATATTATTATATGTAAAAAGGAAATGGAACGGGTGGGTGTGATATGGAGGCTCTATTGTTCTTTCTTGAGATGTGCTTTGGATTTGGAAGTGATACATTTAATTCCTAGCCTCGATTAGTTGTTATATCGAGTGCCTGGTTTACTGAGTTCGAGGCCGAAAGCTTCGTAAGTTCTGGTTGCACCTTGGACCATGGTTGTTACCTCCTACCCCAGATTAAGGTATTATGTGAGATATCACCTTTTTCCTTTTGAATTCGTTATTTCTTTCTTACACTGGCTTTCTTCTTTTATCGGAGCGCGCATAGAAAAGGTTTTTTCCCTGGTGGCATTCCCTACCTATTTGTTTGTAGTCTTTTCTTTGATAAGAGTTTGGAAATTGGAATTGTTTGTTATATACTTCAGTTTGTCTTTGTTTTTCCAGGAAACCCCTTACATTGGGCCGGCACACGAAGGAAGCACAGCATGCATGGTTCTCATTAGAGGCAACCAGATTATTGTTGGAAATGTTGGTGATTCTCGTTGTGTACTCTCAAGGAATGGTCAGGTGCGTTGACTATTTTCTTGTCAAATGTCTGGCTGGTACCTAATTGGCATGCCCTTTGTCATAACAAATGCATTTAGGTGGTGCCTAAAATTTCTGCTTTTTTCTATTGTATTCAAAGGCAATTGATTTATCCACCGATCACAAACCGAACCATCAGCTTGAAAGACAGAGAATTGTAAAAGCAGGAGGACAAGTAATTAGGGGAGGAGGAGTATTCAATCCACAATGGGGCATCGTCCAAATTTTTGAAGGAACACTATCATTTTCCAGAGCAATTGGTATAGTCTTGTCTGATTTCTTCTTCATTGGTTGCATACAATCTATTGCATTGTAATTGGCTTTTTTGCCTATTAACATTTCAGGTCATTTTGCATTCAAGCAGAACAAAATTTTGCCTCCTGCAGAACAAATGGTGACATGTAATCCTGACATTTCCTCTGTAAGTGCAACTACGTTGTGTTATGGTAGTATCAGTTTGGATTGCTGGATGTGATCTGATGGGAAATGATCTTTTTTTTTTTTTGATAGGTGAACATAACCGATGATACTGAGTTTCTTGTTATAGCAAGTGACGGCATCTGGTAAGTCCTCAGCTATAAAAATAACGAAGTGGTTATTTTATTATACTTGCTCCCAAGTCCAAATTTCACACAGAATATGTCAAACTCCAAATGACAGTTATCTTGCATGCTTGTTTCTTCTAGAACAATAGCGTAAATCCTGATAATTCCCAAAAAAAAAAAAACTCATCCAGGCACTCCCTTAAACTGATGGCTTGGTATTCTTGGCTTAGCTAGTTGGATATATATATATATATATATATATATATATATATAGGAAAATTACATAAGGCACCATGGTGCCTAGGCACCAACATCCGATACACGTGTATGATTGATAATTTTTTTGAGTTTGGGTATGAAAATGTTTTATACCCTTGATATATTTATGGTAAGTAAGTTTTGAACTCAGTTCAAATTAGTTTGAACTACTTTTGAGTTCAATGCAACTACAGTGAGTATATACCATAAAAATAGTTCAAACTAATTAAACTGAAGTTGAATTTAAATTTTTTCGGAGTTTGACATCTCAAATATACTTTTTTATGGGTATATGAAGATACCCACATCAAACGTTGCGAATCTCGAAGCAAATCAACGGGTATTGATATATTATGACTTATCTTGTAAGAGCTTGCTTCAAGAACCTGAGTCCGAGCATTCTCCGCTTGTATGTCTTTGGCACATCCTATTTCCTGAACATAACTGGTACGATGTAGGAGTTGCGTAGAATAAACTTGTGCCCATAGATTTTCTGCTTAATTGAGAGAATGATAATAATAAAAAGACTAAACTTACCACAGTAGTGTTGTATAGCCCACAAAGACCCAGCCACCAGTTCCCATTGACATATTTGTGTTATACCGATTAGGATCTCCTAGGGGTAGATCTAGGGGTTTCTTGTTCGGATTCGAGAGAGATACCGAGAGGGAGAGAGGATTAGGGTTAGGGGTACCGACAGTCCGATTGCGTGGAGGAGGAGTTGGCCATCGCTGGTTCGTCGATGAAGTCTGCGCACGGGCAGCGACGGTCGGGGAAGAGAAGGTCGGCGGCGGCGTAGATCCGGTGACGGTGACGGCGATGGAACTTCCCGCCGCCTACTGCGCAGCCTCTAGATCGGTCTAGAGTTTTGTCGGGTGGGGATTGCGGCTCAGGCGAACCTCGTGCTTCGAGCCGCTGGCCCCCACCCTCTATTTATTGCGCAGCGCGACGGGGGCCCATCAGCCAGTGGTTGGGCTGGGCGCCCCCGATCAGAGCGCGCTAATCGGCTGAGATCAATCTAACAATTTGTTGTTTCTTTATCCTATTTGATTATTGTGTAATTTCATTTTTTTTCCATACTAAATTCGCACACCTCTTGTATTTCTTCCCTGCAGGGATTGCTTGTCAAGTCAGAATGTGGTGGATTTCATACACCAGCACTTAATATCCGTGAGTTTCCCCCCTCATTTTCTCTGCTTGTCATGACAGTGACAAACTAAAAAAGATTCTACTGAAGGAAGAAAATTCCTCTTACATATAGTAACATTTCGCACTGAATATTCATTTGTTTGTTGTTAGAACAGTTATTCCTGTCGCATTGACATATGCTGTGATCAACGCAGGGGGAGACAGATCTTCGCGTCATCTGTGAGGCCCTTCTTGATCGCTGCCTGCCATCATCGACTGACAACATGACCGCCGTGCTGGTTCAGTTCAAGACCAGCGCTGGAATTCCTGCGCTGTCCGGCACCGAGGCCGAGGACGCCGCCGAATGGCTACGCCTCCCCTCCTGATCTGAACTTGCGGATCCTGGTTCAGTTCATCCGAGCATCTTAGCTGCGCTAGAGTTTTGATCAAGAAACGAAAGCTCCAGAGTTGGGAAGGTTACAGTGATGTTTTTCCTCTGTCGAAGACGAAGTTGATGTGATGTCACTGCGTAGGATGATAGAGACCATGCATACGAGTAGTTTCTTGTAGTAATTTCGTGATGTTTCCTGGGTATGTGGCGTATACAGGAGATTTTGCTTCGAGATATAGCAACTTGGATCCACGCACCTTTCTTCTGATCATCGCTTCGAGTACTGAAATATACTTTACCCAGTAGTACTAGTTTTATAAACGATCATTGCCTTCGGAGCTTATCTATGGTACTACGCTCTCTGATCTCGCATGTCTGATGTGCATTTCGTGAGGAAGACTACATGAAGTTGAGACCAGGAAAAAGAGGACTCCCCGATTCGAGCCAACCCCAACCCAACCTGCCCGAACTGGCGACGCCGTGCGACCGAAGCGAACCAGCCGAACGGAACCAAGGCGAGCGAGCGGCGGCGGCGAGGAGGGGAAGCAGGAGCGGCACCTCGTACTGGCCCACAAGCTCTTCCTGCTCTCCCACCCCGACGTCGACGACCTCTCCAAGGTCGCCCTCCGCTCCGACGTCCCCTCCGCCGTCAAATCCCGATGGTACATGCGTATAAATGTACATGCTTGTGTTCATTGTTTCTCTTAGAAGGTTTAATTGTATTGTACCTGGAGAAGAGTAATAATGAATGCTAAGGACTACAGTTTGCACTTTTGGTGCTCAACCCAACCAAAATTAAATAGTTTCCTGCACCCTCAACTCCAGGAGGAATTTATGTTGAGTGGTCAGTGTTAATGAATAAGTGAATTTAGTTTAGTACCACGTGGATCTGGACGAGAAGGAAGTACAAGTTTACATAACAAACTTCACTAGAAATGCAACTGGCATTCCTGAAATTTGAGTCATAAAACTATGTTGTTTTCAGTGTTTTCTGCAGTTTCTAATTACCTGTGGTTCTCTTAGTTTGTATCTAATGTTTCATTGCAGGCAAGTTTGATAAGTACTGGTTTGGTTCCTATAAGTGTAAACCTTTATTGTATATGAAGAATTGCCGATGCTGAAGAAAATTTGGGTGAGAGTGAAGTGCGTGAAGCCCATCTTGCCAGATCCTTGTACTTTATAACTTATAAGGGTTGGCAAGAAGGTATGAACTTGTTTACCTCTATATTATATGCGAGGCCTGGTTGACAAAGTGCATGTTCTAACTATAGCTGTTTACATTTTCTGAAATCAACGTTGTAGGAAAAGCATTGTAACAGCTTAAAGCTACTTAAGGAAAAACTGTAGCCGTAGGCCAAAAGATGGATCTTGTGTTCTACACTTTGCAAATTGGCCTTTTCTACATGGACTTTGATCTCATCTCAAAATCCATTGACAAAGCAAAGAAGTAAGTTATAAATTTGTTTGTGGAGTTCCATTCTGCCATTTGACATGATATCTGACCACTTCTTTTACTCATCGAAGCTTGTTTGAGGAAGGAGGTGACTGGGAGAGAGAACCGATTGAAAGTATACGAAGGCTTATACTGCATGGCAATAAGAAACTTCAAAAAAGCTGCCAGCCTATTTTTAGATTCCATTTGGACTTTCACAACTTATGAATTATTTTTGTATGATACTTTCATCTTCTATACAGTCTTCACAAGTATCATCTCATTGGATCGTGTATCTAAAACAAAAGGTATTTCAACTGTGCCCTGTCTGCTCTGTTTTATTATTGCCTCGGTAACAAGGAACTTGATAGGTGGTAGATGCACCAGAAATCCTGGCAGTGATTGGCAAAGTACCTCACCTCTCCGAGTTTCTCGACTCCCTGTACAATTGCCAGTACAAGCCATTTTTTGTTGCATTCTGCAAGTGTAGATATATAAGTGATTTGTCCACACTGTTGCATTTATAGTTTTGATTAGTAAAACATTTGTGTGGCCTGTATTAATATCTGGTCTATTATTATTTTCAGCTGGCTTGACGGAGCAGACCAAGTTAGACCGTTATCTTCAGCCTCATTTCCGCTACTACATGAGGAAAGTGCGCACTGTGGTCTATTCGCAATTTTTGGAGTCATACAAGAGTGTGACAATGGAAGCAATGGCTTCCGCATTTGGCGTGATTGTTGATTTCATAGACTAGTAAGTGCTGTCACACAGTTTCAGTAATTCTATCTATTTGATTCACATGTACCATACATCCCTTTTTTCTGTGCCGTATTCATAGGGTTTCCCTTGCACTCGTTGTAGGGAACTGTCACGGTTCATTGCAGCTGGGAAGCTTCACTGCAAGATAGATAACTGGTGTTCTGGAGACAAACCGTCCTGATGAGAGGAATGCTTTCTACCAGGCGACAATCAAGCAAGGGGATTTCTTACTGAACCGCATCCAGAAGCTATCACGAGTCATTGACCTGTAAAAGTTGCTGTTTAGGTTGGAGCTCGGATCCTTCAACGCCCTGCAAAAGTTCCCCATAAAGGAAGGTTTCTTCAGCTTACTCACTTAGGCTCCAGAAGAAAATGAGCAGTGTCTGGCTCTGCTCACCTAGTGGAGGGAATTTGTGTTTTATATGCGAATTCAACGCATGTATCTCAGATTTTATAGAAGAAGGAAAACGCAGATCAACACATGGACCTTTCTTCTGTGGTGAATCTGTTCATTCATTTCGAGTATTTATCATCGATGCACAGCTTCTTAAACTGTTTGTTTGACATCTCTCATTTGTGCTATTTGATTAACCTTCCGACATACATACTCTGAAATGCAACACCTTAATGCATGCATGGTGCTATGCTCTGTTTCTAAAACCTGCTTAGACAGATGAAATTTCCATCAAGAGAATTCAGATTCAAGGTCATAACATCATTTTGCACGCTATACAACCATTTGCTGTTTCAAGAAATGAAATCAATATACAGCTGCAATCTTCGCCATTCCGTACGTCCATCCAAATACCGACTACTAAGATTTTGTGAGAAAGGAACAAAAGTTACAAAACGCGTTATTCACAAGGTTGTTACACATTCTCTTTGCAAAATTTAAAGCTGGAGAAACTACAGAGCAGCTCTGGGACACAGCAAAATTACAACCGGCAGTTCACTTGTTGGACGACCCTTGGTGTGCTTAGTGATACAATCAGCTCTCCGTCTCTGAAAATTATAAATTGGAATCATGTGATTAGATCAGAAAATTTGAAGATTATGGCTATAAAAGGCTAAGGCCCATTCAAAACAGCTTTTTGCTTCTGTCTTCTAGCTTCCAGAAGTCAGAAGTCGTTTTGAATGAGTTAGCTTTTTACTGTGGCTTTTTTTCCTTTACATTGTCCGTAGAGATATAACAGTTCTTTTATTTTTTTTCCTCATTTTTCTTCATTTTTCTTTCATTGAATAGCTTAGCTAAAAGCTAACAACCGCTGCAATGCACATTTCAGCCAAAAGCCATATGAAAAACTGTTTTGAACGGGACCTAAATATTCACATAATCACATTCCACAAATCAGTAATGCGTTGGTGGAACATTGTCTCTACTTACTGATCCCCTGCTTCTGCTTCTGCTTCCTCTTGTTTCGTCTCTTCGAGCGGGGCTTCTCTTCTTCTGATTCTGCTTCTGCCTCTTTGCTGACAGAACCTGTAATCTGCGCAAAGGACTCTTTGGCACCAGCGGTTACATCACCGAAGAAGTCCTTCACCTTGTCAACCACAGTTTTGAGCTCTTCTTTCTTTGGAAGCTGAGGTAAGTAGTCGTACTGTTAATGATAAGCTATATTACTTAACACATGTTTACTTAAAATATGAACATTTGCTATGTAAAAAATGGCTCTTTTTCTTTCTCATGTGGAGGTCTTCTGCATAGGAGATCTTTCCAAGGCATTTATTTTGATGTCCATATATATTACATTCTGCGCTATACTATCTAGTAGGCCATGATAATTTGAAATTATGAAATGTAAGGTAGAGGGGCAGATTACATTAAGTCTCGCAAGTGTCGGCCTAGGATTTAAGATTCAAGGTTGACTACTGATGGGTTTCAACTTGAATGCCCATATGAAATTGCGACGGAACTCAGAAATTTCAAGAAATAAGGCGATGAGAATAGAGATGCATTAGAGAGAAACGTACTTCGATCACCTTGCTTGTCGTCAGTGCAGCCCTTAGGTTACCATTCTCCTGCTCACGCAGATGAGGAGTAAATTGCAATACTCCATTTCAAGCTAAAAACTTAACCAAACAACCTATCCTTCCGCGGTTAAGGATCAGAAAATTACCACCACTTTGTAACCATATCGAAACTCGTTTTCTGTCCTCAGCACGCGGTACTGCTCCTTTGCTGTGTCTATTATTTCATCCTCATCCTTTCATACATCACGCACAGGCACATCAAAACAGTCAGTTGTTAATTGCGTGTTAGAGCTCTACATAAACAAGTAGACTCCTATGGTAAACAAAAGCAGGGGGGAGGTCAATATTAGTACTTTGTAAATGACGGCGGCGAGGTTCCTAGCGAGAGTGTCCCTGTAGATGTACTTGCCGAGGAAGTTGTCCTTCGCCGCGAGCATAATCTTGGCGGTCGTGCCACCGGTGACGATGTTGAGCGGGTACCAGAAGTACACCTGCAGAAAGCGCAAATCTTGAACTGCTCGCAGTGGAATCAACTGCGGAATATCGAGAAGACGATTTCTTGATGAGGTTGTGAAGAGGAATCAGGAGGCACGGACATTGGCTGTGCGGACGAAGATGACGAATCGGGGATTTCCGTCGTCCTCGATCTTTGGGAGCGGCGGGGGGCGCCGCTGCTGGAACTGCCGGTCCGAATAGCCCCTCCCCCGGGCCTCCACAACTAGCGCACGCCTCGCCGGCCTCACGGTCTGAGCCAGCTGCCTCCTCAGCAGGAAGCCCGCGCCGACCTCGCCAGGTGTCAGCTGCCGGAGCCGCGCCGGAGACGGAGCCGGCCTCAGCGACACGCCGCCCACCACCTCCATAGATGCCTCTGCTTTGCGTTGTGTGACGGTCCGTCGAGGGACTAGAAGAGCAGCAGTGGAGGCGAGACGAGGAAAGATAAGGAGCTTATCTGGTGGTGGGGAGCTGGACACTGGACGTGTGGGTCCGAGAGATAATGGTGGGCTCTAGTGTCAGTGAGTAGCTCTGGTCTTCCTGCGGCTCTTTTTTTGGGAAGTGGTAAAGCCCACCAGACTGTTTTTTAGCCAAAATTAGTCAATTTTTTTATGTATATGATATTTTTATCCATATTTATAACATTTTTACATATATATATAATATTTTAACATGTATGTAATATTTTTCGGCGCAAAAATATTTCACACATGAGAAAAATATTGCATACATATTAAAATGCTATAAAAATGGACAAAAACTGTTACATACATAGACACAAAATGTTACGAACGTGGGAAAAATATTGCATACATGGGTTTTCCATATCTGTAACATTTCTTCTATTTATACAATATTTTTTTGCGGACAAATATTATATATATGTTAAAATATTGTATGTATGGATAGAAAATATTGTAAATATGATGAAAAATACTGCAGATATAGGAAAAAATCGACTGGTTTTTACTTAAAAAAGCAGCCGGGTGTGGCATAGGCACTCCTTTTTTTCAGGGCTTGCAGCATACGTGGAGTGAATAGGAACAGCGGTCTGTCTGTATTTCCTGAATCGAAGAAATACAGACGCACACCAAATACGACTGCGTGGCTTCGTGTGCGGATGCCACGTCGCACATGGACGGCCTTCCATATCGTACTACGTAGTGCGTGTGTATACACATGCACTTTTGTGTAGTTGTGTGTCTGTCAGTTCATCTGGAGGCAGCAGTATTTTCAGCATGTCAAAATTGAAGCGAATTATGGCAGGAAGTGGAGTTGTGCTGCTCAATCTGTCTCGGAGTTAAAACATGCGGCCACTCAGGATAATTTAATCGTATGAGTATCAAATTTGAGGGATTTTTTAAAATAATCTTTTTTATTTAGAAATACCAAATTATATCGTATTTTTATTTTTCACAAAAGTATCCCCTGTAGCCGAACCGTTGGGCGACTGGACCCTGTCGCCCAACGGGCGAGTGACATGCAGGCAGTCACCCAACCGTTGGGCCACGGGGATATAGTCGCCCAACGGTTGGATGATAGGTGTTGTTGTCCAACCGTTCGGCAACAACACCTCCTGTCACCTAATGGTTCGGCGATTAGAGCTAGACTATTTTTTAGAATTTTTTAAATAATCCTATTTTTATTCGGAAATGCAAAACTATAGCCGCGATTTTATTTTTTACAAAAGTAACCCCTATAGCTAAACTATTTTTTATTCAAATATGACATTGAATAACGTCTGTTGATAATGTTGTTAGACTATAAAGTGATGCTATATGACAGTTAAGAATATTTTAGGTAGTCAGTTGTATGTTATATGGCAAAGAAGTTAGTGTTTGAGATCTTAATTTTTAAATACGAATACAACAATATTAAAGATATCACATAGTAAGTATGAAATTTAAGTATTACAGAAATAACAAAAGTACAGCTAGCTAGCGCAGGCAAACAGCCCTACTAGGCCCCCAACAGCACCCCCTCTCTCGTCACCACGGCCCACTCCAACTCCACGTCCTCCCGTACAACCCCGCTTAGGCCTTGTCCTCAGTGCCGAGTGTCGGGGCCTCGGCCCTGATAGGGAAAGATGGTCAGGAGCCCTAGTCTGACGAGCTCCCAAAGCCGAAGGGATGTACATCATTGGCGGCTGTGTAGGTACTGGTGCACCACTGAGCTGTGACCCAGAGAGAACCTCAGAGGGTGTGGGCTGAGGTGCCGGGTCTACGTCCGCAAAGTAGTCGTTCATATTCGTGTCGCTTGAGAGGCCCCAAATCTCTTAGGGAGCGCAAGACCTGCAGTGCAAATATCGTTAGCTCGTTAAGTAAAGCGATGTGAGCAAACAAACAGAGGCTCGGCGTACCCTCGGCTAGCACCATGATGCATGCAAAGCTGTCCGGAGCGAAGTCCACCAGAGTTGTCAGTAGGGAGGCGTCGAACGGGAAGTATCGCAATCGCTCCGACCTAGCCTAGACCTCTCCGTCGTCCCCGACCACATTTGGTGTCGGACCGTCCTCGTCTATGGTATGCACCATCCGGGAGAGAGGTAGTAGACCAACATCGCTGAGTCTACGAAGCAAAAAAGGTTAGTACACAAGCTACGTATGACAAGAAGATAGTGTCATGGAGATGCAAACATGTCTATCCAGCGTGGGTCTAGCCTCCAGGCCACTCGAGGTGTCCGCGTGCAAATCACCCCAAGTCAGTTGCATTGTCCGTGCCCCCAAAACGCGGGACACGACGCGACATGCGATGCAGTCTGTCTACGCACTCATCCAGCAGGGCGAAACACCAGTCTGATCAGCGAAGGTCATGAGCCATACCTGTAAAATGATTTTTAGATAGCATTTACGCGCAAAAAAATATCGAATATAAAGCAGGGATAAATTTAACTTGTAAACAAACAAGACAGTACTAGGCTAGTAAGACAGTACTTACAACAGTAATGAAAATGAGATAGTACCATAACAGTTACATAAACAGTACATGCAACGTGCGATACATTTACTAAGCACTACATATATCAAATGTAGCAACTAACAAAGTACAGATAGCAATGTACAATGATTTATAATCCTGATGCCACTTTGCACACTCGAAGAAGTGGTTTCGCAAACCATGCCGGTGTGCCTACTCGTCAGCAGGTGCCTTGCATCGTTTGGCTGTGTGGCCCTCCTAGTCGTAGTGCCCGCAGCATCTACCCAACGCCCTGGCTTGCTCTTCGGCCATATCATTGGTAATACGATGACTCTGTCAACGACCCTTCCCACCCTTCAACATGTCAACATCTGGAATCCAGGTCTCTATGCAATATCCAAGGTGACGAAGTTACCCACAACCTGGAATCCCCTAAGCTCGCCACACCACACCTGCATCACGCTTTCCTTCAAGAAATACTTGGACATGAAATTCGAAGGGTTCATGTGCACAGTCTCGCATGCGGTAAGGACATGAGAGCATATTTTGTGTAAGAACAGACGGTTTGTAGCTGAAATTGTCTGACTATTACAAATGGTTTGTAGCTCAAAACCGTCTGTGAAATACTGCATCACAGATGGTTCGAAAGCTGTCTGTGATGATATCATATTATTACTAACCCATAAACTCAGACGGCTCATAAATACTGGTTTTGAACCATCTGTAATGATGTTTTTGAACCGTTTGTGATGATATATTCTACAGTAGTGTGGTCGTACTGAGCCGGAACCTCCATGGAAGTCGCCGTCAAGGTGGGGCCGACGTTGTACAGCTCGCACGATGCCGTCGGGGACGGGGTGGTGCACCCGGAGGCGAGAGCCGCGTGCACGGCGGTGGAAAACAAGTCGTAGGGTGGAAGCGGAGGGAGTGGCCCGATCGGCTGTAGCAAAACCTCCAAGGACGTCGTCGATCGTCAAGGTGGCGCGCGGAGGACGTACGAGTAGGGAATCCAGCGGATGGCGAGGATGAAGACGAGGGAGAGCGGAGGGGGGAATGGCAACATTTAGGGGTGCATGAGCTGCCACGTCTGCTGATGGCCGGTACCATGCACGGCCGATTCCGAGCTGGACTCCAAAAGATTTTGGGACAGAAAGCGTTCATGTCCGTAGTCCTTACGCAACTGCACCCGCTTACCCTCTCCCCTCTCTCTGTTTTCTTTCTTTCGAGAAATACTCCAATTAATCGCGCGTACGGAGTCGATCACAATTAAGGCACGATAGTTTGCAGATTCCTGTCACTTACGTTAAAAAGCCGTTCAGTTGGGTGCAAGGTGCGCCGGCGGTGATGGTGCCAATTAGACGGACCCCGGCAGACGTACGTCAGGTCGATCTGCTCGGCCGCGCGGATGGGTTGCTGCGGCCGTGCCCGTGCGGCTGCCTGGGCAAGGCGAGCAGGCGCAGACGCGCATCCACCTGGTCACGAGCTGTGCTTCCTGCGTGGGTGCTTGTCTCGCCGTCGCCGGTCTCGGCATGGCAACGCATGGACGGATGCTCTGCTAACGCAGCCTAAATTTACCTTGGTCTTGTCTCGCTTTACTTAACATTGGTTCTCCTTTCTCCACAGGCTGAACTGACTAGTCGTGGTGATTGAAAAAATACTGTAGCTGACAGAGACTTATTTAACATAATTAAATTTAAAAAAATTTAAAAATTTAAAAAATATGTTAGCCCATTACGTATAATACAAACAAATACGGGAAAAAAAGAATCGGCAAAAAAGCTCAACAAAAAGCCAAAAGTTCAGAAAAAGACGAAATTTATAAATAATGACAAATAAGCTGAAAGTTAAAAGCTAAAGCCAAAACGATCACAGCAGATCTTGAAGGCGCAATCTTTATGCCCCGTTTTTGTTGGTGCTAGCTAGGCACGGTGGCACCCAATGAGATCGACCAAAAGATCTCCCGTAGTCCGGTCAAGTAGCGCGAATGAACGTGTGCTCCGCCCCTGTGCATGCTTGACCAATGCAGTCTGCATAATTTTGGAAAAGGGACTTCGGAGCAGAGATCATGTCCAGACCGATCTAGATGATCAGCCTGAAAGTCTGCACGAGTTGAACAGATCGTTGAACGAATAGCCAAGGCCGCCTATAAATCAGAGCCCTTGCTGTTCTCACCTGATTTCTGAACACACATACGCTTGCCTTTCATAGTATTGTAATATATGAAACTTTGGGGTTGTTGCTGTGATTACAAACATCCAAGATTTCAACTTTCAAGTCAAACTCCAGGCTAGAGAATCAATATTTTTTAAGAGTAAGTTACACTTTGCATTAGGTAACTTGTCCTTTGTCTCATTTTGTAATAAGATTAATTTATACTTTTATTTTGCACCAAGGTAGACCAATTAAATTACATTAGCCAATCAATTCCAATCCCAAACAAAGCAATTAAATTGAAGGGGCGGAGTTATCAAAATTGTGTATACCGATTTGTCATTACATAGAGCTGGTTAGGGCTAAATAGGTTTGGGCTAGTGTAAAGTGAAATTTTATTTAGTTCACCCTAGTAAAAAGTAAAAGTATAGATTAACTTTGATGCAAAGTAAAATAAACCATAAGTTATCTAGTATGAAGTACAATTTACTCTCTCTTTTTTATGTACCGGTGTAGAAGATATTATTACGGCAATTATCCATACAACATGCGAATGATGATTATTCTAGCACTCCCTTGCTCTGTTTATTTATGGTTTGTTGAGACGTCACTGATGCGTATGCTGTATGCAAATGTTTATTTATCACGTTAGAATATTCATACGTGATTATTAGCGCCTTGACGTCACTGATGATTATTCATAGGTCAAAATGAAAGGAACGGAATGTGACCGCCAGTATCATTCATGCTGTGATTTCAGCCAGGATAAGATTGACAAGATCCCGTTCTCAGGATACATGTCGGAGTTGGGTTCAGTGCGTCCTTATCCTGATAAAAATAACTTGTTTGCTTTTGCAATTTGGTTTAAAACTAATAATTAGTGGGTGAATTTGTACTCCGATGTACTCTCCTCCGTATCTAAACATAAGTCATATTTGAATATCTGTGGCGTCTGATGCAAAACTTTGATCACATTTATCAATAATATTCTGGTGAAAATAAAAAAATAGTTTGCAAATATTGAATAGACAAATCTAATGATATTACTTTTAAGTTGTTAATTTATACTTTAACAATATTAATAATCAAATATTTGAATTTTTGACCACACGGATTATACTTAGAAATGAAAGAGGCTAGCATTTATTCTTCATAAACGAACTAACGATTAACTTATAAAATGGGAATGTTAGCCATTGGTAAAACCATTCAGTTTCGCACGCCATTGAATCCTCCGTTTCAAAGCTTATTCAGTTAATATTACTACGCTTTGCTTTGTTTTTCTACGATAATAATGTTAACCTTTTGCGTGGAGCCCCTTGTCAATTCCCAGTGTTACATGTTTGGCACAGCAACAGTGCACGGTTGGTGGGACGGTAGGCGGGTCAAAGCGGCGCGGACGCCGACGGCGCGTCCGCAGGTATAAAACCGGCGGCGAGGAAGGAAACGAGTGCGATCCATCGTCTCACCAAAGAAATATTCCCACAACCTCCCTCCTTCGGAAGTCAAATTCCATCGTCACTGCATTATAGTCTTCTCCTCTCCATACAGCTACTGAGCACTGGGATTTCTCTTGTTGGGTGTTCTTGGTTGATCGGTTGGGGGTCTTGTTTAAGAGTTCTGCGCCATCGATTTCACTCCTGAAGGAAGGATTGCGTTGCGGCTTGGAATCTCGTCACTGGCAAGTCTTCTGTGTGTGCTTCTGTTGCTGTGGATCTGATTTTGTTCTTGATTTATCGATGCCCTGGTGTTCTTGTTTCCAGGTCATAATTTAGTATGTTTCATAATTCGAAGTTCCATTCTTGAAAACGGAACTGCGTGCACTAGAATTTTTTGAGTTTAATTCGGGGATCGTGTGTTCGTTGGTCAGTCGGTTGGTTCTTGCTCTGTTTTTAGGGAGTGGTTGGATTGGTTGTAATATGCTGTATCTCTTCCTCCTTAATCTCTTCTTCGGTAGTTTGCTGGTAATCTTCTTATGAAACAAGTTTTTTAAGCAACACCCTTGTGTTACGCCACTAATGGCTAGGATATTTCTCACGTACTGTAGTCATGAAGTATATGCAATTGTTCATTATACTGTCAATTTGTTTGCTTAACTTTTAAAGGCTATATTCTAGGTTATTTATTTGAACAACTTAATTGTACCTTTGCAATATTCTTAGGTTTATCTCTGAAGGAGGAGAAAACCATACAGTTTATCATGTCTGGATCTTCCCCATCATCGGCACGGAATAGCTTTCGTTCTTTGTCAGATTTGAAGGACCTAGACCTTTCTTCAGAGTCTGGTTGCTTGTCCATTGTCGTACTTGGTGCTTCTGGAGACCTTGCTAAGAAGAAAACTTTCCCAGCACTCTTTCATCTTTTTCAGCAGGTAATTTGATTATAACTAGCAATTTCTTACATATTAACTATACTAACTTAAAAAATGCGATGCAAAAGGAGTCAACTAGTGCAAAAGATGATCGATCTGTGTTGAGCTAATCAGCTTGCACCCGAGTGTACAGAAATAGTAGAACATCATTTTATAATGCATTGCATGTCACATACATAATGTCTCTCAGGTTGTCACGCTTACACATTTGTGAATCTTACTATCTGATATCGATAGGGATTTCTACAATCTGAAGAAGTCCATATATTTGGGTATGCAAGATCAAATCTTTCTGATGATGGATTAAGAGAACGCATTCGTGGGTAAGATTCCTTGAACTGATATAAGGATTTTTGTGTATAAATAACGCTATGGTTTGTATGATGAGGTCTTTCCTGTTTCCTCCATTTTTAGTATGCTGGAAATCTTAGTTCCATCAATTTTTGACCCTGTCTGAATATCATGCTTTTATGGTTGCAGATATCTCAAAGGAGCTACAGATGAACATCTTTTACAATTTTTGAAATTAGTAAGTTTCTAATATTATGCATAACTCCTGATTCGTTTAACAATGAACATCTTTCACAATTTTTGAAATTAGTAACTTTCTAATATTATGCATAACTCCTGATTTGTTCAACAATGAACACCTTTCACAATTTTTGAAATTAGTAAGCTTCTAATATTATGCATACTCCTGATGTGTTCAACTTAGTGACCACGTTTAATGTTCTTACAGATTAAATATGTTAGTGGTTCCTATGATAGTGGGGAAGGATTTGAATTGTTAAACCAGACAATTTCAGAGCATGAAACAACAAGGAACAACCAGCCGGGAAGCTCCCGTAGACTATTCTATTTGGCATTGCCTCCATCAGTCTATCCCTCAGTGTGCAAAATGATAAGATCATACTGCATGAATCCTTGTAAGTTACTTTTCCATAGTTTTTTGCTCTCTCTCTCTCTCTCTCTCTCTCTCTCTCTCTCTCTCTCTCTCTGAACTTTGTAAGGTAATGCACTTCATTGGAACTTGGAAGTACTGAAGCTATCCAATAACAAGGCTTGAAATATAAGAAAAATAGCTGACTTCATTACGTATTTACGATCCATTCTTGTTTTCTATTCTAAAATGAATGTTTACCTTGTGGATCAAAACATGCAAACTTCCAACTTTGTTACGGTAAGCATGGTTCAACTTCTGAGCTCACCAGTTCGCTGCCCAGTTCTGAGTCATGCACTCTTGTTTCTCCACATTGCTCTTTCATTAAGACTGATGAAAAATTAAAAAGCCAGAGTTCATGTAGTTTGTCAAAATTTGTGGTTTTCTAGAAGTAATTTGGGTGCAGCAGCGATTCTTTTTCTGGATTATTGTATGAACTTTTATGTCATAACGCACTAGTAAAGAAAGAAAACCAAGATTGATTATTTAATTTTCTCAAGTTCAGATAATTTTGAAATTATACTACGCTAAGATTGATTAATTAATTATCTCATGTTCAGATAATTCTGAAATTATACTACACTATCTTGTATTAATTCATGGTATCCACTCATGTTGTACATTCAGCTTCACATACTGGTTGGACAAGGGTTATTGTTGAAAAGCCCTTTGGGAAGGACTTGGACTCTGCAGAGGAACTTAGTGCCCAACTTGGAGAGTTGTTTGATGAACAACAACTCTATAGAATTGACCACTACTTAGGAAAAGAATTGGTCCAAAACTTGGTAATTTGTTTGACTTCAGTGAGATGTTTATTTCCTACATGCAACTGTTTCTCATAGTGTCATATTTGCAGCTTGTTCTTCGTTTCGCAAACCGCTTGTTTTTGCCTCTCTGGAATCGTGATAATATTGATAACGTACAGGTAAGATCCTTCCATAGTTGGTTAGCACACTTTCATTTGCCATTTTTAGACCTTCGCTAGATTTCTAATCTTAGAGCGCATCCTTCACTGTTTATTTAAAATTAATAAATTGTGGTTAGAAAAGATGTAGATTTGGATGGTCCAATCATGCGCGCTTACATGCAGGGTTCACAATTTCGGCGAAATCTTGCTGAAATTTCAGAAATTTTGTTTCTTTCTCTACCCAACGAGAAAAATTCATTTCAGCCAAACATTTTCGTTTTAATTTGAATTATGAAGGGTTAAAGGATCTTGATATCCTTCACTGAGCACAAGATTTCTTCTAGCCCAATGGCTAGTCTCCCCATGCGCGCCCCCTAGGTCCGGGGATTGAATCCCACATACTAACCCTGCTTACTGTAATATCTCTATCCTTCAGATTGTATTCAGGGAGGACTTTGGGACTGAAGGACGTGGA
Source organism: Dendrocalamus latiflorus (assembly GCA_017311315.1). Taxonomy (NCBI): domain Eukaryota; kingdom Viridiplantae; phylum Streptophyta; class Magnoliopsida; order Poales; family Poaceae; genus Dendrocalamus; species Dendrocalamus latiflorus. The sequence goes on along the minus strand of CM029609.1, from coordinate 18,955,759 downwards.
GGATATTTTGATCAATATGGGTATGTCGCAAGTAACTACATTTGCATTGAAGTTCTTTTACTGAAAACTGTTTTTTGTAAGTACATACAAGTGATTGTGGAACTGTGGTGTAGAACGTCACTTCTATATTTTGTAAATGGTTCTCCACTGGTCCTATTAAGTCCTTTGATCCTGTACTATTGTGCATTTTTTTTTCTCGAACGCGCAGGAGAACTGCGCATCATTATATTAAGAAGAACAAAGGAGTCTAAGAAGACTCGTACAAACCTCACCAATTAGGCGAGGCTAAAATAAAAGGCTGAAAACAATGCCCCCAAGACAAACACAACACCTATGGCCAAATGGAACAAAGGCCTTTGGCCCCCGCCAAGCACCACAGCTTGGCCTCCTCTCTAATATCTTGCAAAACAATGTTGACATTGGGCGGGGTACCGTCGAAAATGCAACCATTCCTATGCTTCCAAATCCGCCAAGCCACCAACACGACCAAAGAGTTAAAGCCCTTGCGTCGCTGCTTAGGGACTTGGTGCAAAGCTTGATGCCGCCACGAGGTGAATACCAGATCATCAGGTCCTGGAGTTAACCGCTGTAATCCCACCAGAGTAAAAACTGAGAACCAAACACTTCTTGTGAACACGCAAGAAGTGAGTAAGTGCTGAATAGATTCATCAACTTGATCACATAGTGGGCAGCACTCAGGGTGAACAAGACCACGCCGGGCCAAACGATCAGCGGTCCAGCAGCGATTAAGCGAGGCTAACCACACAAAGTATTTGCAACGAGGAGGAGCCCAGGTTTGCCAAATCTCCTTCCAAGGTGCAAACTCTACCGCCCCCACAAAGAAACGGCGGTACGCTGATTTAGTTGAGAAACTGCCCGAGGGGGATGGCTTCCACACATGCTGATCCTCCACGCCAGGAGTGAGCCTCACTCGGGCGAGAACATCCCAAAGACCAAGAAACTCCTCCATTACTGGAGAAGAAAAATTGCCTCTAATATCATGAACCCAAGTATTGTCAGTTAGAGCTTCTTGGACCGTCCTTCGACTGACAGCTCTCTTTGGCACATGTGCACGAAGTAAGGGGGCGAGGTCCATTAAAGATTTGCCATGTAGCCATTTATCACACCAAAAGAGGGTCGTGCGGCCATCTCCCACAATAGAAAGGGTCGATATGGAGAACATAGCTGCTGAATTGGGGTGTACCTGAATATCCAACCTAGCCCATGGGCGATCCGGTTGGGTCTTTTGGAGCCATAACCACCTCATGCGCAGCGCCCATCCGAGGATTTCCAAATCAAGAATTCCCAAACCGCCCAACTCAAATGGTCTCATGACCCGGCTCCAAGAAACAAGGCAATGTCCACTATTGTGCATTTGAAAATACACTAATTGCACATTTCTGATTGCTTTGGTTTTTGCAAAACACGCTTAAAGTTCTTTGCACTTTATGGCAACCAATTTTCTCTGAATTCAAAGTCCATTGCTACACGCCACACTTTATGAGTTAAACAGATTTTAAGACAAAAATTGACTGCATTCTGGTGTTTATGTTACTTAACTCTTAGAGGCCCCCCATGTATTGTTATTCCTCTTCTAGCAGTGTGAATCTCTGACCTCACTTTTGTTGCTGCAGTATCATTCGTGATATCATTCAGAACCATTTATTGCAGGTAAGGATAATATTTGGATGTTCTTTTAGTTTATAGCATAATTTTGCAAACAATTTTTTTTGTACATTTGCCTCCTCGTGTGAATTTATAGTAGCAATTAATTACTGTGTAGACTGCCCAACATTTTACTGACAATCATCCATAATGGTTATTGTTTTGTAGAATAACCGCTCTTATGTTAGAAAAAAATCTTCTGAGCATGCAGAGCAGCTGCCTGTTACACATTAGATTTCCTTGAAAGAGAATTCTACTGTTTTCAGGAATTGAGAGCCCTGGTTATTGACTATTGCTCTTATCTTCAGGTCTTCTGCTTGGTGGCTATGGAAAAGCCTGTCTCTCTTAAGCCTGAGCACATAAGAGATGAAAAAGTCAAGGTTCTTCTCTCTATTTTTATCAACCAACTTATACTACATTTTGCAGTTCTACTGAACAGAAAATCTACCTTTGGGCTTTTTCTTAATGTGATACCAAAGTATGAATCTTATATCCTTCATCGTTTGTTGTTGCTTACAAATACATTCATTTTGCCCTTTTAAATCACGATGTCAGGTTCTTCAATCAGTGATTCCTATAAAGCATGACGAGGTTGTCCTTGGACAATACGATGGCTACAAGGTTGACCCTACGGTGCCAGATGACTCCAACACCCCTACTTTTGCGTCTGTTGTACTAAGGGTACACAATGAAAGATGGGAAGGTATATGTTACAAGATTAATTATAAACTCAAAAGTCACAGCATCAAGTTTTGCAGACTTCTTTAATCCAATCTCCACATTGTTGTTCCAACTGAACCCCCTGTTTTGGGACATAGTTTTGTTTGTGCTTCATTGTGCATAAAAGCTTCGGCTTTTGCTTGGAAAATTTCAATTTTGCATATGTCTATATTGTACTGGAAAAAATGAATCTGCATTGCAATATACTTTCTGAACCTCTGGATACTGCTATGATATCTTTTCTTTCAGCACCAACACATGAATAATTGTGTGCTGCAGGAGTTCCTTTCATTCTCAAGGCTGGTAAAGCACTAAACGCTAGGAAAGCAGAGATTCGTGTGCAGTTCAAGGATGCTCCGGGTGACATTTTCAGATGTATGTACTAAATGTTGTTCTCGTTTTTAAACATGTCATCATCAAGTCTGTTCTTGCAAAGCCACTAAATATTATGTGAAATCACTTTCTTCTGAAATATCCGAGTCAAGAGTTAATGGAGACTGGACCTAGGAAAGACATTGTTTGTTTTATATTGAGTAATGTAGCATATGTCTATGCTTTGATATGAAAGAAAGCACTTGCTTAAACTATCGTAAGGAAGCGATACCTCAGTTTTGAGAGCACACTCCCTGTAATAATCACCATATTAGATTAGTTAAGCATAAGATGGTTTACTACATGCTAGGATACTTAATTTGCACTAAGATTATTGCTTTTGGTTTGACCTTAGTACCGTACTAATTGGTATAGACGTCTGGTCGCTGATTCTGCGACATAGGTTGACCCTTCTTGTGTGTGTTTAGTACCTTTGGAGGAGTATTGATCATTTTCTCATGAGTAGTAGGGCTCAAGAAATGTGGCATAAACTTTTTTAAAAAATGTGTATTTAGTACCTTTAGAGGATAATTGATAATTTTCCTCTTGAGATATAGGCTCAAGAAATCTGGCATAAATGATAACATTTAAACCCCAAGGTAATCTTAAGCCTTAACTAAATGGGGGCAAAAAAATATCAATACAGTTAAATGCTGCAAACATGTTTATCTTAAAATATTACCTTGTTATTGTTATTACTGCCATGGATTTTTGTTTGAATCAATACAATTCCGTTCACTCTTGTTTGTTTCTACCGATGGTATCTAAAGCATTGTTTTTACTTTACCCTGTTATAGGCAAGAAGCAAGGAAGGAACGAGTTTGTTATACGCCTGCAGCCATCAGAAGCCATGTATATGAAATTGACTGTATGTACAACTTATGTAGACTCCACTTTGTGAAAAAAATTATTTTTGTCGAAGATAGAAGATGCAGCAGAACTGTCAATTCATATTGTCTAGATAAACTGCATGAACTGTTGCAGGTCAAGAAACCTGGATTAGAAATGGCAACTGAACAAAGCGAACTGGATTTATCCTATGGGCTACGGTACCAAGATGTAAAAATCCCAGAAGCGTATGAACGTCTCATCTTGGATACGTAAGTGCTGCTCCATCTTTATGCTAAATTTGTTTCTATTACATTCAGTTCAGTTCTCTGCATGCTTCACACCTTGTGCCCAGCACTTCATAGAGACCTGAAACTTTATCAACTTTTGTCTGAAAGAACAACCATACTTCCTTACTCTTGACCTACTCATTGATACCGAGATTTGTTTTGACAGTATAAGAGGAGATCAGCAGCACTTTGTTCGCCGAGATGAGCTCAAGGTTTGTGGTACCATTTACATTTGCACTTCCTTTGCAGTGGAATCCCTTCTGAATCCTGACACTGTGTTGGTTGGTTTCAGGCTGCCTGGGAGATCTTCACTCCTTTGTTGCACGATATCGATGCTGGCAAGCTGAAGGCCCTGCCATACAAACCGGGAACCCGAGGCCCTCCAGAGGCCGATGAGTTGAGCAAGAGGATCGGGTATGTGCAGACCCATGGGTACATATGGATACCACCTACCCTTGCAAAATTTTAGCTGTTATCAAGTGCCGTTTAACCAGAGAAGCTTGTGCTGTTCAATCTGGGTTTACCAACAATTACTTGGCGAAAATCACTTGGGCCTATAGTAATATGGGCGAGCCTTTGTAATAAGAACTTTCTGCTTTTCAAAAGAGTGTAATATTTACGCTTGGAAATAAAAGATACCGTGTAAGTTCACATACTGTTGTTCAGCCTTTTCTGAGCCGCCGTAAATAATTGCTAGTTTTATCATAACAGTAAAGTGAACTCTGCGCAACGAAGGAAGGAACACTACTGAATGGATCTTGAATCGGCTCACTCAGGGTTAGTCCGTGTTCGATCGGTAGTATTAAGAACAGTAAAGAACCTCTCGAGAGAACAAAAAAAAAAAAAGAAGCATGCTACCTAACAGGAACTCAGGAAGTACACTCCATATTGTTGCTCTGAACTATCAAGGCCCTGTTCCAAAACAGCTTAGGCAAAAAACATTTGAAACACACTAACTTTTTAATGTGACTTACACGACACAAACATGAGATATAACATTGTTTTTTTTTACTTTTTAATTGAATATTTCAGAAAAAACTAACCGTCACTGTGTTGTCGTTTTACCCAAAAGCCACGACACTTTTGAACGGACTCAAATCATGCAGGAATGCCTCCTAGGTGCGGTTTTGTGATGGTCGATCTATGTATAAATCCGGTGGAAGCACCAAGGCGGTCCAGGGGTCTTGTAAAATTGTAACGACGGGGGACCAGCCCACGAAGCGCGGGCCGTCGATGCACCAAGGCAGACGGCGAAGCGGCAGCCGCGGCCTTGCCGGTGGAAGCCGCCCAGCCAGGCGGCGTCGCCGGCTTACCAGACGCGGGCGGCGTCATTCGCCGGCCACGTAACCGTAACGTCGCCCGAGCGCGGCTCCGTCCGCGCCTCAGGAGTCAGGCAGGGAGCGCACGAGTGGCGTACTGGAATTCTGGGCCGGGGGAGCTGCTCACGGCACGGCACGGCACGTTACGCCGCACTCCCCAAGTAACCGCGCGCGGACACGAGAGGGCGTGGCGTGGTCTGCCTCGGCGTGGCGCAATGGAATTGGAACCGCGGGCGCGGCCGGGAAACCTGCCGCTTCGGGCCGGTGCGCGACATCGGTGGAGACGGGCCGCGCTCGAATGCGGTGGGGTGAACCTCCGGCCGTGATGCAGCTCGCGTACCGTGGCGCCTCACCGTACCAACCACGGCACAGTGGAAGGCGCCAGCAGTTTTGTAAGCGTGATATGCTCTACGAACCGGATTCGGTTTAGGTAAAGCAAGCAACAGTTCGAAAAGATTTTGTCGAGGAATTCTCATTGGCGAGTCTAATCCATGATCATCTTATAGATAAAAAATAAATCACACATGAAGAAGTACGGAAACAATAAAATTGATACTGATATAGGGATCTCTTTCTTTATTATTCTTCTCCTCAAAAGTCATCACAATCACTGTGACCTCCAATATATAGACTAAAGGATGTGGTGACTGCCATAGGTCAAGGCCTGCAAGTCAGGCCTAGGTTTTCCAACACTAAGACATATTCATGCCTCATCAAGACTCCACAAAAACCTAATGGGAAACATTTGGAGAGAAAATACATGATACATGTTATACTGTGTTGTACGAATTGCTTCATTAAAAACTTTAACCTAGAAACTTCCGGAAAACTTGTCAAAAAAAGTACAAACCACCCAATTTTATTTAATCTTCAGGATTTATTCTTTGGGTACTCGATCTTCGTGATCAAGTTTTAATGACAAATTCGATAGCGCGGCTTCGGGTCGATGGGGTGTTCGACATGACGGCCAACCACGTGCAGGCGGCGCAACGGCGCATGCGGGGCTCGGCTGCATGAGGGCGGCGCATCGGCCTGGTCTCGTGCGGGCGGCAATGGCTCCCTGACTATTTTTCCCCCTTTTCTCTCTCTTTCCACAATGCAATTAACAATCCCTCATTTTTCTAATCATCTGATTAGCATTGTGCCAGTACTACAAGTTAGCTCGCGGAGATTAGAGGAAATTTGTATCGTGAAAACAAACCAATGTAGAATGCAAAATTGTATGGAATAAAGCAATCTAGAAATTAGTTCGATCTACGAGTGTCGTGCTTCGATGGTTACCTTTCAATCCACCAGAGCAATTCATGTTGATAATATGTTGAGGAACTGTCGGTGGCGAGTCTAACCCGATTGATCATCTCGTAGATGAAAGAATAATCACACACGAAAAAGTCCGGAGGCAATAAAATTGACACCAATATGGAGGAACTCTTTCTTTCTTTTTTTATTATTTTTTCCTCCAAAATTATTATATAATCATTTGAGACCACCAAGGACCAAGGGCTACAGCCCATGCCAATGATTCCCAACAGATTTAGGCCCTGTTTGGAATGGGGGAATTTTTCTCGATTCCTGCGGGAATTGAACTGTTTCCTGTAAAATTCCTGCAAAATTCATGTGAAATTCCTCTGTTCCAAACAGGCCCTTAAATACTGCCTACGCTAGCATTCTGCCGTTTTCTGCACCTGTCGCATCCCATCCCACTATGCAGTAACACGAAACTGATTCGCCAATGAAAAACTTGTGCTAAATCAACTGTTTTTCTGAAGAAAAAAAATCATGCATTCCAGGTAGGCCTTAAACATTTTATATTTGAATTCCGGCATCAAAATTACACCTTGGCTTAAAACATTAGTTTAACGCCAAATTTCCACACTGTAAACATACTACTTTCTGAATTCTGGCATATTGTAAACGCACCGAAATTTTCTGCTGACGCAAACACCAGTGTGTACCAGTGTGTTGGTTATCTTTCTTTTTGAAAAATGGATATACCGGTTACTTTTCGCAAGTATATCTTGAAACTAATTTGACGTCTCTGCTCGTTTGCCTCTCAGATGTCTACCTTCCAACTACCACGTCGTGGTTTGGGTAATCCTCGTAGTCGTGGATCAAACCAAGGAATGGCTCGAAATCGCGCGATAATTACGTCCCCAGGAAAGGAGGAAGCTTCGTGGACGCTTCGCTAGGGAGGAAGCTTCGTGGAAGCTTCGCTAGGGAGGCGTTAACATGGGAGGCGTTTACATGGCGGTGTCGTCATCAGTCATCACCAAGTTCTTCTTGAAGCCAACACGATAGTGGTGTTTGCGGCCGGGTCGGTCACTTTTTCTTCTTCGCCGGTTCGCCCGGTCAATAACTTCAAGAGGACCTTCTCTCTACAACTTTCGCTGGCTTTCACCGCTCATGTGCGTAGTTTAGAGGACAACAGAGTTTTGCAACCTTCACCCTCAGCTCAAACCAGGCCTGTTCTCTTTGCTTGTGACTTGTGGCTTTTATCTGTGGCTTGAGATTTTTGAGCTGTTTATGCGAGAGATTATAGAGTAACAGAAACTCACGTGCGGTTTTTGGCGATATAAATGAAATCAGTAAAGTATGTACTACAATTAACTAGTAGACGTTATCTTGAAAAAATACTCCGTTTAAAAGCAAGTTACTGTAGAAAAGCCGAAAAGTAGCTTTTAAAAGCTGAAAAGAACAGGGCCTTTAGAACGGCTGCATGCATTTTGATTTGTAATCACAAAACTGTCAGTTTAAACTTTGGTCGTATTAATTGGATTTTGCTAGCGTTTGCATCATGTGGGGGAAAAACAACTATCCATATATGTTGTTTTAAAACACATACGACCAAACCTTTTTTTAAAAAAAAATTGAGCACTAAATGCACACAAAAGTACTTGTATAAAAAAGAAAATAATGTTATCAGATTTGTGATCCAAAGTATTCCCTCCGTTCCTCAATAGATGCCATTCTAAGAAAGAAGAAAAAATTGATCATATACCCTCCATTTAGATGGAAATTGATGATTTACCCTCCTAACCCACGTGTCAGTGACTTATGATGGCCCCATGTGTCATTGAGATGTGGAGGGTAAATCCTCAATTTCTCAACTAAAAGGAGGGTATATGATCCAATCTCCTAAGAAGAAATGTTGTGTGTTACTCTAGGACCTTGGAAATAATGAATGGAATAGTATGCAAAAGAAAAAAGTGGTACAGTAAAAGGTTGCCTCGAAACTGTAGAATGACATGTATTTGTCTTTAAAAAAAGAATGCTATGTTTTAGAAATGGAGAGAGTACTTTCATAATATTATACTCCATCCGTTAAGAAATATATGATGTACTTGGATTTTGCACAAGGATTAAGGTGTCGGTGAAACTGAGAAATGTATAAGGGAAAATTATTTAGCTATCTCTCATAATTATTTTGAAAAGATGAGAGAAAATACTTTATGTGGACCATAATGATTAAATGCATATGGTAGAGAGAAAATAAATAGCAGCATAAAAGGAAAGGTCTCATTAAAACTTCATGTAAGCCTTATATTTATCAATAAAACTTTTGAAACTATAGGCGAGAGAGTAAGTTTCACTATCAAAGTGCTATAAAATTAATACTCAAAGATATATTTAGTAGCAACATTAGCAGTTTCTTGTTCCTTTACAAAACACAACTAAAATGGGAACGTCAAAATTGCGTGTCCAAAATTCAGTGTGCCAAGTATAGAGACAAAAATTGTTGAGCGACAGAGTTAAAAGTCATCGGCTAAAATCTCCGTGGAGTGGTGTAGTTGCGGTGTACTATTTCATCCACCAGAGTTTAAATTTTAATGTCCAACTTTTACGTATACGTGAGTGTATTTTTAGTAGAAATTCTGTGAGATTGTTGATATATCCTCATTCTCTATCTTTCTAAGCGTGTGCTAAGGCAAGATCAACCGGCTAGCTAGAGAGAAACCAAAATACAATAGCACATGAGTTAGCTTGCTTTGCTAGAAAGTCGGGGCAGTGTATGATCAATATTGCACAACCCCTGGATTGCATCCTTGATGCTTTATGTAATGACTGTGTTATTGTTCCCTAATAATCAATAAAGCTCTCCCCTTTTCGTCGAAAAAAATATTTTGTTCAACATCCATACGTCCACGAACATAGGCTTAAAATCTAAAGTTAGTAGTCAAAGATATACCACATTTGAGTTTGCGTCAATGCTCAGAACAGCGCCTATCCAATCCCCATGAGTAGTAGAAATTGTTCCCTTCAGAAAATACAACTAAGTGAGGAACACCAAAATGAGCATGCTAAAATCAGCAAACCAAATTTAGCCAGGAATAAGACAGAAAAAAAACTAATCACTACCAAGACAGGAAAAAAAACTAATCACTACCCCTCCGTCTAAAAATATATGACGCATTTTGTTTTGCATATATACCAAGATGTTAAAACAATAATGGTTTCTGCTTTCAAAAGTTAAAAACCGTTTGGAACGTATTAGTTTCTTAACATAACTTTTCTTTTTTTTTCTCTCTCTGTTTTCTTTGCATTATCCGTTGAGATATAACAGTGTTTTTTTCTTTCTACATTTTCTCTAATTGAAATATAAAAAATTAACAGTCACTATAATGTCATTTTAATCAAAAGCTAAAAGTCAACATCTACAATTGTTTGAAACAGGGTCATATGCATGCGTGAAGCTGCATATTTATTAGATATATAAAGGGAATAACAAACTTATTTTTATGGAATATAAAATATATTTTATATTTATGAACAAGATTGTTAAAAAATAGTCATATATATGATTACAAAAGTTAAACGACAATTTTTTTGGTTAAACCCGTCTGTCAAAATTGTTGCAAAATTGATGCGCCCTATACGTTTGTCTTAGGGCTTGTTCTTTTTAGCTTCTAAAAGCTGTTTTTCAGCTTTTATACAGTAACTAACTTTTAAACGAAGTATCTTTTTAAGATAGAGTCTACTAATTAATTGCAGTACATACTGTACTGACTTCATTTATATCGGTAAAAGTTGTTCGTGAGTTTTTGTTATTTTATAATCTTTCACATGAATAATTTAAAAGACATAAATTATAATCAAAAGTTATGAGGTTCAGCTAAAAAGAATGAAGAATAGACTATTAAATACGCCCGGGGGGTTAGCAACCCGCTCACGCAGTTGAACGGCAAGTTGGCATGGAGTCCAAAGACGGAGGATCCGGCTATGCCTATCTATTCTCATCGGGCGCTAAGTGAGCTAGCGGGGGGATTTCCGCGAAGCTTCCTGGCGCGTCCCGGGGCCCACTCAAATGTCGGCCTCATTTTAAATTCCGCGTATGTGGCTGCACCCTATAAATTTCGCTCGACAGCCTCCAGAAACCCAGACAACAACCCCGGACAACAACCTAACCGGCGACATCCCGATCACTCCTCGGGCCGTCGGAAGATCAAGTTTGCCGCATCCTCGTGCGTTCGATCGAATGGCTCCCAAGGAGGCCCCTGCGCCGGCGCCGGACCGGCTAAATGCCGTCCGCCGTGGGCCGCTGCGCCTTTCCGCGTTCCAGCTCATGCTCTTCGGCGCGACCGTGATCATTGGCGCCGCCGCCGTGCCTGTGCCGCCGCCCCGTCTTTTTGCCGCCTTGGTGGTCTGGCTCGTCGGCTACCTCTCGCTGTTCATTCCGCCGCTCTGACCACCGCCACGGCACTTTGGCACTTTTCTCGTCCGTCTAGCTGGCGTTACTACGTATTCCTATCGTCTGAGAGGTCCGAATCATCAGCTATAGATCAGTTCTTGTTGGTCCGGGCGCGGTCAGGTACAAATTTCCTTAGGCTTTGGAGTGTAGGCTTTATGGAGGATCAAATTATTTGTGAATTTGACGCGGGTTCGCTTTCAAACTACAGTAGTTCAGTTGACTTGTTGGGATTCTGGATAGAACAAAGAGGGGGGGGGGGGGGGGGGATGCTTTGGACCCGACAAGGATCAAACAAGACACAGAATAGCTCACTTGGATTCTGAATTCGACGCATGAGTTTAAATAGTAACTGGCTTCTTGCAAAAAATGAGGAGTCTGAAATTGAACCTGACCTGCAAGTTTGGAGAAAAATCGTTCTTTGGACGAGTTCAGACTCCAGTGACCGCCCCTTCATCGGAGATCCAATGTACAGCCATCAGGGTTATCTAGTCACTCCAAGTCGTGTGGGCTTGGATTGCCCTTTTCATTTCTTTTGTCTTTTTAAAGTTATGTTGGTCTATTTCTGTCGTGTCTATTCGCTGTTTATTCCAGCATGTTTGTCAACGTCAGCTGCCTCTATCAAATTTATCTATATTGACCTCGGAAAAGGTTGCGGCTTATTTTGTTTCGTCCTCAGTTTGTTCTTGATCTTTGATAACAGTCACGGATGTAACGAGTGTGATGATTTGGTCGCGACTATAATTATATGATAAGTTGCTGTCATGAACAAAAATGGTTTGTAAAACGTTCTTAACCAATGCGATGCGGTCAACTTGGCAGGAGACGTTTATTTTTATTTGTGGGAAGGAACACTGGGCATGCTTTTTTGCTGCAGATTATGATTATGACTTTTGGCTGTGGTTTATGATTTTTAGGATGTTTATGAGAGAAAATACAGAGTAACAAAAACTCACATGTGGCTTTCGATGATATAAATGAAGTCGTTACAGTGTATATTATAATAAACTTGTTGACCCCGTTTTGAAAAAACACTCCGTTTGAAAGCTAGTTATTGTAGAAACTGAAAGCAACTTTCAGAAATTGAAAAGAAAACGCCCACTAATTCCAACTACAGTGCCAGCGGTGGCTGGGCGTGGGCCATGTATGGGTTAAGTAGTGGTGCAATCTGCCGCACATGGGCAAAGCGGGCGGGCTCGACTAGCCTTACTTGTGCAGAGACTTACTGTAGAATCAAGTATGGCAAGTTAGAGAGAAGGTGAATGATTCTTTCAAAATCTGCCTCATAATATTAATGACAATATGCAGTGAAACACCAAATTTATAACTCTAATCAAAGCCCTGAGCCAAGAAAGCAAAAACTATGAAAATCATAGCAAAATCACAGCCTCATCGGTCAAATCGAAAAATTGGGCCGTTTAGATTGAAAATAGGTGGCGATCAGACCTCTGCTGAACAGCGATGATACCGCTATGAACAGTAATTCCAGGTAAATGAACAATACTTTTTAGGTCAGACTAATATGAACAGTAAAATCAAGCGAAAGAATAGTAATTTCAGCATTATTTTAAGTCCTAAAATCCACGTAACTTTTGAACCGATGATCTAAATGATGTGAAACTTGGTATAAAACTTCTCTAAGATGTCACAAATCTATTCCAATAAACAATCAAGAGAATCGTTGCCAAAATCATGACAGTTTTCCATTTGATTAAAGGGTGCACCAAATCCGGACAAAACAGGAAAATCTCGATCTACTTTTGCTTGTGAGTCCTAGATGGTGTAGGTGACCTAGGATGCGTTCTCATATGTCATAGCAAGTTAGAACACAACACGAATTCAATGCAAAATACCCATAAGAGCAAAACCTGAAAATCACCTCACTCTTGAAAAAAACAGAGCAAACTCAAAAACTTTCTTTAGATCATGCCTAGATGGATGAAATCTTGTCTTTAGGAGATATCTCCACCTCTTACACATCTTTGGCACCAGAAAAGCTTAAGAGTAGAGAAATCCAAACAAGAAAGCCAAGAAAAATAAAAGCATAAGAGGGAATTCACAACACAATTCATTTGGGCAAGCATTTGATGTCCATGCTACTTGAAGATGAATGTTTTACAGCTAATCCATCAAGATAGCAGAGCTATAAGTCTAGAGCACACACACAAAGTTCCAACACAAGGAAACCCTAACCCTAAACTTGGAGTCTTTTATGACTCAACTCAACACAAGGTTTATATAATGCAGGCTTCTCATCTCTCGCTAAACCAGCCACTCCTTAATGGATCACACAACTTATATATGGGGAAACTTGATAACCCACACACAAACGAGTTTTACTCTCTCACACACTGTGACGACCCGCCTTATTACCACGGGGTAATAACGCTAGTCAACGATTATTATTCGTTTTAGCTAATAGAACATTGCTTTAACGAATAATAAGCCATTCAGAGTATTGCACAGAACAATCATTAGAGATAGAAATTTACATACATTCACAATACCACGCAGGGCCAAATATTACATAACAACTGCAGTTCTAATTATACAGATAGAAAATAGCTAGACTTCTAATTATACAGAGGTGTTCTAATTATACAGAAGAGAGTACAAATACAATACACTAATAGCACAGATACCCTAGAGGTCGAGTCCGAGCCACACGCACGTCCCTACGACTCCCAATCGTCGTATGCAGCGTAATCCTCAAGCGGCTCATCCTCGAAATAATCTCCCTCTCCGGGAGAGTAATACTCCTCTGTGGAGCCATCCTCAAAGCCCGCCTCTAGCTGGCTATCCTCTAAACAAAGGAAAGTAATAGCAAGGGTGAGTACAGAGTACTCAGCAAGTTTATATAACAAACTGCAAGAAATGATTTTGATACAGTTCCCCATTAACATCTCTCATGATCAAACACCTTGTTGCCAAATTACGTTTATGGAAATAGGTTTTTAAATTGTGGCAAAATATCAATTTATTACTTACAAATCTACTGAACATCCATATGAATAGCAAAAACCCCCATAAGTTTCCGTAGTTCTCCTTTCCCGGAGACAGGCACGAATTCATGATTTTAATTAGCGTTGCGCATGCTTGTATCACCTTACCCATCATCACTCTGCTCGTGTTGGCTCTTGGGATTATCCGCAATTCCTTTGAAGCGGCGCCCAGAACAGAGTACAGTACAAATTATCTCTAGATCAGTAATTATATCTCCACCCGGTTATACACAATCAGCAGCCTACACAGACCCACTGAAAACGACATAACCGTTGGCTGGTAGGGTACTCCGACCTTTCCCCAGCCCCCCTGCCAGCGTAATATAACGCCAATGCGTAACCCGCCTGTGGGTTCTTACGCTCCGGTCTTATACCGGTTTCTTTGGGCCTATCCCATAAATAAAATCACCCCTGTGGAGAATATAACACCTCACTAGAGTACCGACTGCCCGTGAAAACGAAACGTTGGTTGATACGAGTGGATACGGTCTGTTCATAAAAATGAAGTTGGTAGGACCTTATATTTTATTCTTATGCAGAGGTTCCACGCCTCCCACTCACACCTGCCATGGCAACCGCTGCCCACCTTTTTAATACGAATAGAGCCAACTGCTCTCTCAATTGCCAATTATTCCATTCTTTTGTAATCAACGTATGAATTTAAATCTTCTTTTATTTTTTTCAATGCAAGATGATATTAGCATACTATAAAATACTGATTTGTAATGAATCTATTTTGAAGACTTGTTCAAAGGATACTTGCCTGATGTTATACTATCTTGCTGAATATCCTCACTACCTTGATATGACTCCTTTGGCAGATTCGGCCTCTTTCCTGCTGATTAGACTCTAATTAATCTACGGTTCAATTATTTATAAAATTTTGGTCATCATAAGATTTCTAGTAATTATATTCATGACTCGCAAATTGATCCTTTCTTTCTTTTTAAACAAAGTGTAATAGTTCTCAACTCAATTTAAGAGTGTCCACAATTTAGGTGTAAGAACTAAGCAATTACAGGTTATTGCATACTAACTAACCATTTTAATTAACGGAAATTTGCAATACTAGATTTAATACTGTCCAGGCGCATGCATACAATTATTCTATCTCATGGCAATTGATCATGAAATGTATTTATAGTCTACATAATTTCTTACTAAGATTGCTATTAGTATCATATTATTTATGCCCTATTTGGCTCTAGGGTTAACTGCCTCCTCGTTTTGGGTTTTCACTGGGCCTTCGGCCTCCCCTCGGCTGTCGACGCCCCTCTCTCCTTTTTCTTTTACTCCACCGACGCCTCCTCTTTTCCTCTGCCGAACGCCTCTCCATCTCCCATCCTTTTTCTTCTTTTCTCACCCACTCCGCCGGCTCCCTCTCTCTCTCTCTTTCTCTCGGCCTCCCTGCTCTCTCCTCACGCCGCCTCTCCCCCGCCTTCGGGTCCCAGCACCGCCGCCCGGTTGGCTCCCCTCACACGCCGCCTCTCTCTCGCGCCCACGCCTCTGCGCCTCTGCGCCGGAGGTTGGCGCTTCTCCTCGGTGCCGCCCCCCCCCCCCTTCACGCCGACTCCCCGCCGACGCCTCCTCTGGCCGGCCGTTCCCGCCGGGATGACCGGCGCCGCTTGGGGGTCTCCGGCCAGATCTGGCCAAATCAGATGCCTTCCCCTCCCCCTTCTTCCCCATTTCTTGCTTGATTTACTTTTGTAAATTGCTAACTTTTTGAGGTTTGCCTAGGGTTTCGTTTTGGGAGGCGGGTGACCGTGGTCGTCCCCACCGGTGAACCGCCGCCGTGCGCCGGGGGAGTACCGACGGCGGTGAACCGGTGGCTCGGCCGGGAATCCCGCAGTCGCCGCCCCCACGGTGACCCTCTTCTCCTCTTCTTTTACCTCCGGTGACATGCTCATGGTTGCTAGCCTATGTTGGATGTATTGAGTAATGGCATTGTATGGATGTTGGGATTGTGGGGTTTACCTGCACTGGTGCTTGTGATGGATGCTAGGGTTTGGGGTTGGGGTGGTGGCCGGTTGGCGGTGGCTGATGCTTGCTGATGACTTGCGGTTCTTCTATGGCCGTCACGTCCCGATCTCCCTTCAGCTTGTCGGTTCTTCACTCCCTGAACCTTCGGCTCCACTCGGTGACGAACGCCGCTACGGTCTGGGGATTGGCTGGTGGTGGGGAAAATCTACCTTACCTTTCCTTTGTCCCTCTGTGCTCTATTCTCTCGGTTTGACTGCTGGTATGCGATGTGGGATATTGGTTGGATGGCTTGCCCGTGAGGTTTTTGCTGGCTGTTGATGCCCTCTGGGCGTGGCTGCTCTGGCCCGGTGCTATCCATTTCACTGTGGTGGATATTTGCATGGTGAGGGCCTTGACAGGTGGTTTCTCTGTTGTGGGTTTGACTGGAATGATTTGTGCTCACCTAGTCTTTGCCTTGGTTGGATTCCTATGTTCAGAACAGGTTGTGTGTGTGTGTGTGTGTGTATATATACCGTGTGATGAGCCTATAGTTGTGAGAGGTGCCGACTGGCCCCCGGACGGTCAGGTATCTCCGTGAACGGATTACCCCGCCCGAAGTTAATCCTTAGGGCTCTGACGGCAACACTTATTTTATTTTGCCTTATTTTTAATCACTCTTTTGTTTGGTCTTTTTCGGTCTTATAATCTGGTTATTAGTTCATAAATAAAATAATGTTGTATCAGTAGTTGATAGCAATTGAATTGTTGTAAGAAATGCTCATAGATGTAATTTTGAACTTCTTGTAATATAAGCATGTTTCTCCCCTTGTAACCTTTATGTTTAAGTTTGAAATGTAATCCGGATGTATGCAATGCAATGCTGTATACTTGTAATAAAATTCTATTTATCTTCATTCCAATACAATTGTGATTAGCTTATAAGTTGAACCATTAAATAATTAATACGAAATTTTAATTTGGTTCCGATAATCACGGTTATTAACGCTAATGACAACGCAACAAATAATTAAGAACCGCGGGGTGTCACACACACTTTCACACTTTTCAAAGCGCGACTTTCCAAAGACTCCACAATCCCGATAAGACACACAAACCACAAAGATGTGACCTAAAACACTTAGGCCTGCTCCGCGTTTTGCAAACCACCACTCCAACCAGTTTCAAACATTTTTCTCAATTGCCACCTATCGGTCTTCATGAATGATACCATGCCCATGACTTGTCGCCAAGATCTTACACCTACACCGATGCTATCATAACTTGAAACGATCAAGTACAATGGCAAACCAATATCACACCATAGTCCGTGTTACCTAACGCCTTGCTACCAAGATTGTACGACTACTCTAAGGAACGTCACCACTTAAAATACATAAGTTCAATTTGCACATCATATGCACACATTGCCTCTTCATGATCATTGTCTTTCCCCTGTGTTTTTCAGCTTGAGATGTTGCTTTGGACTTCCTCGACATGCCATGGCCTCAGGACCCCTTTCATAGCCTCAGTCTTGCCATTGGCCGCAACAATCATCAAAGCAGCTGCACATCAAAGAATGAAGCAATCTATCCAAGCACAAATGACATGCATTTGACTCTCAATTAGTAAACCATATGCATGGACACAAGCCATGACTAATCCTTGCATGGACACACTATAACTAACACCTGCACAGACTCCTGCTGTGACTAACTCAACCAAAACCACAACCTCAACTCAACTCTACTCAGCAGAGGCTAAAATGAGATTTCACAAAAATCAAACTAAATAAACACAAGTAATATCAAATACTTATCACTTTCATGGGGTTGCCACCACATGGTCTTACAATCCTGCTTGATGAGTATTTTGACAAACACTTGAAAGACAATAATTTGAGTTTGAATTTTGGACTTTTAAGGCACACAAGTTGCAAGATCCACTAGTGGTCCAGATTTAAGAGAAATCAAGAACGTGACCATAGTAGCAAGATGTGAAATAGTGCTAAGACCAAGAAGGAGCAAGTTTTCAACAAAAGCTCCATCCACACCTAAATCACCTCAATTAGCAAAATCTTACTCATGGTCTAAATAAAAGAACAATTGCTCATCATAACAATTGTCATAGTAAGATAAAGCACAAAAAAGCAAATAAGAACAATGCAATACCACTTGACAACAAAAGATCAATTAAGACTCAAGCTGCAGTTTTCTCACATAAAAGCTCATTTTGCTCTAATGCAACCTCACAAATCTAATTCTCCCTATTTTAACCTTTTTAAACATTTTAAGTTCATTCTCATTAAATTCACCCTATTTAGAATAAATGCAACACCACTTGGCAACAAAAAGATCAATTAAGACTCAAACTGCATTTTTCTCACTCAAAAGATCATTTTACTCTAATTCAACCTCATAAAGCTCATTCTCCCCCTTTTAACCTTTTTAAACATTTTAAATTCATTCTCGCTAAATTCACCCAATTTAGACTAATACCAAATTTTGCCTTGATAATTATCTCTCTTTTAGCAAAATAGTCATCAAGGGTAAGAAGCACTACAAGCTCACAAATACTCACTCCCCCCCTAAAATAATGCATGATAACACTTGTAAACAACAAGGAAGTAAGAAAGAGCATGTATGCATAAATGAAAAATACATAACCTAAAAGAGAGTTTTAAAAATTATCTAAAGCGAGGTTAACGATAAAATATATCACTTGAAGCCATAAAAATACAAACAAAACTATATAGATCTTGATAAGACATATATAACCAATCTAAGTAAAATAGCATAATTTAGAGCATTCAATTTGGTTTCAAGTTAAGCAAGACTTCAAAATTGATAAGTTCAACAAAAGGTATCCAAATATGAGCTCAGCCATGTTAAGAAGACTAAATGGAACCAATAAGCTTAAATTGAATCATTTAAAGTGCTACATGTTCAATTTTAACCAATTATGCTCAAGTACTAGATAAAAGCAATTCTTGAAATTTAGAAATCATTTAACTTTATCTTACCAAAGCAAGTTCTAGACTAGGAGCCACCCACAACTGCCTACTAAGCTTCAACATTTTCTACATTTTTGTTTTCTTAGCCAAGTGCTAGGTTTCAAACCTTACTACAACCATCCCAAGTAAGAAACTTAAAAAGAGTGATCTAGGTCATCCAAAGCTCCACTTGAGTTTATGGCTAGTGTAATACACCATCTTATGTAAAAGAATTGGTGAGATTAGTTTTTTTGCACAAAAATATCATTTTTATCAAGTTAGGCACTATTCAATGAGTATGATATTTTTTTCAAAGAACTAGCAAAGCACTAAATAATCCTCAATAAGGGATTCAAGATTCAATAAAGCATTTTTTACATAGCATATATAATAAAAAGATCACTAGAGAGTAAATCTATCCTTGCAAACTTAAGATACCAATTGCAGAAATTGATACCACTTGTGAAATGAAGTTCAGGTTGAAAAGTTAAGATAGCATGACAAAGATTCATAATACATACAAAAGTATGACAAAACTAGCTAAGTAAGCATAACATGGTAAAAAGCAATACCAAGTCAAGATTACATCATAAATGAGTAATAGTCAAGACTCATATCTAAAATACATATCTTGCAATGCAATGTCATGTATGCATTATGCAAAAATGAAGTAAGAACTAAAAATCCCCCTATCTACAAGAATTATTTGCAAATGAAAAACACGAGCTAAAAACAAGAAAAGAAAAACTCTTGTAAGAAAGAAAATCTCTCCGCCACATGGTCTCTAACTCAAGTCACATACACCGCTAAGGAGCGAATCTATCACACTAGTCACCCTACTACTAGAAGTTAGTGAAAGAAGAAGCAAACTCAACGTAGACACGGTAAGAGATTGTAGGAAATGTAGTAGAAAAGAGAAATGTCTAAGAAAGACACAAGACAGAAAGTATGACTCACAACAACCTCAAGACCTAAAAACACTGACACTCTTAAATGTTATGCAATGCTAAAAATAGATGCAAGTAATTGACAAAGCTCAAGTGAGAATCTGCGTCACACTGCTTGGCAGTGTGAAATAGTTAAAGTAGTCGAAACTCAGCAAGTTGCATCCTGAAAAATGAAAGCCATCACCGGATGAACAAAAGTGAGGTAGGAGACCCCAAAGAAGTTAGCATGATCGACATGATTACCTTAAAATCCTACATCAAAGAGACAGAAAAAGTATGTGCCTCGGTACTGGGGTTAGTGATACAAGATTTAGGTATCCAGTACTAAGACACATGACCACTAGGTACACAAAAAACCAATATGAGGGTTGGCATGATGCACATAAAGGCTCAAGCGAAAAGATTCAACAACAAACTTGGAGGCACGCCACGAGGGGACTACTCAATGAAGAAAACAAGGTCTACCATTTGGAAAATGGCAAAAATCTTTCCTCGAGATAGCACATGGATCAAAACCAAATCCATGAAATATAAGTCCACAATGCCATCCAAAGCCACTAGAAGGTGAATCAAAGAAGCCACCAATGAAGCCACTCCTTGGGCTAGGCTCTTTATTGTTCATGTTATGAGAAAGACTATGACCACTTGTAGACTTAGAAGCACGGGATCGACGCATGTGTTTGTCACGCCTAAAGCAAAACTCCAAAAGATGTCCATTCTTCTCACAAAATGAGCAATAGTACAAAAGTCCAAAGATAGACATGGTCCCAGAGGACAAAGTACCACTCTTGCTCAAAGGAGAAGTCCCTTGGGACAAACAAGAAGAGTCACCAACACTTCTAGTGCTTGTGTTAGCACTAGGTGTACACATGCCAAGAGATGGGTGATGTGTGTTCCTAGAAGCTTGGCGATGTACTCGATGCTTGTGTTTAACATGGCGAAAAAAATCAAAAGTGTGTTAATCTTTCTTACAAAAGATGTAATGATACTTCTTAGAAGGTGTAGTACCATGTGAGGAAGAAGCACCCTTGTCATTCGAAATTTTTTTTGGACAACACTAGAAGAACCAAAAGATTTACAAGACTTGACACTCATATCATTGCACACTTTCTTTAAAGACTCAACTTCTTCTCTTAAAGAAATGCAAAAAGTGCAAGATGAAAACAATGCATTTTCAGCAAACTTGCAATTTAAAGCATCAATTTCAATATGTAAAGTAGCACAATTCTTCCAAAAAAAGTAAATAATCCATGAGCATATTTTCATTCTCCAAGCATATGCTACAAGGGCTAATTCTAATCTCAACAATTTCAGCCCTAGCATTCTTTAATTGATCAAGATGAGTGGAAATGCTCAGTTTCAATTTTTCATTCTGAGTTTTAGAATTTTCTAATTATTCTACACAAATAGAATGAGCCAATTTCATATTTTATTTTCAGCATGAATGCTTTTGTAAGAATCGCATTCTTTGCTAGCCAGAGACCTAAGATTACCAATTTCTACTGTAGCACTGTCGAGCTCATGAAGTAAACCAATATAATAATCACATGGAATAGAACCTTCAAGTTCAAATATTCATTTTTCAGATTTTAAGCATGCAAGTGATTTGTTCGTATCATTCAAATCCTTAAGTAAATACTAACTGTTGGAAATGTGAGCAATATTTGAATTCCAAATTTTACTAGGAGACAAATACAATAAACTAGTCATGCAAAACTCACAACTAACAGCAGGCTACTCATCATACTTTATAATATATGCAAGGAAAGTATAGTATCAAAGTCGAACGAACGGCACGAATGACTTACTATTGGGCTTGATGAAGAACAAGAAGCAGCGCAGGCTTGATGTAGTGCAGAATGTAGACAATGCAGTGCAGGAGCGGTCGCACAAATGCACTGCCTAGAAACCTTATTGCCGCCCCCATGCAGATACTCTCTACGAAAATGGTTTGGAGATAGTTGTTCTCCCTCCTTACAGGTGTACGCCGGGAAGAAAGGTCGGTGAGATTCAGACGGCATAGCACAACAACACAAGTTCGCAGAGAAGAAAGTACAGAAAGAATGGAGGTAGAATGCTCTATTCTTTTCCGAGATGTCTCTAGGCCCTTATAAGGGCACTGTAGTTATTCAGTAGTAACTGCTACAATTAAAACAAAAATATTCGCTGATAACTGCCTCATCAAATCACAGATTAAGCAGTGTTAATTCACTAGTAACTGCCTCATTATTCACTTGTAACTGATAACATTCAAACCAAATAATGATAATTAAGCAGTCTCATAACCAGTTAAAATGAGAGATATAATACATGGTTTAGCAAAAAAAATAAGGTGGACTTGGTCTGCCAAGTGGTGCGCCACGTCACAGCACGGTCGCGAGTCGCAAGTCACGCGATTTTCATGTACAAATGCTTGAATACGCATGCGTGTGCGTGTGCGTGTGTGTGATTAGCCAAAGTTCTCCTCATGCCATCCCATCCATGTGTCACATGATTCAAAGAATGGCAAAGACTCTACCTTATAAATTGGTTTCCTCCACTTTGCCTTAGCAATATGGTTTAGTGAAAATCTCAGAAAAGGTTGTTCAAAAATTTTAAATTTTAAATCTGATTTTTTGAGTAGAAATGGAAAAACAAAAAAAAATAGTGTTGGTTTTGGGCTTTAAACTCAAGACCTAGTGCACACCACCCTTACCACTAGCTAGCTAAGTGCTTCTTAGCTTATACTGATTAAAGAATTTAGTTAAACTCCAAATTTTGAACCGAAATTCACCGGTTTTTTCATTTTTCGGACCACTAGCTAGCTAAGTACTTCTTAGCTTGTACTGATTAAAGAATTTAGTTAAACTCCAAATTTCGCACCAAAATTCACCGGTTTTCTCATTTTTCGGACCTCACTGAGAAAACCGAAATTCGTCGACATTTGGTTTGGCCGAAATTATTTTCCCTGGAGCAAAGTCAAAGTTTCGAAGTTCTCCTCCACTGAAACTGTACCCACGATTGCACGCCTTTCTGATGGTAGGAGATCACACCTTCGCCTTGGAGCGTTAAACGAGTAGAGCACATTTTGTTTTGCACACCTTTGTGATGGTTAGTACTAAACAGTTGCTTCTCGAATCTTTACATAACGCATGCGATGGCATCAAGGCAAGGTATTCATTCACGTTTTCTTTACACACGAGATGGCACAATTTGCAGTGTCTTGATTCGCTAAGCAGCGTTGATTGACCTATCAATAATAGCAGACAAGTAACAAGTATTCGTGATGATCTTATTTGTGCGCCGGCTCTGGCAGCTACCTGATGGATCTATGCGTTGTTTCAGTTCAAATACAAGAACGCAGCCTTCCTCTGCTTTTGTTTACATTTTTCAGTTCATATCATAAAACATGCAAAGCAAGCAACAAGTGCAACAACTCGAACGACGTTACAGCGTAAAGTAGCATTCTGCAGCTTCTGCATCTATCGCACCGCCACTCAGTATTGCTTAAACAAAACCAATTCACAATCCAAAAACTTTATGCAACCAAGACTGGAGTTAAAAACACTCAGACGTGTAACAGACAATATACAATGAGAACTCAGACGTTGTATCATTGTTTAGTAGTTTTCCAACAGGCCAACGCTATTTCCTCACTCAGCCTTTATCAACTTCTTGACTATGCTTTTCAGAGCCGGTGCACTGGCACTGCACTTCTGATCAGCGAAGCATGACCTCCCTTCCTCGGCTGCCTTGCACAGCTGCGGATCCATGGGCACCTTACCAAGAAAAGGGACAGCCATTTCATGGCACATTTTCTCCGCACCACCCTTACTGCTATCAAACACCTCGCTACACGCAATAACTGACAAAAGTTCGGGAGCTTTCTCCTTGATGTAGTTGAGCACCCATTCCGTAGCATCTGTCTCGCCTGCTGCACCTGGCTTCACAAATCTGTAATCTGTGAGTGCCTGCCTCAAGCCACTCATGTTCTCCACAACACCTAACACCGGCATGCCGACCTTCTTGCAAAAGTTGATCTCCTTCCTCACGTCAATTAGAGAGACCTGCTGTGGAGTCGTGACGATTATCGCACCATCAATTCCTGTGGCTTGTAGATACTGCACAATTGATATATGCTCATCAGAAGTTCCTGGAGGAGCATCCACTACAAGATAGTCAATTTCCCCCCAGTCAACATCCTTTAGAAATTGTTTGATTAATCCATTCTTGCGAGGACCCCTCCATATAACAGCATCATCAGGGTTAGGCAGCATGAAACCAATCGACATGACACCAAGGTTGGCCTCAACATAGACTGGAGACCAGCCAAGGTTGCTCTGATGAATATCCTGACCTTCAAGTCCTAACATTTTTGGGATGCTAGGGCCGCATATATCTATGTCAAGAAGGCCAACCTGATGGTCCATTTCAGCTAGGGCAAACGAGAGCTGGGCTGAAAATGTGCTCTTTCCAACACCTCCCTTTCCTGACAAAACCAGTATCTTGTGTTTCACAGTAGCCATCCGCTCAACAATAGCAACCAAGTCTGAAAAAGATAGTCAAACAATTGAAGAAACAGAAGCGGCAGTTAAATATTGTCCGTACACGTATCAATCACCAAGGCGAACAATATGATCACACTGAAGCACATGCCAAAATGGATAAATCAAGAATGGAAAATTACCTATTACAACCTTCAAGCGCATATTTAAAATTTTAACCGCGATGTTCTGGTCCAGTTCAGATGTATCATAAATAAAGTACAATGGCAACTTTTTTATGGCATATTTAAGATCTCGTCTTCTTGCTGATGATTACATTCAGGTTAAACATCTAGCTTTAGCATTGACTGGAGTCACACTGCAATCTTGCTACACACCCTTCAACATCTATAAATAAAAGTACAAAACAGGAATAGATACTGATC
The DNA here is from genome assembly GCA_017311315.1 of Dendrocalamus latiflorus. Lineage (NCBI taxonomy): Eukaryota > Viridiplantae > Streptophyta > Magnoliopsida > Poales > Poaceae > Dendrocalamus > Dendrocalamus latiflorus. The sequence goes on along the minus strand of CM029609.1, from coordinate 18,931,076 downwards.
ACAGCAGTAACTTCCTCATCGATCTGGAATTCTTCAACCCCCAACATTTTCTACAGGCAGATGGGTCATGCCCGATTTTTCATTAAAAATATTTTTTTAAGAACCTGTTCATTATTAAATATAAGGCAAGTCATTGGAGCAACTGTACTAATTATCTCAACACACTGATTCAAGTAAAACATATCAAACTGTAATATCTACCATATCCATCTTCTATAGTAGAAGATAAAACAGATCACAAAGATCCCAAGGTGGCTAAAATGTTTCTTCTTTCTGTTCTTTGGAGTAGAAAAAACGGTAATGGTCATCACTGAAGGAAAATCAGCACCAACCTACCTCCCCACCCAAAGGAAAACACAAAACACAGTTGATTTTTCTCACGATAGTCCCCAGTAGATTAGTTTGTTTGTGAGCTGTCACTCACTCTAGGGAAGGAAATTGTAGGTTTGAAGCTAATGAACCAAGCAAACCCCTCGAATGCTAGGAACAAGATCCAAATATTAAACCCTTCAACTCTCTCCAGAGCCAAAACTCAAGATTTATCACAGCTTTTAAACTTCAGCAGCAGCAGTTCCATCTTCTTAAGTACCATTGGCAGAGGAAGCTCCTCTAGTAGTGGCAGCCGTGGCGTCAAAACATTTTTATGGATTTAAGGGGCATGGCGTTAGGACATAAGTCTAGCTTTTGAAGAATCCATAAATTCGATTGCTTTATTATTAAATAATTGAATTATAATTAATTACTTATGAATTTATGATACGTTTGCAAAGTATGTTTGTTCTTAGTGCTTCTTTCAGTGTGGACAATAAAACCACCATACCCTAAAATACCAAAGGGCTTGGCCACCTGTATGCAGACCAACCAACCCAACTGAAAGTACTATCAGATTGGATCTAAAACCTACACTAACCTGTTTAAACTTAAGGGAAAAAATGCAACAAACTGATGAACAATCCGAATTTTTATTTATTTGGCCACGTACTAAATTCCAGATTCAACTTCCTTTACAATATTTTGGCCCTTGCCTGCTCAAAACTACACCACTAATTGGATTTTCTTGATTTCTTCTGAGCCCCTGCAGATGTAGTTCAGTATGCACTACTAGCTTTACATTGATGATTGCATGACTCTTTACATCTTAATCCAATCATCTGTGGCTCATCCAAAATCCATCAAACAAGAAACACCGCCCCTGAAAATACTAAGCTTACAGGGAGTTCCTACCGAAAGCATACCAAATCTGCAGCTACTGCAACAAAACCTGCCTAAACCGAACTAAACTAACTCTCAAAACACATACAAATTGAACTAAATGATACGAACGATGATAATTAACCAGCATCAGAGCACAAGTTACAAAACTGTATCAAATTTTTGCAAGACAAGGACAAGAATGATCTGACTACCAGGATCGGGGCCCTTGGGGGCGGTGGCGCAGATCTGCTGGTTGGGGCATCCGGCACAGGCCTCCGCCTTCCCCGCCTCCTCCGACTGCGTTCCAGGGCAATCTGAGCCACACCCAACAAAATCAAACTTAGAAACAATAACACCCCTAAACCAAGAACACTAACTTCTAAAACCGAAACAAACACTAGTTCTTGCCAAAAGAAACCCTAACAAAGCAAAACAGTAGAACCAACTGCACGAGGCCCTAATCTTTTCATGCAAATCAGCTAATCTTTCACCAGTAATAAGCAAATAAAACAGGGAAAACATCCCATTTTTCTCTCGCAAGACGATCTAGAAAACAGAAAAACGTGGCTGCAAAAATCGACCCCAAACCCAAAGGAAAAGGGGAACAAGTAATAATCGAGACCCATAGGAGGCAGTGATTTCTTACGCTCGTTGGAATCCTCGGGGACGTCGCCTTTGTTGCCGCCGTTCTCCATTTCTTCCGCTTCCTCTTCCGCGGCTCCTCGTCCAAGTTCCTGCCTGGGATTAGAACAGTGGAAATGAAGCCAAAGGGGTGCTTTAAAACCCGGTCGATGAGTATATGGACCGTATGATTTTTTTATCGGACGGCGGAGAGATTTCGATTAGGGTGCGCTGTGCGGCGCTGCCCGAGTCGAAGGGGTTGTCGAGGACAAGTTTGCACCTTGTTGCTTCCGTGCGTCTCTTTTTTCTAGAGTTGACTTTCAATAGTAATAGTCTCATCCATAGAAAAAAGGAAATTTGTTAGTAGCACTGAAAGTTCACTGCTTCCGAAAAATACCACCGAAAAAACTGGGCTCCAGAAATTACCACCAAAAGATTCACCTCGCTTCGGGATTTAGCACTCTGGACAAAAATGGCCTTACACCTCCGCTCCTCCTCCGCCGCCACCTCCCTGCCCCTCTCTCTCCCCTCCCTCACCTTCCTCTCCTCCTGCGCCGCCCCGTCCGCCTCCCTCTTCCCCCACCTCTTCGCCGCCGGCCTCCTCCCTCCTCACGCCGCTCGCCTCCTCCCTCTCCGTGCACCCCATCCCCGCCGCCGTTGCCTACCTTCGCCTCCTCCTCGCCCCCGCTTCGAGAGCACCGTCTTCGCCCGTGGCACCGTCTTCAGCCCCGAGAGCACCACCGGGGCCAGAGCTTGTATCACATCCGAATAGGAGGTTTTTAAATTTTTTTGTTCACTTGATTAATTCTTCACAATTTAAATAGCAAGAATGTAAAGCAATTAATCATACACAATTCTAGTCAAGAATATAATAATCCTAGCTCTAAGCAAGCAAATGATCACAATGGAGCAAATAATCAAGAGCTAAGAAGGAGATGAACACAATCGATGTTTTTACCGTGGTGTTCGGAAACTTGCCGGTTTCCCCTAATCCACGTTGAGGTTAGCCCGAATGAATCGGACCGGCTCCACGAATTAAGCCGAAATACCTCGATCACTAGTGGTAGCTCTTCCCCGCTCCGGGTAGGTGAGCTCCGACCTTCACAAATCACCGGGTCTTCTCACAAGCTTCTTGAGAAGATCACCGATTGAACCTCCGCCCAATCGTCCAAGTGCCGGCAAGCACTAAGAGTGATGAATCCAGGCTTCACTTGAATGCAAACTAGTGCCAAATGGATCAACTAATGATTTCAAGCACTAATTGCTCAACCACCTCAAATTTAATGCACAAGTGAGAATGAGGGTGGAGTGAATGCTTTAGGGCTCAAGAAATATGCAATGAGTCTCTAACCTTAGCCCTTGTGTAGTGGTGGGGGTATTTATAGCCTCCACCAACCAAAACTAGCCGTTTGGCACAAACTCCTGAAAAATTCAGGATAAGCGGTACTACCACCCCCATGGGCCGGTACTATCGCTACCAAATCTTCGATGCAGAGCGGCTATGTCAGAGCTCTGTAGTGACCGTTGGATTTGGCGGCGTGGTACTACCGCCGTTGAAACTTGCGGTACTGCTGTTCTCCGGTAGTTCCGCAAAGTCGGCGCGGTACTACCGTTCTGGCCGAAATCCGAAAGATCCCAAATTTGACGCTCTCTGGAAAAAACGTTCCGCTCTGAGTCCGGAGTTACCAGACCCCGAAAGTACCGCTTTGGATAGCGGAACTACCGCTCCCTGCGGTAGTTCCAGCGTTGAAACCGCCGGTACTTCCGCTCTGCGAAATTCCAGAAATCATCTGGAGGTGCTTTATGGAAAAAAACGTTCTGCTCACCCTCCCGATCTACCGAACTCCGGAAGTACCGCTTCAAAATGCGGAACTACCGCTCCTTGCGGTAGTTCCGGCGTTAAAACTGCCGGTACTTCCGCTCTCATAAAAATCTAAAATGCATTTGGGGTGCTCTCTGGAAAAAGGCTCCGCTCAAAAACCGGAGCTTCCGCTCGCCGGTACTACCGCGTCTGGGCGCGGAACTACTGCTCTCCGGTAGTTCCGACGTTCAAATCTGCGGTACTACTGCTCGTCCAGACAGAGCACAGACTTTGTTTTAAAAATGGATTCTTGATGAATGCAAGATTCTAAGTTGATCCAAGTGGCACATAAAATTTGCTATCAATCTACTTGCCAATATCTCTCTTTATGGTTCGATTATCTACCCTATAATCCGGCCTTCCACCATTCTCTTAGGACCGGTAAAATTAAGAGATCCTACACTAAGTATACCTTTGTCTTGAACCAACTTGAGTCTTTATATTTATCATTTGGCTTGCATCTTGTCGCTCTCATGTGGATTAACCCTTCGCATGCTCATAAATACATTAGTCCCATATTCACATGAATTCATTAATTACCAAAACCATTTTTAGGGGTCTAGATGCTTTCATCCTCGCTTGATGTATCTCTTTGTCCTTTGCAGAGTTTTTGGCTCTTAACAAGTTCCTTTAGAAGGTATGTGGGCTTTGTATTTGGAGTTGTTTGGCATTTAGGATTAGTCACTGACATGAGCATTTTATGCAATTATGTTGAAAGATCTGTATTTTTTCTTCAAATTTGCCAATAGGCAGTATATCTCATATACCTCATGATCATAGGTCGGAAGACATCGATCACACCTCATGATCATAGGTCGGGAGCCCTCGAGCACACCTCATCATCGTAAGTCGGAAGCTGTCGACCATCGCGCGTGATCATAGGCCGGGAGCGGTCGACCATCGCTGGTAGTCGTAAGTTGGCAGCGGTCGACGATCGATCATGGTCCTAAATCGTGAGCCTCCGACAATGGCTCATGGTCCTATGTCGGAAGCCGACGACCATCATTCGTGGTTGTAAGTCGGAAGCCATCAAGGACACCTCATGGTCGTAAGTCGGAACACATTGGCCAGTGCTCGTGGTCGTAAGTCAGAAGACATTGACCACACCTCGTGGTCATAAGTCAGAACACATTGACCAGTGCTCGTGATCGTAAATCGAAAGCCGTCGATCACACCTCATGGTCGTAAGTTAGAAACCGTTGACCATCGCACGTGATTGTAGGTCGGGAGCGGTCGACCATCGCTAATGGTCGTACGTTGGCAGGTCTCCGGTGCGCTTGTGCCCTGTCGCCTAACTACCAGCGCCAGCCTGCTCGGCCTGCCAGACCTGCTCAGCCCTGACTTCAACCACGACCCTTCGATGTCGATCACGACCCCCTTCGACCATGGCCCCCTTCGACCGCGGCCTCGACTTCGACCACGGCGTCAACTTCGACCATGGCCCTGACTTCAACCACAGCTCCCGACTTCGACCACTGCCCCCTTTGACTTCAATCACTGCCCTCTTTAACCACTGTCCCCTTCGACCATGGCCCTTCGATGTCGACCATTTCCCCCTTTGAACACGGCTTCGACTTCGACCACGGATATTCGACTTTGACCAGCGCTCATGGTTGTAAGTCGGAAGATATCGACCACACCTTGTGGTCGTAAGTCGGAACACATCGACCACACCTTATGGTCATAAGTCGGAACACATCAATCAGTGCTTGTGGTCGTAAATCGAAAGCCGTTGATCACACCTCGTGGCCAAAAGCATGTTACAATCCATGAAGAGTTTGAGACCTTGTGGGTCTTGCCGTCGAGGGTGGGGAGCTCGATCTCAAGGGGGACCTAGGGGTAAGCGACGGGGATGTCCAACTGGAGGGGAACTCGTAGCATCGAAGGTTATGGACGAACCAGCAGGTGCCCTCTGGGTTGGTGTTACGACTACGACCATGACTGCTACAACCACATCCATGGGCGCTACGACTACAACCATGACCGCGACTTCGACCACTGCCCCCTTCGACTTCGACCACTGCCTCATTCGATTTCGACCACTACTCCCTTCAACCACTATCCCCTTTGACCATGGCCCTTCAACGTCGACCACTTCTCTCTTCGACCATGGCTTCGACAACGAACACAGATCTTCGACTTCGACCACTGCCCCCTCGACCACTATCCCCTTTGACCACGACCCTTTGACGACCACAACTCTTTGACGCCGACCACTTCCCCCTTCGACCACGACCCCCTTAAACCACGGCTTTGACTTCGACCAAGGATCTTCGACTTTAATCATAGATCTTCAACTTTGACCACTGCCATCTTCGACCACTGTCCCCTTTGATCATGACCCATCGACGTCGACCACTTCCCCCTTCGACCACGGCCCCCTTCGACCATAGTTTCGACTTTGACCACAGATTTTTGACTTCAACCACGGATCTGCGACTTTGACCACTACCCCCTTCGACTACTATCCCCTTCGACCACGACCCTCCGATGACCATAGCCCTTCGACATCGACCACTTCCCCCTTCGACCACCACCCCCTTCTACCACTGTCCCCTTCGACCACGGCCCTTCGATGTCGACCACTTTGACCACCGTCCCCTTCAACCATGGCTTGGACTTCGACCACGACCCTTCGACTTCAACCACTGCCCCATTCGACCATTGTCCCCTTCGATCACGGTTTGGACATCGACCACAACCCTTCCGACTTTGACCACGTCCCTGCGACTTCGACCGCAGACCGACTTCATCCATGGCCCTTCTACTTCGACCACTGCCCCCTTCGACCACGGCTTGGACTTCGCACATGACCCTTCAAATTCAACCACAGCTTGACTTCGACCATGGCCCTTTGACTTCGACCATCGCCCCTTCAATTACGGCTTTGACTTCGACCACTGATCTTCGACTTCGGCCATGGCCCCATTTGACCACGCCTTCAACTTTGACCACAGCCCCTCGACCACGGCACCGATTTTGACGACCAGCTTGGGAGACCAAAATCGCCAGACAACGCGGCGGGCTCCAAGCGAAGAGTAGGAGGAAGTAGAGAGGCCACATGGACGGGCGTAGGAAGAGGAAGCCACGCCGCCATCGTCGAACGCCCTTCTCTCTGATCCACCAACCACTGTCACCAAGCGCCCTTTTCTTCGATTCACCGGCTGCTGTCACCGAGCATCGTGCCGCTGGTTGGAGAGGCAATGGAAGATGGAATTGGTGGCGACGCCAAGGAGGAGGAGGCACAGCACGAGGGTTCGGGGTAGAGGAGGCAGCGGTTGCGGGAGGTGGAGGTGGGGAGGCGGCGGCGAGTAGATAGGGAGAGGAGGCTGTGGGCGAAGGGGTGATGCGACGCTGCTGGGGGAAGTTGGGCGACTAGGACCAAATGTTGTCGCGTGTGGAAGGAATTGGTGGTGGCGCCGAGGAGGAGGAGGTGCGGCACGAGGGTTCAGGAGAGAGAAGGAGGCGGCGGTTGCGGGAGGTGGAGGTGGGGAGGCGGCGTGGGCAGATGGGGAGAGGAGGCAGTGGGCAAATGCGTTGGGGATGCGGCGATGGGGGGATGCGGCGCTGCTGGGGGAAGTTGGGGGACTGCGACTAGACGCTGCCACACGGGGAAGGAATTGGTGGCGGAGCTGAGGAGGAAGAGGAGGCGCGGCACGAGGGTTTAAGGGAGAGAAGGAGGCGGCCGTTGTAGGAGGTGGAGTGGTTGCGGGAGGAGAAGGATGTGGGGGAAGAGAAGAGGAGGAGCGCGGCCCAAGTGTCAACCCGACCTTTTCTACGAGGAGCGGAAGAACTACTTACATACGGATATGAACCGCTGATCTTTAATCGAACGACTGAGAAGAGAGGAGAGAGAACGGATCGACGACCATCAACTAATATTTTTAAGGAATAGAGATTATCCCATCCCTCCAACAAACGGAAAGGGCAAAGGGGGTCCAAAGTCCAAACTAATCGGTTTGGGGTAATGGAAGACCAAATGGGCCCATTTGGGCAGTGGATTGGAATTTGGAAGGACATCAAGGCATAGCCGAGCAGGACTCAGAGGCCATAGCCCATCAGCTTACTATCACGTATCAAGCTCGCGGCCTGCGGGACATGCTGCCCGGCCTTGCGGTCAATTTAGCATGACTTTGGACTCAAGAGGACTGGTGCAAGCTGAAACCCCAGACCATGGTGGCAGGGCAGGGTCATATAATATAGTGGGATTACGATATTAGGTCTGTTCTTTTTAACTGTTGGTATTTTTTATTTTTAAAGTAAGATTTTATACGAATAAATTGAATGTTGATAAACCACTTTGGAGAATATGTCCTATTTGTTTAAGGAAGATATAGCCATAAATTAAAAAGAATAGAATCTCAAAACTAGGAAAAAAAGAGAGAGAAAACTACTCCCACGATGAGACCGACCGGTTGGTTGGAAACATGAACCGCAAAACCAAAGTTGCTTCGTTGTCAAATTACGGATGTTTTTTTTTTTTTTTGCAAACTTATACCGATCTATCTCTGAAAAGGCAGACTTTTCGCAAGCATATTCCAAGCAGTGATCACTTGGAGCGTTGGACAGGTCAAAGCGATAAGCTCGCGGCTTCATTCGGCTTTCCAAATCAAGGCGACATGACAATTGGGTCTTCCTCTCTTATTTTATATAAGAGCAACTTCAAGAGAAGAGCTAAATCATTTTCTAAAGGTAAATTTGGTTATTATTGGAGAAAAAACGTCTCCAATAGACTCTGTAAATGACTCTCCAAATTTAGTAGCTCCCCATCCCTCCTCCTTCGCTCTCTATTTTTGGATAGCCTACCTCGCTCACCATCCAGCCTCTTGGCGCGGTCGGCGTTTCCTTCCCGCACGCTGTGCCCTATTCCCGCGCGTACGCGACCCACCGCGCCCCTCTAGTTTAGATAGCTTGTTGTAGTAGTCTTGTTTTTTTGGGTGAGATTCATTTTAGAGAATAGTTAAATCACTAAATTTAGATACTTCTTTTGGCTAATCTTTTGAAGTTGCTCTAAGGAGGCCATGTTTAGAATATATGTTTTTTCCTCGACTTCTTCTACAGAAATTGAACAGAATCATGTGAAATTTCTGCGGGACTTCTACGTACCAAGCAAGCCCTTATTAGTTAACGTATATAAGAAGCATTCAGCAAAAGAAACTAGGAAACGCGCGTATATACCTTCATCTTTTCATAAACCAGCTAGTTTAGCCGGTTTCCTTATATATGATCAGCACCAGTCTTATTCTTTTATGCTAAGGCCGATGGTTTTTGGCTGCGATCAATGATTTTTATCTGTATTTTTTGAGACTATGACGGAAGACGGTTCTATAAATAAACACCATGTGGCCCGAGAGGGTTATACGCTTCACCCATCATTCATTGGAACTTTACACGGCCCATTCTTCATACTAATTAAGGTGGTGCTCAATTAGGCTGAATTTTCACTATAACTGGTTGAAATTATACTGTAGCTGATGATGGCTTATTTGACATAATTAAATTTAAAAATTTTAAAAATAGAATAAACGGGTTAGCCCATCACGTATAATACAAACGAATACGGGAAAAAGGACCGGCAAAAAAGGCTCAAAATAAGCCAAAAAGTTAGAAAAAGACAAAATTTAGGAATAGTAAAAAAATAAGCTGGAAGCCAGAAGTCTAAGTCGAAATGAGCAAAGCCTTCTCTTATAGTACATGAGAAATTAATTAAAGGATATCACTCAGTTATATACCTGAGACTACAACAACACCGACATATGGTGCGAGAATATGATTATATGACCCTGGTAGCTAAAGCTAAATACAACCCATTATGCACATAGGGTGATAGGGACTAAGGGACCAATACAATTGACATGTGATGCACTCGGTCTTCAGGTTTGATTTAATTAGTTGATGCTTCCCTTTTTCTTTTATAAGAAAATTAACACTAATTTATATTTTGGATAGAGGGGTCAAAGGAGCCTTTCATTGTCTTGTTTGGTTTCATCCCGTCGGTTCGGCGTCTCTCCTTCTGGTGCCCGGGCTCTGAACTGCAAGTAGCAGGGTTGCCAATTTGATTGGGCTCACGTAAAAATTCATGGAAAATTCAATCTTTTCACGGAAAAAAACTATGATACCAAACGGTGTGCACCGTGTACGTATGCCCATGCACCAGTGCACGCGCGCGTTCAATGCACTTAGATGACTAGCTAGTTCTTTCTTTTCTAGAGTAGGCTAGGATAATTTGTTTTCGTTTTAGATAATGAATGAACTGCCGGTAGGAACCGGCGCGGCGTCAGAGCCGCGGCAGGAAGAGCGAGATGTATCCGATGAGAAAGATCAGGAACGCCCCGAGCTGGCGGTGCCACGGCGCATCCGGCTCGGCAATGATGACCATCGCGCCAAGCAGTATGGCTAGGAGCGCAGGAGGGTGCAACCGCCCACCACCTCCGCGGCCGGCTCCGGCGGGCCGGAAGTCCGCGGCCGGGTCTTGTACGAGGGCACCTTCTGCACCGATTGGATGCGCGGGTTTACCAAGTGGGTTGCGTCCCTGGAGGTCGTCACTGGCCGGCGTGAAGGCCGGTGCCGGGTTAGTGCCACTACCACCGTGTCCCGTGCCCGGTGGGTGTGTGACTCGGTGAGATGAACGGAAGTCGTCTCGTCCCTGGAGGTCAACGCCGCTGACGTGTCCGGAGGCGTTGGGCGCCAGGTCAACACCGGCGGGCCGGGAGGGGTCCCGTGAGCGGAGATCGGCGCCGTCGTGCCCCGTGGAGCCTAGTCCACCGTGGTCAACGCCGGCGGGTCCGGAGGGGTCTCGTGAGCTGAGCTCGCCACCGACGATGGCGAGCCCCGTGGAGCCTAGTCCACCGTGGTCAACGCCTGCGGGTCCGAAGGGATTCCGTGGATGGATATTGCCGCCGTCGAGCTCCGTGGAGCCTAGTCCACCGAGGTCAACACCTGTAGGTCCAGCAGGATTCCGTGAGTGGAGATCGCCGCCGTCGAGCCCCGTGGCGCCCCGTCCACCGAGGTCAACGCGGGCGGATCCGACGGGCTCTAGCCCACAGAGCTCGCCGTCACCGGCCCCGCATACGGCAGCCGGCGTAGGATCGTTCTTGATGCCAACTTGCCGAGCGTCCATCGGAATTAGCAGGTGTTCTCGTCGCCGGTGACCGTCGGCACGCTTGCCGGAAAAAGGGTGGGGGAATCCTAGTATGTGGTGAGGTGAGAGGCAGTTTTTACTTGTGACGTGAGGCATCACAATGGCCTACTTATAGTACGAATCGCACCCAAGTTTCTTCTTTTTCTTGAACCCAAGGAAGCTTCCCGGCAACTTCCGTTCGGCCTCCCCTGCGCTTTGTGGCTAGGCCGTTCTTGAACCCAAGGAAGCTTCCCGGCAACTTCTTTGTTCCGCCCGGCCTCCCCTGCTCTTTGTGGGTAGCCCGTACCGCCCAACCGCCAGGTCAGGTGTCTCAGGTCTCCGGCCTGACGAAACCCAACCTCAGGGGCGGATCTAGCGGTGGGGCGGGGGCTCGAGCCCCCTACTGCTATCGGACCCTTGAAATCCCTCTGGAGCTCCCTCTAAATTTTTAGCCATAAATGTATAATGTAGAAGGGGCTGAGGTCGAGCTGAAGGTACTTTAACCCCTCCAAAAAATTTTTCTAGATCCGCCACTGCCCAACCTGCATACCTGGCTACGCCCGTGCCAGCCGCTAGAATGTTTACTTCTCCTTTGGTCACTTTTGTTAACTGCCCTTGCATCAGATCTCACACACCAATACGATGTTTTTTTTGGAAAACCTTGGTCTAGGTCTGAGTCTTTAGCTCATTAGTAGATATTTCTCTATTTAGTCTATAAATAAAAAGTTTATAAATAGAAAATCCCAATGGCTATTACTTGTACTTAAGAAAATAAAGTAATAAAGAAAGAAAGGAGTTCTCCCCAATCTCTGTGTTCGATCTTATATTTTTTTGTATTACTCTGTGATTGATCCATCTCTCTTGCCTAGAAAGAATCGTTTAGACTGGACTTGTCAGTGACGGTCCTCAACACGTTAGCAGCATGATTCGCTCCAGTGGATTGAAAGGTAATCATCGAAGCACTCGTAAATTGAATTATCTATCTAGATCGCTTTAAATTTCACAAATTTCGCTTTCTAGATTATTTTTTACGGTGTAAATCCGCTCTAATGTACCGAGAGCAAACTTGAAGTCGCCGGCACAATGTTGATCAGTAGATTATATGAAAGAGTAGATATTGATTGCACTGTAGATTAAAAAAAGGGAAAGCACCGCTGGCTGCACATGCCCGCACCGTCCGCATGCGGTCATGCCGCCGGCCACCATGAGCCACCGCGCCACTTTCCCCGCATGGCCGAGCCACCGTTGGGCCCACATGGCCGAGCCACCTTGGAAGAGCGCCATCACCGGCTTCGCATGGCCAGCGCCACAATTGGGCCCCGCATGGCCGCTCTACGGTGTCGCACGAGCCGCCAGTCGGCCCAGAGCCACGCGCACACCGCCCTTGCATGGGCTCCCCGCCATTGCCCGCCCCACATGGCATGTCGCCGCCGTTCCACTCCCCCTACACACCGTTGCCAGCCCAAAGCCGTGCTGGTTCAATTCTGACCACGCTGGTTTCAATCACATTGATTTTCGACCACACAGATCTTCAACCACATTGGTTCGACTAAGAATGACAAAGGAGACAATAAGAAAAGCATGAGTTATGCAGCAAGGAATAAGAAATAGAGCGAAACCTACCTTATACTCCTTTTGTGTAAGTAAGTTTAGAAGAGCTAAATAGTTTGCTTGTAAATTATTTCAACTAAGGTATGCTGTAAGACAACGAAAATATATGCAAGCTATCTGTACAAAGATATAAGGAATAAGAAGTTTAGACTATACCAAAGCTGATCATAGTGGACTTGATTTTCAATTTCGAACTACAAAAGAAAAGAATGAGTATATCAAAAGTGAAATTTAAACAACTATGTACAATGGAAGGATTCTCAATAGAACCAACTTAATTTAGACAGAAGTCAATAAGAGTGAAAGAAGTACTGGCACAAAATAAACCAAGAACGACTAAGAATTACTTAAAAAAATTCCTAAAGCAATATTGAGGTGCAAAATCAGTACTTGCGAAAGTTCAGCGAGCCTAGTTCTCTGGCCTAGGTGAATCTTGGGGATGACATTCTTTTTAAGGGGTAATTTTAGACAACCCAAAAAATTTGAAAATTTCAAATTTCCTTGATTTTTTGGTCAAATTTGAATATCTTGCCCAATTTGGAAGTTTGTTAGCCATTTGTGCTTTCCCTTTTTGGCCATCCGTTTTCTCCATCCATTAGCGTCATTTAAGAAGGCACCAAAGCCCCTGTTCCCGAGCGCCACTCGACTCATCCCTGTTCCTATGAGGACTTCTTCAGTTCTTCTGGATGTATTTAAGTTTTGGATTTGAATGCTCGTAAAGTTTCTAAACTTTGGCTATTAAGTCATATTTTAATCAAGTTAATCATTTTAAATATTTATGAATATACATGATATTTTTTCTGTCGGTAACTAAATTTCTGATTTGTTGTGAAAAGTATGACAACCTGTTTTAAAAAATAGGGTGTTACGTTGTTGAAAGTGAATCTTGAAACCACCTAGGGCTGTGAGCCACAATTCGTACGGCACCAGGCACCGGAAGCGACTTCTCTGGGGTACGACCCCATTTGCTCTCCGTGAGGACTGCCTCAAATCGAAGACACGTGTGCACGCACCAATCTTCGCGCAAGGCCACCTCCCTCTTCCTTCTCCCCCAAAGCAAGCGCCCTCTTCTTCCCACGCCGCCTTCTGTCCAGCCTCGCCATCGCCGTCGAGGTAGGCCTCCGCCGTCGCCGAGACGACTCCATCCACCGGCTGCCGACGTCAGCGCGAGAGGGCTTGGCGCAGGGCGAGGAGGGGCGCGACTTCGAGAGGAGCTCGGCAGCGGTGAGCTCGAGGTAGGCGACGGCGAGGCTGGGGAAGGAGGGGGTGGGCGGCTCGGGCGGCACGAGCAAGGCGGTGCGGCGGCGCAAGTGCGTGCAGGCGCGAGCGCGGGGAGGCCGGCTGTGGGCCGGTGTCAGAGGCGGGGCGAGCGCGGCTGCTGGCCGGCACTGGGAGCTCGAGTGCCGGGGGCTGCATGCAAGCGGCGACGCCGAGGCAGCGGCCGGCGAGGCTTGGCGACGGCGTGGAGCTTCGGGCTTGGCTGCAGCGCTTCGGGCACAGTGCTTCGGTCTCGGCTGCCCCGGGCGGCGGTAGCGCGGTGCAGCGCTTCGGGCGCGGCTACTCCAAGCGGCGGCGGCGCAGTGCGGCGCACGAAGCGAGCGGGGAAGCCGGGGGGAGAAGGAAGAGGGAGGCAGCTTTGCGCGAAGATTGGTGCGTGCACATGTGTCTTCGATCTAAGATAGTTTTCACGGAGAGCAAATGGGATCGTACCCCAGAGAAGGCGCTTCCCCAGGCACCGCCCTGCGTGTCTTGCTCGTTCAACCCGTCCAAGTGGTGGCCCATCAGCGTGGCATGCGGAGACTCCTTTGGGGCTATGTGCCTTCGTCCCTTAATACTCCGCAAGAGACCCACACAAGCGAGAAGCGTCTTGGTGAGCTGTGTTGCTGTGCGAGTTACGCATCAGTTGGTGCTCATCTAGTCATCTTTCCCTTAGTCTATAGTTCTAGATAGAAAAGTACCTACGTGATTATATTCAATAGTTAAAACATATATCCGTGCCCTGTAAAGTTTAAGTCTTCACCCTAGATTAGTTATATGCTATAAACACACCTATATATACATGCATATATAAGTGTACGTGTGAAGTGCATATAAGTGCATGCTTGCATCTCACTTGTACACTAACATAATAAAAAGAAGCCCACACTAGCCTTCGCGACCTCGCGTGTCGTTCCCTGATCCCTACTCCAGATCTCCATTTTACCCATGCTGTTTGCAGTTTGCTGCAGCGCACCCGCGTAGGCTAGCAGCCCAGCCTACACACTGTCGACTTGTCGAGGCCAGTCAGCCCAGCAACCTCCGTCATAATTCTACCATGTACTCGAGCCCGGCCTAGTATTATTCTATTTGCGGCCCAAACATGCGCCCCAACAACGTGCACCAACTTGCAACCCGCTCTAAAAGATTTGAGGACGATTTGGGTGAAGCGCCCCAAAACAATCAAAGCTTTTACGACAAAACCATGGCACTAGCATGAGCATATTCTTTGCAATACCACATCTCCGAAAGGAAAAGGGAAAACTTAATAGCGTATGCTCTTGTGGCATGTAGATTCTGGACTGACCGACCGCTAATGATGCAAGGCTTTACAGGAACACAACAGATTGATTTTTTTTCCAGGAGAAACTCAAATAGATTTTGGATGTTTATATTTCCATCCCCTGGCTGAGGCAAACACATTAATCCATTATACCCACCTTTCAAAAAAATAAATCATTGTACTCGCTACATTGGCGGAGTACCCAAATCCAACGCAGTCAAACACATAGAGCTACGTTCGTTTCGCTTTTTTAGCTGAATTTTGTTTTAACTTCTTTCGTCATTATTCACTAAATTAATAAATCACAACTAAAAGCTATCAGAGATTGTTTGTATTGGCCTTTTCTAATGTCTTTTGTGTATGACTGATGAATAATAGTGTATTATATAAGAAAATAGTGCAACAAAAGATACTATAACATTCAGACCGCTATGCAACGTACGGAATTATAACATAATAAAATACAAAATATGTTACAATATATAAAAATGTAAAAATAATAACGGATGAATAATAATAAGTGATAAAAAGATGTTCATGGACTTTAGTTTGGTTTCTAGAAACAGAAACCGGAAATTAAAACCAATACGGATGAATCCAGTCCGGAGCCCCAAAAAAAGCCTCAAAAATTGGTACATGGAAAAGAACATTCAGTTTTCATCTTAATCATGTCAGACATCTCACACGTCATGCCAAGCACAAATCAGATCCTCCTACCGTCCTATGTCCATAGAAATTAGAAGCACCCGTCATCCCACGGCCGCAGAAGACCACCCGACTGGCCGTTTCTTCTTCTTGGGCGGGAAGTCAGTCGTCCGGTCATCCGTCCCCACCGCCGCTCTCTCTCACCGCCGATGTGCCGGTCCAAACCCAGCAGCGGTCCAGGGTTTCCAACGTTCCACCCACGGGAAGCCGAGTACGGCTTTCCATTTTTGCCCCCTGTTTCCTACACACTACCGTCGCCCCAACCCCACGCGTCAGCCACGCGCCACCTCCACCCGCGCGCCCATTCCCGGAGGCGAAAACAGAGGCGATCCGAACCCGCGGCGCGGGGCGGGCCCCACCGTCTGTGGAGCCAGCCGCCGGCGGCACGCCCGCCACGGCCCAAACCCTGCCTTCCCTTTAAATAAACCTCTCCGGTTTCGCTGGTCGCATCGCACTCGCGAGATAGCACTCGTGTCCTTCTGTCTGTTTTGAAATCCTCAGTTTCCTCCGTCCGTCTCGTATCCAGACTCTCCCATGGGTAATCCGTCATTTCGTGCTCCTAGTTTGTTGTGATTTTGGATTTTTCGTGGTGTTTTGGCTGATTGTGTCCTTTTCCCATTTGATTTCGGTGGTCTGTGCAGCGAAGATTAAGATCGGCATCAATGGTGAGTCCGAGCCTCCAATCCGGTCTGGTTTGCTTGTTTTTCGTGGGTTTTTTGGGCTGATTTATGATGGGTTTTTGGTGGATGATGCAGGGTTCGGCAGGATCGGCAGGCTGGTGGCCAGGGTGGCGCTGCAGAGCGACGATGTCGAGCTCGTCGCCGTCAACGACCCCTTCATCACCACCGCCTACATGGTATCGTCTTCTCATCATGCGCGAATTGCTTGATCTCTTACTCACGAGAGTGCAAGAGTGTGTGTGTTCGTCCGATCCAATGGAATTAGATTTGTACGGTCTGGGTATTGTGGGTTGTGGCCTAGTCCGCTAGTCGTATGGTGAGAGCTTATGGATTGGAGATGGGGAATGTGTAGATTATTTCGAAATGTGCTTGTGTTTGTGATCTGTGGATGCAATTTTCGTCATGCACTAGTGAACTGCACCGCACTCTGTTTCAAGCACACTAATTTGATGATGATTAGGATTTCATGCTGTTAGATTCTAGAGGAATGCTGAGGTGTTTAGTGTATTGATCTGTAGATGCAATGCATGTTTGAACCATGATTTACCTGTCATGAGGTTTGGATCTGTATTATTATATAGACTGATTTCCGAAGGAAAATTTTTCCTGTAGATCCATGTGCAGATTTGAAAGATTTAACGGTCTTGTGGTTACTATGGATTGTGTGGTTTGGATGAGAATCTATTTCAATGTGGTATTTTAATTCGATGTACACCGTTGTACTTCTAGTGTCCAGATCTATTTTCTCAATAGGTCGTCTTCTTGTAATCCTTTAGTTTCTGCCTTAGGGTCATTTCCCATTTTAGCACACCTTTTGATTTTCATTGTGTTGATTAGTGAAGATGTAATTTGGTTTGATTTGTAGTATGGTGCTGAATTGGGTTGTTATTGCTGCTTGCAGACATACATGTTTAAATATGACACTGTCCACGGGCAGTGGAAGCATCATGAGGTCAAGGTCAAGGACTCCAAGACCCTTCTCTTTGGTGATAAGGAGGTTGCCGTGTTCGGCTGCAGGTTTGTTACCATTCATTTCTGTAGTAATTCAGTTCATATACAATTTAAGCATTGCAAGCTGACGATCTGATATTCTGATTTAGGAACCCGGAGGAGATCCCATGGGCTGAGGTTGGGGCTGAGTATGTCGTTGAGTCTACTGGTGTTTTCACTGACAAGGAGAAGGCTGCAGCTCATTTTAAGGTACATTCTTTGTGTCAAATATCCTGTTATTTGATATTTCAAGATACACTGAATCATTAATGTATAGAATGGTTCTAATAGTCTTCTTTGCTTATATTTACAGGGTGGTGCCAAGAAGGTCGTCATCTCTGCTCCCAGCAAGGACGCCCCCATGTTTGTTGTTGGTGTCAACGAGAAGGAATACAAGTCTGACATTAACATTGTCTCCAATGCTAGCTGCACCACTAACTGCCTTGCTCCTCTTGCTAAGGTGTTTTTTTTATCATCATTTTGTGCTGTTCATATAACTACTCCCATCTGGAGTCCTGCGCTGACAATTTGTTTTGTTGCAGGTCATCAACGACAAATTTGGCATCGTTGAGGGTTTGATGACCACTGTTCATGCCATCACTGGTAAGCATTACTACAAGGCATTTTAGGTTGAGCATACAAATAGTTTGATACTCTGTGTCCTGTTATAGTTAATGCTGCAAACGTGTGAATTCTCACAGCAACCCAGAAGACTGTTGATGGGCCCTCAAACAAGGACTGGAGGGGTGGAAGAGCTGCTAGCTTCAACATCATTCCTAGCAGCACTGGAGCTGCAAAGGTAACATAGAATCAAACTCTTGATGTTGTTTTGTGTATTATTCTGTATTGTCTTACTCGACCATAATTGTATGGGACATACGCAACTCTAAATATTGAAATACATTTATGTATGCAATCAGTGGCGAAGCCAGAAAGAAAATAGAGGGTGGGCTCAAAGCATACTTGTGGTGAGAAAGATTAGCGAAGTCATACTCGTAAACATGGTAGTCTAAACGTGAAAAGCGGCCCAAACAAAATAAAATCAAATGAAATAAAAAAGTATAAAATAGGTACTTGGAAGTATAATATAAATGTAGATGAATTTAAAAATTTGAACCACCTGATTCAGAGTTTGGATGGCAGAGAATAGGTCATTGGAAGGTTTGCCCGAGGAGACAGTATAGAACAAGATGAAGGAGACAATGTGCAGTGGTACTGTTTTTGTGGGTGATGCCTATTGATATGGCTGGGCAGTACAATTTTTTAAACAAGTTTATTATGATTTTAATTTGGTTCTGACGAACTGGGAAAGAATCATGCCGTGGAAATCAACAGTAACTTTTGCTCTCGAGCAACGAAAATGTTTAGAGCGCAGAGAAAGGCAAGAAGTAAGCAAGTAGCAAGCAAAATGGCAAGCATTACTAAAAGTAGGTTGTTACCAATGGCAGGAGACTTTTGATTGCTTTGCTTGTTGTTTTGCTTTACTTTGCTCAAGCAAAATGGCAAGCAGCAAAACAGCAAATAATATGAGGGCAACAAATAAATATATAAAATCACTTCTGCTTTACTTGTTGGTTGCCATTGGGGGGAGGTGAGGCTTAAGCCTCACCAAGCCCCCCTGCTGGCTACGCCCCTGTATGCAATGGATGGATTAAACATATCTAGCGCTAAACTAAAGTAGAGCATATATCACGCATCTCATGATTAGTCCTATTTGTATTACATGTGGACCAGTCAATTTGTATATTATCTTTGTATTATAAATATAACATCAAGCAGCTGTGCTTCGGTTTTCCAAATATAGATTAAACAAAGGCCAGTTTGGATGAGCTGATGAGGGGTATTTGGCTATATCCCAATCCAGTACTCCTCATCCAAACATTCCTGTGGACTTCCAATCTTTTTTTCTTTTACCTTGAAAGTTCGCTACTGTTTACCTTTGTTTTTGTATTACATGTGGACAAGTCAATTTGTATATTATCATTGTATTATAAATATGACATCAAGCAGCTGTGCTTCGGTTTTCCAAATATAGATTAAACAAAGGCCAGTTTGGATGAGCTGATGAGGGGTATTTGGCTAGACCCCAATCCAGTACCCCTCATCCAGACATGCCTGTGGACTTCCAATCATTTTTTTCTTTTACCTTGAAAGTTCGCTACTGTTTACCTTTGTTTTTAATTACTAGTTGATCGCAGTGCTTGCCTTTTAGTATGCTAGCTGCATTTTATCTGATGAACCGGTTTGTATCTTGCAAAATGTACTGACCAATTTAATTATGGGATTTTTTATAAATTACACTCGGTGCATCCTACATTAAGCCTGCCTTTTGATTCATTATTTGTACATTCAATTAGTTTTAACTCCTTGATTTCTCACAGGCTGTTGGCAAGGTGCTTCCTGCCCTTAATGGAAAGTTGACTGGAATGGCCTTCCGTGTTCCAACTGTTGATGTTTCTGTCGTTGACCTGACCGTTAGGCTTGAGAAGTCAGCAACCTATGATCAGATCAAGGCTGCAATCAAGTGAGTAATGCACTAATGTGTACTAATTAGTCTGTAGATTTGGTAATTTTCACTAATTGAAGCAGTTTGAAAGGATGTGGACTGAAGGCAGAAGTTGCCTTTGTGTTTGCTCACATTTTCATTTTGGATGCTTAGATGGTTGCTGATCTTTGCAGGGAGCAGGCAGAGGGAAACCTTAAGGGCATTTTGGGTTACGTTGAGGAGGACCTTGTTTCCACTGACTTCCAGGGTGACAGCCGGTAAATACACTCGATAATATCAAACCTTCTTTTTTATAGAGCATGTTCATTACCTCTTACTAGTAAAGTACCACGTCTGACTTGTGTCTTTACCCTTTTTTTCGCCTTCTTGATAACAGGTCCAGCATCTTTGATGCAAAGGCTGGTATTGCTTTGAACGACAAGTTCGTGAAGCTCGTGTCCTGGTACGACAATGAGTGGGGATACAGGTTAGTACCTGCTATAACTATGTTCCAACGAGATAGTTTACTTCACTGTGTGTATCATTGCGCAACAATTCACTTCATCTTCATTTCTTCTCTCTTTTCAGCTCTCGTGTGATCGACCTGATCCGTCACATGCACAGCACCAACTAGACGAGCTGAGGTTTGAAGATACAGTGGAGGTGCGTTTTGGCCCAGAGAAGAGTAGACGAAGCTCTTCCGAGAATAAAGTTTTGTGTGGAATTATGTAAGTTGAAAACTATATTGGCTGCATCCTGGTGGTGGGTTGGGCTGGTTATGGCCCATATTTTGTGTCGGGTTTATGTACTTGCTTAAACTAAATCAAACGTTCATTAACGTTCGCACTTGTTCAAGTTTGGTCGCTTTATTGAAATGATCCGCTTCCTGGCATTGTTTCCGTATGGTCAGTGAGATGGCTCTTTCCAGATAGGAATTGATTTGCATGGATAAAAGTCAGATTTATGTAGGGTTCATAAGGCAGCCGCAGCAGTTTGGTTGGGTTGGGGTTTACACACGAACTGATGCTGCACGGGTATTTCAAGTGAGTTCCATGCTGGATGAATTGTGCCTGCAATGGGATGAAGAACATTAAATATAAGACGTCCAAAAGAAGTCCAGTTGGATCGAAGCCGGTCCTGAAGAACAATTGTGGAGCAATTATATCAAGCAAATCGATCAACATTAGCGTAAATCATGCACGTCCCAAGCAAGCGAACAAATCTGTAGTGCATCATCCGTCTTAAACAGATTGCATCTATCCAATTTAGAAAGATGGGCACACATACATATTTACGACCCTGGCAGGTCCGCCGTCGTCAGCGGTCGCCCTCACCGCCGGCTGCTTTCCCGTGCGGTCGTGCTCCTTCCCTCCTCCACTTCGGCAACTCCCCCCCCCCCCCCCCCTCGTTATCTCTCCCCCTCTGTTGATTGCCACTGGCCCGATCCCCTTCTCCGACGGCTTACCTCGCTGGCAGTGCCCTAAACGCCGCTGGCTCCCCCAACGTCGACGGCTTCCCGACGTCGGTGAGCTCCTCCCCAACCACGCGTGACTACTACCTTGGTTGCCGGTGTTGCCCCCTCCTACCTCTACTGTGACGCCGACGGCGCCATCCCATACCGATATGGATACCGTGATTCGCCATTTTCAAGTTGCGATACCAATCCATAAAGTTCATTCTATTGAGTTTTTCTTTCTCAAGAATAGATCGCAAATTAAAAGTACTGGATGCGGCGTTAGCTGACATGATCTACAACACAAGAATATGCAAAGTTTAGCACTATGTTTATGTTCATCTTTTATTAAACTATTTAACAAAAGACTCTCACTATGTATTTTGCAACAAAACTCCCTCTAATTTACATAGTGGGTCAAGATCCTCATTTCACTAATTCCTAGTGAGTTTTGGCATCACGGCTAGAAAACTAGTGACATGGGTAAGCTACACCTTACTAATCGCATCCCTATGTGACTCTTGCTTGTTGGGTGACATCAGTATACCCCGGCCCCAACCTATGCCCCAAGGTCCAAAACTATGTTGATAACCTTGTTAAGTAAACCAAATGCTTCTGCATATAGATGTCCGACATCTACCCCAAATAATGATGATAACCGACGGCACTCTACTTTGGTAGACCTACCATACGGTAATCATTATCTTTTGGTGCAACATATGGAAGGGCATTAACACCTAATTTTTATGAGGGATTCTATCCTACCATAGCAACATATCACATAAATCATTGCATAAGAATAAGATAGATAACATCACAGATAAACACATTTAACTGTGAAGTAGTATGACCCAAAAATGGTGATATCCATCTCCATGTAGGTGTAGACGATCTCCATCCTCCACATCACTCCTTTAGGCCACCATGCTTGAAAGCCTGTAACCTCAAAACTAGGCTACTACCTATAATAGCTAGAAATTGAAGATTACAAAGATAGATTCAAGCATTAAGGTCGACACGCAGGTCATTAAATACAATATAGACAGCTAACAATAGCTGAAATAATCATGACACGCAGGCCATGAACAAATGTTACATGCATCACATACATCTCATACATTCCAATAAGCTATAGGGCCATACTATTCACACCATTCCCTGCAAAAACAAGTTAGACGTAGAATCGCATTCTACCTAACGATGTGAACCCATGACGCTATACAAGGGGGGTACGTAGCCGGTCAGCGGGTAGGGGGTCGAGGGGGGAGCCCCCCCCGCGGGTTTCAGGGCAGCGCCCTGAACACCCTACGAAATTTACAGATCCAATCTATGAAATCGCTATGGAAAAACTATTCGGCACAACCACCTTATGCCGATCCGAGACGTTCTCTAGGACCCTAGTTTTTCCACTGGGCCGAGGCTATCAGATCCATAACCTACTAGTATTCGACATAACCACCTTATGCCGATCCGAGACATTCTCTAGGACACTAGCTTTTCCATTGGCCCGAGGCTATCAGATTCATATCCTACTAGTATTCAACATAACCACCTTATGCCGATCCGAGACAATCTCTAGGGCACTAGTAGTGATACAATCTGCGCCTCATCTAACCCCTATTCACCGATTGATCTCATCAACCCGTGCTACCACCGATTCATCACATGAACCAACTGATCTAGACTGTAATAGATCCAATCTACTACTACCACATATCAACATATGCGCTGATCCAGATCGCAAACTAAGCAACTTGGCTCTGATACCACTATAGGAATGCACGTAGGTTACGAAGGCAGAAAGCAAAACTTTTCTACCGCGCACACAAGGACATCATGCTTAAGGAGGGATCATGGATCGTTACCACTAGACGCGCAGTGCAGCGGAAGAAGAGTTGGAGAAGCCGATCCAATCACGCGCGTCGAGGTAGTAGTGGAATTAGCCGACCTTCCCGAACAGGTCGTCTCCTCCACACGATTAACCACACCACGAGCAGATCCAATCTGTAGGTTGTTGATGCCGATCAGCACCGCAACGAGCAGCGCCTCCACCGGTATCCACACGTCCGGGGCTGGAACGCCGATTGCGAGTGTACTAACACTCGTGAGCGGCTAGGGTTTGGCTCGGGAGGTGGCGGCTAGGGTTTTTCTAGAGGTTAACAGAAGCACGTATTCCTCAGCCCCTCGCCACCATATATATAGACCTCCTCACTTGGGCCTTGTAGACCGAGGCCCAATAGGAGTCTATTCGGATCTCTATCCGAATTGAGCCCACATCCGAATCATATTCGAATTAGTGTTCCAACCCGTTAAGTGTGCGACCCTGTAGATTCACGTATACTTGGTCGCGACCCGGAAACGCCTTTCCGGTCACCCTGTTAATAGCGGCCTCTAGTAAGACATATTAACCCCAAAGTATACGTAAAGATCATATCGGCTGAACCTGTAATGTTCTCATGTACGAATCCCTTTGCCTCACGATATAGATTGAGCTCAAGGCGAGACCTGTGTCATCCTCTTAATAGCTCAATCACTCTCTCGATTCTGTGATGGATTATAAACTTGTGATTGACTCCTCAATCACCTTGGCATAGCCATGCACTTTCATAATCCATTACATCGAGGGGCCCAGAGATATCTCTCCCATAAGGAGGGGCAAATTCTATCTTGACCATTCACATCCCAGTATCCCACTACATGTTTAATGGCAAACCTGAAGACTACTTTATAACTACCCAGTTACGGAGTAGTGTTTAGTAGTCCCAAAATAAGCTACTACGCATGTTGGGAACCATGATGATATCAAGTCTAAGGATTCTACATAAACACTACTTGAGACCAACTGATGACACATGGAATCTCTGCAGTGTCTCATGGCGGGTCTATCCAACATATGTTCACTAACACATATCCATATTATTGATTTGGTATCACTATACCATGATCCATGAGACATAATCACCAATCAATACATATGCTGATCTTTGAATCATATTTGTTCCTTATATGATATATGATCAGGGATCATTTAGAAATAGCAACATTTTAGCATTAAGAGTCTCATGAATAAGTCACATACTCATTGATCAATAATGATAATGTCAATTTCAAGGAACAAAGTAATGTATCATAAACATAGTATGTGATGTATATAACATCTCCATGTTGCCTTTAGGGCATATCACTAACAACTACTACCTTGGTTGCCAGTGTTGCCCCCTCCTACCTCTACTGTGACGCCGACGGCGCCATCCCATACCAATATGGATACCGTGATTCGCCATTTTTCCAAAAATACCGATACGGCAATACGTTTATATATACACACACAAATACAATAAAGATTAAAAACATAAGAAATTAATGGATTCTTGTGGACAAAATGCATCGGCATAACAGCACATGACTAACTGCATCGGCACAAATTCAAAGCATAGTTAAGTGGGTAAAAATTACCAGCATTCCTAGGTTTTAATGAATGGAATAGTTATTACAGCGAGAGTAACAACAATTTTTGGAGTCCAAACAACAATATGGAGATCTAGTTAACATACAAGGTGCCAACTTTTTGGTGTAAGGCATAATGTAGAAATAATTAGAAAACACTAAAACAATATTACTCTATTCACAGAACAAAGAATCAATCTATTACAATATTTTTGAACAAAACAAAGCTAAGCTAGCTTATCAATGCACAGATAATTGTGACAGTTTCACACCAAGCATTTCACAGTGAACAGAAAGATGAATCAGCAAAGTAGCCTTAAGAAGGGCATACCAGTACGAAGAATCATGGAAAAGAACGAAACTAGAACAGAATGGAAGCTAAAGTACAGCAGAATCCAAAACCTTAGTCCAACAAAACTGTCATAGGAGGGCATAAACCTCCACGCATTTCCCCCTAAAAACTAGAGCAGGAGGGATGAGCACCAAGAGACGAGGGCCCGGTGGTGTGTTCTTACCGGCGAGCTTCTGGCAGCAGCGCAACTCCCGCTCCTTGTCCCCAAGAAGTAGCTCCAAGTTGGCCGCCTTGCACCATCTCCTGCTCGCCTCCGCCTTCGGCATGTAGCAGGGCCGTGCCGGCAAAATTTAGGGCCCTTACCAAGCTATAAAATGAGGTCTTTTCCCTTGATAAATAGGATTATAGTAATTATCAATTCTACATACATATCTTACGTACATAGTTGTAACACCCCCATTTCTTTGAGCGTTTTGAATCCCTCGCAACTGCCCAGGATTGTTCAGTCGCGAGTTACATCATTCGAGTGAATAACATTGCCAACGCAAGCTCAAATACAAAAGTCGACTTTATTACAATAGAAGGGCTTGAAGCCAAGTCTCACAGTAGGGCCAACGGCCTTCAGATATATTACACAAAAAGACACCACAAGCATGCTTGAGCGGAGAACGACCCTAATCCCACGCTTCTTCCATTTCATATAATACCACCTCTTCGCCTTCGCCTGGCTCCTCAAAGTTAACTGCTTCTGTTTATGTTTTTAAGCAAGTATGAGTACAACCACCGTACTCAGCAAGTCACACGGAGCTTAACATTAACTATATGCATGGTATAACAATTAAAAGGAAACATGTTTATTATTTTCGTGGATGCAGTTTTAGTTGTGAATCAATTAAAAACTTGAAAAACAACTTCATTAAGGTAAAGGGGTTTTCAAGCGTAATTATCAACATTCCACATTACCAAACCATTCTCAACACTACTTATGGTTCGCTGCTGGAATCACCCATTAAACACAGCTTCATTTACCGAAAGCACGGCGTACTCGAATACAATTATTTTATGACTCTGCAGAGTTGCCCTGCTTTACCCACAAGATCCCTTAACTCTGGCCAAGAGTTAAGAAAACAAGGTGGTTCACTGCTCAATTCTTTATATAGCCTCCACCCAGTAGGTCCTAGATCCCCATAAGCTCGGATGACCCCACGGATCTCCTCCGACTTATAGCAGTCCTACTGTTGTATGGTTAACCCCCTCTCATACGAACTCACCCTCGGACTCCCCCCGCTAGTTGCAGAGGTTCAATTGAACTTGAGCAGCTACTAAACCAGGTTTGATAGAATCAACACTTGTGGTTGGGCGGGTACCATGTTCTTTACTCAGCATAAGGGTCTAGTCCTTATATTTTTCCTTGAGGCATCATCCAAACACAAACCCATATTCAGTACCTTCCTGTACTGCCACCATTCCTCAACCAAGCCTCCACCCTAGGATAAGGTCTTCGGATCCACGATCCTCACTTACCCTAGATCCATCTTTTCAAAACTCTAAACAAATACTTAAGAGCCTTAACAGTGAAAAGATTTTAGTGAATTCCTAAACTACCATGTTTGTATCACTATTATATTTAATACTACTATGTTTGTCAACATGAATATGGTCATCAAGTTAAACGAGGCTTTTTCGGGTGATAGGTCATAACTAATAAGTCATGTCATTCTAAACAGTAATTATACACAAAATAATGACTTAAAAATAACATAATGAAAATACTGCTAAATAATTAAATAGAGACATGATAGGTTCAATATGATCGAGGTATGTGCGACTTGCCTTGCGAGTCTATGATTTCAACAAGTTCAAATTCCTCGGCGGGCTGGATCTGGGCTTGAGATTCTCCCTCCTGGTCCTGCGAATCCTCGACGCCGGAAGCTAGCGCAAAACAATTAACATAAATCAATTCCATGCCCGAAGGAATGAGCTAGGAATAAAGAAATGAAATAAAGAAATAAAATCCGATAAAATTCAAATAAATTGAGATTTAGGTTTATAGGAAGGTCATATGGGGAAATGGGTCTTGGATTTGGGTTGGCGGGCTCGAGACGAATCCGGGGAGTATAAACAAGCATTTTTGGGTTCGGGCCGGGTTACTATTCATCGGGCTCGGTACTGTTCATTGGGTTTGAGTCGGTTGGAACGGGTTCGGGCGGATGGTTTGGCTCAACCAGGTAGAAGCGGCTCGGGTCGGTTGCAACCGGCGTGGGGGCGAGCTAACTCGACCGAGCCGAGTTCGGCTGGCCCGGTTGGACGCAACGGGCGCGGGGGCGAGCGGGTCCGGCGCAGCCAGCTCGGGCGGACTCGGTCGGGCGCGGGCGGGCAGGTGCGACTCAACCAGCCGGGCGGTCGGTCGGGCACACAGTGCCTTCTCCTACCTCCCGCCTGCGCGCGAGCAGCCGAAGCAGAGGAGGGTGGCGGCGGCTTGCGGCGGTGCTCCGGTGGCTTGCGATGGCAAAGGAGACCATGGACGGATGCGGGGTAGGGATGGGGTTCCATTTTGGGTGGTAGCCAGGCCGGCGGAGGCGGCGTTCGCCGGCGGTGAGCCGGTGAGCTTGGTACGAATTTTAACGGCAAAAGCTTGTTTCTAGGGTTTTGAGGGCCGAGTTTTTGGCGTTTGAGCATCCTTGGGACTTGGGTTAGCTAGTGGGATGGTCGGTTTGGGCCGGGAAAGGCCGAGTAAGGCTAGCCACAGTGAGGCGGATGCGGTCATTGAGGGCTATCGGCGCTGGGGAAGAAGGGGAATCGGGAGGCTATGGCGGCGGTTAGGGCGTGCTTCTGGGGTGTCGGTGAAGCTATAGGAGCAATGAATTGGAGAATGAATGGCCGGAAGATGGACATTGCTCTAGGGCTTAGTTTTGGGGATTTCTTGGAATTACCGGCAATGGAGGTGGATGGGGAGGCTTTGGGGCGTCGGGTGGGTGGCGTGGTTGATGTCTGCGGCCAGGGGCGCTTGGCCGTTTATATAGCCACTTGAAGGCGGTTTGGCGCCGTGCTTATCCATGGCGACCATGGCGGGTGGCGGCCGGTGGAGCTGCCACGGCTTGGGGGTAGGTCGGGGGTGCCAGGGCAGTGGTGTAAAGCTGCGAGGGAGCGTTGTCCACTCGGTAGCAGTGGCAAAATCAAGCGGCGCAGTGATGTGCGGTGGCGCTCGCGGAAGAGACGGGCGGAGGCAAAAGTGATGCCACGGCGGCGGCGGTCGGTTTGGCGCGGCTTGCCACAGCTCTGGGGTGGCCGACCAAGAGGCGGAGTTGGCGGGAGAGGCGCAGGAGCTGTCGGTCACGAAGGAAGCGTGAACGGTGGCGGGATTGGGATGACGGTGGCTTTTTCAGACAAGTACTGTGCTAGTAGTTCCCCTCTCCAATCCAACTGAGATGGCAAGGATTGAGTGCAGCTGTGTGATGAGATTGGTGAGGAATAGGTTGAGGAATTAAGAGAGCAAAGCAAAAATGAGAAATGAACTCAAATTCAACTTTTGATTTTTCAGAGCTCGGTTTTGTTTCAATAGTAATGAGAAATATTAAGAATCGTACATATTCTTTTATAATTATCAATCCATAGCACTTCTGAAGTTAAGTTAAATCCTCTATCCTACGAAAGATAGTTTTTTTATAAGGATCATATGAAGGATAATTATAGTTCATATAATGATATGGACAGTAGAATTCTTCAATGTCCTCGAAAAAAATAATTCAAATTAGAAAAAAGGATTCAAATTGAAGGAAAAGATTAAATTACCTAGGAGTTGTCGCTGACTCCAGGCGTACTGGTCCTGCTCCTGCACTTTTGACTGATGCCTGTCTGTGTTCCGTTCAGTGCTAATAATCCATCACGAAAGTTAACGGCGTGGGCTTGAATTGATCCCCTAGCTAGGCCTAGCTGGTAGCAGTTCGCATGCACCTGGTGACGAACTAATGATGGAGTGATGGCCTACAGCTGGTGGATCCATCAGAATTTGGGGCCCCTGGAAATTAGGGGCCCTGTTCCCTTGCACCGCTCGCACGCCCCTCGGCACGGCCCTGCATGTAGAGTGACCCCACCCCAAAACCCTAGCTAGCATCAGCGAAGGAGGCCAAGAGAAACCCTAGAAGGAAGGAAACTAGTCGGTAAGAAATGGCCTCACCTGTTAGAGCTGGGCCTGGAGGAGGCCAACACGGGCGAGCCAGAATTCGTGTTGGATCTTGAGGAACGCCTCAAGGCGGGAGCGGTCAGCGAGGATCGGGCGACCGGAGGGACCGGTGGTGCCGAACAGACAACGGCTCCATGCCCGTCGACGGCGCCGAGGGGAGTGAACGTAATTCGTGAGATGCGGTTTGGTGGACTCGATCTGGATCTGTGTACACTGTGAAGGGATGAGGTAATGGTTTTAGCTTCTAAAAGTTGTTTTTCGGTTTTTCTATAGTAATTAGCTTTTAAACAGAATATCTTTTCAAAATAGGGTGTACTAGTTAATTGTAGTGCATACTGTACCGACTTCATTTATATCTATAAAATCTGCACATGATTTTCTGTACTCTATAATCCCTCGCACGAACAGCCTAAAAGTCACAACCATAAGCCGCAGCCAAAAAGAACAGTCCCAATGTTAAGCGTATCGGCTAAGTATCCACGAGTATCGGGATTTATTTTCTTTTTTTGAATAATTATAAATTTAGGATATAGGCAGGATATGTATCGGAGCGTATCAGGGTAGTATCCATATCTTGTACAGTATCTGATATCGATACGTGACTTTTGGGAAATGTTCATGCTTATTTATGAAAGTTTTATGTGGGGAGAAATATGCTTTATACGCTCTGTGGTGCCAAACAAACCGATTCTGTGGCACTTCATGTTAAAGCTCTTATGGTGTTAAAACTCTTATGGTTTTTAGTGTTGTGCCTTGTGACAAGTATGGTGACGTTGCTTACTGATTAGGTAGCTGCTGAACTGCTGTTTATAGTTCATGCTAATTTGCAGTTGGTTGTAACAATATAGCCATGCAGTGCAAGCGCTCTCTAGCACCTTAGAATAGCTTTGTCAATTTGGTAACAGAGCTGCAATGCAATTTCCCATTGATTTCGATCACTAATGGGAAGTCAGCAACCAATAACTTGCTGTCTCGCCTATACAAAACGAGCGATTATCTGAAGTGATGGGTTATCTGTAAATAGAAACAGGCATTGATGAACGGCAAGTAAAGAAGGGGCTTTGTGTCAACCTCCATGTTTCTGGATGGAATTGGAGTAAGTTTGATTAAGGTTTTGTCAAAGTTTGCAGCTGATGTATGTGTCTGATTGTCGTTAATCCAATTGTATCTCCTTTAGAGAGAGAATCACATTGTATTATAGGTATAAAGAATGGGTTCTGGCTATGTCCTGCGAAATTTACTGAATGCATCTTGAGCATTTCTCTTTTTTTCTAAATATTATAAAATTGTGAAAATTATATCTTGGAAGTTTTCAAAAATTATTAAAAAAAATACCACACGTAGGGGAGGGATTATTCTTTAACCATAAAAATTTCTGAATCAAACTCAATCTTATTTGCAAGATATAAGAAAATAAATTCTAGTAAACAGTGACAAATTATAGTCTTTTTCATATTTCATTAATTAGGTTGGGTTTAATCATAAAAATTATACGGTTAAATAACATCTCATACCTACCTGTGGTATCTTTTTTTGAATTTTTTAAAAACTTTGAAGACAGAGTTTTCGAAATTTATAACATTTAGGTAGCTTTCACCTCTCCGCGTAGCTGCACATAGACCGTTTGGTGCCGATATTACTCTGTCATACCAAAGGTACGACATGATACATCAACCAGGAACTACATGGCCTGTACGCTCATACGAGCCGGCCCGTACTCCTATCATGTGTGATACATCAACCAGGAACTTCAAAGGCAGAGTTTTCACGGTTTATAACATTTAGGGGCTTTTCACCTCTCTACATATAGACCGTTGGTTCCGATATTTAGAGGTGTCAATCATATAAAGATTATTCGTATAATTCAATATCCATATTCAGCATATTCAATTCATATTTAATATATTAAAAATTCAAAAAAGATCAACCGTATCTTCGTTATTTGTTTTATCCTACATCTATATGACACCCCTACCGATACTACTTTTATCGTACCAAAGGTACGGCCGGCGCGTACTCGTATCATCTGTGATACATCAACCAGGAACTCCATGGCCAGTGCACTCGTACGAGCCAGCGCTACACCCTACTGCTGTCACAAGAAGAGCCTGCCAAATTAAAAAAAAAAACGTTGCAGTTGCATGTGACAACACAGGCCCTAGCACTAGCAGCCTGAAATTTCTTGCACCCTTTTGCTTCTGAAACGATCTACAGCGATCTCAAAAGTTGGCAGAGGATCATACATTCCAGCGCATGTAGGCAGCAACTTCAACGAGGAGACGGTCTGAGGCATGTGGCGGCGGCGATGCAGATGCAGAGCAAACCGAACCCAACCGGGCCGGAACTCACGTGGCGACGAGCGGCCCGGCTGGTTGGTGGGATGGATAGAGCGGCGCTTTCCGGTGGCGACCTGGCAAAGGAAGTGGGGAAACGAGCGGAGGCGCAGCGTGCGGTGGGGGCATGAGGCACGAGGCCACCCACCAGGCCATGCCGAACGCCGAGTTGCACGGAAATGTTTGGCGAAAAACCCACGCAGCGGGAGGTAACACTGTACCGTCTAGTGTAGGCCCTTCCGCCCTTAGGTACCACCAAGGTTCGGTTTACTGGCCGCGGTAATCAGAATTACCGGCGGGAACCGGGAATAAAAATACCGTCCGAATTATGAAATGTGAAAATTTGAATTTGTAGATGCACTGTAGCCTGTATTGGATGTTTACTAATCAGATTGGAAGTATGTAGGGTCCATAGGGCTTTTGCTTTTGCTTGTGGACTCTTGATGTTTTCTGCATGTGGGGAGACAAAAGTGAGGCTGCAGGAGATATAAAAGCATGCATGAATGCCTCTCCATCTTCCCACGCATGCATGAATGCATGCCTCTCCATCTTTCCACGCATGCATGAATGCATGCCTGTTCACATGGCTGCCTCTCCATCTTCCCACGCATGCATGAATGCATGCACAGCATGCCTCCTTGGTTCAGCTTCTAGTCTCTTCATTTCTCTCTTTGTATTCACACTCATATGTGTGTAGTTAGTGCTATATATACTTGTAAGATGTAACTTCATTCATTAAGTAATCTATTCGCAAAGTATTCAACGTTATCAAGCAGCAAGCATTTCACCGGTTTTCCACCGGTATTTCCGGTAACCGACCGGTTACCGGTCCCCTCCCGCCCCGCCCAAAATTTTCATTTGACAAAATTCATCCGGTTTCTATCCGGGATTTCTGGTAACCGGCCGGTTACCGGTACCGTCCGGCGGCCGGGATTTACCCCGGTTCCGGTTTTTCGATCCTTGGGTACCACTCGGTTAAGCTAAATAAACTAATTTATAACTAAATTATATTATAGTTAGTTGAAATTACATTATAAGTTTATAACTGATAATGGCTTATTTGATGTAGATAAATTTTAAAATAAAAATAGAAAAAATATGTTAACCTATCACGGACAATACAAATGGATATAGGAAAAAACAGTAAAAAAACTCAAAAAAAGTAAAAATAATTAGAAAAAGATAAAATTTATGAATAGTAAAAAATAAGCCAAAATTTGGAAATTCAAGCTGAAATGAGCAATATTAGACTGTTACGTTGACCGATCAACGGTTCGCTAAGCTGAAATGAGCAATGTTAGACTGTTATATTGACCGATCAACGGTTCTAGAGAAATAAGATTGTGCGCGAAAGGTTAGGGGTGTTTGGCTGGTGACAAAAATCTATACCACCGAGCCTCGTCAAAATTTGGCTTTACCGAGAACTGAGTATTGACTCTCTGGCAGCGGTTGCCACCAAGCAACCATCCTCTTCGACGAACTTTGCTCTAGATCTAGCATGCGTATTAGTAGAACGCACATACACAACATATATAGTGTGTGGTGTCTCCTTCATTATAATTTAGAAAATTGAAGTTGCCAAAATCTGGTCACCAATTCAATCGCTATGTATCGGACAAGTATTGGCAAGAAAACGAACTAACAAAAAAATAGAATCTTATCAAACTTTGGCAATGCCAAATCATAGAAAAAGCTACCATTTTTTTTGGTAAGATAAACTTTTGGCACGCCTGCGCATCAAACCAAACCCTCTCCTGAGTATTGATTTTAGGTTCTTGTGTGAGCGTGTGCGGCTCTTCCTGTTTAAGATCGGCTTCGATCGCGAGTTTTGACTGAGGGGCTACGTCGGCATGCTGTTTGAGCTCTGAACTGTACTGTAGCCGATCTAAATCCGAGGAGGAAGAAACGGGGGCTGCAACCTAGCGGCTGTCGTTTTGTTTCGTTAAGTTTGTTTGTTTCTTTTTGGGTGCAAGGAAAATGTATAAGTATGTTGTTTGTACATATAACCATGTGTGTTTGTACATATAACCATGTGACCCTTGCATAATAGAGCTGTCTCCGGCCAAGAGAAAGCTGATAAAAGAACTCTCTGACAACGTGATACCTGTAATGATAATTCAGAACAAAGGCGTTCTCTGTCCACTTCGCAACATCCAAACTAATCACAATTACAACCTGAGGGGAAAATAGTACTCCGGTAGATCATTGGTAGATCGTAGCCACCTCGTCGCATCAAAATTACTTTAGCAATGATTTGCACAACCTTAAACACATGCGTGGCCCAGCCATAATTAAGTGTAGTAAATCATCCGTAGATTGTACTACTACCTTACCACATCAAAATCAGCAATGATTTGCACATAGTTAAGAGCACGCATGCGATGGGTCAATACCAGTGAATGGTACGTGTGGTGGCCAGTGAAACGGGCCATACATGCATGCATGTTCTTGAGATCAATCGCTGACGATCGAGAGCAGATTAATTCGTCACAAGCACAGTTTACTCTGTCGTCGCTAGCACATCGGCATCATCTGAGTAGGAGATCAGCACCACTCCCTGTTGTTCATGAATGAAATCAATCATCCAGGCCGGGGCATCGATCGAGCAGCTTCGCATTAACTCGCTTGAGAGATTTGCTTTTAGATTCAAGCAGTTGCGCCGACACGGTCCTTTTACTGACGGTACTACTCTCTTTTGTTTCATTTTACTAGGTAGAGATCTGCGTGTTGTAATGAAGTCACAAAAATAGTGAGACAAAACTTACTGTCTGGCCAACTTTACACATTAAATGTTGGAGAGCAAGCGACAGAGAGAGAAGGGTGACTAAAATGCATGAGGAGATGAGGAAAGTGGAGAGGGTGGGCGGTTGTATCCTGAGAGAGAGAAGGAGGAGAGAAATAAATGGTCTTGATCAAATCGGATGGCTGTAGAGAGGGGAGAGGAGAATGTACCGACGACCACTAACTCCTCTTTATATAATAGTAGAGATAAGGCCTATAATTTTACAGGTTAAGTTGTAGAAACGCTACTTGTTTTGGTTGCGACAAATAAGTTTAGTTAGCCTTTGAACCGTGACAGAAAATTTGCTACGATCCTGTTCATATAGACACCGCAGTTTATTCTCGAGCCAAATTGTTCGCAAAATAGTCTAAAAGGGTTTGGTTCTGCTGCAGAACTGGGAGAGGTTACAGCATTGCATCGACGATCTCATTGTAGGCGTCATGTAAAATCTGACAACGACGAATTGTCCTCGTCTCCTTGTGCCGACCTATGGCCTTGTTAAACCGACAACTCTTAATCTTTTACACAATGAAGTGTTATTCCCTTTTACCTTCGGTTACAAAACACGTTCCTTTTCGCTAAGGGAAAAAAAAAACAAAACATGCTCTTGCGAAAAGCAATGCTTAGCAGCGCTAAGAAAAACATAGCATGTGCGCTATATGCTATCTTCTCAATTTTTTTAAAAACAAATATGAAAACATGAGGCCCATACATTGAATAATACATGCACATAGTTCATTCAGAAACAACTAATTCTAGAGCATTTGGTGGGAAGAAGATCTGGGGGAGGGCCTCCCCTCCCATGAGCCGCTGGATTCGTTTCCCATCTGGTGCTGCAATGTGCCATCGTACACTCGTGACTTCTCAAGCATAGAATTAGATTCGACGAATGTTGAGCGCAAGACCACAAGCATTGATGGTTCCATCTTGAGTTTCACGCAGCTGTTGCGGAAAACACAGACGATTCAACCGCGGAAAACTCGAGCGTTTTGTTTTGAAGGGAACTGAAAACTCGCGCTACACATAGCATACAACAGCATGCGTCCATGGAAGTACTCATGGGTGGGTTCCATCCGGTCTTCTGAGTATGGCCTTTTATTTTTGCTACAGTAATTCGATTTTAAACAGTATATTTTTTTAAAAAAAATCTATAAATTAATTATAGTATAAACTATATCAACTTTAACTACACCAATCAAAATATATGTGACTATATCTCTTCATATTTTCTTTTACAGAAAACTCTCCTACAAAGGACTATAAAAATTATAAGCCATACACTGTAAACCACTGCACATAACTTGTGCACGTTGCATCTCAAGACATGCATGCCAACCCGCCAGACACACACACACATCTGCATCTGCATAGCTGAAAGCGCACCACCAAACCTCCCAGGACAGTACAACCTTTTGCATCGTTGCCAACCACCTGCCAATGGTCCTTGGCTCCTTGCGTCGACCTGCCCCCCTCCCCCCACCTCTTCTCTCCTCTCCTCTCTCCGTGGGACATGAGACTGGCATGGGTCTGATGATTCTGGTGCAAAGGCTGCACTGGCAAGCCCCCATCAATGACCCCTGTTCCACCTTTACTCTTCAAGCCCTTTAAAGATTCTTCCTCGCCTCTCTTAACTTTGATCATTGCAAAAACTCCCCCGTTCAATTCTATGGAGTATTTATTTTCTAAAAAAGGACCACAGCGTCCTATTCTTTCCATTTAGAATTTATGGTTTTTCTAAATAAATAAATAAAATAATGTCTAAACTATTATTTTGAAATAGCTTATCATAATAGTTTTTTAATTAATTTATCGATATTCGATTTATTCAAATAAAAAACTAAAAATTATTAACTATAACTATAGGCACGAGCTACAGTAAAAAAACGCAACGAGCATGTCACTTTACTATTTGTAGACTCTCCCCTCCTCACTCATCCATCCACAGCTACACATGGCACCTTTGTGCTGTACTACTGAAATGCAGAACCACTTTGGTGGCCTAAATGCCTAATCTAGTGTCTCCCTTCAGTTGAGCTAGGCTCTGCAGACCCTGCAAGGTTTTGGTTCTTGTTCCTGAGCGGTTGAGCTGCATACGGCTAGTTCTTTCACAAGGTATTTTGTCTTCAGATTTGTTTTGTCATATACTCCTTTTGTGTGTAAGATTTGGTGGTGTTTTGTTCTGCGTCTCTAGTTTTCTTGTGATTTGCGCAAGGTTTGCCCCCTGATATTCCCACTAGGAACGTGTCATTGAAAAATCTCAACTTTTTTTGCAACAAAAAACATGACACTCAAGGCAAGAATCCAGTTCTTTCTTCACCTGCTTTCAATCTCCATTCGCATGATCTCTTCATGCAGTTTACAAATGCTTGCATCCTACTATTCCAATCCAACCGCAAACAATAAAGAAATATTTTCCCCCTGTGATTTGGTCAGTTCACATGGTGTCTTGATTATGCACATGTCCTTCTTCTACCTTGCTGCAGTTCTTGGCATTGCCTTCCCATGTGATGTGATCAGCTGAGCTCACTCCGAATTGCACTGCAGCATCAACCAGTAGATCTCCCAAGATCCCGCATGGAGCAGTCCTGCTACTTCCCACTGCGGTGGGAGAGCACCGGCGACCAGTGGTGGTACGCCTCGCCGATCGACTGGGCGGCGGCCGACGGCCACTACGACATCGTCCGGCAGCTGCTGCACCTCGACCCCAACCTCCTCATCAAGCTCACCTCCCTCCGCCGGATCCGCCGGCTCGAGACGCTCTGGGACGACGACGCCCGATTCGTCAACGCCGCGCGGCACCGCGCGTCGGTCGCCCGGAGCCTGCTGCTGGAGTGCGAGTGCAAGAACGGCGCCGAGAACACGCTGCTCCGGGCCGGGTACGGCGGGTGGCTGCTGTACACGGCGGCGTCGGCGGGGGACATGGGGTTCGTGCAGGAGCTGCTGGATAGGGACCCCCTGCTCGTCTTCGGTGAGGGCGAGTACGGCGTGACGGACATGTTCTACGCGACGGCAAGGGGCGGGAACGCCGAGGTGTTCAGGATGCTGCTGGATCACGCCATGTCCCCACGGTGTTCGACGAATTGCCGGGACGGGGAGGGCGCGAACGGGAGTGGCGGCGGTCGCACCTCGGTGTTCCGGTTGGAGATGATGAGCAGGGCTGTCCACGCCGCCGCCAGAGGCGGGAGCGTGGAGATGCTGAGGGAGCTTGTCCAGGGGCGCTCCGACGTGTCGGAGTATCTCGATGTCCGTGGATCGACCGTGCTGCATGCTGCTGCTGGCAGAGGGCAGCTGGAGGTGAGGCATCTGTCTTTCCCATTGCTTACATCTTCTGTCTGTAAATGCTTTTTGGTTAGTCGTTCGTCGTGCAAATATGGATTGTAAGGTAGATCCTTTTATTAGGAATTCAGGATGCTTACATGCTTTGGAATTTTGGTTTGTTGCTGGTTCTTCATCTTGTATGCTCGTCTTTTAGGTTATTGTTCGGATAGAAATGTTGTCACTGTCATCCAAGGGGATCGGTTATTTTAGAGAATTATCTTCAACCAACATTGTGATTTAATATAATAATGATGTCACACCCAGATGGTCGAGGCTCATTATTTTTCAATTATCGTGCTCAACGATCAACAGTGCATTGAGAAGCTAGAGAATCAGTATGCACTTACTGGCTTGGCCGTTGGATTTCCTTTCTTAGAGGGATATTGAACATGGATTTCAACTCGTACAATTCATAATCAGAAACTTTTCGGAAGTTTAGTTGGAAGATGATACACAATACCGAAATATTAAAGCTCCAATCATGAGGTCCCTTCCCGATAATTTGAGGCAAAAGAGGATGTACTTCCTGCTGTTTCAGTTTAGGTAGAAAAAATCACCACACTTTTTAGATCTACGACTTCTTTTCTGTTTCTTGATGTTGCTATTCAGCCAAACTTCTTTCTGTTTGTTGATGTTGCCATGCAGCCAATCGTTATTATTGCCACATATCATTGAAATATTATGTGTGCAAAGGTCCAGTTATCTGCAAAAGTAGAAGAATATAAGTTTTTTCCGCATATTATGCCTCATATCATTAACATACCTTATGCAGGTTGTCAAGTACCTTATGGCCTCTTTCGACATAATCAATTCAACTGATAATCAAGGGAACACTGCATTACATGTAGCAGCCTATCAAGGGCATCTGCCTGTTGTAGAGGCATTGGTTGCTGCATCTCCATCGACCCTGTCAGCTGTCAACAATGCTGGTGATACTTTTCTTCATTCTGCAATTGCAGGATTTAGAACCCCAGGCTTCCGACGGCTCGACCGCCAAATGGAGCTTATGAGACACCTCATACGTGAAAGAACGGCAGATATCCAGAAGATCATCAACTTAAGAAATGATGCAGGCCTTACTGTCCTTCACATCGCTGTGGTTGGTTGCGTGCATCCGGACCTCGTTGAACTCTTGATGACCACACCATCAATCGACCTTAATATTGAAGATGCTAATGGCATGACCCCCCTGGCATTGCTAAAACAGCAGCTGCGCTCAACCACATCTGAAAGGCTCATCAAGCAAATAGTATCTGCTGGAGGGGTCTTGAGTTCGAGCGTTTTGAGAACTCGGTCAGCCATTGTTTCGCAGATAAAGATGCAAGGAGGTATTGCAAGCAGCCCTGGTACTGTTTTCAAGATATCAGATGCAGAGATATTTTTGTACTCGGGGATTGGAATGGTTGAGTCTCGAAGGCCTAGTTCATGCTCTAGTTCTGGCAAGTGTGACCCTACACATGCAGACGCAAATGGTGCGAATGGGGAAAACCATGGATCATCAGAGAAGAGGCTGAGTTCTGCCAGCCGCGCAAAGGACCGTCTCAAGATGATGCTGAGATGGCCTCGCCACAAGGAGAAGATGTCCAAGACGCCAAAGAAGCCCGAGGACAGCAGCCCGCTAGATTCAATCAAGAAACTAAGCGAGCACGTCATCGAGACCCCTGCTCCTCTCAGGCAGACTTTCACCAAGACGACGGCGCTCAACAATAAGCGGACCCTCGCAGTCAAGAGCTCCACTCCTAGCTCGGCCACCAAGAAGAAGCTCAACACGAAGCTCATACATGGCATCATGGAAGCCATGCCGCATTTGGCATCATCATCCACCCGGTCTCCATCAAACACCTTCCCGAGGTCCTCCATGTCCTCCACGCCGCCGTCCGCTAAGCTGAAGGACATCTGCTTGGAAGACGAGAACTCGATGACAACCCCGACATCTGGTAAGCTGAAGGACATCGTCCTGGACAACGACTCCGCAGACGACCCATCGCGCTCGAATTCGTCCATGAACGACAACGACGTGACGGAGAGTTCGACGCGCAGGCATGGCTGCGGGAACGGGAGGCTGATCAACATCTGCTTCGGCGCGCAGGGCCTCACCGTGGAGGACCCGGTGAGTGGGCAGCAGACGAGTAAGATGTTCAAGCAGCAGTGCCTCAGGGTGTCTTGACGGAATGGTACTCCTAACTAGCATTCGGTTTGCAGTTCAACGATATGTATGATCTGCCTGTTGAACTCCCCGGTTTGCTGTTCCGTGTACAATAGCAAGGCGTGCT
Organism: Dendrocalamus latiflorus; assembly: GCA_017311315.1. NCBI lineage: Eukaryota > Viridiplantae > Streptophyta > Magnoliopsida > Poales > Poaceae > Dendrocalamus > Dendrocalamus latiflorus. Next base: position 18,891,189 of record CM029609.1, on the reverse strand, counting down.
TGATTTGTTAGGTGAATTGTGTGTGTATCCTAGCGAGGCGTGCTTGATTTCTGGTTGTGCTTTCTTTCACAACTGATAACGATCCTATGCATTTGAGTTTAACTGATAACGATCCTAGGCATTTGTGTTTAACTGATAACGATCCTAGGCATTTGTGTTTAACGATCCTATACATTACTACCTCTACTACAGTCCAGGCATCAGATATTCGTCAGTATAACCATAGGCAATCGTTTTATGGTGAATGGTGATCCATTTTCTCGAGATTTATCCATTCATCGCAGCGATGTTTACATGTCCCAAGGATATTAACTACAGTCCAGGCAATCCCTGCACAAAAAAGAGAAGACGAACCAAACAAAAGCAATTCCTAACTTGTGTGGTTGTGTATTAAACTAAGCACTTGCGTCCTGACCAACAAACATTCCACGGAAGAAAAACACACTTAACTAAAAGATGTACAAAATACAATTTCCCCCCATGTAAAAAGAATAGCAGGTGCTGTTCCTTTCGCCCATGCCCAGCAAACATCTAAGCACTTCCTCGGCTACATCAAAATTCGAATTTACCGCAGGACGCAATTAAACAATCCAAACCGAGAAAAAAAAAGGAAAGATAAAAGCTATACGCTGCTGAGCAACGCCTAGCCGCTGGAGCTTAGCACTTGAATACTGTGCAAATGGAGGTGTGCAATGTGCCAAGAACTATTTGGTCCTCATGTACAGGTGATGGTATTTCCAAGTGAAATACACCCGACAACAGCTCGCTGCGGCATCTTGACAGTGCCAGGAAAACGTTCATTTGAGGTGAATATTCGTATTGGCTGCCCTTCTACTATTCATTTTCCGCGAGAGCCATCAGCCGCAGCCAAAATGAACATGTCCATAATATTCATTTTCAGCAAAGAGCCATCAGCCGCAGCCAAAATGAACATGTCCATAATATTTCCATTTGCAGCTGTAGTTGTTTATGATCACCTCAGACCTCCATCCTCTCCTACCTTCTCCAAGGGCATGACTGCTTCATTTTTGGCTGTTCAAGGCGACCTCCATCCTCCAAGCAGATAATTTAACACCTCCAGCAGCATCAAAATTGAGGGCTTTCTTTGCACCAAGCTTGGAAACAAGAGGAAGGAGTGTGCCATATGCACGGCTATCCAGCAATTGCCCCACGCGCATTGGCTGAAATAGGCAATTGTTCTATCCATTAAGTAGGTTTGCTTCCTCTTGACTTGAGAACAACCAACGTACATCAGTTGATCTCTCCGTCCTCCGCATCTTTAATGCTGGGAATGCTGCTTGGCTCTTCTTCCTCTTCCTCGTCATCTGCTTTCATAAATAGTCCGAGTTGTTCCAACGGGTTGCCAGAACCAGGAAGAAAACTAGGCATGCCATCCTGGGAGTGCTCGGGACTAGTCTCATCAACAGAGCTCACAATATGTTCTGTGGTGGCTGTGCCAAGCATTTCCAGGTCCTTGGGATGGAGGTTATCATTGATTTCTACAGTTCTCTCCATCTGCACATTGGGTTTAAACAAATTTTTAGCAAGGCGGCAAAAGGAAAGTTTCACACTGCTGGTAAATGCAGATTTACACTTGCCTCCTGCAGGGCCTGACGAGCCTTTTCCCTCTCAAGGTCCCGTTTACGCTTAGCTTCAGCTTCAGCTTCAGCTCTGCGAGCTTCCATAGCTGCATTACCTTCAGCCAACAGCCGTGCTTTCTCTGTATCCATATATAAGACACTTCTTAGAAAAACAAGAACTAGCACTTAGCAGCAAAGGAAACAGGTGTGTACGCTTGTTACCTTCCTTCTGGAGCTTTTCCAGCTCCTGTTTATCTCCACCCTGAGCTCATCAGATCATTATATGTCAGAAAAGTGGCACAGCAACTAGTCAACAAAAAATTTGCTAGATGAACAAGCTCCCAAACCTGGCTGAGAATCCCACGAGCTTTGACAATCACATCAGCATAATGGCTCCTCAAAAGGGCTGCTCGTAAGAGCTTATCTGGGGAAACTTGCCTGTCGAGTTTTGAGTTCTCCCCTAAATTTTTCATAGGGAAAGGATCAGATGATCCAACCAGTTTAATGTGATGAGACCCCTTAGTGGCCTCATATGTACCTGCTTACAAATTCATGCTTACCCTCTGGTGCTGCCTTGGACTCACTGTCCTGCTCACAGAGTTCCACATCATCTGCAGGGCCTGCGATTTAACAAACTGTAAGTCCAAAATGTAAAAGTAGCTTGAACATAGTTCCTAACTACCATGTGTTTAAAAGCACTGTATAATAAAAAAGGGCACGGAAAGCAAGCTTACGGTTAGCATCAACTGGGCTAATAACATCACTCTTTTCTTGCTCCACAGGTTGTTCAGATCTCTTATTTACCTAAAATTAAAAATAAATCAATTATTGCAGTGCGTAGGATAGCATAAAAAGGATTGGTCAGCTTCAGCCATCTAAATTGGAAATAAACAACAAATTCTAGCCAAAAAATGACAAATGAATATGTTACCATAGTTGACCCAAAATCCCCAAGTACAACACATCATCAGATGCAGTTGGCAGAATTGGATGTTATTGGGTCAGGTCTAAGGTGAAAGTCAACCAATACAGTGAGCTACAGAGCTAATCATCGACAGTAACATACATTAGTACTGTCAGATATAGTGGACAAAAGGTAGGAGATAGTCGCAATTGCAAACACAAGCGCTGGTGACTGCAGATGGGCTGTTAATAAACAGAAGAAGAAAATGGGATGTTTATGAGAGGTATAAGGAGAGACTGCAAGGGTTGGATATTTATTATTATTTCCTTAGCACTTCATTGGTCACAAGTAGACCACAAAGCCTTCACAACACTAGATAGTCCTTAGTACATTAGCTGATTTAATTGAAGGGCCTCATTTTCTTATAAGCACCCAGTAACAAATTGCCAAAGTACCTTCACAAGCTTTGCTGGGCTACCAACTTTCTCTGATTCACTTTCAGTGTCACTGCCTGAGTCAGAATCTGCATTACCAATAGAGCAAATACAAATGAGGACACCTTAAAAAACAAACCATGACAAAGAGATGGAATATAGTAGGGACTGGCGATGTCTCAACAGGAATCATTTATAGAAAACCTCTACAGTTTCCTGACAATTCTGTATGATGGCCACAAAAAGAAATACAGTATGCATACTGTGTAAGGTTACTTTTATTTAACATTTCAGTGTGCTATAAGTGCGAGGTAATTGCAGGATGTACCCTGCGTACACATCATTTAAGTCATGAAATTAACTAGCCCATTCAAATTTCTATGGATTTCGATAAAAAAATAACATGCACAAATTTGCACTCCATGTTAGTCGCATCTGATATGATATTCTGATACTCAACTAAAAGTCTAGTCAAATGTAAGACATACACAAAAAAAATAGCGACTAGCTGTAGGCACAAACTTCCAAAAAATAACATAAGGGAAATGTAGAAGTGTTCAAAGCAATCCGAACAGAGCTGCGAAGAGAAACATCATATTTTTTACAAGGATGTCTATAATGGTAAAAACAAATGTAAATAAGCACACAGAGGCACAGACCACTGGAAGAAGATCCAGAGTCACCGTTGGAACTACTTGGGCTACCACACTTGCTAGTTCTGAACTGTGCACCTTTCTCTATTAATATAGGGGAGGCATTGCCGCAAATATCCACATCCTCCTCAACAGGCTCACCACCTGCATGCACAGAAAGTAAATATCTGACTACTGCACCAATGGCGTCAAATTTAAATCTATTGAAAACTTCACCAAAGGGCTAGAAGGAAAAAAAACCTTTGCAGGGATTTGTGGACGAGTGACTAATGCCAGATACATTCACGGCCTCATTCTCAGAAGGCTCAGATTTCACCTGCTGGCTCTGCTCTCTCTCATGCAAATACTTGTCCACGTGCTTCTTCAGCTCAAATAGTATGTCATCACTGACTGCATGGATATCAATCTCTATCTCTCCATCACCAAGCTGATCTGTATTGTCGTCAATGCATTGCTGCAATAAATCAATGATGTGAGCAGGTAATTCTGGATCCTCAGACAAAGAAGCCAAGCAGTTCCCAAAGGCTTCTTTCTCCTCAAATGTCATCTTCGACTTTACAGACTCTGTTGGCCTTCCACACTTCATTGACACATCACTGCAGTCCACAGGAGGAGTCTTTCTCCTCTTTGAGTCAGCCCTGTCAACCTCAACATGCGGCTCAGTGGTGGCAGAAGCCAACTTCTTTTCAATTGTCTTCCATCTAGTCTCAAACATCTTGGTCAGTTGAATGGCCATGTCATGCACTGCATGCCCACGAGGATTATAAGTCATCGCATTTGTAAAGGTCAGCCTAACATCAGCTCCAAAATCAGATGGACTTGTGTAGGAACCAGACTCAAGCTTCCTCTTGATGGTCCCAAGGTCCATCGGGTGCTTGATAATGTCAAAATAATCTGGAATTTGCAGCTTCACCACATCAACTGGGGCATTGAAAATATGACTATATTTCTGAGTCATCAGCTTCTTCAGAAGTGCTTCGCACTGCTTAAGAACTGCAGCCTCAGACAACACTGTGGACGTTTCAGGCCGGGGTTTTGTAGGCAAGAAGCGCCCCTTGGCACCACGGACGACATGGCTCCCACGTTGCCCCTTCTTCCCTCGGGGGGCAGCTGAGGATGAGAACGCAGGTGCTCTATTGACAGGGACAGGGACTGAAAATTCTGGCTTCTTAAGGAGATCTCGGACCGAATCAAGCTCTGTCCGAAATCTCTTCCGAAGATACCGCCGCTCCGACGATGACATCTTCGATGGGACAAAGATCTCCCGCTTGACAGCAAAGCCATCACTGTTCAGGCTGATGCACTTGCGCTTCGGTGCTGACGAATCCTCAGAGTCAACACGAACTGGGCTGCCTGCTGCACCTTCTGACTCACGGACAGTCTCTGCATACCCCCGGGGTGCGGCAGCTCCCCGGAAGGCCATTTCATCATAGCTCCGCTTAATCTGCCTCTGCGGGCCACACTCCATGAGAACCGTCGGTGTCATGTGCCCAGGCGCCAGCGCGTCACAGATCTACTCGATATTGACAAACATAGCAACCCAACTTCAGTCACACATACACAAAATTGAAACTTTCAAACGCCAAATTGAAACTTCCCGTGCAACAAAATGAAAGCGCACAAACCGAAATTTACACGAATTCAAATGCTCCCCGGCAAAACCCTAATCCTAGACCTAACCCTAGCCCCCAACCCGAACCCACCCACAGGGCACAAATTCGACAGCGTAACGCTCGAATCCTTCAATTCGCGCCCAGAATCAGACGCCTACCCACACGAATTCAAAAAACCAAAAAACAAATAGCCTAAAAATTCGATTCGAAGAGGACGCGAGCAAGGACCTGGAGGCTGGGTCTGAAGCAGGCGAAACCCTAGTTCGGGATCCGGCGCGAGGCGGCCTCCTCCTCGCCTGAGCGCGCCGGCGAGATGGATCCGCGCGAGACAAGGGCGGATCTGGAGAGCGCGAGGTGGCCGCGCGGGTCGAGCAGCCTCCCCCCTAATCCTGCTCTTTTTTTCCCCTTTCCTTTTCTTCTCGCCTCTCGTGTCGAGACGCCTCTCCGCGCCGCTTCCCTTATCCTTCTCGAAGCGATCGAGCCCAAAGTCGACGTAAATACGCACACGCGAGGACTCGACCCGAACCGCAGAGAAACGAAGGGGATGCGATGCGACCGTGAATCTCGCGGTGGTCATTTATAGGCTGGGGAAGGGCCCGGGGCAGGTGCCGGTCGGATCCTGGCCGTCGGTCCGGTGAGATCGGACGGTCCAGGCGTAGATCGGACCTGGGGCCCGCGGGGGCCGACGTGACGTGGAGCGGGGCGTGCTTTGACTTTCTCCGAGGAGGTTTGCGCGCGGACGGGGATCGTTACCCTCTGTGTGGGAAACTGGTGGGGTCGGGAGCGCGTGGCACCACCTGCATTGGAGGAGGGTAGAGTTTGGACCGGTGGGTGCTGCTGGGTGCGGCCGTCTTTTGTCGAGCACGCGGGAACTGGGTACGGTCCGGGCGCGGGGTGCCTTGTGGGGAAGGCTCGGTGACACGTGGGAGCGGGCGCGTGGCTGTGTACTGGAGGGAAGCACGCTGAAAAACATGGGCTTGGGATTGAGCCCATGATTTACGATACATGGGCCGAAATTTAGTTCTTGTGTAGAAGGTAAGTGCTAAAAGGCCCTCTATCCCAGTAAGGATCATCATCCCAAAACAGAAGGTACACATGGACATGGTCACCTCACCTGTAGTGCAATTTTGAACGAGCGACGTACCCTAGGGCGATTCTAGGGTTCTTCTTCTTAGTGCGAATTTGGTTTTCCGCTTTTAGATCGGCAGTGACTCATTGTTAGGGTGGGAAATGAATACGAATTATCTGGTTACCGTATTTGATATGATGTGAATACGATACAAATTTTTTCATCTGATTAACAATTTCTCTTCTATTCGTATTTGAATTTGCATAAAAATATAGATGTGAATATGATACAGACTTTTACCATCCGAAATATTATTTTATCTAGACTATTTGTATTTATACTTATATTCAATGAAGCAATACATGTATTTTTATTGCAATACGATTAATACAGACATATATTTCCCCCCTACTTATCATCCTCCTACTCTAACAGAGCAGTTCGGGGCGAATCAGAAGCAAACCTAGCTTGGAAGCATGAAGGATGGGAGACTCGCCTGCACTTAGCCAGGTGGGAGATGTGTTGATCGAGAGGAGCACTCAAATGATTTGGATGCATGTCGGACCCGGATTTAGCTAATCCATAATTCTCTGTGATTCTGCCGCACTATTCTTTGGATAAGTAGATAGAGTTCACAGATACATTACTGTACATCAAATACGTTTCTTGCAGAAGTATACATATAGTAATGGACTTACACATAGATTGATCAGGCCAAAATTATTAAAAAGCAGCAGCGAAAATGAAAAATTTACATAGATGGGATCATCTGGACATACGCATAAGCAGCTAACTGAATTTTTTCTTTCTTAATTAAAATGATATGCAAAGTTTTTGCATGTTCTCGAAAGAAAGGGCACAGATACAATGGCTCAGTGAAGGTGATTCAAATACATATTTTTTCATCAAAAAGCTACTCGTACAAGGAACAAACATAAAAGTACCCGCCTTACTCGGGATGATGGCTCACTGAGTGAAAATACTGAGGAACTTTAGTCGATGACTAGAAGTTTCTATCAGAACCTATATACTTCTGAAGGCACTGCTAATATGGAGGATGTGCTGGACAGTGTGCTAACGAAAGTGACGGAGCAGATGAATGGAACCCTATGTAAACCCTCTATAGAAAAGGAGGTGAAAGAGGCATTGTTCCAAATGTTTCCAACAAAGGCTCCAGGTCCAGATGGTTATCCAACTCATTTCTTTCAGAGATTGGGATACTTGTGGGGAGGGTCCAACCAAAGCGGTACTTCGAGTGCTCAACGGGGATGATGTTGATGTACCGGATGAAATCAGCAACACGTTCATCGTCCTTATCCCGAAGGTGGCAAACTCGACCTCGTTGCAATGTGATCTGTAAGGTCATGTCCAAAGCATCAGCTAACCGTCTGAAACTGTCCGTCATGATATTATCTCTGAAGTGCAATCGGTGTTCATTCCTGGTAGAATAAAAAAAAAAACTCAACCTGCGGGGGGTAAGACAGCCCCCGGGCATTGCTTTAAGAAGAAGATCTTCTCACGCAGATCGAGAAAATCCCCGAACCCTTGCCCCACCCTGACACAGCGGCATCAGCCCATGTGAGAACGACTAGGGTGATCCATAGACCAACGACCTGGCAACGACCAGCGACCTGGGCGAGCCTTAGACCTGTGCTTTGGCTTATGGGGCAAGCGAGGGGATTTTTTTCCCTCAGCCTGAAATTCGCTCCCACTGGGAGTCGAACCCAGGACCTGAGGGGTGCTACTAGAGCGCTCTAACCGCTAGGCTAGAGCCCGTTCGCATTCCTGGTAGAATCATCACTGACAATATAACTGTGACAAAAAATGGATGTCTCTTTGGAAAACTGAAGTACCTTCAGAGGTTCGGGTTTTCGCTTGGCGTCTTGCACAAGACTCAACTCCAGTTGGCGTTTTGCTGAGAAGGAGGGATATGGAGAAATCGGCGCAATGTAAAATTTGCTAAGCCGATAAGGATACTTGGGGCCATGCACTTCTCTGCGCTGCAATATGGCAAACTGTGTATGGGCTTTGCTGGATGAGGAACTGACTGAACACATTGCCATGACCAACATCGAGGATCCATAGGAGTGGATTTTCTCCATGATTGAAACCTCATCTGACGAGGCTTTCTCTAAGTTACTAATCTCTTGCTGGGCGATTTAGGGAGCACGTCCAAAGTGAAAGAAACTCAGATGTTTTGTGTTTTGCAGTCAATCAAAAACTGATTGCCCTGTTGTCTCTCTATTTCTGTTTATACTCAACCGAAGATATTTTTGGATGGTGAATAGTATACATGGTTACAAGCTACAGATCACGACAATAGCACGATTCAGTTACAATCTTCAGAATCCAAGATCAGAACAGAGGAAGGTTTAGATATTCAGTTAACGCACAGCAAGCGTATCAACTAAGTATAACAATCAGCGTATCAAGTAAGGATTTGTATCCATTACTTCTAACATCCTTCCTCAATCTGAACATGAGGAAGCAATGTTCAGATTGTTGCTGAATCACTGAAATAATTGAACGGCCAGTGGATTAGTGAGGACATCTTCAACCTGATCCTGTGAAGAAAGGAACCGGATATCCAACGCCTTGTGGACAATTCTTTCTCGAACAAAATGATAATCGACCTTTTTATGCTTTGTTCTTCCATGAAAGATAGGGTTTTCTGTCAAATATACAGCCCCTAGATTATCACACCAAAGACAAGGCGCTTGTGATAAAGATACCCAGTTCACCGAGAAGGGCTTATATCCACATGATCTCTACCATTGCATTTGCAATGGAGTTATATTCTGCTTCAATACTAGATCTTGATATTGTGCGTTGTTTCCTATAGCTCTATGAAACAAGATTTGGTCCATGATATATAGCATATCTTCCCGTACTCCTTCAGTCATCAGCATACCTGGCCCAATCAGCATCATAGAATCCACTAAGCAGTGAAGAGGTCAAGCATTGGAAAACAAGCCCAAGCTTAGCAGTCTCTTTAAGGTATCTTAGAATTCGCTTCACAGTTGTCCAATGTTTATCAATTGGTGAAGGGTCTAGACCTGTCATTATGAGTTAGGGCTAAGGCAAAGGTATGACTAGCTAGGGCTAAGGATGTGTTTCTAGCTTTTTACCGGTCTTGATGTTTGGTTGGAAGACCAGGTTACTAGTATAGGATATTGTACTATTAAAAGGGATCACAACTAGTAACTTGAACGTATCATGTGTTGATAGCTCATTTACTTACTCTAGCTCTCTTCATGACATGATGCTAATATTTTCGAATGTGTTTTGAAAATCGTTGTAGCTCATGCGTAAGTTCCTTATGACATGTGACTTGAAGTTTGCGAATGCGTTTTGCAAATTATCTAGAATTTTCAAATTGCACTTTGAAAACAGTTGAGGCTCATACAAAGACTTGGCTCATGCGACTTGAGTTTTGACCAAAAGAATATGAAAGTTGGTTCAAGTCCATGTTGCCGTTTGTGTGTATGATTCTAAAAAGCGTTAGGGATATGTTCCATAACCTATTGAGAATCTGATACCAACTTTCAGTGAATAACATTCAAGTTGAAATCTTGGTATGAAAATTACTCAAAGAAACATGGTTGTCTTGTGCCTTCTCTGGAAAACTGGTCAAACTGGCTTTACACAAGCGGTCAGACCGGCCTAGAGGTCTAACTAGACATACGCAGTCAGACTACTGTGGCGGTCAGACCGGCGTTATGGTTGCCATCTGACCGGCTCGAAGACCAACGTGGTCGAAAACCAGTGTGATCGAAGACTAATGTGGTCGAAGACAAGCGTGGTCGAAGACCAATGTGGTCATCTTCGACCAGTAAAGTAATTAGACCAGCATTATAATTACGGCCTAACTGGCACCCATCAGACCGGCTCACAAGTTGCGGCCTGACTAGCCCTCGGTATGATCGATTGTGTAGTGGTATGTTTTTCAGATACATGCTTTCTTGAAGAATTTAGCTAGCAGTCTGACCAAATTTTTGAGTTAGACCGGTCATGTGTGGGAGGTCTAATCGATGGCCTGAGTAACGGCTAGTTTTATAGCCGTTGGAATAGGTGTGATAGTACTAGCCATTTGTTGGCGGTAGTACCGAGCCTCGGGCTATTTGTAGCGAACTTTTTGCTCTAATGGTTTTATTCCTTGTATGGGGTATATAAATATCTCCTTCTGCCCTATTAGAGGAGGTTGCTAGTTTCATTATCTTTATTCCTTAAGCCTAAAACAAGCCCTCTCCCTCATTTGTGCATGTGTTGCACTTAGTGAGTATGGAAAGATATAACCTTGTGTATGTGTTGCACTCGGTGGTGGACTTTGTATCCTTGAGCTGTGATTCTTGATTTTTCAAGCGAAGGTCTCTAACTTGTTATTCTTGGAGTTTGCCGACTCCTAGACGGCTTCAAAGACGTGGTGGTCCGGTGATCTTCTTAAGAAGGTTGTGAAAAGACATGGCTTGTTGTGAATGGTGTGGTGCTCGCTATCTTTGGAGTGGAGAAAGACTAACCTTAGTGGATTGAGGTGGTTAGGCTTAATTCATGGAGCTGGTCTAATTTGTTTGGGTTTACCTCAACGTGGATTAGGGGAAATCAGCAAGTTTCTAAACACCATGGTAAAACATCGTGTGTCATTGTGGTTTGTTCTCTTATGCTCAATTTAAATTCAAGCAATTTATGCTCGTTGAATTAAATAGAGTGCTAGTCATCTTAGGATTGTTTATCTTGACTTAGAATCATATTGTTGGTGCACTTAATTGAACTTGGACAACTTAGGTCTTTTGTATAAAACCAAATTATTTATACTTCTCATTGTTAAATTTGGTAGTAGCCTAAAAGAAATTTTAAAACCGCCTATTTATCCCCTCTAGTCAGCCTCCTCGATCTTACAAATGGTATCAAAGCTTGGTCTATCATTTTATCATACTTCACCGCCTAGAGAGTAAAGGATAGCGACTAGTAATATAGTGCACCTCAGTGAGACATCTCTATTCTATGGCACAAATTATGATATTTGAAGAATCCGCATGTCTTGTTATTTTAAGGCCATGAACCCTAAATTTTGGCGGATTGTAGATATGCGCTTTTCTCCTCCAAAGGATCCTCTTGCTCCAACTATTGAGGAAGAAAAATGCTCACATCTCGATGCTCAAGCAACTAACGCTTTATTTAGTGTTTTGAGTATAGAGGTATTCGATGTTGTATGCAATCTCAAGAACACCCATGAGATGTGAACACATCTTCAAGATAATTATGAAATGTCTAACTCAACTAAAGAAGATTGCATACAAGAATGGATGTTAGATGAACAATGCTCAACCTCTAGCTCCGATAATTAAGAATCCACTAGCCGCTCTACATCAACTCATTGTTTTATGGTTAAAGGTAATAAAAAGGTAAACAATGATAATGACAATGATGAACCTACTTATAATGAGTTGATAGATATGTTAGAAGAGCTTAATGAATATCTTGGGAAAGAGAATGTCAAGTTTAAGATTTTGAAGGAAGAACATACCTCTCTTCAAAACAATTATGATGTGCTAAAAGAAGAACATGATTCTTTTCTTCTCAAGGAATCCATGAAGCCTAAGGTAGATATAGGCACCCAATGATGTTAGGGCCGGGCTTTGGTGGCACCAAGCACAAAGTTTTATTTTTCTTTAGTGTAGCAAACTCATCATCCAAGGCCATCTTCCATTCTGGAATTTGTAGTGCGTCAATATGCGAGGTAGGTTCTCTAGAATGGTCTTGAGCTGTGATTGTCATATAAGCCACAATGTCATCAGTTCGCTGCTTTAGTTGCCGAGTGTTGTTCTGCAAGCGTGTGCCATAGTGATGAGTTGGTACTGGAATGCTTGTTGATGTGGTATCAAGCAAAGATTCAACTTCTCCTAGAGCAATACCTACAGGCATAGATTCAACAGACGACAACAATTGTGGTGCATCATTCATTAGGTGATCAATTGATCTATTAATAGTACTGCCACTATTTAGAGGAGAAGAATTAGGTGCAAGAACCGACAAAAGGATTTGGGAAGGACAAGATGAGCAAGCAATGTCAACTGTGGTATGCCGAGATAAAAGAAAAACAAGCTCATCAAATATGGCATCCCTAGATATGTATATTCTCCTGGAGGAAGGATCTAAGCACCTGTATTCTTTGTGACTGGGACTATAGCCAAGGAATACACATTCTTTGGAACGAAAAGACAGCTTTCTAGTATTTTAGGTCAAAGAAAAGGCCAACATGAGTAGCTGAAGACCCTGAGAAGAGAGTAGTTTGGTTTAACGCCAAACAATCTTCCAAGGGGACTCATGTTATCAATAACACAAGTAGGGAGTCTATTGATAAGATAAGTGGCTATTAAGAAGGCTTCGTCCCAGAATTTTAGAGGCATATAGGATTTAGAAAGAAGAGCTAGGTCCATATTGACAATATGATGATGCTTTCGTTTGGCCAACCCGTTTTGCTGATGTGTAGGAAGACATGACACCCTGTGTCCAACGCCAAGGTCAACAAAGAATTTGGACAAATTTTGATACTTGCCACCCCAATTAGATTGAACACACTTAATTTGTTTTCCGATAAGTCGTTCAATATGTTTTTGAAATTGTAGAAATACATGAAATATATCATATCGAGATCTCAACAAGTAAATGCAAGTGAATCTACTAAAATTATCAATGAAGCTTACATAATACTTGTATCCATTCATAGATTGAGGTGCAGGACCCCAAACATCGGCTAATTGATGACTCTTTACCTGCTATAGAAGTTCAAGGGGGGGGGGGGACATAGAAGCATGAACTGAAGAACTATAGGGTAATTGATGACTCTTTACCTGCTGACTTGCATTAGATATGGATGTATGTGTGGAAGAAAGCACAGGCAATTTATTCAAGAGCAAAATAGATTTAACTACTTGGGAAGATGGGTGTCCAAGACAGGCATGCCACTGCTCTTTTGATACTTTAGTACTTGATAGAGCAACCTTGGAGGGGCCTAGTGATTTGATGGAGTAGAGACTAGACCCAATTTTGCCTTAGAAGATTTTTCTCTTCAAAACCTGATCCTTGACAACAAAGAAGTCATGGTGAAACTCGATGAACACATGGTTATCACGAGTTAGCTTACGAATAAAAACAAGATTTTTTGAAATTCGTGGCACATGAAGAACTTTCTTAAGAGCAAGAGGAGAGGCAGTAGTATTAATAGAGCAATGACCAATATTTGAGATCTGCAAACCCGCTCCATTGCTGACTTGAACCTGATCAATGCCATTGTACTTCTCACGAACTGTCAACCGATCTAGCTCACTTGTGATATGATCAGTTGCACCAGTATCCATGTACCAATATGGATCTACCTGATAAGAAGTTGTGTATGCTACAGCAGCTGTCGGTGAATGAACATGGTCTGATTGATATGAGTGGTCGAAGCGGTGATATCACTTGATGGCAGTGTGTCCAATTTTGCCGCAGACTTGACAAGTTGGATGTGCCCCATGGCCTCCAGAGGTCTGCTGGCTATTGTTGCGCCAATGGTTGCGCCTGCCACGGTTGCCACAACCACGTCCTCCCTGAAATCCCCTTCCTCTGGCAATGAAATTTGCTGAGGAACCAATGATATTTGGTGAGGAACTCCCTAGATTTCCAATCTAAACCTGTGAGTCGGAGTTATTTTGCTCTATGTGCAACTCATAACTCATCATATGAGCATGAACATCATCTAGAGTAATATGTCCTGATCTTGTGGTTATAGAGGTTACTAAAGGATCATAATCAAATCCCAAACTAGCAAGGATATAAGAGATTATCTCATCTTCTCGAAGTGGCATACAATGGCAAATAGAGTATCTACTAGATTCTTCATTTTCTTGAAGTAATCTGCGGCCGTCAGGTCCTTTATATTGGCTAGCTGCATCCTTGTTTGAACAACTTGTGCCATTGAACTTGACAGAAACATTCGCTCTAACTCCAACCATGCCTCTCGGGAAGTGGACATGAACATGACACGAGCTAGAATGTCTTTAGTCAGCGAGGAGAATATCTCGCTGAGGATCATTTGATCCTGATTATACTAGGTCACGTAGGCCGGATTTACAACACGAGAAGCGCCTGCTTCTGACGTGGTTGTGAACATCTGAGTAGGACACTCGAGGGTGTCCTCTACATGCCCAAGGAGCTGATAGCTCCGAAGATACAGCAATAATTGTGCTCTCCAGAGAGTATGTAGTTGTCTTTGCCGAGTTTGATAGTGACTGCATAATCCATTGGAACAGAGGGCACAGCTAGCGTATCAACCAAGGACAACAATCAGCGCATCAAGTAAGGATTTGTATCCATTACTTCTAACACAAAGGTTATCCATGAAGGTGAATTCCAAAGTCCTCTTTCCGCTTATGGCTTCATTAATCGGTTGTTGGCGGACTTGGAGATGATCAGGCCGGCTGGCAATCATTTGGGCGCCAAGGCGCAGAACGGAATGTGGAAGTTGAATGTGGATGCTGCTGTTGCAACTGGGGAAAAGAGAGGTGCCGTCGGTGTGGTTCGTCATGACAGTGACGGCCGGTTTGTGGCGGCGAGTGCTCAGGTGGTCGAGGCAATCACCAACCCGGCTACACTGGAAGCCATAGCGTGCAATGAGGGCGTTTCTCTAGCTCTCGACCGCAACCTGGAGAAGTGCGTAATCGCGTCTGATTGCCTGCAAGTTATCAACAATTTGAGAAGCCCGAGCCTGTGCGATTATATAGCATGATTCTGCGGGAGATCAATATCAGATCAGAGTTGATTCGTGAGGTAATGCAAGCGCAAATAAAGCTATTACGCACTAATCCAGTGGTCAGCGCTATTGCTGCTACTAAAAAGCGACTGGGTGAAGGGATAATAAGCCTAGGCCATACGTTTAGCCCAGATGGACATGGCGGCTGGGGTTATTAACAACGTACTTTGTCCTTAAAAGTTTGCCCCTTCACATGGCCGATGGCTCTCCTGCTTTGGATTCTAGCACGCGGGGGGAACAAAACCACATGCAGGCTCCACATGCGCATACCATTCTAGCACGCGGGGGAACAAAACCACATGCAGGCTCCATATGCGCACACCGTGCTACCGCTAGTCCCCTCGCGTCCTGCACAGTAGCCTCACATGTCGTCGCCACTGCGTGACCACAGTCCAAACAGAGCAACCGAAGCAGCACCTGCTCAATCTGCGGCTGCATCAGACGCACATGCGTCTGACTGTCATAAATCGTAAACGCCTGCGCAACTCTAGCCTGATCTATATGGGCTGAGTTCTTTTTTTTTTCGGTCTCTATGTTTACGTTTTTGGTTTTAATATGGTGTATTTTTAAAACGTGATCTACAAATTAATTGTAGTATATACTGTACCGAGTTCAGCTATACCAGCTAAAATCATATGTGACTATCGCTCTCTTCATACTCTCTCACGAACAATAGAATTCAAGAATCTTAAACCAAAAATCATAAACTACGGATAAAAAAAACCCCACTTGGAGACCACCCTGAGTGGGCGGACGTAAGAGGTGTTGTTTGTTTTTCTGGCTTTTACGAGCCTAGGAGTGAAGTTGTTTAGTTGCCGGTACGTGTTATGAGTTTGGTTACCCAATACAAGTAAAATTTTTGCTTTTTAGCCCAAAATTTGAAATTTTTTTACATATGGACCCCTGGAGAAAAGATTTGCAAAAATAGACCCTTACCACGACGCCAAAGCATATGGCGCCCATGGTACACAGCACGGCGCCAAAGCACATGGCGCCGTGCTGTGTACCCACGGCGCTAACTGCCGTGGCGCCGTGCTCTGTGACTTAGCCTGATCTTCAGGTTTTGGTGCAAGTCCTCTTCTCACGGTGCCAGACCCATTGGCGCCGAGCGCTTTATATACGGTGCCAGAGTCTTTAGCGCCTCCTACGGCACCAAAGGACCTGGCGCCGTAGTCCAATATCTCAGCGCTAGAAGCTTTGGCGCCGTGGTAGCTGCATCTGCAGAAAAAACAGCAAACTTTGTTGTTTTTTCTGCAAAACATATGCACATACACATATACATTCACAAATAAAACATCTGAAAAACGTAAATGACAACATCACATAATTATCAATAAGTCTCAAAATATTACATAACATCACATAACTTTCAAAAGTCTCAAAACATTACATAACTATCAAAAGTCTCAAAACATCAATAAGTCACTGCCTCTTGGCCTTTCCCTTTCCTTTGGCCAGGGCATCAGTCCCTGGAGTGTACGTGCTCGGGGGACGGGCCGAACGACGAGGCCGCTGCGAAGCCTGAGTAGATGGTGCGTCGGGCATCTGCGACATCCCAATCTCGTCGTGGGTAGAAGCCTCCTCGTCCTCGTGCTTCTCCTCGTCCTCGTGCTCCTCCTCCTCATCATCCTGCTCCACTTCGTCGTCGTCCAGGAAGCAATGGCGTGCCCAGGAAGGCCTCCACACGTGCCCTCCAGCCCTCAGACACCGCCGGGCCGACCACCGGCTATCCCCTAATGGGAAGTTCAAGTATCATCGCCACGTCCTGCAGCGTGACGGTCATCTCCCCACAAGGAAGGTGGAACGTGTGAGTCTCTGGCCTTCACTTGTTAATAGTACACGAAGAAAATAATTAGTTACGTACGTAAGAGTATAGAAATGAAAACAAACAGACCCGATAGAGATAACAGCACCTGTCGACAAGTGCGGTCAAAGCTGCGGGGTTGAAGACCGGCATACCCCGCCGAAGTAGGTTAGCGACTGTGTGAAGGCCAGCACGGCGAAGTAGCGGGGTGTAGCGGTCGTCGTAGACCATCAAGTTGAACCCATCATGGGTTCGAGGACGAAGTATGTGAATCTTTTGAAAATTGCTATAAAAGTTAGCTGCGTGATGAAAACACATGTACATTTCGACAACACACGTACCTGGTCGTCCTCCGTGAGCCTGGCGCAGTGCTCCCTCTCGTAGAACTCGTCTAGCAGCTGATACCTCGCGCATCCTGTGCAATCAAAAATACGTTAACAAAAACCGATATACCATATCGGATAAACTTAATTAGTAATATCTTAAACTTAATTACCCTAAAAACATATATATTTCTAAACATTCATCAATATCACTCAAATCAAACCCTAAAAACATATATATTTCTAAACATTCATTAATCTCACTCAAATCAAACCCTAAAAACATATATATTTCTAAACATTCATCAATCTCACCGTAAAAACAAAACCCTAAAAACATATATATTTCTAAACATTCATCAATCTCACCCTAAAAACAAAACCCTAAAAACATATATATTTCTAAACATTCATCAATCTCACCCTAAAAACAAAACCCTAAAAACATATATATTTCTAAACATTCATCAATCTCACTCAAACAAAACCCTAAAAACATATATATTTCTAAACATTCATCAATCTCACTCAAATCAAACCCTAAAAACATATATATTTCTAAACATTCATCAATCTCACTCAAATCAAACCCTAAAAACATACATATTTCTAAATATTCATCAATCTCACTCAAATCAAACCCTAAAAATGAATCTATACCCATTACTACTTTTACATTACGCATATCTATTGCAAATCCAACCTAAAACCGAGCCAAATTGAACTAATTTCATCTAGGATTTCAAATCTTGCCCCACGAAATGTACCTCAAATAATCCACATCTATTGAAAAAAAATCAAGGGAGGGGAGAGATCTTACCTTGTTGCTCGGTTTGGAAGCAAAATCGCGAGAAAAACGGATGGAATGGAGTGGATTTGGAGGGAGAAGGAGAGGGGCGGCGGTGGCGTGCTCTCGGTTTGAACAGGGAAGAGAGGGGGAAGTGAGGGGGTGGGGGGCCGAGGGCCGCGCCCGGGGTTAAGTCCTAGAGTACAGCGCCACGACAGTTAGCGCCGTGGGTACAAAGCACGGCCGTGGCTCCTACGTGGCCACTCCCGGCGCCAAATCATATGGTGCCGTGCTGTGCCACCGTGGCTCCTACGTGGCCACTCCCGGCGCCAAATCATATGACGCCGTGCTGTGTACCGTGGGCGCTATATGCTTTGGCACCGTGGTAATGGTCTATTTTTGTAAATCTTTTCTCTAAGGGTCTATATGTAAAAAACTTTCAAATTTTGGGCTAAAAAGCAAAAATTTTACCCAATACAATGGGCGGTGAGGTTACCCTTTATCGAGAATTGCTTCAAACATGGAGAATTGATTCTTTGTACATTGCAGGTCTTTTTCTCGCAGGAAACATTTGTGGCTAGCATAATATTTTAGTTCAGAGAGGATTGACGTTCCTTGCGTTGAATCGAATGATTCGAATCTATGTCCCCTTGCATAAATTTTTTTAGACGGCTTACATAAGTTTGTAGAGTAACAAAATGCTGGATGACAATCAAAGCCTCTTTTAGTCATAGAGTTGAATGGGCTATTCAAGCAGTTATGATGATAGAAATGTAGAATAGAATGTAAATATGAAAAAATGAATTAACAGAAGAAGCAAATCATACCAGGACCGGAATTACCAGTCAATCACAAGAGAGGGGCAAACACATATCCTAGAAGATCATCACAATCCAACGATTGGCTAGCAATCGGGCAAACACCCCCAATTCCCTCATCGTAAAAGGGATAAATATATTAATTCGAGGAGTAATTGCAATAAAAATTCCCAATTCCTAAGTCACAAAAAAAAATCAATTCTCAACATGGGCGGCGATGTCATTGTGTGTTCCAACTACTCTCCGTTCAAATTTATAAGCGTATTTTTTGGCACATAGACCAAGGAGATAACAAAATGACTAGATTACTCCTAATTATTAACTCTAAGCACTATATTCAATACATGTAGAGAATAGCAAATAAAGTAACATATTTATTAGAGATATAAAAGGAACATCACACTAAACATTAGAATATAAAATATGTCATATATTTATAGATAAAATTATTTTAAAAATACGTAAATAGCCATAGATGGGTGGTGAGATGAACTACCATGCCTAGGTTGTCGGCTGCAACAAGATGTGAGATGAACTACCACGCCTAGGCTGTCAGCCGCAACAAGATGTAGCTGGTGCTTGAGCTCATAGACGATGTCCATGTGTATCGGCACCACAACACGGCGAAGGGGATCACACTGACGTGGGGGTTGCTGTGGTTCTGTGCCAGCAGGCCCAAGGTCGCGACGGCAACGGCCGCGGCTCCAAGATGATGGTGAAACTAAGCTTCCCACGACGACATAGCGACGGATCTGAACTCACTTTGTCGCCGGGCTTGTCGGGCCACGACGGCAACATCGATGGTGGTGTGGTGCCATTCTCCATTGTTGCATTACCACAACAATCTCCGTTGTTCCATCGAAGTTGGAGGATCTTGGTTTGGGGAAGACTCCAGTATGAGAAGAGGAAAGAGTTTGGGAGGTGAGAACAACCATCATGCGATCTCACGTGTTGTATCCGCTCAGCCAGGCCCCGGAGAAACGACGGGATTGAGTGTATGAGCTAAGTCAGGCCCGGGAGAGCTTTTTGCATCTGCGAGAGCATGTACAATGCGGTGCTCCGGCCGGTGCCTCACAGGGCTACCTAAGCTTGGGTATCACTGTAGAGGCTAGCCGGATGCCTCGTAGATATTAGAGCGCCTACAGAGGAGGTGGTGGCTTTAGGGTAGAGAGAGCACGTGGTCCTAAGAGTTGGCATGGTCCAGGGAGGGAGAGGGAGAGAGAACATACACCTGCAAGGTGGTATTGGCAGTAATGACCATGAAGACAACGACAACGACCAGCACTGTGGCGGCAGTGACTAGCATCAACTCACGCAGTGGCAACCATCAAATTTGGTCAAGGGCGACTGGATCTGGTCATCGGAGACCCTCCGAGTAGCAAGGTCTAGGTGGATTGGATTAATGATGTTTTTAAGGCCATCCTGCTGGAGAGGCCCCCAAATAGAGAAATTATGACACTAGAAGATGTCGTCCACACATTCGTCTAGTATCTCTAGAGGGACATCACCTTGGATCCTTCTGTGCCACGATCTCCACACAACCATGCCTATCAAACAAAATGCTCTATGACTCCACCTCAAGCTCCTCTTCAGAAAGCCAGCGCATCGGCTCCCATGAAGGCGACGCTGAAAATATATCACAAGCGAGACGCTAAGGCCGAATCGAAGAAGATTAAGGTGCCTTCCAAGGAATGGAAGTTCATGCTCAAAGTTTCGTTGGTCCCCGAGTCACAATTACCTAGCCTTAGACTAGTTTGCGGAACTTTACATACCTGGTGCATGCAGAGGTCTAACATGAAGCCAAACCGGCACAGTAAATTCACCGTGAGATACACAAAAGCATATTTCCTCCATAACTCGGGCTACTTAGTCGTGATCTTCGAAAACTTATTCTTATTATTCAACCTCGACGAACTTGACGCCTCACTTCTATGATGTTGGACACTATAAGTGTACTATACAATGAAGTTCTACGGCCTCGTTTGGCACAGCTCTAGCTCTGAGATCTATGCTGGATCTGTAGTTTGTTGACTAAATTAAAGTGATTTAAATATTTTTATTTAATATATAATATAAATGAAATGAGTCATGTAAATGCACTTAACATGTCTGCAACTCTAGATCCAGGATTTCCTAGAGCTACAGATGACCAGCTCTAGGAAATCTACAGATTTTCTAGAGCTAGAGCTCTGCCAAACGGGGCCTACATTTATATAACACTGATAAATGTCATAACTCATTGCTTATGTATAGATTCATGATCTAACAAGTCTGGTGACGACGAGAATCGGTGAGTTTTCTCGATCCACACTTGGTCTCTGAGCAATCCATCAATGATAATGGATCCTTCGTCCAAGATTATATAACGAGGGAATTGCTTGCTCACAGTAACAAGGACTACATCATAGTACCCTTCAACCAGGAGTAAGTACTTCATTGGTTGCCAAACAAGTTTCATTTGTATTTTATACGCAACATGAACTTAAGATTAATCACTATGGTGACATACATGACTAGGGGTCATTGGATTATGATTGTGATTGTACCAAAGTGGAGCAAGGTAATATACCTTGATTCTCTACTTAGGAGCAACCACGACTTCACCCATGTGCAACAAATAATTGATAGGTAAACTCATTTCCTCCATACATAACTCTATTGTAGTCTTTCCTTCGTTTGCAATGGCTAACCTTTTAGAATCACATAGGTTGTTCAGCGTTTATGTTGCCCAGGGAGGGAGACATAAGGAATCCAGTACCGCACTACAACACATGATGCAATTTTCGGTACCCGCTACAACACAATAATCCTATATCACACTTCGTTATAATGCCTCTAGAACTGACAATACCTATGTATGTAATTCTATTTTTGCAGTGCCACCAGCAACTACAGGGCACCGTATGTGGCTTCTACGTTTGCTGTCATATGAAGGAAATCATGGACGCGTCCAGAGGTTTGTCAACTTGCCAATAATTATTTTATGATTATATATATATATGTATGTATATATGCGCTAATGACTTAACACTACTCCTAGCGATAGCGCGTGGAATTCAACAAAAGTGCAATCGGTCTTGACAAAGTTACTGAAATTCGAGGAGAGCTCTCCTGATTCTTGATAGCGGAGGTCATAAATAAGATTGGAGAGTTCTACCCCGATGATGATTTAGGTGTTGAAACATTTGATACAATTGTAATCACTCAATTGTGCTTAATCAAATAATTCATTGAAATGTATATCATTTAGTTGAGATCTATGTAATGATTGTCGTGTGCTACATATGTGATCTATTTGCTTATTTTCAGAGGGCATGGCTAGTATTTCCTGAGGCTAGCCAAAAAATAGGAAATAATATAGGTATTTAAATAGTTATCACATACGGTTTTTAGTATTAGTTGTCTGTAATATCTAAGATATCACAAATGGCTATGTCCGAGAACCGTCTGTGATATATAACACATCACAGATAGTATTTGGTATTAGTTGTTTGTGATACTTGATATATCACAGATGGTTTTTCTAAAAACCGTATGTGGTACTTGATATATTACAGACGGCTATATTAAAGAACCGTTTGTGATACTTGATATATTATAGGTGATTTTTTCGAAAACCATCTGTATTGTAATTATCACAGATAGTTTGAGAGCTATCTATGATAACCATCTATTACCACAGACACATAAATTCAAAACGGTTCAGAAACCATCTGTGATGACGATTCCAAACCATCTGTGATGAGCCTTGCTGTAGTAGTGTATATATATATGTGTGTGTATTCAATCAAAAGTTTACACTTGAAATATTACAAGGGTTGAAATACAAATATTTCAAACCACCACCTAAAGTCATCATGCATTTAGAGACAAAATTGTATACAATAGCTTGGGACAATGTATTGCACTCTTTCTATAGGGCTACCACTTGAGGCTACTCTGCATTGTACTTGCCCTGATAGGCCAGACTCCTATCCACTAACAAGCAGCCAGCCAAACAGTGGTTTCTTGCATGCACCGGGGCAAGCCAAGATTGGTTCAGCCAACCAAACATACCTAAGTTGCAAACGAGCGTTGAATCTTAAAGCAAAGTTTCGCTCTAGGAGCGTGTGAACCGCAGAAAAACAAGACCCCTTTTTCGGCAATCGCATGTTTACTGGGCTGAATCACTGGACACCAACTTTTGCCAACTTTTATGCTGGTAGCATGGTTCAGCTGTCACGATTTGGGACAGGGCCGCTTGTCCACTACCACGATTACAGTTTGTTCGTATTGGATTATGTTTTTAACTTCTGTTTGAAACAACCAATATGAACATTCAGTTTTTCGAAGCGGCTTATCCACTTCTCTCTCCTGTCTTACTCTGGAGATAAGCAGGGGTCACAGGAGCATCACACACCCCACTTCTTTAAATTATTACTATTTATTTTTAGTCAAAAGCACTTCTTTAAATTATTACTATTTATTTTTAATTAAAAATTATTTAGTACTTACTTTTAGTTAAAAGTTACCGGTCCCCGGCACCCCAACGTGCGAGAAGCTGACCAATGCCGTCTTGGGAGGAGCACAGCATAGTGAGGTAGTGTCCATACAGTGTCGCCAATGATGAGCTCAGCTGGGCTCGGCTCTAGGCCTTTTCTGATTGCTGACTTCCTTGCAGCTGCAGAAGCAGTCACTCCCATCACTTCCTTCCAGTGACATCTCTTTGTATGATTGCACCTTTTCACGTAGAAGCTATAGTACTTGGCAGCCTCTTCTTTCACATCGTCTTGTTCTTTGCATTTGCCATCTTTTTGCTGTCAGAAACCTGCTCTCGCCTTCTGTTCTTCTCGTTCCTTCTTGGTTAACTTCTTGAATCGGATCCACATCCACTGCGTGTCTCTTGTGTTCCTGTGAGTTGTCGGAGATGAGGAGATCGTCTCAGGGGAAGAGCTCCTGCTCCAACTCCGGCGCCGGCCTCCACAAGTACGATCTCTACGGTGCGAGCAACGCGAGGACGTTGCTGACCTGCTACACGAAGACGAAGCCGAGGCCCTCCAAGTGGGACGACGCGCAGAAGTGGCTGTCCAGGGCGCCCGACGACGACGGCCGGCGGCGGAGCTCCAGCGCCGATGTCCGGCTGCTGCTGCCGTCGGCGTCGCAGAAGGGGAACAGGCTCTCCTGGAGCAACGCCGACGGGGACGTGCCCGCGGTGCTGGCAGCTGTGTTCGGCTCGCAGGAGGAAGAGGAGGCCGGGGAGACGAAGAGGGTGGACTCCGTGCAGGCGTACGAGCGCCAGCGGTGCGTGTCCCTGAGGGACGCCGGCACGGAGATGACGCCGGGCGGGAGCAAGGAGCCGTCCAGGACGAACACTCCCCGCGCCGCTTTGGCGGCCGCGCCGGCAGCGGTCCAAGTCGTGCGGGCCCCGGATTCGCCGGGGCAACGTGACGGCGGATCGCAAGGCCGCGGCGCGGCGGATCTCGAGAGCGCCGAGGGGCGTCAGGAAGCGGCGGGTGCGAGGACGGCCGTGTCGCCCGCGACGGCGTGGGACGAGGCGGAGCGCGCCAAGTATATGGCCAGGTGTTCGCGATTTTGATTCGCCAATTTGCCATCGTATTCACCTGTCAAAGAGCAAATTTTTGCAGCTTCTTCTAACTCTTGCATCGTGCACTTTTCAGGTACAGGCGCGAGGAGATGAAAATACAAGCCTGGGAGAATCGCCAACGGCGGAAGGCTGAGCTGCAGATGAAGATGACAGAGGTATGGTTCACTCAGTTGCCAATTAGTTCATTCTGCGCAAATGGAGAGAGACAATTTGGAGGAGACACTTCGAGTTACCGACCTTCACATCACACATACATTGCTGCCTCTATAATTTTTTTGGTAGATTAAGGCCGAGAGGATGAAGCTGCGGGCGCAGGAGAAGGCGGCGGGCAAGCTGGCCACGGCGCAGACGCTGGCCAAGGAGAAGCGCGCCGGCGCGGAGGCCGAGCTGAACCGGCGCGTCGCGAGGGTACGGGGTAAGGGGGTCTTGCTGAGGCGGAGCAGGAGCTGGCACTCGCCTTCCTCCTTGTTCTCGTTCAAGCTGCCGCTGCTGTGCAGCTGAGACTCCGCAACACAAGGAGCAGCTTCTGGGCGTCGGGACATCCAACGCGTTGCGTTCGGGGTTCCGGAAATCGCACACGTTTTTGCGCCGTCTGAATGGATGCGCATGCTGTCTGCAGACGTGTGTCAGTCTAGACGGTATTCAGGATGATGATTTTGAGCTGGATCTGCTGTGTTTTGCACTTTGCATGGTGCCTATGGTCTATGGAGCAGCCTGACAGGATCGACCACATGGCATGGCACCGAAGTTAGCTTTGACTGGACCGGAGCTGACAGTTAGCATCGCAGAGGACGTTCCTGCCGTCCTCTCCAGCCTCAACTTGCATGCTGATGCGGTTTCTGATGTACCGGCCTACCGGGTATAGACCTTCAAATATGTACCAATGTACCATGGATAAATACAATTATACAAACTAATTCAGGCTTATTATTATTCAAATCAGTGATAAAAAAATATATGCTGCCCATTATCCGATAGCAATCATGCTCTAGATTCGAGAAGCATTCACCCTTAAGATGTGTTAGATATCTGCATATGACCATCGATCACGGTGGATGTACAGCTAACTGATCGTAGCTACAGTGAATCGGTCGTACGATCCACCTGCCATGGTCGTTACGTGTCACGGATCACACGTATCTTTTCAGATCTCTTCCTTCCTTGTCTTCGGGTTATTGTTTCTATAAACCGATTGTTCAGGAATAAAAGGAAGGGGCGCACACACACACACACATATATATATATATATATAATCCTTGATTCATTAATCAATTTATTGCGTGATTTCTCCAAAACACTATATGCTTTCATGGTATTAGACGCGATCGCTCCTGCGACCGCACATTTCCGCAAACCCTAGTCGTCAGCCTCCATCTTCTGGCCAATCTATCCCTCTCTCCTATGGCCGGCTCCACCAACCTCTCTGCCGATCAGGTGGCTCAGGCCGAGCAGGTTGCTTTGGTCGCCCATGCGGCTCAGACCAAAGCCGTTGCCGCTGAGGACCATCGAATTTAGGCCATCGTTGCGGCTGCCGTCGATCGCGTACGCTAGGAGGCGCTCACCGCGATCCCTGCCGAACGCCAGCAGTCCCTGGCTAAAGATCTCGCCCACGGCGTCGCCAACCAATCGGACTATGCCATCGCTGCCCTTCATGCCCAAGCTGTTGGCTTCCTCAACATCAAGGCCCTCATCCCGGTCACCTTCGACTTCACCTCCACTAACTACGGCAAGCGGCATGGTCTCTTCCTCATCATGCTCGGCAAGTACGCCTTGATAGACCACGTCCTCTCCGACGATGCCCCCTTATCGATCGAGTGGATTGGGTATGCACGGACTGCATGGTCTTGTCTTGGCTTTACGGCACCATTGCTACAGACCTCGTAGAGTTCATCATGTCTCCCACCACTACTGCTTGCATCATGTGGACGAACCTCAAGCACCAATTCATTGGCAACAAGGAGACCTGTGTTCTGTACATGGAGGCGGAATTCCACAACTTCATTCAAGGTGATTTATCAATCTCTGATTTTTGCCGCAAACTCAAGAGTATGGCAGATAGTTTTGGCGAGCTCGGCGAACCTAACTCCGACCGGACACCCGTGTTGTTCGTTCTTTGCTGCCTCAACGAGAAGTTCACTCATATTGTGCCCATCCTCAAGATGCAATGGTCGTTTCCTACGTTCGTGGAGACTTACTTACATCTTCTCCTTAAAGAGATTACCAAGAACTCTAGACCTACTGAGCTACCCTCTGTTTTCCTCACTGCTGAATAGCAGGGCTCCCGCCCTCCGAGCCCAGGCGGGGTTAGCGGCAGCAATGGTGGGAACAGCAGCTATGGGAAGAACAACAGATGCGATCGTCACCGTAACAAGGGCACTGGCGGCAATGGTGGTCATGACAGCTTGGGTGGGACTAGTGAGGCACCCGTCATCGACGCCAATCGAAGTGGCCATGAGGTCGGCCAAGCCGGGCAGATGGGGTGGCCCTCCTTTTTTAACCCATGGGCAGGGACTGTTCAGGTGTGGCCACACCACGCTGATGGCGTCCTCGGTCCCCGGCCCAATGCGCCAACTCTACCGTCGCACCCCCTCCCGGCCATCCTGGCATCCAGTTTAGTACGTCGGCCCCTCTTAGAAACATCAGCGATTTTGGTGGCCCTCCACAGTCGCCCTGGTCAGCACTGTGGACCCCCATGTCCGGTGTCGGCTCTTGGGACCAACAGCACCTCGCCAACGCTTTCAGTACAATGACGCTTACACTGTCTCCCTCCACCACCGAGTGGTATATGGATTCGGGTGCATCTTCGCACATGACTTCAGACGTCGATGCTCTCGCTGCTTTTGACCCCCCTCCACGTCTATTCCTTCTAGCATCATTGTCGATAATAGGTCAATGTTGCCCGTTACCTCCACCGGCAACATGTCGTTCCCCACCACACATACCCCCCTCTTTTTGCGTCATGTTTTTATCACTCCACAAATAATCAAAAATCTTATTTTCGTTCACCAGTTCACAATTGATAATGATTGTTCTGTCGAATTTGATCCCTATGGTCTTTCTATGAAGGATCTTCGTACCAAGAGTGTGATCGCCAGGTGCAATAGTTCTAGGGACTTATATCCATTTCACCAGTCCTCCGCCACCCCCATGCTCTTGCTGCCACCTCCTCCTCCATGTTGTGGCACCGTCATCTTGGGCACCTTGGTCATGAAGCTTTGTCTAAGCTCATCAGTTCTAGTGTTTTCCCATGTAATAAAATTGTGTCCGAACCCCTCTGTCATGCGTGTTAGTTTGGATGCCACATGCGTTTGCCATTCAGCACTTCCTCCTCTTGAGCTAGTCATATTTTTGATTTAATACATTGTGATCTTTGGACCCCATCTTATTGCCAGTGTATCCGGTTACAAATATTATCTTGTTATTCTTGATGACTATTCATATTTTCTTTGGACTTTTCCTTTGCGTCTTAAGTCTAACACCATCACTCACATTTATCATTTTCTCACTTATGTTTGCACCCAGTTCGGCGCCACCATAAAGAATGTCCAGTGTGACAACGGTCATGAGTTTGACAATTCCACCGCTCGCACTTTCTTCCTCACCGACGACATTGCACTCCACATGTCTTGTCCCTATACTTCTCAGCAAAATAGGAGAGCCGAAAGCATCATTCGCACCACTAACAAAATCATGTGATCGCTCATGTTTTAGGCTAGCCTCCCTCCCACTTTTTGGGTGGAAATCCTTCACGCTGCTACCTATCTCTTTAATCGCCACCCCACCAAAACTCTTAATTTTTCTACTCCCTTTTTTGCCCTCTACGGTGTTGCCCCCTCTTACTCGCATCTTCATGTCTTTGGATGCAAGTGCTACCCCAACCTAACCTCCACATCCCCAAACAAACTTTCATCGTGTTCCACCTTGTGTGTCTTCCTTGACTAATCATCCGACCACAAAGGTTACCGGTATCTTGATCTTTCGTCCAACAGAATCATCATCTCCTGGCCATGTCTTTTTTGATGAGTCCTCCATCCCCTTTGCCAAAGCCTCTCCTAAGACTCCCTCTAACCTTGATTTTTATCTAATTGTGGCACATCACCTTTGCTAATTGGATCACAAGTTGCTGCAGGACCAAGTATCGACGGATGCCCCCCAAGCGTCGGCCGGCCCTCACTGGCCACTGCCAGTTGGCCCTCGCCTAGTGGTGCTGATGCCCCAACATCTGCCCAGTGGTGCTGGACCTCGTCAGCCTATTCCGCTACATTGCACTGTGGTCATGCTCGGCCGGCCGGCTCGCTGGCTCCTCCTAGCATGATGACCGCCAGCTCACCTGGCGCCGATTGTGTGTTGCCCTCGGCATCCACACTCTTATCTACTACTGCGGGTGACCCCGCCAGCCCTGCTGCCCTTGATGGCTCCATGCCATAGGTTTATGCCAGCGAAGCCGCGCCATCACCCGCCCGCTGACAACCGTCCCTATTACGCTAACAGCCAATGATCATCACATGGTCACACGCAGAAAGTTAGGATTTCGTTTTCCAGTTTAATGGCTCAATCTTCAGGCCACAGTGCTCTACCCTATGCCCAAAACACACCGAGACGCCCTAGCTGATCCTAATTGGCGCCACGCTATGATTAATGAATACAATGCTCTTCAAGCCAATAACACTTGGGACCTCATTCCGTGTCCATCTGGAGTTAATGTCGTGACAGAAAAATGGATTTTTTTGCACAAATTTCTCTTGGATAGTTCTCTTGATTGGTACAAGGCTCATTGGGTTCTTCATAATTTCACACAGCGCCCTGGCATTGATTTTGATGAGACCTTCAGTCTCGTGGTTAAGCCTGCTACAATCCGCACTGTGCTCACATTGGCAATATCTCAAGTTTGGTCGATTCATCAGGTTGAGTCAAGAACACATTTTTGTATGGCACTCTATCTGAGACAATCTTCTGTGTCTAGCCCTCTGGATTTGTTGACTCTGCTCGATTCAATCATGTTTGTCGGCTCAACAAATATCTCTACGGCTTGAAGCAAGCTCCTCATACATGGTACAATTGCTTCACCTCACACCTCCTATCTATTGGCTTTGTGGAGGCCAAGTCAGACGCATCAATCTTTGTGTTCCACGGGGGGTACTGACATGGTGTACTTACTGCTCTATGTGGATGACATAGTCTTGACTTTGCTCCTCTGATGGTCTTCTTTGCTAGGCGATCTTAGCTCTCTAACAAGAATTTTCTGTGAAGGATCTGGTCAACTTCACCATGTTTTGGAGATGTAAGTCCACCATCAGAAATGTGCTCTCTTTCTTTCCCAGTGCTAGTATATTTTAGACATCCTAAAGCGCGCCGGGATGTCCGCCTACAAGACTTGCAACATGCTTATTGACACACACTCCAAGCTCTCTAGCGAAGGCGCTCTAGTTGATTATCCGACTCACTACCTCAGTCTTGCCAACGCTTTGCGGTACTTGACTTTCGCTCACCTTGATATTGCATACGCTATGCAACAGGTGTATCTTTACATGCATGATTCATGTAAACCACATCTTACTTTGGTGAAGCGTATCTCGCAGTATCTTCGGGGGACTCTTAAGCATGGTCTGTTCTGAACTAGTTGTATACTTCGATGTTGTTGGGCAGCTGTCCCGACACACGAAAGTCTACCTCGAGCTATGACGTCTTCCTCGATGACAACCTTGTCGCTTGGTCGTCAAAGCGGCAGCACACCGTCTCCTGGTCAAGTGCAGAGGCCGAGTATCACACCATGGCAAATGGCGTCGCTGAAGCCTACTTGTTGCGCCAATTGCTTGTGGAGCTACACAGTCCACTCACCACGCCACCCTAGTCTACAGCAACATTGTCAGCGTGGTCTACCGCTTCACCAACCCAGTTCAGCATCAGCTACCAAACATGTAGAGATTGACCTGCATTTTATTCGGAAGTGTGTTGCTCTCGGTGGCGCGTGTGTTCTTCATGTCCCAACGTCATCGCAGTACACATATATCTTCACCAAAGGTCTTCCCATGTCCATCTTCACTGACTTTTGATCCAGTTTGAATGTTCGTTCTTCTGTTGTTCCGACTGCTGGGGAGTGTTAGATATATGCATACGACCACACGACAGGTGTACATTAAATTGGTAGTAGCTACGGTGAACCAGTCGTAGGATCGACCTGCCGTGGTCGTTACGTGCCACGAATCACATGTATCTTTTCAGTTCTCTTCATTCCTTATCTCCCGGGTATTGTTTCTATAAACCGGTTGTTCAGATATAGAAAGAAGAAGACTATGTATAACCCTTGATTCATCAATCAATTCTTGGCGTGATTTCTTCAAAATACTACATACTTTCAAGATGGGCTAGTGACTTTGGGGTGGGGGTGCAGGGTTGGGGTCAGACTAAGTGTTCGTTCTCGCACGAAAGGGCAGGGGAGCAGAAGACTCGAATTGCTGTAAGTAGCAGCGTGGCAAGATGTGGGGCTAGTGGCTCTTGGCTGCGCAGGCATGCGTTTATGGGTGTTTTTTTTTGCTATGGGTGATGGCTTTTGAAATCTGTTTGTGAGAGAGACAATCACATACAATTTTGATTGGTATAGCTAAAGTCGGTAGAATGCCTACTATAATCGACTTGTAGACATCGTCTTCAAATGTACCACATACAACAAAATTATTATGATATTATCCTATCCGACTTACGCTGGAAATGTAGGAATTTTTACATGAAATAGTTCAGCTCTTGTCAAAATATGAGAAAATTTGTGTGTTCCAACCGGAGTCAAAGAATTTTCCGGATTTGAACATTGGGTATTTAGGATTATACCAGTATACATACAATTTTACCCTGTACAGAATCACTAGAAACGGAAATCGTTTGTATCTCTACACATTCCTTGCTGAAATAAGCGTTCTCGGCTTCGATCCGCCGCTCAGCGCTTTCCCATTAACGCCACCTTCCAAGGCTCCGCCATCCTCCCTCCCTCACCGCCGCACCTTTCTCATGGCGAGATCGTCCGCTGCGAAAGCGCTACCGGCGAAGCGCCAGCTGGTGCTCGCCGCCGTCGTTCTTCTCGGCGTCATCCTCGTCGCCGACTTCCTCTGGGCCTTGTCCTCCTCCTCCTCGTCCACCTCAACCGGGTGGACGGTCAGGCACGACTTCTCCACCCGCGCCACGGCGACGCTGCCGAAGAAGGTGAGGCCTTCGATTTCATGTTCCCCCGTCCGCTTCGCGGAGTTCCGCTCCGATCTCACAACCTTCCCCTTTATCCCTTTCGTGTATCGTGAGGCTTCGTACTTTTCTAGCACTAGAGGGGGTGATTAAATACGTACATTATTGGCATGACCTTGTTGGATTACCAATCAGAAGAAAGCCATGATTTGTTCAAGCAAAGTGTATTTAGGAACATAATCAATTACTCAGTTTGGAGGTCAAGTGTCTTCGCCCCATGCCACCATCAAATCACAGTTTTTGTTAAAAGGAAGCCTTGCTACAACTTACTTGAAACAATTTACCTACCGCATTAGTCATTACCAGATGTTTTATGCTACTGATAGCTATACAGTATAAACATTAGCTACTCTCGATTTCTATCACTCACCAGGGAAATGATTACCAATTCTAAAATAGTATTAGTAATAGTAATGCAGACAGCGTCGTAACCCTAGGTGATTTCTTCATCTGCTGGAGATAAAAAAAGCTTGTTGGATGATGATTTTTCATTTAAATGTTATATGTGCTGAATTTTCAAGAATCGTAAATGCAATCGCTTTTGATTAGAGTTGGGCAGTTGGCACATTGAGTGTTCGTGTGGCTAGATTTGGCATGTTGATGCACCTCCTGAATTATTAACACCGACTGCTGTTGTACAGTGAATCTGCCCATGTCCTGTGCCTTGTAATGTAAAACGTTGTTAACCACACTATGTCTAGATTTTTATGAACATCTCTGCAGTCCAGGAGTTCATCATTCTGTTAGTAGAAACAATATATGGTTTCCCACCTTTTGACAACAGATTGTTGTCAAGCACTGAAATATGCTGTTCAGAATAGTTAGTACGTGATATAACTCTGCTGGCTTATGATTTATCTGTATCTTTTATAACTTATTTGTTTAATTACATCTGCTAGGACAGCTTTTATCAAACTAGTCATTTTCATTTGCAGCAAAAGAAGGGCAATAAATCTCTAGGTTCCTTGGAGATAAATGCAACTTTTGCAGATTTGCCAGCACCAGAATTGGAATGGGAGGAGATGGCGACAGCACCAGTACCACGTTTGGATGGTGCCGCTATACAGATTAAGAATCTCCTGTATGTTTTCGCTGGATATGGCACCATTAACCATGTGAGATAGCCATTACATGATATTTTGTTTACACCTCCATACTTTATGCTGATATAATTTCCTTTATTGTACAATTTGTAGAATCCTATGCTTGCTGAAGAATACATACATATTTTATGTTTATATCACAAAAACACCTATACTTGTTGAGTTCTGATCTTACTGCACATGTTAGTAGTGTTTATTCCTGCTAAATCATTATTTAACTACTGGTTCTAAGTAATATTATTTATAAAATCATACCCAGCTATGGAACTTGAAGCAAAACAAAGAGAGGGAAAATCTAATATATCATGTTCAGGGACATTTACAACTAAGGGCCGAATTAGTGTTTAGGTGGTATAAATCACATACTCTTAATAAAGTCAACATACTCTTAATAAGTTTGCATTTGATTGGGGGTCGGGGTGGGTTAACCAATGGTTACTTGTCACAGTACCTCATGACAAAAATCTGACAAGAATCATTCGGCCATGTATTCTAAATTAACATTTGAAATATTTTTTCAATGCTTAAAATTTTGTAGATTAACTCTCATGTGGATAAAATTTTTGTAGGTGCACTCTCATGTGGATATTTACAATTTTTCTGATAATACATGGGGAGGAAGGTTTGATATACCCAAGGAGATGGCACATTCTCATCTGGGAATGGTTACAGATGGGAGATTCATCTATGTAGTAACTGGCCAGTATGGTCCCCAGTGCAGAGGACCTACGGCACGGAACTTTGTATTGGATACAAAAACAAAAAGATGGAGCGATTTACCTCCATTACCAGTACCGAGGTTTGTGTCTTCATCCATTCTACAGATTAGTGTCCATATATTATTTTGTATTGTGCATTAATGGTCCCACTCACATTATGATCACTTGGAATGTCTTGACCA
Source organism: Dendrocalamus latiflorus (assembly GCA_017311315.1). NCBI lineage: Eukaryota > Viridiplantae > Streptophyta > Magnoliopsida > Poales > Poaceae > Dendrocalamus > Dendrocalamus latiflorus. The sequence goes on along the minus strand of CM029609.1, from coordinate 18,857,595 downwards.
ATTATCTGTAGATTATAAAATTCTCAAAACCAACCCTTCCGTGTTTCTGCCAATCTCATTAGAAGTTTCTCTCTGTCAATAGTCAATACGTGTAAATATTTGTATCACACTCTGTACAGATACGCTCCAGCCACACAACTTTGGAGAGGCAGACTTCATGTGATGGGTGGCAGCAAGGAGGATAGGCATGAACCTGGACTTGAACGTTGGAGTCTTGCAGTAAAGGATGGAAAAGCCTTGGAGAAAGAATGGAGGAGTGAGATACCAATACCACGTGGTGGTCCTCATAGGTCTGGTACTTAATCCTTACAGGATACAATCTTGCCATTTTCCTTCTTGAGATCTGTTTTTAGATTCATCAATTATATCGCCATTTCATATCAGTCTTGCCATTTCAACCTTTTGTTTTGTTCCAGTAGTTTGTATATTTCTGGAATTTCTTCTCTATCTGTATTGAAGATTTGAAGTTAGTTATTTCTATAAATAATGGCAATTGGAAAGTAGTATACAGAGATAGTGCTTTGTGAGAATGAAAATTTTGACACATGACATATTTTAATTGTATGGTTGTTAAGTAATTTCTCATAAATATTTTTGTTTGTTTAACTGTATGGTTGCTAAGTAATTTCTCATAAATATTTTTTTTTGTTTTGTAATCAGGGCTTGTGTTGTTGCTAATGACAAGCTCCTTGCAATTGGTGGTCAAGAAGGAGATTTTATGGCTAAACCGGGGTCACCTATATTTAAATGTGTTCGAAGAAGTGAGGTATGTTTGTTTGTGAATCAGACAGGCTATCTGTTGCAACTTATCTGAGACCAGCTCATTGGATTTTAGTCACAACATGACATCATTTTAGTCACAACATGACATCTTAACTGTCTGCGTGGTGGCATCAATTGAATATTCAACAACTAAAGAAACACACTGCGTATGCAATATTGAGCTAATATAATACAGAAAATGTCAGGCAACTGTAGATAAACCAGCCTAGGAAATTTGCTCCATTTATTATAGACCTTTATTTTGTCTGTTGGTGCACTGTTTAAATTGGAGCAAACACTTGACTTTGGTACACCATTTCAAGGGTTGGTTTGTTGTAGTTTAAGATCTACATGGATCAGTAAAAACTGAAAAACCATGTTTTGTGGCATACCATCTTTTCCATATGCGCAAGCAATTGATGCAGCAATATGAAGTCTGTTTACATTCAACTTAATTAATAAGGGTTTAGAACTGATGTCCAAATCAACTAAAGCTTTTGTCTAATAAATTGCTCTTTCCTTGTTTACTCTGCTAACACAAACCTTCAAATTCCTATTCAAGGACTGCTATTTTCCATTCATGCAGGTAGTGTATAGCAATGTTTACATGCTTGATGATGGAACAAAGTGGAAAGAACTCCCACCAATGCCAAAGCCAAATTCACACATAGAATTTGCTTGGGTGATTGTCAATGATTCTATCATCATTGCTGGAGGAACCACAGAAAAGCACCCAATAACCAGAAAAATGGTGTTGGTTGGTGAAGTATTTCGATTCAATTTGGACACGTTGGTAAGCAACATCTCTTGCTTGTTCTTTATTTAGTTCAGCAGGGTGGGAGAGTTTCAAAGGTGGAAATAAACCACAGAAGACTCTTAAGACATAAAATATTTAAGTTTTAGACATTCCTTGCTCGTTGCTCTTTTCATTTCATTTAGTGCTTTGATGTTGTTTGTAAGATTAGCAAATGGTTCTCAGTTCTAACATCACGGTATTCTGTTGTTTATTAACAGAAACATGGCTTTAGTCTTGTTAAACTCTATATAATCTGAATTTCTGCTGCTAATATGCTCATTAAAGTTTTACAATGTCCAGTTATAGCCTTGGTGGGATGGCAGAAATAACTAACAGGAAATTTTGTGGGAATGCATGGCATAAATCATCACCGCCCTTGATTTGGAATTGTAAAAACTTCTACTGCTTGCAGGAATGGACAGTGACTGGCCGTTTACCGTTCCGTATCAAGACTACATTGGTAGGATTCTGGGACGGGTGGCTGTATTTCACTTCTGGGCAACGGGACAAGGGGCCAAAGGACCCGTCTCCTAAAAAGGTTGTTGGATGTATGTGGAGAACTAAGTTGCATCGATAGTTTCTTTTGTCCAAGACTCCAAGCTGACATAGCCAAGCAGTTGATATAACCAAGCCATTCTTTCGACACAATCAGTTTTGTACATCACAGTTGATACAACAACATTTTACCACCGTGGTGACAGCTTTTGTTGCGGTGCAAGTGCAAGCCAAACAGCTCTACCCCTGTTAGCGCTCGTCGCTTGTATGTTATGCCACCCTGAATGTTGTATGTTTAGTTATCGGGTCTTTCTTTTTTGACTTCTAAAAACTGTTTTTTGATTTTTCTACAGTAACTAACTTTCAAACGAAACGTTTTTTTAAGACGATATTTACAAATTAATTGTAGTACATATTGTAACGACTTCACTGACATCAGCTAAAACTGCACGTGAGTTTCTGTTACTTCGTACTTTTTCTCATGAATAGATCAAAAGTCATAAATTGTAGCTAAAAGCTATAAACTGAAACAAAAAAGAACATACCCACCAATTATAATGGCAAATAGGACTTACCGAGCTTTCTTGCTGCAGTTTGTTCTCAGGACTTGTACCGTAGATTAATCGTCTGTCAATTGTTCGTTTAACTTTTGCTAACTTCTTTGAAAGGGATTCTTCAGTGGGGCAACGTATCCAGTGAAATCTCGCTTACGGTGTTAAACCGTGCAACTCACATCTCAGCCATCCGATCCTAAATGAGCGGTCTGGATCGAGGCGAGGTGGGCTCCTCCCTACTTACGGCGTTTATGAAAAAATCCGCCCGCCACCTCCCGCCCCCGCGCCCCCGCCCCGCCCCGCTCTCCGCGTCCTCCCTATAGATCAGACTCGCACATCTTCCTAAGGAAACCTCTGATCCCCAAATCGAGCTCCCATGGGCCTCCCGATCGAACTCTCGGTTCACGCTTCCTCCTCTCCAAATCTCACCTTCTAGGGTTTCCTCGCCCACCCCATCCACCGCTCGCGGCCGGTCCTCAGCTTCTCGCCCTCTTCCCCTATTCGCGCCGAGCCGCCCTGCCCTTTGAGACGAGTTAAGACAACGACAAACCGGGAGCTCCTGCTTCTTCGACTTCACCTCTGCAGTGGGGAGGAGCTAGTACAAGAGGAGCGCCGGCTTCACCTCCACCCCCCGGGGGTGTTCTGTAGCGCAATTTGCTTTCAGATTTGCGCTCCAGATGTTCTAATTTCGGGAGTTTCTTGTGGTCAATTTGTGCTGCAGATTGCCTAGATAGAGTGGCCAAGGTTTTACCGAAGTAAGCAACAGATGAAGTAGTCAATTGTGCTTCAGATCACTGCTTTGTTAACGATCGAGTTTGTAGAACTTGTAGTTTGTAATGACCTGAATTTTTCAAAAATTTGAAGTTTGATTGAATTTCTGAATTCAATTGCAAATTGAGATTCTTGAGCCTAATATGCACTAATCTTGGAGAAAAGTGAGCACTAATCTTGATGCAATCAACCCCACACGGCTGCCGCCGCCGTTGCTCCTCCCTCCTGAAAATATCCCTTTGCTTGATCTTTTCCTTGCCACCGAGCCACCTTCTCGCGCCTTCCCCCTCTTGCCAGCTCCCTGCCGCCTCCCCACATCGCTAGCTAACCCCGCCAGCTGCCCTTCCCGACGCCTCTCACCCCGTGAGTCACCGCCGCCATGGCCCTCCTGGCGCCGACCCCTCTCCGGACACATGTGAAAGCCAGAGACTCCTCTAACCTCTCTCATACCTCCCAGTGAAGCCCCCTGTCCATCCAATTGGCTCCTCATCACCCCATTGCCGACAATCCCCAAAAATTTCCAACGGTGAACCCTAAATCGATTCTCCCGATTTACACACTAGAGTTCCAATTGCTAGCTCCTGTAGCAACCCCAAGCTCCTAGAGACTCTCCCCAATCGCCGCCCTAGCTTCTCGAAGCTCCTCCTTCACGAGCTCCGAGCGCCGCATCCGAGCTCCTCCACCTCACCGTGGCCAGCCTCGCACGATCCTCCGCAGCATGAACCATTGCCTCCAAAAGCTTACCCTAGCTCCGTAGATGCTCAAGCAACAGCCAATTTCGGAATTAGCTGTCCCTAGAGCTCCTAAGTCACCAAGAGCCGCGCCGCACTCCCGAGCTCGCCGCCGGCGATTGCCGCCTCCACTGAGCCTGCCGCCGCCCAAAATGGGTTCCCCAGACCTCAAGCTACCCGACCATGATCTTGGTTCCCGTCGCAAGCCACCGGACCGCCGTCGCCAGCTCCCGCCGCCATCCTCTGTTTCCTCTGTGCGCGCGGGCCGAATGGAGAAGATGAACAGTGCGCCCGCACTGTTCATCCGACCGGACCAGCCGAACTCGGCTGGGTCGAACCCGCTTGCCCACACCCGTTCCGGCCGACCGAGCCAGGTTAACGCGGTCAGGTCGAGCCGCTTAGCCGCGTCGGGTCCGAGCCTAGTGAACAGTGACCAGCCCGTTACTGTTCACCCATTTTAAAAATTCAGAAAATTATTAAAAATCCCAGAAAATTCCAGGGAATTCCCCAAAAATCCCAGAAAAACCCACAAGACCCAAAAATACTAAAATGCACTATTTTGACCAATTTAATATCCCAAATTTAAATTTGGCATCCATTTCTCCAAAAATCCTAGAAAAATTCAAAAATTCCAAAAACACCAAATCACCCCATTTTGACCAGCTCAATATTTTGACTTCAAAAATAAACTCCAATTCTCCAAAATTAAATCTTGTAAATTTAAGCTTCCCTTGGCCCATATAATTAAATTTATTAAATCTCAATTCCCCGTAAATTCAAATTCTTCCATTTTACCAAATTAAATCTCGACGAAGCCCACATCATCTAGTTCAAAGATCGACTATTTATTTCTAAGGGTCTATCCCCTACTCCCAAGATTTATCCGACCCAAGCTCAAAACCCTAATTCGGTCCGAACTTCTTTCGTTCACCGAAACCCTAGTAACAACTAAGCCCTTGTATTAGCTCAAACCTGTCTACACCCTGTCCACCCTCGCTCTACCACTAAGGTCCTAAACAACCTTGAGAAATATTCTAACTCAAGAATCCGACACCATCCATACACTCTGTCATTCGTTGAAATCCATACAATGCCTTTTTGCATTGTCGATTATCCTAAAATCATAGCCTAAGTTCGATCCCGTTAAGCCAAACTCTTCACCACCTAAACCCTGGCCACCCCGCCTATTTTCTTTATGTCCTTTTGGATTGTGTGTTTGTATTTTGTTTCCAGCTTGCATTCTGCAAAGCAGGAACTAATGTATGTTCGTTTTTCTACGCTAGTACTCGGATCACACGAGTTGGTCAACAGAAGGACTACAAGAGCAGTTAAAGAAATCGATGCTCACCCTGAAGATCAAGTGAAGATAATCAGAGACTAAGGACCAAGAGGCAAGTCACATGTTTTGATCATATTGAATCCCATGAAATTTACATTAATTATTTAATGTATTTTCATTATTGATAGTTGCGAACTGATAATTGCTTAAAACAAAGGTTTAGAATGACATGCTATCTAGATAATCCTACCACCGATAAAGAGCCCTGTTTACCTTGATGGCCATATTCACCTTAACAACCTTAATAAGAATTAATATATGATGTAAATGTATACAATATCATTTCACTCAACATGTTACACTACTAAGTGACTCTGGCCGTTGGCCGGTAGAATTGAAAAACCCGGAGAGGGTAGGGTGGTATGGGACACCGTACCCTAGGCCGGTGATGCTGGTGTGCAAGTTAGGGTAAAAAGGGTGTGGAGGTCCGTGGAGGACTTCGTCCACCGCTTTACCCGTGCTGGTGTGCAAGTTAGGGTAAAAATGGTGAGGAGGTCCATGGAGGACTTCGTCCACCGCTTTACCCTGAGCCTGAGGCTGCGGACCTCAGGAAAAAGATAAGGGCAAGAACCTTGTGCTAAGTAAGAGACACAGTGATCGCCCAACCACAAGTGTTGATACATCAACCCTGGTCTAGTAGCTGCTCAAGTTCGATTGAACCTCTACAGACGCAGTCTGGAGGCACCGTGCGAGTCCATACGGAAGGGGCTGAGTAGGGCCGTATGGAAGTTGGATATTTTATTTGAACAATCTGACCGATCGATCTGAACCTCGATCATGTGTTATGTGAGCCGCACAATAGTAGGCTGAGATGAGTTAGAGGTATCCTGAGCTTATTGGTGTAAGTCAGGAGTGGCCTGGGCTTATTGAGGAAGTCTACTAGGTAGAGGCTATATAAAGAATTGAGCAGCGAAAAGCCATGTTTTCTTAATGCCAGACGTGGGTTAAGAAATCTTGTGGGTAAAGCAGGGCAGCTCTGCAGAGTGAAATAAATGGTATTCGAATACGTCGTGCTTCCGGTTAATGAAGCTGTGTTAATTGGGTGATTCCAAAAACAAGGCATACGTAGTGTTTCTGAGGTTGTTAAATTGAGTAATGATGAGATTTTATCTGATAACAGAAAACCCCTGATCTTAAGGAGCAATTGTTTTAAAAGTTTATTCGTTTGCAAATAAAATTGCATCCACCTCTTAATAAAACACTATACTCCCTTCCCTTGAGAATCCTGGCATATAGTTATATAGTATTTTCCACATGTGATTTGCTGAGTTCGGGGTTGGAGTACTCAGGCTTGCATAATTTCCCCCCAACAGATACCAAAAGAAAAAGGAAGCAATTCAAGATTTCGCATTAGGGTTACGACCACACTCAAGCGTTCCTGTGGAGTTTTCTTTGGCTCTTCTGTATGTAAGTTAAGTTTTGGGCATGGATGCCCTTATTGTCGTTAAAGCTGGCCATTAGGTCTTACTTTAATTAAATTAACTCTTTTTAAATGGCTTATACGCAGGCGTGATGCTTCTGTGATCCGCAACTGAACTCCTGGGCGGTTGCGTGTGGTACGGCGTCCCTGTTCCCAAAAATGGGGGCGTTACATAGTTGGTAATTTTGACAAGTGAAATTTCTGTATGCTGCGAGCAGTATCTCTAGTGATCGTTTTTTCACATGTATCATTCGTTCATTTGTTGTGCTGAAGGATGCACATGTACTGTCGACAAGTTCTCTTGTTCTTTTCAGCTTCTAAAAGCTGCTTTTCGGCTTTTCTACAGTAACTAGCTTTTAAACGGAGTATTTTTTAAGATAGGATCTATTAGTTAATTATAGTATATACTTTACTGACTTCATTTTATCGGGTAAAACCGCACGTGAGTTTCTATTACTCTGTAATCTCTCGTACAAACAGCCCAAAAGCCAAAAGCTGCAGCCAAAAGCCATAAACCGCAGCCAAAAAGAACAAGCATGATTGTGTGTTGTAAAATGTGCAGTTTTACCAACTTTTCAGAGATAATTCTAGCAGTATAAAACAATATTAAAGTATATATCCAACTACATTTAAATGACAACACTGACATAAAAACATGTAAATCTATCAAGTCATTTAAACAGGATGATATACTCAAAACAAATAGCAAGTGTAAGAGGGAAACCAGCATATTGCTCATAATTATGAATTGAATGTTGATCTTAGATGTAGAGTTACACAAGATTTATTCTTGGCCTTCTCAATACATGTGTCTATACTTATCATATTTGATACAATAATCTGCATTTAGACTTTGAGCTCTAATAATGTTTTTACTAATCTGTCAATTACTTTTATACACAATGTTGTTTTCGGCTGACAGAAGGTGATCAATCCAAGAGATCACAATGCAGCAGTTTCAGTCAGCCAACAAACTTGATTTACAATGAAAAGAGATCATTGAATTCAAGTTTTAGCTATAAGGACTTTTGGCCAACCGAAATGAAAGCTTACCAGTACTGAAAAGCTAGAACTCACAGAACTTGACAATTAAGTATAGCTCAGTTCAACCGACAGAACAGCCTGAAATGCTCAGGAGTAAATGACAGTAGTAAACAATGCAATTAGAGCTCAAATCTAAGTTAGATTATCAGATCAACTTCAGTATTAGGCATACATCATCATTGAGCAATAAACCTAGTCCCTCAACATCACTTTGCAAATTTCTTTCAATTGAGATATCAAGATATTTACTTACAGCAAGAATCTCTAACCAAAATAGTATAATGCAAAGAGATGAATGCCGAAATACTCACACAGTCGGGGATAATCAAAGCCACCAAGTAGAACCGGGCAAGGCATGCCAAAGACGTTGTCCTAGAAAACCAATTGCCTTAATGTGTCGCGAGTGTTAGGCAAGGTTGAGAGATACAATGCCAATTTTCCGCAAATCAGGACACACCGAAGAATGAAGCCAAGGTACAGAAGTATGCCACACAAGACGAACAGAGATGCCCCGGCCAAGAGCACCATGGAACACCAAGCACACGAGCTGAGGGGGTTCTTCTCCAGGTTCGGCGAGATCGAGGAAGGCCCCCTCGGCGCCGACCGCGCCACCAGGCGGTTCCACGGGTGCGCCATATTCTTCTACAAGCCCCGAGGGGCTCACCAAGGCGCTCGAGGAGCCCAACAAAGTGTTCGACGGGTGCGAGCTCCAGTGCCGGCGCGCGCACAGGGTGATCAAGAAGAAGAAGCACGCCACCGCCGCCACACCTGAAGACGCAGGTGGCCAGAGCAATGGCGCTGGTGCCGCGGCCTTGCCCACTGTCCGGTCGAAGGAGCTTGCATTGACATCCGCCATGCAGCCGCTTCTTGGATCAAGTCCGCTGGTTAGGTTGATGGCAAAGGGGATTAGCTCAGCCACGGTTCTCTCGTCAGAACGTCAGGGCAGGCGGGGCTGGTCTCTTGGGTGCATCCCCTTCGGCCGCGGTTGTGCCCTCTTCACCGGGTCACAGCACGCCGAGCACACCTGGTAGAAAATTGATCATTTATCACTTTGAAGAGTGGGCTTCGCAAAATTATCACTTTCAAAATTGGCTTCGCAAAAATACCATGCAGTACATTTACCTCTTGATTACCATGCCATTTGAGCCATTTAAATCATTTAATATATTTTCTCTAATTTCAGAGGCTGAAAAAGACCTTTCTACCCTTGCGCCCTTCCCCATGGCGTGAGTCGCGCTCCCTCTCTTCTTCCAGCTTCTGCTTACGCGAAAAATTTCCCAATCCTTCGCTCGTGTCGGTTTCGGCGAACTCGATGCCCGCTGCAAAATTTTGGGTTTCTGTTTTGGGGGTGGTTGGTTGCGATAGCGATGCGTTGCAACTTGCGAGTACGAAGTTTGCGGTTCCTCGCATCGTTTTCGGGAGCTCGTGGCGTCGGCGCGGTCCTGGTGTCTACTCCTAGATGCTTCGTTGCTTCGCTTGATACGAGTTGGTTCGTGTGAGGAACTTGCCAGATCTGCCTGAGCTTTCCGTGTTTCTAACTTAGATACTTCTAAAAAAAGTGGATTGTCTTTTCGCTTTGGTCCCGTGGTTGTTTAATGGGATGCTGTGTAAGTAGTTTATTTTTGTGATGCTGTAATTGTTTGACTCGTGTTGATGCTAGTAGCACGCATCAACATTCAACCAATCGGAATATGCAGAATTGTTGCTAGGAGGTTTTGGTGTTACTTTTGATGCTCAAGTTGCAGGCTGGTTCCGAATCTGCGATCCCGTTTCGATGTCGCCTTGACTCATGTCAATGTCAGTATGATTGGGACTTCGATTCTTACTTGTGTGGGTGGAATATTCAAGAAACTTAGCAAGGGTAGAAATGTATTTTTCCAGCCCCTGAAATTAGAAAAAAATATTAAATGAGTTAAATGGCTCAAATGGTATGGTAATCAAGAGGTAAATGTACTGCATGGCATTTTTGCAAAGCCAAATTTGAAAGTGGCAATTTTACGAAGCCCACTCTTCAAAGTGGCAAATGATCAATTTTCTCTAGCCATTCTGGAGCTGAAAAGAGTAGCCGATTGTTTTCCATGGGCGCTTCGACTTCGACGTCCCAGGCTGGTCAGGGATCAACTACACCAGGCTTCATACAGCGTTACATTGGACGATAGGTAAAAATAACATGATCACTCTCTAGCCTAGCAATGCAGTGGAACATAGATGTATTGAGTCTAAGTAGCAACTAAATGCATAGTGCTGGCATTTTCTTGGCGAAAATAAGGAAGAGCTACCTTGGTTATTTCAGTGAATCTCATGGTTTACATTTTACATTTACTGTGGTTCTTGTCATCTGAAAAATGATTCTAATTATGAGGGAAGTGTGATGTTGTATATAATGTAAGATTTTAGATTAAACTTACAACCAATGACTGAATACATGCTTGATAGTATCAATAAGAACATTGGATAATGAGGAGTAAAGTTATGATGGTTGGCTTTAGGTAGATTATTCGGGTAATAACGAGAATAAATCACCTCTCGCAAAACCTGCAATCTTTTAAAAATTCTTTGGTCTCAATTTTGCTTGAATATCATTTTTTTATAGGGGCGCAGGGGTGAAGAAATGAGAGATCAAGGAGGCCTCTTCAAAGTTCGAAAATGAAGTTGTTGTCTTGCTATCAAAAGGAGAAGACAACTTGCGAAGACAAGCTTTCTGCTGATTGAATTTTGCTTCTCTTTGATGTAATCTCCGTTTGTTTATAGGTAGCTTAGCTATTAATCTTCTTTTTTTGCATTGCAAGGCTCTAAATCAGCTTCCGGCAAATGAGAAATCCAGGTAAAACCTGTCTTCCCTTTAGTACCGGGGATTGCGAGTAGTAGCTAACATAAAAGGAGAATGGATTGTCAAGTCTTCAGTTTTTCACTTCTCCATTTGCTCTCTGCTCGTGATAAAGTTCGTCCAGATAAGAAAGAAATTGAGTAAAAATGAAAAAGAGAGAGAGACAAGATGTACAGTTCCATATTCCTACACTCCGTTTGATCGGTCCTTGTGACTCTGCTGCGGTCTTGCCGATGCATGCAACCAAGCACTGTGCCAAGGCAGATCTAAAATAAATTCAGTTCCGTTCAGGCATTAGTACCAGAGCTGGTTTCAGCCAAGTAAAATTTTTGCTTTTTAGCCTAAAATTGAAAGTTTTTTACATGTGGATCCCTGGAGAAAAGATTTACAAAAATGGACCCTTAACACGGCGCCAAATTATATAGCGCCCAATGTACACATCACGGCGCCATCTTCTTTGGCGCCGTGAGTGGCCACGTAGTATCCACGGTGGCAATGCTCGGCGCCAAAGCCCACAGCGCCGTGATGTGTACGCTGGGCGCTAACGGCCGTGGCGCCGTGCTCTGCGACTTAGACCGTTTTCGGCAAGGTCATATATCACGGCGCCAAACTATGTGGCGCCGTATGTGCTCATGCGGCGCCAGAAGCTTTGGCGCCGTGATGGCTACACCAGCAAAAACAGCAAGCTTTGTTGTTTTTTTGCAAAACATATGCACATACATATACAAGAAAGCAAACATATACATTCACACATACAACATCTGGAAACACAAATGACAACATCGCATAATTATCAATAGTCTGAAAATATTACATAACATCACATAAGTATCAAAAGTCTCAAAATATCACATAACTGTCAAAAGTCTGAAAACATCAATAAGTCACTGCCTCTTGGCCTTTCCCTTGCCCTTGGTCAGGGCATCAGACCCTGGAGTGTACGTGCTCGGGGGACGGGCCGAACGACGAGGCCGCTGGGAAGCCTGAGTAGATGGTGCGTCGGGCATCTGCGACATCCCAATCTCGTCGTGGGTAGATACCTCCTCGTCCTCGTGCTCCTCCTCCTCGTCATCCTGCTCCGCCTCGTCGTCGTCGTCATCGCCCTGACTGAAAGTCGGAGTGCGTGACGAGCTCCTCGTGGACTGGCGCGTGCCGACGTGTGACGACGAGGCTGCAGCGGCACCCGAGTGCTGGGAGGCCGCCGGTGGTGATGCGACGTCCGTGCGTGCGCGGCAACCACAACGAGCTACCGCCCGACCGATGCGACGTCTAAGTCTCTGCAAGTAATGATATGTCATTATAGTATACATGCTGAATGGCTCTAACTTAACGAATTATCTTCGAACCTGCAAGAAGTCCCTCAGGCAGCTCTCGCTGTCCGGGGCGCCAGCTGGGTAGGAGAGAGCCTCATCGATCTCATGCACCGAGGTCCGTAGAGAAGTCCCCTAAAGAAATAAGATCCACATAAGTAAGTGCGAGATAAACGTATTGAACCAAAGTATTGAGCAAATATCATGCTTTCGTACCATTCGATCGAGAATCGGGGCGGCCTCGACAACTGTGCCCTCCCTTGCACGTCTGTCGTACGCAGTGTCCTCGTCCTCGGACGAAGCGGGGTCCGCGTAGTCGACATCAGTCCACTGCTGCCTCAGCCTGTAGCGGGTGGTAGAGTGGTACCAGGACAAGTACTCCCGGAAGTTGGCGTTGTTGTGGGGGGTATTGTCCCGCTCGCAGTTCTCCTCCATCCTCCTCCACCACTTGACGTACTGTCGGTGGTGATGAGCGAAGTCCGTCACCTTTCGTTGGTGGACCCTGTCGAACCTGTACATACAGTAGATGTCATCAATAGGTGTTAGAGTACGAACCAACAAAATTTAAAATAAAGCAAAAATTGGAACTTACTTGTGCAAATTAACAGAGGTCGACACCGCCTTAGGGGGATAGAACTGCACGAGGCCAAACTGCCGCGCAACTCTGTAGGGGAGGTGAATCTCTACGGCGTAGAAGCAAATTAGCGGACACCTCATCCTCCAAAGATGGTCGTCCCTGCGGCACATGGTGCTGAGCGGTAGAGCTGCAACCTGTGGCTCGGAGTAAGGCTCCCACGAGACCTAGCAAGCAAACACACGATTAGCCATGTACAAAAACCAAGAACTGTAAGAAAAATAAATGCATTACCAATTTCTTACCATCGTGGGAGACAAGGTGTCCAGCTCGTTGCTGAAATCCACGTACGCCCGCTCTGTGGTCGCGAACGGAACTGAAACGCTATCCCATAGGTACGCCACTGTGGGGCCGAGGTCATCCACACCCAGTGGACGCCAAGGCTGCGCCTGGAACACTCGAGGGCGTCCCACAGGAATGCGTGTCCACATCCACACCTGCAGGAGGAAGACGCAGCCACCGAGCGTCGATGTGGGCGCCGTGTGTCTGCAGGCCTCGCAAAGCTGGCGGTAGAGGAACGCGAGGACCGCCGAACCCCAGCTGAGCTGTCCAGCGTCGCCCCAGTCCTGGAGGCAGTGGATGTACATCCACGAAGCGGCGTCCCCCGTGGCGTCCGGGAAAAGCACGGCCCCGAACATGTGGAGGACCCAAGTGCGGCAGTAGTAGGTCACCATGGCGTCGTCCGCGGCCGCAGGGCATTCACCAAATGTATTCCGCAACCATGTAATGTGGACCCCCGAGACGCGGCCTCGCCTGGCATTACCTGGGACAGGAGGCAATGCCGTGCCCAGAAAGGCCTCCACACGTGCCCTCCAGCCCTCAGACACCGCCGGGCCGACCACCGGCTGTCCCCTAATGGGAAGTCCAAGAATCATCGCCACGTCCTGTAGCGTGACGGTCATCTCCCCACAGGGAAGGTGGAACGTGTGAGTCTTTGGCCTCCACCTGGTAATAGTACACGGAGAAAAGAATTAGTTATGTACGTAAGAATATAAAAATGAAAACAAGCGGACCAAATAGAGAAAATGCACCTGTCGACGAGTGCGGTCAAAGCTGCGGGGTTAAAGACCGGCATGCCCCGCCGTACTAGGTTGGCGATCGTGTGAAGCCCAGCACGGCGAAGCAGTGGGGTATAGCGGTCGTCGTATCGCATCAAGTGGAACCCATCATGGGTTCGACAACGAAGTATGTGAAGTTCCTGAAAATTGCTATAAAAGTTAGATGCGTGATGAAAACACATGTATATTTCGACAACACAAGTATCTGGCCGTCCTTCGTGAGCCTGCCGCGGTGCTCCCTCTCGTAGAACTCGTCTAGCAGCCGGTACCTCGCCATCCTGTGCATTCAAAAATACGTTAATTAATGATAAGAATAACAAAAAATCGTAAAAACATATGTATTTCTATGAATAACAAAAAATCGTAAAAACATATGTATTTCTATATCAAACCCTAAAAACATATGTATTTATAAAATGGACCCTAAAAACATATATATTTCTAAAATGGACCCTAATAACATATGTATTTCTAAAAATTTAGAAATCTCGCTCAAACCAAACCCTAAAAATATGTGTATTTCTAAATCAAACCCTAAATCTAAGCATTCATCAATCTCGCTGAAATCAAACCCTAAAAACATATGTATTTCAAAATCAAACCCTAAATCTAAACTTTCATCAATCTCGCTCAAATCAAACCCTAAAAACATATCTATTTCTAAATCAAACCCTAAAAACATATGTATTTCTATATCAAACCCTAAAAACATATGTATTTCTAAAATGGACCCTAAAAACATATGTATTTCTAAAAATTTATAAATCTCGCTCAAACCAAACCCTAAAAATATGTATATTTCAAAATCAAACCCTAAATCTAAACTTTCATCAATCTCGCTCAAATCAAACCCTAAAAACATATCTATTTCTAAATCAAACCCTAAAAACATATGTATTTCTATATCAAACCCTAAAAACATATGTATTTCTAAAAATCAAACCCTAAAAACGAATCTATACACATTACTACTCTTACATTACGCATATCTATTGAAAATCCAACCTAAAACCGAGCCAAATTGAAGTAATTTCATCTAGGGTTTCAAATCTTCCCACACGAAATGTACCTCAAATAATCCATATTTATTGCAAAAAATCAAGGGAAAGGAGGGGGGTTAACCTTGCTTACTCGATTTGGAAGTAAAATCGCGAGAAAAACGGATGGATTTGAGTTGATTTTGAGGGGCAAGGGACTGGCGGCGGCGGCGGTTGCTTCGGCTCGGGCTGAACAGAGTGAGGGGGTGGGGGGCCGCGCTCGGGCTTAAGTCCCAGAGCACGGCGCCACGGCCGTTAGCGCCCAGCGTACACATCACGGCGCCGTGGGCTTTGGTACCGAGCATTGCCACCGTGGATCCTACGTGGCCACTCACGGCGCCAAAGAATATGGCGCCGTGCTGTGTACATTGGGCGCTATATAATTTGGCGCCGTGTTAAGGGTCCATTTTTGCAAATCTTTTCCCCAGGGGTCCATATGTAAAAAACTTTCAAAATTTGGGCTAAAAAGCAAAAAAATTTCTTCAGCCAATGGATCAATCTGAGTTCAGTTTAGGCATCAGTAATTCAGAGGGATCATTCGCAGCGACGCATCAAATTATAACTTTCTGTAGAACCGAATAGGTAATAGAGGAGATGAATGATACATTAAAATTTTCTCTCAATTATTCACTTATCATTTGCTCCGATAGCTACAAAGTTATGAAGATTCAAATAGAAACCTTACTCAAAATCTGGAGAAACAAAGAGCTGAGCCATTATACAAAATCTGCAGATGCAGTATTACTGCTGTTGTTTCTGTAGTACTACCGCAACCGGTCGGAAGACCGACTGATCAGAACACAACTCGAGTGGTCGACGACCAGTGAACGGTCGAAAAATAACGTGGTCGAAATTTGACTCGAGTGGTCAACGACCAGAGAGTGGTTAAAAATCAACTTGGTTGAAAATCAACGTGGTGGAAACCAATGTAATCGAAATCCGACTAGAGTGGTCAATGACCTGAGAATGGTCGAAAACCAACGCGGACGAAAAATAGCTTGGTCAAAGCCAACATGTGGTTGAAACCTACATAGCCGAAGATCAAAGAGTGGTTGCGACCTACGTGGTCGATGACCAGTATATGGTCGAAAGACTAGTGTGGTCAAAGACCAAGGAATGGTCGATAACCAATGCGGTCGAAGACCAATGTGATTGAAATCTACGTGGTCGAAGACCAATAGTTGTCGAAACCTACGAGGTCGATGACCTGTGTGCGGTCGAAAAACCAGCATGGTCGAAACTAATGTGTGGTTGAAAACATGAATGCTTGAAACAGTTCAGAGAATGAATGATCAGTGTGGTCATCAACTAGTGAGTGGTCGAAACCACAGTGGTTGAACAAGATTAAAATACGACCAGAGGTCAACGACCAGTAAGTGGTCGAAAACTCAAGTGGTCGTTGGTTGAAATACGATCAGAGGTTGACGACCAGTGAGCGGTCAAAGACCAAAGTGGTCGATGACCAAGAACTGTGGTATTACCGCTATAAGGCTTGCGGTACTACCGTTTCCATCAGAATAACAGAGTTTTTAGCATGACCGCGAGAAGTAAAATAGATAGAACTTTTGATTCTTAGATCCAAATGATATAAAATTTTGCATGGGTCTTTTCAAGAGAATTATGAACCTATTCTAATAAACGATTGAGAAAATCATGGCCAAAATTAAGACCTTTTTCAGTTTGAAGGAAAGGCGCACCGAAACCGAGCCAAAATCAAAATAGGTGAATACAACTTGCTCGTGGGTGAATGATAGCCAAGATGGATCTAGATATATTCTCATATGTCACAACAAGTTATAACACCAAAGAAATCAAATAAAAAACCCTTGGATCAAGAAATCGCTTGATGGGGCCAAAATCAAGTAAAAACATGATTTCTTGATAAACTTGCTATTGAAGTGCCTAGATGATTGGAGATTGATCTCAAGAGGTTATCTCCATCTTGTTCATGTTCTTGGCACAACAAGATCAAGAGAAGGGCAAAAGAAAGATCAAACCAACTGAAATAAGAGCAACTTAATCAATAAGATGAGATTAAGAAGGTGCAAAAAGATTGATGTATTGCTTACTTGAGATGATCAATTTTACAGCCACTTCACTTAGGAGGACAGAGCTCTAAGCCTAGAATGTGCATACACACACTCTCTAATCTATCTCTTATGGAAGGGAGGAAGAGCTAGTTACCAAAGGCTTAGCCAACAATATCAAATCTTAGCCCTTGCCTCTCCTCCCCCTTATATAGCCTCATAATCTGAACTAAAATCTAATGGATCCACACATTAGGCTAAACCGGGGATAACCCGTTAACTCCACCTAACACGAGTTTTACTCGTTCATGCACGCTTCTTAAAGCGGTTTACAACCATTAACCCATTAGTGAATCAGCAATTGATCCACTTTACATTTTCAGCACATACAAGCCTAAACCACTTAGGCCAACGCCGCAGTCTCACACATCGTCACTTTTTGGTATTGGAAAATTTACCAAAATGTCCCTCTACCGTTTTCCACGAAGCTTCCTGCTTCCTTTGCCACGAAGCATCGTCCATACTTGCTATCTTTTATGTGGCCCTACTGACTTGCCACCAAGCCTCTCACGCATTCAGATTCTGCCGAACCGTCCTCGCTCGTAAATGACCCAAGTCACTTGGCACACAACATGCTTCTCCTTGTGCATGTCGGCACCTGGCTTCCTTGATCGTATAGGACCTCAGCTCCTTCCTGAGCTTAGTCCCACTCCACCTTGTCATTTGCCCATCATGTCCACCACTGGTAGCTTCCGTTCTGGTTCCTCGTCATCTCGGCTTGCAACCACCTCGTAAGCCTCAGTCATCTTCAGCATTTTCCTGACCGTTCTGGACCTCAGCATCACCCTGTACCTAGTCCTGGTCATCCTATGCCTCACCATGACCTAGCTTTGAAGTCCTGCAACCAACACAAACAAGCAAACCATCACGTAGCACCGCACAATACACAAGATCGTTAATTGACACAATTAATCCATACAATGCACTATGCAAAATATATGCAACCAAACCATTAATCCTAGGCCTAGGACCAACATTAAATCTCTGTGCACACAGGCAACAACATCCATACCATGACCACACTCCAACAACTCGATTCACAACTCAATTCCCAAAACTCTATTTTTCTGAGAAGATCAAAAGTATGCGCCTAATACGTCGGTACTTCTACAATGTGGAACTACTGCTTCTATAAACATCAGTACTACCGCACTGCGGTACTACTGCTCCCTAAAGCGGTACTACTACACCTTGCAACCCCGAGCTGGACTTCTGTGGAAAAAATATACCGCTGCTCAGACTGAAACTACCATTTATGTGGAACTACCGTGCTCACAACATTGATACTACCACTTAACGGTACTACTGCATAAACACCTGTGGTACTTCTGATTTTCCTGATACTTCCAGAAAATAGTCTAACCGAAAAGCGATCTTTGCAAAACACTTCACCACTCCATAAAACTTGCAATGGTTCATCACAACATTAACCTGGACCTTCTTACATGGTCTTAACTTTCTAAGAGTGTGAGCATAGAAATTAGAGGCTGTGATCGAAACAGTCTTGGTCGCATGATGAAATGTTTCGGGTCAAAATGTAAGAAGGCACAAGCTTTTTAGGTCCTATTTAGGATGCGGAATGGAATTTAATTGTTACTGTGAATTCTTGTAAAGTTCTGTGAAATTCCCGTGTTCGAACAGTGGTGCCTGCCATTGAAGTTGTGCCCCAAGGATGAAGACGAGAAGAGCGAGCATTCACAATAGGCCATAGGATCCTTGCCTAGTACAATCCACATTCCTGTGCACCCCTATTGCTCTCACATATTGTTAAGCCGTTGACGCCAGCCAAAGGCCGGGCTCCCCCCGCACTGGCCACATGTCATGGATTGTTGCAGTGGTGCGAGGAAGGCATTTAACATAATGTGAGACTTGGGCGCCGTGCGGTGGAACGCATCGGCGCATTACGGGTGAGGAGGGTGGCTTGGCAAGGAGTCAGGGATGTCTCACCGAGATGGCCGTCATGCCGAATGGGGTGGGTGCTACTGTGGGAGCTATGGTCCACCAAGAAACTGCAGGAGTGACTATGTCGTTGGGAGCTAGAGGGCTAGGGTGCAAAGGGGGTAGGGCGGGCCGACCTGGTACCTGACCCTATGGCCAGTGGGGAAAACTAAGGGTAAAGGATCGGCTCAACCCTCTATCACATGGTAACAAGCCCGCCCCGCAAAGAGCTTGGTTGGCCCATTACTGGCTGCATTGGGGACTAGGGAGATGGAGTAAAGAAGCTTCTAGATTGTCCCAACTGGAAGGACAACTTAGGGCGCAAAGGGGGCAGGGTGGGCCAGCCTAGTACTTGGCTCCTATGGCTCGTGGGGAAAACTGAAGGTAAAGGGCCGGCCTAGTTCTCTATCTTGTGGTAACAAGGTCGGCCCACGAGGAGCTTCTGGGTTGGCCCGTTATTGGCTGCAGTGGGGATTTGGGAGATGGGCTTAAGAAGCTTTTGAGTCGTCCCAACCAGAAGGACAAAGCTTGGGCTTCGTGGGCTATAGTTTTTGTTGCCTTTTAGGCCTCTGTTGAGGTTGGGCTATGGCTATTGCAAGCTTGTGGTTTGTTGGCCTGGAGAGCGCTCACGTGACCATCCTTGGCGAGCTGCCGTTCAGGCTTACGGTGATGACCGGATTGACATTGGTGGCCAAGTGTGCGTGCGGTCGTACCAGGTGGAGGAGGTGATGTTGCGCTGTGTATTACCTTTGTCTCGGACCAGCTCATTGCACATTTGATGTCGTCCTCACCCTCTCTGCTTCCCTCCTCTCCCCGTCGTGCACTCATGCTCCCTCCCTCTCCGCCCCTTAGGTCCACTGCCACCCATATCTAGCCGCGCTGCCGCTTGTTCTCCACCCACGTCGGTAGTCGCAACGTTAGATGGCTACCACCGGCAAGATCCTATACAATGGCCGACACTTCGGGGTGGCAGTGACCACACGCAGGATCCAAATCTTGGATGCCCTATGGAGCCGCGGTGAGGGTCGTCCGGGTTGTCTTTGGGGCTGGATGTGGATGGGGTTGGCCGTGGGGAGGAGGAGGAAGAGGAGACACTGCCATCACTGTTCACCCCGGCGTCGCTGGCAAACCCCTACTATGCGATGGGGATGGGCTCGAAGACGGCAGCCAAGATGAGATTTGAGGTTGGCAGCGGGGGACAAGATAGAGGCTAGCTTGGAGATTGTGCTAGGGTTTGGCAAGGTTGGCCAGCGGAGGAGGAGGCGCTGCGTGCGGTGGTGGGATTCAGGGTAAGAGGAGGCGGAGGGGGAGACAGTGCCGAGTGGCTATGGCAGAGGTGTGCAAAGAGCCCGAGACGTGTTGTTCGCTGTGTAGCTGGAGGACAGGGTCTGGGTCGACCCTAGGGTCAATGAGATCCTAGCCCCATTGGACCTCTTGTTTTTGGGGCAGGCCCATTACGTTTGGTGCCAAGATTTCGGAGCGGGCCATAACTATTTAGTGATGTCCAGTTCTTGGTAGGGAAAGAAGCCGCCCCCATATGGAAGAATCTTGAGAAAGTTGAAACGGATGGCTTGCAGCGCGCGCAGTTCGTCACATCATTGCAAAAGCGGATGCGCTTTAATCAGCACTCCATTCACCGGCCGGGGGCTCCAGTTGTTCGAGTGGGCGTATTCTCTGTTGCCATTGAGGCACCTGGTCCTCCCCCTGCGCCAGGAGCCTGTCCACTGAAGGCAGACAGAGGCAATGCTCAAGAGTCGAAGAGGTTACGCCATGATCGCGCCAGTTTGGCTCTCTGGATCAGTCCGGGGGCATAATCTGACCAAGACTACACTCACTCGTCCGGGCAGATTAATGATTTATGCCTTTAATGGCATGCTTCTCCTAGACGAATTAAGGGGATAGCTATGCTGGTGTTGGTGGAATCTGAGAGCATGACTGGTGGATGGGGAAGAGGGTTCGGGATCCTGATTCTCAGTTAGGTCATCGGCACAAATCCTGACTGGACTAGTAACCATTTCATGTCAGGTGATGAAAAAGTCTCATAGCACTATGGCACTAGCAAGCTGTGGACCTTACAGTTTTCCCTGCACTGCAGTGGCCTTCTTGTACAATCGATCTGCAGTTTGGCATTGCCGTGTGTCAAATCTGGTGGCGTTTTAACAAAGACGAGGGATTGTTACTTGCATTTTGCTATTTTACATCAACCTTCGGCTTTCTCATCAAGGAAGCAGAGATGCAGCAGTGGCTGAGGTTTGTTACATGGTAAGTGAAGTTCATTTCTGGAACACCGTAGTCAGTGTTTGTTCGTATGACAAGTAATCTAGAAATTAAACTGCATTGCGGCCCAGCACTTACTACCCTATCTCGTGAGCTTGGCCTTATGCAACCTTCAATCGACCCTCCTGTTTGTAGAGGAGGAATGCAGTTATCCCAATTTTCATCTAATGTATCGTCTGCCACCACATCCATTCTCCCTTTGGCAGTTGAAGAACACTGCAGCCACGGGTGGTCCTAGACTGTAAAGTGCTGAGAAGTCCCTTGTGTTAAAATTCGGTCTCCATCCCGGTGCATCAATGGTCTCCTGGACGGATTGGCGGAAAAGCACAAAGACAAAGCGATGTATTCCTGCTGTTGGCTTCGGACTTTCATAGCCGACTATCTCATTTCCTGAAATATAGTTTGTAGAACTTATCAGAGCAAATTTATGTACATATTATGCCTAAGCTTACTAACATTGTTACGTAACCATTTCTGTTGGATTCAGTACATAATCTCTTTGGAGCTTTCAGGCTCCAAATTCACCTTATACCTGTCCAAATCACATTTATATATTGCAGACTGACTGTCAGATTATACAAGTTTAAGCCAATCATTCAAACATTTCTCTGCAATGGATCAATGTGGAAGTCAGTGAATATATGCAGCCCCATTGGGCTGGTCTGTGATGAGTAATATAGTTTTACTGTATTGACCTATTGAGCAGTGATAATTTGCACTGTGGGTTGTACAAAGCACTACGCAGTTTGTATTATTAATGGAGTTGCAAAGTTTTTTTTAATGTCAAAACAAACTAGATATGGATATCATCAGGACTGCCAAAAGATAGATTCATTTTAAATAGCTATTCAATTCTTCTAAACATTCAAATCAGGGAAATGAGAGGTAAAAGAACGGGAAGAACTCACCAAAGCTTGCATTTGTTGATCCTGGAATGTCTGTCACCAACCTGTGTGACATGCGCACAACTGTAAGCAACACTTTTGCTTTGATGTTTAAATTCGATTCATCGCAAATGTTTCAGGTCTTACCAGTGAAGGTATTCTCTTTTGGTTGGATTGCTTGGACTTGGTGAGTCAGGATCCACCATCACCTATTGGTAAGTTTATAATCATTCTTTATTAGAAACGTAAACTGGAATTCTTATTAAATCAAGTAAAAATGGTGTTGATTTTTTTATGCAGATAGACATTTCTTTGAAATGTGCACCACGATTGATGTTTTTGCTTGTCTTCTGTCAAGGCAATTACATTATTCCTCTGAATTACTATGCCTGTATAATTTGATTTGTAGGATGATCTGAGTTATCCAATTGTTTTATACTCTTTTTAGACAAAATGAAGTGTTGTGAAATCTATTTAACTGTTAGTTTCTTAGTACTATTTTCAAAACATCTTGATGAGGCCAGCAAAATAAGTGGACCCGTTCAATCTAGCTTTTATAGCGGTTTCTGGCTGTTGACTTTTAGTTGAAATTACACTGTAGCGACTGTTAGTATTTTCTGAATAATTCAATTAAAGAAAAATAAGAAAAAAATAAAAAAAATACTATTATATCTTCATGGGCAATGAAAAGGAAAAACAGAAAAAGAAAAAAGGAAAAAAAAACCAAAATTAAGAAACTTCATTTAAAATCGAAGCCGGAATTAAAGGGCCTATATATCATGCATTGCTGAAAGTAATCATCACGATTCCAGGTTCCTATCGCCTATGCGTCTAGACCAATGTGTACAACTTTAATTTTTAATGTGTGCAGCATGCAAAGATGCTGGTATATTTGCTGACACTAGCAAAAACAAGGTGAACATCTTCATACGACATATTTGAAATAAAATACAGAAGTGCGAAAGGTCTTTCTCAATCAACAAGAACAACTTTTAAATCTTCACCAAGTCGAGATTCTTGGCTTTCAGTGATCTATAGATACTGAAAACAACTTTAAAGTGGATGTACTCTGAAACGCTGTCTTGCATCGTAATGATTTAGAGAAAAACGAGTGACCGACTTGGCCCTTTGTGTTGTAGTTTAAGGGTGTGTTTGGTTGAGCTGTGGCTTCTGAAAAAGCTGCTGTGAGCTGTGGGCTGTGGAAAAGCTGCTGTAGGTTGTGGGCTGTGGAAAAGCTGTAAGCTGTTTGGTTCAAACAAGTATAAAACTTACCTTCTATCTCTATTTTCCTTGAAACAACTGTGAAACAGCTCTCTATTTTCACCATTTCAAAAAGCAGAAAGCCAAAAGCCAAAAGCAGGGTCCAAGATGCTTTCAAAACTGTACTACCCAAAAGTAGCTGCTTCTGAAAAAGCAGCTTCTGGTTTCCACCACTTTGGTTGGCTTTTGATTTTTTGGAAGCAAAAGCAGCTTCCAAAAGCTCAACCAAAGGCACCCTAAGGCTGCTTGGTTAGATAAGAGGTAGAAAGCTTAAATTTAAATCTTAGTGATGAAATGAGGTAGACAGGTTGTTATGAACTCACCAAAGTGTAAAGAGACCTCGTGTCACGCCCAGCAATCTCAATCCTTGGCTCATTCACTACTTGTGATGGCCTGAGCTCAAATCCATTAGTCAGTTCCCTATTGTTATATAGGACTCTGAGTGATGCTGATGTGATAAATGGGTCCAAGATATCTCCAACTACGTTGCCTACGACAAGTGGATCCCTTGACATAGTTAGCTACTATTGGAGACGAGTAGTATTGCTCAGGAGAAGCTAACTAGGCCGTAAGTGCGAACTTGGGTGAAGTGAAGGGTGCAGGTCTGTGCTCTATATATACTCGCAATCCCAAATGTTGAACCATTCGTGAGGATCGAAATTATTAGGTCTGGACAACATGGTATCTTACTTTAAACTGTAAACAATGATATGGGTTGCCATCGTGTGATAACTATTATTATCTAATAAAACAGAATAAATTCCTATTTTATCTACTAATAAGCTAAATCATAGGATTGTAGCAGACCATTAATTAGAAACTGTTCTATAATATTACAATAACATTGATACACAAGGATAAAGTCTTCAATAAGGCTAAATAGTTGCCTGATTATTACAATACCACTAGAACAAGAGTACTTATAGCCAATAATTGCACAAGTACTAAAAATAAGGATGCAAGCATACTATTATACCTTGCGTTTCGCCTGCGATCTAATAGTAGCCGGTAACTCATCACATCACATATAGGGCATCCACCTCATGCGCATCATACTCAGGTCAATTTCATCCCTCTCGGAATAGCTGCCCTCCGCGTAGGCATCGTCTATACCGGATAAATCTCTGGACGAATTAGTTTCTAACAAAAGAGAATAGTAGCAAGAATGAGTACAAAAATACTCAGTAAGCATTAATAGCAAATATGCAACTTTATGAACATAACCAACATCCCTGGATTCTATCTCATCTCACATCATCTAAAAATAAGTAATTTTATGTTGCAGAAGATTTCAGATTTTAAATTTAGAAATCTACTGATCACTCGCATGACAAGATAAAACATCCATTTGGTCATCGTAGCCTCCAATCTAAGAGATATGCATGAATTAAAGGTTTATATAGCATCATGCATGCTTGTACCACTTTACCCATAACTGTACTAATTTTTATTGTGAATGGTTCTTCATATTTCCTTAAATGCGATGCCTAAATCAGAGTATATAACTTTTCTATTGTGGGGGTGCCCAACTCCTTGAGCCTTAGGGTTTCTTAGTGGGCCTTAGAATAAGCCCATAGGAACGCTATTGTATATATATAATGGAATATACTTATATACCTTCACCTATTGTAACTATTGAGGGGTAGGATGGGTATTTGCCATCCCCCACCTATGTATATAAAATGCCCTAAGAGGGAAAAGGGGAGGCAGACCCTCCCACTTTCTCACTAGCTCTCTCTCTCTCTCTCTCACACACACAAGTGGCGGTCTCTACTTCTCCCATTTCTATGTCCTCGAGGGAGGAAGGGTAATTGATACCCATTGTTTGGTCTCATTGCCACAACAGTTGGTGTTGTTCATGGGCATCACGCAAGAAGCTGTGCAAGGAGGAGCGGCTAAGAATTGCCACCACCCAAGAGATCTGTTTCACATGAGGGCTTTGGGCTAGATTTCGCTCGCCTTTGACGAAGACCCAGCTTCAAACGTCAGAGGTAAGAAACGGTAAGAGGGGTTAGCTCACCCAAACTAGAAAGAGGAGCAACAGCCGCTTCAGCGGGAGAGCAGCGGTGAGCCAGAGATGGTCACCGGGAGCGGAGCACAGGGAGAAGAACCTCGAGGGACTCACCATGCAGCAGGACTTGGTATGCAAGCTTCTCTCCATCCTGGACCACCGCGACCATTTTATGTCTCTTATGCTTGACGGCAACGACCTCCCTAGGAACATCATTTATGCTGTATTATTCATGCGCGGCGATGGAACCCTTAAGCTGCTCGCCATTGAGCTCAGTCTGCCCCACGTCAAGGGCGACAACAACGTCGAGCTCCGCACCTTCACCACCAGCCTCTGTGCCAACCTCGTCGTCGAGCACGGCCCTTCGACTCCCGCACCGGCTAGGCTCCACGCTGAGCCCTACGTCTTTGCCACCGGCCTCTGTAGTGTTGAGCTCCACGTCAGCCTTGCATCAAGTGTCACCTCCAAGCTCCACGTCTTCACCACTGCCCTCTACGTCAACCTCATGTCAAGTGTCACCTCTGGCTTCCGCACTGACAGAGCTCCATGTCGAGCTCCCCCGCGTCTTTGTTGTCACCTCCATAGCATCGAGCTCCATGTTGGTCTCGTCTTTGCCATGTAAACTTCTACACCGGGCTCCGCCTTCGAGCTTTGTGTGAGGCTCCACATCGGCCTCCACCTGCTCCATGTCAAGCTCTGTGACTTCACCACCGGCCTCCGCACTGGCCTCATGTCAAGAGCGCCTTTAGCTTCTGTACTGGCTAAGCTCTGTATTGACCTTGCCTCTGTCGTGCTGACTTCAACACTGAGCTCCATGCTAGGCTCCATGTTAGCTTGTGCCTACTCCGTGCTGAGCTCCTAGCCTTTGCCAGTAGCCACTGCACTGGCCTCATGTCAAGTGTGGCCTCTGGCTTCTACACTAGAAGGGCTTTGCACTGAGCCCTGTGTCTTCGCTGTTGGCCTTCACAATGTTGAGCTCTGTGTCAACCTTGTCTTCGCATTGTCGAGTGCCACCTCTGAGCTTTGCATCTTTGCAACTGGCCTCCATGGTGGAATCTTGTCGAGCACCACGTATGGCTTTCACACTGGCTGAGCTCCATGTAGAGCCCCATGTCTTCACCACCGGCTTCCGTAGTGTCAGCCTTACCTTCGCCACATCAACTTCCACATCAGGCTACACCTTCTCTAGGCCAAGCTCCATGCCTTCACCACTGGCCTTCATGCCGACCTCGCGTCGAGCATGATCTCCAGCTTCTACACTAGCCGAGCTCGGCGCTAAGCCCCACATCCTCACTGCCAGCCTCCATAGTGTTTAGCTTCACACTACCTCGCCTTCGCCACATCAACCTCCACACCAGGCTCTATCTCTGAGCTCCATGCCAGACTCCATGTCCTGCACCCTCTCCTCATCGAGCTTCGTGTCTTCACCACCAGTCTTTGCACTAGCCTCATGTGGAGCACTGTTTCTAGCTTCTGCATTGGCCAAGCTCCACATATAGCCCCTCTTCTTTGCTGCTAGCCTCTATAGCGTCAAGCTCTGCACTGACTTCCACACTGGGCTTCACCTCTGAGCTCTGTGCTAGGCTCCATGTTGGCCTTCACCTGCTCTACATTGAACTCTATGCCTTTGCCATCGGCCTCTACACCAGCCTCACATCGAGCATGGCCTCTGACTTTTGCACTAGCCAGTCTCCACGCTGAGCCCTATGTCCTCGCCGTCACCCTCTGCAGTGCCGAGCTCTACACCAGCCTCTCATTTGTTGTGTCAACTTCCGTACTAAATCCACCTCTAAGCGTCGTGCCAAGCTCCACATCAGCCTCTGCCTGCTCTGTGTTGAGCTCTGTGCCTTCACCATCGGCCTTTGTGCCAAGCTCCATGCCTAATTTTGCCTGCACCGATCGGGCTTCGTGTCAAGCTCCTTGGCCACCGATCTCCCCAAAGTCGAGCTCCATACTCTCCCCACCGACCTCCACCACATCACGTCTCTGACTATCATGTTTGGCTCAGCATCAGCCTTCATGGTGTCAGCTAGCTCCTCCTACACGCCAATCTCCATCTGGCGTGTCTAGCATCATGTCGATGCTTTATGGCTTTGTCACATTGCCAACCTTCGGTTGGTTGTCGTGGATGAGAGCCCTTGCACTTCATGTCTGGTTCGCCCTTCATCAATTCATGGTTCTGGACCCACACGGGGGTCTAGCTGTGCTGCACAAAAGCCCAATTTTGCTCGAAGGCTTCATGGGGAGACCCGTGCCTCATTCGAATGAGGCTATGCCGTGATGAGAAAGCCAGCAGGGATCCCCCTCCAGGCCTGTATCGACCATGACCCACCTAAACTTAACAGGTGCATGCATGAGCTATGTAATTCCAGCAAAAATGTGACTTGTTGATGTCGAGTATAAAATAAGCCCACACCAGTGGCATTTATAAGCCCACCACTGTTGTATAAAAGACCGTTGGAGGCCCTAGAGCCCCAGTGCAACTCCTGCAGGAGAATAAATAAACCACGTGGAGGCCTTAGGGCCTCGACGTACTCCACGGAGTATGAAATAAGCTCACACCAGTGGCATTTATAAGCCCACCACCGTGGCATAAAAGACCATTGAGGCCTAGTACCCCCAGCATAACTCCTATGGGAGTATAAATAAACCACGCAGAGGGCCCAAGGTCCTGGCGTACTCCACAGAGTATATAATAAGCCCAGATTGGTGGCATTTATAAGCCCACCATTGTGGCATAGAAGACAGTTGGAGGCCCCAGCGCCCCCGACGTAACTCCTGCGGGAGTATAAACAAACTGTACCAAGGCTCTAGAGCTCCAGTGTACTCCATGAAGTATAAAATAAGCCCACACTAGTGGCATTTATAAGCTCACCACCATGGCATAAAAGATTGCCGGAGGCCCCATAGCCCCAGTGTAACTCCTGTGGGAGTATAAATAAACCACAGGAGGCCCTAGAGCTCCCACGTATTCCACAGAGTATAAAATAGGCCTGCACCGGTAGCATTTATATGCCTACAGCCTACCACCATGCCATAAAAGACCACTGGAGGCCCTAGAGTTCTAGCATAACTCTGCGGGAGTATAAACAAACTACGTAGAGGCCCTAGGGCTCCATCGTACTCCACATAGTATAGAATAGGCCCATATTGGTGGCATTTATAAGCCCACCATTGTTGCATAAAAGACCAACAGAGGCCCCAGCACTCCCAATATAACTCCTGTGGTAGTATAAACAAACAACATGGAGGCCCAGAGCCCCAGCATACTCCAAGGAGTGTAAAGCAACCCACAGTCCCACCAGGGAGTCTGCCGCTTCAGTGATGTCCCTGGTGAGGACTCCACCCACTTTGCTAGCTCTTGTCTTGGCAGGCGCAAAGCGTGTGGTGAAGGTAGTGGCCCCTGTATGGCTTAGCTCACTGCCTAGAGGCACCGCTTCGGCATGGTGAACATATGGCACTTTGGTACATGTTTCATAAGGGAGTCCACCGCTTTGGTGACGTCCCCGGTGAGGACTTCCCCCGCTTTGATGGCTTCGCTACTTCAGTGATGTCCCAAGTGAGGACTCCACCTGCTTCGCTAGCTCTAGCCTTAATGGGTGCAAATCGTGCATCGAAGGTAGTGACCCCGCATGGCTCAGCTCATTGCCTAGAGGTAGCACTTCAGCAAGGTGAGCATATAGCTTTTCAGTGCGCATCCCACCAGGGAGTCAGGAGGATATAGCACTTCTCTCAAATGAATCCGACCACAATGGGTGTAAACATGCGTTGAAGGCAAGGCCTCCGCATGACTTGGCTCTCTGCCTAGAAGCATCACCCTTCGAGCTTCAGCATGCGCAACTGCCCTCTTCGAGCATTGTTTAGGAAGGAAGGGGAATGACGGTCCGGCCACCCTACCTCCGCATAGCGTGAGTGCCCTCTTTGGGCTTCGGCATGCATGAAAGACATCTTTGGGCTTTGGTGCGTGTCAACACCCTCAAGCATTATTTTTGAAGGTACAAGAATGGCGGTCCAGTCTCCCTACCTCCATGTAGCGTGATCGCCCTGTTTGGGCTTTGGAGTACCTTTCTTGCACGTGTGTGGTTCTGCTTCCCCCTTTCTGCTCCTTCTAGTTTAGCTCTTCCTTTTCAATGCTGCCTCCCTCTTTTGGCTCAGCCACCTTCTTTTGGTTTGGTCGTCGTGGCTCACTTAATCTTTCCTTCTCCTTGAGTCGATGGGTTGGGTTTGGGGTAAATGTGAATGGATCTAGTGGTGGGTTTCTTGCCTTGGCTGGGCTATGGTTTGGGATGGCTAATGCTTTCTCTCTCTCTTGGTTCCTTACTGGTCCTTATCCCTTCTGCTTGTGTGTTGTACAGCATGGGTTGTGAACTCACAGCTGTTAGTGGATTGCTGTGTACTCCAGTAAACTATTTTTTTACTAGGATTGGCTGGTAGTGAAAATGTGCTCAGAATTAATTCAGGTTTGTTTTTATGTTGAGTGATGAAACTCTACGACTGCGAGAGGTACTGCCTGGCCCTAGACGGTCTGGTATTTCAATGAGTGAATTTCCCATTACTATTATTCTAAAAAGGGTTTTGACGGTAATATTGTCTTTACTATTTTGGTTAATTTGGTTCTTTTCTATTTTTAATTATTGATTCTCCTTGCAGATTCTCTATTTGGCTACTACTGGTTGTGCCAATGCTACTAGTTTCGAAGAAATTTATCAATGGCAATTTGTACTGAGTTGTATTTATTTATATGTATGGGTACTTATGTGTAGTCTTTTGTATGTGCTTGTCTGTATGGAGTTGTTGAGTTTGTGAGTTCCATTGTATTATTTCATTGGGATGAGACTTGTGAATGTATTCTATTTATTCACTATTCTTATGTTTCAATTTGGTTTGTTGCATGGGGTAAAGAACTTAATTTGTCTTGTAATTTATTTATTAGCTATTTAATTAATTTCATTTAGCTCCATAATTGATCTCTTAAGGTTAATTAAGAATGCGGGGCATTTTATCTTTCCCTCCTTAGAAAATATTTCATACTCAAAATCAAGGACTTACTTAAGTAGGTTTGGGTAGTACTCTCCTAGGTCTTCCTCCTTTTCCTACGTTTCCTCTCAAATTGAGTGATTATTCCATTGCACCTTACAGAAATGGATTGTTCAATTCCTTAGTTTGCGATCTTCAGTTTCTAATATCCACGGTGGATGTTCTTCGTACGTCAAATCATCTTGCAACGGAATATCCAAGTCGGTTATCTGTGCTGAGGCTACATTGAGACACTTCCTATGTTTGGAGACATGAAATACATTGTGGATTTGAGATAGATGTTTCTCCAATTGATAGGCAAAAGTACCCTTCTGTTCCAAGATCTTAAATGGTCCCACATATCTAGGATTTGGCTTCCCTTTCATCCCAAATCAATGAACTTCTCGCATTGGTGACACTTTCAGGTACACTGAATCACTAGGTGTGAACATAAGGTCTCTTCTATGTCGGTTAGCATAACTTTTCTATTGGCTTTGGGCAATCTGAAGCACTCCTTAATCACTTGGAATTTCTTGTCATTCTCTCATACGATGCCAAGACCTAATAGGGGTCCTTCTCCAACTTCATACCAACATATAGGTAATCGGCATTTTCTACCATACAATGTTTCATATGGTGCCATTTGTATGCTTGCCTGATAACTATTGTTGTAGATGAATTTTGCTAAAGACAGACGTTCATCCCATGATTCCCCAAAATTTAGGATATAAGCCTTTAACATGTCTTCAAGAATTTGATTCATCCGTTCAGTCTGGCTATTAGTTTATGGAAGATAAGTGGTGTTGAAATTCAATTTAGTCTCAAAAGCATTCTAGAGACTTTTCTAGGAACTAGAAGTGAATACTGACCCTCTATCTTACATAATTGTTTTGGGTACCCCATGAGGGTTACTATCCTTTCTAAGTATAATTCTACTAACCTGTCAAAAGAGTATTTCTGATTTATGGCAATAAAGTGAGCTGGCTTTGTAAGCCTATCCACAACTACCATATGGCATCCTTCTTCCTTAGGGTCATAGGTAGGCTAGTAATAAAATCCATACATATTTATTCCCATTTGTAGTTTGGTGTTTCTAGTGGTTTCAGTAATTTTGTAGGACATTGATGTTCTGCTTTTACTCTTTGATAGGTGTTGCATCTACTGATGCACTCCACAATCCGTCTTTTTCATATTAGCCCACTAGAAGTTTCCCTTCACATCCTTGTACTCCCTCGATGGAGTGTGTACAAGGTATCATGAGCTTCTCGTAGGATTGTCTCCTTAATTTCTGGATCATCAGGTATGCAAATCCTACCATGATTCCAAAGAATCCCATCCTTGCCCAATTTGAATTCGGACGGTTGACCCAATTTAAATCGTCTTATCTCTTCATTCACGAATGTATCTATTAATTGTTTTTCTTTGATTTGTCAAGTAGTGTTGGATGAAAGGTCTTGGCTACTATGGTAGCTTCTAACATTGACCATCTCTATTTGATTTCCATTTTGGACAATTCTTCTAGTAAATTTGGAGTGTGGTCTGAAATGGAGATGTGGTTACAATGAGTCTTTCTACTGAGCGCATCTGCTACCATATTGTCTTTTCTCGGATGGTAATTTGTTGTTAGGTCATAATATTTTATGAGTTCAAGCCATCTCCTTTATCTCATGTCCAATTCTTTGTGTGAATATATATATATTTTAGTCTTTTATGGTCACTGTACAGTTTACACTTCAACCATATAAATAATGTCTCCAGATTTTGAGGGTGAAAACTATAGCTCCTAGTTCCAAATCAGGAGTGGGGTAATTCACTTCACGTGGCCTTAGTTGCTTAGAAGCATAAGCTATTACCCTATCCTTCTACACCAACATGCATTCTAGCCCTAACCTTGAGGCATGACAGTATACTACATACTCAATACCATTCTCTGGTAAGGCTAGCATAGAAGTAGTATTTAGGTGCCTTTTGAGTTCGTGGAAACTTCTCTCACAGGCCTCTGTCTAGTGGTACTTATCATCTTTTCTTAACAATTTAGTGAGTGGTGAGGCCATTTGAGAAAATTCTTTTATGAATTTGTGGTAATATCCTGCCCGGCCCATGAAACCACAAATTTTAGTAGGGTTGGTGGGGGCAATTCCAAGACATAACAGGCTCGATTTTGCTGGGGTCTACTTCTATTCCTTTCCCTGACACTATGTGTCCTAGGAAGGCTACTTAGTTTAGCCAAAACTCACATTTGTTGAATTTGGCATATAATTGGTTTTCTCTTAAAATTTGCATCATGCTCTCTAGGTGTTGGCTATGTTCTTCTTTGCTCTTCGAGTATACCAGGATATCATCAATGAAGACAACTATAAATTTATCTAGCTATGTCATGAAGAGTTTATTCATTAAGTTCATGAATACAGCTGAGGCATTAGTTAACCCGAAGTGAACAATGGTGTACTCATGATGCCCATACCAGGATATGAATGCAGTTTTTTTAATATCTTCTGATTTCACTTTCATCTGATGATACCCATACCTTAGGTCAATTTTTTAGAATACACCAGTGCCTCTGAGTTGGTTAAACATGTCATCTATCTTGGGAAAAGGATATGTATTCTTTATGGTGATTTTGTTAAGTTCTCTGTAATCTGTGTATAACCAAACACCTTCATACTTTTTCTCTGTGAATAGGACTAGGGCTCCCCACGGTGATATGTTTTATCGAATAAACCTTTTTTCTTCTAACTCATCTAATGGTTTCTTTAGTTCCACTAGTTCTTGTGATGTCATACGGTAAGGTCATTTGGATATGGGCATCATCCTAGGGTGTTCAATTGCAAACTCTAACTCTCGGTCTGGTGGCATACCAGGTAATTCACTAAGAAGGACATTAGAGAACTCCTGAACTACTTGTATGCCTGTCATTTCTCTCTCTTGAACACTAGCTAATCCTACTTTAGTTTGTTTAGGTTTCATTCTGCACCCAAAATATATCAGTCTAAATCCATTTGATTTCCACATGGATGCAATTTTAAGTTCACAATCTATCTTCACCTCATTAGTAGCTAACAAATCCATGCCAAGTAGTACTTCTAGAATGGTTAGACTCATTACATGAAGGTTGGCTGAAAATTTGTTATCTTGAATGATTGTAGGTTGGTTTCTTCAGATTGACACTATAGTTATAATCCCTACTAGGGTACTAACTCTTAATGACTTCTTCAATGGTTTGCATGCTAATCCATTTTCAATTAGGAACTTTCGGGAAATAAATGAATGCGTGGCTCTCGAATAAAAAAGAACGATACCAATTGATGGTGGAATAAGTAATTTACTGGTGATGACATCTGTTGCTTCTCCTAGCTGTTTGACTGCTATGTGGTTCACTCTAGCCTGTCCTCCTGGTTGACCTCCCCATCCTACTCCCCTTATCGCTACATTCCCAAGTCCTCCCTATCCTCACCAAACAGCTGGATACTGCACTGGAGCTAGCACCCGTGGCGCTAGGTTTGACTGCACAGGTGGTCCCACCATCCTAGCAAGGGTCATTGTGTCCTCCTAATCCCTGGCCGACTGGTCACCGGCCTCCTGGGGGGATACCGCTACTCTCCTCCCTTGTGCCCCCTCTCTCCCTCTCACGCCTCCACCACGCCACTCACCCGGTGCTCCCCCATTGCTGTTGTCTCCAACCTCCAGTCTAGATTGACCACCACCAGCCTCTAGGGCACCGCCTCAACTCCCCACTGGCTAGATCCATGCCATGCAGCTATGGTTTTAACTCCGTTCACTGGGATTCGACTCTCCTCACCCTCTCTTCATTCCCCTTCCCAATTTACTTTTAATCTCCTCATTTATTTTTTGATTTAGTTTATGATTTGTGGATTTTTGTCTTGCTTTGTTATGATTAGTGTGATAGATTTGAGTGCTCAAGGTTTGGAGTGCTGTGATGGGGGCTCGAGATCTCCTCATGCGTCGGGGAGTATGAAGAGGTCTCCTCCTTGCATCTATGGGTTGGGTTTGGGGGAAATGTGGAGGGATCTGGCGGTGGTTTCTTGCCTTGGTTGCGCTGTGGTTTAGGATGGCTAATGCTTTCTCTCTCTGGTTCCTCGTTGGTCCTAATCCCTTCTGCTTGTGTGCCGTATGAGATGGGCTGTGAACTCACAGCTATTAGTGGATTACTATGTACTTAGGTAAAGTGTTTTTACTGGGATTGGTTGGCGGTGAAAATATGCTCAGAATTGATTTAGATTTGTTTTTACGCTGAATGATAAAAGCTTATGGCTGCAAGAGGTACCGACTGGCCCTGGACGGTCTGGTATCTCAATGAGCAAATTGCTTGTTACTATTATTCTAAAAAGGGTTTTGACGACAATGTTGGCTTTACTAATTTGGTTCTTTTGTATTTTCGGTTATTGATTCTCCTTGCAAATTCTTGATTTGGTTACTACAGGTTGTGCCAATGCTATTGGTTTCGAAGAAATTTGTCAACGACAATTTGTACTGAGTTGTATTTATTCATATGTGTGGGTACTTATGTGTAGCCTTTTGTATGTGTTTGTGTGTATAGAGTCGTTGAATTTGTGAGTTATAGTGTATTATTTCACTAGAACGAGACTTGTGAATACATTTTATTTATTCATTGTTCTTATGTTTCAATGTGGTTTGTTGCATTGGTAAAGAACTTAATTTATCTTGTAATTTATTTATTAGTTATTTAATTAATTTTATTTAGTTCTATAATTTATGGCATAAGGTTAATGAAGAATACGGGCGTTTCACATCACTCGAAATATTTCAGGCTGTCCACCATCTGGGCCTATACCAATGGAAGAAGTGCTCGCTGCAATTCCACGTAGGTGATGTATCACACTCACTTATTCCCTATACCTAGAGCCTAATAAATAGTTGTCTGCAGTGAAAAGTGGATTGCCTTTTTACTTGTCTCCTAGATTGATGCATTATGTTCTTCGTTTTCAGCTATAAATTTCCCCTTCCTCTTTTTCACAGTAAGAGTTTTAGGCAAATGCAAGCGTTATTTAAGCTTAATGCTTGGCTAAGGTTCTTTCCCTCTGTGTTGCACCATATTGGATTAGACATGCTAACAAGTGATTATGTATCGCAGGGAGGATGGTTTGCTCTAAGTAAGATGAATAACTAAGAGGTTTCTTAATTGGTATAAGCATGGTGGGACGAGAATACTATACTGCAATGATAAAAAGTGGTAATTTTTCTTGACAAATGTATCAATTGTTCGGTGTCTTCTCCCAAGACAGTAATTGCCATGTCCCTGGATAGCACTTATATCAGTTGGAGGATGCTCATAGGCGATTTTCTTGACAAATGTATCAATTGTTCAGTGCCTTCTCCTAAGATAATAATTTCCATGTCCCTGGATAGCACTTGTTTCAGTTGGATGCTCGAGATGCTAATTTGTGGTACAAGTGTATGGTCTATCTCATTACATGCCATCAGATAGAATTCAGAATCATGTCCAGTTTATCCCGCGAAGATTATAAACAAGGACTGTTTGTTTTCACATAATGATGATGAGGTGGGGCATCGGCATGTATTCAATCTCGTGTTACTTTAATTTAATTATGTTGAAAATTTGCCACCGAAAACTGCTTCTCTCTATTTCTGTCAGCCAGGAGGAATTATCTTTTAAGTTTTCCTCATGGCTTAAACACTCGAAACAGACTGAATGCCTCTTTCCTAGGAGCTGTTTGAAACTGCAAAAATGATGTGCTGGTAATGCAATACTTTTAAGATCTATTCTGATCTACCAACGTAAGTTGTGGACAAAGGTAAGATTAGCTTTTTGCCTTGTTCTGTAACAAAGCGCTCTCTGTTTTTTTTTGTGTGTGTGGAACAGATATGTCAATAAATCTAAAGCCATTGATTCATTTGCTTTTGCCTCCCTAAAATTTCACTAGCTTTTGTTCTGTTGGTATATTATAATGTTATCCTATATCACGCTGTGTCTCAGGAAATATGCTCACAACTGTACATAGGATCGGGTACGGCGAGTTAGAGGGGTGAATAACTTTTTAAAATCTTCTTTCTGGTATTAGCTACACAATGCAGTGAAAACCACAACCACACAAGCTTTACCAAAGCCAAAAGCTAAAAATCACAAAGATACCCGAGACTTTCAGTCTCACCGATCTGACCGCAGGCCAGAGAGTGGTCGGACCACTCGACCGGTCGGACCGGATGACAGGGGTGGTCTGACCGCTCGGCCGGTCAGACCGGATCTCAGGGGCGGTCTGACCGCTCTACGAATAAAGGCAAAAACAATACTGTCCATGACTAAAAAAAACACTAACTCCTCAACCACTGATCTAAATGAGATGAAACTTGGTGCCAACCTTTCTCTAGAATGTTAGGAACCTATTCTAATCATTTATCCGAAGATCATAGTAAAAGTTATGGATTTTTACCCAAAACGAGGAAGATTGTACGAAAACTGGGCAAAAGAAAAAACTTCGATTTGCACATGCTTCTTTTTATGGAAAATAGTAGGAGAGACTCTTACTTTTTATGGAAAATAGTAGGAGAGACTCCTACTGTGGTATATCTGTATATAATAAATGTAATGTTATAATATGTATAGAGCAAAAAGTTCAACTTATAAATTCTCTAGCCAATTACAAATATTGTCATGAGTGATACCCTTAACTCTGTGCAAATGTAGAGCTACCTCCATCTTGAATCCTCTTTTCTAGCCGTTAAAACTATGTTGCAGGTGTTCAAAGATTTCATCATTTTGCCATTTTCAAATATGCCAAGCTGCAATAATGAATGTTTCCATGAAAAAAGCAATCCTAAAATTTTGCTTTGTTAGCTGGACCATTCATACTACATCGACATCGTAGTTTCAGTTGGTCCCAACACTTTGCCAACACTGTATACTAAATGGACATCCAAAGAAAAAATGGTGTGAAGTCTCCTTTACACCTCTGTCACATAAAACACAATTTGGGTTGCCATCAATATTATATTTTTTCTCTTTAAGATGTTTCTAGTGTTCGGTCTATCCATCATAAGTAGCCAAGTGAAAACTTTGAGCTTCATTATACATTTGCTCTTCCATATATGCAAATATACTTTCAGAGTTTGAATTGACTGAATTGATGATTGTAACATTTTCTTGAGGTGTATAGTGCATTGCCCCAAATATATGTCCAAGTATTATGCACTTGTTGCCGAACATGAACATTAGACAACATGCTCTACAATTCATCATATTCTCCGTAAGTCACTTCTGATAATGGCAGATGGAATTGAATATAGAGGTCATTTTGTAATTTGTTGTATGAAATCCTTGATGAATATATCTTGATTCTTGGTAAAAGAATAAAGTCTTGGATATTTTTGACATAATAAATTGCCCTCCCAGTAATCTTTTCAAAATAGAATAGCATGACCATCACCGAGGTATCCTATAGCAATGCCTTTCAATATTGTTATATATTTCATTACACATCACTACCAAAAGAGCCACATTCATTTGTTGCATGAGGTACTAGGTTCTCATAATATTTTGACTAGATCAGGTGAACCCAGGGAATATCATTTCGGCCATAAAATTTATGAAGATGCTTCATGAGTAATGCACCATTTTGCATTCCCAAATTCAACACTCTAAGACCACCTTTCTTTTTTGGATGACACTTTATCCCATGCTGCTAAAGAATTACAGCAAACCCATAAATCTTTGGATCCTCTCTAGAGACAGTGTCGTTGAGCTTTGTCATATGATCAATGACTTTTTTTAGGCAACGTAAGCATATACATGTAATAGATTGGTTACAAGGAGAGAATTACATTTACTACCTTGAGTCTACCTCCATAAGATAAGAAGGCTGTTGTGTTTGATAATCTTCTTTCCACTCTATCTACCAATGGTGAAAAATCTTTAACTGTCGGTCTTGTTGTACCCAAAGGTAGTCCAAGATATGTAAAAGGCATATTTTGCAACCAAATAACCCTGCAAGATGACCAACTTTTTCCTTACTAACATTGATTGGAATCATCAGCGACTTGTGATAATTCACTTAAGACCATTAGATGTAGAGAATGTCTGGAGAAGACCTTTTAAGCACAAGAGTTTCCTTCGACAAGCTAGCAGTATTATTAATATGTCATCTACATATTGAACAACTGGATAATATTGTGTGTTTGAGATTGGTATAGGATAATGAAGTACTCCTTTTGAGAGATCATGTGGTTGTGACCCCATGTGTGCGATGAGTAATTGACATCGGTTTAGGAAAGTCGAGTTTGGTTTGTGTGGTCGGACCATGTCGTTGCATGATGCAACGGACTCAGTCGGACTTGGTCAAACTTGGTCGTATGGGATTAGGATGCCTATTCTTTGATTCGACAGGTTTGGACTTCATCATGGGTAAGTATGATGCTTTTATGCTATTTATGCTTTCATGTGTCGAGCGGTGCTATTTGATGCGTTTCTTGTCTGTGATGGCTGCAGGACGTCGAGGCGGAGTCGTGGTGAGACACGAGGTGACTGGACTAGACACAGGCGGTGTCGAGGTCAGAACGATCGAATGTGTCGAAGACGGCGGAGATTCGATGTGGTTGCGAGTCGTGGACGACAAGGAACGCGGAAGCTTCCCGGAAGGGCAGGAGGGGCGAATTGGTAATTTCACGAGGCTGCACAAGCGGGAGCGGGTTCCGTTGGATTTCGCGGGCGTAACGGACTGGAGACCCGTTAGCCAAAGGCTGTATAGGAGGAGGTGCCTCCTTGTGGCTGCATGCACTCTAAGTGTTGCTAGGGTTTGCTTTAGTCAAAATGAGCTTTAGAGGGTTGTTTTGGCTTTAGGACTTTAATTGTTGAGAGTGGGTGAAGGAGACAGAGGGTGTCTCCCATAGTGCTCTGTGTGTGCATCTCCTCTCCAAGAAACATGTAGTGCTTGTGTTCTTGAGTTGGGAGAGGGAGAGGATGGATTGAGAGTCTTGTAATCATTCCTCTTGTTCTAATGTCCATGCGTATGGGGACTCATCTGTAATCCTTGTTGGTTTGGAAATGAAGTCTCTGAGTTTGTCTCTTGTGCTCTCAGTTTTTCCTTCGATGCCTCTCTGCATGATTTCTTGAATTTTTCGAATTCTTGTTGTTTATTGCCGGTGAGGTGCAAAATGGATTGCTCTACGTTGGGATGATGCCTCAAGATCATTTGATCGTTTTTCCCAAGAGCAAATCACAATTAATCTCAGATTTGGGTTTTTGGGGCTATCTGTTCTTCATTTCATCTCTAGGGTTTTGGTACAATTCTTGTTTCCCCTCTTAAGATGGCATGAAATTTGGTACCTAGAGTCCAGGGGCTATCCATTAGCTATCCTCAAAGTTTCATAGCCAGAGGATCAAAAGTTGGGGAGTAATTTGAGTTTTGGTCCTGTTCTTGCAAAGTTTCAGATTTTTGTCATAATCTGAAATTCTTGCTCTTAAGTTTGATTTCCTTGTTTCCCAAAGCCCTCTTGGTATTTAGTTGGTCTTTGTGCTGCCTTGGACCAAAAAGAATGGAAGGATTCCATCATTCTCTTGGTTTTTCGAAGATCTGAATTTTTGCCCAAGTTCAGGAGTTTCAGTTCATCATTAACTATTGATTGTAAGAGATCAGCGCCCAACACAAATAAAAGTGGAGATAGGGGTCTCCTTGTCTTACCCCCTCTCTTGCATTGAAAGCACAAAAGAATATCCTGAAGAGAGAATTTGTGATATCCATTAAATCCAATTATCTAGAAAACCTTTTTCTATGTATTACTACAATTATGGCTGAGTGTTCTAGTGTATTAAAAGCTTTCTCAAAATCCAGCTTTAGGATTATAATTTCCTTTTTGCTCTATTGGCACTGATAGATATATTCAAAAGCCCAAACTAGACAATCTTGAATTGTCCTGCTCTTGATAAATGCATATTGGTTTTTATGGACCATCTATAAAATGACCTTTTATAGCTTATTTGCTAGTATCTTTGTCAACAACTTTAAAACTGAGTTTAATAAAGAGATTGTCATGTAGTCATTTACTATTTTTGGGCTTGGTTTCTTTGATATTAGAGTGGTATAAGAGCCATTGATACTTTTAATATTAACTCTGCCATTGAAAAAAATCATTACAGAGTGAGTAGATATCCATTTTGATTATATCCCAACATTTCTACATGAACAAACCATTGAATTCGTCTGATCCAAGGGCTTTATCCGAGGGAAGATGTTTAACCATGTCATCTATTTCCTTTCTTGAACAATCTATTCCCAATTCTTCTAACTGCATCATCGATGCAATTAGCTCGTTCAAGTCAAAATGCATGCATTGATGAGTTGTTATTCCCATTCTTCCTTTGAATGCTGTCCATAAAGGTGCTGCTTTCCCTTCATGTGAATGAATTATTGTTCCATCATCTGTTTGTGGACACGGCATTGAATTTCTTCTATATCGCTCAGTTGCCTTTGCATGAAAGTATTTAGTATTCTCATCTCCCGACTTAGCCGATCTTACAGTGTATCTCTTCTTCCAGTATGTCTGCTAATATCTTAGCAGTCTTAATAAGTGTTTTTTATTATATTA
This sequence comes from Dendrocalamus latiflorus, assembly GCA_017311315.1. NCBI lineage: Eukaryota > Viridiplantae > Streptophyta > Magnoliopsida > Poales > Poaceae > Dendrocalamus > Dendrocalamus latiflorus. The sequence goes on along the minus strand of CM029609.1, from coordinate 18,816,766 downwards.
CAAAAGTTGTGGTCTTCTCGATATAGAGTTCGCTGCTCTTCCAGTAGAAATTGACTACTTAAAAAAAACCTGGATGGTCTACCCAATAATTCCCAAACCTAAAGATATTAGCTTTTGAAATAACTGTATTAATACTCACTACGCAAGGAGCGCGATCAGAAACATTTTTGGAGAGGACCTGTACAACCGTACTAGGATATGCAACAGTCCTTTCATGTGTCTAAAAAATCAATCCAATTGTTCCTAGAGCGGATCCTCTTGCATATTGCTCCGGGAGAAGGACCGACCTTTTAGGGGTAGTTTACTGAGCCTGAGTTGACTGATAATTGTATTGAAAATCATAATGGTATTCATATCTCCCCTTGGTTTATTTCTGTTCTGAACTGATCTAATAAAGTTAAAGTCCCATAAAAAGAGCCATTTCTGGTCAGAAAGAACATGTAAATGATATAACCAATCCACAAATTCATCTATATGATCTCCATAGCAAGGCCCATATATGTTTGTGAGGGTTCAATGGTCTGTATTGGCAACTGACTTGAACTGAATCATTAGCGCAAAAGAAGAGCTAAAAACTAAATTTCCTTGAAAAATAATGCTATTCCAAAATACAAGAAAACCACCAGAAGCACCCACAAAGGAGGAGTAAATAAATTTATCAAAACATTTGGGAGCAAATTTACTAATATAAGAATGATAAAAATGTCCTATTTCATTTCCTGAAGACATATTATAGAGCAACCACTTTCTTTAATTTTCTCCTAATTTGATCTCCGTTTTTTGGGTGAATTAATCCCCCATACATTCCAACATAGAACTTTCCAACTTCTAAATTATTTTCTTGAATTCATTTTGTACCCAAGAAAGCGAGTTGAGGACAAGTATGCATAGCAATACTGTTAAAATTCCAACCCAGGCAGTATGACCTAAAAATAGTTATTGTAGCAAATATGACAATTCCCATTAGCAAGGAAGCAAAAGACCGACCAAAAGATCCCAGGATATAAGAAAGCCCAAACCATAAGAAAAGTAAATAAAGATATGGAGTAGGACCAGATTGAAAACAAAAGTTCCACCAACCACCAATGCCTCCACAAATCACTCATTTCCATCCTCTTTCACTTCATCTTTCTTTGTTGGAGAAACATGGAAGACAACTTCAGTTAACTCCAAAAGAGGGACTTTGTAGAGTTTGTTTCCCCAGTCTTGCATCAACTGCATCGGCAACTTGTCCTGAGCATTGGGCAAATGTGTCGATGACTTGGTTGCATTCTAGGTAGGGATGAAAATGGTCGGAAACGGTCGGAAAACTCCTCAACCGTTTTCTACTTCTACATTTGAATACGAAAACGAAAGCGAAAGCGGTAAAGCCGGACACGAAAACGAACGCGAACTTACGGAAAATCGAGAATTTCGAAAATGAACCAATTCGAGCGGAATTATGTCGAACACGGTCGGTATACGAAAATTCAATACGGAATACCGACCTGTAGGACCAAGTGCATAACAATTAACAAGTGACCAAGTACATAACAATTACCAAGTGCATGATCAAGTTCAAGTGCATATAATAATTAACAAGTGCATGACCCTTGGTCTTAAGTATTAACACAATAGCCGACACAAATACAATACAAGTCTAAAACAAGCAATTAACAGCTAGCAGAACATCTACAGTTCATCAGCATCATCCATGAGGTCAGGATCGCTTTCCATATCTTTTGCTTCCTCATTGTCCTCCTCAGAGTCCTCATCCCCTCCTTGTCCTTTTCCTACAAGTTTGCAAAGTGAATTAAAATTAGATGTAGCAATAGCATATTTCAGAGCAAGCAGTCAATAAACATACACATACCTCAATTTTCAGTTTAGCCGCAACATTAGCCAAAGCCTCAACCTCAAGATCACTCACAATTGATCCAACCATTTTAGAATCTGAACAAAAAATGAGAAAGAAAGGAAAATAATCAATGCATTATTCTGCTGTAATTATAAGTGTCTAACTGAAAAAAAAGATAAAATGAGCACCTTTTCTTGCTGCAGCAACCCAATCCTTTGTGCAAATTAATGCCTGTACCATCTCGAGATCAAGACGACTACGATAGGGATCAACAACACGACCAGCAGCACTAAAAGCAGACTCGGATGCTACTGTTGATACCTGTATGGCCATTACATCCCGAACAATTTGCGAAAGGATAGGATAGTCTTCTCTCTTGTTTTTCCACCATGCTAAGATATCAAACTCACCAACAATTTTTAGAAGTGGTTCTGCAATATACCTCTCCAACTCATTTGACTCAACCATAGCAAGTTCACTTGCATCATATAAGAATTCTTCTAGGTCATGGTCTACATTTCCCATTAATATATCAGCTGTGTTACTAGGTCCAGGTGCAGCTCCTTTACTATTTTTCTTTGATGATGCAGGAGCAGAACTAACATAAAAGTTGTATAGTTTCTTTACCACACTAACAAACTCATCAAGTTCAAATTGATAATGATCACCATAGAACTTCTTCATATAGTACTCTAGCAGCCTTTTCTTATACCTAGGATCAAGAAAACAGGCTACAGCTAGAGCAATGTTGGAATGCTGCCAATATTTCTCAAATTTCTCATTCATAGCAATTGCCATATCTCTAATTGTACCATCTCCACTAAAGCACCAATCATCAAGCAAGAGCTTTATATCACAGAAACCTCTATAAAATAAGTTTGCAGTAGGATATGAAGTGCCAGAGAGAATTTCAGTGAGATCATAAAATTTCTTCAAGCAGTCATAAATTGTCAATGCATTGTCCCATTCAGCAGAAGATGGAGAAATCTTGGCATACCTTTTACGATTTGAAGACTTCATCCTAATAAATGCATCCTTATAGTACAAGGCATCTCTCAGCATTAAGTAGGTAGAATTCCACCTGGTTGAAACATCCATCGAGATACCCCTCTTTGTATCCAACCCAGCTTCGGTGACACGGGACTTTATCGGAAAGCTAGGACGGAGAGATTTTATGAAATCAACAAGATACTCATACTCAACTATACTGAAAGGATATTCATGCATGGTTATTGCCAAATTCAATTTCTTCAAGCTAGCTTCTTGGTCATATTTGTAAGGCTGAACATGAGCAATTTCAGTACCAGGGTTCTTACCAACATTAAGCTGTTGTTGTCCCTCCACAACATTGTGCTTTGACTTCAAATGGTTCTTGAATGCAGTTGTCCCACAAGCGCCCTCAGCTCTGTACCTCTGCTTGCAATTGGGGAAATTGCAATATCCCCACAGCTGCTCAAACTGCTTTCCATTCACCTCTAAAATCTCCAATTTCTTGGTGAAATAATTCCAGACAATCGATGTGCATTTCTTAAACCTCTTGCCAGAAAGGTGAGCCTGCTCTTCATCCTCGTCATCCTCTTGGTCATCATCTTCGATATTAATCTGCGGGACTGATGCTGTGGTTGTTGCTGGTGCGCCATCTCCACTGCCACTGGTGTCAACATTTGGAGCTTGACTTGCAACAGAAGAAGCCATCACTGATGCTGCTATAGCTGGACTTTCACAAGTTGCACTAGAGCTAACACTTTGAGATGAAGGCCTTTTACTCCTTGATCCTGCCAAGAGCCAAGTGAAACATTGCTAAATCAGTGCATGTTGGTGATGACATGTATTGAAATGCACCTGTTTACTATTGCAACATGACATTTCTCAGTAAAATGATTGTTTAATGTATGACTATAAGAAATTAAGAACACAATCAGGTCCTGTTTGGAAATAAAAATAAAAACGCTCTCTCCTTAACCACCCCCAAATGAAGACAACTATTTATTGACGAATTAGAATAGACATGAAACAGAGAATCAACACTAAATAAAATTTTGCTCAGAATATGACATATCTTCTCATTTGCATGGCATGCAAAGGCATGTGCAACAGAAAAATTGTAAGGCAGTACCAGTAGTAGCTACTTTTGTACTGGAACAAAAGGGACATCCCATTGTGGAGATAGTACCAAAACTTTGACTGCAGTATTCTGCACTACTTTGTTGTCAACCGAGAGATGCTAGCAAGGAGGAATTCTAGTATGAATCATGCTTGTAAATGTAATTAAACTTTGAGGTGAAAGACTTGTTTGGTTCCTGTTTCTTTCTCTCCTCTATGCCTACTACCTTTTTATCTATCTTTTGTGTGCCTGAAATTATGTTTCCTAATCTTTCGTCCATACTGCTAAAATATCAACAAAATTCAGAAGTTTAAAGTAACCGGAATGTTTCAGTTATGCTTGCCTGAACCGTCTCTCATTTCCACACCAACCGCATTTTGCACCAATCAAGGAAACAAATGCAATTACTCTGATTTGTTGAACACGGACATTAGAATTCAAGTTCATTGCCACCCAGCATGATTTGCTCAGAATGGTGTGCTCAAACATTTGCATTGATAACCCCAAGTGCTGTTAGTTACCTGCTGCTGGAGAAGCCGTTGCTGCCGCTGCCGATGCTTCCGGCGGCGCTAGAAGGTGGCGCACGGATTTGATCTTCATCTTGCCCTTCCTCATTGCTGCAGGACCAGATCCACTTTCTCCAGTGGGGGGCGCCATCGATGGGCGTCAGCGGCTGCACGGGCGCGCCGGGCTGGCGGCTGAAGCGCGGTGCGGAGGTCCGACGCGGGCGGAGCGGCCGCGCCCTAGGCCCTAGCTGCCTGGCTGGCGGCGCTGGCGTTGTAGAGGGAGTAGACGGCGACGGAGGTGACCGCGAAGGCAGGGCGGGTGGGGCGGTAGACGAGGTAGAGCACGAGTGCGGTGATGCCGGCGGCGAGGAGGATGACAAGAACGACGAACAAGAGCATGCGGAGGGGTTCGGCGGAGCTGGCGGGGCGGCGGAGCTGGCGGGGTGGGACGCGAGCGGCCGCCAGGATGGCACGCGGGCGGCCGGGGGGGCGGCGGCACTGCTGGAGTCGCGCACCGCGTCGCGTGCGGGGTGCGAGCGTGCGACGCCGCGGCGAATAGGAACGCTGGAGGGGAAGGGGATTAGGGATTGCGTTTCCGCTCGCGTCGCTGGGCATTGGGTTGGGGCCGGCGCGTCGCTGGGCTGTGCATTGGGCTGGGCTGTGAGACCTGGATTTCTAGTTCTAGTGGGCCAAATTCGGTTTAAACCGTATTTACAATACGGTATATTCCGAATAAAATGTAGAAAAGTAGAAAACGGTCGAAAAACGTCTAAACCGTTTCCGCTCCGTTTTCGAATTTCGTAGTCCGTATTTCAAATCGAATTCGAATTTGTCCGAAAATACGAATTCGATCGGGTCAAATGTAGAAAACGATGCGGTTCGGTACGGGATATTTCCGTTCCGTTTTCATCCCTAATTCTAGGGTTGCTCTTGATGTTACTGGATTGTGATTGCCCTCATGTTTGAACTTCTAGCTGAATTGGACACCATTGACTTTTGAATTTGTAGTGGGCTCGGTGACACTTTGGAGCATCTACACATGTTATCAGTGAGTAGTTCATGCTGAAATCCACTAGCTGGCTCATTGATCTGAGGACTCCTATGAAGTTCTTTGATGAAGATAGGTGTGCACGGCTTTCTGATTCACTTGGGCTTTAGGTGCAATGGAGGCAATTGCATCACCTTATACTTTGGAGTGTCACCACCTCCGCAGACTCTAATTCTTCAATATAAACTACAAAGATAAGGCTCTATTTGTATTAGCTTCTAAAAGTTGCTTTTGTACAATATTTAGCATTCAAATAGAGTGTCTTTTGAAGACAGTGTTTGCTAATTGATTGTAGTACATATTGTAATGACTTCATTTATATCGACCAAAATCACACGCGAGTGTCTCTCTCTATAAGCTATTACTATTCATAAGCCAAAGCCAAAAGCTAAAACTAAAAACCAATACGAACAGCCACAAAATAAGGATAATAGCCATATGAGGAGGCATATCCACCTCCACCACTAACCCTGAAGCTGAAACAGATGAGGAAGCGTCAGGATTTTGAGCAGAAGAAATAGAAGCTGACTCCTATTGATCCAACCCTGCTTGATCCAACAAGTGGTCCCAACCTCTAGGATTCTGCTGTTGGGGCACCCAATCATCCCAATGGGGATCTGGAGGAGTTCTTACTTCCCCATAACCTCATTGTTACCTTGATCACCAACTTGGTTAAATTCAATGAGGTTCTGTGGGAGGTCTTCATCTCCTAGCCCATCATCCAAAAATTCAAAATTTAGAATAAAAACTGAAACAATATAGGATTCCCCAACACCACCCATCATAGCACTCTTCTTCAGGACCAATTTACAAGGGACAAAATCAGAATTGAGGTAAAGTACTTTGATAGGAACACGACCCTTGATCCTAACCCCTGAGTGCTAATCGAGTAGCTTGCCAAAAGCAGAAATAACATGAGCAATGTAGTGTAGATTAAGGTAGTCCAGGTGGTATCCTAACATCATAATCCAACCAACTCGAGTAAAAGTTGCTCCCCACCAGTTAATAGCTTCATTATGTCTTTGAAATCTAAGTTCATGATGCTCATCTAGAAAATGTGGATTACCAAAAACTAGCATATCTCTTTGGATTGCTGAGCTTAACTAGAAAATAGCAACTCCAAGAGGATGGGGGAGCATCTTACCACATGCAACCCCAAATGACCTTGGATAAAATCTCTGATATCCAGAACTGTTTGTGTAATCTGCTCTTCCTGTGGTGCTAGATGCATGACTGCAATGGTGTAGTCTTCGTGTTGCTTAGGCAGAGAATCTTGAAAGATGAGATCAGCTCGAGGTAGCCAGAGTTGACCTCTATCTTCGGTCTGAAGCCCTGTCGGGATGAAGTGGCTAGGATTGTTGATTTTAGAGGCGGCGGTAGTAGGTTTTCGAGAGGATGTTCTTATAGAGTTGGGGTTTTTAGGAGGATAGAGGACCGATATGAGGAAGGTGAAGAGTCGGTAGCCTAGAAGTCCCCACCAATCTCGCAGGCTGGCTTTAGGGAGTTCCCGCTAAAATCACGGGCTGGCCCTTTACTATTAGATGGTTTTACTAGAATCCATATCTACTTGCTAGACTTCCTGAGATAAAGACATCGACGTGCCTTATGACTAAAATTGTAACAAACCCGACACCTGATTTCATTCAAGCACGCCGAGGGGATATGACCAATACATAAACAACACCTACATTGTAAAAGTATGGTTTGATTTTCTATAATTGAAGGAGAAGAGTGCAGAATAGAGTTTGATTTGAAATTTGAATCCCAACAATTCAGCATAGGGAGAGAGGGTTCCTTGTTTGGATGTGAATGACATGTTGCCAAAAACAATTTGAACAACATAATTGAAGAAGAAGAACTCTGCAGATGAAGATCATGCTTGATCCGCAAAAAATTGAACCAACTTTGATTGGCACAGAATTATCAAATATTTTGATGGACGGTTTATCTGCAAAAGAAACCCACTTTTGATTTTTGCAATTTTCTAGATGACGAGATTTCTTTCGCAAAAACACTAAAGTCCTATAGAACTTACCCTTTAACTTTTGAGGGACTTTTTTGTCATACAGGACACCATATGCTTGGCGCCATTTCACCCACCCCGCTCTTATCCTGTGGCTCACGTCTTCATCAATCTCATCTTCCCACTGTAGCATCGATCCCAAATAATGAAACATGTCCTTCTTAGGCACTACTTGTCTGTCCAGTCTAACCTCTCCATCATCTGCCTTGGCACCGCTGAAATCACACCTCATATACTCAGTTTTAGTCCTACTAAGTCTAAAACCCTTCAATTCTAAGATCTTTCTCCACAACTCGAGTTTCCTATCAACACCTATCCTACTCTCATCAACTAACACCACATCATCAGCAAAAAGCATACACCAAGGGATATCTCCTTGTATATTCCACGTGACCTCGTTCATCACTAGGGCAAAAATATATGGGCTCAACACTGACCTTTGGAGTAGTCCTATCTTAATCGGAAAGTCATTAGTAACACTTCCACATGTTCTGACATTAGTCACAATATTTTTGTGCATGTCCTTAATTAGGGTAATATATTTTGTTGGGACTTTTTTCTTTGGAGTGTCCACCACATGACCTTTCTTGGAACTTTATCATAGCCTTTCTCCAATCAATAAACACCATGTGAAGATCCTTCTTTTGCTCCCTATATCTCTCCATCAACTATCGTAGCAAGAAAATCACCTCTGTAGTCGACCTCCCAAGTATAAAACCAAATTGGTTTATCGTCACGCTAGTCACTTTTCTTAAACAGTGCTCAATCACTTGCTCCCAAAGCTTAGTTGTGTGGCTCATGAGCTTAATTCCTCTATAATTAGTACAACTTTGAATATCTCCTTTATTTTTGAACATTGGTACTAATATGCTCCTCCGCCACTCGTTTGACATCTTGTTCAATCTAAAAATGCTATTGAATAAATTAGTAAGCCAAAGAATCGCCACTTCTCCTAGGCATTTCCACACCTCAATAGGGATGTTATCAGGCCCCAACACCTTACCCACTTTCACCTTTTTTAAGGCCTCGCTTACTTTTAACTCATGGATTCTTCGAACAAACTGCCTATCGGTGTCATCAAAAGTATCATCCAGTTCAATCATACTATCATTATTGTCATGATTGAATAACTTGTCGAAGTAATCTCTTCACCTACCCTTGATCTCCTAGTCTTTCACCAAAAATCTATCAGTGTCGTCTTTGATGCATTTAACTTAGTTGAAATATCTCATTTTTCTTTCTCGAAGTTTAGCCATTTTGCAAAAAAGAGAAAACTTGGATATAAAATGGTTGATTATGTTTTCTAGGATATGCTCATAACAACATGACTTATAGTTTTTTTAGTAGTTAAATAAGAAACTCCTGAGATTATTGCTAACACAATAATGGAGTCTAGATATGCTTTATTATTTGAGGATATTTATCCTATGAGAGCTACAAGCAATACTTCACGAACTAAGAATATTCAAACTACAAATGTTGAAAGTGGGAATAATCAAACTTATGAACTTCCCACCGTTTATGAACCAATATGTGAGATCCCTAGGAAGGATAACAATCTAGTCCCAGAGGCTCCTCGCAAAAGCAAGAGACAAAGGGTTGAGAAAACTTTTGGTGACGACTTTATTGTATATCTCATAGATGATGTGCCAAAGACTCTTTCAGAGGCTCATGCATCTTCTGATGCTTTGTATTGGAAAGAGGTAGTCCATAGCGAGATGGATTTTATCATGGCTAATGGGACTTGGAAGATCACAGAACGTCCTAGTAGGTGCAAACCTGTAGGGTGTAAGTGGGTGTTCAAAAGAAACTAAGGCCTAATGGTACTATTAAGAAGTATAAGGCAAGATTTTTGGCCAAGGGTTATACCCAGAAAGAGGAAGAATATTTCTTTGATACCTACTCTCCTTTCACCGAACTAACCACCATCAGAGTGATCATTGCATTAGTTTCTTTCTATGGTCTACATGCCTATCAAATAGACGTGAAGACAACTTTCCTTAATAGAGAGTTGGAGGAAGGAATCTATATGGATCAACCAGATGATTTTGTGATTTTTAGACAGCAAAATAAGGTATGCAGATTATTGAAACCCTTGTATGGCCTAAAGTAAGCATCTAAATAATGTCAAGATAAGTTTGATAAAACTTTAACATCAGTTGGCTTTGCTATGAACAAAGCTGATAAATGTATATATTACTGTTATGGTGGCGGTCAAGGAGTGATCTTGTATTTGCATGTGGATGACATACTTATATTTAGGATAAATACTGCCATAATTGAGGAGGTCAAATCTTTCTTTTCTTGATGCTTTGATATAAAAGACTTGGGAGAGTTAGATGTCATTCTGAATATTAAATTGATCAACAACGAGGATCATATTAGTTTGAATCAAATCCACCGAAGCCAAACAGCGAAGTCTCCTGGCGAAGGCATGCCGTCCCGTCAAGGCGATGCCTCCGAGGCAGTCGGATGGAGGCACGACCACAAAGTGGCCGGGCCAAGTCACGACCGTGAGGCAGCTGGACAAAGTGTTAGCCACGAGGTAGTCAGACGAAGGCACAACCACCAAGTGATCAGGCCAAGTCACAACCACGAGGTAGTCAAACGAAACCACGACCATGACGTGGTCAGATGGAGTCATGACTACGAGGTGGTCAGACGAAGTCGCGACCAGGATGTAGTCTGGCGGGGTGATGACCACGAGATGGTCAGACGAAGCATTGACCAAGATGTGGTCGAGGTCACGACTGTGAGGTGGTTGGACGAAGCCACGACCACAATGTGGTTGGACGGGGTCACAACCATGAGGTGGTTGGACGAATGTGTGACCAGGACGTGGTCGGGCGAGGTCACAACCACGAGATGGCCAGACAAAGCATCTAGGACCCCGAGGCAGCCAGGCGATGTCACGACCACGAGGTAGCTGGACAAAGTGTCAGCTACGAGGCAACCAGGAAGGCACGACCTCAAAATGGCTGGGCCAAGACACGACCATGATGTGGTCAGACAGAATCATGACCACGAGGTAGTCGGAAAAGTCACGACTAGGACGTGGTCGGACAATATCATGACCACGAGGCGGTTAGACGAAATCACAACCACGGATGTGGTCAGACGAAGCATCGACCATGATGTGGTTGAGGTCACGACCGCGAGGTGGTCGAACGAAGTCTCAGCCACAAGGTAATCGGATGAGGTCTCGACCACGATGTGGAGGCCCAACGTAGAGACTTGGTGCGAAGAGCTCGTGATGTGGAGGCCCAACGCGGAGACTCGGTGCGGAGCTTGGCGGAGGCCGTTGACGTCGACGAGGAATCTAGCAAAGTCTATGCGGAATCTGGCGGAGTTGACGCAAAGTCCGGTGGAGTTAATGGCGTGGAGCTCGATGGAAGCCATCGACGTCGACAAGGAATTTAGCGAAGTCAACGTGGAGTCCGACAGAATCGATGTGGAGTCCAGCAGAGTCGATGCGGAGTCTGACGGAGTCAACACATAGTTCGGCAGAGTCAATGCAGAGTTTGGCGGAGGCCATCAATGTCAACGAGGAATCAGGTGAAGTCGACATGGAGTTCAATGGAGTCAACATGGAGTCCAGCGGAGTTGACATGGAGTCCAGCAAAGTCGACACGAAGTCCGACAAAGTCGACGTAGAGTCCAGCGGAGTCAACGACACGGAGCTCTATGAGAAGGAAACACTTGGAGAACATGACATGGCCGATGATGTGGAGGTTGCGGCCAAGGATGCGGAGCCGTAGCCCGTAGAGGTAACGCTCTGGCGCGTAGGCCAACGAGGCCATCAGAGGTCTAGCATGAGGCAGTGGGGCAAGCGACACGCCTCAACGTCGAGGCTGGCCAGCACGAAGCTTCTGTTCAGGGCCTCCACATGGGCGCAAAGGCTGGAGGTGAAGATTCTCCTTCAACTGGCGTCACCTGAGTACTTGTCGTACCTAGCGCCGGTGCTGTGGCCCCAGTACTCGTCCAAGGGTGGGAGCCTTACCATAGCTCCCTCTCTCTCTCTCTTCTCTTCTCTGTCATCATAGAACCAATTCCACCAGTAGTGGCCATCTCCGGTGCTCTTCCTTGTGCAGCTTCTTGAAGACTCCACACGGACGGTGCCAACTGTTGTAGCATGGCTACAACAGTGGAAACAAGGTGCCCTCCTCCATGGGAGACATAGCCAAGAGAAACATGGAGAGAGAGCTGGTGGTAAAATGAGTGGATTCTTCCTTCTCACGCCCCTCTTGGGGTTTTATATACATAAGTTGGGTAGGATAGGAATTTCCCATCCTACCCCTTAATAATTACATAAGATAGGGGTACATTGGTATATTCTTTTATACTATTGGGCCAGTTGCAAGGTTCAGTCACGGAGGGTTGGACCACCCCTACAACAAAAATATTGCCCACATTTCCAACAGATGGAACCTATGGATATCTATAGGATTTACCCTATGTATCGTGTACGAAAATTTTTGGAATTTTTTGGATGTCAAGTTTAACCAGTTTACTAATTAGTTCAAACAAGTTTGAACTGAAATTCGAATTGTAGTTACCTTTTTTATGATAGTTTGATTGTAGCTATGTACTGATTATATAAATTTGTTCGAAACTTTGAATTTGAGTATATTTTTCAAATATATACATTTCATTTGAATTGTTATATATGGGTATATAATGTATGTATGCATGTTACGACGACTAGCTAAAATCTAGTATGTATATGTACGTATAAAATTGACAACGCAAACACAACCCTATCCATTGATGCATCTATAAACTCTGGATCCCCTCTTGATTAGTAATCAAATCACTCGCCCACACACCCAAGTTACCATAAGTATGTGGTACGGTCACAATAGTATTACTCAAGCAAGAAGAAGCTAGCAATCGATCGAGGGCAACGAGGGCGCCAAAGCAAGAAGAAACTAGTGATTAGTGGAGGGCACCGAGGGCACCAACCGATTTCTTGGCCTTGTGCCCATGCCATGCGCACCCCCATGCCCTAAACCCATGCCATGTGCACTGGGTTGCTAGCTCAGCCTCCTACTGAGCTGAGATGACTCAGAAGCAACCTACCGTGCATGGGTGTCTCGGCAGGCTGCTACCGAGCTGCCTCTACTCGGCAGCGCTGCTAGCCGCGCCTCGTCGTCCACCTATCACACCATCGTGTCCAGTCGCACATCTGACCTCCTGCCGAGTTAGGACAGTGCGATAGATGGCAAATATCAGCTGCTACATCTTCTAAGCTACTTAGGGAAAAGATTATTTTTGTAAAAGAACGCTAAGTGGTTCAAGTTAAAAAAATTATTTATGAGAACAGTTCGACAGTTGAAGGTTGCATGCCGAATCTGGACATGGATCGGAAAATATATCCTTCCGGAAACGACTAGCAGCGTGTACTTGAGCTACAAGACCTAAGATTTGAGGTACTACTAGTATTCCGTCACTTACTGACAAAACACTACTCCTACTAGCTAGCTTACTAGCATCTAGATAGCGTACGTGCGGCATTGGGACATGTGTTGCAAGTTGCTGATCGTCTCTGCCCTGCTCTGCTCTTTCCATCAATGGAGAGCCAGTGTTTCGAGACGAGTGCCACGCTCCACCAGATGGACATGGGGCTTGATCACTTGCTTGTGCTTATTTCATCAGTGTGCTACGTTGCATCGCAATCTTATCGGTTGCCTGTAGATCTGGCGAGCGGTCAATGCAGAAAAGAAGAGGCAGAAGAACCGGCCGGCGTTATGGCACTCACGACGAGCTCGCTTCTGGTAAGCGCCTTGTACTCTTGCACATGATAGCGAAAAAAAAAGTCATCCACGAAATCGGTGCAAGGCAAGGCTAACCCGACTCTGGCCCGCTCCGATGTAGCCGTGTAGGCCGGTTTGGTTGGCTACTCTGCAGTAACTGTCCACCTTGACCTATTCGTCCAAGGAGAGACTCGCGTCTGATTAGCTAGTTAGTGTGGTGCGATGGTTAGTAGCTAGCCCGAGAGGATAATCAGTCCCAGGCTCCTACGGAGGCAGCAGTGGGGAATTTTGAAGTTACAATTCGCTCTCAGAAAGCTTGAGTTACTGGTGATCTTTGCCTTGATCTACAGAGGATGTACAAGAAGAACACAATGGTGTCTTTCACTTCCAGCATGTTTTAGCTCATTGCCTTCGCTCGGGGCAGCTATGCTGCGTTGCTCAGGAGCCCCCTTCAGTACTTACTTTTTCTTTCTTCTTCATTGTTTCTTTACCTTTGCCTTTTTTTCGAGTTCATCTTTGTAAATCCGAACGCTACTTTGCCTAGCGCTTCGTTCTCTATTTCCCTCTTGATGCAAAAGCGTGCGAGTCTTGTGCATGTTCCCTAGAGAAAAGAAGAACATAATGGTGTCAAATTCATGGTAAATCCGTGCCCGGCTATGTTTGATCCAGGGCAAGGGCCATCAGCGAGGTCAGAAAGAATATGCAAGAGAATAGCAGCCACTGCTTCCCTCTCGGATATTTCCTGAACCGAGCAATGATCAATCACACTCCGAACGCTTTACCCCTTTGCATCCGTTGCAATTGGTACGTCCGTGTCACGGCCGAATTCTGAAGCAGCCACTCGCAGCCACGGTTCAGTGTAACTGGCAATGATCTGAGCTCGCAATCAGCAACTTGGTAAAAAAAAAAGGCCTTGTCGTGCCATGTGCAGCGTAACATCATCACCCAACTTGATACTCTTATCACTCGCAGCATTCCTGCCTTCCTTTCCCTTAACTGCACACTGCAAAGCAAAGGTCCTCATTAGAAACACTCCATGATATTTCTGAACTTGTGTGAGAGGAACAACAACTTTTATTAAAAAAAAAAACCTGCTGGGAGTCTTGGTATTCACTAAAGAAAGGAGGTAAGCACAACGATCTGATCCGAGGACTCGAACAAGGGTGCGCATCCAACATCTTTTTTTTTTTTTTGAAAATTTGCTAGGAGTCCTAGCATTCACTAAAGGAGGTAAACACCTCGATACGATCCTAGGACTCAAACTGTAGTGATACGAGTAGGTCATACTAGCACAAATTATAATTTCTATCGTATAAATTAGAAATCTATACAAGTAAAAGATCATAGATAGCTACCATTAGACACGCAGTGCAACGGAAAAAAAGTTAAAGTAACCTAGTTCAACGTAGCGCGCGCCGATTTAGTAGAAGTAGTCAATCGTTTAACGTCCTTGCAAGGTAATCCTCAGAAGTCGATCATCCTGATCAGTGCTGCAGTCACAACAGCGTCTCTACCAAAATCCACACGTTCAGAGAAGAACACCATACGTTGGTGTGCTAGCACCAGCAAACACGACAAGGCCTTTGTGGGGTGACGGTTAGGGTTTCAATGGGTGCAAATTGGGATACCTCCCTCAACCCCACGTTTCTCTTAATATAGCCCCGCAGTGGAACCCTATGTTTGAGACCCAATAAGGTGCGAACCACACTAAACCCATTAGTAACATATCCAATATGAACTAATGTATTCCTTCCTATAAAATGTGTGAACCTGTAAGTTTATATATATTTGGTCATGGCCCAGAAACTCTTTTCCGGTTCACAAGTCGGTAGAGGTTCTTAGTAAGACATAGTGACTCCTAAATATGTATAAAGATCATATCGGACTAATCTATATAGTGTTCGTACATCAATCTCTTTACCTCATAATACCAGATCGAACTCAAGACAAGAAACATGGCATCCTATGATAGCTCGATCATTCACTCGTTCTTATAGTGGATTATTCAGCTGCAGTTCACTCATCAGCCACATTTAGCATGACTATGCACTTCTTTAATCTAACTACATTGTGGGGCCTAAAGATATCTTTCATGTTATATATGATAGGCAAATTTCATCTTGATCACTTATATTCCTCCACATGTTTCATAGTAAACCCGAAAGCTATCTCCATAATCACTCAGTTACGAAGTAGTGTTTGATAATCCCTAAATAAACTATTACACATGTAGAAAACTATGATAATCTCAGATCTAAAGATCACATATACACTTTGTATGAGACCAATTGATGACACTTAAAAATATAATAATTCCCGCAGTGACTCATGGTAGGTCAATCCAACACAATATTCCTTAACATATGTCCACATATTCATGATCTATAAAACATGATTATTAATCATACATATGTTGATCTATAAATTATAATTGTCCCACATAATGATATTAAATTAAGAATAATTTATAATAATATCAAAAATATAAATAAAGAGTTCTATGAACACGTCACATACGTATTGATTAATACAAAAGATATTTATTCAAGAGATAAAATAACATATTATTCAAATATTATAAACATATAAGTAACACAATAATCTTTATCATTACTCTAGAGCTTAACACTAACACAAACAAGATGGGTGGGGCTGGATCCCACAACAGCGTATCCTGATCATTGCCTCCTGATAGGCTGATGTGGCCTGACCGTCGCTCTCATTTGACGGCTCATTCGGAAACAAGCTGCAATCATAGCTGAAAGCGGATTTTGGAAACGTCACATTCAGATATTGTTCTGCTTAAAAGGAAAGAGATTGAGCACTACACAGTGAACTGGAGCGTGACGTCCAAGTTGCAGAGAACTGAAAGCAAGAAAGCTAGACATTCCTTCTGCTCAAAAAGCCCTCCCAAAATGTTCTGCGTTCTCCTCTAATCAAGCCGACCAGTCGGAAAAAGAAGTCTGAAATTAGCTGCACAGCTCTACTGCTGGATTCAGAGCGATGGAGCAGGATGAGACTACAACCAACCTTAAAAATAGAATAAAAGGACGGCTATTAATTAATTATCAGCTGATCAAATATTAGCGTCGAGTAAACCATATATGACCAAACAATATTTATGTGATCTATTTATATCACATATACCTTCAAAATTATGTAAGTAAAATGTCTCATATAAGATACTCAGAATTAGTTTGAATTGTTGTACTCGATCACTATGATGGTTGCAACGTCACAAGTAGATGGAAAATCAGATACTTGAATTTTGACTTAGAAACTCAAGAAGTTCCTAAGAGCTAAATAGAATAAAGTACTTTCATATGTTTACACAGTGTCATATAGGTAGAGAAAAAAATGCTAAAATTTATAAGATTTGAACGGGGGTATAGAATACATCTTACATCTAATTTACTATAGTATTATTAAATTGCATAAAAGTTTAAATTTAAATAAAACATATAGCTACTAAGTACTAAAAATATGTGTATAATTTCTAAAAAACTTAGGGGTTGGCACCCCTAGCGAGCTCCGCCCTGACAACCAATATACAATGATGGCACGATTTGATATTCGATGCAGCAACCAAAGTGAGCAAACTGTATTATGTTCAGTGTTGGCCAACAGTTGCAGGTACTTTCCGGCTGCATCTCGCAAAGGTCTACGAATGTAAAGCGAGATCCATGGCGGCCGAAAGCCAGACTGGACATTTCGGATGGGTTATTTTGTGCGGTGTTTTATGGTTTAAGATTTACATTTTTGAATTTTAGCTATTCGTGAGTAGTATGTAAAGGAAAATAATTGCATGTAATTTTGTCTAGTACAACTGAATTTAATATATTTTTTACTATAATTATTTTATTGATCTGTCTTAGAAAATGCACTGTTTAAAAACTAGTTACTATAACATAAGTTATAAATGAAAAAGAGGGAGCCTTCATTTCAGTAAACAAGTCTGGGACACAGGTCATTGACCATTGACCTGCTCGAAATGAGCACATGGAAGATTTGGACCTTCAAAAGGGATATATACGATCGATCTGCTCGCGTAGGCCACAGATGCAGAGCGATCTAGCTAGCGCCTTTCCAAGATTTGATGCATATGCTAATTGCTAACCGAAATCAACTTCAGTCGCAGTGTTTTTTTTATCACGAGGCTTGTAACGGACTCTGCATCGTCATGTGTATGATCACAGAATATCTTTACGTCTTTAATTGGTCAGAACATTCATGATCACGAATAAAGGTTGGAGAGTCATGAAAGCCTGATCTTAAGATATTGTATATCCGGTAGTGGTGTATGATTATGGTATCATCGTCTTGGATACATAAGATCAGGGCGAAACCACCGAATAGACTTCGGTAGGCTTTAGTCCATCTTCTAGCCCGCTTTGAACCTCTAGATGGGCCAGCCCAATAGAGATGAGTTTATCCACCCTAGCTCACAGGCACACACCTGACGACACACCACGCACAGGCGCACGCAAGGGAGCACGCTGCACACACCTAGCAGTGGCAGCTGGCGACGCCCGACGGCTCAAGCAGAATCTGACAGTGCGACGGTTGGCTGCCTACATGGAAAGCAAGCAGATCCAGGTGGCACCAAGGTGGGCAAGCAGATCCAAGCGGCGGCCGAGTAGATCCCGGTCTGGAGGCGGTGACCGAGATGCAGAGGTGCCTAGGCCTACGAGAATGCAAGGCGACTAAGGCAAGCAAGAGGGGAGCTAGGCAAGGGGCGCATCGCGGGGGAGCCACGGAGGCGAGTGGCGAGCAAGAAAAGAAGGGACTAAGGGAGCAATTGGATCTGGGGACTTGGGGAGTCGCCAGTCCGAGGCAAGCAAGAGGGCACCGAGCCACCGACTGACTGTCGAGAGCCAGGCTCCACCGCTACACAGAGGTAAAGTTCTAGTTTCGTAGTTTTTTATTCTTCAATATATATTGAGTTTTTGACCATTTATTTCTAGCTAGAGATTATATTGTGTCCTTTTACTTCTGTAATTTCAGAAATTATATGTATCATTGACATTGACCAACTTGAATTCTTAGCGATTAAAATAAAAATTATGATTTATGTGTTCTAATTAGAATTCATGTGTCAGATTTTGTTGATAGGCTAACTATAATGGAGAAACAAACTTTGTGTAACTATTTTGTAAACAATTCTAGTAGTAATTCTAGTAGTACTCTCCCAACCAATGATAGCGCAACTCAACTAAAGAGGCTTCGAGTAAAATTTAATCCTAATGACATTATTGCCGATCCAGTACATCACACACCAACAGAAGATTACGCCATAAAATTAGAGATCAAGTAAGGAGGACATATTTGTTGAATGGTCCAACTCAAGCAATTAGGCATGCCTTTCTAAATACATTGGATAACAAAGTGTGATGATCCTTTCAAGAATCATGGTTTAATAAATTCGATTGATTGGAATATAGTATGAAAAAGGACGATGTTTTTTGTTTCTATTGTTTTCTTTTCACAAAATCAGCACAACCCAACACATTTGTGACTGATGTATTTATAAAAGTTGGCTTCTCTCATTGGAAGATGACTATAGATGCTTTTAATAAACGTGTTGGTGGTCCAAATAGCATCCACAATATTGCAAAGGGTGAGTGTGATGACTTTAAGAATCAACGGTCAAGTGTATCTAGTAAAATGAGTAATTACTCTAAGGAGCTCGAAACTGCATATATCATTCATTTGACTCCATCTTTAAATTATATAAGATATCTCATAGTGCAAGGTGAAACTTTTTGTGGATACAATGAATCATCTTCCATCAACAAGGGCAATTTTAAAGAGTTGTTGGATAGGTACAAAGATAAAGAGAAAGTGAAGGAGGCCTTTGATACAGCTCTAGGGCATGCAATTATGATTTCTCCAGATATTCAAAAGAAGCTAGCAAAATGTTGTGCACAAGAGGTCAACGAAGTGATTAAAGGTGAGATTGGAGATAGAAATTTTGTGGTGCTTTCTAGATGAGTCTCAAGATGCACCAATAAAGAAGCAAATGGTAGTGATTGTGAGATTAGCTATACATCTTTTTTTAGTCATATCATTCATACATTGTTGTGTTAATCTAACTTTGCAAAATTTGTGGCATACAATTTGTGAACAATTAAGGAAATTCAAGGAAATGTTTGCTTGAAAGAAGTTTTGGTTGGTTTTTTTAGTCAACATGAGTTACATATTTCAAGGCTTCGTGGACAGGGCTACAATAGAGCTTTCAATATAAGAGGTGAATTTAATAGCTTGCAAAAACTTATTCAGGATGAGAATCTATATACTTTCTATGTCCATTGCTTTGCACATCAGTTACAATTGATGATTGTCACTGTTGCAAGTTATAATAGAGCTATTGCTAATTTTTTTTCAACTATGTCCCCCTTATAGTGATTGCTGCGAGTGCATCTTGCAAGAGAAAAGATGTGTTGATTGCAAAGCATCATGATGTCTTATTGGACAAATTGGACAATGGTTTGATTTCATCTAGGATAGGGTTATATCAGGAAGCTAGCCTAACTAGGCCTAGAGATATTCGGTGGGGCTCACATCTTAAAACCTTACTCCGTATATACCAAACGTGGGATGTAGTGGTGGATATGCTAGAGCTTGTAAGTGAAGATACTTGTCAAAACTCGACTCATGGTGGAGCAGTAGATTTGCTAAAAAAAATAGAAACTTTTGAATTTGTATTCATCATGCATTTCTTAATAACCTTGTTGAGCATTACAAATGAGCTATCACTTGCTTTGCAAAGGAAGCGTCAAGATATTATTGAAAGTATGAGCTTGACACAAGATGTAAAAAGATCATTTGCAAGATATGAGGGACAACGGGTGAGAGCTATTGTTTGACCAAGTTAAAAGATTTTGTGAGGCACATAGGATTAATGTGCCAAACATGGATGGTACCATTGGAGTTATGGATAAATATATACGTCGCAAGCATATAGTGACTCAACATCATTATTACAAAATTGACATTTTCAATATTGTTCATGATGCAGCTATAAATTAAATGAATCATCACTTCAATAAAAGTTTGCTTGGATTTATTGGTATACATCTCTTGCGTTGATCCAAAAGACTCCTCTAAGTTTGATGCTAATAAACTTGCTAGATTTGCTGAGATTTATGATGATAATTTCACAGTAGCTGATCGGTTCTTGTTAAGGAGTTAGCTTCAAACCTTCATTCTCAATATTAGGAGAAGTGATGGATTTCATAAATACCATGATATTTCAAAACTTGCTCAAATGATGGTTGAAACCGAAAAAGATAGAACTTTCCCATTGGTTTATCGCCTCATCGAGTTGACATTGATCCTCCCAGTCACAACTGCATCTATTGAGAGAATATTTTTAGCAATGAATATTATCAAAATATATTTGCGCAACAATGTAGCCGATGAGTGGCTCAATGATTTGATGGTGTGTTACGCCGAGCGAGAGATATTTAACAGCATTGATAATGATAAAGTCATAAGACAATTGCAAGGCATGAAATCTCACAGAATAAATTTGCTTTATGATTTAAGCTTGCGCGTTAGTGGTATATTATGTTTTTTCTTGAATGTTCATAATCATTTATAATTAGTTATCATATTACTAATTTTGCTATTTTTCATATTCATATGGCTAATCTCACCTCATTGAAGCAAATTTATATATTTTTGGATGCGCATTCTATCACTGAGGTACTTTTTTTGTATTTCTCTTTTTTTGCTTTGTATGTCTTCTATTTATGTATAAATTTGAATTACATAAGAGTAAAATATTATGTTTGTATCAATCTAGCTTAGTTTTTTGACGTTTTAAGTTCATTCTCTATTTTCATCTAGCTTTGCCACTGCATAAGATAGTTAACCTTGACTTGTACGAACGACGGTTTGTTTGTTTAACGTCCCTGAAGACGAGCAAGGTGAACGCATGTGATATCGCCGAAATTTGCATCAACAGAAAGAGAGATGGATGTGGTAAGAAGATTCGTGCAGTAACCCAGCCGGTTGGGCTGCTTTCGGCCACGGCCCAACACACCTGGACTGAGCCGTACGTACACACTGCATACAAAGTAAGAGTTCTTTTTTAATCAATGGCTTATGGTTTTTCTTAAATAAGGCTAAGTTCTTTTTCTTTTATAACTTATAGCTTATAATTTATATCATAGTAACTGACTTCTAAACGGTGCGTTTTTTCAACGTAAGATCAACAGAAATATTGTAGTAAAAAATATACTGAGTTTAACTATACCGACTAAAATCGCATGCAACTATTTTTCTCTATGTACCGCCTCTCGTGAATAGCAAGAATTTAAAATTTTAAGTCATAAGCTATAAGCCACAGCCCAAAAGAATTCACCCTAAATAAACGAAAGGACTTCTTTATCACTATTTCGAAACAGTTTATCAGAACAACTTTTTTGAAAAGACTTATCAGCATTCGGTTTTGCTTACACAAATATTTGTGCTAGAATAAAAACCATAAGCCACAATTAAAAAGGACTCTTCAAAAGTCGCTCATCTCAAACCACCCCCCCCCCCTCGATTCCAGCGATTTCACTCGGACCGAACGTGCGTGAAGAGACTCGGTAGTTCTCAGCCGCGCCCCGATGGCACCGGATCGATCAGGGAGCTCCCCGGATGAACTCGGATGAGACTTGGCTAGAAATCGACAGGGAGCGGAGCCGATTGGGTTTTTGCTGCTGGAAACCTAGGGCTACTAGTATAGTGTCCGTGCTAAAGCCACAACGGCATTTTAGGGGTGCACACGAAATCAATCAAACGAATTTTTGAATGGCTATACATGTTTTGTTCCCTACTATCAAAGTCAATTTTTGAATGGCCATATATGTTTTGTTTGGATAATTGGGTTCCTCCCTGCCGCACCGCGCCGCCCTGCCGCACCGCGCCGCCGCGCCGTGTCCACTGCGTGCGCGCCCCGCACCATGTGGACGCGGGTCCGCCGTGTCTCGTCCGCCGCGCCGCGTCCTCCCCGCCGCACCGCGTCCACCGCGTGCGCGCCCCGCACCGCGCGGACGCGGGTCCGCCGCGTCCGTCTCGTCCGGCCCGCCGCGCCGCGTCCACCGCGTGCGCGCCCCGCACCGCGCGGAGGCGGGTCCGCCGCGTCCGTCTCGTCCGCCCCGCCGCGCCGCGTCCTCGTAGCTCGTAGACGACGCGACGTCCGCTAAGTTCGGAGCTCGGAGCTCGTAGACGAAGCGACGTCCGCCGCGGGAAGATCGGAGCTCGGAGCCGTACCCGCGAGACGAAGCGATGTGCAAAACTGAATCGTCGCGACCTGCATGCGAAGGAGCCGAGGAGGAGGCGGCATGGATGCGAAGGAGCCGAGGAGGAGGCGGCGACGGCAGCGCGGCGTGGGGAGGAGAAGGTGAGGGCGAAGCGGAGGAGCGGCGGCAGCGCGGGGGTGGGAAGGAGAAGGCGAGGGCGGAGCGGAGGAGCGACGGGAGGAGGCGGCGGAGCGGGGGGAGGAGGCGAGAGAAGTGAGGGCGGAGCGGATCTGGCGGCGAAGCAGCGGAAAAACCGAGGGGGCGCGGGGGTGGGGAGGAGCAGCGGAAAAATCGAGGGGGCGCGGGTGGGGAGGGGAGGAGGAGGAGGCGGCACAGGGTGGGGTGGGAGGAGGAGGTGGGGTGGGGAGGAGGAGGAGGCGGCGGCGGCGCGGGGTGGGGGGAGGAGGAGGCGGCGGCGGAGCGGAGGGGTGGGGGGAGGAGGAGGCGGCGGCTGAGCGGGGGAGGAGGAGGAGCGGGGGAGACGGAGGCGGAGGAGGAGCGAGGGCGGAGCGGATCGGCGGATATTTCGCGAGTGGGGGAGCGGGACGCGGGAGGGGTACTGCAGATCCATTGAAGGATGACCGTCGGATATGGTTGAGTAAGGAGAGAGAATGGAGGAGAGTTAATCTGGTGCGCACGTTTTTAGGATGGTGTATTTCTGGTGCATATTGTGGTGTGGATGTAGTTAAGGTCATGACTGTGGAGCAGGTAATTGTTGGGTGGATGTAGGATAATTTTAACTGGTGGTTTATTAGTTTAGATGAGTAAGGAGAGAGAATGGAGGAGAGTTAATCTGGTGCGCACGTTTTTAGGATAGTGTATTTCTGGGTGCATATTGTGGTGTGGATGTAGTTAAGGTCATGACTGTGGAGCAGGTAATTGTTGGGTGGATGTAGGATAATTTTAACTGGTGGTTTATTAGTTTAGAAGATTAGATTAGATAGATGAGCATACCCGGGTTGCCACCTCAGATTAGGGTTGAAGCACACAGGTGACCTTGGCCGAAGGATCTCGGTGTTACGTGATTTTTCGGTCAATTCGGAGTGAATGAAAATGGGCCTATTCACGGACAGGCCGGGTCGATTTTACTGGGCTTAGGCCTCGATTCTTCGGCCGATGGGCCCAGTCCGAAGCCCGAAAAACTTGATGGGAATTAAAACAATACTTTAGTCGGGAAAAAATAATCACATATATATTTTTCAAACAATTAGAAAATCAAGCTTTTTTAGGGTTTCAATCCTAACCATTTGAAACATGTTGGTTTTTTAACGTGATTTTTTTCTTTATATTATCTGTAGAGATATAACGATATTTTTTCTTTTTATTGAATGTATTGCGATTAGAGTTCAGTTTCTTTTCAAAAGAAAAGCTCATAAAGACATGGAAGCTACGATGCTCTCAGTATCCACCGCGATTTGCAAGCTCCTGTCTGTAACTGGCCGGGATTTGGACCCTGCCCGTAAGTACACATCAGTTAGGACGTGTTTGAATGAGTGAGAATTATTTGAGAATTTTGGTATTTAGTTGATTCGAATTCAAATACCCCGTCCAAACAAGCTCTCGAGAAGGATTTTTTTAATGGAGAAGAAAGTATCCTTCAATGTGCTTAAGATCTATTCCAAACAACTTTTAGCTCCTATCTTTCAGAAATAAAAAAACCGTTTGAAACATTGATTTTTTTTAATGCAGTTTTTCTTTTTTTTCCCCTTTTGTATTGTCTGTGAAGATATAACAATATTTTTACTTTATTTTTTAATTAAATGTTTCAAAAAATTTAGCACATGTTATAAGTTTTATTTTAATAAAAAGGATAAAAAAAAGAACCGAGGCTGTTTAGAACAGGACTAAGCTTAAGCACTAAGGCAAGGCATGAAATTGGTGATCGGACCCGTCTCCCTGCCTAGTGGGCCATGCCCCCACAGGCCTTTATTAACGCCTTCTTCCTTTCTAAACGCTCCCCACCACCCCGTTCCCTCGATCTCTCTCTCTTGCTGCACATTCCTCCCACCACCGCCGCGGCCGAAGTCACCGCCGGCCGGAGCTCTCTGTCGTTCTCTCCCACAAACGCTCGCCGGCACGCGGCCCGATCTCCTTCCCCCAACCTCCCGATCCGTGCTTCATCGGTGGGTAAAGGTCTTATCCCACACTCCCCTAACTGCTTCTCCGCGCAGCACGATCCATTCCCTGCACGCGCACCGAGACTGCCGCCACCGCGCGCTGCCTCTTGCTCAGTTGCCTGTGCCGACGCGTGGTCGTGTGGGCGTGACCCCTCGCGCAGTCCGTCCCGGGCTCTCGGCACGCGTGCCGCGATGCCACCCTCCCACACCCAAGTATTCCACCATCCGAGCTGCCGCTGTCGTTGCGGTGCTGGTTCCGTGCCCGCGAGCTGCTCTACCGGTCGTGCACGGCGCACTGCTCCCCACCCAACCAAACCCGCCGCCGTGATGTGCGGGCCTAGGCTGTAAGCATGGGGAACCATGGGCGGGCCTTAACAGCCACCACTTTTGTTGTGACTAAACCATCTAGCTCAGCGTCCACTGCTTTGGCTGGCATAGTTTATGCTTCAGACTTGTCCAAGTAAAATGCTTGTAGTTTTTCTGCTCTGATTGTATATTTGTTCTAGAGAAGAAGATCCGTGATATTCTTAATGGCTGATGCCTTCCAAGTTTGTTCCCTTGGTGGCTACTGCCAAGCTATATGTTGGGGCAGTCTCGGTCTACCATAGTTGGAGCAAGGCTCGCTCTCCTGCCAGATGACAGTTGTTGGGTTTCGACTTACCTAGCATGGAGATTAGTTGACACTCTGTTCCCTTGGCCAGTTAACACATGGTTCAAACCATATAGTTGACCTTATATTTGTGAAGAGAGTGGTCGATCACTCCGTGCTCTTCATTGGAGCTTGTTACTACAAGTAACCTGTGTTGTGTGATTTCAGTAGTTTTCTATAACAGCTGGTAGTTTTTGTGTATACCAAAATTTTTGCATAAGTTTGGGGAGGTTAGGGAGGGTCTTAAGTGTTTAGAAAGACTTGTGTAACCATGGGACATTTGGATAAAAGTGGGTTCTGAATCAAACCTATGGGCAGTGAGATCTTAACAATTTCATATAGGATAACTGATATGTAACATGACAATGGGAACACACATTTGTATTGCCCTATGAATCTAAGTTTAACAAAATTGCTATATCTGAATTCTACTATTTACAATTTTCAAAAAATTCTTCAATTTAAACTGGCAATGTTATATAGTCATTCCTAGGGTCCACTCATGTGATTGTATCAGGTCTGTACTGGTTGAGCATGTTGTGTGCTCTAATTAGCAGTGACAGTGAGGCCGAAATCCTGCATTATAATCCTTAAACATCCTGAAACTACGGTGGCTATTCTGTGGGAAGATATGAAACTTACTGTTATTTGCACAATTGTCTGAATACATCAGAGTTATCTTATTGTAGACATTAATTCTGGTATCTTATCTGCCTCGATTTTGAATAAACTACTTCTGTATTTCTGAAAATATAACATAGAAGTTGCTGCTAAGTAATTTATTTTGCAAGTGGTGTTGGTACCTGTTCGGAGCATGACTGAGGAATACAATACCTGTTTTAGATATGTTTTCAGTTTGTATTTCAATAATTTTTGTTTCTTGAAAGAAAAAATAGCACCATAGAACTGCAAAAGTGCCACTTTACAAAATATCACTCAAATATTCTGTCTTAGTAAAATACTACTGCAAAATGTGCTGTTAAGTTTGTTACCATTATGTGTGTGTGTGTGTAACGGCCATTACTTTGGACAATTTGCCTCTCCTCTCCTGCACTCTCTCCCTTGCAGTCCTTCCTTCTCCCTAGACACCTCCATCAACCCTCTGCATCATTGATGTCTTCAGGAATCGCCTGTTCAACAACAATCAATACTTTAGACCTTGGTGATTGGCCACTGCCTGCATCACAACCAAGTAACCAACCTTGGTTGCTTGGCCCTACCGCCATGGCCTGGTGGGGACTGGTAACCAAAAAAATCGGCTGAATTCAAATTTTAATTTTCGAATTTTGACCGGTTTTTTTGTTACCAGCCGGTTTTCCAGCTAACAGACGGTTTTTCCGGTTACCGGTTTCAAAACAGCCCAAAATTCAAATTTTGATTTTTGAAGTTTGACCGGTTTTTTGGCCGGTTTTCCGGCGGTTCCAAGATTTGTATCCTTGGGTGGCACCACCATCCATGACCTTTGAAACCTCTTTTCTGAAAGGAATGAAAAGAAAGTCCAAGTGCAACTAAAACTTACACTGGCAAGGTTCGGGGAATTGGATAGACGTATGTTTAACTTCTTTGTCTTTCCATTCTCCAACATCCCCTTTGGGAGTCACAGGCATACCTTGTGATAGGTTTAACCTCCTTCAGTCCTTCCTTGCGGAATATCCGTGTAACTCAAAAGGAAGACTAACCAGATAACAGATCTTGATTGTGGGATTTGGCTCGTTCAGTTTTGAGAAGTTAAGAAAAAAAACTATTGGTGTACCTTTTTAGTGGTGTGTTACTAAGATGGCTCATTTGAGTGGTGTTTCACTAAAGTGGAGATTTCATAATGCTATGGTGCTAATTTTCCCTTTCTTGAATTAATGGTTGGATACACTTAAAAAAATTGTTTGGATACCTCAACCTTTTTTAACGTACGGGTATATGAAACTTTTCAGGCTCAGTTGGACTGGTGAACTGAAACTGTATTACTATCTTCAGGTGCTGGTGCAATTAGGGCTGGCAAAAAAGCTCGGGCTCGTGAACCAGCTCGGGCTCGTGAAGGCTTGAGCCGAGCCAGCAAAAAAGCTCAGGGTCTAAACGAGCCGAACCCGAGCCAGCTCGCGAGCGGCTCGGTTGGCTCGGCCCAATAGGCCCAACCGCCCAACTAAAAACCCTCCCGAGTCCCGACTCCCCCAACTCCCCCGTTCCTCCCCGGCCCTTGTGCGGTGCCTACACCGTAGACGCCTCACGAGTCACGCCTCCACTTCTCCAGTTCTCCTCCCCGTCTCTTCCTCTCGGCTCCCTCTTTCTCTGCGCTCCCTTGCGCCGCCTCTCCGCGGTTCGACTCCCCGGCCCCGACTTCCCACATCGTGCCGCCGCTTCGCCCGGGTGCAGCTCTCCCGCACACGCCTTCTCCTCGCTCGACCGATCCCAGCGGCGACGTGCCGCTGCGCTGGCCCCTACCTCCGTGCCGCTCGGTTCCACCTCCCCTCGCACCATCTACCCCGTCGGTGTCGCACCGCCCAACCCGTTGGTGCCGCGCCGCCGCGCCTCCCGATTCGGCTTCCCTTCCCCGGATTCCTCTCTTCTACGCCTCCTCTCCTCGCCGTCCGCCGCCGCAGGGTAAGCTGCGGCTAGATCCGGCCGATCTAGTGTCTTTTCTCCACGTCTCACCCCTGATCTACCGGTTTTGGCTTGTTATTTTTGGTTGCCCGAGGTTTTAGGTTGAGAGGCGAGCTGCCCCGGCTAGCCAAGGCCGGCTAGCCGCCGCCCGTACGCCGGGGAAGTACCCGGTGGCAGCTAGTGGTGTGGCTCGGCCGACGGTAGCACGCAGCCGCCACCCTCTTCGGTAAGCCTCTCCTCTCCTCATCTACCTCCAGCGGTATACTTTTGGGTTGGTCCATTGTGCTCTACTGAGGATTGATTGCTTATTGTCTCTAGTTCACTATTGGCTAAGCTTGGATGAATGTGGTATGTTGCTGTAAATCCGTGTGCTTCCCTCGGCCGCTCGGCGTGCGACGGCTGGGCGGACTGGCGGAGCCAGATCGGCGCGACGGCTAGCCGTGGTCGGGGGCACCGTGGGCTGAGGACTCCCGCTTGACCCCTCCCCCAGATCTCATCTCGTTACGGGCGCGGCGGCGGCAAGGGGGCAGTGCCCAGTGTTCAGTGATCTGGCGAGGGCACTGTTGGCTCGCGAGCCCTCGCGAGCTGGCTCGAGCCGCACCACGAGCCGAACCGAGCCCACAAAAAAGCTTGATATCCTAACCAAGCCGAGCCGAACCGAGCCTCCATTCCACCAAGCTTTCACGAGCCGCTCGTTGCCACCCCTAGGTGCAATGGCCTACAAGATTAGTGAGATCAAAAGTGGAGTTCTATTCTCAATTAAGGCTACTACTTACTGCAAGTGATCAAAGCACTTACGTTGATCTTATTTTTTGTGTTCATCAAAAATATTACTGTGACTGCCAGTGGCGGAACCGAGATTTGGCTACGCCCCAGGCTGAACTCTAACAACCTAAAACTAACGTTAATTTGTACCCATACCACGATATAATAAAAGTATATCATAATTAGCTAATTGCATTACTGATATGAAACTTGAGTTCAATACTAAACAAGTAAATATAAAGTATAATAAGAAAAATATGGCATAATATCAAAATATAAAAAATATGACATAATAGAGATACAATTTGAGTACCTAAATTACGAAGATTTACTCTCTATTCTATCCTGTCATTTCTTCATTGATAGTTGGACATGGCCAGAACCTGTAAAGACAACATATGAGAGTAAATCAAACAGGTGTATGAATAATTACGAATAACACAAAGTTTATATTTATAAGAAACTAACTTACCACTAGCACGAGATAGTTGTTTCTTACGTGACCTCATCCCTTGAAAATGCTTTCCTATGCTAGAAAATAATGAAGAGACTATAAACAGATATTAATAGAAGGAATACTACCTACAGGTGTCAACTGACATCTCTCAGATCTCTGTGCTATGCTAGCGCATCATTACATATAATTTTTCAGCACTTGCATATATACACTATTGACCTATTTATTTTTGTAGCGTCAATCAGTTTAGTTGAGCTTTTATGGTTTTATGTTTATCATCAGGTCAGAGATACATCTGTTATGCCGCATATATGTCATATGTGACATGCACAGTGGTCCAGAGTGTTGGATAAATTGCAGTTTCAGCACAAATTCAGTTTTAATCCCAACAATAACTGCTATAAATAAAGCATATATCCATCAGCAAACAAATGACAAAATTAACACACAGTCATGTGAATCTTTCATGTCATTTATGCTAAAGCATATACTTAAAGCATGAAACAAGATAACTGCTGAGATGAGCATAGAAAACAGTTTCATGACCAGGGGAGCAATTATAACAACATAAAGCTCAGTTTTAATTGAAATTATTGCTCTCAGATGCAAAGTTGCTCAAGAAGTATCTTGGCCTTCTCAATACAATTGTCTATTCTTTAGAATTGATATGACAGTCTGAATTAGAATGTGAGCTCTAAATTATGCTTTACTAAACTATCACAAGATTTTGCATCCACAAAATCAATAGACCACTATCGGTTGACAGAACACACCAAAAGGAATTATCTCATAAAACAGCACTCAGCAGATTAAGGAACTTTGATCAATTCATAAAGAAAATGATCACAGAATCTCAAGGACAACAAGTAAACTTAAGTGAACTGACAACAGGCGGCAGAATACTGAAGATACTAGAGATAATATAACTGATGTGAAACAGCCCTGCTGACAGTAAGTGACCAATATGCTAAAGATCAAATGATAGCAGTAAGCATGACTAATAGAGCTCAATTCTAACTAGTTTAATCAGATCAATCTCAGAATTAGACATGTATCTTCATTGAGCATTAAGCCAAGTCCTCTAGCAATACATGCAATGTCTCCCAGGTCTAGAACAATTAGCAAAGGATAATTGACTAGAATAGAACATACTGCAAGTAAAGCGAAAAGTAAAACCGAGATCCTCACAGTGCGGATGGCAGTCGAAGCCACCGAGAAGAACAGGCAATGGTGATGTCCCAGAAACCGATTGCCTCGCTGTGCCGCGAATCACCAGACGAGGGTTGGCAGAGATACAATGCCCACTTTCGCAATTTGGGACACACTGAAACATGAAATCAAGGTACAGGTAATGCCGCACAAAACCACCAAAGCGCACTGGCCGAGTGCACTCAAGAGCAACAAAAGGTAGCCAAGGCCTTCTTCCTTCGTCAGATCAATTCCTCACCTTCGGGCTTCCCTTCAAAACCCCAACAGATGGGGGGCGGGCCGGGAGGCGGGGCGGCGCCGGGAGGGGGGCGGGGCGGCGCCGGCCGCCGGGAGCCAAGCGGCACTGGATCGGCTGAGATCCGAGACGAGGCGACTGGCGACGAGAACTGCGGTGCGGCGTCGGCGCGTCGGCGGTGCGCTAGGGTTTTGAGAAGGACGAGCAGGCGAGCAGCGGCTCTGCGAGACAGTATCGAGCGTGTGAAGTGGACCGCGGCGCCAAGCGCGTGAAATGGGCCGCCGGCTGTGCGCGGGATAGAGTACTGGCCTGGCGAGCTGTAGAAAAACGCTATGGGCTATTGGGCTACCTGGGCTGAATTCTAGCAATACTACCCTGAGCTGGGCTAAAAATACCTGAGCTATACACTATAATTTTTTTCACACCCCGGGCTAAAGCCTACCTTGCCAGGGGCCTAATTCTACCCCTGGTGACTGCCTTTCCTTTCACTGCAATAACTGAGTGCTATACTGCTACTTTATGATTGTTAGAAAAAGGTCTAAATAGCCTCTTAACTTTGGGTAAAAGTCCACTTATCCTCGTGAACTACAAAACTTGATATTTTACCCCCTAATCTCCTTAAAACCAGATCATTTTTGTTATGAATATTGTGTGTATTGATATGAGACCCAAAGAGTCATATATATAGGAGAGTACAAGGGGATATGCCATATAGAGATAAGGCATATATGGAATAGAATACAAACTATCTCTAATACTCTTATCTCTAATACCCTTAACACCCCCCTCAAATGCAAGGCGTATGCAATAGCATTGCATTTGAAAAGGGTTAATACTAAAACAAGAAAAATCCGAAGTCCGAGTCTTGATGATGTCGTCGTTGCGTGCAGCCTTTGAATAAACTGTCAAATCAAGCCGAAGAGGAATAGATAGATGCATGACGGCGCAGATCGAAGCCCAAGAGGCGGCGGCGCAGTGCACAGAGGACGCGCGGCGGCCTTTGAAGCTCGGGGCGGCGGCTAGAGAAGCGGCGGCATCATAACGACTTCTACGATCTGCACGCGGCTCAAAGAGTAGAGCGGCGGCTGTTGCCAGGCAAAAGAAAAATTCCTACACTTCTATGATTGACAATAAATTTGTGGACTCGCACGGCTTGGACGAACTAAAAATTAAAGACTACGGATTTTAGAGGGATGCAACGAAAGACTAAGACTGACTCAATACTAGCAGCGGAAAAAAATCCTTTTCCTCAAAAACACCCCCTCACCCCATCTCTTCCCACCGGTCCCACTCCTGCACGCACGCTCGCCCATCTCGCCCTGCCTCCCGTCTCTCTCCCTCGCTCAGAGAGGAGGGGAGCGGCGGGCTCCAGCGGGAGGCGGCGGCCGGGAGAAGGCGGCCAGATCCGGCGGCGGCTGGGCGCGGAGGATCGGGCACGGCGGCCAGGAGGCGGCGGCGCAGGCGCGGAGGCGCAGGCACAGCGGCGTCCGAAGGCAGTGGCGCGGTCGGGGAGCCCCGGATCCGGGAGGCATTTGAGGAGTGGGCGGATCCGGCGAGGAGTGGGCGGATCCGGGCGGGCGTTGGCGCGGGCGACGACGGCCGGAGGCGCGCGACGACCGGATCTGGCGGATCCGGGCGGGCGCTGGCGCGGGCGACGACGGCTGGACCGTCGGATCCGGCGTGGAGGCAGCCGGATCTGATGGATCCGGCGAGGAGCGGACGGATCCGGGCGGGAGACGGCGACCACGGCGGCAAGGCGAACGGCGTCGGATCTGGCGGCGACGGCGGCTCGGGCGGAGACGACCCGAGCGACGGCGGATCGAGACAGGGTTGACCTCGATCGTGGAGACGGCCAGATCGAGCTCCGGGCCGAGCGGCGCACCAGCGGCCGGATCCAGGCGGTCCGGCGGGACCCAGCGCCGGCGATGGCGTCACCTCCGCGCAGCGATCTGGAGACGAGCGGGGCCGTGAGGAGCGGCTCGTCTAGGTCGGCGGCTTTTTCGTCGGTCAGCGACCCGAGGACAGCGGCGGTCGGCGACGGCGTCAAGGAGATGACCGCCCCAACAAGATGGCCGCCCCCGGGAGAGGAGATCGATCCTCCCGGGGGCAGCAGCAACAGCGGAAGTAGATCGGTTAGGGTTTTAATCTAAGCTCTGATACCATGTTATGAATATTGTGTGTATTGATATGAGACCCAAAGAGTCATATATATAGGAAAGTACAAGGGGATATGCCATATAGAGATAAGGCATATATGGAATAGAATACAAACTCTATCTCTAATACCCTTAACAATTTTGTCCCCTATATCAGTTTTAGAGGTGGTTTTGCCACCAGTTTTAGAGGTGGTTTTAAGTGATTGGGGAGGAAGAGGAGGGTATGGGCTGCAGGGCTTTAATAAAATATTGTCAGCTTTCTTTCTAGTATACCCACATATGCCTAATTTATTTATTTCCACGTTGTATTTGTTGAAAATTTCAACAAAATAAAAACTGAAGAGAATATATTTTAAAGCAACATAAAAGAAGAAAAAGAGAACTTGCAGGAGGGCTTTAAGAACAGAAAGTATGTTCACAGTAAAGAAATAATAAGAGAGAGTCAATGTATAGTATGTGCAATAGTAATCAAATTCAATGTATAGTATCTGCAATAGTAACCAAATTCAATGTATAGTATGTGCAATAGCGACCAAATTCCAGTTACAGAAAGTTGTCACTTGTTCGTATTTGCTGATATCATGTATTTACCTCTTGTTCATATTTGCAGATATCGTGTATTTACCTCTTTCCACATCTAAGTTGAAGTCCTCTTTCCACATCTAAGTTGAAGTACTAATAATCACAATTTAATATCCATATGTCAATGTAGAAATTGGCATAGGTCTGGTGGGCTTTGGCATCCTATTCTCATTCCTAGGTGTAATCCTTTTCTTTGACAGGGGTTTGTTGGCTCTGGGTAATGTATGATACAACTCACAAATCCTTCTTATGTTGTAATACCCCATATCAAATGAAATTATAATGCCACCTTATTTTTTCCTACCTTGTTTCTTCTAGATTTTCTTCTTGACTGGAGTAGGCCTGTTGCTTGGTTGGCAATCTATGTGGCAGATTTTCACAAAGAAGGCAAACATTAAGGTACTCATCACCTATATAGATACAAGAGGCTATCTATTTGTTTCTTGATATCTTAAAATTGTACTTGGATAAATTGTGTTGCTTTCTACATTATCATTATTGAGTGGATTCTTTTGAGCTGTGGTTTCGGTTTTTGGCTTATGATTTTGAATTTTAGCTATTTGCAAGAGGTAGCACGTAGAGGGAAACTATCGCATGCGATTTTTGCCGGTATAGCTGAATTGATACAGTGTCTACTACAATATGCTTGTAGACACCGCCTTAAAAATGCACCATTTAAAAGCTAGTTACTATAACAACATAAGCCAAAGCTAAACCATAAGTGCTCCCGAACCCACCCATGATTTATCCACTGTTTCTTACTGAAATTAGGTTACTTCTATTGGTCAAGTTTTCAAATTAATGTTAATCTTCTGAATGTGTGTGGTAATGCCATAGCTTCTCATACATAATTTTATAAACAATTAAGTAATTCCATAGGGTGACATATAAACATATTTATTCTGTGCTGCGAAGGATACTAAAAAGTGGCAGTCACCAGCCTTGTGATGTGCTGCAAAATTGCTGTCTAAAAGATTAGCCATGGACATCCAGTACAGGGGACACAGAGTATTAATTGCAGATCGCATTCTCTTGGACAGCAATATCCATCTAGCAAATCCAAATGTCTTTAGCAATAATGCAATATCGTGTTGCTCTTGATTAGTCTTGTACATTATTTACCAGCAAAATGCTGACCACATTGCTTTCTCCCCCACATCCATGTGTTAAAGAGATAATCCTATTTTTTCCACAGGGATCTGTACCTTTCTTCCTTGGTCTATTTCTTCTATTTGTCCGATGGCCTGTTGCTGGTATAATCATGGAACTGTATGGATCTTTTGTCCTCTTTAGGTCATTGCCTACCTCACCCCATTTTTATATAATATTCATTTCTTCGTTGATACTGACTTTTGCTTCCATTTCAAATGGTTATGGGCCTCCTATCCAAGCCTTCCTATATCAGATTCCAATCATTGGATGGATTCTGCAATATCCTTTCCAGGTAAAGTGTATATTTTTCTTAAAAAATGACAGTACCTATCTGCTCCTGACACAATTGCTGATATCCTCTATTCTTAATTTGTCTACAATATTCATTCTAGATTACAGGTATAACTGATGCTTCAACCTTCGTCTTATTTCTGCAGCTGTTTGGTCGGTTGAGGCGTAATCGTGCTTGATGACTTGTGGTGGCAGAAATTGCTTCATGAAAGAATAGCACATTGTATGATGTTAATACGGATACCTGTCGTAACCTTCACCTTCTGTCAAGATGCTCTAACTCTCGTGCATATGCGTACTTTGGCTTTGTAGTGAGTTGTGCTGGCTTTTGCCCGTTTTGCCAGCAGGCAGTAGTTTAATCTTCATACGTAGACAACGTAGAGGCTTCAGAATATGTTGCTTGATTCTGGGTTTTGTTGACACTGGCGGACCTCGCTATCTTTCGTCATCCTAACAAACTCTAAACCAAATTGTTCAATGCTATGTTTATTTCTGTTTCTGGATGCAGCTTGTCACGTGTTCCTTGCAAGAAGCTCTCATTAGAAACTATACCTGAAAATCTTGCAAGGAGCTTAACAGCTAATCATATATTTGCAATCTGCACCGTCTTCTTCTGGTGAAGCGGCTCGTGCATGATGAAATGCCTGTGATGTTTGAACTGCATTGAAGAGCATGTATTTCTGCGAGTATCTGCGCATATAGAAGACAGCTGACTGAATAAGCTAAGCTGAAGTGCAACACCGTCGACGACCAGTGAAGCAACCGCAGTGTTGTTTGCTTCTCCATCGTGTAATTTGCTCGACCTTTCGGCAGAATTTGCCGTCACGTCCTGGTCATCTTGTGCTGATCTTATGGAAGTTTTGATTTGACGGCCGTCATCATCATCTAGAGTTTGTGACAAGGGATGTCAATTAAATTTGGATTATCCATTTTATTCGATCTCTATATCCGGATTATTTGATTTGTATTCGATACAATAAGATTCAAAACAGTGCTAATCATATTTTTATTATCTATTTTATCCGGTATCTATATCCGAAGTATTTAATTTATACTCAATCTGTTAACACTCCTATATGTGTCGCACTAGGAATTTTGGCGTATTGTCGTCGGATTTGACCAATTTAATGGTGATTGGTACTGGTTTGCTACCAATAGAAGGATAGCGGATGAGTGTAGTACGAACGATAGTTCACATTGCCTTTTAATTCTGGCTTTTATTTAAAAAGTTAGTAGTTAATATGAATACTTGGCTTTCTAAAACGGTTTCTCATTTCTCTCGCTCGTCTTGTTCCAGAGATAACAGGCACATCATGTATCCCGCTCCTCTCATATACGCATCTTTTCTTATTTTCTTTATCGTTCATGTCTTACTTTTATATATCATTATTTTCTGTTACTACTACTCATTTTTAGTAAAAAATGTATTAGCTATAAGTAAAAACTATCGGCTACAGCCAATATAAAAAGTTCCAAAGTCTTTGTTTGTCATAATTATGGTGTTGAGCGTTTTGTCTCGGCAAACTTTCTGACGCTTCTTTTGTTCCGGATATTTTCAGTTCAGGTGCCTGCCCAGCTATCGCTTACTGCTCATTTGATATCAAATCAATCAGCAAGTTGCACAGGTGTGCTGGCTTATTTCAACCAATTGACACACCTACAAACATCAGCATCCCCCATAGCATATAGGTATGGCCATGATTTACCTAAGCAAACTAGATGTCTTATCATCTCCAAACTCCATTAACTCACACCACTAATGCCCTGTTCAAAATTACCGTTGTTTTTAGTTTTTATCTTTTAGCTAATTACGAAAAGGGAGATTGGATCATATACCCTCCCTTTAGTTGGGAAATTGAGGATTTATCCTCTACATCTCAATGACACGTGGGGTCATCATAAGTCACTGACACGTGGGCCAGGAGGGTAAATCCTTAATTTCCATCTAAATGGAGGGTATATGATCAATTTTTTCTTTCTACAAATAGCTTATATAAACTATCTTGACAAGTCACTGCATTCAAAAGCCGGCTTTTAAAGTTAAAAGACAAAAGCTGTTTGAAATAAAATTTTAGTGTTTGGTTGGTGAAATGAGGATGAATGAGATGGAATCCTATAGAATTTGGAGGCTGATCATACATTTGGTTGGTAAGATGGTACAAAGTTGTCCTAGATAGGTTCATTTCATCCAGCTTTGGGAACAATTCCAGTTGGATTCTGGATGGCACGGTTGGCTGGTTATTGTCGGATGAGCTCATCTAATGTGGGGGATTTAGATTTGACAATCCAAATCTTCTATGTATTCTGAGATAGTCCCTGAATCAGTAACTAGCTTATACAATAATATCGTTAAATATCATATCTATACATACATAACAATAAAAGAAGTACCTAACATTATGTAAGCAACCATAAATAAATCTCATGACCAATTTTTACATAACGGACCGACAGGTCAAATGGAATTGTTCATAATAAAGCAACGGAAAAATAAGTAAACCAAAAGGGACCTCCATGTCCTACCACAGTCAATCAATTGAGGCTAAACATAGTTCTAGCCTTCGTCTTCCATGTCATAGCCGGAAGCATGGATTGGCCATATTGGATTGTTCATAGTTTGAGACCGGTGCAGGGGTTTCACATATTGGATTGGCCATGTAGAGATTGCACTTGTCATTTTCGGATTAGTTGTGCAGGGATTGCATGAATCATTTTTGGATTGCCTATGCAGGGATTGTGCATGCCGTGTTTGGATGGGTCATGTAGGGATTGCGCGTGTCCTTTCTTGAATAGGTGTGCAGCGATTGCACTAGCTTTGGGTTTGTGGTTGGTCTCGCCTGAGTCGTTTAAGGATCAAATTCTTGTGCTCATCTTTTCTACACACAAATTGTGTAACCATAAGTCTGGTTATGGGACAGACCTAGCCTACTAATTTGCTTAGCTCTGGTGTGAAACCTGCACAAATATTGGTCTATGAATTTCTATGTTTCTGTTGTGATTGGTGGGAGTGACTGGTAATGGTCACGACCCTTGTGGATTTGTCGAGAAAGGCCGTAGACTCCCTAATAATAGGGTCCCTTATTGAAAACATAGCATGCGACGAGAACATTTTGGGGGTGAGGCACAACCTAGATAGGGAGTGGTCACTGTCGTTAGTGTTGGGGGTGAAAGATCAAGCTCCGTTTAAGTTGGTTTTGGTGTTAATGACAAATGCCATTATGAGATTTTGATATAAATGACAAAATACTTTTATAATGTTTTGGTGATAATGATAAATGCATATATGAGACTAATATGCTTGTTTAAGTTTATTTATATTTAATCTCATTTGGATGGAAAGGTGAAATCAAAGAGGTATGCATTCGAAATCACTCTCTCATATAATAATGCATCCCTTAGATCCAAAATATAGATTGAACTCCTAAATTAGTCCAAAATGAATATGTGCATATGTCCTCATTATATAGACTTGTATGCACACATTAGGGGGAGCTATCTCTATGTTTTGGAGTTTCATTAGTATTGATCCATGTTTCCTTTTATACATACATTGGGATCAAACTAGGATCATGCATTCATTAAAAATCTGTTTTAAAAGCCAAATCTGTGCTCTGTCTGGAAGAGCGGTAGTACTGCTGATTTCAACGTCGGAACTACCGTAGAGCGGAAGTTCCGCGCCCAGAATCGGTACTACCGGCGACCGGAAGCTCCGGATAGCGAGCGGAGCCTTTTTTCCAGAGAGCACCCTCCGGATGCATTTGAGTTTTCACGGGATCGGAAGTACCGGCGATTTGCACGCCGGAACTACCGCAGGTTGTGGTAGTACCGCAGTATAAGAGCGGTACTTCCGGAGTCCGGAAGCTCCGGAGGTAGAGCGGAACCTTTTTTCCAGAGAGCGCCAAGTTTGGTTCCGGCTCAAGCGGAACTACCGCGCCGACTTTGCGGAACTACCGCAGAGCGGTAGTACCGGAAGTTACAACGGCGGTAGTACCGCACTTTGAATTAAAATGATTTCATATTCAATTTATTATCTCATTATTTGTTGAGATTGTCACCAATTACCAAAAGGGAAAGATTGAGAATCTAGTCCCTCTATTATGAGTTAATGGTGAGTTTTGGTAATTGATGACATTTATTTTGTGGACTAACATTTTTCATGAGTTGGATGAATAGGTTAGATTCCACAAATGAGGATGACTTGGGATGACTTCATGGGTTGAAGATCATCAAGTCAAGATCAAGAAGAAGTTAGTTTCATGAGTTGAAGACTATCAAAGAAGAAGAACATGTGTCATGAGTTGATGCATGATCATGTGTTGATCAAGTCAAGGAAGACCATCATGTGTTGATGGAGTTGATGAGAAGGATGCATCATGAGTTGATGCATATCGAGATGATGACCCAAGGCAAAGGTATGACTAGCTAGGGCTAAGGATGTGTTCCTAGTCTTTTACGGGTCTCGGTGTTTGGTTGAAAGACCGGATTGCTAGTATAGGTTGTCGTACTATTAAGAGGGGTCATGTCTAGTAGTTTGAGTCTCATCATGTGTTGATAGCTTAACCTCACTTTCTCTAGCTCATGTTGGCATGAGGCTTGCATTTGCGAATGTGTTTTGCAAATGGTTGAAGCCCATGTGGCAAATCCTTGTAACATGTGACTATACTTTGCAAATGTGTTTTGCAAAAGGTTGAAGTCCATGTACCTACTCCTTGTGACATGATCTAAGTTTGCAAATGTGTTTTGCAAAAGTTGAAGATCATGTATTATCCCTTGGCATGGTCTAAAATCGTTTAGTGCTATTCCCTTCAGACATAGACCATGATAGTGACTCTTTTGGATATCTTTTGATTTCTGCATTGATCTAATGTGTTTGAGATCATGCAAATAGATGGGTTGTGTAGCCCTTTGAATAAGCTTTCCATAGAGTCCAAGATCACTCAATTCCGACATCGGAGTCAAAAGTTATGACCGTTTTTCTGAGTGCTGTCTGTGCTGAAGCGGAAGTACCGCGCCGACTTCCCGGTACTACCGCAGAACGGTAGTACCGCATTTTATAACTGCGGTAGTACCGCAAATGGCTGACTAACGGCTATTTTTCTAGCCGTTATGGTGGGGAGCGGTAGCACCGCAAAATCCTGTTTTTGACTCCAACGGCTAGTTTTGAGGTGTGGGTTATAAATACTCCCTTGTAGCCGGTTGGGGTAAGGTTCTAGGGACTCCATTTCACTCTTTTGAGCTAGTGTGAGGCTCTCCACTCAATTGTGCATGTGTTGCACCTTGTGAGAGAGGAGAGGTGATCTAGAGTGCATGTGTTGCATCTAGAGGAGGACTTTGTGTCCGGATTGAGCTTGTGCATTCGTTGCACGTGTTGAGAGTCAAGTGAGAGACTTGACTTGTTACTCTTGGAGTTTGTCGACTCCTAGACGGCGTGGGAGGCGTCGTGACCGGTGATCTTCTCAAAGAAGCTTGTGAGAAGACCCGGTGTGTGTGAAGGTTGGAGCTCACCTACCCGGAGCGGGGAAGAGCTACCACTAGTGGATTTGAGGTAGAAGGCTTAATTCGTGGAGCCGGTCCAATTCGTTTGGGCTAACCTCAACGTGGACTAGGGGAAACCGGCAAGTCTCCGAACACCACGGTAAAAAGAGAACGTGTCATTTGTGGTTTGTTTTCTTGTGCTCTTTTTACATTCAAGCAATTTACTTACTTAGAATTAATTTGATTGCTTGTCAACCTAGAATTGCAAACCTTGACCTAGGCTAGAATTGTTGGTGCACTTAGGCGAATTTATTGTTCTAGGAGCTATTTGTGCTAAACCAATTTGATATTAGCTTCCGCATTATATTCTTGGTTTAGGCAAATTGAATAGGTCTTGAATTGTTAGTATTAATTTGTAGAAAATTTTTAGACCGTCTATTCACCCCCTCTAGTCGGCCACCTCGATCTTACAGGGGGCTTTACCCTAGAGTGGGAGTAAGGATCGTAGCTAAGTATTGTAAAAGCCTTATTATAATTTTCTTAGTTGCACATCTACAGAAGTGTATAGTGGCGACATTATGAGTTAATCATATCTTATGAATAAAGCTGTACAACCTCTACAGAGTGTTAAAAATCTCTTCATGGGCAAAAGTGTAGAAACGTTACACTTGCGTAGTTTTCATAAATAAAAAATAAACTGACAATGGTTGTGATAACCAACTATTAATAGAAGTTGATGCGGAGGGATTTCATTCTCACGGTAATGTAAGTGGAAGCGGAGGGATTTCGTTTTCATAGTAGTGGGAGTGAAAGCGAAGGAATTTCGCTCTCACAGTAATGAAAGCGGAAGCGATGTGATTTCACTCTCACATTAATGGACATGAAAGCGGAGGGATTTTACTCTCATGATAAAACTTGACTCAGGAATGAATATTTGTTTTAATGTAAAAATGGTTAAGTCATAGGTTTGAAATCTAACTATATTAGTATATTTGACAAATTGGGTTTATGCTAAAAGAGATATAAGACATTCATTTGGATAAACCTTGCATGTATATATATAACTACATTCTGCTATAGAAACTTACTGAGTACTTTTGTACTCATCATTACTTAATATGTGGTTTTAGATGACAGAAGTGATGATCTGGTGTATAGGTTCACCCATGCCTTTGGTTATGACATGGAAGAAGGCCAGGACTAGGTTTAGGCCGAGTTGATTGCATGTGGCAAGATATGGAGGCCCCTTTTGATTTATGTATTATTCTGTTGCTTTACTCTAAACAATGTTATTTGGTCGGTCAGCCTGTTGTGTAAAACTTGGTCATGATACCTATTTATGGTTGACTATGTAATATGAAGTACTCCTTTTATTTACTTGCATGTATGGAGATGATATCTGCCGATGGTATTGTATGAGCTAGCTACTAATCCAGAGACTAGCTTAAAATACACAAGATATTTAGATTATCAAATCCGGGTTCCCATGGGATGGGACTATCTCACAGTGATGCAATGCTCAAGGGATTGTAGGTCTTCAATGCTGCTTTGTAAGCTTATCCTAGTGACGTGAAGAGAGAATGAGCGATAGAGAGAGAGAAACGGGGAGAGAAGAAGAACAGTAACCGGGAGCTGACAAGTGGGATCATGGGGCCCGGTTGTCAACGACACACAAGAGAGAGAGGGCAGCAAGGCAGGCGAACGCTCGTGGGCTGGCTTGGCTGGGCCGCACGAGGGAGGGGGAGATGGGCTGGTCCGGGCGAGTGGGCTAGGGGAAAGCGAAGACGGCCTAGACCGACCAAAGGCTTCCGACCCAAGGGGGAAGAGGGAAAAAATTAAGGATTTAAACTTTAATTCTAGCTTTGAATTAAATTTGATTTTGTAATTTTAATTTCAAGAGGTATTTGTACACAAGATTTTTAGGGAAAAAATCCTCAGCATCCAATTGACATTTAGAAATTTTGAATTCACACTTTATGGCTAAGGAAATTATTTTAAAAATCTCAAACTCTAATAAGGCTTTAGGGAAAATTTTAAAAATGCACTAAAATTTTTTAGAAATTCATGAAAAATCATGCAGGTTTATTTTTGAAGCAAAATTGGGCTATTACATCCAGGTTATTTTTGAA
Organism: Dendrocalamus latiflorus; assembly: GCA_017311315.1. Classification (NCBI taxonomy): domain Eukaryota; kingdom Viridiplantae; phylum Streptophyta; class Magnoliopsida; order Poales; family Poaceae; genus Dendrocalamus; species Dendrocalamus latiflorus. Next base: position 18,774,390 of record CM029609.1, on the reverse strand, counting down.
GCAAAATTGGGCTATCACATCCAGGCTAGGTTAATCATGATCATTAGGGATAGTTAGTAATGGTTAATGATAATAGCTGACTATTCGTGCTCTGCTATGAATAAAAAAGTTCATATTATCCCAGCATATCGAGTCGATATTGTCAGAATCGGTCTGCTCAATCCACGCTGTCAGCTTCGTCTCTGCGTTCGGCCGTGTCGTGCCTCCACGCCCTCGACTCTGTTATTTTTTATTAGAGAATTTTTGGGTGGTTGAATTTATTTTTGGGTAGATTTTTTCTGTTTTTGTTATAGATTTTTACAAAGATACAAAGGGGAGTTGGGAGGAGCAAATGAACCACCACAAACAACTCTTATTTCGGTATTAGAGATTAACATGTTTTAAGGGGTCTTCGTATTGATTTTTGTTTGAAGAAGTCAAAAGTCCATATGAACAACTGGTTTCTCGAAACAGCTTCCCCACTCCTATCACTCTCTATCTTGCTCCGGGTATAAGACAGGGGTCATAAACGCATTATGCACCCTACTCATGTTCCTGTCTCGTATACGCATTTCTCCTTAACTTTCCCTACCATTCGTGTCCTCATTCTAAAAGCTATTTTTTCATCATGATTATTTATTTTTAACCAAAAATCACTAGACACAACAAAAAATCATCAGCCATAGCTAACACAAACGCCACTTAGTGTTACTCAGTAATTATTAGTGCCAGTTCGCTCTCCACTGGCTGCAAAATTGGCGAAACAAGCTAAAAGGTGAGGAAGAAAAATTGTGCCAGATGGCAATTGGCCACTCGCAACACCTGTTCCTGTCGAGCTGAGCTCAGTGGATTTGCTTTGCCATTGCTATGCTCGCCCCCACACACCTCTCCTCTGCCGCAACATGTAAACCAACAATCATCGCCACTCACCTGTGTGGCAAGGGAAGGCAGGGCCCCTCCCCCCATTTACTCCTTGAGGGGGGTGGGGGGAGATTCGGGAGAACCTAAAGGCAAAAAGTAGTTGAATAAAGGAAAGAAGAGTAGAAATAAAGAGGATGGGAGAAAGAAACAGCAAAGGCAAGAAGTGCCATCTTGTGTTCTTCCCTTGGGAACAAGCCTCCCTTTGCAACACAGCACCAGAAAGATTCCTAGTCCTCCCCCCGTTTCGGTACCCCACTGTTGCCACCACCCCCTCTGTCACATCCTCCACCCAATGTGGCATATAAATCCCTAGATCCAGATCTCTCACTCCACTTCTTGTTTGTGTATCCACACATACACACATATCTGTTGCATATGTGCGCGTATCTGCTCTTGCAGGTGGTTTCTTGCGTTGCTGTTGTTGTTTTGTTTTTCAGTTCCTTGCGTTAATCCATGTTTACTTGGTCAGTTTACTAGGGGTGATATCTGGGCGCAGTGGTTTATCGATCCCTTCCCTGCCTTGTGCTGATCCGGGGTGGTGATTTGTTGAGAGGTTTTTCTGCTTGTTACACACAGCTTACAACAACGCGGGAATCGACCGATAAACCTCTGCATCCAGTTCTCACTTTTGTTCAAGGACTTGAGGCAGTACCGACTGTTGCTTCTTGGTTCTTGCTTACGGGGTTTAGTGTCAGATGATATATCTATGCTTGAGGTTACTGTGACGGTAGAGTTCTTGCATGATTTAACTTGTAGATCGAGATTTGATGTTTCCTTCAAATAGCTTCATTTGTTGTAATGCTTGCATGATGGATATATATATACTTATTGATTAGTTACTTAGTTCATTTCGTTCATGTATACACAATGCAGGGTATCTACGTATATATGTACCAGAACCTAGCTTCAGTTTATATATTTCTCATACTGATAGAAACCTGAATAGCGTGTGGTGTTGATTAGAATATTAGATGATTCTTGTATAATATTTGGGCTATTCTATACTTCCAAAGTAATTGGTAGGTTAGGGATGGTCTTGGCTAGTGGGAATAAGTTCCTTGCTCAAGAAAGTATAGTCCTTCGTTGGAATTAGGAACCATTAATGGAAGGTGGATACTTTAGTGATCTTGCTTGCTGCCCTCATGCCTGGAATAGGTTCCAGTTTGTTAGGCGTGAATGACATTCAGAATACGTTCCAATGGGTCTATTCTTGTTTCCCCAATATTCTTTTGTTGCATGGTAAAAATTAGGGTGAACAGCTAACAGTGGTTTCAAGAAATCATGAAGAGCTTATTTCAGGTATCAACTTTGTTTACTGAATGGTGGTGAACATCATGTTGTAATCCAATGCAAGGCCATGTACATGGGAATTTTATAGGACTTCTATGGTAATTATACTGTGAATTTTTCGCGTTCCAAACATAGTTGTTACTTATAAAAGATTATATGTAGTTTCTTTTCTTTTTTAGGAATCCAAAACTTTACCTAATTGTTATTCTAACTTGATCAGCTTTTGAGTTTTGCTCTAGTGTGATAGTCTTTGGAAGGCCTTTTCATTTCACAATCATGCTGAGGCAGAGATCTGTGTTTGTAGGATAGACTATGCAAGACTTGTGAATATGTTTTAAGTTGTAGGCCAAGCTAATTGCCATAGCAAGACCATTGTTCGATGTGGGCACAACATGCATGAGATAATGAGGTAAGAGGCATAAGCTATTCTAGAAAATTGAAGTTAGCTAGGATGAGTTGCATTTTTATGCACAATGTTAATGAAAGAAAGTTCGGAGTAACCTAGAGCAAAAGGCATGGATGTATGACTTTACAATTCAAATGTTGTTCACCGTCGATGGCTTGATGAGCAGCAGTAGCCGGCAACTTGAGCATGGAAGCAAGAGAGAGGAGGATGTAAGAGAGAAGAAAATGGAGGGGTAAGAAAGCTTTGAGCATGACATGTGATCCCACAATATTTTTTGGTTTTATATTGGCTGTTGGTTGCAATGTCATACAAAGGGAGCTTACGTGTCAAAAATCACTCACACATAGACATCATGTCAGGTCAAAACCGGGCTGAAATGGGTCGGGGGGGTCAAGTGATCCGGTTTTGTCACTCGAGAGTTGCGTTTCAGACGGTTTAGAGTTGAAGGTTGAAAGTCGGACTTTGGCCATAACTGAGGGTTGTAAAACAAACTTTTCCCTTTTGTATCTGATGCATATGGCTAAACGCTGGCATCTGGCTTACAATCAGTAAATATATATTTATGTTAAATCGTTAATTTGAGTTGTTGGGTGTGGCTAAATCTGTCAAGGTCTAAAAAAAGATCCACTTGTACCATAGCATGCATGACTGGAATATATCCGTTCACCTCTCGCGTATTTCTACAATTTGTACTACTTTTTCTTTTCTACGTTTTAATCATTAGAGTCATTTGTAAATTGTAGCCAAGTTTTCCCGTCAATAGTGGTTGTGAGAATCTAGGCCATCAATTATCGTTCACCTGCTAGAAAGTCCAGGATGCTGTCAACATTATTCTGTACTAGCTTCCATAGAATAGCATCGAATCTGGTAATGAGCTTCCTTTATTCTGATAAGACTCCCTTTGGTGGCTACCCCGCAGCATGCGTCACTAATCATGGAATACCGTTCAGAATGACCGGTTGCTTTTGCTGCAAGAACGATGAGTTCCCCCGTTCCTTATTGGAGAGCTAATCCAGTGCATGTTTTGCTGACCACATCAATGTGGGCATCATCCTGAGAGACTGATAGTTCCTTCCTTCTTCCTTTTAACCCATGTCGAAGCATAAGTAAGTTGCCCGTCTTTTCTTATTAGCTTAAGATTTTGGGTAAACTGGTTGATGTATGTAACTCAATATGATATTAGAATTAAGAGATCTTGAGTTTAAGACTCAGCTGGCGCAATTAAAAAATAATTACAGTCTAATTCTATTTCACGTCTTAGGCCTGAATGAGCCTATATGTGAGGGGGTGTTGAAGTATAAGTAAATCACCTGTCTTTTCTTATCAGATTAAGCTTTGAGGTGAACTGGCTGATATATGCAACTCAATAACCCAAGACAGGGGCGGCAGCGTGGGAGCTATTAGTGGCGACAGCGATGCTGAATGGCAGCGCAGCTAGGAAAGGGAGGTGGAGCACGAGCTAGAGGGGTTCAGGGGTGTCTTTGGGGGTTTGAAGAGACGTGCTGGGGCGGTGAACTCATCGAAGCAAGATATGAAGAAACGGGGCCGTGGTGGTGATGTCATAGATTGAGGCCCCGTTTATGTCAGTTTGAGCTTCTGGGTTATTTTTTATTATTTCTAAATTTTGTCTTTTTCTAGCTTTTTAGCTGGTTCTTTTTTCCGTATTCGTTTGTATTTGTTATGAATAGCGCTTGTATTCATATGAGGCCAATGGGCCGGTATATATACACAAAGTACAGGTGGTAAATATGCAAAGAACCCCTCATAACAATGGGGAATAACAAACTATACATATATCTCTAACACCCCCCTCAAACTCATGGTGGATCAACAACACTGAGTTTGGAGAGGAAGAAGCTGTGCTGTGCTCGAGTCTGGGCCTTCGTGAAGAAATCCGCTATCTGAATCTCTGAAGGCACATACTGAAGAGTAATCACCTGATCATGCACACAAGTCCTCATGAAAGAAGCATCAACTCCAATGTGCTTGGTGAGCTCATGCTTCACAGGATCACGAGCAATACTGATAGCACCTGTACTGTCTGACAAGAGAGGGGTCGGTGTAGTGACAGAAACACCAAAATCCTCAAGTAACCACCGTAGCCAAGTAATCTCTGCTGTCAAGAGAGCCATAGCTCGCAACTCAGCCTCTGCACTCGAACGGGACACTGCAGTCTGTTTCTTCGTCTTCCAGGCAATAAGAGAACCACCAAGAAAAACACAGTAAGCAGAGATAGACCGGCGATCAGAGGGATCGCTGGCCCAAGTAGCATCCGAATAGGCCTGAAGCTGTAACGAGCTGGAACGTGGAAAGAAGAGACGGCGAGAGATAGTCCCACGAAGGTATCGCAGAACTCGAAGAAGGTGGCTGTAGTGAACCTGAGTGGGAGCTGAAACAAACTGACTCAGAATATGAACTGGATAAGTGATATCTGGACGAGTAACAGCAAGGTAGACAAGACTCCCAACAAGATGACGATAGCGAGTCGGATCAGAAAGAGGCTCGCCATCAGAGGGTCGGAGGTGAGCATTGAGCTCCATGGGAGTCTCAACAGTACGCTGATCAGTGAGAAAGGCGCGATCAAGAAGATCCTGAATATATTTCTCTTGGGACATAAAGAAACCATCTGGAGTGGAAGTAACCTCAATCCCAAGGAAGTAATGAATAGGACCAAGATCCGACATAAGGAACTGCTCACTAAGACGAGCCTTGACAAAGGCAATGTACTCAGAATCATCTCCCGTAATGATCATATCATCAACATACAGAAGAAGAAGAGTCCGACCACGGGACGAAGTGTGGACAAAGAGCGCAGGATCATGATCACTAGCTGAAAAACCAGCAGCAGTGACCACAGAGGAGAAGCGCTCAAACCAAGCACGAGGAGCTTGTTTAAGGCCATAGAGAGAGCGGCGAAGGCGACAAACCATGCCCTCAGGAACAGAATACCCAGGTGGCGGATGCATATAGACCTCCTCACGCAACTCGCCATTAAGAAAGGCATTCTTGACATCAAGCTGAGAAACAGACCAGTGGCGGGCAGACGCCACCGAAAGAAGAGTGCGAACAGTGGTCATGTGAGCCACAGGAGCAAAAGTCTCGTCGTAGTCAACACCATGCTCCTGCTGGAAGCCACGAGCAACAAGACGCGCCTTATAGCGCTCAAGAGAGCCATCAGAGCGAGTCTTAATCTTATAGACCCACTTACATGTGATGGGATGAGAATGAGATGGCAAAGGAACAAGATCCCAAGTACCAGTACGCTCGAGGGCAGCAATCTCCTCGGCCATGGCAAGCTGCCACTCAGGGTGAGTAACAGCATCCCGGTAGGAGACAGGCTCACGAGTAGCCGCGCCAGCAAAGGAAAAACGGGCAGGAGGCCGAATCGACTGGCGATCGCGGAGAGCGTAGCGAGGAGAAGATGACCCATCAGGGGACGATGGAGCATCAGAAGAAGAAGGCTCATCTGGAAGGTCCTCAATACGAGGTCGACGAGTGTAGACGATAAGGGGAGAAGGAACTGTAGTGGGAGGAACCTGCGGAGTCGTAGGAGACGACACAGGCGGCGACAACGGTGAAGAGACTACAGGGGGAATATGTGGGGACTCAGTGGAACAGGTGGACGAGGGCAAAACAGATATAGGTGTATCTGGAAAAGTCAAGAAAGACAGAGGCTCCACAGAGGAAGCCGAAGGAGAGGCAGGACGTGGGTAGAATGGACGAGACTCGTCGAAAGTCACATCCCGAGAAACCCGCATCCGTCGACCAACAGGATCCCAGCACCGATAGCCCTTGTGCTCGGCGCTATATCCCAGAAAAACACACTCAACAGACTGAGCGGTCAGTTTGGTGCGTTCTCGAGGGGCAAGGAGAACGTAGCAAACGCAGCCAAACAGATGAAGGGCAGAGTAGTCAGGAAGAAGACCACAGAGACGCTCAACAGGGATCGCACCCTTAAGAGCAGAAGAGGGCTGGATGTTGACGAGATAGGTGGCAGTGGAAACAGCCTCGGCCCAAAAGTGAGGTGGAATAGAGGCGGCGATCATCAGAGTACGAGCCGTCTCAAGGAGGTGACGATGCTTGCGCTCAGCGACACCATTCTGAGCATGAGCACCAGGACAAGAAAACTGAGCAAGAGTGCCCTGCTCAGCAAGGAAGCTGCGCAGGTGACGAGAGAGGTACTCGCCAGCAGAATCAGCACGAAAGACACGAATAGGAGTGGAGAACTGTGTGTGTATCATAGTGGCAAATTGTTTATAGATGGGCAAGGCCTCACTACGAGAAGACATGAAATATATCCAAGTGTGGCGAGAGAAATCATCTATAAAAATGATATAATATCGATGACCCCCTTTCGAAACGAAGGGAGCCGGACCCCAAACATCTGAATGAACAAGATCAAAAGGACGCTGAGACACAGTCTCACTATGAGGATAAGGAAGCTGAATCTGTTTACCTAACTTACAGCCCTGACAATATAAAGACACGTCTCCTGAGACAGACCCCAGAAGACCACGACGAACTAAGGACGACAGGCGAGATCCACACAGATGGCCAAGACGATGATGCCACTGCTGGAAAGAGCCGGTAGACGAAGTGGCAGAAGCGGAGAGACTGGCGGCGGTGGTGGCAGCGGAAGGAAGATGAAGCCAGTCAAGCTCCCAGAGACGCTGTGAGTCACGGCGCCGAGGGCCAGAACCAACCAGAGCTCCCGTGTGGTAGTCCTGAACACAACAAGAGTCAGAGTCGAGAATAACTCGATAACCAAGGTCAGTAATCTGCCCAGCAGAAAGAAGCTGCAAGGTAAGGCGAGGAACATGAGCAACAGAAGGAACATGAAAAGATGAGTTGCTAAAAGATCCTCGACCAGAGACAGAAAGAGATGTACCATCAGCAGTAAGAACACTGACAGGAGAATCAAGAGGTGTAATAGAAGACAGAGTGGAAGGATCAGGAGTCATGTGAAAGGATGCTCCAGAATCAAGAATCCACGGGGAGGTACCTGACTGTGTAGGAGGTGGTCTCTCAGTGCCCGAAGAGTCAGTAGCAGAACCTGCAGAACCTGTCGAGGGAGAACCTGAAGCGGCAAGTAGGCGTCGAAGTCTGGCTATCTCCTGCTCGGTGAGAGAAGCTGCTGAAGAAGTCGAGGCAGACGTCGTCGTAGAAGCACTAGTGCCAGTAGAAGAACGGCGTGAAAGATGCCGCTTCTTCTTGTAGCACTGGGACTCAGTGTGGCCATCCTTGTCGCAGTAGGAACAGTGAGGACGGCCACCTCCAGACGGAGGACGACCACCACCACCTGTGGTAGCCGCTGGAGGAGGCAGTGTAGCAGGCAGACGAGCGGCGAGCACAGAGGGGAGTGGCATCAGACCAGCACCACTCAAACGAGTCTCCTCTGCGCGTATCTCGGTAAGAGCCTCCAGGAGAGTGACACGAGGGTGGCGTGCAAGTAGCTGGGCACGCCGCTGCTCGAACTCAGGACGAAGGCGAGTGAGGAACTCATAGACCCGCTGAAACTCCAGGTCGGCACGTACCTCCAGGCAGCACGGACAGGTACGACAGCCAGCAGTGCGGAGAGAGTCCAACTGACGCCAAACAGCAGAGCTCTGAGCGTAAAAAGCATCAACAGTAGCATCGCCCTGCTGAAGAGAGTGCTCCTGGCGGACCACGGACAGGTACAGGGCATCACCAGAGGGCTCGTAGCGCTGACGAAGATGAGTCCACATCTGGAAAGCCGAAGGGAGTCCCACAATCTCAGAAGAAAACTGAGGCTGGACACTAGCGATGAAGACAGCAGCAGCCCGAGCGTCGTCATCGTACCACTGAGTGTAGACGGTCAGACAATCCTTGTAGGAATCCAGAGCCTCCTGGTAGGCAGAGGCAGCTTTATCAGCTTTATCATCAGTAGCAGCCTTATCGGCTGTTGGAGGCAATGCAACAGGCGGCGGCTCCGTCGGAGGAATAGGGCAAGGCGGGCAGGTGACATCGCCAGAGAGGACGCCCCAGAGACGAAGACCACGCATGTGAATGCGCATGTGAGACACGAAGTCGGTGTAATTAACACCATCAAAAATCACCGGGCAGCGAGGGAGGGAAACAGTGCCCATTGGTAGGCGGCGCTGGACGGCGCGGCGACCAAAGGAACGAAGTCTAACAGGCGGCGCTGGACGGCGCGGCGGTTAGAACGACGTTTTTTTTTTTGCTTTTTTTTTTTTTTTGCTTTTTTTTTTCCGGTCGGTTTTTACAAAACCGACCGAGCCGAACCCAACCCTAACCCTAACCCTAGAACAGGATTTGGGTGCGGGCCTGAGGCGGCGGCGGCGGCGTCCCGGCGCGGGAGGCGGCGTCCCAGCGCGGGAGGCGGCGGCCGGGGCGGCAGCCGGAGCGGCGGCGACGTCCTGGCGCGGGAGGCGGCGGCCGGAGCGGAGGCGGCGGCCCGGCGCGGGAGGCGGCAGCCGAAGCGGAGGCGGCGGCCGAAGCGGAGGCGGCGGCCTGGTGCGGGAGGCGGCGACCGGAGCGGAGGCGGCGGCCCGGCGCTGGAGGCGGCGGCCGGAGCGGGAGCGCCGGCGGCGGGCGACGACCGAGCGGCGGCGCACGACTCCGAGATGCGCGCAGGGAGACCGGCGGTGGCGCGGGGAAGCCGCCGGCGGCACGGGGAGGCGCAGGGAGGCCGACAACGGCGCGGGGAGGCCGACGGCGACCGGGGAGGCGAAGCGGGGAGATGGGAGGCGCGGGGCGGCGGAGGAGGCCGGCGAGGCGACCGGGTGGGAGTCGGTGACGGCGGCGGCGGCGCAGGGAGGCCGGCGGCGGCGCGGAACCCTAGGTAAACCAAAACCCTAGTTTTGGCTCTGATACCATGTTATGAATAGCGCTTGTATTCATATGAGGCCAATGGGCCGGTATATATACACAAAGTACAGGTGGTAAATATGCAAAGAACCCCTCATAACAATGGGGAATAACAAACTATACATATATCTCTAACAGTATTGTCCGTGATGGCTAATATATTTTTTCAGATTTTAATTTTTTTAATTTTAATTATGTCAAATAAACTATTATCAGGTACGGTGTAATTTCAACCAGCTACAATGTAATTTCAGTTAGGCGGCGATGGTGTGGACAGACGGGGAGGCTCGAGCAGCCAGGGCGGGAAGAAGGTAGCGGGGATGGTGTGTGGCTTCGATTTCCTGAAATTGATTGAGGGGAAATGATTATGGGAGAGGAAGGCACAGCTCAAAGGAAATGAGGTGTGGCTCTCTGACGACGAAGAACGGAGGCGACGACCGGTTGCCGCATTTGGAGAAGAAGGTGGTGGAGCAAGCTTGTTCCAGAGCGAGAGTGAGTGGAAGGAGGAGTTAGAAGAGGGGAAAGGAGGGGAGGTAGCTACAGCAGTTCAAGGCAGCCAGTGAGCCATTCACAGGCGAGTTATTCACCACGTTCCAGTCCCCTGTGGCCTCCATGCCGGTGGACTTGCTGTTGAGGTTGCACCAGGATGTGCTCAGGAGGCACAAGGAGGTGGTGAGCACGATGTAGTTCAACATATTCATTGGCATCGAGCTCACCGTCGACCACTTGATGAGCAGCAATAGCCGGCAACTGGGGCATAGACGCAAGTGGAGGATGTAAAGAGAGGAAAATGGAGGGGTAAGAAAGCTTTGAGCATGACATGTGGACCCCACAACATGTTTTAGGTTTTATATTGCTTGTTGGTAGCAATGTCATGTAAAGGGGTTTCCGTATCAAAAACCACTCACACGTAGACGTCATGTCAGGTTAAAACCGGGCTAAAATGGGTTAGGGGTCAAGTGATCCGGTTTTGTCCCTCGAGGGTTGCGTTTTAGACCGTTTTAGTCATGTTCCAAACGACTTTAACTTTTGATCACTTAGAAGGCTTGGCTTCTTAATGTTGGATTTTTTCTTGGTTTTTTTGGCTTTTTTACTTTCTTTTTTTCTTCTATTCCTTTGCACTACCTACGGCGAAATAACTATTTTTTTATTACTTTTCTCATTTGTTTGAACCTGAAAAGCTAAAAGTCACTATAGTATATTTGTAGCCAAAAGTCAACAGCCACAATCAAAAGCCGGGCTTTTAAACCAGTTGAAGATTGAAAGTCGGACTTTGGCCACAGTTGAAGGTCGTAAAACAGACTTTTTCCTTTTGTATCCGATGCATATGGCTAAACGCTGGCATCTGGCTTACAATTAGGAGCTATATATTTATGTTAAATAGTTAATTTGAGTTGTTGGGTGTGGCTAAATCCGTCAAGCTCTAAAAAAGAACCACTTGTACCATAGCATGTATGACTGGAATATATCCGTTCACCTTTCTTATTTCTACAATTTGTACTTACAATTTGTACTAACTTATCTTTTCTACATTTTAATCATTACAATCATTTGTAAATTGTAACCATATTTTCCCGTCAATAGTAGCTGTGAACTCTCATTTGTTGAATGCCCAGCACTCTAGCTTAGCGGTGGTGCTGCATGCTTTAGGGTTTCTGAGAATCTTACCCATCAATTATCGTTCACCTGTTGGAAAGTCCAGGTGGCTGTCCATAGAATGGCAACTTGAAGGGTAGCCTTCATCGAATCTGGTAATGAGCTTTCTTTATTCCGATAAGACTCCATTTGGTGGCTATATAAAGGATTCCCGTGGTTGCACAGAACAGAGGAAAAGAATCATAGACTATGTCGAATGCAAACTGGTTTTCTCGCTATACTCTGCTGGCCAATTTTTGCTTTGTAAATGGGACTTTATGGATGGATTCCACACAGGTGATCATCACCAAGTTTGCTTGTATGCTTGATGTTGCGCATCGCGTGTTCGCTCGTCAGTAGAATCCCCACGCACGGGCGTGAGCGTGATTGTGGAGGCCAAAGCAATACAAGATTGGATGCAAGTGTGGATCTGCTCGGCGATTGGTACATTGGTCTTAACTCGCTATCTATGCTCAATGCTCGATGATCTGATTGTCTACCTGGTCATGGTGGCACGTTTGTTTTGAGCGATGCCTTCCAAGTGCCTGCTGTTCTTTCACAAAAAAAGTGTACGTCAGTACATTCTGAAGATTGTAAATCTCGGCAGGTTCTTGCTGCTTGCCAAACCATGCTGCCTTTGCTATATCTGTTTTACAGCCCCCTACTCAGAGATGTAAACGCGATGATGTGACACTGAGGGTCTTTTCTTTTCAGCTTCTAAAAATTGCTTTTTGGCTTTTCTATAGTAACTAACTTTTAAACGGAGTATCTTTTTAAGATAGGTTCTACTAGTTAATTATAGTACATACTGTACCAACTTCATTTATATCGGTAAAAACCGCATGTGAGTTTCTGTTACTCTGTAATCTCTCGCACGAATAGCCTAAAAGACACAAGCCGCAGCTAAAAGTCACAAGCCACAGCAAAAAAGAACAAACCTTGATTCATTTGTATCATTACCTTATTGTTGCATTGTTTTCCTGTACTGTTGGTTAGTTTTCTCCCGGGGCTACACGACACTGCCCTGTGCGAGAGGCAGAACCGAGCAATTGAGTTTCGGCCCGTGTGACTGACCACCTGGGGGCAAAATTCTGCCTAGCTTGGTGGTACGTGCTGCACGGACGCCGTAGTAAGACCGACCGATGGTTGTGGCGTGCAAGCGTGCGTGTTGCACGCGGGGCCTTTGCGCTGCGTTACTGGGCCAAAATTGGAGTTCTCGTGGCCATGCGGTGCCCCTGTGCGGCCGCGCCGATGGACCGCGTGCCCACTTGCCGAGAGCTCCGAAGCGCGCTCCGCAGGTCCACTCTGTTGCGCGGCCGCGAGAATCTGCCCCTGCGCACGGTGCAGTTAGGGGTGAAAATGGATTGGATATTTTTGGATTGATTTGAACTATTTTGTAATATAGATATTATTAGTCTGGATAGTATTGGATTATAAACGAATATAGATTTTTCTGTCGGATATAAATATGGATTCGGTAGCTTACTATCTATCGAATACAGAAATGAATTCGGATTATCTAGATATTCAAGAGCCGAATGTATGTAGTATATATATATATTTTTATTTCAACCCAGCCTATTTATATAATACTTTAGTAGCCCGTTATACATTAATATATACATCAATACATGAAGTTAGAGAAGGAACCTTGGCTTATACAAGATTTCATGAATGTTTGGATCAAATAAACTATTTATGTTTTTGTTGAAGATCAAGTCGTCGATTTTACGAAAATATGAGAAAGAAGGCTAGATTAGTTGGAATGACTCAACAAAAGAATGGAGATGATCTTTATTGCTATGAACTAGTTACAAGATGTCCTCATTGAGAGATTACAAAGGGATGTAATTAGCTCTAATCTCTACAATCTTTGCACTACTTGAAAGATCTTGATTGTCTGTTGTTCTTCGGATTCTGGTTTCGATTCTTTGCCAGTTGGACTTATTTGTATTTTCTCTCATCAACCCCTTAAATAGCGCTGAAGGGGTATCAGTTATCCATATAAGGAGAGGCCTTGTTGAATCGTCCCGTCGGGTCAAAGGGGTAGTTGCTGTCAGAGAGAGAGAGAGAGAGATTTGATAATAACTTATCTTTGGTTATTGCCAGTGAGAGATAATCATTGAGACAACTACATAGCGGTTGTTGTCAGAGATGCAAGACCAAATCATCGTGCTGTTTGGAGCAAATAAAGCACGTACTTTATCTGCCGCACAGGAGGAATTCTCTGAAGGTGGACCCTTATACCAATTCATAGAATCTCCGAGTTGTTTACTGGTCAGGTAAAATATATAGTGGGCCTCCAACTAGAGGTACTCGGACAATTACTTTTGGAAGCTTATGACCATATGGGATTTAGGGACTTAATTAAGTATTAAAGCCATATTTAATGGATTATTTAATTCTTGTCAGCTAGTCCACGAACTTTAAGTGAATTTATAATCTGAATTTTTTTATTGGATTTCAATTTGGAAAATATTATTTTAACAAGAGTAAAGAAGAGTTTTTGTTCACTTAAGGCTGAGAAAACCAACTGGGAAAACTGAAAGGTTTTCTGCCTGTTTGGTTTCAAATCTGGCAAGTACAGTTTTTGTAGTTGGAAAAACCCTTATAAAAAATTGGTGTGGTACATGTTGGCTTCACGCTTTTCTAGATAAAACATTTCATCTTGTCTGATTTCCTCTGCCTCCCTACCTTAGTGCCCTCTAACAATAGCTTCGAATCCTTTTAATCTACACTTAGATCTTCAACAACCACAATCAAAATGTCTCATTTGATCACCTATTAGTGGGTATCCAAACTAGGATCAAAGAGATTGAAGGCCATGGAAGATGCAGGAATAATCCCTGATAAGGTTCTGATCCCCTGGAGGTCAGCAATGGAGGAAAATTTTCCAAGTGGGGGCAACGATGAAATCCCAATCTTTTGGGCATACGTAGAATGTGGATGTAGGCTACCAACGCATCCCTTCTTATTAGAGGTTCTGGAGTTTAATGGGATTGAATTGGTGAACCTGGCCCCTACTCAATCACCAATCTCAGCATCTTTGTCCACCTATGCGAGGTGTATCTGGTAATTCGGGCAAACTTAGAACTCTTCAGATGCTACTACAGGATGACGGGAAGGGTTCAAAAAGCGGCGGCATCACCCAAGAACTGCTCTTTGTGCCTTCATGATGAGAAGACAAGGGAGTATATTCCAATGTTCTCCAAGTCTTCGTGGTCATGAAGGAAGAAGTTCTGGTTTTACATGATGGTCAGCAAAGAAGACAACCTTTCTTTTGCGGGATGGATAGTAGTAGAGAACCCAATGTGGAGATCTTCTCCGAAGAAGGAAGAAATGATAGAGCCATTATTCGTATCGATCGGTTTTCACCTGCTCTGCTCCAAGGTTGTCAGTATCGCAGCACGTATCATAGTATCGTACGATCCTACCGGAGATAGATGGTACAGATCACAATATGGATCAGAATCAGGTAATATCGCAATGGGATCGTGATCTTACTCGTAGAATCGTTAGGATCAGGTAGAATCGCAGTGGGATCGTAATCCTAACAATAAATTATACTAACATATAAAATTTAATGTTACCTATTACTAGTTTTAGTTGCACTAGTTTAATTTGTTTTGTTTTCTTGTTTACATGTTGTTCTAAGGTAAAAAAAATATTATCTTTGACATATTACATTTTTATGTTATTAGTTTATTAAAAATAATTAAATAAGTTTCAAAATTCAACTTTAATTCAATATAACATGAATAAGTGTACTCAAATTACAAAATTAAATTCAAAAAGTCTACTATAGACTTACATATTTAGAAATGTAATTTAATTTTTATATAAAATATATACGCTTTTAAAATTTTAATAGTATCATGATTCAACCATCCGATCCTATGATTTAATTCCGTCAGATGAAAAACAATGCTTTCTGATATCACGATCCTGACAACCTTCTCTGCTCTCCCGTGTCGTCCGCCGCGTGGTCGCGGGTTGCGAGCGCTGGCCGATGGGTCCGCCTCCGAACAGCAGGCTCAGGTCCTTTCGCGGGAGCAAGCTCTGGCAAGGCAAAACAAGTGGAATTCTCCTTGCGGCTTGACACCGGCGGCGAAGGCATCCAACGCCTACCGCTACCGTAACGTCAGTGCACGTTGTCTTCCACTGTACACTGCCCATGCGCAGCTCCACTGCGCGATGTCACAGCGATGCCGACATCTGCCTGAAGAATCGATCAATCAGGTGACGATTAACGATCGAACCTGGGTGGTATCTGTCCTCCTCCGCATGGGGTACAAACGAATCAAGCATACGCCCAAGTTCCTGGTTAGCACGACGTCGACACGTGCAGCATCAGAAGTTCTGACTCATGTACAACTATGAACGAAAATTGCCACGTAGCTCCCTCTCTCTCTCTCTCTCTCTGCATCCATTTCAAGGATCTTGAACAGTGGAATATGCTTCCCATCTCTTGCAGAGTCACGGGACTGGATGCGATCATCGCCAATTGATGACATGTGTGTGCAGTTACTACAGTATGCTTTTTTTTTCTGCTCGAGTAAGTCGGCATGGAGCAGAGACCAACAACCACCTGATCGACAACTCAATCAATCAACAGTAACCGCTACCAAAAATGACAGTAACAGAGAGCACAGAGCAGTAGCCGATCACACTTGGCACTTACAAAAGCTAAAAAGAGAGAGAAAGGGGGTCATCTGCATCCCGTGTCATCAGATAAAAAACAAGGGGGTCACCGAGTTACCAGAGAAACGTACGATAGCCTGCGTGCCGGTTGAACGCAAGAAACTGGTAAGCAGGGTTAGCTATCTATCTGCGTGCACGAGTGCGTGTTTCGTTAAGAAGTTCGATGTGCTGTGGCATTTGGCAATGACAGAACTGTTCTGTAATCTGTATACGATTAGACTAGTGATACTGCAACACTGGTACGTAAATTGAAATGGTTTAGCTATTGCACAGGCGATTGAAATTTTTTTATCTCTCAGTCACCTGAAATTGCACTCTCAATTAATTGAAGTTACAGCCCCCTCTAAAAAAACGCATGCAACTTCAGGTGATTCCGAATGCAACTGAAGTTGCACTTTCAATCACTTGACGTTGCAGCTCCCTCTTCAAAAAATCATTTGCAACTTCAAGTGATTCAGAGTGCAATTTTAAATGACTGAGATATAAAAAAATTTAACCGCCTATGCAATAGTCACTCCTTGATTGAAATGCTTGGTCATCCCACTCAAACCAAAACCATTCTTGAACCCTCGTTACAAATGGTGACACCATTAACCAAAATCTTCTCTTCGGTAATTTCTAATTTTCTCGCCTCAAACCATACCATATGACTACAAAATAAAAGGGAAAAAAATAAAAGTAGCCATATATAAATAGTTTTCATAGAGATTCATACGTCGATGCTTACATCCGAAATAAAACTCAAAAAAATACGGAGAAATCGAAATCTCTCCCTCTCTCGTCGCCGACCTCCGGCGCGGCCTTCTCCTCTGCCACCGTCTCGACGGCGGTACACGAGGCGAACACCTCATGCACGACCTTCTCTACGTCGAGCGCCTCCGCCTCTGCATCCGCGCCCGTACTGTCGTCGTCGGGCGTCGGGATGAACGGCGGCCGCGCCACGTCCAGGACGCGGTCCCAGTCCACGCCACGGAAGAAGGCGTGCCGCTTCACGCCGTGGCCACCGAGCCGCCTGCCGGGGTCCTTCTCCAGGAGACGCGCGATGATGTCGCGCAGCGGCGTCGGCTCGCCCGGCAGCTCCGGCCGAGCTGTGAGGACGCGGTGGAACGTCTCCCGCCGGCTCCGACCCCGGAACGGCGTGCGCCCGTACAGCATCTCGTAGAGCACCACCCCGAGGCCCCACCAGTCCACCGCGTAGTCGTGCCCGCTCCCGGCTACGATCTCCGG
The DNA here is from genome assembly GCA_017311315.1 of Dendrocalamus latiflorus. Lineage (NCBI taxonomy): Eukaryota > Viridiplantae > Streptophyta > Magnoliopsida > Poales > Poaceae > Dendrocalamus > Dendrocalamus latiflorus. Next base: position 18,757,382 of record CM029609.1, on the reverse strand, counting down.
CGCCATGTAGTCCTCCGTCCCCACGAACGAGTTCGACTTGGCTGGCGTCCGCGCGCCAGACGAGCAGCAGGACGACGAGGAGGCGGACGGCCGTGGCGACTGGGACGAGGAGGACTCCGGCGAGGCTGCGTGGCGATAGGAGAAGCATCCGAAGACCACTGTCTTGTTCTTGTTGCTCTTGCGGTGGCGTGAAGAAGGTGAAGGCGAGCTGCTGGGAGGTGGGGGAGTCGTGTCGTGCGGCGGCGGAGGCGGCGGCGCGGGGAGGGTGGTGGAGAGGTCGAAGTCGACGAGCATGATGTGGCCGGAGCCCTGGATGAGGACGTTCTCCGGCTTGAGGTCTCGGTACACGACGCCAAGGCCGTGGAGGTGCTCGAGGGCGAGCACCAGCTCCGCCGCGTAGAACCGGATGGCGGCGTCGGAGAACGCCCGCCCGGCATGGCGGCGGCGGAGAGAGTTGAGGTCCCCGCCGGTGCATAGGTCGATGGCGAAGCCGACGACGGCGTCGGTGGCCACGACGCCGCGGAGGGAGGGGAGCAGCGGGTGGCGGAGCGCCAGCAGGACGTCGCGCTCGAACCAGATCCTCCGGTGGCCATCGCCCCCGGCGCCTGCGCCGCCGCATGCCGCTCCCGGTCCTGGGCCCCCCGTGCTCTTGCGCCGCGCGGCGGCACGGGACATGGCCTTGAGGGCCATGGGGTCGACGTCGGAGCAGCCCCCGCCTGCGGTGACGGGCACAACGTGGAAGACCACGCCCCTGGCGCCGCGGCCGAGCACTGCCAGGGCCTTGAGGTCGGCCAGGCTCAGCTGCGGCGGCGAAGGCGCCATGCTCACCATGGCATGCAATGGCGAGAAGCAGAGCTGAAAAGGAGTGTGGGCGGGAGGGAGAAATGTTCGGGTTTGTGTTTTGGATTTGTTCATATCATAATCCGCCTGGGTTGGCTTGTTTACTATTTGCCTATATAGCCTGTAGATAAGGTCATTGTGTCGCTGGGATGATTTGTTGTTCAGTTGTTCTCTCTCCTTAATTACTTCATTTGAGCTGTGTGTTGATAGATTTTTTTTCCTTTCTGTAAAAAATCTCCTTGGCAAGATCACTGTACCATGTTCTCACCAGAAAATTGAACTCAGTTCACGTGTGATGCGATGTCGAACAAGCAACCGCACGGCAATTCCGATCGTACACAGAAAAGCCAATACAGTTAGACAATGACTAGTGATAAATTTTGAGTGCATGCGCGGAACTCTAAAGAAAAACGAAATGTAGATTTCCCGTTAGCGTCGATTTGCAGCGCCTGAACTCAACTCACGTGTGAATCGACAGACATTTTACGGATGTGGATCGACAGACATTTTACGGGGTATTGATAAACATCACCCGAATGTTTTCTTTCTAACTATCATCCAGATTGGTGACCATTGGATTAGAGATCCAAGGGCCACAAATTTTCCCCACCCCCTCCAAAAAAAATTCACCTCCCTCCAAAAAAATTATCCCCCCTCCAAAAAAAGAGACCGTTGGATCTTTAATCCAACGGTCCGAAATTTGGATGATTGTTGGGAAGAAAATATCCAGGTGATACCTACTTTTACGGAGTACTTTGCAATCGAAAGGTGGCAAGTTAATCGGTTCCACACTTGTTGCGGCTGCAGTGCGTGCCCCCATGACCCCTGGGCCTGTTATTTTAGCTTCAACTTTTCGCTGTTCACGTAAGAGTATAAAAAAGATTTATATATGATTTTAGCTGATATAAATAAAATTGTTATAGCATATACTACAATCGACTTATAGACTCCGTCTTAAAAAAGCACTCCGTTTGAAAATTAGTTACTATAGAAAAGCTAACTACCACATAGAAAAATGACTTTTAGACGTTGAAAAGAAGATGATCATCTTGTACTACTAGTGTATCCTCTACTCCTCCTTGGTCACTTTGACTGTGGCCAGTGACTTGTGATTAATGGTTTTTGATTTAAAAACAAACATTTATGTGAATGAATCAAATGTTTATGTTGATAAATCGATAAACTATTTTGAAAAGACTGTTTTGATAAATCGTTTCGATAGAATTATAAAATGTTTGTTCAGCTGAGAAGCAGTCGTAGAAAGTCACGGGCCAGCCCACCCCCCATCCTGTTGGTTACTGTGCGACCGCTCAAGCGAAGACTGTACGAGGTTGCAAACAAGCCGCACCTACCGCCACATACGCGAGTCGCGCGCGTGGATGTGCCGCAGCCGATCGAGGCCACGTCCGTCCGCGTCAGTAAACAGCAAGGCACGCAGCCTCACGTGAGCTCGACTACCGCTCCTCAACTGCCACAAGAACGCTGCCGATAAGTACAAGCCTGCCGATTTTCGTCCGTGCGTATAGGAGCATGGTTAATGATATCGCCGGCAGCCGGCTGAACGTGAGTGCTATGTCACTGAAAAGTCCGCTCCGTATAATGGGCAGGCGCTAAAGCTAGTTATGGATTGATTATTTAATATTTATTACTATGCATGCGAGGGCTGTCATTGGTTGGAACCAATACCTTTTCTCGAAACAAGTGTTGAGCCCGCTTTTCGTCGGCGCCTGGTGAAGCGTCAGCTCGTTCTTCTCTCTCCATTTCTCTCCCCTCCAACTCAGATTTTTATGATGTGGACACCTCTTTAGCCTGCTGACTAGGACTTATTATACTTGCTACTTTCACGCGGAAACCCGGGCAGAGAGCAACCCCAGATCGAATAACCGTCAAATCGGTGCTAGATATTACGTGGATTTTTTAAGATTATAATTTATAACTTAAATATTTGAATTCTAACTGTTTGTGAGAGTCAGTATACAGAGCGATATAGTTGCATGTGATTTCGACCGGTACAGCTGAACTTAGTACACTTTTTTCTATAATTTTCCTACTGATCCTGCCTTAAAAAATACATCATTTAAAAGCTAGTTACTACTGTAGACAATATAAGCATAAGCCAACTTTAAACCCAAAAACCCCGGATATGTGCAAAAACAAACATGGTTAGCTGAAGAAAGGGGAACCTGGAGAATATGTTTGGAAGCGTAACATGTAGTCGTAGCCTTGTTCCTTTTAGTTTATGGCCTATAGCTTCTCCCAAACAAATAAATAGGATGACTTCTCCATCATTGTTTCGAAATGATTTATCAGGACAATCTTTACAAAGCGATTTATCGGTATTCAGTTCATTCGTATAAGTACTCATACTAATACCAAAAATCAGCAACCAGCAGTCATAAACCTCCAGTGGCAACAAAAAAGAATGCAAAGCATGGTTTGTTCAGTAACCTGTGAGACATTTGACCCATGGTCAGAACAGATACAGGCACAATATCCAAGACAAATTCATTCCTCGTGGACATTGCAAGATACTCATTTCGGCTTGAACTTCTGGTTTCTAGCTTATTTTTCACTATTTATAAATTTCGTCTTTTCTGAACTTTTGGCTTTTTTAAGCTTTTTGCCTGTTCTTTTTTCCCGTATTCGTTTGTGTTGTCCGTGATAAGCTATTATATTTTTCTATTTTTAATTTTTTTAAATTTAGTTACGTCAAATAAGTCACCTTCAGCTACAGTGTAATTTCGGCCAGCTATAGTGCAATTTCAGCCATAAGCCACTATTTTGCAGCCCAACCGAGCAAGGCCTAAATGAGTTCTGTGAACGGCCTTTAGTCACCACACACCTAATTCGGCACAAATTCATTCGTAGACAATTAGACATTGCAGAGAGATGGGCTGTCTCACTCCCAAGTTCTAACAACACTGGTTCATCACAATTAGCTATCATGAGGTCAATAATACCAAGTAAAAAAGTTTTCAATAATCAATTTTAAATTCTGAATTACAATATTATACCTGTTTTTATTTTTATAGTTTTGACTATATATCGCTTCACGGTTGGACGACTTAGGCTAGTCGCCCAACCGTTGGGCGACATATAGTCAAGTCGCCCAACCATGGAGCGATAAGAAATGAAGTCGCCCAATGGTTAGGCGACTAAGGGGTATATCTCCTCGAGTGTGCAGTCGGCGCTCGGCACTGTGCTCATTCGCATTTCAGCTGAGAGAGAGGAAGGGAGAAAGGGAGAAGAAAAAATAGAGGAGAGGATAAAGAGAGGAGGGGAAAAAAGGAGAAGAAGAAGAAGAGGGAAGAGAAAGAAAGAGGAGGGAAGAGAGGAAGAGGGGGAAGACGAGAGGAGAGGAGAGGAAAGGGAAGAGAGTAAGCGGGATCTGTGCATTGACGACGGCGAGTTTTCTATAATTTTTTGTATATTTATTTTTCAAACATGTTAGGATAGCAACTGAAATCATTAAATTTGTACATTACAAAATAACGCTATTTTAGTTGTTAATAATTGTATTGTTGTTTAGATCGCTCTATTGTACGTTTGAGGGCCCAGTTAATTTTGTTAGTCGCTTATAAATTTTAGAAACCCCATAATAAGTATTCTTAATTTTTTAGAATAATTAATAGACATCGAAAGATTTAAAACTATTAGTGATGATTAGAATAGCACACGATGATTTAAGATTACGTGTAGTGATTAAAATTGTTCACGACGATTTAAATAGCATTTGCATCGTAAAAATCCGCAAATGATGAAAATAAAATTCAGACATCCCACAAGGACGCCTTAGTATAGTTAATTTAATTATTATTTAATATTTACTTTCTATTATATCTGTAAGTAAATTGTCACGTGTGTATTAATTACGAAAAAAGAATAGTACAATGAGGGAATAATTTATTTAGAGAGATAGATAAATACGTATGCACCAACGAGAAATTAAATAGGCATAATAGCAAACATAAAATCGGCTAGGAATGATTTGAACAATTCCCAGAGCTACGCTATTAATAATTAAACAAATAATTGCGTCGTAATTGCTAACTTCAAATTGATTTGCATATATGGCTCATGATCTTAGTGGTTCAGACTAGCCTTCAACCTACTAGACCGGCACGTCAATGTGTAGCACCGCGCGAGCCGTCGTGTCTTGCATCTTAAGGGCGGGGACGAGGAGACCCTGTTAGGGGTGATTCGTATGCGGACACCCCGATGGGCTTGGAGACTAGACCAACGCTGGAGAAATAGGTTTATGTACAAACTATGGCACGTTTCTTTTGCGATATTTGCACTATGTACTTACTTCTTCATACTTTGCTGACTGAGCGATGCCGGCCTTCTACCTCTCACACGGATGGTGGAGGCTACCGATGAGGACGGCACTCGAGTTGAGGAGGCCAGGGAGGTCCAGGCCAACCCAGAGCGGTCACGACGGTTCTCGTTCAACTGGTCATTGCTGACAGCTCTACTGGACCGGTGGCAACCCGAGACGCACACCTTGTACCTCCCATTCGGGGAGATGGCCCCTACTCTGCAAGACGTCGCGATGCTGCTCGGCCTGCCTATCGTGGGAGAGGCTGTCTCCCCGGAGGACACTTGCTGCAGGACGAGGACGACCCCTACCCTCATAGGTTGCCCCCTCCTGCTACAGCTGTGGTTGTTCAAACGCTTCCCTCTCGGACGACCGATGTGCTCGACAGCGGTCCATACCGCACGGACATGTACCATGGGGGCGTCGTGGACCGGCCTACCGTAGAGTCCCTATGGTGCCATAGATGGGTACATACTTTTCTGAATCTTTACTATACGTGTATTATAGGTCATCCTTTGTAACAATTGTTCTGGCTTGCATGCACAGTTTGCACACTTATAGGCCACCCATGTGTACGACAATTTCGTCGAGCACCTCGACTATCTCACCATTGACAACGTGCGCAGGGAGCTATACTCTGTTCAAGAGATGGCGGACCGTGCCCCTGTCAGGCTCTCGTCGCTATGCTTGCGCGACTGGGCATACTGGCTCACGTGGAAAAAGCTCATCTTCGGCGTGTTCGTCGAGGACTACACGGTACATAGGGTGATGCGTCAGTTTGTTTCTATCCCCGTCAGGTGTCAGGTGCCTAACTCGGCCCACGCATGAGTTACACATAACACATGTCCCTATATTTTTACTTAGTTCTGTTACGATGCCTTCTAATTGCAGTTGTGTGTTTTGCATGCACAATAGGAGGGGTGTGCGGAGGCACTCGAGGACTTCATGTAGAAGGGCACCGCATATGACCCCAGCACATACAACGAGTATCTACACCAGTACGCTCCGCAAACACGCACTAGGCTGGTGCATGTCGTTGACCCTCCCCCTGCTCATGTACCAACACCGACCGACACGTACCCCGTGCACTTAGCGCGGAACTTTGCCCTCGCGGTACGTACTCTTGTGTTTGAAAATTTCTAAGGTTACCACAATTACTATTTTGACACTTTCATGTACTTCTTGCAGACGGACATCATCATCGAGCTTGTGAGTGACACTGGGTGATCGTGGACAGGGTCGCCCACGGTTTGGAGGTCATGTGCAATGATCTGTTGCACATTGTCCATCGGGTCTACGAGAGGGTGAGGCGTGCCCTCGCTCTCTCACCGTGCAGGACGCTCCCGGAGGTGGCCACGTCGATGCACACACCAAGGCCGCCACGTCCTGTAGCTCTGTTAGGAGTCTCCGGAGGCCACGTGCCTACCCTCAGACACCATCACTGTTGGGCTAGGCCGGAGGGTCAGTGCGGGCACGTACCTGCACACCACTGCTGTCGTCGTCTGTGGACTCCTACCTGGCATCTGCAAGGCAACACACATTGTTGCCCAGGGTCGACCCGGTGGGTATGACAGTTGGCTGCAGGCCATGGCCCACGCAGAATGTACATTTCGTCTCTTAAGTTTTTTTTCATGTTGATATATTGCACGAATAAACAATACCTGTCCTATAGGTATGACGCAACGGCCAAGAGTTCAACTATCCCCCACGGGGATTTCCCGGTGGACGTGACCGATTCCCTCGTGGACGACCTGGCAGAGGTCCTTTCCGGGTCGTAGCTCAGCGGTGCGCCAGTTCTCACGCAGCCACAGGTGCAGTCCATCCTGAGGCGTTGGGAGCACGGGTCAGCAGGGCTCTTTACCGCCTCACCCTATCGGGGCACCGACACCCCGCGCTGAGGAAGCCTAAGTGAGGCTGTACGGGCAGGCACTAACTGGGGGTGGGTTGTGGCGACAATAGAGGAGGTGCTACGGTGGTGTAGCTAGTGACGGTAGTGTGTCTTCCTCCTATTTTGTGTATTTTTTCGTTGTGTACATATTTTGCTTTGTCTTCCTCCGTGTACGAATTCTCTATTGCATCGCAATATCACTTACCTTTCTACTTACTAATCGTTGTTATCTCAATTGTCATCATAAAATTCTTTAAAAAATTTATCGTACTACAATAACATACGACGATCACAAAATACTATTGTGAGTCTAACAGATTTTGTACCACTATTCTAAAAGGCACTCTAGGCGGCCGCCTAGGCTCTGGGAGGCCACCCAGTGCCTTGCCTTGGGTGCTAGTCGGGTGCCAAGGCGGCGAGGCAAGGTGCCATGAAGACACTGAAGAGGCCTGAAGAAGAATCACACACCTCTGCAGCAAAAAGGAAACGGTTAGGGCTTCTCCACGCCGCCGCCTATGCACTGTAATCGCATCGCCTTAGCGCCGTCACCGCACATCCTCCGTGCCGCCGCCGCCGCCAGCCCACGACCTCTCAGCATCCGCGCCATCGCCGCGAGCCTGCAACCTCTCTGCATTTGTGTTGTCGTCGCCGCGAGCCCGTGACCTACATCCCATTTTGGGCTCGTGAGGGGGGAGGACGCCTGGGATCCAGATCGGGAGGGGAGGTGAGAGGAAAGGAGGAGAGGCGTGGCCGTGTGGGGGTAGGGAGGAAGAAGAAATGAGGGGCTGGGGCGTCAGCCAGATAGAGAAAGAAAGGGAGGAGAGAGAGAGGAAAGGGGAAGGAAAGAAAAGAAGAAGCAGAGGCTCAAAATAATAATTTTTTTTATCTAAACAGAATATATATATATATATAATTACTTATCTCCAACCTGTTGTTCTCATTTTTAATTGAACCGCCTAGGCTCTTTAGGCGCTAGGCCTCACCTCGTCGGCCGTCTAGCACCTAACGCCTTCTTGAACATTATTTCGTACCATTCACAATTTACGAAAATCACAAACGAATCAATCGACATTATCTGCCCTTTTATTTCAAAAAAGAAACAACTTACATTTACTAAATGTATTACCTACAACAATCATCATTTACCCCCACAACAAATCGCCCAACGATTGGACGACTTGGCTACGTGTTGCCCAACGGTTAGGCAACTAGTCCAAGTCACCCAACCGTAGAGCGATATACAGTCAAAACTGCAAAAAAAAATATATAAATAAAGCAGATATAATAATGTAATTCGAAATTAAAAATTAATTATTTAAAAAAATTCACCGAGTAAATGTTCAGAAATCAGACCAGAAAACATCTCAAGTTCAGTCTTACGGTACGCAATCACATTTCGCTCGTCAGTCAAATCAGACAGCGTTGTCAATGCTACTGTACAAATATTACACCAGAATGGTAGAACTTGAGAAGTTGAGATCTAGCACAATTCAGTGGTTGCATCTGAAGCAATCCATCAAAGAGAGAGAGAAAAAAGTAACGCTATAAAACCGAATTTTTTGTACGGATAATCCATTTTTTATTCGAAATTACATAAATATACCCGCGGGAATTTTTTTTACAAAAATAGGCTCCAGTCGCCGAATGGTTGGGCGACTGGAGCCTATTGCCCAACTAGACCGCGGCAGCTGAAGAGTCTGCGAACCGTTGGGCGATTAACTCCAGTCGCCCAACGGTTCGGCGATTGCAAAGCAGTCGCTCAACCGTTGGGCGACTGCATATCAGTCGCCCAACCGTTGGGCGACTGAGGGTGGATATAAGGCCGCGCTCGGCCGCCCCCGACGTCCACTTCTTCGGCGCGCAGAGAAGGAGAAAGCGAGGGAGAGGAGGAGAAGAGGGAGGGGAGAGAAAGAGAGGGAGAGGAGGAGAAGAGGGAGAGGAGGAGAAGAGGAGAGGGCGTGCACGATTTTCAGGTAAGTTTTTGTGTTATATTTTTTGTTAGTTTAGAAATATAGTTAGTGTAGATAATTTAGTTTAGAAACATAGTTAGTGTAGATAATTAGTTTAGAAAATTAGTTAGTTTAGATAGTTAGTGTAGATAATTAGGGTGGATAATTTAGTTTAGACATATAGTTAGTGTAGATAAATTAGTTTAGAAAGATAATTAGTGTAGATAATTAGTTTAGAAAAATAGTTAGTGTAGATAATTAGTTTAGATAATTTAGTTTAGATAATTTAGTGTAGAAAGATAGTTAGTGTAGATAATTTAGTGTAGAAAGATAGTTAGTGTACATAATTAGTATAGATAATTAGTTTAGAAAATTAGTGTAGAAATATAGTTAGTGTAGATAATTAGTGTAGATAATTAGTTTAGAAATATAGTTAGTGTAGATAATTAGTGTCGATAATTTAGTGTAGAAAGATAGTTAGTGTAGATAATTAGTGTCGATAATTTAGTGTAGAAAGATAGTTAGTGTACATAATTAGTGTAGATAATTAGTTTAGAAAATTAGTGTAGAAATATAGTTAGTGTAGATAATTAGTTTAGAAATATAGTTAGTGTAGATAATTAGTGTCGATAATTTAGTGTAGAAAGATAATTAGTGTAGATAATTAGTGTCGATAATTTAGTGTAGAAAGATAGTTAGTGTACATAATTAGTGTAGATAATTAGTTTAGAAAATTAGTGTAGAAATATAGTTAGTGTAGATAATTAGTTTAGAAATATAGTTAGTGTAGATAATTAGTGTCGATAATTTAGTGTAGAAAGATAGTTAGTTTAGATAATTAGTGTACATAATTTAATATTGAAATTATTGTATAAATTTAGATGTAGAAAATTTAATGTAGAAATTATTGTACAAATTTTGCAGGTATGACTCGTGCTGGACGTGCCTCCGAGTGGCAGTACGAGCTGTTGGACGAGCACGTGGACCGCTCTCATCGCGCTTCCCGTCTAGTGCCGACACCGGGGAGCACGGACGAGCCGCCTCAGCTGGGAGTGATCCGGACACGCACACCTCGCGTGGCCTGGAGACTCGACCCTCGTTGGACTGCCAGGTTTGCACTACTCCAGCGTTTAGTGTGACCGTAAGTTCATTCCGTGCTGACCTTCACTTTGTTTGCAGGCTTCGGGATGCCGGGCTACTCCCTCTTGCCCGGATGGTGCAGGCCACGGACGAGGATGCAGGCGCTGGCGGGGACGAGGGCGGGGACGAGGCGGGCGGGGAGCGATCACGACGCTTCCCGTTCGACCGTTCTCTGCTGACGGCTTTGGTGGACCGTTGGCGGCCCGAGACGCACACTTTCCACCTCCCATTCGGGGAGATGACGCCGACCCTGGAGGACGTGTCCCTGCTCCTTGGCCTTCCGATCGCGGGAGACGCTGCCTTCCTACCGGAGGCCCCACACGACTGGCGCGCTGACCTGCTTGGCAGATTCGAGGGTGTCGTTCCACCGGGCCCTCAGCACCACGTGTTCACAGAGGCGCAGACCCATGGGCCGACGCTGAGGTGGCTCACACAGTACCGGGTACGTGGTTTTTTACATTCGATCGTGTCGTCCAACCGTTTATTTGTGATATCACGTACTAATAACAACTTGTTTGAATTCAGCTGGAGCGCATGGTTCCACAGGCAGACGATCACCAGGTGGCGCGCCACCTGGAGGCGTACGTGCTGTGGCTGTTTGGTTGGGTGCTTTTCACCACCAGCCACGGCAACACGGTGGATGCGCGCCTTATCGCTTATGCGAGGGCGATCGCTGACGGTGAGCCCCACCAGGTCAGCTGGGGATCGGCCGTGCTTGCCGCGACGTACCGCGCCCTATGCGATGCGTGCACGAGGGTCAAGGCGAACTCGATCCTCACGGGCTGTCCGCTGCTACTGCAGTTGTGGTCGTTCGAGCGCTTAAGCCTCGGGCGACCTGTGCTGGACGACATGGGCCCGTACGGGCCCGAGATGTATCCAGCGGGAGACGTCGACCAGCCGACGATGGGTTCTATCTGGTGCCGTCGTCGAGTAAGTATTATCACAGTCAACTATTTCTGTCTTATTGACGATCGTCATTCTAAACAGCTTATATTTCTTGCAGGTACAGTTCGCGCACGTGCAGGTCACGCGGGCGTACCGGGCCTTTGTGGAGCAGCTCGACCGCATCACAGCGGACGACGTGCGCTGGGAGCCGTACGCAGATACGGCAGTTCAGGCCCGTGCTCCTGGCGGGCTGTCCTCACTTTGCTGGCGTGACCGGGCTTTCTGGCTCACCCGCCGGAAGCTCGTGTACCTCATCTACGTGGAGGACTACGCACCCCAGCGGGTGATGCGGCAGTTCGGGCTACGGCAGCCGGTTCTTGCACCATTCGGACCATCGATTCCGCGCCACGTGCACGGGTGAGTGATCGTTTCTGGTAAATATTTACATACTTACTACTGCGTTCGCAAGTATCTCACATCCAGTAATGGTTCTATACGCAGGCAAAGCGCGAAGGGAGTGAAAAGAGGCACCGACTGGTCGTTGAGGATGCAGCGATGGGTCGAGCAGTGGCAGGGTGCGCTCGACGACCGCGTGGAGGAGGACAGCCCGTACGACAGCAGGGAGTACGCCGAGTACCTGCGCTGGTACCAGCCGCGGACCCGTACCAGGCTCGTATATGTGGTAGACCCGCCTGCCACACACGTCGCCGCTCCGACGGACACGTACCCCTCACACTTCACGCGCGACGCTCACATCGCGGTACGTTTCATGTCATTTCAAAGATTCCCAAATGGTAATGTCGTTTCGATAATCAACCATTTCATGTCTTTGTGTCCAGGCTGACGTCGGTTCTGCCCTATGCCTCGACTCCGGGACACTACTGGAGAGGCTCTCCAGTGGTGCGCACCTGACCCATGAGGAGGGCATCAGCTTTGCGCGTCGGGTGCACGACGGGTGTAGACGTATCGTTAGCCTACTCTCCTGCACGAGGCTACCCGCGGTCTCCACGCCCACCGCTTCGACTGCTCGTCCACCCCGACCAGCGTGGCACCACTCTGGTGCACCTACGTGGATACGTCCTCCACCACCTCACCCGGAGCAGCCAGGGGGTTCAGCCTGGGCAAGGCCTCCTACACCGGTTCACTTCACGCCTTCTACGCAGGGGGTGTACGCCCCTCCTCCTGCGTGGATGGCACCAGGCACGGGTACGCAGAGGTTCTTATATCGTGTTTATCCGAAGACGATATGCAACGAACTAACGTTATTGATATTGCAGGTGCTTACCAGCAGCACGGCGTCTCCGGCATCTCCCCAGGCCAGGAGGAAGTGGACCAGTTTTTCGCGTCTACACCGGAGTGGCATGGACACTACTCCGACGTAGCACCGGAGGTTATCTCTGCGCCCGGTGCACCGGAGAGCACACAGCCAGAGGTGCAGCTTACTCCGCCCCCGCCCCCGCGGGATAGACACCCTCCTCCTCGTTTTACTTTTTCGGATCGTCTTAACCCGTTGCACCGGAGGAGGGCCAAGCGAGGCCGTATGGGAGGACGCGGGCGCGGTGACGGGGCACACCAGGGTGACTAGTGAGGCGACGCTGCAGATGTATTTATGCATGTACTGAAAAAACATGCGGCATGTTACTCACAGTTATAATATGAAGTTTATTTAAATTTACATAAGTCTATTATCTCTCTCCGCACATAAACTATCTCACTTAACAGTGTATGTATCGATCGTTCTGTACTCAATCTTTCATGAAAAAAAAATTTTAAAACTTTTTGCACACCTACAATATACAATGAACATAAACTTTTATTACAATTTCACCGTATTTTTTACCCGTTCAACGTTACAAAATTCACAAAATCTAAACAAAACACGGGGGCTACATGCAGTCGCCATCCCGTATGGCGACTGCATGCTAGTCGCTTAACGGAAGAGCGACTGCATGCCAGTCGCTTAACGGAAGAGCGACTGGATGTAGTCGCTCTACTGTGCAGCGAGACAAATTGTGTCGCGGTCTAGTTGGGCGATAGGCTCCAGTCGCCCAACCATTCGGCGACTGGAGCCTATTTTTGTAAAAAATTTTCCCGCGGGTATATTTATGTAATTTCGAATAAAAAATGGATTATCCGTACAAAAAATTCCTATAAAACCAACCTGTTTTTTACACTGAAAGTGTACATCCATTCCAGATTGAACGAAGCTAATTTGTCGGGAAAAGGTTACATCACAAGAAAAATTTGCAGTTTAGACTGCAACATTGACGTGTTTATTCCAATCAAAAAGTATAGGCTATTAGTGTTGCAGCAAGTTCAGATAAGGAGTATAGGCTATTAGTGTTGCAGCAAGTTCAGATAAAGTAGACGTGGATAAACAAGAACCGGATTCCTGCACTGATTGATTCTATGCAAGATTTACCCAATCTTTTGAAAGGCGGCTGATGCTGATTCTCCTCCTTTCCCAAATGAACAATCCAAGTGACGAATACAGTAAGATTTTTTATCTTGAAACGAGTACAGTAAGAATTAATAGTTCGGAAATACACAGGGATGGGTTGCCTCACCTCTTTCGCTCTAAAAGCATGGGTTATCAAGATACCTGAGAGCAAACAGTTACTGCCTTGCTGAATGCTATCACATGATGCAGACAGTGAATTCATCATTTTTTTCCTTTGAAGGAGTGAATTCATCTCATCGTTTTCTTGTCTACATACTGCTACTACAGGAAAGCCATTCCGCCTTACATACCATTCACCAAGGCCTAGTATTTAGCACATTCAGCAGTAACAGGCACCCTACTGAAATGAACAGCACAAGAACCGTTTACCAGATGACACAAAACACTAAGAAGAAAATGGAAGCAAGTCGACAAGTAGACAAATTTATACAGATCAATGATCTGCAGTCAATTAGTAAAATTGACAGAACATCGAAAGGTTGCACTACAAGATTACAAGCACAAGTAGTTATGAACTGGACAGTAATTCAGAATTTATAACTCAAACCTGATCTCAACATAAGAAAATGGATAGAGGGTATTTACATCTGAACTTGCTCACGGTACAACATTCTTCCGTTTGTGGCTGCTGCAACAACTAATTATGTGCATCCTTGGTAACAAGACTCATTGATCTCAAGCAGAAACTGGTGCTCAACCTCTGAAACAGGGCAGTATTACCACAAGCAGATGCTTGAAATCCGTAGAGGATGCAAATACATTGGAAGCAGATTTACGTCCCTACAACAACAATATTAGGACACTCAAAACATACCATTTGATCATTCGAACGAGATAGCACACTTCTCCTTGGCCAAAAATATCAAAAGCTAAGGCCATCTGATCTTCTTCAAGATTAACTGCACACTAAAGTCACTCAAACTTCACACAGATGCTCTTATTTACAGCAGAACCTAATTGCCCAATCCTCCGTTAATATTCTGTCCTCACAGGCCGAAACACGAAGCTCCTAGCCTTGGAGGAGCATAGCAAGGTTGCTAAAGACACATAGAAGCTAGTCATCGTGCTGATACAGAATGCGCCAAGGGAGACCCATCCATTCTCTCCATGCCAGTCACCGAGCCAACCATGACGATTGCTTCCTGCCATTTTTCCTTCTGGCAACCTTGCATCCGCAGTGCACCCTTCCCCACTGCATATCCCCGGGTTTCCTGCCAATGCTCCTGGAAACTTCCGCAACCCATCAGTTGTTGGCAAAGACCCAGATAGGCTATTGTAGGAGAGGTTAAGCACCTCAAGCTCTGTCATGGCAGCAATCCCAGGAGGCACCTCCCCTGACAGACCATTATGCGAGAAGTCAAGTGTCCGCAGTCTCCCCATCCCCCCAAGCCCTGCAGGGATCTGCCCAGCCAAGTAATTACAAGAGAGGTTCAAATACTCCAATCCCTTCATCGCAACCAACCCTTCTGGTATCTCCCCACAGAGCTCATTCCTTGATAGATCTATCCCAGGAGCTGCCCGAAGATCATACCCCAGCTCTAGCTGCCGGCCTGTCGTGTCCACGGACGCTGACTCAAACAATTGAGGTGGAATCATACCATCTGATGGAATCCCCTGACCACCTCCGCCGCCACTAAGCACTGCACTGGCATTGAACCCACCATCAGGGATGAAACCAACAAACCTATTGCCGGACAAATCAAGCCACTGGAGCACTGGGAAGGAGAACATCCAATCCGGTAGTTGGCCGGAGAGCTGGTTACCAGCCAGCGAGAGGAACCTCAGGCTCTGCCATTTGGCCACAGCACCACTGAGCTCCCCCGTGATCTCGTTTCCCGACAAGTTCACCACCTCCAGAGACCGGCACCCAGCCAGCGGCAGCGGAATCTCGCCAGATATCCGGTTGTTTGACAAATCTAGCACCTTCAAACTATCAAGCGCATCCAGCTCTGGCCGCAGCGCCCCAGAGAGGCGGTTTCCCCCCAGCCGCAGGTACAAAAGCTGGAAGCAGCCTGCAAGCCCGGCAGGCACTACACCGGACAGCCGGTTATGCGACAAATCCAGCGCCTGCAAGTATGTCAGGTTCCCAATCCCGGGGGGAATCTCCCCGGACAGCTGATTGTCCGCAAGAAACAGCCCCTGCAGGCTCCGAATCGCGGTGACCCCGGCGGGGATCTCTCCGGAGAAGCGGTTGTGGGAGAGGTCGAGGAGGAGGAGGCCGGAGGCGTCGGGGTCGGCAACGATTCGCGGGGGGACGGCGCCGGAAAGCGCGTTGCGGGAGAGGTCGAGGGCGGCGAGGCGCGCCGGGAAGGAGAGCCGCGGGGAGAGCGGGAAGCGGAGGGAGTTCCCGGAGAGGTTCAGGCTGCGGAGGACCGGGAGGGAGGCGGGGAGGCAGGTGGGGACGGCCCCGGAGAGCGCGTTGCGGGAGAGGTCGAGGTCGACGAGCGAGCGCGGGAGGGAGCATGGGATCTCGCCGGAGAGCGCGTTAGCGGAGAGGTCGAGCGCTTGAAGGCGGCGGAGGAGGGCGAGCGGCGGGGCCGGGAGCGGGCCAGAGAGGTTGAGGCCCGGGAGGGCGAGCGCGGCGACGGAGGGCGGGGCGGCGGCGGTGCGCGGGTGGAGCGAGACGCCGAGCCAGGACTCCGAGACCGGGCCGCGCCAGGAGGAGAGCGCCACGCGGGAGGGCGGAGACAGGGACGCGCGGAAGGCGAGGAGCGCCCCGCGGTCGGAGGCGGTGGGGGCCGCGGGGCGCAGCGACGAGACGAGGAGAAGCAGGAAGAGTAGGTGGGGGAGAGGAACGGTCGGCATGGTGGTGGTGGTGGTGGCCGGCGTGGGGTTTGGCTGGTTGGTTAGGGTTTTGCGGGGTTTGGGCGCGGCCGGCGTGAGAGGTGGGGAGTGTGAGAATAAGTGGAGTGGAAGCAAGGCAGGCGCCGTGTGGGCGTGCGGTTCTTTTGGGAAGGAACTTCTCTGGGTCAGTCCTCTTTTCCTCTCAATGGGGACTGCCTCAGATGTCTTCCACGTGGTCTGGCACAAATCTCCGTGCAGGGCTCCCTCCCTCCCCTTTTCACCAGAAAGCTTCACGCGCAGCGCCCAAATCAACAGAGAATGGCGGAGAAAGGAAGAGGAGAGGCGGGCCGGGCCATGGCGAGCTCGCGGCCGGGCGGCGGCGGCTGCGTCGCCGGGGACGAGGCGATCTGGAGGAAGCTCCGGGAGGCCGGCTTCGCAAGGTACAGAGCGTGCCCGCGGCGACGTGCTCGGCGGCGCCGGCGGTGTCCAAGCGCGCTGCCCCAGGCAGAGCCTCCTCCTCCTCCTACTGGTGCTGCTCCCTCCGCGCCCGCGACGCCGCCCTCTTCCAGCTCCGCTCCCGCCCCGGCATCGACGCCGCCCAGGCCTCCGCCGCACTCACCACCATCGCCAGGTACCACCACACCAGCGTCGCCCCCTGCTTGGCGCCTGCCTCGCCGGCCCCCACGTCTACATCGCCTACGAGCTCCCGCCCGGCCCCGGTGCCGCCACGCTTGCCGCCTGCCTCCGCAACCCGCGCAACCCCAGCTTCACTGTCCTCCGCACCTGGCTCTCCCGCGTCCAGGTCGCCGCCGACGTCGCCCAGGGCCTCGAGTACATCCACCACCACGCGGCCGCCGCCCACGGCCGCGTCTCTTCATCCACCGTGCTCGTCTCCGACCCAGGCCTCCGCGCGCGGTTCACCCACTTTGGCGCGGCCCAATTCGCCGCCGCCGACGCCACTGCCCAGGAGGATTCGCGGGAGGCGGCAGACGTGTACGCCTTTGGGGTGCTGCTACTGGAGCTGCTCTCCGGGGAGGAGGCGGCCAGGTACCGGTTGGAAAGGGGGAGCAAGGAGCTGGTGCGGGTGACGGTGGTGGAGACGGCGGAGGAGGCGGCGAGGAGCGGGCGGTTGAGGAGCTGGGTGGATAGGAGGCCGGTGCCGTCGAGCATGTCGCCGTGGGCACACTCCGTACCTTGCGAAGCTGGCCTCCCGGAGCTTCCTACAGATCGCCTCGTCCCCGGCGACGCAGCCGCCGCCGGCCGGCCGCGAGCTCGCCATGGCCCGGCCCGCCTCTCCTCTTCCTTTCTCCGCCATTCTCTGTTGATTTGGGCGCTGCGCGTGAAGCTTTCTGGTGAAAAGGGGAGGGAGGGAGCCCTGCACGGAGATTTGTGCCAGACCACGTGAAAGACATCTGAGGCAGTCCCCATTGAGAGGAAAAGGGGACTGACCTAGAGAAGTTCCTTCCGTTCTTTTGGGGCAGGAAGGTGGCAACGGCGGAGGAATCTGGCCACTGGGTGGTTTTCCCGAGCCGGAGTGGACGGATGGCGGCGACACGGCCGCGGGCCGCCGGGGAGGGTGAACCGTCGATCGGCCGATGGGCAATGGCTTTGTGATGCTAGAGAATCCTTGCACTGAGTTTATCTTGTGTTCTGTCTAGCTTTTGTTAATTTAATAGCTTTTAAAACACCTCTTTTCAGAAAGTACGTTATGGAAATAGAATCTTGAACCCACATGTATGCGGCTTTTTAAGAGTGAAGCACATTTTAATTTTCGAGTAATAATGAAAAATGTTCGTGCTAGCGAGCGGATGCCCTCCCTACTCCTAAGCCTAGCTTACGAGGACGCTTTCGCGTGGACACTCCGCTCGTAGTATTCCACAACAAAAGCGATACAGCGAGGCCACATATGGGCCGCTCGTGGCCGACTTGATGGGCCATAGGCCCCAATGTTAGGTCATAAGATAGAATCTGGGAACCTACATGTTTGCGGCTTTTTGTGAAACGTGTTTTTATCATTATCATTACTATTATAAAAGAATGAGTTGATAGTTGCATGTCTATTTTTTTCTAACCGCTCTATTCTCTCAAGTTCTCACCATTCTCCATTTTCCAACCGATCAGAGAAACTTTCTTCTATGATATAATTTTCTATACGTTCAATAAATTCTGTTACAATGCACGGTTAGGTAACTAGTTTTCAAGTAACAATGAGAAACGTTCGTGCTAGCGAGCGGACGTCCTCCTAACTCGTAGCTCCTATGCCTGGCTAAGAAGACACATCCGTGAGAGGCTGGACATTCTGCTTGTAGTATTTAAAAAACACAGCGGGGCATATATAGGCCGTTCGTGGCTGATCTGATGGGCCTATAGGGCCCCAATGTTAGTTCACAACTTCGGCACGCGCGCAGAGAAGCTGCGTTAGCTGAGAAGTAAGATGGGCTAAGATCAGGCCCAAAACGGGGCCCTTTTGATTTGTAAGGCAGCGAGGGCCGTATATGCACGGGAGCATAGAAGCTCAAACCAATAAGCTGAAACATTCCATGATGCGGCCTGCTCTTCTTTTCTTGTTCTCTCCTCAGCATTACCGAATTTACCTGACGGCCTAGTAAAGTTGTAGATAACCGGACCGGGCACAAAAACTATTTCCCTTTTTCGACGACGTGCAAACTCGATCGGAGCGCAATGTGCCAATGTCTGTGGAATCTCCACTGTGCAATTGTCTAGTGACATCACCATAGCATCCCGAATGCCTTTCTTCGATCCTCAGCTACGTGCAGAATAGATCAACCGACTTGTACTACCATTGAACTGTGACTTCTGCATGCGAATGAAGTAGTACAGCTGATGTACTTCTGGCAACCATCGATCAACTAGTGAACAGCAAAACCGCAACAAGTAGTACTACACGTCGGTACGCTTGTGACTCACGCGACGATGCTTACTGTTTCTTCGTTCCTCGGGCACGCAATGTTCCGGTTTCTTTAAGATTGTTTGGTGATCCTATTCCTACGCACGTAGACGTGACTGCGCGGACCATATTTCTATAATAATGGTGGTCCTCGTGACCCTTGCAGTCTTCAACCTCTAGTCGTCGTCGACGCCCATCTCTCGCCGACATCCGTAAGTCGCTTTCGACGTCGCGACCAGCTGCTGGCCACGCCGAACTCGATCGAGCGGACCCAAACCGGCCCGCCGGCACGAGAGAAACATACGTTTTCCCGAAGCACATCCACGTACACCGGCCGCGCGCGTCGTCGTCGTCGGCGAGTCATGCATAGGCGCATAAGCGCCGTGTCGTAGCCGGCCGGCGGCGCGCCTGTTTAAGCGAAATTACGGCAGTTTTGGTACGTCACGACGGGATAAAAGTATCGGATGCGCGTCGTCGTCGGCAAGCCGTGCATACCGCTCACCGCATAGGCGCGTACGCGCCGCGCCGTGCCGTGGCCAGACGCCGGCGGCGCGCGCGCCTGTTGTTTAAGCGAAATTAAGGCAGTTTTGGTACGTCACGAGGGGATAGAAGTGTCGGGCAACTTGGCGATAAACTACGTCGTTTGTGGGCGCACCCCGGCCGGGCATCTTTCAGCTGGAGGGAACGCATGCGCATGCAGGGAGATCTAAGACTTGGACCAAATCTTTTCTCTTTTTTACTACTCTACTATCTACTACTAATATAAAATGAGAATTTATCTGTTCATACATACACCCCTCCTCTGGCCCACACACTAATGAGTGGGCTATGATATCAATGCCCCTCTTTCTCTACTATCACAATTCTCGCATGCCTCAGTAGTCAGCACTATCTCCAACCACCATCTCCTATCAAATCCTAAACTGCCTTCATCAACTTTTCACCACCCCTTCCATATTCAAAGACAAGCCACAACTTTCTCCCTCTCCTTCCAATCCCAATCTCCACAACCGCTTACATGCATTCCCCGCCTTAGATCCGCCGCCGCCCAGAGAACCAGTTGTGCATGGCCTCCAATACCGACTTCCTGATGCTTGCCACCATGCCCACACAACCAACATCGACCAGCATGGCCCTCACCACTCACTGCTCCCTAATCGCAGCCCGCACCACTCACTGCAAGTTGGGCGGTGGGTTCTCCTCATTGAAGGCAGAGGACCGCATTGTGGAGGAGTAGGGCGGGCGGTCAAGGTCACGGAATGGGTCATCGGCGGTGGCCTAGGACTCAGAGGCAGATCTCAGCCTAGGCAACGCCACAAGGGAGCAACAGGCCAATGGGGCACCAGCCACCAGGGAAGCCCAAAGCTGGGCAGCCGCGACAAAAAGCCAGGGAGGGAGAGGTGGGACCGTGGGAGCAAAGAAGGGGGAGGACGGAGACACAGAGGACGAGACCTAGATCTGCTGATCTGGGGAGGGGAGAGAGAGGCTGGTCGAGTCATCGAGAGGAGGGAAAGTTGGAGAGCAGTAGTTAGCAGATGAGACTAGGACAGAGAGGAGAAGAGGAAGCTGAGGAGGTGAGGCTAGTGAGCTAATGAGGGGACGACAACACAAGATCTGGGATTATTGGGTCCTATAGAGAGAATGAAGAGAGAGAAAGACGGGATTGGATTGCTCTGATTCTTGGATTCAATGCGATGCGGAGATTGTGGAGGAAGAAGATGTTGGTGAAGGGAGGAGAAGCGGAAGAGGAAGAGGAAAAGGAAGGAGGTTGTGGATGCGGCCGTGGCTGCAAGGCAATGATGTCTACTTGACAACAGCGAAGCCCTTTTATTATTTATATTTTGTTTCTTTTTATTTCTTTTTCAGAATTAATTATTGATGATTCTGTGAGCAGCAAAAGACACTACAACAAAATTGGCCATTTGTGACGAAATTCTTTATGATAGAAAGCAAAAATGTCATGTATAGTGGATTATTGGTGAGGATCCTAATGATTTCGTCATTAAGCTGGAGTAGGGTAGGTTTGGTAGTTATTTTTGTGATGATTGATAATTTTTGTCATAAAAATACAACAATTATGATGGCAACATATGTTCATCATTGAATGTATACCTATTTATGACAATTTGAATATGTTTCGTCACCTGAAGTTTTGGTGGACTCCCAAAATTTTGGCGGATTTTCCAAACTGCAAAAATTCCAAATCAGCCGCCTCTCAAAAAACCCTAGTTGTCATCCCCCATTCTTGGAGCCCGATTTGCTCATGCTCATACCCCATTTTTACTTCCTCTCCCTCCTCCACCTACGGCCACTGACAAGGTTGGGTGACATGTCACCGCAACCTCTCACCACCGTTGTCTCATCCCTCTCACTCTCCACCATGCCTCCACACCGTAGCATCGCTGCCACCTACCTTCTCCTCTACTACCTCCCTCCTCCACTCCCCATACCGCTTGGGCTGTTCAATTTATACTTGCTGTGGCCGCTTGCTCGCCGATCTTCCCCACTGCGAAGCTTCTACAAACCCCATTGGCCACGGCGAACGTGCATCACATAGCTCCCAGCTTTCCCCATTCCTGTCATGCAATGTAGGCGCCAGCCGCCTACTATGACGCCAAACTCCACCTGCTGTTGTTTTCACCTCAAGGTACAACATATTCCCACCCCCAAACCATAAAAAATTGATCTGTTTCACGGTGCTATGATATACGGCCTCCATTGCTCCAGACATGCAAATGAACGCCAAGAGGGGTTAATTACCATGAGAGAGAGAGCCAGGTTTTGGACTCATGCTACTCAGTGGTTACTTAGCTCGAGACCCGTAGCAGCGAATCGGTTTGGTAGAGAAGCGCATGGCTCCGTACCTTGCCTTTTTTTCTCTTCTGAATCTATGGTGAGCTCTGTCATTTGTGGCTTCATTTGATGAATTGCCTATATTGGTGGGGCACATTGAGTTGCTTGTCAAGTATGAGGAGTGGGTTGCTCCCATTTAGCCGTCATTGATCTCGGATTGGACCTGTAGTGGTGATAAATTTTGATCTATTGGTTTCAGAAATAAGTTTTGGTCTGTGTTGGGCTATTCTTCCAATCTATGTTGGGCTCTATTTCCCTCCCTTTCTCATTACATCTCTTAATAACTGCTCATGTTAATTGCCATATGAATGGTAATTTGCACAATATGGTTTTTTTGTAAGGCAGTATGAAGATTTAAGTTTGTTCTTGTGGAAGGGTGCTGCACTGTTGTAAACAATTAATAAAAAAATCTCTTAGTTGACTAGCAGGAATGAATTTGGTTTAGTAATTAGTTTTTTGTTGTATAGGCTAGGCATTGCTCTGATTTGCTTCTTGAAATTTTAGTTTTTACACGTCTTCCAAGTCCGTTTATCATTCCAGCAGGGAGATGTTAGGTTAGGATCTTTGTAGATAAGAATTACTACTGAATAATGCAAATTTCTCCATACTATAACTTCAGAGGGCATTATTATCTTTCCATCAAGCTATGGGCCATGACATGCACTGATCCAAAGTGTCATTATGTCGTTGCATTATTTTGTCTCTGCCTCTTTTACATTGTCATTATGTTTTAGTATGATAGAAGCACCAATCTTTTGCTCAATATCTCTGAACAAACAGTACACTATGTTCTTTCTTTCCATAGTGCTAAGCTTGTGGACCCTGCTCTTGCCTCTGGGAAAATTTATGAATGAGAGAGGTTCAAGTATAACAAGAATATTTGATAAAGGTACTATGCAGTTCAATCATGTTTTGCACAGTACTAATGCTATGATCACTACAACTTACTTTTCTTTTGAGATAAATACCAGATTTTGCAGATAGATATTTTTTGCAATTGGAATTTAGCATTTTCATATGTCTTTTCCCTTTGTCTTCATTTCCTTTCACTGCATAAAGTCTAAAAATTTGGGAGTTAAGTATAACTACAACCTCAAATGTCAAACCTGTTGTGCAACCTAAATCTAAAACCTAGAATATAAATATGAGTATAACTTGAAACCTTGAACATGAAGATAACTTAAACCTAAATCTATAACCTAACATTTGCTTAGTATTCGCACAATCATTTAATACTCTTGTTGTGCTTCTTTTGTCGTAACTCACAAATCTTGAGGTAACTTCTATTGTTCCGTTAATTCACAAAAGCATAGATGTTCTACAACTATTTCTTTTCTTTTTGTAATTTGTTTTTCATTTCATGTAGGCATATGTGAACATGATTGCACTCACTTTTGGTTAACACAAAATATTAACCTTCTAACCACTATGTTTTTATTTTTTTTCAGGGTTAGAAAGACGTTGAGGAACCTAATTTTATTGTTGATGACAATTTCATATTTTTTTGAATTTTCTTTGTCAATTTATGGATGCTAAAATTTTTTGATTTGGTTAGAGATTGTGTATTGGTGCATGGATGGAAGTATGTGTATGAACACATTTTTGTGAATGTCAATACATAATCTACCGCTATTAAAGCCGGGGGAAACGCCGCGCGGACGCTCGCCCACGTCACCCCGCCCGCGCGCTCCGGCCGGCGCGTGGCGGGGGATTTTTCGTACGGCCGGGGAGGCAATTTCCCTGTGTTTTCCGAAAATTACGTAAAGGTCCTTTTTCCTTGCGGAAAGGTCCCTGCCAATTTTGTTTTTTAAAAAATATACATTGAAAAGTGTCCCATTGAAGCTTTTATACGATGCCTTTTGGATATATTTCTATGACGACTTTTCATTATGAGATATAACATAATATTCTAGTATTAATTATGTGCATGTATACCTCTAATGATTTTTGTGTTTTGTCACAAATTTCATTGCAGGCGGAGGTAACCAACTTAATTGTTACAAACAAGAATGAGTGACAATTTTATTTGTCACAAAATGAATTTATTCACGACATTAAATTGTGTCATTAATCGAGTTGTCCAGCTGGGCAGCTCGGCCACCATCTTTGTGACGATACGCAAAAATTTTGTCATAACATACTTTTTGTGATGCACATTACATGGCGACCAAGATAACGCAAAAATTTTGTCACATATTATTTTTTATGAGAACAATGCAACATTTCTTGATGTTTTGGCTTCATCACAAAATGTCAAATTTTGATGTAGTGATAAAATCTCTAACTGGATCTAGACATTTTGGCAATGACATGCTTTGAGGTTGGTGGTGGAAATCATGATATATATCATTCTCTTTTAGTACTCTGCTGTAAACAATGAGCACCTTACTGGTTAAGGAATAACTTCTGTGAAAATGCTGTGCTTTTTACCGTGCACCTGAGTTGATTCCCGGCGAAGGTGCTATCAAGGTTCTTTTGCAGCACTAGTACAGGCTACAGGATACTACGTACATCGTTGTGGTCTATTATCTCAACAACAGCAGGATGCATCGATCGTCAGAAGAATCGAGTGGTGGGCGTGTGGAGAACGCAATGCCGGCTCCGCCGGTTTGAGATGGCGATACCTTAGGCAAATGTGTCAAGCTTCAAAGAAAAAAGTTTAAAACCTAGTGCTCCATAAACTTTGCTATTTGTAAATCAAACAATTTTGCTATTTGTAAGCTACATGCTTTTCTTGTTAGCCCTAGCTAAGTCGAATTTTCTGACATTTGGGTTTGTTTTGATATATGTATGTCTGATTTTTTAAAAATATATTATGTGCGTCTGATTCTGATTTTGATCCAATGATAAAAAATGTAACATATATCTAAGAAGAAAGCATAAGTTAGCATATAAAGCTCCTAACCATTTATTTAAACAATGAACTTGAGCTACTTATCCAAGAAAAATATTAAACAATAATCTCTATTCGTGGACCAAATCGGACGACATCGGCAGAAGACCAATCCATTAATGAACACAATCTTTTCCAGCTCAGCTCGGTCAGCCCTGGCCTTATATATCCCGCCCGATCGACCGGCAAAACACCGCATTTGAACTTCTAGGAATCCTAGATTTGCAACGACAGATTAAGCAATCCTTTGTCCAGCATCCAAAACCGAGTAGCACCAAGAGGCAAGAAAAAGGTCATGTCCTTTTGGACTACAATTAATAGTTTTTTTACTATACTTTTTAAGACGGTAGCAGATGAAAGAGATGCTAACGTGAATAGCATATATACCGATGGACCTGGGAAATCATTTAGAGAAACGGTTTCGAGAAGCCACCTTACTTGTTTCAGCTTTTGAAGAAGCTGAAGCCAAAACCCACTCCAAAAACCTAAAAAAAGGACCAAAGAGTTGCTGGACAGCGAAGCAAGCAATCGACCACATTTCCTATTTGAGCCTTGCCTCCAGTTAGGGCTGTAAAAAAACCTTGAGGCTCGCAGCTACCTGAGCTTGACTGAAGCTCCAATGACCAAGCTCGAGCTTGATCCCGAGCTGCGAGCCTCAAGCTTTTTTTACAGCCCACATACATACTAACTCTTGCCGAGCTTAGCTTTTCTATTGTTAAAAATTAGTGTATGTTGAATTATTTTTTACTGTTTTCGAGTTTACTCGAGCCGAACTTGAGCTTGAGTTTTTCTTATTATTAAAAATTAGTGTATATTAAATTATTTTAACTGTAATCAAGCTTATTCGAGCCGAGCTCAAGCTTGAGTCAAGCTCCAGGCTCAGACTCCAACTCATGCTCGCTCAAGCTCAACTCGATCTTCTACCGAGCTTGAGCTTGAAGGGCTAGACTTGCTCAAACTCGAATCGTTTACAACCTACCTCCAGCGATATTTGAAACCGGAAGAAGATGCCCCCATCAGTCTCCACTTGCAGCACCCACGCTAGCTAAGCCCGACCCAGTTAGTCCCCGCGACGCCACGAGAACCAATCACGGGCTCTTCCTCGACTCCCCTTTCCTTCATTTTTTGCCACTCCCTCCCACTTGCACCACTCCCCCATAGGCCACAATTTTACACAAAAACACACGCCCAAATCGAAAACCCCATGCCATGCCGGCCGTTGCGCATCCGACCATGCCGCAGCTCGGCGCCTCGCGCCGAAAGGGGTCTTGTTAGTTCATGAGGAGGTTCTTGCCGGCAGGAGGCGGCGGTGAGCCCTCCTCATCCTCATCATCTGCACGGGAAGCGCGCGGGCAACAAGGCTACTACTGCCACGCGGTTTGGAGGAGGCAAAATCTCGCTGGGGCATGGGCGCGACCTCCATAAGACCATAATCAGTTCCATAGCTGTGGTGGCAAGGCGGAGATGAAGGACGGAGCGGATATGCTGGACAGGCACAGTAGCTCGCCGGCGGGGTTCTTCTCCAACCTCATGGTGGCGAACAACGGTAAGAGCTACCTAGCTGGTTGATTACCCCTGATTTCGTGTAGTTTATTTGCCAAATGCCCTCTAAGGGCGTCTCCAACAGCTGGCTATTTAGTTAGCTAGATCTGATGTGGCAAGGAAAAAGTAAGAGAGAGAGTAGTCACTAGCGACGAGCAAATAGCTGATCTATTTCACGTAGTCTAAGAACATGAGAGAGGAGCATGTGGGTCCAACAGTATAAAATAGTCTTTGCTTTTGTCTCTCACCTCCACGTCAGCTGACTATATAGCTAGTACTAGCTATTACCATTGCGGACGCCCTAATTTTTACAACAGAAGAAGTAACTTCCTACTGTGTGTAATTTGGTAAGGCTTAGAGCACGCTTTTTTCTGTCGTGAATATTATCTCTGTCATGGAAAAGAACCTAAAAATGGGTAATGAAGACATCATATCGCTCATTTTTGTTTGAGAGTGCCTAGTAATTATCTGGATATTTTCTTTCAAAAAATAATCTAAATTTTGTGATGCTTAGATTAAAATCCAAAATCTTTCATCCTTTCCTCTTTACTATATAACCTCTAACCCTATCCCGGCCCTGCCGCCTCTCACCCCGCGCCCTACGCGCTGCCTCCTCCTCGTCGCCGGCGCTGTCCCCTCCTCCACCACTCGCGGTTGGCAGCGCCCCCGCCGCCTCGCCAAGCCGCCCCCTTCCCATCCCCGCTGTGCCACCCTAGCCCAACCTAATAGTTAGTGCCTTTCATCGTTGCCGTCCTCCGGCACCACCCACCACCCTCCTTCCCCACCCGTCGCCTCCACCACCGCCCACCACCGGTCCACTGCCCCTTGGCCTTGCTCTATGCTTAAGGGAAACGGTGAACTTTAGACGGGGGGGGGGGGGGATTCTCTCCTTAGGCTCACCGGCGAGGAGGAAGAATAGGTCGCCGGAGAAGAGGAAGAAGGCATCGCCGGAGAGGAGGAAGAAGGTGGAGGTGACGGCGTATGAATCTTTGCGCACATATAAAAGTAAGAAATTTAAATGATTATTTAAAAGAAAATATCCGAGTGATGTTGGGCTAGCGATTTTTTTTCGCGCTTTCTTCTGTGGAATAAAGCAGCACTGTTTTTCCTGGGGGCGCCGGCCGCAAAGGAAATCTAGTGCAGCTCCACTAGCTGATCACTACTTAATTGTTGCAACTTGCGCCGTGCGCATGGAGTGGACTGCGCAACTTTACGAATTTTTTGTACGGATAATCCATTTTTTAATCGAAATTACAGAAATATACCCGCGGGAAATTTTTTTACAGAAATAGGCTCCAGTCGCCTAATGGTTGGGCGACTGGAGCCTTTCGCCCAACCAGACAGCGACACAATATAAGTCGCTGCACAGTAGAGCGACTGCATTAAATCGCTCTTCCGTATGGCGACTGGCATGCAGTCGCCATCCCGTTAGGCGACTGGCATGCAGTCGCCATACGGTAGAGCGACTGCAGGTAGCCCCCGTGATTGTTATAGAATTTGTGAATTTTGTAACGTTGAACCGGTAAAAAATACGGTGAAGTTGTAATAAAAGTTTATGTTCATTGTATATTGTAGGTGTGTAAAAAAATTTTAAAATTTTTTTTTTATGAAAGATTGAGTAGAGAACGATCGATACATACACTGTTAAGTGAGATAGTTTATATGCGGAAAGAGATGATAGACTTATGTAAATTTAAATAAACTTCATAATATAACTGTGAGTAACATGGTGCATGTTTTTTCATTACATTCATAATATGCAGCACGCCTCACTGGTCACCCTGCTGTGCCCCGTCACCGCGCCCGCGTCCTCCCATACGGCCTCGCTTGGCCCTCCTCCGGCGCAACGGATTAGGACGATCCGAAAAGGTAAAACGAGGAGGAGGGTGTCTATCCCGCCCCTGCGCTGGTGGAGTCAGCTGCACCTCTGGCTGTGTAATCTCCGGAGCACCGGGGAGGGCACTGGCAGAAAGAACCTGCGGTGCGACGTCGGGCGACGGCGCGAAAAACTGGTCCACATCCTCCTGCCCTAGGGAGACGCCGTGCTCGTAAGTACCTGCAATATTAATATCGTTAGTGCGTTGCATGTCGTCTTCGGATAAACACGGTATAACTATGCGTACCCGTAGCTGGCGCCATGTAGGAGGCGTACATTCCCTGCGTGGAGAAGACAGGGGCCTGCGTAGGAGGCGTGAAGTGAACCGGTGTAGGAGGCCCTGCCCAGGCTGAACCCCCTGGCTGCTCCGGGTGAGGTGGTGGAGGACGTGTCCATGTAGGTGCACCAGAGTAGTGCCACGCTGGTGGGGGTGGCACTGGTGGGGGTGGCACTGGTGGACGAGGAGTCGTAGCGGTGGGCGTGGAGACCGCCGGTAGCCTCGTGCAGGACAGTAGGCTAACGATACGTCTACACCCCTCGTGCACCCGACGCGCAAAGCTGACACCCTCCTCATGGGTCAGATGCGCACCACTGGCGACCCTCTCCAGTAGTGTGCCGGAGTCGGCCCATAGGGCAGAACCGACGTCAGCCTGGACACAAAGACATGAAATGGTCGATTATTGAAACGACATTACCATTTGGGAATCTTTGAAATGACATGTAACGTACCGCGATGTGAGCGTCGTGCGCGAAGTGCGCGGGGTACGTGTCCGTCGGAGCGGCGACGTGTGTGGCAGGCGGGTCTACCACATATACCAGCCTGGTACGGGTCTGCGGCTGGTACCAGCGCAGGTACTCCGCGTACTCCCTGCTGTCGTACGGGCGGTCCTCCTCCACGCGGTCGTCGAGCGCACCCTGCCACTGCTCGACCCAGGGCTGCATCTTCAACGACCAGTCCGTGCCTCTTTTCACCCCCTTCGCGCTGTGCCTGCGTATAAAACCATTACATAATGTGAGATACCTGCGTATAGTAGTACGTATGTACATATTTACCACAAACAATCACTCACCCGTGCACGTGCCGCGGAAGCGATGGTCCGTCTGGTACAGGAACTGGCTGCCGTAGCCCGAACTGCCGCATCACCCGCTGGGGTGCGTAGTCCTCCACGTAGATGAGGTACACGAGCTTCCGGCGGGTGAGCCAGAAAGCCCGGTCACGCCAGCAAAGTGAGGAAAGACCGGCAGGAGCACGGGCCTGCACTGCCGTATCATCGTACGGCACCCAACGCACGTCGTCGGCTGTGATGCGGTCGAGCTGCTCCACAAAGACCCGGTACGCCCGCGTGACCTGCACGTGCGCGAACTGTACCTGCAAGAAAGACAAGTTGTTTAGAATGACGATCGTGAATAAGAAAGAAATAGTTGACTGTGATACTACTTACTCGACGACGGCACCAGATAGAACCCATCGTCGGCCGGTCGATGTCTCCCCCTGGATACATCTCGGGCCCGAACGGACCCATGTCGTCTAGCAAAGGTCGTCCGACGCGTAAGCGCTCGAACGACCACAACTGCAGTAGCAGGGGACAGCCCGTGAGGATCGAGTTCGCCTTGATCCTCGTGCACGCATCGCACAGCCCGCGGTACGTCGCGGCAAGTACGGCCGATCCCCAGCTGACCTGGTGGGGCTCGCCGTCAGCGATCGCCCTCGCATAAGCGATAAGGCGCGCATCCACCGAGTTGCCGTGGCTGGTGGTGAAAAGCACCCAACCAAACAGCCACAGCACGTACGCCTCCAGGTGCCGCGAGACCTGGTGATCGTCGGCCTGCGGAACCATGCGCTCCACCTGAATGCAAAAAAGTTGTTATTAGTACGTAATACCACAAATAAGAGCTTCGAAGATACGATCGATTTTATATACCACGTACCTGGTACTGTCTGAGCCACCTCAGTGTCGGCCCATGGGTCTGCGCCTCTCCGAACACGTGGTGGTCAGCGGCCGGTGGAACGACACCCTCGAATCTGCCGAGCAGGTCAGCGCGCCAGTGGGCCGGGGCCTCCGGTAGGAAGGCAGCGTCTCCCGCGATCGGAAGCCCAAGGAGCAGGGACACATCCTGCAAGGTCGGCGTCATCTCCCCGAATGGGAGGTGGAAAGTGTGCGTCTCGGGTCGCCAGCGGTCCACCAAAGCCGTCAGCAGGGAACGGTCGAACGGAAAGCGTCGTGATCGCTCCCCGCCCGCCTCGTCCCCGCCGGCCTCGTCCCCGCCCTCGTCCCCGCCAGCGGCTCCATCCTCGTCCGTGGCCTGCACCATCCGGGCAAGAGGGAGTAGCCCGGCATCCCGCAGCCTGCAAACAAAGTGAAGGTCAGCTCGGAACGAACTTACGGTCGATCTTCCGTTGGAGTAGTGCAAACCTGGCAGTCCAACGAGGGTCGAGTCCCCAGGCCACGCGAGGTGTGCGCGTCCGGACCACTCCCAGCAGAGGCGGCTCGTCCGTGCTCCCCGGTGCCGGGACTAGACGGGAAGCGCGATGAGAGCGGTCCACGTGCTCGTCCAACAGCGCGAACCGCCACTCCGAGTCACGTCCAGCACGAGTCATACCTGCAAAATTTGTACAATAATTTCTACATTACATTTTCTACATCTAAATTTCAACACTAAATTTTCTACATCTAAATTTGTACAATAATTGCAACATTAATTTTTCTACATGTACATTTAAATACTATATTTTGTACAATAATGCATTATAAATGGTATACAAATTTTATAAACTAAATTTTGTAAACTACATTTCTATACTATATTTACTAAACATAATTTGAAAATTAAATTTGTAAACTAAACTTTTAAACTACATTTTCTAAACTAAATTTCTACACTACATTTTCTAAACTACATTTTCTAAACTACATTTCTAAACTACATTTCTAAACTAATTTTTCTACACTACATTTTGTAAACTATATTTCTAAACTAATTTTCTACACTACATTTTCTAAACTAATTGTCTAAACTATATTTCTAAACTAATTTTCTACACTATATTTCTAAACTAATTTTCTACACTAATTTTCTAAACTAATTTTCGACACTAAATTTTCTAAACTATATTTCTACACTAATTTTCTACACTACATTTTCTAAACTAAATTTCTACACTACATTTTCTACACTAAATTTTCGAAACTAATTTTCTACACTAACAAAAAAATTACCTGAAAAACACGCACTACTTCTCCTCTTCTCCTCCTCTTCTCCTTCTCTTCTCCTCCTCTCCTTCTCCTTCTCTGCGCTGGCCGAATGCAAGAAGTGGCGAGGCGAGCGTCGCCGAGCGCGGCGCCGAGCGCGGCCTTATATCCCACCTTCAGTCGCCCAACCGTTGGGCGACTGCATGGAAGTCGCCCAACCGTTGGGCGACTGCAATGAATCGCCCAACAGTTGGTAGACTCTCCAGCTGTCGCGGTCTGGTTGGGCGAAAGGCTCCAGTCGCCCAACCATTAGGCGACTGGAGCCTATTTCTGTAAAAAATTTTCCCGCGGGTATATTTCTGTAATTTCGATTAAAAAACGGATTATCCGTACAAAAAATTCGCAACTTTACCACCTGCCGGTTTTGGTTAAAGTACAGTGTGTACATATGCGGCGTTTTGCTACGTGAATTGCCGTAAAGAGCATGCATCTTGTACATTTTCAACTCGTCCTAGTTACTTCTTTTGAACAAACATGATGTCTTTTTGCGCCTCATAAGGTGGTAATTGTATTAGGGATATTTACTTATCCGGCATAAAATTATACATCCTTTCTATTTAAATTTAAAACCTGCATTAAGTTTCGAACTTATCATATAGGTTATGTTGTTAGCACAAATTAACAAATTTACCCATACAATTATACGGCTATATATTATGATAAAGTTGTCTTTAGTATATAACTCTACCGACTATAATTAAAATATAATTGTATTTATTATACAACTCTAATATACATATATGATTAATCTGCACGTTATAATCTGGCCCACCAAAATAAGTGGTAGAGATGCTTCTCTTTTTACCAATTCATGTGAGAATTTATAGGATTTTTTGAGGATTATTGTTAGATTTTTTGCTCTCAAAACAAAGTAGGTGTCTTAAATCTCACTAATTATTTTTATTTATATAGATTTTGTGAAAATATACAGGTTTTTCTCAATTGTCTAGTGCATATATTAATTTGACTTTTGGATATATCCGCATTAGTAACTGGCTAGGAGGGAATGCAAAACAGCTTTTTACTAGTAGGGTCTCCTTGAGAGCGAAGTGTGGGGCCTAGAGATTTTGAAAACCACACTTCTATTCTTTCTACATGTACTTTTGTATTCGTGTGTCTCTAGTTTGTCTTATCTTCTAATCCCACTTGCAATTAATTAATTTTGTGTGTTTTACCACTTGCGCCCTAAGCTGATGTGATGTCCATGGGTAACTTCCCCAGTTTGATTCAATCGTTTCAGTTGCAATGTCATTATATGTGTGCAGTCTACCCTTCATTAGAATACTTGATATAGAAGTAATAAATTTGAATATCTAGTGGAGTAATGGTTGAGGTTCTTTTGTTAATGGTTTCTTCCTTTAGTGTAGGATAAGAAAACCATCCATTTGCTGAATTTGTTCAGAGGCATCTATATATAATTAGTAGGTATCACCAACCTGCGTTTAGGCTCAACTAGGCCTACAACTATGGATTTGGCGTAGGCCGCTATGACTTATTATTTCTTAAAATCACACCAGTCAGTTAGGTTTTGAACTCAAGATTTTTAATTCTAATACTAGATTGAGTTTCATGCACCAACTAGAACATTTAAAAGCTTAAGATGTTGAGAAAAAGTGGATATTATACTCATACTTCAACAATTTCATACAAATGTTTCCTATCTATACTTAATAGTATATTGGGAAAGCTTTTGTAAAGCACGTGTTAGAATAATCTCTTCAATAGTAACCACAATGTACATATTCTTAAATTTTCCTTGCAAAAAAATGTATGCTTAAATGTAGACATGGTAAAACGTCATATTTTATCTCATGATTCTTCAAAATGCTACTTTCAGAACTTGTTACTGATTGTAGAGAAGCGGTTTTTTTTTTTTTTTTGCAAGGAAGATTTTTTTGAAAGACCATTCTAGGAACTTTCCCGAAGCATACATCATCGAGAGTACCCGATTATCCATGTTATACAAAATTTAATACTTTGGTCTATGGATATAAGTACATATAGGCATAGCAATTACTTCTAGAAAAAAGGTGAAGGAAACAAATTATTAATTTGCCCAAACCAACGCATGAAGGAAAATGGCTCAAAATGGCACGAACAGGTAGCCTCAATCGCTACTAAGAATTCGGAAGGGTCATCGATGCTTTCGTTTGTATACTCTGTTTTTTCAGAGGCAAGTTGTACAGTCTAGATTCTGCTCTAGATAGGCCAAGGGTAAATTATGAGATAGCACTATGCCTAATTTTTCTAATTTATAATTTTTCTCAAACAAATAAATAAGATAGTTTTTTATTACTATTTTGAAGTGATTTATCGGAATAGTTTTTTTAAAACAGCTTATTAATTTTCTATCATTCAGCTTGTCCCAAAAACGCTCACACTAGAATAAAAATCATAATGTACAGTTAAAAAAAAATATAAACTATCATCTAAAAGAATCCACTTTACATTAGTAGATCCTAGTGCTCAAACCTTAAGCCAAGATGAGATTAATTAACTGCCACTTGGCCTAATCCAAGGCGGGACCACATTGCCGTCCACCCCACTTGGCGCGGTGGGCCCAGCGCTGTCTTCTGTCCAGGTTCAGCTGACGGCTCCACGATGACGTCATGGTCGTTCCGCTCGAAATAGAAGCCTATGCTATGCCCGCGTCCACGCCTCATGCACGTGCCGTTTCCTTCTTATTGGCGGATGACTTCATTATTCTTTATGTATGTTAAATCTGAGGAGAATAAGATTCCTTCATCCAATAGCACAACATGTCCAGTGGAGAATTGTCACTGGCACATGCGTCGATCGAGTGGTTGCATAAGAAAAAGAAGTCAAATTATTTGTAAGAGATTGGAATTGCCAAATTAATGGATATGGTTCTTGATAGATGAAAGCAGTGTCTCGTAGAAAAAACGAAAGGTGATCAAGAAGTTCTTGGCATGTATATTACCTATGCAAAATGAAAGATCAGTAGTCATACTGATATGGTACCTACTTAATATAAGGGATATAAAAGGATCCGTTTGGAACATACAAATTTTATAGGTGGTGTCAAAGGAGCACTTTAGTATTTTTTGGATTAGGAGCTCTCAGATTTTTTGGACGTTGGATCTTCATTCAACGCCGCAGATTTGGAGCACTCGTTTTTTTAGAGGGAGTGGTATGGGAGATCTGTTAGATGGAGATTTAATGGCCCAAATTCATTTTTTTAGAGAGGGTATGGGAGATCCATTGAAGGGAGATCCAACGCTTTAAATTTTGAGTGCGTCTAATACTAAAAAACAATTAAGTGCTTTTTAGCACTTCCTAATTTTATATGAAACAGTGATACAAGCCTGTTGGATTTATTTTAAAAATCCTTCAATTGATTCAGACGGGCTTAAGGAGAGTTATGCTATCAAAACAATGAGTCTCCACCGAGAGTAACACTAATTTTAAAGTAAATAAAAAGTAAGTAATATCTATAATCATTCACTATTATTTAAAAAATGTATAAATTGTTATTAAAGAAAGTATAAAAACATCTCTCACAATAAACACTGTTATAAAATTCCAGGGAATCCAGAACTGTTTAGTTGCCAGTTGCTAGTTTTCAATCAGTTTTAGTAAGAGTTGAACAATCATTAACCGTTTTCTATGCGGCTGCTTGGGATAAACTAAGCAAGCTTTCCAGGCTCAAAAGTAGGAGCAGCTGGAGGCGGCGCGAAGCCCACCACCCTCACCATCCTTCCATGGCCAACAACGCCAGCAGCAGAAAGATGAAGTCCCAGCTGAGCTTCACGACCGGGCCGCAAGCAGGCGCCGCCTACCCCTCGCAGATCTCCAAGGGCGGAGCCAGCTTGTTCCCGGGCGCCGACCGCGCAGCTGTCCACCCCGGCGAGAAGGCGGCCGGGCCGCAAGCAGGCGCCGCCTACCTCTCGCAGATCTCCAAGGGCGGAGCTAGCTTGTTCCCGGGAGCCGACCGCGCAGCTGTCCACCCCGGCGAGAAGGTGGCCGTGCCGCGCTCCTTCTCGGCCGGCTGCGGCGGGGGCTTCTCCATCGTCGGGCCGTGGGACGAGCCGAGGGACATCGTTGCCACCCTCGGCGGGTACGAGTTTAGCGGCATGGCGAGCTCTTCGACGCTGGAGATGGCCGGCCTGGACAAGTACATGCAGCTGCAGCAAGACCAGGTGCCGTTCAAAGTGCGGGCCAAGCGCGGCTGTGCAACGCACCCCAGGAGCATCGCCGAGAGGGTATGTACATACGTACGTATGTATCGCTGTAAATAGTGCGATATAAGTATATTTTTAAATTTAATTCTAGCGATAATAATAAATATATAAGCATGACAAATATGGCATAGAAATGACTTAACCAATATATTGACATATGAACCATTTAAATCATTGTAAAAGAAACATATGCTCAATTTAAATGTCATATAAGAGTTCAAGACTAACATATCCTCAAGAGAATAAGTGAAATGAAATGCTAGTCTCAACAAAAACCTAACATATATGACCAGATTTAGCATATGATCAACAAATTGAATTTTATTAGTTACTCTCAGAAGACTAGTTGCACAAGACTTAATCTTGGCCATCTTCGTCATAACAAAATTTAATCTTGATTATATATGATAATTATAGATTAGATCTTGAGCTAAACTTCAACCTTGCTATTAACAAACACTAACAGGTTATAAAAAATTGCTTGCTGGACAGTCCAGAATATCTTTAACAAATCAATCTTTTTCATTCATTCAAGGAAAATCTATTGATTCATCAGGATACTAGAGTTCGTCAGAGGTTAGAAAAGACCAAAGCAAACCACCATACAAACCTCACACAGAGATCAACAAAAGGAGCAACAAGTTGATGATCAGTGAAAGTAAATAACAGGTTTAACTGTAAGCTCAAGACCAATCTACCATCACATTCATATATAATGTCAATATTATGTCATTTCATCACAGAGCAATCAGTTCATAGAAAGTTCTTTGCAATTTTCCAGTTAGTGAGACTCACAGAAAAGTGAAATAGTTCACAACATTGCAAAGAATTAATAGCTAATATACTAACAATAGTGATGATATTCGAAACCACCGAGAAGAATCTGAACACGACAAGGCACGCAAGCTGCGCTATCCTAGAAAACTTAGCACCCCTCTGTGCTGCTCACAGAAGAGGAGTGTGGTTGACGGAGATACAACGCCCACTCTAACCTCGGGTAGCTGACACCGGAGACGAAGGTTAGGGTTAACGCCGCACAAGACCAACGAGAGCTCCGGCTGAGAACACTCGTGAACACAAGAACAAGCCACAAATCTCCCACAACCTTAGCACAAGTCCGAGGCAAATCAACCACTAGAGATAAACCCCACACCTTTCCTCTCGGCTAGATCCAAGAAATGGCTCAAGGAAACTGCACAGGAAAACCTTAGAACGACGATTTGCGCTCCTCAGCCAACGACGACAGGAGAAAACCCAGACGGCGACCCTCAAGACCCAAGAACAAAGAACCACGGCGAGAGATTTGAGATCGGAGAGGGGAGAACTCACTTCTGCTTCTGCCATCACGGAGAGGAGAGGCGCCATTTAAAGGGGAGCGGGGCGGAGGCCGGCGGGCTGCAGCCACGGCTGACGCCGAAGCGTCCGCGCCGGTGGTGCCTTCTTCACCGCCGCCGCCGCCGCTTGACTCGGTCTCCCGGACGACGTGAACGCCGTCGTTCCACCGCACACGAGGAGCCAGGCCGACGCGAACGCGCACGCGCATGGGAATGGGAGGAGACGCGGTCTCCTCCCGTTATCTTCTCGGCCGGCCCACTAACAGGTGGGCCCCACCTCTCTCTCTCTCTCTTTTCCTTTTTTTCTTCTTTTTCAATTGAGAAATTACAGGAATGCCTTTGCAGAAAACAACATGTATTTTTGTATACACGGTTACACACATTGACACATACACACGCACTGACAGGTCGTTAACTTCTGCGAGCCTAACTCACGTACATACGCACCGTACTTACTGGTTAATTTAGATTGCTCGATCTGACATCATACGATGGTTGCTGGTAGGAACGGAGGACGAGGATCAGCGAGAAGCTCAGGAAGCTGCAAGAGCTAGTGCCCAACATGGACAAGGTAAATGATCAATCTCAACGTCGATCGCTGCATACATGCATGCTTGCTATTTCTACGAACTACAAAGCACTTCTATGTAATTGTATTGTTTAATTCGTGTACATGCAACTAATTGATTGAAGGGATATTGCTTGCCTGATTGTACGTAACAGCAAACGAGCACCTCGGACATGTTGGACCTCGCAGTCGAGCACATCAAGGGCCTTCAGAGCCAGCTGCAGGTATACATGCATCCGTATGTTACGCTAGCCTGATCTCAACAAAAAGAAAAAAGCTTTGTTCACACAAAGCATTTGATTTCTGAGACATTATTGAACTAATTACTTCCTGTCTCTGCAGACTATGAAGCATGAGCAGGAGAAATGTACCTGCTGCAGCAAGCCTTGACTGAGCAGGGGACCGAGAACTGATCAAAGGTATCGATTGTTAGGAATGTGCGTAGAGGATGACTGGTTCCTTTCCTTGAGAGAAATGTACATGGACGATGTTGCTATCGATAACAATCCCGATCGATCGAACCCGTGGACGTTTGTACATCTTTAGACACAGCATGGAAGGACGACAAGGCGAAGATCGATGGATGGTGTATCATACATGAAGGTGTATGGTATCCATGGATCGAAGATCCACGGTTTCAATCTGCAAAGCTATGTATCGATCGATCCCAATTCCCAATCATCCACAGCTAGCTGCTGCAAAATGGCAGTCGTTCTGATCCTTTGACCTGTTCCCATCCTTTCGGCTTATGACTGCCAGCTTGTAGTTTAGATTTTTTTAAAAAAATATTACTTTAGGTGCTTTTTAAGATGAGATTTCTTTTTGTTAAAAATTTGATCATCCAAAAAAATGACTCTGTATGTGCCACTGGATTTGGGGGCAGCTGTCTTAGAACTTATATTTCGATCTCTCTCACTCTCTGGTCTAAGTTCGAACCAGCAGCTTTGCATGGTATGGGTTAATGAAATTTCCGTCAGTTTCCATTAGCAGCTGGTATGCAGGGTGACCTGCATGCTCGGAGCAACCAATGGCCGTGCATGCAAGGAGCACCAAGTTAGCATGGAGCGCAATGGAAATATTTGCTTCATCAGGTAATAGAGTTGTCTCTGTCGGATTCGGATCCAACGAAAGCAGAGTAATTCAATTGCCCGGCTTGATTCGGATTCCATGGCAACGATGATCGAAGTCGGGAACAGCAAGCTGCATAGATATGGAGGCCATGGTCACAAACTTCTCCACACCGAAGCCTGCGTACTACCAACACCGGACGTACTACACAGCTCGCGGTACTGCAATTGCACATGGCGACGGCTGCGGCCGTTCTGCGCGTTTTGCTCGTGTTAGGCTCTAAAACAGGATCACTAGTAGTAGATCTAGAGCGGGATACTTGCTATTCGGTGAGGGCTAAGGGTAATACGTCTAGATCTAAAAGGGAACAGAGAGTAAAGAGAGGGAGTTTAGGGTTACCGACCATCCGTGGTCTTGGTGGCTGGTGCAGAGGCGTCCGCCATGGAGTCGGTGGAGACGGGAGACGTCGGCGGTGAAGTCCGGTGGCGGCGCCGTCCAGGAGCGGCGTGGCAGTGGCGCTTCCCGTCACTGGCTGCGCTCCCCCTCGAGATCGGGTTAGGGTTTTGTCGGTGGAGTCGTACGGCTCAGGCGAACCTCGTGATCTGAGCCGCCGGCCCCCACCTGTTTATATAGCGCAGTGTGACAGGGGCCCACCAACCATTAGGGTTGGGCGCCCCCGATCAGGGCGCGAGCTCAAGGCCCAGGTCGCCGTTGGGCCAACCGTGGGGTGGAGATCATCCTAACATTCTCCCCCTTGATCTCAACTTATATTCTAAACTCTTATGCTTATCACTCATTGTTTTTCTCATTCCATCACAGATCAGTGCATAGAGCGTGCCTCATCGTCACGGTCTTATGCCATTAGATTTAACAGCCACAATGCACTTCTCTGTTTTGAAATGAACTCTCAACTGGGCCCTTGTTGTCCAGGAATCATAGGCTTTCCCGTAAACCCATGCCGGCTAAGTGTTCTCTGAACACATTGGGCGGTAAGCCTTTTGTGAGCGGATCCGCGAGCATCTTTTCTGTCCTTATATGCTCAAGACTGATTATATGATCCCGGACTTTATCTTTCACAACATAATACTTTATGTCAATGTGTTTGGCAGCACCACTTGACTTATTGTTGTGAGCATAACATACTGCTGGTTCATTATCGCAGTATAACTTTAGTGGTTTATGTATGTCATCTACCACTTTCAACCCGGGTATGAATTTCTTTAGCCAATTCACCTGCCCCGTGGCCTCATAACATGCTACAAACTCGGCATACATTGTGGATGATGTAGTGACGGTTTGTTTTGAGCTTTTCCACGATATAGCTCCTCCTGCGAGAGTGAATACATATCCGGATGTCGACTTTCTATCATCTCCCGCATAATCAGAATCTGTATACCCCACTATATGGAGTGAATCTGATCTTCTGTATGTCATCATGAGGCCTTTTGTTCCTTGCAAATAACGCAAGACTTTCTTTACTAATTTCCAATGTTCTATTCCAGGATTGCTCTGGAATCTGCCAAGTAACCCGGTAACAAATGCTAAGTCAGGGCGCGTACACACTTGAGCATACTGCAAGCTTCCGACAGCCGAAGCATATGGAACCGCTTTCATTTGATCGATCTCATATTGGTTCCTGGGGCATTGAAATTCCCCATACCTGTCGCCCTTGACTATAGGAGCAGGTGAAGGCTTACAATTTTGCATACTATATTTCTTTAGAATCTTTTCTAAGTATGCCTTTTGTGATAAACCTAAAACCCCCTTAGTTCTATCTCGGTGAATCTCTATTCCCAGTACGAACGAAGCTTCACCAAGATCCTTCATATCAAAATTCGAGGACAAGAACTTCTTTGTCTCCAGTAATAGGCTAACATCACTGCTAGCAAGTAAGATGTCATCCACATACAGGATTAGGAAAATGTATTTCCCATTCTTAAACTTTGCATAAACGCAATTGTCCTCTACATTTTCCTTGAACCCAAAACTTCTTATTGTACTATCAAACTTCAAGTACCACTGCCTTGATGCTTGTTTTAATCCATAAATGGACTTCTTCAAGCGGCATCCCATACGTTCTTTTCCTTCCACAACAAAACCTTTCGGTTGTGCCATGTAAACATTTTCCTCCAAATCCCCATTTAGGAACGCCGTCTTTACATCCATCTGATGCAATTCTAAATCATAATGAGCTACAAGCGCCATTATTATTCTAAAAGAATCTTTACACGAGACTGGAGAAAATGTCTCATTGTAATCTATGCCTTCTCTTTGTGTAAAGCCCTTTGCCACAAGTCGCGCTTTAAATCTTTCTATATTCCCTCTAGAGTCATGTTTTGTTTTGTAGACCCATTTACAGCCTACTGTCTTGGCTCCTTTAGGAATAGTTTCTAAGTCCCAAACACCGTTGGTGTTCATTGACTTCATTTCATCCTGCATAGCTTCAAGCCATTTGGATGAATGAGCGCTTCTCATGGCTTCTTCAAAAGAGGTGGGATCACCCTCCAATTGAAAATCCTCAGTTTCATAGACTTCGTAATCATTAGGGATAGCTGATCTTCTGGCTCTTTGAGACCTTCTGAGTCCCTCGCTAGTTGACGCTTGTTCTGTGGGAGGCTGTTGTTGCTCTTCCTCTTGGGTGACAATGAGTTCTATGGGATCCTGAAGGACAGATTCCTCATGTTCACTCATCGTTCCCACAGGAGAACTGACAACAGGTGCTGTCACTACAGTGTCTGGCACTGTTGGTGTAGCAACAACAGGTAGCGTGAAAAATGGTTCCTGAACCATCGGAGTGGGCACATGTACCCGCTTTTCCTCTAGGTTAATTTCTCGCGCTACTCTGCTCCCCCTGATCATCTCATCCTCCAAGAAGACAGCATGTCTTGTTTCTACAAACTTCGTATGTCTGTCAGGACAATAGAAGCGATAACCCTTCGATTTTTCTGGATAGCCAATAAAATGGCAGCTGACTGTCTTGGGATCTAGCTTCCCTATGTTTGGGTTAAAAACTTTAGCCTCAGCAGGACAACCCCACACACGTAAATAGTTAAGTGAGGGTTCTCTTCCTGTCCATAACTCATACGGTGTTTTGGGTACCGACTTACTTGGTACTCGATTAAGAATATGAATGACGGTTTTTAACGCCTCCATCCATAAACTTATCGGTAGCGTGGAGTAACTTATCATACTTCTCACCATATCCATTAAGGTACGGTTGCGTCTTTCAGCCACTCCATTCTGCTGAGGTTCGCCCGGTGTAGAGTACTGGGCAACTATGCCATTTTCCTGTAAGAACCTTGCAAAAGGTCCAGGAACTTGGCCATACGGGGTATGCCGACCGTAGTACTCCCCCCCACGGTCGGATCTTACTATCTTAATCTTTAAATTGTGCTGATTTTCTACTTCAGCCTTAAATATCTTAAATTTATCCAATGCTTCTGATCTTTCTTTAATTGGATAAAAGTAGCCATAACGCGAATAGTCATCTGTGAATGTTATAAATGAATCATAACCATCCACACTTATCACAGGAAATGGACCACAGATATCTGTGTGAATTATTTCTAAAATTCCTGCGCTTTGTTTGGCGTCTTTCTTTATTTTCTTAACATATTTTCCTTTTATGCAATCAATACATTGTTCTAAATCTGAAAATTCTAATGGCGGAAGAAGTGTTTTCTTAATCAATCGTTCTATTCTCCCCCTCGAAATATGGCCTAAACGACAATGCCATAATTTCGACGATGCATCATGATTTATCTTCCGCTTTTTTCTTTCATTCATAGACGAAGAGGTATTCTCATTCTCAATGGTCACATGATTCACATTCTCAGAAAGTGATAATAAATAAAGCTTGTCTTGTCGGAAGGCAAGACCAACACATTTATTATTAAACACAAGTCTGCATTTGCCATCACCAAAATGGCAATCATAACCATCATCATCTAATTTCGACACACTTATTAAGTTTCTGCGCAAAGAGGGTACATAAAGAACGTCTGAAAGCCTAAGTACAAAACCATCATGAAATTCTAAAGAGAGATCTCCAATGGCCTCGACTTCGGCTTCAATTCCATTCGCAACTTTAATTGTTCTTTCTCCTCTTTGTAGGGTCCTCCTCGTATGGAATCCCTGTAATGAATTGGCAACATGAACAGTTGCACCTGAGTCAATCCACCAAGTAGATTTTTCATAACTTAAATACAAGGAT
This sequence comes from Dendrocalamus latiflorus, assembly GCA_017311315.1. NCBI lineage: Eukaryota > Viridiplantae > Streptophyta > Magnoliopsida > Poales > Poaceae > Dendrocalamus > Dendrocalamus latiflorus. The sequence continues at coordinate 18,714,409 of CM029609.1, read as the reverse complement.
TCATCTATAAATGTAATGACATCCTTACCATTCTTCAACAGATGCTTCAGGAACTCTGGGCAATCCCTCTGATAGTGCCCCGCCTTCTTCTTACAAAATTTACAGGTGTCTTTGTCTACTGTAAATTGGTTGGGCTTATGAAACTGGGGAACCTTTCCCTGTGACTTAGAAGAGGAGCTACTATCCCACTGAGGTTTCCCTTGTGGTTTGGCATTAAAGTTCTTTCTTTTGTTGTTCTTCACAAGGTTTGCAAAGTCACCCTGTGAGGTTTTAAGCCTCTCCTCTTCTTGCACACACATTGCAATGAGCTTTTCTATGTCCCATTTGTCGGGCTGCATGTTGTAATTAACAACAAAAGTGTCAAATTCTTTTGGCAGAGAAGCAAAAATCAAATGAATTAGAAACTCATCCTTGAGCCCCATATCCATGGAATTTAGCTTAGCTGCCGTTGTGCTCATCTTTAATATGTGTTCTCTTATTCCACCACTAGAGTATCTCTCATTCACTAGTTTCTTAATCAGCGTGCTTGCTGTGGCCTTTGAAGACCCAGTAAACTGATTCTTCACTTTCTGTAGATACTCTGTGGCAGTGTCACAGTCTGGGATGGATCCCCTTATTGGATCTGCAATGGTGGCCTTAGCCACCATCAGGCACTTGCGATTCGAGATGTCCCATTTCTTTTTCTCAAGATCATATTTCATTCTGACTTCTGCATGATCACGCTTTCGGGCAGTGAAATCAGCATCAGTCTCATTTTCTGCCCTCACCGGGTCCTCTGGCTCAGTAGGACACGGAGAGGTGAGGGCTAAGTCATTCTCGGACAGCGCAAGTGCCAAATCATACTTTTCTCGCCAGACCCGATAATTGTTCCCATCAAGTGCCGGGATGTGCGAGATGTATGCCATTGGGTTGAGTCCTGAAACAGTATCAGAAAAAATGAGGAAACATAACAATATAATAATTGCATGCTTTGATTTAACGTTGGTCAACATTAAAACATGCAAAATATTCTTGACATTAATTCTACATCACCGTTGGGCAGAAGATAGAATTAATGCATAAATTCATGAAAAAATCAATTTATAATATTGCTATCATCAACTTTGGTCAGAAAATAGCAAAATTATAAACATGAACTGTAAATAAATATTGTATTCCTCTAATTTTAATTTTCCCGTTGGTTCCAATTAAAATTAGAGAAAACTTAAAATTTCTGCTCTTCAAAATTAAATTCTCCCGTTGGTTCGAATTTAATAAGAAGATAATAAACTTTAGCTCGCAGCGGAAAAATTCTAAAAATAATTCAATATTCAGAAGCATTATACTGCAAACAACAATCTCTGAAAAATTAACACGTTGGTGCAAAAATTACAGAGATTTTGGTGCAAATTTCATTAAAATCCATCAAAAAAGCAAAAATCAAATAAATAAAACTCATTTTACTGTTCATCCGGCCAATTTGGCCCGCTCCTCGCGGCCGCGGCCCACGGCAGCCCACTCGCCCGCGCCTCACGCGCGTGCGCCCGCGGCCTCGGCGGCCTGTCTGCGCGCGGCCTCGGTGGCCCGCTCGGCCGCGCCTCACGCCTGCGCTTGCCCGCGGCCCGCGCCTCTCTCGCGCGCGCCTCACGCGCTCGCCGACGCTGCGCCGCCCCCCGCCCGGCCGCAACCTGGGCCTGGGCCGCGAATTCCGTAACCCGCCTGGGCTGAAAGCCGGTCCGGCTAATGCCAACCGTCCGATCTGGATCAACGGTGGAGCGAGCGGATCGGGAGAACAAAATCCCTCCGCGCGCCGGCCGGATCCCAGAAACCCTAACCTCTCTCATTCTGTTCTCCCTCTCCTCTCTCTCGGCCGCCGCAGCAGCAAAGGAACCGAGCGGCGTGTCACCGGCCAAAGAGGAGAAGAGCTTCGGCGCCGCCGTGGGTCCCTTCGCCGGCGCGCGCGTTCGCCCGAGGGTGAGCGCGCCGCCGCCGAGCGGTCCTTTGGCGGTGCCCGATCCGGAGCTCGTGCGCGCGGCGACGAGCGGCGGTTCTTCCCGCGTGCCGGCAAGGCGGCGGCGAGGTCTACGGTATGGGGAAAAGCCACGGTTGGTCCTCCCCCTTTCTTTCTCAACGCATCTTGCGTTAGGGTTAGGGTTTGGGATTTCTGAGTTCGGGGATTTCTGAGTTCGTGTTCCTCTTCTCCTTCTAATCTCTTTCTTTCTACCCAAAGAACTAGATCTACTAAAATACGCTCTGATACCATTGTTAGGCTCTAAAACAGGATCACTAGTAGTAGATCTAGAGCGGGATACTTGCTATTCGGTGAGGGCTAAGGGTAATGCGTCTAGATCTAAAAGGGAACAGAGAGTAAAGAGAGGGGGTTTAGGGTTACCGACCATCCGTGGTCTTGGTGGCTGGTGCAGAGGCGTCCGCCATGGAGTCGGTGGAGACGGGAGACGTCGGCGGTGAAGTCCGGTGGCGGCGCCGTCCAGGAGCGGCGTGGCAGTGGCGCTTCCCGTCACTGGCTGCGCTCCCCCTCGAGATCGGGTTAGGGTTTTGTCGGTGGAGTCGTACGGCTCAGGCGAACCTCGTGATCTGAGCCGCCGGCCCCCACCTGTTTATATAGCGCAGTGTGACAGGGGCCCACCAACCATTAGGGTTGGGCGCCCCCGATCAGGGCGCGAGCTCAAGGCCCAGGTCGCCGTTGGGCCAACCGTGGGGTGGAGATCATCCTAACAGCTCGTGCTCCTCCTCATCGGCTGTTGCCACGGAAGGCCGGTTCCGTCGTCTCCGGCGTCGTCGGCGCTGAGGGCGGCTGGCGGCATTACGGCGATATACAACTTCGGGGACTTGATATCGGACACCAGGAATTTCCTCCGAGAAGGCGCCACCGGGATGATGGAGCACACCACGGACCTTCCTTACGGCGCTGCCATCGGCGGCGCCACCGGGCGATGCTCCGACGGCCACCTCATGATAGACTTTCTCGCGAAGGATCTCGGACTGCCGCTGCTCAAGCCGTACCTCGACAAGGGCGCCGACTTCACGCATGGCGTCAACTTCGCCGTCACGGGCGCCACCGCCCTCGACACTGCAGCCCTCGAGGATAGGGATCGGCATTCCCCACACGAACAGCTCCCTAAGTGTCCAGCTCCAATGGTTCAAGGACTTCATGGCCAGCACCACCAAGTCCCCTCTTGAGATCCGGGAGAAGTTGGCAGATTCACTAGTCATGGTTGGAGAGATCGGCGGGAACGACTACAACTACGCTTTCGCCACGAACCGTCCGCAGGCGAACGGCGGACACAGCTTGTACAACATCGGCCGTATGATCACCGGCGCGGTTGAGTCGATGGTCCTTGTCCCGGAAGTCGTGCAGTCCGTGGTAAACGCAGCCAAGGAGCTGCTTGACATGGGCGCCACACGGATGGTCATCCCAGGCAACTTCCCAATCGGGTGCGTCCCGAGCTACTCAGCGCGGTGAACGACAAGGACTCCGCGGCGTACGACGGCAACAGCTGCCTCATCGGCCTCAACCTCTTCGCGCAGATGCACAACGTGCTGCTGCAGCAGGGCATCCGGGAGCTGCGCCGGCTGTACCCAGCAGCGACGATCGCGTACGCCGATTACTTCTCTGCCTACGTGCAGATGCTCGAGGGTGCGCCCAAGATGGGCTTCGACGGGGCGGCCCTGACCAAGGCGTGCTGCGGCGCCGGCGACGGCGCGTACAACTTCGACATGGACAGGATTTGCGGCGCACCGGGGACGACGGTGTGCGCGAGGCCGGACGAGTACATCAGCTGGGACGGTGTCCACCTGACACAGCGTGCGTACAGTGTCTTGAGCGAGCTGCTCTACCACAAGGGTCTCGCGTCCCCTGCGCCAGTGAACTTCCCGCGTCCATAGATCGCCTGCGATTAATTTCAGCCTGAAGTTCTGCATTTGTATTCTTCCTTTTTTTTTTGAGTCCTCTGTACGATGGTGTTTAGTAATGTAAGAACATGTGTGGTTGCAACAGATGGGACATAATTATTAGCCATGAGATTATGTGTATAAGCCATGAGATGGGACATAATTATAAGCCATGTGTGGTTGATGTACAGAATGTGTAGGGATGTACTCTATGTGGGTACACTGTATTCTCAGTCTACTCCTCGGTAGAAGGATCCACCCAACGGCCATGGTCCTTGATTAGCTGAATCAAGGCTTCAGTAGCATGTTCCATTGGAGAAAATTGATACTATGTCACTCCACGCTTCGATAAAATACCACTCTCTAGATGGTAATTGTTAAAATGCCACTAAATACATGATTATCTCTATGATTTGCCCTTTTAGAGGTTTTAGCCATTTCTTTTTCGTTTTTTATTTTTTTCCACCAAAATTGTATGTGAAATGACCATAATACCCCTTCTCTTTAGCCATTTCGTTGCTGCGAGTTGAGCACATTCTAAACAGAAGGGTAGGCAGAGCTCGTCATCCTGCATCTTGAGTACATTGTAATCAATGAATTCACCATACACCCAAGACTATCAAAGCATAGACGAACGGACACCCCATGCAACTCCCTGCCAACCCTCAAATACTCACTCCTACCACATGCCTTGAGGCCAATCACTATGGCCACAAAATCCACCCCTGACCCATGGAAACTTCTCATCTGGGACACCAACCTAATCACTTCATCATAGTTCCCTGCCTTTAAATTCCCTGCTGCAACTGCATTCCATGTGAAGTTTGTCCCAGGAACCCACTGCAGCAGCTCAAATGTCACACTCCACACCTCCACCGATGCATACCCACACACCATTGTGTTCCAGCTAACAACATCCCTTACAGGCATTGCATCGAACACCCTGCGCGCATCCTCCAGCTCCTCGCACTTGACATAAATACATCCCAACCAAAGCATTCCATACATACAAGTCCAGACCATATCTACTCCTCCGAATACGCTGGTCAATCTTCCAGCCAATGGTGACCTCCCGGAGCACGCCGCAAGCACGCAGAAGCGACGGGTAGGTGAACCTGTCGGCGTCCACGCCCAACGCCAGCATCTTCTCGTACGCCAGGATAACGTCTTCCCACAGCCCACGGCCCGCGTACTCCCATATGAGCAGGTTCCAGGGGAAAGCCCGCGCCTTTCCGGCCGCCTGCTCGGCGGCGGCTCGCGCGGCCGGGAGGTCGCCGAGGGCTATGTAGAAGGAGGCGAGCCTGGGGAGGACGGAAGGGTGGGCCTCCAGGCCGAGCATGATGGCGCGCACGTGGAGCTGCTCGCCGGGGTGGTGGGAGCGCCGCTCTCGTTCGAACGGAGAGAGACTCAGAAAGAAATGGCTAAAGAGAAGGGGTATTATGGTCATTTCACATACAATTTTGGTGGAAAAAAAATAAAAAACGAAAAAGAAATGGCTAAAACCCCTAAAAGGGCAAATCATAGAGATAATCATGTATTGAGTGGCATTTTAACAATTGCCATCTAGAGGGTGGCATTTTATCGAAGCCACTCTAAAAGAGTGGCATAGTATCAATTTTCTCGTTCCATTGCGATGCCCCGTTGCACAACGATCTCCAGCAAAAAGATACATTGTGTCAATAGGGGAAATGACGGCTTCAAGACTGGTTTCAATGGCCCAAATTCATTTTTTTGGAGGGGATATGGGACTGGTTTCAATGACGGCTTCAAGACTGGTTTCAATGGCCCGAATACACCGTGCTTCCGGTTAATGAAGTTGTGTTAATTGGATGATTCCAACAACGAGGCATAAGTAGTATTTCTGATGTGGTTAATTTGAGTAATGATGAAGCTTTCTCTAGGGTACGGTGTCCCATACCACCCTACCCTAGCACCGGGTTTTCCAAATCTATCGGCCCACGACCAAAGTCACTTAGTAGTACAAAAAGTTGAATTAGTTGATCCATGAATATTTATATAGTATGTTAATAATTACTATGGTTGTCAAGGTGAATGTGGCCATCAAAGTAAACATGGCTTTTATCAGTGGTAGGATTTATCTAATTAACATGTCATTCTAAACATTTATTTTAAGCAAATATCATTTCACAACTATCAATAATGAAAATACAATAAGTACATAATGTAAATTTCATGGGATTCAATATGATCAAAAACATGTGACTTGCCTTCTCTTTGTTGTTCTTGATTTTCTTGACCAGCTTCAAACTTACTTCAATTACTTTTGCTGTCCTTCGGTTGACCAACTCGCTTCGTCCGTTCACTAGCGCAGAAAACGAGGTTCAACAGGTTCCTGCCTTGCGAGATGCAAGCTGGGAACAAAATGCAATTAAAAGTAAGTAAGAATATAAAAAGAAATGGGTTGGGTGGTCGGAGTTCAACGGTGCTTGGTGGGTTGACACGACTAGAATTGGATTAGATAGGTTCAGGGCGATTAAAAGATGCACAAGTGTTGGACAAATTTTGGAAATACAAGATAGACATTTAGAATTGGATGGTCGATTTTTGAATTGGGTGGATTTGGATTTTTTTATCAAGATTTAAATTGGCAAAACAGGAAGTTTGAATTTACTTGGAATTGATTTTGGTGGAAGAGTGAAATTTAAATTAATAAAATCTGAATTTGAAGGAGTGGAAGTCAAATTTGAATTCAGGGTATTAAACTGGTCAAAATGAGGTATTTTGGGATTTATGGATTTTTCTGGGATTTTTCTGAATTTTTAATACACATGAACAGTGACATGCCAGCCCGGGTGAACAGTGCAGCCCGGCCGGGTTTTCCCGCGTGACCAAATGGGCCGGTCAGCCCGCGGTCAGTCGCGCGCGACGAGCAGGCCGAACGGCCTGCGGCCCATGCGAGCACGCGGCCGAAGGCCAGCGCGGGCGCACTTACGTCCACCTGATGGGCGACGCGCGGCCAGCGTAGACGGCAGCGATGGAGCGAGTGCGAGCACTCGGATGGAAGGCTGTGACGACATCAACGGCCGAGATTTGAACTTGTGCTGACGCCGCAGATGAAACGGCACCTGCGGCCGAGATACGGCCACGTCACCCCCGGGAGTCGTCTTCAACCTCCAGACGGCTCTCCCGGCGGGAAACAGAGTGCGCCGCCTTCGGCGTAGCGACGACGACAACGCACTTGGGTGGGACTGGGTTTCACAGAGAGGTGCGGGGTGGGCTTAGGTTTCCATTTTGGTATTTTGGAGGATGGGTAGAAGAGTGGCGGTGGCTAGCGGTGGCCGGAAAGGCGGCGGCCTCCACGGCGGCGCTAAGGGGTTCTGATGAGATTTAGGCTAAATTGGATGTGCTTTCACCATCTACGGGACCTCAGGAACACCGGAGAGGTGGTGGTTTAGCTCGAGGATGGCTCAAGTGAGCTGGCCACGGTGAGGTCTTTTTGATCGGCGGCGGCCTCTGTTGCTAGAGCTCGAGGGAGATGCTCTCGACCCAGGGAGTCCATCAACGTGTTCCAGAGACAAAGAAGGTCATATCAGTGCAACGAATTGGAAAATGATCGAGGGAATCGAAAGATAGGGCCTAGGGTTTACCGGGCTCAGGGGCGGCGATTGCTGGCGACACAGTGAATGGGAGTGGAATCGGCTGCGTGAGGAGGTGTGTGGGAGTGTCTGGAAGGGTTCAACTGTGGCCAAAGGAATTTATATGGCGTGTGGGGCGGTGGCTACTGTAGGGCGGTTCGGCTGCGTTCTTCTCACGCAGCGCGGGGAGAGGGGGGTGCACTGGCGCTGTGCAGAGGCTGTGAGGGGGAGGTGGCGCTCTCCTGCGAGATGTGACATGTTCTTTGACCCTTATACTCAAGTTGTGAGAGAGTGAGGGAGGGTTGTTGCGGCGGAGGGAGCAGGCGAGAGAGAGGTGGCGCGCGGGTCAAAGGGAAGCAGGGGAGGTGCGGCTTAATTGTGGGACCGGGTGTACAGGCATGACGTCGGGTGAGGGAAAGCGGCGCCACAATTTTGCACAGAGAGGAGGCGACGCGTGCGTTGGGCAATCGCAAAGGCGGTGGGGAGGCGCTGCACACAGGCGACGCCAGGGAGAGGAGAAGACGTATTTGTCGAAAAAGGAAAGCGCCTTTTCATTGGGACTTGCCAAATTGGGAAAGAAAATGAATTCAACGAAAATTCATTAAAAAATTCACAAAGTTTGAAATTTTGGGGTGTTTCAACCTACCCCCCTTAAAAAGAATCTCGACCCTGAGTGTAACATCCCAAATAGGGAGCTAGTGTAATTTCAAAAATTTTAAAATCTTTTAATCGTTTTTCTAGGGCTTCTCAAAAAGTTTTTGGCAAAGTTCAAATTTCTCGAGTTGGTTTTTTGTCAAAAGCCCAGTTAATAAAAATCCAAACCCTAGACTCAAGAACCAAAAATTAAAAGTTTAAAATTTAGAAAATCCAAATCCCCTTTGGAAGTATGAATCTGAAATTTAAATTGAACTTCGGGTATTCAAGGCTAATAGTAGAAATTGAAAATTCATACAAAACCTTTTCCATCCAATTGGCGCATCTAAAAATTTAAAATTGGGAAATAAAGAATTATTTCTCAAAATTCGAACCTTCTTAAATTTAAAATGTTGAATCCAAAATTTAAACCAACCTTTCAAATTCAAAACCTAATTACAAATCTAAATCCGAAAATTAAAAATTCAGAGGTTTTCCTCTCAAATATTGGGCCGATCCATTTCCTTTCCCTCTCCCGGCCCGCTCCCTTTTTTTCTTCTTTTCTCGAGCCTTTTCCTTCTCTTCTTTGGCCCGACCGGCCTGCCTTCCTTTCTCCTCGCGTGGCCCAGCCAGCCCAACCGCAGCCAACGCCTCCGCCTCTCTTCTTCCCTGGTGCTTCTTCCTCCTCCCGCTGTTCACAGCGCCACCGCCCAGGCCACGTCACTCCCGCCGAACCAAGCCGGCCCGGCCCACGCCTTCCGCTCCGCCCCCGGTTTTGCCAGCCCCCGTCCCTGGTTTTCTGCCATTTCCGCGCCGCCCCATGCCACCGTACTCGCAGCCATGCCTGGCGTACTCCCCGCCATGCCGTCACCCATGCCGGTGGTACTTCCCCGAGCGCACGCTTGCATATAAGAAGCCGAGCTCGCCTCTTCTCCATTCCCCACTCCCCCTTCTTCCTCCTCCCAGCCGAGCAGCGCCCCTGCGCTCCTGCCGGCCACCGCCACTTCGCGCCGATTCCACCCCCTGGCCATCTCCTCCACGATTGGACCGCGTCACGACATGCCCCCAGCCGTCCGCTGCCTCTCCTCTTGTTTAATTGGAAGACCGAAGCCCGAGCACGCCGCGCCCGCATCTTCTTCGTTTCCGGCCGGCCGTCGCCGTTTTCACCGCCGCCTCCTCCTCAGTCAATCCCAGCACAATTCCCCAAGGTGAGAGCATCTCCCTGGTGCCCCGAAGCTCCCCCACTCATCAGCCGGTGCTCTCCGCCACCCGAGCCCTCCGGCCACGGCGACCCGACCGCCGCCGCCCTAGGCTCTCGTTGCTGGCGCGCCTCGTCACCTCCCCGGCCAAGCCATCACCATCGGTGAGTTTCCCTATGTCTCCTTATGCTCATGCTCCTCTCCGATTTTCCCTCCCCCACCACGGCGGCGTCGCCTCATTCCGCCCCTGCTCCGGTCACCGTGAATCGGTGCTGGCCGCCCATGGCGCCTTCCCGGCCGAAGACGCAGCCTCCCCAGACCCCCTCAACATGAGGCAACCCAATTTGCGCGCTCGCCGCTCCTCTGGCCGCCGGACGCGCCGGCGAGCCCGCCAGCCCCGACCGCCATGCGTCCTCCCCTGTTTCACCGTTCCACACACTGCTCTGTCCTGTTCTTTGCTGAACCGGTTCCCTACTCTCTGTCTCACTCGGTATGACATGTGGGCCCAAGCTAACTAATTGCATAACTCCTCTCCCCTTTGGCTAAATGATGAATCCTTGTGCAAATGCTCATGCATACACTCAAATAAATTATGGATGATAATAAGAATAAGAAAACTAATTATAAATTCATAATGAGAATATTTATGTAAATAAGCTAAAAACTTTACATTAGCGAAACAAGATTAATGACTAAAACAAGATTGTGTATGATCTATTTTCAGATGATAAGAAAATCGGCATGGATTAAAGGGGTGTTGTTAAAATCTAATTTGTGAAACTAATTAAAGGATTCTCCTTTATAAATCAAAAGTGCTAGAAATTTAATCCTAATAATTAAAGCTGCATATTTGAAGCTTATTGCAGATAATTTCGATGCTTTCAAATTTTACTCTAGAAACTCGAATAATAACTTTAATCCTATCTCGAGTGATCGAGATGCTATCTTTCATCCGCCGATCTAAATCTATTTATGCAAGCTCAATAAATCAATTTAGCAAGATTTTGCCACATAAAATATTGACCATAAATTGCTCATTTCTAAGATCATGTCATCTCCCTTATTATTGTTTAAAATAATCTTTGGCAAGCCACATAAAATATCAAGTGTGGTTTATTCATCCCTAACACCATGGGAACCCTCCTTCCAAAAATGCTTAAAAATATTTGTAGCAAAGACTCTAACATCTATCTTAAAATACTAAGATTTAAAATGACGCAAATGAGTACGATTAAGAAAGTCTTAAACAAGAAAAGAGCAATCCTTAGTCTTTGTCTCGCCTCCAAATTCCCCATCACTATCTCAGGATTTAAATTTAATGATCAAGAATAAATAATAATAAAAGAAATAGCTTTATTAAGAAGATCCCTATAAAGTCATAGCATCCCTTTTTAGTAAAACATAACCGTTGGTCATTTCTAATAAGTTCGTTAATCAAGCAGAATAATTAACTTTGCTCATAATAACGACTGGACTAAAATGGCCAGCCCCATCATTTACTTAAGTCGTTAACATAATGATTTATTAAGTTGGCTATTGTAATCTCATATAAGTATTGCCACATGAAATATCAAAGTTACATTGAGTACTTAAAAATCTCATGTAAAGTTCTTGCATCCTAAAATCACAAAGCTCTATCCCTCTTTTCTATCTTTGTTAACCTCTTTTATCTGTCCCTGAGTCCTGCCCGACTCATGGTACATTCTTGATAAATGTGAATTAATAAACAGAAAGTCATCAAATAAAAGGTCGAGCCTCGCCCTTCTCCAATCGACTATGTTTGGCCACCTTCTTCTCCCAAAGTGAATAATTCTTGTAAATACTTCTTCAACTCCGATCCCTCTTTATCCTAATTTTCCCTCATGGTAAAACTACTTAGATAATTCGTTCTCCTACCCAACTCATCTTCCGCTGTGTTTACAGCACACTAGTCCGAATCATCTCTTTCTATTCTCAAATCGTAACAAATGTATAAATTAAATTAAATCGAGCATTTAAAGTGTTTGGATTTATTTGGTCTTTCTTTTCTTGGCCGCGTATTAGAATCTGAAGACTCGACGAGGCGACAGACTCGAACAGGATCAAGACTTGGGTAAAAGCGAACATCAGCAAATTATAAGCACTGAATGAGAAGGCTTTGAATTAGGTCAATCAAGGCCGTGGTATACCAAGCAAGGCAAGTCATCTCTTTGATCATATTGATCCTACATTTTATGCAAAATTATGTTCTTTTAAACTATCAACTTGCATGCTTAATTTACTATGCAAATATGTGTCAAAGCTTAAGGTAGCTACATGCCCACTTGATGTTGTATTAAATTTACTATGCCATCCCTTGATACTTGAATCACCTGATCCTTGTCACCCTAGATATTAATGATAACTTTATTAGCTATACGTCATATTAAATGCCATGCTAGTCTTGTCAAAGTCCAGGGTCAATCTTCGAAAACATAAAAACTTGGTTTGGGATAGTCATGGGATGTACGTGGCTGAATATGTTGATACAACTGTTTTAAGCTTCTCAAAACTCTCAAAACCTACTGTACCTGTCTGGGCGGTTGGCGGGAGTGGATGGTGCTGATGTCGCACGAGAATCTGTGGTTTGTGGAAAGAACCGCCTGGACAAAATAAGGACTGAATCTTGTGAAGACCTCCTTGTGTAAAATAGTGCAACCACAAGTCTATATGGGTATGACCTAGCTGACTAACTTACAAAGGTTTAGTTGGATATCACCATTGGCAAGTGGGTGCCAGGGCACTGGTTTACTCATACGGCGCAAGAGGGGGCTTCTGACTGTGGTGGATGTAGCCCTTCAGCGGTGAAACCTCAGCGGGTGGTGTCTGGCTAGGCCAGAGTAAGGTAAAGGCTTTGTGATAAAATTATCTGGGTCTCATGCCTAAGGAAGCATGTTGGCTATTAAGATGATTTATCTCTTGTGGGTAAAGTGTATGACCTCTGCAGAGTGTAAAGCTGTTCAAGCAGCCGTGCCCATGGTCAAGGGCGGACATGGGAACTTACTCGAGTTAGTTCTATTTCCAAAAACATTTGTGGGTGGGATAAAACCTATCAACGAGATGTACTCTGACTTTGAACTTTTCCTGGAGAGATGTACTCCAGCGGCGAAAACTAGCATTGGTGGAGGTAGCCATGCACTTTAAAAGGTGGATGTAACCTACGCTACAATTATAATCGCATTCTCACTATCAATTTCATAAAACATGTTTCAGTTAAGATTGCTACGACTCAGGAGATTTTTTTCTTACTTATTGTAATTCCAACACAATGCTTTTAGCAAATAAAAGAAACTCAAGCCTCCCTTGACAGCTTTGCATCTATTATTACTGCATCCTGTGTGGTGGCTAGCTGAGTATCATCGTACTCATTCTTGCTTAACTACCATCACTCAGTCAGAGAGAATAGAAATGCCAAACCTTGCGACGCCATAAAGGGGTCGATAGAGCTGGAAGACGAAGAGGCCATGGACTAGGTTGCGAACCCCAGTTGGCTGCCTGTGGGCAAGTCCTGCGGGTCCCACCCGTGTGAAGTTCCGTTGCTGCATTTTATCGTTTCGGCCTAATCGGCCCATGAGTAAGTATTACTGTATTATTTACGCTTCCGCATGATATGTTTTTGATATACAGTAATGTATCTGTGAGTACTATCTACTGATCCAAGGAATAGTGCGGTGGAATCACAGAGGATCTGGGTTTGCTAACCCGAGGTCCGACACTGAGATTCACCTAGACTATTGATTAGGTTGAAAAACAAAGATTGTTACAGTTTGATTCCTTTTCTGAAATTGCATCCTTTACTCTGGGCATGAAATACTCATCCTCTTCATAGGGTTCTATTAGCTTTTGCCTTGTTTGGTCATATCTAGGTTCCTTATGCTATTTGATGTCTGTACCTGTATATCATCCTTGTGTATTGTAACTTTACATATTTCTATCTTATTGTATATGTGCTCCATTTGTTCAAGCCCCTGATATTGCGGTCTAATGTTGAAAATCAGCTCCACTGAATTTGACTTTAATACAACACAACCTTCTTATTCTTTATACTTTGTACATACATATTTCGCACACTTCCATAGTCCTGCTACCTACCTTAATTAAAATAATTTACATATATTTTTTTCAACTGCCTCGAATCTTACACAAAAGTACCGACTGGATTTTATTACACTTCTTATTCCTAACGGTTGCTAATGTAAAACCTTCTCTCTTCTGTCCATCTTCCTTGGTACTTAATTTCATGTCACTCTTTTTAGGGTGAACCTGTCTCTTTCTCAATTCTGGTTTTCTTGGGGTAGAACTTCTCTTCTTCTTGGTTTGGCTGGTGTGACATTGATATCTACTTTCTTGCTTGTTTCCTGGCTTCTTGAAGTAAGGCTTTCAATGGACACTGGCAACGATAGTGCCCATTTTGTTCGCAATGGAAACAGGCTGTAGAAGGCTGAATTAAAGGATTATCTTTCTTCCTAATCTTTACATATCCTGACATTTGTTCTTCCATCAAAAGGGCTCGATCGACTAAGGTTAGGAGGTTGGAATTCCAACAGTTACAGTACGACGCTTACTTCAGACTGCAGGCCTTTCATAAAATATGCCATTCTTTTAGCTTCAGTGTTGATGTCCTTTGTGCGTATCGAGATAAGTAATGAAATTGTTGCAAATACCCTGTGATAGATTTTTCTTCTTGTCGAAGATTGAGAAACTCTTGATATTTTTCTGTAATAACTTCAGGGGAAATGTAGGTCTTTCGGAATCTCTTTACAAATTCTCCCCATGTAATATCTTTCTTCTTCGGATGTATCCACTGGATAGAACTCCACCAAGCACTTGCTGGTCCCGAGAGTTGATAAGTGGCAAAAAGAACTTTCTCCTTATTTGTACACTGGATAGTATTCATTCTTCGCTCAATATCTTGTAGCCAATTATCTGCACTTAGTGGTTCCGTTGTTGTTGAAAATGTAGGTGGTTGAGTCTTTAAGAAAGTTGCAAACTTAATTGTAGTCGCACTTGATGTTGATCCTTCTGGTGACATCTTATTAGTAAGCTGTTGTTCTAAGATCCCGGCTTGTCTTGGTTCGTCTTCAATTTGATTCTTCACGACAATTTGGGCTCTCATTTCCATAGACTGCTCTTCAAGATTTCTTTTCTTCATCTAATATATTGATAGGTCTTTAATTTGCTCAGTGGAATACTGCACCCAAAACTTTAGGAAACAGTTTTGTAACTTTAGGAAATAAAGATAAGAGCAAAAAGTAGGAAAGGAACAGGTCAAGTGAAATTAAATGTTTTCCCTGATCGCTTTCCTGTATAAGCTAACATCTTTCGACATTCTGTATCAATCATGAAATCAATTCACTCCCACATTACTTTTATATTCAAATTTAAAATCCAATAGCCTTAATAGCTCAATTTCTACTTCAATAATCAAATCTTAACTACTTAATTCTAACCTAATGATTTCGATTACGACTTCATAGATCTGACTTCAAGTCTTAATCCAACATCTTTATTTTATGTTCACCAGTACCATTTGCATCAAAATTGCTCTAGAAATCTGATTCCTCCCATCATTGTTTCACAATCTCAATATACTCGTTCAATCATCAACTAAAGCTCTTATTACCTACTTCTAAATCAATCCACTGTCATTGTTATCCACCGAAAATCGAAAATAATATCATGACCAGGGTTTCAATCCGACAATCACCATTATCATCATCCACTATGAACAATATTATTGATCAGGCTTAAAATCCAATTATCGCACTCTCCATTTCTTCAAAATTCAGCTTATGCATCTATCTAATTAATCCTATCTAACAAATTTCATCGTTTCACCCACTTAGAATTCACACTATTAAGTCTTTCTGATAATCAAACATAACTCCTCTAACATCTTTCGTTATTCATCACGTTATAATTCAATCCCTTAATGACTCATCTATTTTCCTGTAGTCCTTCTTAGTGGGATTTAACGTATTCATTGCAATCAGGAATTTTGCATTTAAGTCCCTCCAAGATTTAGAACTTGATCGATGAGAGAAGAACAAGAACAGAAGAATATAGGTATGATTTGAGACGAAGTAAGGTAAGAGCAGAAAAGTTTTCCACATATGCTTTACTTAAAACCAAAAATAAATTTTTGCATAAATTGCTTATATATCAGCCTAATAGGCCAGTAGTGCAATTTGGCTATTATTATAATCAGAAAAATTTCGTCTGCTTAATTGGTCTTTACCCGTTATATCAAGGGAATCAAACGGGCATTATGTACTGGCTATTCGAACGGTGACCTCAACTTTTCAACAGGAAAAGTTTTGGTTAGGTCATTCGTGTTATCCTTCTTAACACTATCCTTAGCACTTCCACTAAAGTTAGCTTTCGTCCCATTTGGTCAATACTTACAGTAAGAAATTAGTCTAAGCAACTACTCGTGTTTTTGAAATTTTGACAAATCCAAAATGAAAACTTTTAATGCATGTCTAAGAAAGATAAGGCAGACATAGGAGGAAGGAGACAGCAATAATATTTATGATTTTTGTAATTCTTTTGTATCAGAAATTACTATTTTGTAGAATCGTATCCCTATCGAAGCCAAACCTATACTTAGGGTTACATCCTACAGTCAAGCATGCTCTGATACCATTCTGTAACGCCCCATTTCTGGGAACAGGGATGTCTTACCAACCGCAACAGCCCAGGAGTTCAGTTGAGGATGAAAGGTGTATCATACCTGCTAACGAACAATTAAAAGAAGTTAATTTAATTGAAATAAGACCTAATGGCCAATTTTAATAACACTACGGGTGTCCAAACCCAAAACTTAACTTACATACAGAAGAGCCGAAGAAAACACCACATGAACACTTGAGTGCAGTCATAACCCTAACACGAACACTTGCAGGAATCTCCTTTTCTTCTAGTATCTGGGGGGGGGGGGATTTTTGCAAGTCTGAGTACCAACCACTGTACTCAGCAAATCACTTGTGGAAACACTATATATCTATTTGCCAGGATTCTCAAGAGAAGGGAGTATATTTGTTTTATTATTAGGTGGGTGCAATTTTATTTAAAACATTTGCTCCTTAAGATCAGGGGGATTTCTGTTATCAGAGAAAGCTTCATCATTACTCAAATTAACCACATCAGAAATACCACTTATGCCTCGTTGTTGGAATCGCTGTGAAGCTCGTTGGTCTGGGACCGAGACTTACTTGACGCCGAGCGTCAGTCACCATGGCGGATCTTGTTGGCGCAAGTAGTGGGATCAAGATGCTTAATAACCATAATTATGGCTATTGGCAGATCTGCATGGAGTCCTACCTACAAGGTCAGGATCTATGGGAGGTCATTGCAAGCACCGAGACAACTCCTCCACCAAAAGAGAATGTAGAAGCCTTGCGGAAGTGGCGCATCAAGACTGGCAAGGCTTTGTTTGTGCTGAACACAACAATTGAGGAGGACTCACCAAGATTTAGAACTTGATCGATGAGAGAAGAACAAGAACAGAAGAATATAGGTATGATTTGAGACGAAGTAAGGTAGGAGCAGAAAAGTTTTCCACATATACTTTACTTAAAACCAAAAATAAATTTTTGCATAAATTGCTTATATATCAGCCTAATAGGCTAGTAGTGCAATTTGGCTATTATTACAATCAGAAAAATTTCGTCTGCTTAATTGGTCTTTACCCGTTATATCAAGGGAATCAAACGGACATTATGTATGAAGCCTCTTCATGGTGGACTCCTAAGAAGATCTAGATTTCTGAATCCCAAGATTTGGATGAGATTCTAAAAGAAGATAAGCCAGAAGTTGAGGAGGAAGGATCAACTCCAAGTGAAGTTGAAAAGAGCTCACCCGGTAAGGCTAAGAGTCCATGGAAGACTGGCGAACATCAGCTTGTACTCAAGGAACATCATCCAAATCAAGTAGAAGTTGAAGATCATGTACATGAACTACAAAAATCTACAAGAAAGTGGAATCCCAATCCTAAGTATGCTAATGCTGCCCTTATTGATGAGGCTATACCTATTGAGCCATCTTCTTATGAGGAAGCAGCACAAAGTCCTGAGTGGCGAAAGGCTATGGAGAAAGAGATTAAGGCACTAAAAGAAAATCAAACATGGGACTTAGTGCCAATACCAAAGGATGTGAAGCCAATATCTTGTAAATGGGTTTATAAAATCAAGACTTGTCCAGATGTATCAATAGAAAGATATAAAGCTCGACTTGTTGCTCGGGGATTCTCTCAACAATATGGGCTATACTACGAAGAAATATTTAGTCCAGTGGCGAAGATCACAACTATTTGAGTCTTGCTTGCTTTGGCTGCTATTAAATCTTGGAAGTTGTGGTAGATGGATGTCAAGAACGCCTTTCTACGTGGAGAGCTTGACAAGGATATTTATATAGAACAACCAAAAGGTTTTGAGAGTAAGACTCAACCAGAGTATGTCTGCAAATTGAAGAAGGCACTCTATGGTTTAAAGCAGGCTCCAAGAGCTTGGTACGGGAAAATTGGTGAGTTTCTTGATTTAAAGTTGCTCCATCAGATCCTAGTTTGTTTGTGAAGGCCAATGAAGGTAAATTAGCAATAGTTCTTGTCTATGTTGATGGTTTAATCATCACAGGAGATAATTACGAGGAAATACAAAGGACAAAAGAAAATCTCTCGGTTAGATTTCAAATGAAAGAGCTTGGAGAGTTGAGGCACTTTCTTGGACTTGAGGTGGAGCATACAAAGGAAGGGTTATTTTTAGGTCAACAAAAATATGCAAGGGACCTTCTTTAAAGGTATGGGATGCTTGATTTCAAGCCTATTTCTACTCCTATGAATCCTAATATGAAGCTACAAGAAGAAGGAAAAGATCTAGAGGATGTGACCATTTATTAGCAGCTGGTTGGGAGCCTTATCTATCTCACACTTAGTCGACTAGATATTTCCTATGCTGTTGGAATAGTTAGTCGATACATGACCAAGCAAAAGAAGCCTCACCTCAGTGCAACAAGACACATTCTTAGGTATGTCAAAGGCACCATTAATTATGACATTGTATACAATAAAACAAAAGGGTGCCAAGTGACTGGATACTGTGACGCTGACTATGCCGGAGATTGTAACACACGTCGATCAACAACTGGATATTTCTTTAATCTTGGATCAGGAGCTGTATCTTGGTGTAGTAAGAGGCAGCCTACCGTGGCATTATCAAGCACTGAAGCAGAATATCGATCAGCAGCAACAGCAGCACAAGAAAGCACCTGGCTTAAGCAACTAATGAAGGATCTCTACCAACCGACAGATTATCAAGTAAGGCTTCTCTGTGACAATTTATCATCTATACGTTTGGCAGAGAATCCAGTTTTTCATACGAGAACAAAACATATAGAAGTGTACTATCATTACATAAGAGAAAAAGTTTTAGGAGGAGATATCGAGATGGTGCCGACAAATACAGATGAACAAGCTGTAGATATTCTTACAAAGAGTATCAATGAAGTAAGGTTCGAGAAATTTCTAGAGATTCTCGGAGTGGTCTGCAAGACAACTTTAAAAACAAGTATGCATTAAGACTAACTAGAAAAATGAACAAGATTAAGGGGGAGAATATTGGTTATAATCTTGTTGCCGACAACGAAAAGCAGTAGCAGCCATATAAAGCCATGTCGGCTAGATAGCTCTTGAGCTGGTAAAGAGAAAGCAATAGATGGAGCTAGAAACTTATATGCTAGCATAAGTCGGTTTTGATGCCTATATATGCTAGCACAAATTTTTTTATTTTTGATTTTTTAAATTTAATTATACCAAATAAGCAATCTTTAGTTATAATGCAATTTCAGGTAGCTACAATGCAATTTTAGTCATAAACTACTATTTTTCAGTCTAAATAAGTGGCACCTTAAATATGGTAGCAACAGAACAGGAACAGAGGTGAACAGTAGAAAGTACAAACAGGGTGGTCTTTTCACCAACAGCAAAAAGTTTGGATGCAGACGCAGCAAGGGTCCCTCTGTTGTTGATGTCTGCTCATGCAATAGGAAAGAAATGTAAACTAATTCTACATACTATGTATGCAAATACAACTTCGCATAAATTTAACTCCTCAGATGTAATACCTCAGCTTGCTAGTGTGGTGATCTATATAGGTTGTGATAGGATTAGTCTTACATTACTTATTTAAAGTGAGTTGTAGCAACATATATTGCTTATTGTTAGGAATGTGCGTAGAGGAAGAGCTGCTGCAAAATTGGCAGTGGTTCTGATCCTTTAACCTGTTCCCAGCTTGTAGTTTAGATTTCTTTTTGAAAATATTATTTTAGGTGCTTTTTAAGATGAGATTTCTTTTTGTTAAAAATTTGATCATCCAAAAATGACTCTGTATGTGCCACTGGATTTGGGGGCAGCTGTCTTAGAACTTATATTTCGATCTCTCTCACTCTCTGGTCTAAGTTCGAACCAGCTGCTTTGCATGGTATGGGCTAATGAAATTTCCGTCAGTTTCCATTAGCAGCTGGTATGCATGGTGACCTGCATGCTCGGAGAAACCAATGGCCGTGCATGCAAGGAGCACCAAGTTAGCATGGAGCGCAATGGAAATACTTGCTTCATCAGGTAATAGTGTTGTCTCTGTCGGATTCGGATCCACCGGGAGCAGAGTAATTCAATTGCCTGGCTTGATTCGGATTCCATGGTTAGCTCGGATCGATCGCTTCGTCAATCTCTTCGTCTTAGCCTAGCTCCTCCGACTCCGATTCCCGTTCCGAACGTAGAAAGACTCCGATTCCCGTTCCGAACGTAGAAAGGTGAACTTGTCCGAACGATGATCGAAGTCGGGAACAGCAAGCTGCATAAATATGGAGGCCATGGTCACAAACTTCTCCACACCGAAGCCTGCGTACTACCAACACCGGACGTACTACACAGCTCGCGGTACTGCAATTGCACATGGCGACGCCTGCGGCCGTTCTCCGCTTTTTGCTCGTGCTCCTTCTCATCGGCTGTTGCCACGGAAGGCCGGTTCCGTCGTCTCCGGCGTCGTCGGCGCCGAGGGCGGCTGGCGGCATTACGGCAATATACAACTTCGGGGACTCGATATCGGACACCGGGAATTTCCTCCGAGAAGGCGCCACCGGGATGATGTAGCACACCACGGACCTTCCCTACGGCGCTGCCATCGGCGGCGCCACCGGGCGATGCTCCGACGGCCACCTCTTGATAGACTTTCTCGCGAAGGATCTCGGACTGCCGCTGCTCAAGCCGTACCTCGACAAGGGCGCCGACTTCACGCATGGCGTCAACTTCGCCGTCACGGGCGCCACCGCCCTCGACGCTGCAGCCCTCGCGAGGATAGGGATCGACATTCCCCACACGAACAGTTCCCTAAGTGTCCAGCTCCAATGGTTCAAGGACTTCATGGCCAGCACCACCAAGTCCCCTCTTGAGATCCGGGAGAAGTTGGCAGATTCACTAGTCATGGTTGGAGAGATCGGCGGGAACGACTACAACTACGCTTTCGCCACGAACCATCCGCAGGCGAACGGCGGACACAGCTTGTACAACATCGGCCGTATGATCACCGGCGCGGTTGAGTCGATGGAGCTGCTTGACATGGGCGCCACACGGATGGTCATCCCAGGCAACTTCCCAATCGGGTGCGTCCCGAGCTACCTCAGCGCGGTGAACGACAAGGACTCGGCAGCGTACGACGGCAACAGCTGCCTCATCGGCCTCAACCTCTTCGCGCAGATGCACAACGTGCTGCTGCAGCAGGGCATCCGGGAGCTGCGCCGGCTGTACCCAGTAGCGACGATCGCGTACGCCGATTACTTCTCTGCCTACGTGCAGACTCGAGGGTATTAGATTAGGTCTTTAGGGATCTCTAGGCTAGATCTAGCGGGGTTCTTCTCTGGGGTTCGTGTTCTTGAGGCAAAACCGAGAGGGAGAGAGGGGTACCGACCTTCGGATGTAGAGGAGGAGGAGGCGGCCATCTCGGGGACGCTCGGTGAAGTCTGCGCACGGGCAGCGACGGTCGGGGAAGAGGTGCGGGGCTCCTCGGCGGCGTGTCCCGGGCGGCGGCGTCTCCCTGGCGGCGGTGAACGGCGCCGGTGGTGCTTCCCGTCGGCTCAGCGCACCCCTCTTACAGATCGGGTCTAGGGTTTGTAGGTGGGGTGACGGCGGCGCGGTCAACCTCGTGATGCGTGCCGCCCGGCCCCCACCTCTGTATTTATAGCGCTGGCGACAGGGGCCCACCAGCCAAACGGGCTGGGCGCCCCCGATCAGGGCGCGGTCAAGGGGTGGGCTTTGGCCGTTGGGCCAAAGCCCTGAGATCATCCTAACATTCTCCCCCTTGATCTCAATCTATACTTTATCTTTAATTACTTTTGACTTTACACATTCCATCACAGATTAGTGCATAGAACATGTCTCATCGTCACGGTCAATCGCCGATAGACTCAACAGTTACAATACACCTCCCTGTTCTGAAACAGTTACTTTAATCTTTGGGCCATCTTTTAGTCCAGGAATCATAGGCTTTCCCTTAAACCCATGCCGGCTACATGTTCTCTGAACACGTTGGGTGGTAAGCCTTTGGTAAGCGGATCCGCTAGCATCTTTGCGGTACTTATGTGCTCAAGACTTATAATTTGATCCCGAACTTTATCTTTCACAACATAGTACTTTATGTCAATGTGTTTGGCAGCACCACTTGACTTATTGTTGTGGGCATACGTTACTGCGGGTTCATTATCGCAGTACAACTTAAGTGGTCTATTGATGTCGTCAACCACTTTTAAACCGGGTATGAACTTCTTTAGCCAGTTCACCTGCCCCGTAGCCTCATAACATGCTACAAACTCGGCATACATTGTGGACGATGTAGTAACGGTTTGTTTTGAGCTTTTCCACGATATAGCTCCTTTAGCGAGAGTGAACACATATCCGGATGTAGACTTTCTATCATCTCCCGCAAAATCAGAATCTGTATACCCCACTATATGGAGTGAATCTGATCTTCTGTATGTCATCATGAGGCCTTTTGTTCCTTGCAAATAACGCAAGACTTTCTTTATCAATTTCCAATGTTCTATTCCAGGATTGCTCTGGAATCTGTCAAGTAACCCGGTAACAAATGCTAAGTCAGGGCGTGTGCACACTTGAGCATACTGTAAGCTTCCGACAGCTGAAGCATATGGAACCGCTTTCATTTGATCGATCTCATACTGGTTCCTGGGGCATTGAAAATCCCCATATCTGTCGCCCTTGACTATAGGTGCAGGTGATGGACTACATTTATGCATACCAAATTTCTTTAAGACTTTCTCTATGTATGCCTTTTGTGACAGTCCCAATACCCCTTTGTTTCTATCTCGGTGAATTTCGATCCCTAGAACGAATGAAGCTTCACCAAGATCTTTCATATCGAAGTTTGAGGACAAAAACTTCTTTGTTTCCAGTAGCAGATTAACATCACTACTAGCTAGTAGGATATCATCCACATACAGGATTAGAAAGATAAACTTCCCATCTTTAAACTTTGCATAAACACAGTTGTCCTCAACATTCTCTTTAAACCCAAATTTTCTTATTGTACTGTCAAACTTCAAGTACCATTGTCTTGAAGCTTGCTTTAACCCATAAATTGATTTCTTTAGGCGGCATCCCATTCTTTCATTTCCTTCCACGACAAAACCTTTCGGTTTGCCATGTAAACATTTTCCTCCAAATCCCCATTAAGAAATGCCGTCTTTACATCCATCTGATGTAACTCTAAATCATAATGTGCTACTAATGCCATTATGATTCTGAAGGAATCTTTACATGAGACTGGAGAAAATGTCTCATTGTAATCAATCCCTTCTCTTTGCGTAAATCCTTTTGCCACAAGTCGCGCTTTATATCTTTCTATATTCCCTTGGGAGTCAAGCTTTGTCTTGTAGACCCATTTACAGCCTACTGTTTTGGCTCCTTTAGGAATAATTTCCAAGTCCCAGACTTTATTAGTCTTCATGGACCTCATTTCCTCTTCCATGGCATCAAGCCATTTTGAGGAATTTTCGCTTCTCATGGCTTCTTCAAATGAGGTGGGATCATCCTCCATTTGAAATTCCTCTGTATGATAAATCTGATAATCATCAGAAATAGCTGATCTTCTTACTCTTTGAGACCTCCTCGGGGCCTCCTCATTCGGTACATCTACTGTTTGAGGCTGCTGTTGCTCCCCCTCATCTGTGGCAATAGGTTCTATATGATCCTGAAGAGCAGATTCTTCATTCTCATTTATTGTTGCCACGGGAGGAACAATAACAGGTGCTGGCACCACAGTGTCTTGTACCGTCGGTGCAGCGACAGCAGGTAGAGTGAAGAATGGCTCTTGAATCATCGGAGTGGGCGCATACACCCGCTTCTCTTCAAGGTCAATCTCTCGAGCTACCATGCTCCCCCTCATCATTTCATCTTCTAAGAAGACAGCATGTCTCGTTTCTACAAACTTTGTATATCTGTCTGGACAGTAGAAACGATAACCTTTTGACTTTTCAGGGTAGCCAATGAAATGGCAACTTACTGTTTTGGGATCAAGTTTCCCAAGGTTTGGGTTAAATACTTTAGCCTCAGCAGGACTCCCCCACACACGTAAGTGGTTTAGTGAGGGAACTCTTCCTGTCCACAACTCGTACGGTGTTTTGGGCACCGACTTACTAGGCACTCTGTTGAGAATATGAATGGCGGTTTTCAACGCCTCCATCCATAAACTCAATGGGAGTGTGGAGTAGCTCATCATACTTCGCACCATATCCATCAGGGTACGGTTGCGTCTTTCAGCTACTCCATTTTGCTGAGGTTCGCCCGGCATAGAATACTGGGCTACTATTCCATTTTCCTGTAAAAACCTCGCAAAAGGTCCAGGAACTTGTCCATAAGGGGTATGTCGACCGTAGTACTCCCCCCCACGATCAGATCGGACTATCTTAATCTTTAAATCGTGTTGGTTTTCAATTTCAGCCTTAAATATCTTGAATTTATCCAAGGCTTCATTTCTTTCTTTGATTGGATAAATATATCCATAACGGGAGTAATCATCTGTGAATGTTATGAACGAGTCATATCCATCCACACTTTTCACAGGAAAAGGACCACAAATATCTGTGTGAATAATTTGTAGAACTCCTGTGCTTCTTTTAGCGTCCTTTTTAATTTTCTTTACATATTTTCCTTTAATGCATTCTCTGCATTGTTCTAAGTCCGAGAACTCTAATGGAGGAAGAATATCATTCTTTACTAGTCTTTCTATTCTCCCCCTCGAAATATGGCCTAAACGACAGTGCCATAATTTCGACGACTCATCTAGAGTTCTCTTTCGTTTTCTGTTTACATTTGTAGACGAGGATTCAATCACTTTCTCGCACGCAACGTTCTCATTATCGCATACGACATTCACGTCATCACACAATGATAACAAATAAAGCTCATTCTGTAATATGGCAATACCAACACATTCTTTATTAAACATTATTTCGCACTTGCCATTTCCAAAATTGCAATCATAACCATCTTTGTCCAAATTTGACACACTAATCAAATTCCTCTGTAAAGAGGGTACAAAAAGGACATCTCTAAGTAAAAGAGTGGAGCCATTAGCTAATTCTAATGAAAGATCGCCAACGGCTTCAACTTCAGCTTCGACTCCATTTGCGACTTTAACGCATCTTTCTTTTCTTTGCGTAGTCCTCGTCGAACGGAATCCCTGTAATGAATTAGCAACATGAACAGTTGCTCCTGAATCAATCCACCAAGTGGATTTCGAATATTTCACATACAGGCATTCATTAATAAAGGTAATGATGTTCTCACCTTTCTTAGCCATTATCATCTTTAAGTAGTCAGGACAATCCTTCTTGTAGTGTCCCGTCTTCTTGCAGTGAAGGCACTGGTCTTTGTCTACAGCAAATTTGTTCTGTTGAGGCTGATGTACAGAGGCTTTGCCCTTGTTCTTTGAGAAGGGGTTACTGTTATAATTCTTTTTCTTGTTTTCCCTTACAAAGTTGATAGCACCACCATGTGAGGATTTGATTCTTTCCTCCTCTTGCACGCACATGGCTATGCACTTTTCCATGTCCCATTTTTCGGGCTGCATATTATAGTTGACAACAAAAGTGTCAAACTCTTTTGGCAAAGAAGCAAAAACCAGATGAATAAGGAACTCATCCTTGAGAGCCAAATCCATCGGTTTCAGTTTAGATGCCAAGTTGCTCATTCTAAGAATGTGCTCTCTTATGCCATTGCCACCGCCAGAATACCTCTCTGTTACCAGCTGCTTAATCAGCTGTGTAGCATAAGTCTTTGAAGAGCCAGTGAACTGACTCTTTATTTTATCGAGATATTCAGTGACAGTGTCACACTCTGCAATTGAGCCCAAAATAGCAGGTTCAATTGTGTTCTTTATCACAGCCATACATTTCTTGTTGGCTATGGTCCATTTCTTATGATCAAGGTCATAAGACATCTGTAAGGGAGCATGATCCCTCTGTCTGTTCTGCCATGCAGTGTCATCCTCATTCTGTTCCCTCACTGGCGCCAAAGGCTCAGTGGGACGTGCTGTAGTGAGGACCCAGTCCACCTCAGCCAAGATAAAAGCTAAATCTAACTTTTTCTTCCACTCTCCATAATTATCACCTTTGAGAGTGGGGATTTCTCTAATACAACTCATTAAGTTGTATCCTCCTGAAAAAATATTTCAAATGCAGTGAGAACGTAACATCAAAATTATATGCCTTATTTCCAACGTTGGTCGAAAATACGACATACAATTTAAAAAACAATTCTATCATACATTAAATCTACATCACCGTTGGGCAGAAATAGAAATAATGCATGAAAACAACATTAAAATTTATAATACTGATATTAACAACGTTGGTCAGAAAATAACAGTATCATAAATCTCTGGGAATTTTTATCTATTTTTCCAAAATTAAATTCTCCCGTTGGTTCGAATTTAATAATGAAAAACAATTTGCATTAACTTTTGCAGCGGAAACTGTAAAAAATTCAATATTCAGAAGCATCATAACTATACTCTTTTAATCTCTGAAAATTTAACACGTTGGTGCAAAAATTACAGAGAAATTGGTTCAAATTTCATTGAAAATCATCAAAAAATGCTTCTGAAAAACAATAAACATCAAAAAATCGGGATTTACTGTTCAAACCGGCCATTTGGCCCGGCCTGCGCAACCGCGGCCCACGGCGGCCTGCCCGCACGCGGCCTCGGCGGCCCGCTCGGCCTGCCCACCCGCGGCCTCGGCGGCCTCTCTCGCGCGCCTCACGCGCGCTCGCGCCCGCGGCCTCACGCACGCGGCGGCCCGCCCAGCGCGCGCCTCGCGCTCGCGGCCCCCGCGCCCCGGTCTCAGCCGTTGGATGCGCATCCAACGGCTGCAAACCCACGCAGCCTCGCCCTTTGGCGCCTCCGCGCGATCCATCAGCCGTCGGATGCGAATCCGACGGCTCTCGTTCTTGGCGGCCGAGCGCTCTCGCGCGCAACCTGGGCCTGGGCCGCGAATTCTCTCGCCCGCCTGGGCCGAAAGCCAGCCCGCGCGCGGTCAGCCGTCCGATCGCATCCGACGGCTGCGCGGCGTTCTCGCCCGATCAAAACCACGCGCGGCGGACGCCCCCGAAACCCTAGATTCATTCCTCCTCTCCCCTCTGTCTCTCCGTCCGCACCCGACCGAGCGAGCGAAGCGGCGGCGGCGGCGATGGCGACGTCCACGCCGCCGGGGAAGGAGAAGACGGCGCCGCCGCGGGCCCTCTCGCCGGCGTGCGCGCTCCCCTGAGAGGGAGCGCGCCGCCGTCGAGCGGCTCCGTGTCGGCGCCCGTTCAAGCGCGCGTCGGCGATGGCCCGTACGTGGAGCGCCGGCGAGCCCGAGGCTCGGCCGATCTCCCGCACGCCAACGACGACGACGACGACGGCGACCCGGCGACCACGCCAGGTAAGACTCTTTTCAGATCTAGGGTTAGGGTTTGACCCGATCCCGTCTCTGTTCTTTTCTAGGGTTTGGGGGGGTCTCTCTTTTCTTTTTCCTCCGTCTAGATCTAAACGCTAGTGGCTCTGATACCAATATTAGATTAGGTCTTTAGGGATCTCTAGGCTAGATCTAGCGGGGTTCTTCTCTGGGGTTCGTGTTCTTGAGGCAAAACCGAGAGGGAGAGAGGGGTACCGACCTTCGGATGTAGAGGAGGAGGAGGCGGCCATCTCGGGGACGCTCGGTGAAGTCTGCGCACGGGCAGCGACGGTCGGGGAAGAGGTGCGGGGCTCCTCGGCGGCGTGTCCCGGGCGGCGGCGTCTCCCTGGCGGCGGTGAACGGCGCCGGTGGTGCTTCCCGTCGGCTCAGCGCACCCCTCTTACAGATCGGGTCTAGGGTTTGTAGGTGGGGTGACGGCGGCGCGGTCAACCTCGTGATGCGTGCCGCCCGGCCCCCACCTCTGTATTTATAGCGCTGGCGACAGGGGCCCACCAGCCAAACGGGCTGGGCGCCCCCGATCAGGGCGCGGTCAAGGGGTGGGCTTTGGCCGTTGGGCCAAAGCCCTGAGATCATCCTAACAGAGGGTGCGCCCAAGATGGGCTTCGACGGGGCGGCCCTGACCAAGGCGTGCTGCGGCGCCGGCGCCGGCGCGTACAACTTCGACATGGACAGGATTTGCGGCGCACCGGGGACGACGGTGTGCGCGAGGCCGGACGAGTACATCAGCTGGGACGGTGTCCACCTGACACAGCGTGCGTACAGTGTCTTGAGCGAGCTGCTCTGCCACAAGGGTCTCGCGTCCCCTGCGCCAGTAAACTTCCCGCGTCCATAGATTGCCTGCGATTAGTTTCAGCCTGAAGTTCTGCATTTGTATTCTTCCTTTTTTTAGAGTCCTCTGTACGATGGTGTTTAGTAATGTAAGAACATGTGTGGTTGCATCAGATGGGACATAATTATAAGCCATGAGATTATGAGCTTATGCTTCATGAGGGTGTTGCAGAATGCAGACTCGCTGCCACCCCCTATTTCTACTTTATTTCTCAATTGATGTACAGAATGTGTAGGGATGTACTCTATGTGGGTACGATGTATTCTCAGCTAGTGCATTGTTTATGGGCTACAAACGAACTACAGGCTTCAGCCTACTCCTCGGTAGCAGGATCCACCCAACGGCCATGGTCCTTGAATGGCTGAATCAAGGCTTCAGTAGCATGTTCCATTGCAATGCCCCGTTGCACAACGGTCTGCAGCAATAAGATACATTGTGTCAATCGAAGGGAAATGACGGCTTCAAGACTGGTTTCAGGACAACGAGCATTTCCATGCCATTACCACATCTATTAGACACTTTGCAAGATTCTTGGACAAATATGATTATGTGAATGTATGACTATTGTCAAACAAAACACTGCAATTCCCATTTGATATGATTCGACATCAACGTATTGGAATGGTTACCTTGCCAACATAAAGATCGATCTTTCCAGGAGCACCTCCAACATATCCAAAATCGGCATCAGCCTTCTCTCCGGGCCCATTAACAATGCAACCCATGATAGCAATCTGCCAACAAAATACAGAGATAGTTAATCTGGCCGCAGATCAGCCTCCCCTCTTCTCCTTCCTCTCTTTTTTTTTCCTTCTCTCTTTTCTTCCTCTTTTCTTTTTTCTTTCTTTCTTTTCCTCTCTTTCTTCTCTCCCTCTCCTTTTTATTCTTTCCAGCGGCGGCGCCCCTGGCCTTCTCCTTTTCTTCCACCAGTCGGTCGCACTCTCTTCTTTTTCTTCTTTTCACTCCGCCGGTAGCTCCTTCCTCTCTTCTTTTCTTCGCCGTTGGCTAGCTCCTCCCGCGCTTCCTTCCTCAGCTCGATCCCGGCTGGCACCCGACTCTCCCCTTGCCTCCCTCTTGCACAGTGTGCGGCCGGAAATGCGACAACAGCACACGGCCGGCGGGGCTAAGGCCCCGTTTGGCAGAGCTCTAGCTCTAAGAAATCTGTAGATTTCCTAGAGCTGGTCATCTGTAGCTTTAGGAAATCCTGGATCTAGAGTTGCAGGCATGTTAAGTGCATTTACATGACTCATTTCATTTATATTATATATTAAATAAAAATATTTAAATCACTTTAATTTAGTCAACAAACTACAGATCCAGCATAGATCTCGGAGCTAGAGCTGTGCCAAACGGGGCCTAAGGGACGACGGCGAGCCGTAGGGCGGAGCGGCGGCGCGCGGGCAGGGGAAGGAAGGGCGGCGGCGAGCGGCAGCAGGAGCGGTGGCAACGGCGGCTAATCAACAACGGCGCGCACACGGGGGAGGACGACGGCGACTGCCGGAGGCGACGAGCGTCGACGTCGGGGTTGGCGAGCAGCAGCACCGACGGTTACGCAAGCGGCGACAGCAGCGCGAGGGGAAGTAGCAGCATGCAGCAGCAACACGTAGGTGAGTACAGGGGACGAAGTGAAATTGGTTTTTGCCTCCTCCTCCACCTGGCTTCCCCCTCTTAAAGGGCAACATATGGGCTGGGATGGGTTTCATCGGCCAATTTGTGCCAGAATTGGAAATGGCCCAATATATCGCGGCCAATCTTTCCTTTGATACCAAATCTCACAATTCCTTTAGTGGGAGACACTCTCAAGAGCACCCGATCCCCCACTTCGAACTCTAAGTCTCGCCTTCTAACATTTGCATAGCTCTTCTGCCTACTCTGGGCAGCTAGCATATTCTGTCTAATCTCCACCACTCGTTCCACTATCTGTTTGACCCAATCTGGACCCAGAACTGCCTTTTCGCCTACGGCATCCCAACAGAGTGGCGATCTACATTTCCGCCCATACAGAACCTCAAATGACACGGCCCGAACACTGGAGTGGTAGCTATTGTTGTAGGCAAACTCCGCGAGTGCCAACTGATCCTCCCGGGTACCTTTCCACGACAAAACACAGGACTTCAACATGTCCTCTAGTGTTTGAATGGTGCATTCTGACTGCCCATCCGTCTGTGGGTGGAAAGCGGTACTAAATTGGAGTTTTGTGCCCAAAGCGCTTTGATAGATCTCCCAAAACTTGGAGACAAACTTGGCATCTCTGTCTAAAACTATCGTTTTGGGCACACCATGTAATCTCACTATCTCACGCACATAGACAGGTGCCAAATCACTCACCGAATTCATCATACGAATAGGGATGAAGTGCGCGGACTTACTGAATCGGTCCACCACTACCCAAATCGCATCCTTACCTCGCTGGCTACGAGGCAAGCCGACTACAAAGTCCATGGTAACATCATCCCATGGCCACTGTGGAACATCTAAAGGCTGCACTAGTCCAGCAGGACGCTTATGCTCAGCCTTCACTTGTTGGCAAATCCCGCAAAATGTCACATACTGTGCGACATCCACTTTCATTCTCTTCCACCAAAAGTTCTTTTTCAAATCCCGATACATCTTGGTTTCGCCAAGATGTACCATGTACGGGGTACAATGAGCCTCTCTCAAAATATCATCCTTGACCTGAGCCTTTTGTGGCACGCAAAGACGGCCCCTAAACTGTAATGCTCCCGACTCATCAAGGCTGAAGTCCTCTGATTTTCCTTCATCGAGATGCTTCCTCACTTTTTGAAGCAACCTATCGTGCTGTTGCGCTTCTTTCACCCGTTCTGGAATTGATGATTCCAGTAACGACTGAGTCTCTACTTGTGTTGTACCGGCATAGCAATAGGAAATTCCCATCCGTTCAAAGTCAGCAACGAGACAACCTACAGTGGAGGGTGTCATCTTGTAAGTAAGGGCATCAACAACCACATTTGCTTTGCCTGGATGGTACTGGAGAGTGAGATCATAGTCTTTGATCAGTTCCAACCACCTTCTTTGCCTCAAATTCAACTCTTTTTGAGTGAAGATGTACTTGAGGCTCTTATGGTCAGTGAAAATATCACAAGATTCTCCATACAAATAATGCCTCCAAATCTTTAGAGCAAAAACCACTTCAGCCAGCTCTAAATCGTGAGTAGGGTAATTCTGCTCATGTTTCTTTAATTGTCGCGAGGCATACGCGATCACTTTGTTATCTTGCATGAGCATACAACCCAAACCTACTCGCGATGCATCTGAGTAGACCGTGGAACGCTTCCTTGGCTCAAGAAGAGTGAGAACAGGAGCAGTTACCAACTTCTCTTTCAAAACATTGAAACTGCACTCACATTCACCGATCCACTAGAATTTCACGCCCTTCCGCGTGAGTTGAGACATTGGCTTAGCAATAATGGATAAATCTTTCACGAAACGCCGGTAATAACCAGCTAAGCCAAGAAAACTTCTCACCTCCTTAACGTTGGATGGCCTCTTCCAGTCTACTACTGTAGAAATCTTGGCTGGATCTACTGAATTGCCCTCTTGGTTAATCACATGTCTTGGAAGCCTACTTCCAAAATCCAAAACTCGCACTTTTTCAACTTAGCAAAGAATTAATTTTTCCTCAGAGTCTCAAGCACAAGCCTCAAATGCTACTTATGCTCTTCCTCCGTCTTGGAATAAATCAGGATATCATCAATGAACACAACTACAAAGTCATCCAAATACTTATGTAGCATGTTGTTCATCGTTTCCATAAAGATAGCAGGGCATTTCTTAGTCCAAAGGACATAACTTTATACTCATAGTGCCCATACCTCGTGGAGAAAGCTGTCTTTTCAATATCTTGCTCCCGCACTTGAATCTAATTATACCCAGATTGTAGATCAATTTTGGAAAACACCTTGACTCCCTTCAATTGATCAAACAAGTCCTCGATGCGAGGCAACGGGTATTTATTCTTAATAGTCACCCAATTAAGAGCACGATAATCTATACACATGCGCCAACTCCCATCCTTCTTCTCAGTAAATAGGACGGGGGCTCCCCAAGGTGAAACACTAAACGGTACGGGGACATAGAGATAGGTCGAGTGCCAGGAACAAGTTCAATCCTAAACTCAACATCTCTTGCGGGTGGCATTCTCGGAAGCTCTTCAAGAAATATATCGGGGTACTCACATACCACTGGAATATCCTCAATGCGCAAAGACGCGCTCGGCTTTTCCGCAAGTGACAGAAGTAACCCAAACTTAAGCATTCGTCGGCCAGGGAACAGGCTGGCCAACACAAAAAGAGAACCGGAGGTGCATTCTCCTGAAAGACTATCTCCTCCCCTGAAGGAGCTTGCAAGGTGATTGTCCTCCAGAAGCAGGATATCACTGCCCGGTAGCGATGCAACCAGTCCATACCGAGGATAACATCAAAATGTTCTATTGGAATAACCATGAGGTTAGCCACAAAATCCTCACCATCTACTGAAACCATGCATCTGGGACAAACCATAGAGCTAGCAATAATACCCCCTGGGGAATTTACTATAACCGACTGTGAAATCTGTTGCATACTCAATTTTGCCTTTTTAGCAAACTCACTAGAAACAAAGGAATAAGTGGCACCGGAGTCGAAAAGAACGAGAGCATTATGTGAATCCACTAACAGAGTACCTGTCACCACGTCCAGTTGACTCGCAGACTCAGTGGCAGGCAATGTGTAGACTCCGGGCGACATTGGGGCAGCGAGAGCCCCGACGCTCTGCTGTGATGGCATCGGACAGGGAGGCGATGCAGCATACTGAAGTGGAGTAACTGGGGTAGGAGGCTAGTAATACCCGGCAGGCGGCGCCCAAGAAGGAGGCTGCTGCGTAGGAGCAGCCGCCAACACCTGGACTGACCCCCGAGATGAGGCATTCGATGACGCAGACACCGGGTCCCACCTAATGATATTGGAGGGATTATGACAATAGACCTTCTCCATATGGCCCATCCGGCCACAGTGTTGACACTCTCCTGTCTAGGAACATTCAACAACTCGGTGTTCACCATCACACTTAAAGCAAATCATGCCCTGCCCGGGGACAGGACGCAAAGCTGGTGGTGCAAGAGACGACGATGTCAACGATTTAGACTTGGATGAATGTGAAGAACGTCGACTCCACTTAGACATCTTAGGAGCGGGCCGCTGAGAAGACCCACCCCTCTCACTATAGCTCCTCTTCTGGTCACCACCAGAAGCACTCGGATCACTAGAGGGTTGTGACCCTTTAGTGAGGTGCATCTCTATCTCCATCCCTCTGGCCTGCTCAACCACGGACCTAAAGTCACATGGCGCAGTAACACCCATAACATGCTGATACTCAGAACTGAGCCCTCGACGGAACCTTTTGGCCTTCTCAAGGTCACTACTTGTGACTGACGGTACGAAGCGGATCAAGTCGTTGAACCACGCCTCGTACTCAGCTACTGTCATCTTTCCTTGCACGAGGGTCGACAGGGCAACCTCCATATTTTCCAAAAAAGATTATGGGTAGTACTTCGCCTTGAACTGCTCGACGAAGACCTCCTAGGTGGCTAGACCTTGGGCAGGGGTCCTGGCTGAAAGGACTCCCTCCCACCAGATGTCCGCCTGACCTTTAACTGAAAGGCCACAAAGCAAGCCCTAAGCTGTGAAGTCATCTCTAAAGCTTCGAACTGTCTTCCCATATAGCGCAACCAATTTGCAGCTTGGACCGGCATACCTGTCCCATCAAAGGTATCCAGCCGCAATGCCATCCATTCGCAAAGGCCCATTCTTGGCTCCGATGCGACTGGAACGACAGTCGGGACAGCGACAGGTACGGCCGCAGCAGCGGCTGCAGGCGCTTGTCGTCGTAACGCACGAACCTCCTATACGAACTCCCGCAACAAGGCTGAAGACCTTGCCTGATCCCCAGCTACAAACTGCTTAGCAAACTCAACTTTCACGTCGGGTGCCTCCTGCTGAACTTCTAGCGATGGCACCGCTTGGGCACGGCCACGACCACGGCCTCCACGGCCTCGGCTCGCACCGCAACCACGACTTCTACCTCTCGGCATCTCTGCTCACAACAGAGAAGCAATCACCCAATCAATTCAAAAACACAACTTTAACAATACAAATCCACAACACAATTAGGGAAAACGCATATGCAATGCAAATCCCAAACCCATTCTACTGTGCAGCCAAGTGAGTCATGTTTTAGTTCAATTACTTGACCTAAGTCAAACTTTAATTGATTAAGGTAGCCTAGGTTACCAACTTATCCAGTACGTACCTAACGCCTATTCTGATACTAACTGTAACACCTCGGCCCTCCACAGGGCCCAAGATACTACCACCACACCCTTATCAATTCAAAAGTGTTGCTAATTCGACTTTTAGCAGCACCTCCCCTGTTCATTTTATATGATTACCCACAGGGAGCAAACCACAAATAACTGTAGGATAATTGCAAAAACAACTAACTTCATATTTCACAAACTATAACATAAACATAAACTGTGGGCTCCACGACCATGGAGACCCACCCTCGTGGCTCGCAAGCAAAGTAAACCAAACGGCAAACCACAAGAACCTTAACACTGTATTAAATATAAATGTTCAGTGTAAGGCTAAGCTGTTATTTTACATGTGCAGTGCCAAAAGGACTATCCCCATTCCATGCATGTCGTCATCATTCGCCTAAAAACAACGACAAAGTAAGGGTGAGTCCAGAGACTCAGCAAGCACACGATAAAACAATAATATCACTTTAGCAATTCAATCGATTTCACGAACTGTAAGATATAAATCAACTTTATGACTGTAAATTGTAAGTCAAGTCTGTAACTGTATGCTGTAAATCAATCTGTATACTGTAAATCAATTCTGTGTCTGTAAACTGTAATTCAATTCTATGTCTGTAAACTGTAATTCAATTCTATGTCTGTAAACTGTAATTCAATTCTATGTCTGTAACTGTAGACTGTAAGTCAATGCTGTAACTGTAAACTGTAAGTCACAACTGTAGCTGTAAATTGTAAATCAAATCTGTAACTTTAAATCACAACTGTCTGTAACTGTATCGCTTTCTCTGTCACTTTCATACAATGCAATAACATGCAATGCATATGTATGCATCTGTATGCTTTGTAACTGTAGCTTATACCGGTATAGCAGAGTGTCCACACGTCGATGGACCACTCATTCGCCTCGTCCTCTTTCATACGGGGTCTCAACCTCCACTCCTGTGGAGTGCCTACCTCTGTAGGTCTTATTCAAGAGCACTCTGGACTAGTCATATGATTTTCTCATCGACCTGGCTCTTATGCATTTGCATGATGCAATATGTCTCAAATGTGAATGTCTAATCATAAACATTACTCATCAAGGTATGATTAGCACATAATCACATGTATCATCTCATAAATACTGTAAATCATAGCATGGAAACACGAATAACAAACACTTTCTTTTCCT
This sequence comes from Dendrocalamus latiflorus, assembly GCA_017311315.1. NCBI lineage: Eukaryota > Viridiplantae > Streptophyta > Magnoliopsida > Poales > Poaceae > Dendrocalamus > Dendrocalamus latiflorus. The sequence goes on along the minus strand of CM029609.1, from coordinate 18,678,732 downwards.
TGGCTGGATCAGGCAGATCTGGCCGCAGATCAGCCTCCCCTCTTCTCCTTCCTCTCTTTTTTTCCTTCTCTCTTTTCTTCCTCTTTTCTTTTTCTTTCTTTCTTTTCCTCTCTTTCTTCTCTCCCTCTCCTTTTTATTCTTTCCAGCGGCGGCGCCCCTGTGTACGATCGAGGAGGCCGACTAGAGGGGGGATGAATAGGTGATTTAAAATTTTTCTTCTAATTTAGGCTAACAATTACAATTTAACAAATTGTCTAAAGCAAATTAGCAAGGCAACAACTGATCAAGATGATATGGCTCAAGTGATCACTAGCACAAAGAGAATTATCCTAAGAGCAAATATACTTCTAGCTAGAACAAGGTATGCTACTCTAATTACACAAGCAATCAAATGATTCTATTGAAGTAAATTGCTTGGAAGAGAATAATGCACAAGAGAGCAAACCACAATAAACACGATTACTTTTTACCGTGGTGATCGGAGACTTGCCGGTCTCCCCTAGTCCACGTTGAGGTAAGCCCGAACGAATCGGACCGGCTCCACGAATTGAGCCTAAGCACCTCGATCACTATCGGTAGCCCTTTCCCGCTCCGGGTAGGCGAGCTCCAAGCCTTCACAACCGTCTCAAGTCTTCTCACAATCTTCTTGAGAAGATCACCGAATTTCCCGCCAAGCCGTCTAGGAGTCGGCAAACTCCAAGAGAATGGATCGTCGCAGGGCTTGATCACGCTCAAGTGCCAAATGGATCAATCTACGGATGCAATGCACTTGAATTCACTCAACTACCTCAATTGAATGCAAATGTGTGAAAGTGAGGTGTGAGAGGTTGCTCTATGCTCAAGAATGATCAATGAGGGTTCAACCATGTGTCCTTGAGCTGGTGGGGTCGAATTTATACCCCAACCAACCTCAATTAGCCGTTGCAATAAACAATCCTGAAAAAAATCAGGGAAATCGGAACTACCACAGTGCAATGTGCGGTACTTCCGGATTTCTGCAGGTGGGTCAGAACGGCTATGTCAGTGGATCAGAAGTATCCGTTGGACATTAAATGCGGTACTTCCGCCGTTGTAAGTGCGGTACTTCCGGATTCCCGGAAGTTCTGACTTGTCCCCGGTACTTCCGATCTCAAAGAGGCGAAGTGTGAAACGAGGTTGTTCTCTGGAAATAAATTCCGCTCGGTAAACCGGAACTTTCGCCCATGCGGTAGTTCCGCAGTTCAACCCGCGGTACTTCCGATTTTCCAGCGGCTAAGTCGAGTTCTGGGTGCTCTCTGGAAATAAAGTTCCGCTCGGTAAACCGGAACTTCCGCCCATGCGGTAGTTCCGCAGTTCAACCCGCGGTACTTCCGATTTTCCAGCGGCTAAGTCGAGTTCCGGGCGCTCTCTGGAAAAAAGGTTCCGCGCGGGGCCCAGAACTTCCGACCTTGTGGTAGTTCCGCGGTGTGCACGCTGGTACTACCGAGATTTCTGGGAATGCACAAATTTTAATTCAATTTTAATTCAAAGTCCATGCATGATCCTAAATTGATCCATGGGGCATATTTGCATATGATCAAGCACTTAGCTATGATCCCTCTTAATAGTACGGCATCTACCCAATAATCCGGTCTTCCGCCTTTCTCCTAAGACCGGTAAAAATAAAAAGCCCTAAACTATTTACCTTGCCGTCTTGGATCTCTTTGAATCATGTGAATTCTTTTTATGTGCCTCTTCTCTCTGTCTTTGAGACTAATCTTTTCAAACACTCAACACGCATATTAGACCCATAATCAAATAACGTCATTAATTACCAAAACAAATAATTTTAGGGGCCTAGATGCTTTCAATCTCCCCCTTTTTGGTAATTGATGACAATATACACAATTTTGAGAAGAAAGAGTTTTGTGGATATACTTCTTATTGGAAAGTTGTATATCACAATAATTTTAATATCTTGCCATTTATGAGCATGGAGAGAGTATTTGCATTTTTGAGAATAAAATAATGATAACTCCCCCTAAATCTATGCATCCATGATAAAGTTATTGCACAAGAGATTTGAGCATTTCACAATATTTTCAGAATTCACAAGGACGCATAAACAAGCATTTTATAGCATGATCAAAATAGTCCATTACATCACATCATGCCATCCATATAGATAAACATAAACTAACCATCCACATAATATAGCACACATAGTTCATTACAACCCATAGCATAAAATAGATAAAAGGTTTATTCTATTCTTTCCCAATTTCTTCTCCTAGATTTCTCCCCCTTTGGCATCAAGGTACCAAAAAGAGAGATCTACTACTGAGGAGCACGAGGAGAAGAAGAGCGGCGACGACGGGAGTAGTAGGGAGGAGGACGGGCCACGACGCTCTCTAGGGAAGAAACACGATCCCCAAGAGATGTAACTGTGGAGATCAGCTCAGACTGGCGGTCCTCAATCCTCAGGATGGCGGAGTAAATTTGGGACAAGGAAACATCGCCATCACCCTGGGGCTGAGGAGGAGGAGGTGGAGGAGGATCGGCAGCTGCCTGAGGCTGAGCACGAGGGCGAGCAGGAGCTGGGACTGGAGGCTCGGCACGTGGCTTGTATGGCTTGTGAACTGTCCCACGTGCTCCTTGGTACCCGGTCTGCCTGGTGATCAGCACCATAATGTATGGTGTGTAGTTGATCCTCCGCACACGATCATTCTTGTTGGCGTTGATCTCCCGGATGATCAAATCCACCACATCAAATTTCTCGCCACGCATGATGTAATCAGTGACATTCCAGGCATGGCCGCGAATTGCATCATAGTTCCCGCTCTTCGGGAGGATGGTGTGGTTGATAATCCTGTTGACGAGACTGGGGATAGGGAACAAACCTATCGTCGTCCCTGGCACAAAACCAACAGTCCGGTCATAATACTCGGTGAAGGCAGCAATGGACAGAGCTGGCCGGCTGAAGACCTTCTCATATGCGCTGGACTCGGTGTGCAGGGCTAGCTCAAAATCATGTTTGGTGCTGCTCACCGGCTGCTGTCCCATCATCCACTGCAGATGCTCAAAGTTGGGAGAGATGTACAAGGTGGCGTACAACTGTCTAATCATCTCCTCATTATAGCTGGACTGGAAGGCGACGAGTTGATGAACACCCGCTTGCCGAAAGAGCTAGTATGCTCCATCAAACTTGTCAACCTGTGACAAGTGGTCCCAGTCCACGTACTTGTGCTGAGCAAACTTCCTGGCAGGACCATACAATTGAGTGTACACCTGCTCCTGGAACTGTGTATGGAACTTTGGGTTCTGCGAGTTCCTTGGAAGCACATACTGGCCGCGGCGACGCAAAATAGCATAGTCTTCCCCTGTGATCTAGGTCAAGTCAACCTGAGGCTCCTCTGCAACAGGCATCTCCTCATCTGACTCCTCAGACGCCTGTACCCCTCGTTCTCTTCTGACTCAGAACGGGATACCTTAGAGTCAGAGGCGGGCTCCTTGCCCCTGCTCTCACCAGCAGCTGGAGTGGCCGAGGAGGATTGGCCACGATCTCCGGCGTAGGCCTTGTATGAGATGTTCTTCATTCTAGGCATCTTCAAGGACAGATGAAAGTAGCAAGGAATGAGCTAGAATGAAATTGGAATTGATTTGAATTGAAAAGGAATGAAACTGCTGCTGTTTCAGGAAAATCGGAAGTACCGACGGCAAAACAGCGGAACTTCCGGAGGTCCGGTAGTTCCGGCATTAAACATGCGGAACTTCCGGGACCCCGGTAGTTCCGCTCCTTGAGCATTAGTTCCGATTTTTCTGGTTGTTTTTAGGGCAAGTTCAATCTTTGATCCTTTTTGGGGTATTTCTTGGATGGAATCCAATGCATGTTTGTAAAAACACTATAATACCCAACCTAACTAGTTTGCCCTAACAAATTTCAGCAAAAATCATCGCATTTTCAATTTAACCAAAGTTTTAGCCCTAGGGTTCTTGAAGCGAGAAAACAAGAGATTTGATCTTGTTTACCTCGATCAATCGGAGGAGGAGAACCCTGGGAACGCAGAAGATCACCCAAGAATGACGAGCTCCTCTTGGATTTGACGAATGGTGAGAGGGGTGGATTTTTGGGAGAGAGAGAGGAAGAGGGAGGAAGAAGGAGACTTGCGGTTTGGGAGAGGAAAAGAAGAGAGAGAGAGAGAGGGAAGGCAAAAAAAAAAAAATGAATGCGGGAGAGAAAAGAGGAGAAACGGCCGAGAAACAGCGGTTACGGGCATTAACTCCCGCAGAAAACGGAAGTTTCGCGCTCAACACGCCGGAAGTTCCGCTTCTTCAGAAATATCGGAAGTACCGGGCAGATAACGCTGGTAGTTCCGATTTTTTTGGAACGAGCGGAAGTACCGCTGATATAACTACGGTAGTTCCGATTTTTCTGGAACTTCTCTGGATTTGAACTTTAGGACTTGAGTATATGCAAATGATACCTAGTTTTTGCACTCAGATAAAATCATTAAGGATCATTGTGCATTATGTATCTCAAAATATTATTTTCAAATAGTTTTGGCTTTTGATTTAAACAAAACTCTTTTGTAACTCGTTTTTGCACAGAATCTCTCAAGCTCTTCCAATTGAGTACACATTTATTTGAGCCATAAATTTGAATAATCTATGACATTCAATTCACTCCTTAATTTGCAAAAGCGGCTTTCATCTAAGGGTTTGGTGAAAATGTCCGCTAATTGGTCTTCAGTCCGGATGTGGCTAATACAAATGTCCCCCTTTCCAACATGGTCCCTCAAGAAGTGGTGGCGTATGTCTATATGCTTGGTTCTTGAGTGTTGGACTGGATTATTGGATATTTTGACGGCACTTTCGTTATCACACAATAGAGGCACTTTGTCAAAGCTAATCCCATAATCCATCAAGGTTTGCCTCATCCATAACAATTGAGCACAACAACTTCCGGCGGAAACATATTCGGCTTCGGCGGTTGAAAGTGCTACGGAATTTTGTTTCTTTGAGGACCAAGACACTAAAGATCTACCCAAGAATTGACAACTTCCCGAGGTGCTTTTTCTATCCACTTTACAACCCGCATAATCGGAATCCGAATATCCAATTAATTCAAATTTAGCACCTTTAGGATACCAAAGCCCTATGTTTTGGGAGTTCTTTAAATATCTCAAAATTCTTTTTACGGCCTTTAAATGACACTCTTTTGGCGAAGCTTGAAAGCGAGCACACATGCATACGCTAAACATGATATCGGGCCTAGATGCGGTAAGATAAAGCAAACTACCAATTATGGATCTATAAAGCTTTAAATCTACCGACTTACCTCCTTCGTCGAGGTCTATATGCCCGTTGGTTGCCATAGGTGTCTTGATGGGCTTTGCGTCTTCCATGCCAAACTTTTTGAAAAGATCTTTGATATACTTTATTTGGCTTATGAAAGTCCCATCCTTGAGTTGTTTAACTTAAAGTCCAAGGAAATAACTCAATTCTCCAATCATGGACATCTCAAATTCCCTAGACATCATATCTCCAAATTCTTTGCAAAAATCATTGTTAGTTGAACCAAATATAATGTCGTCAACATAAATTTGGCATACAAAGAAATCATCACCAATGATTTTTGTGAATAGAGTTGTATCTACTTTTCCAATTTTAAATCCTTTTGAGACAATGAAATTTCTAAGGCGTTCATACCATGCCCTAGGGGCTTGTTTTAAACCATATAGTGCCTTAGAAAGTTTGTAAACATGATTAGGGTATTTTGAATCTTCGAACCCCGGAGGTTGTTCAACAAATACAAGTTCAGAGATTGTTCCATTAAGAAATGCACTTTTGACATCCATTTGAAATAACTTAATGTCAAAGCTAGATGCAAATGCAAGCAAGATTCTAATAGACTCAAGTCTAGCTACGGGTGCAAATGTTTCATCATAATCCAAACCCTCGACTTGAGTATAACCTTGAGCAACTAATCTTGCTTTGTTTCTTACCACTATTCCATTTTTATCTTGTTTGTTCCGAAAGACCCATTTTGTGCCAATGACATTGTGCTCTTCGGGTCTTTCCACCAAGGTCCATACTTCGTTTTGAGCGAAATTGTTCAACTCTTCATGCATGGCATTAACCCAATCCGGGTCATCTAGAGCTTCATCTACAATTTTAGGCTCAAGAGAAGAAACAAAGGAGTAATGTTCACAAAACGAAGCTACTCTAGAGCGAGTTTGAACACCCTTACTCACATCACCCAATATTTGATCTATTGGATGATCCTTGGCAATTGCGTTGTGAATCTTGATGTGGTTATGTTGTTGATCCTTTTGTTCATCTTCAATGATTTGGACTTGACTTGTAGTAGACGAGGTGGGAGGCTCTACTTGTCTTGATGAACTTAGCGATGTTAGATCATCCTTAGGCTTGATGTCACCAATTTGCATATTCTCCATAGCCTTGCGCAATCCTTCATATCCTACATTATCCAAATTTTCTTGCTCTTCTTGAGAGCCATTAGTTTCGTCAAATTGAACATCACAAGATTCTTCTATTAGACCCGAATTTTTGTTGTAAACTCTATATGCTTTGCTATTTGAAGAATAACCTAATAGAAAACCTTCATCACATTGACTTTGAAATTTAGAGAGCCGAACACCCTTTCTTAAGATGTAGCATTTGCAACCAAATACTCTAAAGTAGGAAATGTTCAGTTTTCTTCCAATGCGAAGCTCATAAGAAGTCTTATTCAAAAGACGATGTAAATAAAGGCGATTTATGGCATGACAAGCGGTGTTAATAGCTTCCGCCCAAAATTTGTCGGAAGTATTATATTCATCAAGCATTGTTCTAGCCATTTCAATTAATGTTCGATTTTTCCGTTCTACAACTCCATTTTGCTCCGGAGTGTAGGTTGTGGAAAGTTCGTGCTTTATTCCAAGTTCATCACAAAAATCTTCGATTTTAGTGTTTTTGAACTCGGAACCATTATCACTCCTAATTTTCTTTATTTTAAAATCAAATTCATTTTGAGCCCTTTTTGAAAAGCTTTTGAAAATTCTGAAGGTTTCGCTTTTGTCATTTAGGAAGAAAACCCATGTATATCTAGAGTGATCATCCATAATCACTAGACAATAGCTATTATCCCCGATGCTCTTATAGGTTGTTGGCCCAAACAAATCCATATGTAAGAGCTCCAATGGCCTAGAGGTTGACATGATACTTTTGTAAGGGTGAGAATTAGCGACTTGCTTTCCGGCTTGACAAGCACTACAAAGTCGTTTTTTCTCAAACTTCACATCTTTCAAGCCAACAACTAAGTCATATTTGAAAAGCTTTTTAAGTTGAATCATACCCACATGACCTAGTCTTCTATGCCATAACCAACCCAAAGAGGTTTTTGCAATTAAACAAGTTTTTAGACATGAATCATTTGAAGTGAAATCTACTAAATATAGATTTCCAAATCTAAAACCTTTGAAAACAAGTTCATTGTTGTTATGCTTTGAGATTGTTACATTTTCCTTTGAGAATGAGCAAGTTAAACCTAAATCGCATAATTGAGCAACGGATAGCAAATTGAAATTTAATGTTTCAACTAGAGACACATTAGAAATGGAAAGGTCATTTGAGATAGCGATTTTACCCAAGCCTAATACCTTTCCTTTGCTATTATCCCCAAATGTGATTTTGTCGTTGCTTCCACTCTCAAATGTGGTGAACATTTTCCGGTCTCCAGTCATGTGTTGAGTGCATCCACTATCCAACACCCAATGCCTTCCACCGGTCTTGTAGTTCACCTACAAAAGAAAATCAAGTTCTTTTAGGTACCCAAGTGTGTTTGGGTCCTTGGAGGTTAGTAACCAAGGTTTTGGGTACCCAAATGGATTTCTTTTTAGCACCCAAAATCGAGGTGCCAATAAAATGAGCAATAACATTTCCATTTATAATTTTCTTAAGCATATAGCAAGAATCATATAAACCAATGGAATGTGATTTACTTTTAGAACATTCATTTTGCATATGTCCTACATTCCAGCATTTAGTGCAATATTTACCATTTTCTTTTACAAACCTTGGGGGCTTGTAAACCGGTTTCTTACCTTTCTTGGGTACATACCCAAGTCCTTCCTTGTTGAAAGAGCATCTTTGGTCACTTAGCAATTTATCAAGGGTGTCTTTTCCCTTGTATGCTCTTTCCAAACTTTTGCTTAATTTTTGCACTTGTTCTTTTAAATTTTCATTTTCATTAACAAGAACATGATCATGAGCAAAAATAATAGCATTCATGGAATCAACATTTGAAGAGCATTGCATAGCAATGAGATCATCACAAGATGTAGACATGCTAGATTTTGAGATTTCTATACTAGGCATGGCATGTAATATGTCACAAGTAATTCCAATGCTAGTATTAGATTTCTTTTGATTTTCTTGGATAAGCAAATCATGAGCTTCCTTTAGCTCCTCATAGGATTTTTGAAGAGATGTGTGCTCCCTCTTCAAAACCTTGAATTTTGATTTCTCTTTTCCAAGAAATTCATTTAATTCTACTAACATATCCATCAAATCATCATAAGAAGGCTCATTATCGTCAAGAGTTTTTACCTTCTCCCCTTTTGCCATAAGACACGTGGGAGTGGAGAATAGCGATGGAGCCTCCTTGATGGCGATGCCCACGAGTCCCTTCTTCTTGGGAGACTCGTCCTCGCTTGAGTCGGAGTCGGAATACTCCTCATCGGAGTCCCACTCACCAATATGAGCCTCATTCTTGCCATCTTTGTGAAGCTTTTTGAAAAGCTTCTTCTTGCCGTTGTAACTCTTCTTCTTTGATGATTTCTCCTTGTCATCCTTCTTGGTGGGGCATTGTGAAGCTATATGCCCCTTCTCATCACACTCATAGCAACGGATGTTGCTATACTTGTTTTTGGAGGAGGAGTGCCACTTCTTGCCTTTTTCATGACTTGCGCTTCGAAATGAGCGCTTTCTCATGAACTTGTTCATCCTTCTCACTAGAAGGGCAAACTCCTCTTTGGAATCCTCTTCTTCATCCTCGGATTCCTCACATGTCACCGCCTTGGCTTTGAAAGCGGTGATCTTCTTCACTTTGGAGGTTGATTGCTCCAAGAGCTCCTCCTTGTCCTTCTTGTATAGTTCGTTTGTGATGAGGTTGCCCAATAGTTGAGTTGGTGTCATTCTTGGCAACTCGGGTGAATTGAGAAATAAAGTCACCAACATTTCATATTTCTCCGGCAACGCCCTTAGCATTTTCCTTATAATGTCAACATCGGAAAGGTTAGTACCAAGACCTTTGAGCTCATTTACGATGTTGTTGAGCCGTGAGTACATCTCATTGATATCCTCATGGGGCAACATCGTAAATGTCTCATATTTAATCCTTAGTCGATGCAACTTTGCATCCTTAACCGTGGATGTCCCTTCGTGTATTTCCAAAAGGGTGGTCCATATAGCGTGAGCCGTCTCAAGATTGCTCACTCTATTGAACTCATCCGCGTTTAAGGCTCCAAAGAGGGCATTCATTGCTTGGGCATCTAAATGAGCGTTACGCCCGTCTTGTTCCGTTAAATGCAATGGATCAAGCGGCATAACGTAACCCTCATTCACGATTTTCCAAACGCTAGGACTCATGGCCTTTAAATAAATTGACATTCTAATTTTCCAATAGGCATAATTAGAGCCATCAAACAAAGGTGCCTTTCCTATAGCAATTCCCTCACTAGCCATCCTTTACTCTGTAGATGGTGAAGTCTAATAAATGAGAGACCAGGCTCTGATATCACTTGTAAGATCGAGGAGGCCGACTAGAGGGGGGTGAATAGGCGGTTTAAAATTTTTCTTCTAATTTAGGCTAACAATTACAATTTAACAAATTGTCTAAAGCAAATTAGCAAGGCAACAACTGATCAAGATGATATGGCTCAAGTGATCACTAGCACAAAGAGAATTATCCTAAGAGCAAATATACTTCTAGCTAGAACAAGGTATGCTACTCTAATTACACAAGCAATCAAATGATTCTATTGAAGTAAATTGCTTGGAAGAGAATAATGCACAAGAGAGCAAACCACAATGAACACGATTACTTTTTACTGTGGTGATCGGAGACTTGCCGGTCTCCCCTAATCCATGTTGAGGTAAGCCCGAATGAATCGGACCGGCTCCACGAATTGAGCCTAAGCACCTCGATCACTATCGGTAGCCCTTTCCCGCTCCGGGTAGGCGAGCTCCAAGCCTTCACAACCGTCTCAGGTCTTCTCACAATCTTCTTGAGAAGATCACCGAATTTCCCGCCAAGCCGTCTAGGAGTCGGCAAACTCCAAGAGAATGGATCGTCGCAGGGCTTGATCACACTCAAGTACCAAATGGATCAATCTACGGATGCAATGCACTTGAATTCACTCAACTACCTCAATTGAATGCAAATGTGTGAAAGTGAGGTGTGAGAGGTTGCTCTATGCTCAAGAATGATCAATGAGGGTTCAACCATGTGTCCTTGAGCTGGTGGGGTCGAATTTATACCCCCACCAACCTCAATTAGCCGTTGCAATAAACAATCCTGAAAAAAATCAGGGAAATCGGAACTACCGCAGTGCAATGTGCGGTACTTCCGGATTTCTGCAGGTGGGTCAGAACGGCTATGTCAGTGGATCAGAAGTATCCGTTGGACATTAAATGCGGTACTTCCGCCGTTGTAAGTGCGGTACTTCCGGATTCTCGGAAGTTCCGACTTGTCCCCGGTACTTCCGATCTCAAAGAGGCGAAGTGTGAAACGAGGTTGCTCTCTGGAAATAAAGTTCCGCTTGGTAAACCGGAACTTCCGCCCATGCGGTAGTTCCGCAGTTCAACCCGCGGTACTTCCGATTTTCCAGCGGCTAAGTCGAGTTCCGGGCGCTCTCTGGAAATAAAGTTCCGCTCAGTAAATCGGAACTTCCGCCCATGCGGTAGTTCCGCAGTTCAACCCGCGGTACTTCCGATTTTCCAGTGGCTAAGTCGAGTTCCAGGCGCTCTCTGAAAAAAAGGTTCTGCGCGGGGCCCAGAACTTCCGACCTTGCGGTAGTTCCGCGGTGTACACACCGGTACTATCGAGATTTCTGGGAATGCACAAATTTTAATTCAATTTTAATTCAAAGTCCATGCATGATCCTAAATTGATCCATGGGGCATATTTGCATATGATCAAGCACTTAGCTATGATCCCTCTTAATAGTACGGCATCTATCCAATAATCCGGTCTTCCGCCTTTCTCCTAAGACCGGTAAAAATAAAAAGCCCTAAACTATTTACCTTGCCGTCTTGGATCTCTTTGAATCATGTGAATTCTTTTTATGTGCCTCTTCTCTCTGTCTTTGAGACTAATCTTTTCAAACACTCAACACACATATTAGACCCATAATCAAATAATGTCATTAATTACCAAAACAAATAATTTTAGGGGCCTAGATGCTTTCACCCTGGCCTTCTCCTTTTCTTCCACCAGTCGGCCGCACTCTCTTCTTTTTTTCTTTTCACTCCGCCAGTAGCTCCTTGTCTCTCCTTTTCTTCACCGTCGGCTGGCTCCTCCCGCGCTTCCTTCCTTAGCTCGATCCCGGCCGACACCCGACTCTCCCCTTGCCTCCCTGTTTGTTTGTGAAGGCCAATGAAGGTAAATTAGCAATAGTTCTTGTCTACGTTGATGATTTAATCATCACAGGAGATAATTACGAGGAAATACAAAGGACAAAAGAAAATCTCTCGGTTAGATTTCAAATGAAAGAGCTTGGAGAGTTGAGGCACTTTCTTGGACTTGAGGTGGAGCATACAAAGGAAGGGTTATTTTTAGGTCAACAAAAATATGCAAGGGACCTTCTTTAAAGGTATGGGATGCTTGATTTCAAGCCTATTTCTACTCCTATGAATCCTAATATGAAGCTACAAGAAGAAGGAAAAGATCTAGAGGATGTGACCATGTATTAGCAGCTGGTTGGGAGCCTTATCTATCTCACACTTAGTCGGCTAGATATTTCCTATCCTGTTGGAATAGTTAGTCGATACAAGACCAAGCAAAAGAAGCCTCACCTCAGTGCAGCAAGACACATTCTTAGGTATGTCAAAGGCACCATTAATTATGACATTGTATACAATAAAACAAAAGGATGCCAAGTGACTGGATACTGTGACGCTGACTATGCCGGAGATTGTAACACACGTCGATCAACAACTGGATATTTCTTTAATCTTGGATCAGGAGCTGTATCTTGGTGTAGTAAGAGGCAGCATACCGTGGCATTATCAAGCACTGAAGCAGAATATCGATCAGCAGCAACAGCAGCACTAGAAAGCACCTGGCTTAAGCAACTAATGAAGGATCTTGACCAACCGACAGATTATCAAGTAAGGCTTCTCTGTGACAATTTATCATCTATACGTTTGGCAGAGAATCCAGTTTTTCATACGAGGACAAAACATATAGAAGTGTACTATCATTACATAAGAGAAAAAGTTTTAGGAGGAGATATCGAGATGGTGCCGACAAATACAGATGAACAAGCTGCAGATATTCTTACAAAGAGTATCAATAAAGTAAGGTTCGAGAAATTTCGAGAGATTCTCGGAGTGGTCTGCAAGACAACTTTAAAAACAAGTATAACTAGAAAAATGAACAAGATTAAGGGGGAGAATATTGGTTATAATCTTGTTGCCGACAACGAAAAGCAGTAGCAGCCATATAAAGCCATGTCGGCTAGATAACTCTTGAGCTGGTAAAGAGAAAGCAATAGATGGAGCTAGAAACTTATATGCTAGCATAAGTCGGTTTTGATGCCTATATATGCTAGCACAAATTTTTTTATTTTTGATTTTTTAAATTTAATTATACCAAATAAGCAATCTTTAGTTATAATGCAATTTCAGGTAGCTACAATGCAATTTTAGTCATAAACTACTATTTTTCAGTCTAAATAAGTGGCACCTTAAATATGGTAGCAACAGAACAGGAACATAGGTGAACAGTAGAAAGTACAAACAGGGTGGTCTTTTCACCAACAACAAAAAGTTTGGATGCAGACGCAGCAAGGGTCCCTCTGTTGTTGATGTCTGCTCATGCAATAGGAAAGAAATGTAAACTAATTCTACATACTATGTATCAGGGGCGGAGCTACGTAGGTGACCGTGGGTGCGGCTGCACCCACGTGAAAATCGAAAATCAGTGCTAACCTCTAAACTTTTACGCTTAAACATTGTACGTATGTATACATATACATGACATGAAGGAAGTGCCGCACCCCCCTCAATTTTTCTCTAGCTTCGCCCCTGCTATGTATGCAAATACAACTTCGCATAAATTTAACTCCTCAGATGTAATACCTCAGCTTGCTAGTGTGGTGATCTATATAGAGTTGTGATAGGATTAGTCTTACATTACTTATTTAAAGTGAGTTATAGCAACATATATTGCTTATTGTTAGGAATGTGCGTAGAGGAAGAGCTGCTGCAAAATGGCAGTGGTTCTGATCCTTTAACCTGTTCCCAGCCTTTCGGCTTATGACTGCCAGCTTGTAGTTTAGATTTCTTTTTGAAAATATTATTTTAGGTGCTTTTTAAGATGAGATTTCCTTTTGTTAAAAATTTGATCATCCAAAAATGACTCTGTATGTGCCACTGGATTTGGGGGCAGCTGTCTTAGAACTTATATTTCGATCTCTCTCACTCTCTGGTCGAAGTTCGAACCAGCTGCTTTGCATGGTATGGGCTAATGAAATTTCCGTCAGTTTCCATTAGCAGCTGGTATGCATGGTGACCTGCATGCTCGGAGAAACCAATGGCCGTGCATGCATGGAGCACCAAGTTAGCATGGAGCGCAATGGAAATACTTGCTTCATCAGGTAATAGAGTTGTCCGTGTCGGATTCGGATCCACCGGGAGCAGAGTAATTCAATTGCCCGGCTTGATTCGGATTCCATGATTAGCTCGGATCGATCGCTTCGTCAATCTCTTCGTCCTAGCCTAGCTCCTCCGACTCCGATTCCCGTTCCGAACGTAGAATGGTGAACTTGTCCGAACGATGATCGAAGTCGGGAACAGCAAGCTGCATAAATATGGAGGCCATGGTCACAAACTTCTCCACACCGAAGCCTGCGTACTACCAACACCGGACGTACTACACAGCTCGCGGTACTGCAATTGCACATGGCGACGGCTGCGGCCGTTCTGCGCGTTTTGCTCGTGCTCCTCCTCATCGGCTGTTGCCACGGAAGGCCGGTTCCGTCGTCTCCGGCGTCGTCGGCGCCGAGGGCGGCCGGCGGCATTACGGCGATATACAACTTCGGGGACTCGATATCGGACACCGGGAATTTCCTCCGAGAAGGCGCCACCGGGATGATGGAGCACACCACGGACCTTCCCTACGGCGCTGCCATCGGCGCCGCCACCGGGCGATGCTCCGACGGCCACCTCATGATAGACTTTCTCGCGAAGGATCTCGGACTGCCGCTGCTCAAGCCGTACCTCGACAAGGGCGCCGACTTCACGCACGGCGTCAACTTCGCCGTCACGGGCGCCACCGCCCTCGACACTGCAGCCCTCGCGAGGATAGGGATCGACATTCCCCACACGAACAGCTCCCTAAGTGTCCAGCTCCAATGGTTCAAGGACTTCATGGCCAGCACCACCAAGTCCCCTCTTGAGATCCGGGAGAAGTTGGCAGATTCACTAGTCATGGTTGGAGAGATCGGCGGGAACAACTACAACTACGCTTTCGCCACGAACCGTCCGCAGGCGAGCGGCGGACACAGCTTGTACAACATCGGCCGTATGATCACCGGCGCGGTTGAGTCGATGGTCCTTGTCCCGGAAGTCGTGCAGTCCGTGGTAAACGCAGCCAAGGAGCTGCTTGACATGGGCGCCACACGGATGGTCATCCCAGGCAACTTCCCAATCGGGTGCGTCCCGAGCTACCTCAGCGCGGTGAACGACAAGGACTCGGCGGCGTACGATGGCAACAGCTGCCTCATCGGCCTCAACCTCTTCGCGCAGATGCACAACGTGCTGCTGCAGCAGGGCATCCGGGAGCTGCGCCGGCTGTACCCAGCAGCGACGATCGCGTACGCCGATTACTTCTCTGCCTACGTGCAGATGCTCGAGGGTGCGCCCAAGATGGGCTTCGACGGGGCGGCCCTGAACAAGGCGTGCTGCGGCGCCGGCGCCGGCGCGTACAACTTCGACATGGACAGGATGTGCGGCGCACCGGGGACGACGGTGTGCGCGAGGCCGGACGAGTACATCAGCTGGGACGGTGTCCACCTGACACAGCGTGCGTACAGTGTCTTGAGCGAGCTGCTCTACCACAAGGGTCTCGCGTCCCCTGCGCCAGTGAACTTCCCGCGTCCATAGATCGCCTGCGATTAATTTCAGCCTGAAGTTCTGCATTTGTATTCTTCCTTCTTTTTTTGAGTCCTCGGTACGATGGTGTTTAGTAATGTAAGAACATGTGTGGTTGCAACAGATGGGACATAATTATAAGCCATGAGATTATGTGTATAAGCCATGAGATGGGACATAATTATAAGCCATGTGTGGTTGATGTACAGAATGTGTAGGGATGTACTCTATGTGGGTACACTGTATTCTCAGTCTACTCCTCGGTAGCAGGATCCACCCAACGGCCATGGCCCTTGATTAGCTGAATCAAGGCTTCAGTAGCATGTTCCATTGCAATGCCCCGTTGCACAACGGTCTGCAGCAAAAAGATACATTGTGTCAATACGGGAAATGACGGCTTCAAGACTGGTTTCAATGGCCCAAATTCATGTTTTTTTGGAGGGGATATGGGAGATCCGTTGGATGAAGATCCAACGCTTCAAAATCTGAGTGCTCCCAATTCTAAAAAATACTCAACTGCTCCTTAGCACTTCCCAATTTTATATGGAACAGCGATGCAAGCGTGTTGGATTTATTTTAAAAATCCTTCAATTGATTCAGACGGGCTTAAGGAGAGTTATGACATCAAAACAACGAGTCTCCACCGAGTAGCACTAATTTTAAAGTAAATAAAGATATAAGTAATATCTATAATCACTTACCATTATTTAAAAATTGTATAAATTACTATTAAAGAAAGCAAATATCATTTCACAACTATCAATAATGAAAATACAATAAGTACATAATGTAAATTTCATGGGATTCCATATGATCAAAAACATGTGACTTGCCTTCTCTTTGTTGTTCTTGATTTTCTTGACCAGCTTCAAACTTACTTCAATTACTTTTGCTGTCCTTCGGTTGACCAACTCGCTTGGTTGGTTCACTAGCGCGGAAAACGAGGTTCAACAGGTTCCTGCCTTGCGAGATGCAAGCTGGGAACAAAATGCAATTAAAAGTAAGTAAGAATATAAAAAGAAATGGGTTGGGTTGGGTGGTCGGAGTTCAACGGTGATTGGTGGGTTGACACGACTAGAATTGGATTAGATAGGTTCAAGGCGATTAAAAGATGCACAAGTGTTGGACAAATTTTGGAAATACAAGATAGACATTTAGAATTGGATGGTCTATTTTTGAATTGGGTGGATTTGGATTTTTATCAAGATTTAAATTGGCAAAACAGGAAGTTTGAATTTACTTGGAAATGATTTTGGTGGAAGGGTGGAATTTAAATTAATAAAATTTGAATTTGAAGGAGTGGAAGTCAAATTTGAATTCAGGGTATTAAACTGGTCAAAATGAGGTATTTTGGGATTTATGGATTTTTCTGGGATTTTTGGGGATTTTTCTGAATTTTTAATACACATGAACAGTGACAGGCCAGCCCGGGTGAACAGTGCAGCCTGGCCGGGTTTTCCCGCGCGACCAAATGGGCCGGTCAGCCCGCGGTCAGCCGCGCGCGACGAGCAAGCCGAACGGCCAGCGGCCCATGCGAGCACGCGGCCGAAGGCCAGCGCGGGCGCGCTTACGTCCATGTGATGGGCGACGCGCGGCCAGCGTAGACGGTAGCGATGGAGCGAGTGCGAGCGCTCGGATGGAAGGCCGTGACGACATCAACGGCCGAGATTTGAACTTGTGCCGACGCCGCGGATGAAACGGCACCAGCGGCCGAGATATGGCCACGTCACCCCCGGGAGTCGTCTTCAACCTCCAGATGGCTCTCCCAGCGGGAAACAGAGTGTGCCGCCTTCGGCGTAGCGACGACGACAGCGCACTTGGGTGGGACTGGGTTTCACAGAGAGGTGCGGGGTGGGCTTAGGTTTCCATTTTGGTATTTTGGAGGATGGGTAGAAGAGTGGCGGTGGCTAGCGGTGGCCGGAAAGGCGGTGGCCTCCACGGCGGCGCTAAGGGGTTCCGATGAGATTTAGGCTAAATCGGATGTGCTTTCACCATCTACGGGACCTCAGGAACACCGGAGAGGTGGTGGTTTAGCTCGAGGATGGCTCAAGTGAGCTGGCCGCGGTGAGGTCTTTTTGATCGGCGGTGGCCTCTGTTGCTAGAGCTCGAGGGAGATGCTCTCGACCCAGGGAGTCCATCAACGTGTTCCAGAGACAAAGAAGGTCATATCAGTGCAACGAATTGGAAAATGATCGAGGGAATCGAAAGATAGGGCTTAGGGTTTACCGGGCTCAGGGGCGGCGATTGCTGGCGACACAGTGAATGAGAGTGGAATCGGCTGCGTGAGGAGGTGTGTGGGAGTGTCTGGAAGGGTTCCACTGTGGCCAAAGGAATTTATATGGCGTGTAGGGCGGTGGCTACAGTAGAGCGGTTCGGCTGCGTTCTTCTCACGCAGTGCGGGGAGAGGGGGGTGCACTGGCGCTCCGCAGAGGCTGTGAGGGGGAGGTGGCGCTCTCTCCTGCGAGATGTGGCATGTTCTTTGACCCTTATACTCAAGTTGTGAGAGAGTGAGGGAGGGTTTTTGCGGCGGAGGGAGCAGGCGAGAGAGAGGTGGCGCGTGGGTCAAAGGGAAGCAGGGGAGGTGCAGCTTCATTGTGGGACCGGGTGTACAGGCATGACGTCGGGTGAGGGAGAGTGGCGCCGCAATTTTGCGCAGAGAGGAGGCGACGCGTGCGTCGGGCAATCGCAAAGGCAGTGGGGAGGCGCTGCGCACAGGCGACGCCAGGGGAGAGGAGAAGATGTATTTGCCGAAAAAGGAAAGCGCCTTTTCATTCGGACTTGCCAAATTGGGAAAGAAAATGAATTCATCCAAAATTCATAAAAATTTCACAAAGTTTGAAATTTTGGGGTGTTTCAACCTACCCCCCTTAAAAAGAATCTCGACCCCGAGATTCACCCAGACTATTGATTAGGTTGAAAAACAAAGATTGTTACAGTTTGATTCCTTTTCTGAAATTGCATCCTTTACTCCGGGCATGAAATACTCATCCTCTTCATAGGGTTCTATTAGCTTTTGCCTTGTTTGGCCATATCTAGGTTCCTTATGCTATTTGATGTCTGTACCTGTATATCATCCTTGTGTATTGTAACTTTACATATTTCTATCTTATTGTATATGTGCTCCATTTGTTTAAGCCCCTGATATTGCGGTCTAATGTTGAATATCAGCTCCACTGAATTTGACTTTAATACAACACAACCTTCTTATTCTTTATACTTTGTACATACATATTTCGCACACTTCCATAGTCCTGCTACCTGCCTTAATTAAAATAATTTACAGATATTCTTTTCAACTGCCTCGAATCATACACAAAAGTACTGACTGGATTTTATTACACTTCTTATTCCTATCGGTTGCTAATGTAAAACCTTCTCTCTTCTGTCCATCTTCCTTGGTACTTAATTTCATGTCACTCTTTTTAGGGTGAACCTGTCTCTTTCTCAATTCTGGTTTTCTTGGGGTAGAACTTCTCTTCTTCTTGGTATGGCTGGTGTGACATTGATATCTGCTTTCTTGCTTGTTTCCTGGCTTCTTTAGGTAAGGCTTTCAGTGGACATTGGCAACGATAGTGCCCATTTTGTTCGCAATGGAAACAGGCTGTAGAAGGCTGAATTAAAGGATTATCTTTCTTCCTAATCTTTACATATCCTGACATTTGTTCTTCCATCAAAAGGGCTCGATCGACTAAGGTTAGGAGGTTGGAATTCCAACAGTTACAGTACGACGCTTCACTTCAGACTACAGGCCTTTCATAAAATATGCCATTCTTTTAGCTTCAGTGTTGATGTCCTCTTGTGCGTATCGAGATAAGTAATAAAATTGTTGCAAATACCCTGTGATAGATTTTTCTTCTTGTCGAAGATTGAGAAACTCTTGATATTTTTCTGTAATAACTTCAGGGGAAATGTAGGTGTTTCGGAATCTCTTTACAAATTCTTCCCATGTAATATCTTTCTTCTTCGGATGTATCCACTGGATAGAACTCCACCAAGCACTTGCTGGTCCTGAGAGTTGATAAGTGGCAAAAAGAACTTTCTCCTTATTTGTACACTGGATAGTATTCATTCTTCGCTCAATATCTTGTAGCCAATTATCTGCACTTAGTGGTTCCGTTGTTGTTGAAAATGTAGGTGGTTGAGTCTTTAAGAAAGTTGCAAACTTAATTGCAGTCGCACTTGATGTTGATCCTTCTGGTGACATCTTATTAGTAAGATGTTGTTCTAAGATCCCGGCTTGTCTTGGTTTGTCTTCAATTTGATTCTTCACGACAATTTGGGCTCTCATTTCCATAGACTGCTCTTCAAGATTTCTTTTCTTCATCTAATATATTGATAGGTCTTTAATTTGCTCAGTGGAATACAGCACCCAAAACTTTACGAATCAGTTTTGTAACATTTTTGGGCTAGCAAGGAAAAGTAAGACCGAAATAAAGATAAGAGCAAAAAGTAGGAAAGGAACAAGTCAAGTGAAATTAAATGTTTTCCCTGATCGCTTTCCTGTATAAGCTAACATCTTTCAACATTCTGTATCAATCATGAAATCAATTCACTCCCACATTACTTTTATATTCAAATTTAAAATCCAATAGCCTTAATAGCTCAATTTCTACTTCAATAATCAAATCTTGACTACTTAATTCTAACCTAATGATTTCGATTACGACTTCATAGATCTGACTTCAAGTCTTAATCCAACATCTTTATTTTATGTCCACCAGTACCATTTGCATCAAAATTGCTCTAGAAATCTGATTCCTCCCATCATTGTTTCACAATCTCAATATACTCATTCAATCATCAACTAAAGCTCTTATTACCTACTTCTAAATCAATCCACTGTCATTGTTATCCACTGAAAATCGGAAATAATATCATGACCAGGGTTTCAATCCGACAATCACCATTATCATCATCCACTATGAACAATATTATTGATCAGGCTTAAAATCCAATTATCGCACTCTCCATTTCTTCAAAATTCGGATTATGCATCTATCTAATTAATCCTATCAAACAAATTTCATCGTTTCACCCACTTAGAATTCACACTATTAAGTCTTTCTGATAATCAAACATAACTCCTCTAACATCTTTCGTTATTCATCACGTTATAATTCAATCCCGTAATGACTCATCTATTTTCCTGTATTCCTTCCTAGTGGGATTTAACCTATTCATTGCAATCAGGAATTTTGCATTTAAGTCCCTCCAAGATTTAGAACTTGATCGATGAGAGAAGAACAAGAACAGAAGAATATAGGTATGATTTGAGACGAAGTAAGGTAGGAGCAGAAAAGTTTTCCACATACACTTTACTTAAAACCAAAAATAAATTTTTGCATAAATTGCTTATATATCAGCCTAATAGGCTAGTAGTGCAATTTGGCTATTATTACAATCAGAAAACTTTCGTCTGCTTAATTGGTTTTTACCCGTTATATCAAGGGAATCAAACGGGCATTATGTATGAAGCCTCTTCATGGTGGACTCCCAAGAAGATCCAGATCACTTGAGGAGTAAGTTTGACAAGAAGGTAATACGGTGCATCTTCGTTGGCTATGATGATGCCCGAAAAGGTTGGAGGTGTTATGATCCAACCACAGGCAAGTGTCACACTTCAAGAATGTTGTGTTTGATGAAGCCTCTTCATGGTGGACTCCTAAGAAGATCCAGATTTCTGAATCCCAAGATTTGGATGAGATTCTAAAAGAAGATAAGCCAGAAGTTGAGGAGGAAGGATCAACTCCAAGTGAAGTTGAAAAGAGCTCACCCAGTAAGGCTAAGAGTCCATGGAAGACTGGCGAACATCAGTTGTACTCAAGGAACATCATCCAAATCAAGTAGCAGTTGAAGATCATGTACATGAACTACAAAAATCTACAAGAAAGTGGAATCCCAATCCTAAGTATGCTAATGCTGCCCTTATTGATGAGGCTATACCTATTGAGCCATCTTCTTATGAGGAAGCAGCACAAAGTCCTGAGTGGCGAAAGGCTATGGAGAAAGAGATTAAGGCACTAAAAGAAAATCAAACATGGGACTTAGTGCCAATACCAAAGGATGTGAAGGCAATATCTTGTAAATGGGTTTATAAAATCAAGACTCGTCCAGATGTATCAATAGAAAGATATAAAGCTCGACTTGTTGCTCGGGGATTCTCTCAACAATATGGGCTGTACTACGAAGAAATATTTAGTCCAGTGGTGAAGATCACAACTATTCGAGTCTTGCTTGCTTTGGCTGCTACTAAATCTTGGAAGTTGTGGTAGATGGATGCCAAGAACGCCTTTCTACGTGGAGAGCTTGACAAGGATATTTATATAGAACAACCAAAAGGTTTTGAGAGTAAGACTCAACCAGAGTATGTCTGCAAATTGAAGAAGGCACTCTATGGTTTAAAGCAGGCTCCAAGAGTTTGGTACGGGAAAATTGGTGAGTTTCTTGATGTAAAGTTGCTCCATCAGATCCTAGTTTGTTTGTGAAGGCCAATGAAGGTAAATTAGCAATAGTTCTTGTCTACGTTGATGATTTAATCATCACAGGAGATAATTACGAGGAAATACAAAGAACAAAAGAAAATCCCTCGGTTAGATTTCAAATGAAAGAGCTTGGAGAGTTGAGGCACTTTCTTGGACTTGAGGTGGAGCATACAAAGGAAGGGTTATTTTTATGTCAACAAAAATATGCAAGGGACCTCCTTTAAAGGTATGGGATGCTTGATTTCAAGCCTATTTCTACTCCTATGAATCCTAATATGAAGCCACAAGAAGAAGGAAAAGATATAGAGGATATGTAACATCTTAGATTTTGGAATCGAAAAGTTATGTAAGATTTAAAAACATTGTTGAATATATTGGTTTTTAGTGTTTGATCTCTGGTAAGTTTTTCTTCGAGTTTTGGTTTGAGGTTCCACTGATTAAAGCAAAAATGAGAATAATGCACATGAGAATATTGGCAATAAATAAATAAATAAAGGTCAAGGGATGTCAAAAGGAGATGTGCACAAAGATATAAGTACATAAATAAGTAACCCAATAATAGATAAAATAATAAAATGGGCACAAGTGAAATATATGTATAAATATAAGCAATTTTACTTTAAGGCTTGGTAATAATAAAGAATTAAAAGCAATCAAGAGGAAGGAATAAGCAAATATATGTATGTATACATATATATACACACACATACATATACACATTTATATACAATCAGGAACCTTCATAATGTGTATAAGTACGTAGGGTTTAAATATAGCAGCAAAGGATAAAAATAAATTAATGGTGATAACAACAATACAAGTATATCTACATAAATAAAAAAATTGGCTTACGGCCGGCCAGACCGGCCCAGCCTGCCCAACCGGCTTGCCCTCTCCCCTTCTTCCCCGTCCCCACGGTGTTCAGACAAAAGGCCGTCGAGAAGTACCTTCGTTGCATTTGAAAGGCGCCGATGATCGTTGCATCCCGCAATCGGCGCCACTGACTACTACCTCGGAAGCTAAACTCTTGCTGACCGAGGAGGAATGGATGGCGTGCCTCAAGGAGAAGCAAAGCCGCGAGGGATCGTCAAGCAAGTCTGGTGGCCATGGCCGTCACCGTGGCAGGGGCAACCGGCGACCTAAAGGCGAGGGTGGCCGCGATCCGCGGGCTCGGCGCGGTGCTATTCACCTGCCAGAACAGTGAACACCAGGCGATCAACAACGTCTACTACATTCCCAGGCTCAAGAGCAACATCATCAGCATCGGCCAGCTCGATGAGCGTGGCTGCCAGGTGCTGATCGACGGGGGAGTGCTATGGATCCGCGATCGGCAACGTCAACTGCTTGCCAAAGTAAAGCGCGCCAAAAACCGCTTGTACATGCTCAACTTCAACATTACGAGGCCGGTGTGCTTAATGGCGCGGCAAGATGATGAGGCTTGGTTGTGGCATGCACTCTACGGCCACCTCAACTTCGATGCCCTGAAGAGGCTGGCTCAAGATGGGATGGTGCGCGGACTCCCGGTGATCAGTCATCCCGGTGAGATCTGCGACAGCTGCCTCATTGGCAAGCAAAGGCATGCTTCGTTTCCAGCGGCGGCCTACTACCGTGCCAAGGGACTGCTCGACCTTGTGCATGGTGACCTATGTGGGCCCATCACACCAGCGACTCATGGTGGTCGGCACTACTTTCTCCTCCTCGTTGATGATTGCAGCCGCTACATGTGGCTTCGCCTCCTGACGAGCAAGGATCAAGCACCTAACGTCATCAAGCAGTTTAAGACCAGTGTTGAGGTCGAGACCGGGCGGCGCTTGCGCATTCTACGAACTGATCGAGGGGGGAGTTCACCTCAATCGAGTTCAGGCAGTACTGCGCAGATCAGGGAGTTGCACGGCAGCTCACTGTACCATACTCGCCGCAACAAAATGGTGTCGTGGAGCGGCGCAACCAGACAATCGTCGGCATGGCACGGAAGGAAACCCGACGTCTCCTTCCTGCGCACGTTCGGGTGCATCGCGCACGCCAAAGTAACTCGCCCCAATTTGAAGAAACTCGATGACCGCATCATAAAGATGGTGCTCCTCGGGTTCGAGCCAGGGTCGAAAGCGTACCAGTTGTTTGACCCGGTTGCGCATCGCGTCCACGTCTCCCGCGACGTGGTGTTCGACGAGAAGGCCAGCTGGGATTGGGCGAATCCCGGAGAGCTGGAGAAGACGTCTAGCATGGGCACGTTCGTCATCGAACACGAGATCATCGCTGATCTAGTGCAGGTCCCTGCTCCGGGAGAGCAGCTGCACACACCACCTGGCGCTCCGAATCACACACCGGGTGGGCGGTTCGTGTCGCCAACGGCTGAGGCGCTTGCCGAGCTCGATCACGATGATGGTAGCGGCGCACAACACCGGTTCGGGACGCTGCGGGACATCATCGGTTCCGCACCCGCTGGTGCCCCGATACGGTTCCTGGAGCCAGAACCGGTCGCCCCTGCCGAGCAGCACATGATGAGTGCAGAAGAGCCGGCCACGTTTGGCGCGGTAGAACGCGACCCGTCTTGGCACTGGGCGATGCTAGAGGAGATGAAATCTATCGAGGAAAACAACACTTGGGACCTCGTCAAGCTTCCTGCCGGACACCGCGCAATCGGGCTCATGTGGGTCTTCAAGGTAAAACGAGATGAGCATGGCGCCATCACCAGACACAAGGCGCGTCTCGTGGCGAAAGGGTATGTGCAGCGCGAGGGGATCGACTTCGAGGAGGTGTTTGCCCCTGTCGCGCGAATGGAGTCGGTGCGACTTCTGCTGGCTCTGGCGGCGCACCAAAGGTGGTCCATGCACCACATGGATGTGAAGTCCGCGTTTCTGAACGGGGACCTTACTGAGGAGGTCTACGTCAAGCAGCCGCCGGGTTTCGTCATCGACAAGCAGGAGCACAAGGTGCTCAAGCTGCGCAAGGCGTTGTATGGGCTGCGTCAAGCCCCGCGCGCTTGGAATGCCAAGCTAGACGCTAGTCTCTAGGAGCTGGGGTTCAACCGGTGCAAGGACGAGCACGCGCTATACACGCGACGGGCACCCGGAGGAACGTTGATCGTTGGCATCTATGTCGACGACTTGATCATCATCGGGACAACTCAAGCAGGCATCAACGAATTTAAGCGCGAGATGATGTCCATGTTTTGCATGAGCGACCTAGGACTGCTCACCTGCTACCTCGGCATTGAGGTGAGCCAAGGCGTCAGCGGGATCACGCTCTGTTAGAGCGCATACGCCAAGAAGCTCCTGGAGTAGAACGGCATGGCAGAGTGCAATCCTTGCCACACGCCAATGGAAGAGAGGCTCAAGCTGTCCAAGGCATCAACAACACTGCCTGTGGACGCAACCCGCTACTGGAGCATTGTGGGGAGCCTGCGCTATTTGACTCATACCCGACCGGACATCACGTTCGCCGTGGGGTATGTGAGTCGGTTCATGGAGGATCCGCGAGAAGATCACCACGCCGCAGTGAAGCACATCCTCCGGTACATCGTCGGGACACGGAGTTTCGGCATCATCTACCCGACAGAAGAAGGAGGCGGGCTGGCTTTGTCTGGCTACAGCGATAGCGACATGGCCAACGACCTTGACGGCCGACGACCTTGACATTACTCGCAGCAGGGGAAGAAAGAGGTTTTCCAGGAATGTTGGGGTCTATTGACTGTATGCACTGGAGGTGGAAGAATGTCCTGCTGCATGGCAAGGTATGTATAGTGGGCATGTGCGAGAGCCCACTATAATTCTAGAAGCTGTTGCATCGCATGACTTATGGATTTGGCATGCTTTTTTTGGTTTACCTGGATCTCACAATGATATCAATGTTCTTCAAGATCGCCATTGTTTGCTAAGCTTGCCGAAGGTCAGGCTCCCAAAGTTAATTATATTATCAACGGGCACAACTATAATATGGGGTATTACCTTGCAGACGGTATTTATCCTTCATGGGCCACATTTGTGAAGACCATACAAATGCCACAAGGCAACAAGAAGAAGTATTTTGCCAAAGCACAAGAAGCCGTTAGGAAGGATGTTGAATGAGCATTTGGGGTTCTTCAAGCTCGCTTTGCCATTGTTCGTGGGCCAGCTCGTTTTTGGGATGCAGATACTCTAGGAGAAATAATGAGGGCATGTGTAATCATGCATAATATGATTGTAGAAGACGAGCGTGACGATGAGAATGATTTGACTTTTGATGGTGTAGGAGATCCTGTCGATGTTTCACATGAACATACGCCTGATCTTCATGAGTTCATTGAGAATTATAGGAAAATTAAAGACAAGGATATTCACAGTCAGCTTCAAGCAGACCTCGTAGAACATTTGTGGCAACGTCATGGAGACCAATATTAGTTAATTTATAGCATCATTTGTAGTGTTTAGAAGTTTATATTCCATCACTAAACAATTCTCACAATTGTACGCAATACATCAGTAAGTGAAGTGTTTGCTCTATTATTTAACACTCTCATGGTTGATAGACTCCAACGAAATAAAATACTTATACTAACAATCATTCTTCTACATTATAGCAATCTATAAGCGGTTTTCAATGAAAAGTGCCGTGCAAAATTCAATACAAAATTCTGCTGCAAGATTTTAGGAGAGACTTGTTATCGCTTCACAAGCTAGGTCTAAAATTACATGATATCACCAGATAAAACAAAGGCTGTGTTTGTTTTGTTTAATAAATCTGAGAGGGGTACATTAGACATCTCCCCTTTCTGGACAAGAGATGTATTGAAAATTTGACAAAAGAGATACGCCAAGATCATGGTGTAAGGATGAAATACTAGAACCATTAGTAACCTTACTTTACTATGACAACTAACTAGTACTATCCCCCAAAGAATTAACTAGCACTATCACGTTGAATACGCTCTTCAAGCCCCTTGTAGTACTTTCTTTGAGGACTATCCATGCCACTAGTATCAATCCTCATAATTCTCTCTTCTTCCATCATCTTTTTAAACTCGAACTTTTTTTCTCAAGCTCAATTCTCTCTTCTTCCAACGCAACGCTTGTTTGAACCTCTCTTCTTTCTTCAGTTCCTTCTCTGCATCATCCTCTCTCTTTTTAGCCCATAGATGATCTAAGGAATCATAAAAAAAACGTTCACCTTTTTTACGAAGCTTTTCTTTCTCTTTCTTTCTCCCTAAAGGTCTTTCAAGTGAAGTTCTGGCATAATCCGGATTTGCATCCCCGCTCTCATCTTCATGTGGCAGAGGAGTAGATGCAGGCGTGGATGCTGCAGGGCTTGAAAAGGCCGTGGTTTTCTGCTTTTTATTGGATATTTTTGGAGCTTGCATCTGAATACGCCTTTCAATCCACTTTGGTTGATTCTTCAAAAGATTCCAACATTGTATAAGCGTGAAATCCTTCTTTTGCTTATCTTCACTCTTATACAACTCGCCAGCCTGCACTATCTACGAAAAGAAAACAAATATAGAGCATTACAAATAAGCTCGAAAAGATTACAACAAACATAGATGATTTGTAACTAGTCTAACCTTGTCTTCAATGGTCATACCACTTTGATTTCTATTCTCTATCCGACTTAGACAACCACAAAACCTATTGACAGATTCTTGAATGACAGTCCAACGTTTGTTGAGGGACTTATGAGAGCGATCTGAATCAAAAAGCCTGTTTGTATGGAAATATTCACAAATTCGATCCCAATATGCAGTACGAGCTTGATCTGTCCCTTGAATTGCATCCAAACTAACATTTAACCACGCCGACACCAAAAGACTGTCCTCCTCTGAACTAAAATTCTTGGTCCTTTTTTGGTTTGGCCTTTGAGATGTACTATCATCGACAATTGCAAACTCTTCCTCTTGAGAATTGGAACCTCCGGTTATCATGTCTGTGAATTATCTCGTTCCATCCATACTACCTGTACATTGAACAAAATTAGTATTTATACTGATCTTTTGTTCAAAGAAAAATACCCCTGTATTTATTCACAAATTTTGGGTATATGCATGAGAATTTATAGAAGTATAACAGACAATTTCAATAAGGTACACCAAATTCAGGTGCCAAAGCTTGTGCACCTCAGTACCTCACTATTGGAGAGCAGGAGTGCAGGGCTCAGGCACGATCTTTGTGGTCATTTTTGTGGTCAACACCATACGAGTACTCAGGTCTTTGCTTACTATCTGACATTTAGGTGTTCGGTACTCTGGCCTAAAGTTGCCTATGGACCTAAGCCCACCTGCAATTCTTATCAATATGTTATATATGAAGCCTATCTCTGGTTATCCATAAATTGACTTTATCACTTTAGGCTAATATTATGTTCAGTTGTTTAGGGTCATGCCTGGCCTGAATGGAGAAGCATAAGCCAATTTGTTGCAACCATAATAGTTGGTCAAATTCAGTACCACACTTGTTAGATCAGCTCATTTGTTGTAACAATTAACTTCTTTCTGGACGCCTTCTTTTTGAAGAGCAATATTTCAAAACAACTGGCTAGATCGGAGACATCACAGTACTCAAAGAAAGGGAAAAATCCTAGAAATTGTATCATTGATTGTCAGAAGAGAAAAAAACTAGAAATTCCAGCATTAATAGGATAGGAAAGAATCTGACCATCCTTTTTTTTGTGACGAATGTAACCATCTATTAGATGTTACAACCCAGTGATGCCTTCTTTTTGAAGAGCAATATTTCAAAACAACTGGCTAGATCGGAGACATCACAGTACTCAAAGAAAGGGGAAAATCCTAGAAATTGTATCATTGATTGTCAGAAGAGAGAAAAAACTAGAAATTCCAGCATTAATAGGATAGGAAAGAATCTGACCATCCTTTTTTTTTGTGACAAATGTAACCATCTATTAGATGTTACAACCCAGTTCCCAATTATAATGTTTGAGATTTATTCTTAGAAAGAGTCCATAGAAGAAATACACAATGTAAAAGGATGTTACCTACACGGGCTCTTAATAACCATGCTATACAAATACATAAGAGAATACTGAATTATATAAGACGCACATTGTAACCGTTGATTGAAAGTACTGTAATACTGCATTGTATTGAAAGGAGGGAAGCAGAGCTCTCCATTTCAACAGAGAAAGAGAGACAAGAGAGAGCATGGGACTATGGGAGGCACTCAGGGGCTCTGTGTGGAACTATGAGATCCTATAATACTTCTTATGAACCAAATTATCTCGCACTGGATTATCCCATTCCATTACAAAAAAGAAATATCACCATCAAAAGAATTATCTCGCACTGGTAATGCCTTCAGAAAGAATTACATAGAGTATAATACTGCTTATGAACCAAATGAGTATAATATTGTTTATCAACTAGTATATATATTGCAATTTCTCAATAATTTTCCTTTAGAAAGAAGTATATACTAATCTTGGTAGTATGGAATATATGAAACAGGTAATGTATCAAAACTTGGGGTAAAAATCTATTCATGACATTTTAATATGTAGTTTAGACTTAATAATGATCTTTTGCTCAAATAAAAATACCCACTAAATATCCTTCCCACATCTTTCATCAAGAAATTTACCTTCAGTGTATTGATGGAGGAACTCCTCCTGACTTGCAGCTAACTCCGTGGTCGATTCTTCGCCGCCAGAGTGCCCAGGAGCTGGAGTGTGGGCGTCTTCGCGGGTCGTCGGCTGTGAGTGTGGCAGTGGCTCGGGGGCGATGGCGTGTGGCGACCCTTGTGCGCATCCGGAGGCAGGAGCTTGGACAGCCCGTGGCGGTGGAAGACCCACTCTTGCAGGGCCGACGCGACCAACAGGAGCGGCGGCTCAGGGTACCGGCGGCAATGGGGACCGGGACGCCGCAGAGGATGGTCGGGGTGGCGGCGGCGGTGGAGGCTGTCGTGGCATCACGGCGTATGCTCGGGAAGGCGGCGGCAGTGGAGGATATGCGAATCGAGGCGGCGGTGTGAACAGGGGAGCCGGCGCTCGGGTGGCGGACGGCGCGGGCGCGAGGGAGGCCGACGGAGCCGGCGCGAGGGAGCCGGACGGAGAAGCCGAGGCGGCGGGGTGCGGATAGCCTCGGGCGGCGGAAGGTGCGGTCGCTCGGGTGGCGGACGGCGCGGGCGCGAGGGAGGCGGACGGAGCGGGCGCGAGGGAGCCGGACGGAGAAGCTGAGGCAGCGGGGTGCGGATAGCCTCGGGCGGCGAAAGGCGCGGGCGCTCGGGCGGCGGACGGCGCGGGTGCTCAGGCAGCGGACGGCGCGGGCGCGAGGGAGGCGGACGGAGCGGGCGCGAGGGCAGGCGCGACTCGTGCGAGGGAGCCGGACGGAGAAGCCGAGGCGGCGGAAGGCGCGGTGGGCATCTCCAATGTAGCACAGTACAAAACCGTCGAAGGCTTTTGGGGATGGCGTGCGTCCTCCAAATTTGGGGGACGAAAATTCAGGGATGGAATCCTCTATATTTTTGGGTATCATTTAGAAGAGCTGTTGGAGCTTTTTTTTACCTCTTCTTCTAAAATATAGGGGATATGAGTATTATAGAAGATTTGTTGGAAATGCTCTTAGATAGCATCTTTATTTAGAAGAGTGGTATATTCTTGAAAAAAAGTCACCATTGTTGCCTATGCAGTAATCCTAGCTACTGTTAGACTATCTTCTACGTGTTATGTACTTGCTGTAAGCAAAAATAGCATAATATTATTTCCATTTATACCCTGACATGATTTCAAGAGTAGCACTAATTTTAAAGTAAATAAAGAGATAAATAATATCTATAATCATTTACCATTATTTAAAAATTGTATAAATTACTATTAAAGAAAGCATAAATACATCTCTCATAACAAACACTATTATAAAATTCCAGGGGAATCCAGAACTGTTTAGTAAATGCAGCGCAGCAAGACCAGGTGCCGTTCAAAGTGCGGGCCAAGCGCGACTGTGCAACGCACTACGCACCCCAGGAGCATCGCCGAGAGGATACGTACGTACGTACGTATGTATTTATGTATACACGGGTACACACATTGACACATACACACGCACTGACACGTCGTTAACTTCTACGAGCCTAACTCACGTACATATGTACCGTACTTATTGGTAAATTTATATTGCTCGATCTGACATCATACGATGGTTGCTGGTAGGAACGGAGGACGAGGATTAGCGAGAAGCTCAGGAAGCTGCAAGAGCTAGTGCCCAACATGGACAAGGTAAATGATCAATCTCAACGTCGATCGCTTCATACATGCATGCTTGCTGTTTCTACGAACAACAAAGCAATTCTATGTAATTGTATTGTTTAATTTGTGTATGTAACATGTGTATGTGTGTGTGCTAATGGAAGCTATGTAGCCACTAAAAGCTTGTAAGCTTCATAAGTCTTACATGAAGCTCGTTGGTCTGGGACCGAGACTTACTTGACGCCGGGCGTCAGTCGCCATGGCGGATCTTGTTGGCGCAAGCAATGGGATCAAGATGCTTAATAGCCACAATTATGGCTATTGGCAGATCTGCATGGAGTCCTACCTACAAGGTCAGGATCTATGGGAGGTCATTGCAAGCACCGAGACAACTCCTCCACCAAAAGAGAATGTAGAAGCCTTGCGGAAGTGGTGCATCAAGACTGGCAAGGCTTTGTTTGTGCTGAACACAACAATTGAGGAGGACTTACTGGAGCACATTCGTGATGAGAAGATGCCACAGTCGGCTTGGGAGACTTTGGCAATATTGTTCTCAAAGAAGAATGAGGCACGTCTCCAGCTCCTTGAGAATGAGCTTGCAGGTATCTCACAAGGTACTCTAAGTATTAGTCAGTATTTTACAAAGGTGAAAAATATTTGTCGTGAGATATCTCAGCTTGAGCCTGAGGAGAAAATTAGTGAGGCAAGGATGAAGAGGATCATCATCCATGTCCTAAGACCCGAGTACAACGGGTTTATGGCCGCAGTAAGAGGATGGCCGTCGCAGCCATCATTGGTGGAGTTAAAGAATTTATTAGCTAATCAAGAATAGCTAGCCAAGCAGATGGGGAGTATTACTGTAAAGGAAGAAGATGAGGCACTTTTCACTAACAAGAAGAAGGGTCCACCGCGAAGACCATGGAGGCCCAAAACAAGGTGGATAGAAGGTGGCAAACAACATCCAAAAGAGAGAAACAACTCTTCAAGGGGAGCTCAACAAGGAAGATAAGATCAACAACAAGAGAAGAATGAGAGGAAACAATACGGTAGATGCTTCAATTGTGGTAAGAATGGTCACTTTGCTCGAGATTATCGATACCCAAGAAGACGATTCGAAGGAAACTTGGCCACTACAAAGGAGAAGGAGGAGATTTCTCTAGAAGAATCTGTAAGTGAAGAAGAGTGGGACGCTGAAGTTGGATTTTCTCAAGAAGTTGAAGAAGAGGAGCTTGAAGAGGACATGGAAGCATCAGCTTTTGTAGCAACGACAGATCCAGAGATAAACTATAAGAAAGATTGGATTGTCGATTCTGGTTGCTCCAATCATATAACTAGTGATCATAAAAAGTTGCAAAATATGTCTGAGTATAAGGGAAGAAGAGTGGTGCTGACAATCAATAATGGCGCCCACTGTGCTAGAGATGAATGAGTAGTACCTCAAAGTATGTACGTGTGTAACAAGTAGTACTAGACTAGAGCATGTATGTGTGCTAATGAGAGAAAAGTGCATGCTATGTCTTTGTGCCAGATCACTTGAGGAGTAAGTTTGACAACAAGGCAATACGGTGCATCTTCTTTGGCTATGATGATGCTCGAAAAGGTTGGAGGTGTTGTGATCCAACCACAGGCAAGTGTCACACTTCAAGAAATGTTGTGTTTGATGAAGCCTCTTCATGGTGGACTCCCAAGAAGATCGAGATTTCTGAATCCCAAGATTTGGATGAGATTCTAAAAGAAGATAAGCCAGAAGTTGAGGAGGAAGCATCAACTCCAAGTGAAGTTGAAAAGAGCAAACCCAGTAAGGCTAAGAGTCCATGGAAGACTGGCAAACATCAGTTGTACTCAAGGAACATCATCCAAATCAAGTAGAAGTTGAAGATCATGTACATGAACTACAAAGATCTACAAGAAAGTGGAATCCCAATCCTAAGTATGCTAATGCTGCCCTTATTGATGAGGCTATACCTATTGAACCATCTTCTTATGAGGAAGCAGCACAAAGTCCTGAGTGGCGAAAGGCTATGGAGAAAGAGATTAAGGCACTAAAAGAAAATCAAACATGGGGCTTAGTGCCAATACCAATGGATGTGAAGCCAATATCTTGTAAATGGGTTTATAAAATCAAGACTCGTCCAGATGTATCAATAGAAAGATATAAAGCTCGACTTGTTGCTCGGGGATTCTCTCAACAATATGGGCTGTACTACGAAGAAATATTTAGTCCAGTGGCGAAGTGCTTGGTACGGGAAAATTGGTGAGTTTCTTGATTTAAAGTTGCTCCATCAGATCCTAATTTGTTTGTGAAGGCCAATGAAGGTAAATTGGCAATAATCTAGTCTACGTTGATGATTTAATCATCACAGGAAATAATTACGGGGAAATACAAAGGACAAAAGAAAATCTCTCGGTTAGATTTCAAATGAAAGAGCTTGGAGAGTTGAGGCACTTTCTTGGACTTGAGGTGGAGCATACAAAGGAAGGGTTATTTTTAGGTCAACAAAAATATGCAAGGGACCTTCTTTAAAGGTATGGGATGCTTGATTTCAAGCTTATTTCTACTCCTATGAATCCTAATATGAAGCTGCAAGAAGAAGGAAAAGATCTAGAGGATATGTAACATCCTGGATTTTGGAATCGGAAAGTTATGTAAGATTTAAAAACGTTGTTGAATATATTGGTTTTTAGTGATTGATCTTTGGTAAGTTTTTCTTCGAGTTTTGGTTTGAGGTTCCACTGATTAAAGCAAAAATGAGAATAATGCACATGAGAATATTGGCAATAAATAAATAAATAAAGGTCAAAGGATGTCAAAAGGAGATGTGCACAAAGATATAAGTACATAAATAAGTAACCCAATAATAGATAAAATAATAAAATGGGCACAAGTGAAATATATGTATAAATATAAGCAATTTTACTTTAAGGCTTGGTAATAATAAAGAATTAAAAGCAATCAAGAGGAAGGAATAAGCAAATATATGTATGTATACATATATATATACACACATACATATACACATTTATATACAATCAGAAACCTTCATAAAGTGTATAAGTACGCAGGGTTTAAATATAGCAGCAAAGGATAAAAATAAATTAATGGTGATAACAACAATACAAGTATATCTGCATAAATAAAAAAAAGGGGCTTACGGCCGGCCAGACCGGCCCAGCCAGCCCAGCCGGCCTGCCCTCTCCCCTTCTTCCCCGTCCCCACGGCGTTCAGACAAAAGGGCCGAGCCCTCCCTCCGTTCGGACAGCGCAGTGCGCAGCCCGCTCCCCCGCGATGCCCTTCAGACTAGCGGTTGCCGGCGTCGTCCCCGCGCGCGTCACTTTGGCTCCTACCGCCGTCCCGTCGCACGCAGCGCCCGCGTCACCGCCTGCAGCCACCGGTGCCCGTCCTCTCCTCGTCAAGGCCGTAGCCGCCCATGCCGGAGGCATGGCTCCGGTCAGCAGCACGCGATGGCCACGGCTCCGCCGAACCACGGCCCTGTCTGCACTTGTCTCCCCCACGCCAGCCACACCGCACAGGTCAGTCGCCTGACGCTTTTCCCTGTAGCCATGCCGGTCCACCACCGCCGTCCCATCCCAGCCAACCACCCCCTTCGCCGCCAGGCCTTCTCCCTCTATAAAAGCCTCACCCGAGGAGTGTAAAAGCGCCGCAACACTCCCCATCCTCTCCTCCTCCGAGCAATTAAGCTCCGGTGCTTTCCCCTTCGCCGGAGCACATCTTCTTCCCCACGGCCGGCTGCCTAGCGCGCCACCGCCTCACTCCACGCTACTTCGATTCTTTGCGCCCACACCCTCTCCAAGGCACCGTGAATCCAACGCCACCCATAGCTAAGCCCCCCACCATCTCACCTTCGTCGGCGTCGACCTTCTTTCCAACCCCTCTCCGGCATCCCCTGGCTCCCACCGACCCCACCAATAGATTCCTCAACCCTCCGGCATCCCGTTTTGGCCGCTGCCCACAGCTCCCCGGCAGCCCACCGCAACGCCGCCGTTTCCACCACCGGCCTTCCCCTGCTCGAGCTACCTGCTGCCGCCCTGTTTAAAACCATATAGTGCCCTAGTATGAACAGGTAACACTCGGTAGCTCAGTTGGTTAGCCCGTTCGCCCCTTAGCTCGCCTAGCCGCGCGCGTTCGAGCCTTTGGCTCCGCAGCGCCAGGCTGAGTTTTGGGGATTTTGTTTCATTTTTTTTGGAATGGCAGCAGCACAGAAGGGATTAGGTGGAATATTGGCAAAGTTATTTTGAGCTGTTGTGCACTAGTGGTCCAGCCGAAAGTGTAGGAAAGTGAGAAATGATGCATAGGGGTGTATGCTAACTCATTTGGCATGGATAGTTATTATGTGCCATAAAATGTTATATATATATACACACACACATATCCATATGTGTATATATGTGTGTATGTAATGAATGATCCTATTTAAATCTTTAGCAATTAAAAATAATTAGAGGGGCTATAATTAGGGACCTTTGATTATGGTGGTTTATCGTGTAGAAAGCAGTACTTATATATATATATATATATAACAAGTAATTCTTTTAGCTCCTTGTCAAGAGAGAGGGTTTAGTAATAATATGATTAGGGTGAATGCTCACATGAAATAATGACCCATCAAATAAAGGGTAGCAAGATAGGCTATAAGATATTATCAACAACCTAGGCTATGACACCTAAATGTAATTAGAGAAAATATTGTACAAAAATGACTATGGTTAAACCTTAATTAATCGAAATGGGATTACTTTAGCACCAAAGAAAATGAAACACACCTCAAAATTTATCTAAAATTCCATGTCTACCTAATGAAACCCAAAAAACCTGAAATTGGAGTTATTTGAAATTCCTGTTGAATGTTTATTTGGTTTGCTGATTGTCTTTTCTTTTTATCCAAATTTTCGCGCACGTTAAAAATAGCGTACGAGGCCCAGGAGGAGGAAGCCGAGGCAGCAGCTCTAGAAGCTTCAGACAACCAAGAACCAACCCACTATGACCAAGGCGAGTCAATACTTTGATCATGTTGAATCTACATTTTCTGCAAATTACTTTTGTTTAAATTATCAAATTGCATGCTGTTATTTTATATGCAATTACATGTTTAATTTAATAATCTAGTTATACCCCATTGTGTACCTTGATTAATATTACATCGCCTTTGGAATATTTGAATTTGTGAACCTTGTCGCCCTAGCAAAAATTATAATAGTAACCTTTCGAAAATAAGTCCATAATTATATGTCATGCTTAGTATTGCTTAGAAACTCATGGGCGCAAGAATGGTCAAGCATCACTTTTAATCATGAGAAAATGTGGTTGGGCAGTCATGGTGGCAATGGCTGGTGTATATTGGATATGGTTATTTTGTACTCCCAAAAACCCCAAGTTGCTCGTTTATCTGGGCGGATGGTTCGGGGTTATGGTGCAAGGGTGCACGAGAGTGTGGTTTGTGGTAGAACCACCCAGATAACCCTAAGTACTAAATCTTGTCATGACCTCCTGTGTAAGACAAGTGCAACCACAAGTCTGTAAAGTACAACTTGGCTTAATAGATTTACCGGACCCCGAAAGTCATCATCATCGGTGAAGGAGAAGTGGTGGTGCAAGTAGCGATTCTGGGTGACGGCTTGAATGGGACACTCTTTGTGGGCGAAGTTCTTCCACGGCGTGCTAGCAGTACAGGGAGTCAGCTGCTAGGCGCATAGGAGGGGAACATCCCGCACAACGTATGGGACCCACCGCAAGTGGGAGCAGCCTATAGGGTGAGATGATGGACAGGGCGAGGTACTTTGAACGGTTACTGTGATAGCTTGCTCAACCACATGTCCATGGAATCGTGTGGGGCAACGAGTAAACTGTCTCTTGTGGGTAAAGTGTGCAAACTCTACAGAGTCAAAACTATTCGAATAGTCGTGCCCACGGTTAAGGGCGGATATGGGAACTTAACTAGATATAGTTCTATTTCAAAAATCTTGAATCATGGAATAGGAAAAGGGAGGGCAGTGGGAATCCCTAAATAGTGTTGTTCTAGGCGTCGTCCTAGTGGTAATGTAAGTGGCTATAACGCTGAAGATATAGCATACGGTATGGAGACCATGTAAAGGTGGATGGTCTCTAGATCACTAGTAATAAAGCATTTTGATACACACTTACACTTTGGTTCAAACTGCTAGGTCATAGGGATTTTCTAAGTATACTATATTCCAAACAAGCAAATTTCTGGCAAATGAAATAACCCCAGCCTTCTCTTGATAAGCCCTGCATATTACTTAATTGCATTCTGTGTGTTGGCTCGCTGAGCACGGTGGTTTGTGCTCACACTCGCATTATCAAAACCATATTCTGGAGCCCAGGATCATTATGCATACGAAGATGCCCCCGCTGCAGAGGAAGGGAACAACGTCGAGAATTAGGGCGTCTCTTGCACTTTTGAATCCTAGGTAGTTAGACTATGGTGCAGTGTGCCTATAATTATTGCCTTAGCTTAGGTAATAATCATATGGCACATATTTACCCCCAATCACTGCCTGTGGATTAAAGGTCTACCTTGCTTTTGCTTCCGCTGTTACACTCTTGTAATGAGAACATTTGGCCTAATCGGCCCTTATGTAAAACTAATGCCCGACGTGGTATAATTCAAACTCAGCCATGTAATATTATTATTGTGTTGATGTGAATCATGCGATGTATGAATTGATGCAGCAATGTACCTGTGAGCACTATCTACTGATCCAGGGAATAGTGCAGTGGTTTCACAAGAGATTCTGGATTGAAAAATCCGGGTCTGACAGGATATGACCATGTATTAGCAGCTGGTTGGGAGCCTTATCTATCTCACACTTAGTCAACTAGATATTTCCTATGCTGTTGGAATAGTTAGTCGATACATGACCAAGCAAAAGAAGCCTCACCTCAGTGCAATAAGACACATTCTTAGGTATGTCAAAGGCACCATTAATTATGACATTGTATACAATAAAACAAAAGGATGCCAAGTGACTGGATATTGTGACGCTGACTATGCCGGAGACTGTAACACACGTCGATCAACAACTGGATATTTCTTTAATCTTGGATCAGGAGCTGTATCTTGGTGTAGTAAGAGGCAGCCTACCGTGGCATTATCAAGCACTGAAGCAGAATATCGATCAGCAGCAAAAGCAGCACAAGAAAGCACCTGGCTTAAGCAACTAATGAAAGATCTCTACCAACCGACAGATTATCAAGTAAGGCTTCTATGTGATAATTTATCATCTATACGTTTGGCAGAGAATCCAGTTTTTCATGCGAGGACAAAACATATAGAAGTGCACTATCATTACATAAGAGAAAAAGTTTTAGGAGGAGATATCGAGATGGTACCGGCAAATACAGATGAACGAGCTGCAGATATTCTTACAAAGAGTCTCAATAAAGTAAAGTTCGAGAAATTTCGAGAGATTCTCGAAGTGGTCTGCACGACAACTTTAAAAACAAGTATGCATTAAGACTAACTAGAAAAATGAACAAGATTAAGGGGGAGAATATTGGTTATAATCTTGTTGCCGACAACGAAAAGCAGTAGCAGCCATATAAAGCCATGTCGGCTAGATAACTCTTGAGCTGGTAAACAGAAAGCAATAGATGGAGCTAGAAACTTATATGCTAGCAGTTGACATGCTTTGAGATAAATCTGCATGCAATCTGGCCATGCTATAGAGATAGCTAGAAGTTTTTTACTTGGCCGTGAGTAGTAGAAAAAACTAGAAACTATTAGCTGGCCAATGCTCAGATAAGTCAAGTGCTTAAGTCGGCAAAGACAAAACATGTTGGTGCTAGCTACAGATTTTTCTAGTGCTAATTGAGCTGTACACTTGAGTCGGTTGCATAAGTCAGTTTTGATGCCTATAAATGCTTGTAACCCCTCATTGTAATCTGATAGAGTCTAATCTTGTTTTAGTTTTTCCTTCTCTTGCCGAATCCGAGTCAATATAGTATATGTACTAAGAGTCGGGTGTGGAGTCCGTTTCTTAGTCTAATATGTGGCCTTTATAAGGCACGTTAGAGCTTCTGTAATCAGGTGAGAAGAAAAAAGTTAGCAGCAGATTGGAGGAGCGAAATAAAGGAGTTGAGAAGAGAGTTGAGAAGAAATAAAGAGAGAGAGGGAGACGTTCCCATATGTTGTGTTTTGCTATTTCAGTTTGCATCACGTGGAGAGCAATTGCGCGTGAGGAAAAAATCCAACAGAGGTGCTACTCTGTTTTGTGGTGACGCACGAGCGTGATTCGAGAGCCAAAGAAGTAAGAAAATCGTAACAAGTGGTATCAGAGCATGGGTGACAAGGCGAAGGCTCAGGGTGGGTTAATCTCCCTCCAGTACCCTCTCCTGACGGTCGACAACTATCCGGTGTGGGCAATGAAGATGAAGGCGAACATGCGCGCCCAAGGAGTCTGGTGCGCAGTCGATCCGAAGGGGAAGGACAAGGAGGTGGACGACAAGGTAGATCAGGCGGCTTTGGCCCTAATCTACCAGGCGGTGCCAGACGCGATGATGCATCAGCTCATCGGCAAGGAGACGGCACGAGAAGCGTGGGAG
The DNA here is from genome assembly GCA_017311315.1 of Dendrocalamus latiflorus. Taxonomy (NCBI): domain Eukaryota; kingdom Viridiplantae; phylum Streptophyta; class Magnoliopsida; order Poales; family Poaceae; genus Dendrocalamus; species Dendrocalamus latiflorus. Next base: position 18,639,165 of record CM029609.1, on the reverse strand, counting down.
GCGCTTCAGACGATGCATGAAGGAGTTGATCGTGTCAAGGAGGTGCGGCTCCAGAATTTGCGGGGCGAGTTCGAGAATCTGAAGATGGAAGAAAACCAGTCGGTGGACGAGTTCGCCGGCAAGCTGAGTTCGTTGTTCAATCAGATTAACTCTCTTGGCGACAAGATGGAGGAATCTGTGGCAGTGAAGAAATACTTACGCGTGAGGAAAAAAGCCAACAGCATTTGATTTGTGAGACATTATTGAGAGTGCAATTTCAGGTGACTGAAACATAAAAAATTTTAGTCGCATGTGCAATAGCAAAACTGAAAGAAAAAAGCTTTGTTCACACAAAGCATTTGATTTGTGAGACATTATTGAACTAATTACTTCCTGTCTCTGCAGACTGTGAAGCATGAGCAGGAGAAATGTACCTGCGGCAGCAAGCCTTGACTGAGCAGGGGACCAAGAATGGATGTACTCTATGTGGGTACACTGTATTCTCAGTCTACTCCTCGGTAGCAGGTCCACCCAACGGCCATGGTCCTTGATTAGCTGAATCAAGGCTTCAGTAGCATGTTCCATTGCAATGCCCCGTTGCACAACGGTCTGCAGCAAAAAGTTACATTGTATCAATAAGGGAAATGACGGCTTCAAGACTGGTTTCAATGGCCCAAATTCATTTTTTTGGAGGGGATATGGGAGATCCGTTGGATGAAGATCCAACGCTTCAAAATCTGAGTGCTCCCAATTCTAAAAAATACTCAACTGCTCCTTAGCACTTCCCAATTTTATATGAAACAGTGATGCAAACGTGTTGGATTTATTTTAAAAATCCTTCAATTGATTCAGACGGGCTTAAGGAGAGTTATGACATCAAAACAATGAGTCTCCACCGAGTAGCACTAATTTTAAAGTAAATAAAGAGATAAGTAATATCTATAATCACTTACCATTATTTAAAAACTGTATAAATTACTATTAAAGAAAGCATAAATACATCTCTCATAACAAACACTGTTATAAAATTCCATGGGAATCCAGAACTGTTTAGTACATGCAGCGCAGCAAGACCAGGTGCCGTTCAAAGTGCGGGCCAAGCGCGGCTGTGCAACACACTACGCACCCCAGGAGCATCGCCGAGAGGATACGTACGTACATAAGTATTTATGTATACACGGGTACACACATTGACACGTACACACGCACTGACACGTCGTTAACTTCTGCGAGCCTAACTCACGTACATACGTACCGTACTTACCGGTAATTTTAGATTGCTCGATCTGTGGTGATCATTTGGTATTTGTTTTGGTGGCTTATGGCTGAAAAGCACTGTAGCTGGCTGAAAAATACTGTAGCTGACTGAAAAACACTGTAGCTGACAGAAGCTTATTTAGCATAATTAAATTTAAAAAAATTAAAAAATGTTAGCCCATTAGGTCTAATACAAACAAATACGGGAAAAAATAACCGGCAAAAAAGCTCAACAAAAAGCCAAAAGTTCAAAAAAAGACGAAATTTATTAATAGTGAAAATAAGCTGGAAGCTAAAAGTTGAAGCTAAAACGATCACAGCCGAGGATTAGCGAGAAGCTCAGGAGGCTGTAAGAGCTAGTGCCCAACATGGACAAGGTAAATGATCAATCTCAACGTCGATCGCTTCATACATGCATGCTTGCTATTTCTACGAACAACAAAGCAATTCTATGTAATTGTACTGTTTAATTTGTGTATGTAATATGTATATGTGTGCGTGCCAATGGAAGCTATGTAGCCACTAAAAGCTTGTGAGCCTCATTAGTATTAAAAGCTTCAAAGCTGTATTTTCCTCCACCATAGTTCTCTTGCTTCTCACGTCTGTGTTCCAACAAGTGGTATCAGAGCAGGCGGTCTGGGACCATCAAGATTGAGAGGAGTCTTTAAGGTGCTAAGGGGATATTCTGCCAGTGCACAGTCTGGGACTGTGAAGCTCGTTGGTCTGGGACCAAGACTTACTTGACGCCGGGCGTCAGTCACCATGGCGGATCTTGTTGGCGCAAGCAATGGGATCAAGATGCTTAATAGCCACAATTATGGCTATTGACAGATCTGCATGGAGTCCTACCTACAAGGTCAGGATCTATGGGAGATCATTGCAAGCACCGAGACAACTCCTCCACCAAAAGAGAATGTAGAAGCCTTGTGGAAGTGGCACATCAAGACTGGCAAGGCTTTGATTGTGCTGAACACAACAATTGAGGAGGACTTACTGGAGCACATTCGTGATGAGAAGATGCTACAGTCGGCTTGGGAGACTTTGGCAAAATTATTCTCGAAGAAGAATGAGGCACGTCTCCAGCTCCTTGAGAATGAGCTTGCAGGTATCTCACAAGATACTCTAAGTATTAGTCAGTATTTTACAAAGGTGAAAAATATTTGTCGTGAGATATCTCAGCTTCAGCCTGAGGAGAAAATTAGTGAGGCAAGGATGAAGAGGATCATCATCCATGTCCTAAGACTCGAGTACAACGGGTTTATGGCCGCGGTAAGAGGATGGCTGTCGCAGCCATCATTGGTGGAGTTAGAGAATTTATTAGCTAATCAAGAATAGCTAGCCAAGCAGATGGGGAGTATTACTGTAAAGAAAGAAGATGAGGCACTTTTCACTAACAAGAAGAAGGGTCCACCTCAGGGACCATGGAGGCCCAATACAAGGTGGATAGAAGGTGGCAAAGAACATCCAAAAGAGAGAAACAACTCTTCGGGGGGAGCTCAACAAGGAAGATAAGATCAACAACAAGAGAAGAATGAGAGGAAACAATACGGTAGATGCTTTGATTGTGGTAAGAATGGTCACTTTGCTCGAGATTATCGATACCCAAGAAGACGATTCGAAGGAAACTTGGCCACTACAAAGGAGAAGGAGGAGATTTCTCTAGAAGAATCTGTAAGTGAAGAAGAGTGGGACGCTGAAGTTGGATTTTCCCAAGAAGTTGAAGAAGAGGAGCTTGAAGAGGACATGGAAGCACAAGCTTTTGTAGCAACGACAGATCCAGAGATAAACTATAAGAAAGATTGAATTGTCTATTTTGGTTGCTCCAATCATATGACTAGTGATGATAAAAAGTTACAAAATATGTCTGAGTATAAGGGAAGGAGAGTGGTACTGACAGCCAATAACTCCAAGCTACACATCTCTCATATCGGGAACACGGTTGTTCCAAGGTACGGTTCTCAACAACTCTATCTTGAGAAGGTCTATCATGTCCGAAGCTTGAAAAAGAATCTGTTATCAGTACCTCAATTGACAGCAGAAGGGAACTATGTACTCTTCGGCCCTGAAGAAGTTGCTGTTTTTAGAAAAGTAAAGGTGATCGGCATACCTATCATGGAAGGAAGAAGAAAACTGTCTGTTTATGTGCTCTCTGCAGAGTCAACATACGTGGATAAGATTCGAAAGAATGAAACATCTGATCTCTTGCATGCGCGACTTGGACATTTTAGCTACATCAAGTTGAAGAGAATGATGGAGAAGCAAGTGTTGAGAGGACTTCCTCGGTTGGACATCCGGACAGATGTAACCTGTGCTGGTGTCAGTATGGAAAAATTCACCAATTGCCATACAAGGAGTCAGAATATCGGTCCAAAATACCTTTGGAGCTCATACACTCAGATGGGTTTGGCCCAGTTAAGCAAACATCACTTGGAGGCATAGGGTACATGGTGATATTTATCGATGACTTCTCAAGGTATGTTTGGGTTTACTTTATGAAAGATAAATCTGAAACTCTTGTGAAGTTCAAGGAGTTTAAGAACAAAACAGAGAGTGAACTTGACAAAAAGATTCAATGCTTACGTACTGACAATAGGGGAGAATATTTATCCAATGAGTTTACTATCTATCTCAAAGAGCATAAGATAAAAAGACAATTAACTTGCCCCAATACTCCCGAACAAAATGGAGTAGCGGAGCGCAAGAATCGTCACCTTGCAGAAACGTATCGGAGTACGCTGCATGCTAAGAATGTACCAGGAAGATTCTGTGCCGAGTGTATAAGGACTGCAGCCTATGTGATTAAAGGGCTACCACAAGTAAGGCTGGGATTCAAATCACCACATGAGAAGTTGTGGAAGATAAAGCCAGCAGTCAGCCATTTCAAAGTATTTAGCAGTGTATGCTATGTCTTTGTGCCAGATCACTTGAGGAGTAAGTTTGACAAGAAGGCAATACGGTGCATCTTCGTTGGCTATGATGATGCCCGAAAAGGTTAGAGGTGTTGTGATCCAACCATAGACAAGTGTCACACTTCAAGAAATGTTGTGTTTGATGAAGCCTCTTCATGGTGGACTCCCAAGAAGATCGAGATTTCTGAATCCCAAGATTTGGATGAGATTCTAAAAGAAGATAAGCCAGAAGTTGAGGAGGAAGCATCAACTCCAAGTGAAGTTGAAAAGAGCTCATCCAGTAAGGCTAAGAGTCCATGGAAGACTGGTGAACATCAGCTTGTACTCAAGGAACATCATCCAAATCAAGTAGAAGTTGAAGATCATGTACATGAACTACAAAGATCTACAAGAAAGTGGAATCCCAATCCTAAGTATGCTAATGCTGCCCTTATTGATGAGGCTATACCTATTGAGCCATATTATTATGAGGAAGCAGCACAAAGTCCTGAGTGGCGAAAAGCTATGGAGAAAGAGATTAAGGCACTAAAAGAAAATCAAACATGGGACTTAGTGCCAATACCAAATGATGTGAAGCCAATATCTTGTAAATGGGTTTATAAAATCAAGATTCGTCCAGATGTATCAATAGAAAGATATAAAGCTCGACTTGTTGCTCGGGGATTCTCTCAACAATATGGGCTGTACTACAAAGAAATATTTAGTCTAGTGGCAAAGATCACAACTGTTCGAGTCTTGCTTGCTTTGGCTGCTACTAAATCTTGGAAGTTGTGGTAGATGGATGCCAAGAACGCCTTTCTACATGGAGAGCTTGACAAGGATATTTATATAGAACAACCAAAAGGTTTTGAGAGTAAGACTCAACCAGAGTATGTCTGCAAATTGAAGAAGGCACTCTATGGTTTAAAGCAGGCTCCAAGAGCTTGGTACGGGAAAATTGGTGAGTTTCTTGATTTAAAGTTGCTCCATCAGATCCTAGTTTGTTTGTGAAGGCTAATGAAGGTAAATTAGCAATAGTTCTTGTCTACGTTGATGATTTAATCATCACAGGAGATAATTACGAGGAAATACAAAGGACAAAAGAAAATCTCTCGGTTAGATTTCAAATGAAAGAGCTTGGAGAGTTGAGGCACTTTCTTGGACTTGAGGTGGAGCATACAAAGGAAGGGTTATTTTTAGGTCAACAAAAATATGCAAGGGACCTCCTTTAAAGGTATGGGATGCTTGATTTCAAGCCTATTTCTACTCCTATGAATCCTAATATGAAGCTACAAGAAGAAGGAAATAAAATAGAGGATATGTAACATCTTGGATTTTGGAATCGAAAAGTTATGTAAGATTTAAAAACGTTGTTGAATATATTGGTTTTTAGTGTTTGATCTCTGGTAAGTTTTTCTTCGAGTTTTGGTTTGAGGTTCCACTGATTAAAGCAAAAATGAGAATAATGCACATGAGAATATTGGCAATAAATAAATAAATAAATAAAGGTCAAGGGATGTCAAAAGGAGATGTGCACAAAGATATAAGTACATAAATAAGTAACCCAATAATAGATAAAATAATAAAATGGGCACAAGTGAAATATATGTATAAATATAAGCAATTTTACTTTAAGGCTTGGTAATAATAAAGAATTAAAAGCAATCAAGAGGAAGGAATAAGCAAATATATGTATGTATACACATATATATACACACATACATATACACATTTATATACAATCAGGAACCTTCATAAAGTGTATAAGTACGCAGGGTTTAAATATAGCAGCAAAGGATAAAAATAAATTAATGGTGATAACAACAATACAAGTATATCTACATAAATAAAAAAAATTGGCTTACGGCCGGCCAGACCGGCCCAGCCAGCCCAGCCGGCCTGCCCTCTCCCCTTCTTCCCCGTCCCCACGGCGTTCAGACAAAAGGCCGTCGAGAAGTACCTTCGTGTCGTCCTGCCCAGGTTCGGTCATGTTGTCTACACCATGGAAACCATGCTTGATCTCTCAAGGCTGTCCATTGAGGAAGTCACCGGGCGTTTGAAAGGCGCCGATGATCGTTGCATCCCGCAATCGGCGCCACTGACTACTACCTCGGAAGCTAAACTCTTGCTGACCGAGGAGGAATGGATGGCGCGCCTCAAGGAGAAGCAAAGCGGCGAGGGATCATCGAGCAAGTCTGGTGGCCATGGCCGTCGCCGTGGCAGGGGCAACCGGCGACCTAAAGGCGAGGGTGGCCGCGACGCCGGACGTGACGAGCGCGAACCAGGGCGTGGGCGCAACGTTAGTCGCGACAAGTGCCGGAACTGTGGCAAGATTGGCCACTGGGCCAAGGATTGCCGGCAGCCAAAGCGTGAGCAGGTCCATCTCACCCAGGAGGAGGATGAGGACCAGACGCTGCTCATGGCGCAGGTGTGCGCCCTCACCGACGACGTTGAGCAGATGCCGCCAAACTTCGTCAAGCTTGACGAAACGCACGCCCAAGTGAATCTGGGGTGCGATGGAGAACAGCGAAGCGACGTGTGGTACCTGGACACTGTGGCCAGTAACCACATGACCGGTTGCAAAAACCTCTTCGCGGAATTGGACACGGGTGTCATCGGATCGGTGAACTTCGGTGACGGCTCGGTGGTCGACATCCGCGGGCTCGGCACGGTGCTATTCACCTGCCAGAACAGTGAACACCGGGCGATAAGCAACGTCTACTACATTCCCAGGCTCAAGAGCAACATCATCATCATCGGCCTGCTCGATGAGCGTGGCTGCGAGGTGCTGATCGACGGGGGAGTGCTACGGATCCGCGATCGGCAACGTCAACTGCTTGCCAAAGTAAAGCGCGCCAAAAACCGCCTGTACATGCTCAACTTCAACATTACAAGGCCGGTGTGCTTAATGGCGCGGCAAGATGATGAGGCTTGGTTGTGGCATGCACGCTACGACCACCTCAACTTCGATGCCCTGAAGAGGCTGGCTCAAGATGGGATGGTGCGCGGACTCCCGGTGATCAGTCATCCCGGTGAGATCTGCGACAGCTGCCTCATTGGCAAGCAAAGGCATGCTTCGTTTCCAGCGGCGGCCTACTACCGTGCCTAGGGACTGCTCGACCTTGTGCATGGTGACCTATGTGGGCCCATCACACCAGCGACTCATGGTGGTCGGCACTACTTTCTCCTCCTCGTCGATGATTGCAGCCGCTACATGTGGCTTTGCCTCCTGATGAGCAAGGATCAAGCACCTAACGTCATCAAGCAGTTTAAGACCAGTGTTGAGGTCGAGACCGGGCGGTGCTTGCGCATTCTACGAACTGATCGAGGGGGGAGTTCACCTCAATCGAGTTCGGGCAGTACTGCGCAGATCAGGGAGTTGCACGGCAGCTCACTGCACCATACTCGCCGCAACAAAATGGTGTCGTGGAGCGGCGCAACCAGACAATCGTCGGCATGGCGCACTGCTTGCTCAAGGCGAAGGGGATGCCGTCTGAGTTTTGGGGGGAGGCGGTGACCACCGCCGTCTTTCTCCTGAACCGTGCGCCCACCAAGAGCTTGGACGGCATGACACCGTTTGAGGCCTGGCACGGGAGGAAACCCGACGTCTCCTTCCTGCGCACGTTCGGGTGCATCGCGCACGCCAAAGTAACTTGCCCCAATTTGAAGAAACTCGATGACCGCAGCATAAAGATGGTGCTCCTCGGGTTCGAGCCAGGGTCGAAAGCGTACCGGTTGTTTGACCCGGTTGCGCATAGCGTCCACGTCTCCCGCGACGTGGTGTTCGACGAGAAGGCCAGCTGGGATTGGGCGAATCCCGGAGAGCTGGAGAAGACGTCTAGCACGGGCATGTTCGTCATCGAACACGAGATCATCGCTGATCCAGTGGAGGTCCCTGCTCCGGGAGAGCAGCTGCACACACCACCTGGCGCTCCGAATCACGCACCGGGTGGGCGGTTCGTGTCACCAACGGCTGAGGCGCTTGCCGAGCTCGATCACAACGACGATAACGGCGCACAACACCGGTTCAGGACGCTGCGGGACATTATCGGTCCCGCACCCGCTGGTGCCCTGATACGGTTCCTGGAGCCAGAACCGGTCGCCCCTGCCGAGCTGCACATGGTGAGTGCAGAAGAGCCGGCCACGTTTGGCATGGCAGAACGCGACCCGTCTTGGCACCGGGCGATGCTAGAGGAGATGAAATCTATTGAGGAGAACAACACTTGGGACCTCGTCAAGCTTCCTGCCGGACACCGCGCGATCGGGCTCAAGTGGGTCTTCAAGGTAAAACGAGATGAGCATGGCGCCATCACCAGACACAAGGCGCGTCTCGTGGAGAAAGGGTATGCGCAGCGTGAGGGGATCGACTTCGAGGAGGTGTTTGCCCCTGTCGCGCGAATGGAGTCGGTGCGACTTCTGCTGGCTCTAGCGGCGCACCAAAGGTGGTCCATGCACCACATGGACGTGAAGTCTGCATTTCTGAACGGAGACCTTACTGAGGAGGTCTACATCAAGCAGCCGCCAGGTTTCGTCGTCGACAAGCAGGAGCACAAGGTGCTCAAGCTGCGCAAGGCGTTGTATGGGATGCGTCAAGCCCCGCGCGCTTGGAACGCCAAGCTAGACACCAGTCTCCAGGAGCTGGGGTTCAACTGGTGCAAGGACGAGCACGTGCTATACACGCGGCGGGCGCCAGGAGGAACGTTGATCGTTGGCATCTATGTCGACGACTTGATCATCATCGGGACAACTCAAGCAGGCATCAACGAATTTAAGCGCGAGATGATGTCCATGTTTTGCATGAGCGTCCTAGGACTGCTCACCTACTACCTCGGCATTGAGGTGAGCCAAGGCGTCAGCGGGATCACGCTCTGTTAGAGCGCATACGCCAAGAAGCTCCTGGAGTAGAACGGCATGGCAGAGTGCAATCCTTGCCACACGCCAATGGAAGAGAGGCTCAAGCTGTCCAAGGCATCAACAACACTACCTGTGGATGCAACCCGCTACTGGAGCATTATGGGGAGCCTGCGCTATCTGACTCATACCCGACCGGACATCACGTTCGCCGTGGGGTATGTGAGTCGGTTCATGGAGGATCCGCGAGAAGATCACCACGCCGCAGTGAAGCAGGCATCATCTACCCGAGAGAAGAAGGAGGCGGGCTGGCTTTGTCTGGCTACAGCGATAGCGACATGGCTGACGACCTCGACGGGCGAAAGAGCACCACTGGTATCCTCTTCTTCCTCAACACAAGCCCAGTCTCCTGGCAGTCTCAAAAGCAGCGAGTTGTGGCTCTTTCCTCGTGCGAGGCGGAGTACATCGCTACTACAACGGCAGCCTGTCAGGGCGTCTGGCTTCACCGGCTGCTGCAGGAGCTCTTGGAACAGAAGCTTCCGGTGCCGGGACTCAGGGTGGACAACAAGTCCGCCATTGCTCTCAGCAAGAATCCAGTCCTCCATGACAGAAGCAAGCACATCGACACTCGATTCCACTTCATCCGTGAGGCCGTCGATGGAGGACAAATCATCCTCGAGTTCGCTGAGACTGAGAAGCAACTCGCGGACATTCTCACTAAGCCTCTCGGTCGTGTCCGGTTTTTGGAGCTATGCAACAAGATTGGCACGATCGAGATCAGGAGGAAGCAGCAGAATTAGGGGGAGTTTTGTTAGATAATGTGCTGCCTATTTTGCGTTCAGTTAGTTTTCTTTTAGTCTATTTTCTTCTTGGTTTTAGGACTTGCTATGTTTAGGACTTACTATGTATAGGACTTGTATTCTCCTATAAATAAGAGGTAGAACCAAAGCTACAAGAGCATCGCAGCACATCAAAAAATCTTCTGTGTTCTTCACGTTCTGTGTGAGTTGTGAGCGAGAGCGATTGGAGGTATCCATTGCCAACACGGTACTGCAATTGCACATGGCGATGGCTGCGGCCGTTCTCCGCTTTTTGCTCGTGCTCCTCCTCGTCGGCTGTTGCCACGGAAGGTCGGTTCCGTCGTCTCCGGCGTCATCCGCGTCGTGGGCGGCTGGTGGCATCACGGCGATATACAACTTCGGGGACTCGATATCGGACACCGGGAATTTCCTCCGAGAAGGCGCCACCGGGATGATGGAGCACACCACGGACCTTCCCTATGGCGCTGCCATCGGCGGCGCCACCGGGCGATGCTCCGATGGCTACCTCATGATAGACTTTCTCGCGAAGGATCTCGGATTGCCGCTGCTCAAGCCGTACCTCGACAAGGGCGCCGACTTCACGCACGGCGTCAACTTCGCCGTCACAGGCGCCACCGCCCTCGACACTGCAGCCCTCGCGAGGATAGGGATCAACATTCCCCACACGAACAGCTCCCTAAGTGTCCAGCTCCAATGGTTCAAGGACTTCATGGCCAGCACCACCAAGTCCCCTCACGAGATCCGGGAGAAGTTGGCGGACTCACTAGTCATGGTTGGAGAGATCGGCGGGAACGACTACAACTACGCTTTCGCCACGAACCGTCCACAGGCGAACGGCGGACACAGCTTGTACAACATCGACCGTATGATCACCGGCACGGTTGAGTCGATGGTCCTTGTCCCGGAAGTCGTGCAGTCCGTGGTAAACGCAGCCAAGGAGCTGCTTGACATGGGCGCCACACGGATGGTCATCCCAGGCAACTTCCCAATCGGGTGCGTCCCGAGCTACCTCAGCACGGTGAACGACAAGGACTCGACGGCGTACGACGACAACAGCTGCCTCATCGGCCTCAACCTCTTCGCGCATATGCACAACGTGCTACTGCAGTAGGGCATCCGGGAGCTGCGCCGGCTGTACCCAGCAGCGACGATCGCGTACGCCGATTACTTCTCTGCCTACGTGCAGATGCTCGAGGGTGCGCCCAAGATGGGCTTCGACGGGGCGGCCCTGACCAAGGCGTGCTGCGGCGCCGGCGACGGCGCGTTCAACTTCGACATGGACAGGATGTGCCGCGCACCGGGGACGACGGTGTGCGCGAGGCCGGACGAGTACATCAGCTGGGACGGTGTCCACCTGACACAGCGTGCGTACAGTGTCTTGAGCGAGCTGCTCTACCACAAGGGTCTCGTGTCCCCTGCGCCAGTAAACTTCCCGCGTCCATAGACGGCCTCTATTTTTACGCATAATGCACGCTGTGGAGGCGCATGATGATTATTTTGTGCAAAAAAGAAATGCAGCCGGTACCCTCGGGTTGTCATGATTGCAGAAGGTTACTGCAGCATTCCATATGTTGACTTACGGTGTAGCAGCAGATGCAATAGATGACTATGTTCGTATTGGAGAAAGTACTGCTATAGAGAGTTTAAAAAAGATGGTCAAAGCTATATGTGAAGTTTTTGGAGACGAGTATTTGAGGACACCAAATGAGAATGATACCGCTACATTACTCGCAGCAGGGGAAGAAAGAGGTTTTCCAGGAATGTTGGGGTCTATTGACTGTATGCACTGGAGGTGGAAGAATTGTCCTGCTGCATGGCAAGGTATGTATAGTGGGCATGTGCGAAAGCCCACTATAATTCTAGAAGCTGTTGCATCACATGACTTATGGATTTGGCATGCTTTTTTTGGTTTACCTGGATCTCACAATGATATCAATGTTCTTCAATGATCGCCATTGTTTGCTAAGCTTGCCGAAGGTCAGGCTCCCAAAGTTAATTATATTATCAACGGGCACAACTATAATATGGGGTATTACCTTGCAGACGGTATTTATCCTTCATGGGCCACATTTGTGAAGACCATACAAATGCCACAAGGCAACAAGAAGAAGTATTTTGCCAAAGCACAAGAAGCCGTTAGGAAGGATGTTGAACGAGCATTTGGGGTTCTTCAAGCTCGCTTTGCCATTGTTCGTGGGCCAGCTCGTTTTTGGGATGCAGATACTCTAGGAGAAATAATGAGGGCATGTGTAATCATGCATAATATGTTGTAGAAGACGAGCGTGACGATGAGAATGATTTGACTTTTGATGGTGTAGGAGATCTTGTCGATGTTTCACATGAACATACGCCTGATCTTCATGAGTTCATTGAGAATTATAGGAAAATTGAAGACAAGGATATTCACAGTCAGCTTCAAGCAGACCTCGTAGAACACTTGTGGCAACGTCATGGAGACCAATATTAGTTAATTTATAGCATCATTTGTAGTGTTTAGAAGTTTATATTCCATCACTAAACAATTCTCACAATTGTACGCAATACATCAGTAAGTGAAGTGTTTGCTCTATTATTTAACACTCTCATGGTTGATAGACTCCAACGAAATAAAATACTTATACTAACAATCATTCTTCTACATTATAGCAATCTATAAGCGGTTTTCAATGAAAAGTGCCGTGCAAAATTCAATACAAAATTCTGCTGCAAGATTTTAGGAGAGACTTGTTATCGCTTCATAAGCTAGGTCTAAAATTACATGATATCACCAGATAAAACAAAGGTTGTGTTTGTTTTGTTTAATAAATCTGAGAGGGGTACATTAGACATCTCCCCTTTCTGGACAAGAGATGCATTGAAAATTTGACAAAAGAGATACGCCAAGATCATGGTGTAAGGATGAAATACTAGAACCATTAGTAACCTTACTTTACTATGACAACTAACTAGTACTATCCCCCAAAGAATTAACTAGCCCTATCACGTTGAATACGCTCTTGAAGCCCCTTGTAGTACTTTCTTTGAGGACTATCCATGCCACTAGTATCAATCCTCATAATTCTCTCTTCTTCCATCATCTTTTTAAACTCGAACTTCTTTTTCTCAAGCTCAATTCTCTCTTCTTCCAACGCAAACGCTTGTTTGAACCTCTCTTCTTTCTTCAGTTCCTTCTCTGCATCATCCTCTCTCTTTTTAGCCCATAGATGATCTAAGGAATCATAAAAAAACGTTTACCTTTTTGACGAAGCTTTTCTTTCTCTTTCTTTCTCCCTAAAGGTCTTTCAAGTGAAGTTCTGGCATAATCCCGATTTGCATCCCCGCTCTCATCTTCATGTGGCAGAGGAGTAGATGCAGGCGTGGATGCTGCAGGGCTTGAAAAGGCCGTGGTTTTCTGCTTTTTATTGGATATTTTTGGAGCTTGCATCTGAATACGCCTTTCAATCCACTTTGGTTGATTCTTCAAAAGATTCCAACATTTTATAAGAGTGAAATCCTTCTTTTGCTTATCTTCACTCTTATACAACTCGCCAGCCTGCACTATCTACGAAAAGAAAACAAATATAGAGCATTACAAATAAGCTCGAAAAGATTACAACAAACATAGATGATTTGTAACTACGTCTAACCTTGTCTTCAATGGTCATACCACTTTGATTTCTATTCTCTATCCGACTTAGACAACCACAAAACCTATTGACAGATTCTTGAATGACAGTCCAACGTTTGTTGAGGGACTTATGAGAGCGATCTGAATCAAAAAGCCTGTTTGCATGGAAATATTCATAAATTCGATCCCAATATGCAGTACGAGCTTGATCTGTCCCTTGAATTGCATCCAAACTAACATTTAACCACGCCGACACCAAAAGACTGTCCTCCTCTGAACTAAAATTCTTGGTCCTTTTTTGGTTTGGCCTTTGCGATGTACTATCATCGACAATTGCAAACTCTTCCTCTTGAGAATTGGAACCTCCGGTTATCATGTCTGTGAAATATCTCATTCCATCCATACTACCTGTACATTGAACAAAATTAGTATTTATACTGATCTTTTGTTCAAAGAAAAATACCCCTGTATTTATTCACAAATTTTGGGTATATGCATGAGAATTTATAGAAGTATAACACACAATTTCAATAAGGTACACCAAATTCAGGTGCCAAAGCTTGTGCACCTCAGTACCTCACTATCGGAGAGCAGGAGTGCAGGACTCAGGCACGATCTTTGTGGTCATTTTTGTGGTCAACACCATACGAGTACTCAGGTCTTTGCTTACTATCTGACATTTAGGTGTTCGGTACTCTGGCCTAAAGTTGCCTATGGACCTAAGCCCACCTGCAATTCTTATCAATATGTTTTATATGAACCCTATCTCTGGTTATCCATAAATTGACTTTATCACTTTAGGCTAATATTATGTTCAGTTGTTTAGGGTCATGCCTGCCCTGAATGGAGAAGCATAAGCCAATTTGTTGCAACCATAATAGTTGGTCAAATTCAGTACCACACTTGTTAGACCAGCTCATTTGTTGTAACAATTAACTTCTTTCTGGATGCCTTCTTTTTGAAGAGCAATATTTCAAAACAACTGGCTAGATCGGAGACATCACAGTACTCAAAGAAAGGGAAAAATCCTAGAAATTGTATCATTGATTATCAGAAGAGAAAAAAAACTAGAAATTCCAGCATTAACAGGATAGGAAAGAATCTTACCATCCTTTTTTTGTGACGAATGTAACCATCTATTAGATGTTACAACCCAGTTCCCAATTATAATGTTTGAGATTTATTCTTAGAAAGAGTCCATACAAGAAATACACAATGTAAAAGGATGTTACCTACACGGGCTCTTAATAACCATGCTATACAAATACATAAGAGAATACTGAATTGTATAAGACGCACATTATAACCGTTGATTGAAAGTACTGTAATACTGCATTGTATTGAAAGGAGGGAAGCAGAGCTCTCCATTTCAACAGAGAAAGAGAGACAAGAGAGAGCATGGGACTATGGGAGGCACTCAGGGGATCTGTGTGGAACTATGAGATCCTATAATACTGCTTATGAACCAAATTATCTCGCACTGGATTATCCCACTCCATTACAAAAAAGAAATATCACCATCAAAAGAATTATCTCGCACTGGTAATGCCTTCAGAAAGAATTACATGGAGTATAATACTGCTTATGAACCAAATGAGTATAATATTGTTTATCAACTAGTATATATATTGCAATTTCTCAATAATTTTCCTTTAGAAAGAAGTATATACTAATCTTGGTAGTATGGAATATATGAAACAGGTAATGTATCAAAACTTGGGGTAAAAATCTGGTCGTGACATTTTAATATGTAGTTTAGACTTAATAATGATCTTTTGCTCAAATAAAAATACCCACTAAATATCCTTCCCACATCTTTCATCAAGAAATTTACCTTCAGTGTACTGATGGAGGAACTCCTCCTGACTTGCAGCTAACTCCGTGGTCGATTCTTCGGCGCCAGAGTGCCCAGGAGCTGGAGTGTGGGCGTCTTCGCGGGTCGTCGGATGTGAGTGTGGCAGCGGCTCGGGGGCGATGGCGTGTGGCGACCCTTGTGCGCATCCGGAGGCAGGAGCTTGGACAGCCCGTGGCGGTGGAAGACCCACTCATGCAGGGCCGACGCGGTCAACAGGAGCGGCGGCTCGGGGTACCGGCGGCAATGGGGACCGGGACGCCGCAGAGGATGCTCGGGGTGGCGGCGGCGGTGGAGGCTATCGTGGCATCGCGGCGTATGCTCGGGAAGGCGGCGGCAGTGGAGGATATGCGAATCGAGGCGGCGGTGTGAACAGGGGAGCTGGCGCTCGGGTGGCGGACGGCGCGGGCGCGAGGGAGGCGGACGGAGCGGGCGCGAGGGAGCCGGACAGAGAAGCCGAGGCGGCGGGGTGCGGATAGCCTCGGGCGGCGGAAGGTGCGGGCGCTCAGGTGGCAGACGGCGCGGGCGCGAGGGAGGCGGACGGAGCGGGCGCGAGGGAGCCGGACGGAGAAGCTGAGGCGGCGGGGTGCAGATAGCCTCGAGCGGCGGAAGGCGCGGGCGCGAGGGCGGCGGACGGCGCGGGCGCGAGGGAGGCAGACGGAGCGGGCGGGAGGGCAGGCGCGAGGGAGCCGGACGGAGAAGCCGAGGCGGCGGGGTGCGGATAGCCTCGGGCGGCGGACGGCGCGGGCGCGAGGGAGGCGGACGGAGCGGGCGCAAGGGCAGGCGCGACTCATGCGAGGGAGCCGGACGGAGAAGCTGAGGCGGCGGAAGGCGCGGTGGGCATCTCCAATGTAGCACGGTACAAAACCGTCGAAGGCTTTTGGGGATGGCGTGCGTCCTCCATATTTGGGGGGACGAAAATTCAGGGATGGAGTCCTCTATATTTTTGGGTATCATTTAGAAGAGCT
This sequence comes from Dendrocalamus latiflorus, assembly GCA_017311315.1. Classification (NCBI taxonomy): domain Eukaryota; kingdom Viridiplantae; phylum Streptophyta; class Magnoliopsida; order Poales; family Poaceae; genus Dendrocalamus; species Dendrocalamus latiflorus. The sequence continues at coordinate 18,622,942 of CM029609.1, read as the reverse complement.
GTTGGAGCTTTTTTTTTTACCTCTTCTTCTAAAATATAGGGGATATGAGTATTATAGAAGATTTGTTGGAGATGCTCTTAGATAGCTTCTTTATTTAGAAGAGTGGTATATTCTTGAAAAAAAAGTCACCATTGTTGCCTATGCAGTAATCCTAGCTACTGTTAGACTATCTTCTACATGTTATGTACTTGCTGTAAGCAAAAATAGCATAATATTATTTCCATTTATACCCTGACATGATTTCAAGAGTAGCACTAATTTTAAAGTAAATAAAGAGATAAATAATATCTATAATCATTTACCATTATTTAAAAATTGTATAAATTACTATTAAAGAAAGCATAAATACATCTCTCATAACAAACACTGTTATAAAATTCCAGGGGAATCCAGTGTTAGGAAACCTGGACTCTATCCAGAGTCCTGATCTAATTGGGCACCCCACTGTAGACTATAAATAGGGACCTAGACCCCCCTCATTATGTACCCCGATGCAATCTAAAGCAATAAAGAAAGACCAGGAGTTCTCTCTACCTCTCTGTGTTCAATCTATTATTCTGTGATTCTGTGATTGATTCGTTCTTGTTCTAAGCAGAGGAATCGCTCGGACTGGTCTTCAGCGTCGGTTCCTCAACACGTTATCAGCACGACTTCGCTCCGGTGAACGAGGTAATCATCGAAGCACAGATTGAATTTCTAGATCGCTTTTGAATCTGTATTTTTCGTTTCGCGTTCTAGATTGGAATTCTACGGTGCAAATCCGCCTTAATCTACCGCGAGCAGACTTGAAGTCGCCGACACAATGTCGATCGGTAGATTGTGAAACGGGGTAGATGTTGATTGTACTGTAGATTAGAACGATGCAAATCCGCCCTAAATCTACCGCGAGCAGACTTGAAGTCGCCGACACAATGTCGATCGGTAGATTGCGAAACGGGGTAGATGTTGATTGCATCGTAGATTGGAAACGAATTTTTGCATGAATTTATTTGATTCTGCACGATCATTACATGAGAAAAATGAAGGAAATATTCTCTGTTCAATCCATTGCATGAAAAACGAAAATTATGCATTAGTTTCCTGTACGGTTACTGTATAAAATTGCATCGTTTTCTCGTTGCTCAATCTATGCACAAAGATCGGGCATGATGGCCGCACCCGCAGGTGTGCCGCCAGGTCGCCGGCCAGCAGCCGGCCGAGATGCCGGAAACACCGCCTAATTGGCCGGCGATTTGTCGAAAGCCGGCTAGAAGACCGACCGCCGCCTGCATGCGGCCCGCCGCCGTCCACCCGAAGTCGACCGGCTGCTCCGGCCTCCGCTTGCCCCGCACGCGCGCAACCTCCGGCCGCTGCCCGCAGCTGCGCGCCACTCTGAGCCGGCCCGACACGCACCGAAGTCGGCGCCGCACCTCACATAGACGGTGGCCTCCGCCGCTTGGAGTCCCGCGCCTCCACCTTGCACGCCGCGTCGGCTTCTCCTCACCGAGCGGCGCATCCGCCGATGACTCGTGCCCGCACGCGCGAGCGCCGGCCGCCGCCCGAAGTCCTCCCGCCTCCGCCGGCTGGGCCTCCTCCCGTGCGTCGCCCGCAGCCCGCATGCGCCCACGCCGCCGGCCCCCGTCCGCGCGCCCGTATGCGTGACCGGCCGCGCCCTCTCGCCTTCCGCGCCCGCATGCGCAACCGGACGCCTCTACGCTGCTCGCGCCCGTACGCGCGCTAGTCGCCGGCCGGTGGACTCCGCCCAACACGACGCCGCTGCATCTCGCGCCCGGGTCGCCGCCGGCGGGCGCTGCTCCGCATGCCGCCTCCGGCCGCCCGCATCGGCCCCCGGCCCCGCCGCCACACGGCTTCCCGGCCCCCTCCGCCGTGCCCCGAACGGCGCCTCCAACCGCCGCCTGGCCTCCGGCCTCCGCCTGCCCCGCTCCGGCCTGACCGGCCGCCCCGCGCCTCCCTCGCCCGCCCCGAGACCGGCTTCGGTTTTTCCGCCGCCGCCACCGCAAGAGGGAGACGAGAAACCCTAGTGGGAGGGGGGCTTAACCCCAGCCGCATGGGCCGGTTGAACCGGGGAAGGGGGAGAGGGCAAACGGGCCGGGGAAGGGGGAAGGGAAATGGGCCGGAAAACCAAGCAGGCCGGGGAAGGAAAACGGGCCAAGAAAAAAAACGGGGGGGGGCGAATCGGGTGAGGGGCGGGATTTTTGCAGAAAAGCCCCCAGGTTCTCTGTAAATTACTGAAGAGCCCTAATCCTTTAATTTAAGTCCCAAAATTTTGCATAAGGGCATCGGTATTTCCAAAAATTACCAGTAGGTCCTCAAATTTACGAGTGGGTCCAGAATTTTGCAGAAAACCCCTCTGTAAATCAGGAAATTGCGCGAATTTTTCTCTGAACTGAAATTTTTGCGCAGAAACCCTCTGGAATTGCAGAATTTGCTAAAATTTTATATTTTAGCATAAAAGGGCCTCGGAAATTCGAATTTTGCATTATTTTTAGCATTTGAAGCTTATTTATTTATGCCATTATTATTCTCTGTATTTTCTGTATTTATTTACTGTTTTTGGTTAATTGTAATTGTTTTAATTGCTTTTAATCACTGAAACTAGCAGTAAAATTATAGAAAATGCATAGAAAATTCTGAAACATTGCGAGAACCTTTTGTACCATTTATTTACCCGCAGTGAATTATTCCGTGCATATCTACCAGCAGTAGACTTATACACATTTAGATGACTAGCATCACGAACTCGAAATTCGAGGAGCTGGCCCAGCATGGCAAAAAACTATCTGACGTAGGTATCTGATGTCGAGATTGTGCTTGGAGCCAGGAAGCTCCGCGTGGCTATTGGGATTGGTGGACTGAATGCCGCCCAACCCACACCTGAGGAGAATGATCAGATACTTCATTTCCTCAGGCACCACCTCTGCCTAACTCTCAAGAATGAGTATATGGTGGAGAAAAGCGCGCTAGCACTCTGGATCGCACTCAAGAAGCGGTTTAAGAGGCTAAAGTGCATCATTCTTCCTCAAGCAAAGTATGAGTGGATCAGACTGAGGTTTGCCGACTTTAAGACGGTCAGGGAAAACAATTCTGCCTTGCACAGGATTTGTACCCGAAAACAAAAAAATTGAGAAAATCCTTCCACCCCAATGCAGTACAATCCGCACACAACTATCGTCAAGATGGCTATGAGGAATACGCCGAATTGATTGATAAGATGCAGTTGCGGAGGCTCAGGATGAAGTTCTCCGCAAAGAACTAAGTCACATAGCCACCTGGGAGCTCCGCTGGCCGTAAAGCCAACGCCGAGAGCTACAAGGTGCGAAAGCCCTTTATGAAGAAAACGGGAAGGAAGGGTATGGCCGCAGCCCAGAAAGGCAAAATTAGATGCTCCACGTGAGAATAAGGCTAGCAAGCCAAAACGGGATGGTAAAGGGCACATGAAGTCCACTCTGCATCGGTTGAGGGGGAGCATTCTGAGCAGCTGCCTGCGTTGATGGTGTTTGAGACCATTACGACAGCAGCACCCCTCTCGACCTAGAAGCAGCCAATGCCATGATTTCTCTTGAAGAGAATGTTAACCCGAAAAAAAAATAGCAGAAGAAGTCTAGTGCACTGAATGCATTTCGACTTTAATTGTCATTTATTTTGTGTGGAAGAATATGTTAGAATTTGCATGGATGGTACTTAAGAATTGTTATCTTCTCGTGATGGTTGGATGATATTTGAAGAATTCATTCATTTATTCAGTTTATGATGGCATGATATGTTCTGATATTGGAGTATTTTATTTATGTGTTGATTGCCTTCTCATACATGTTAATAAATACCCTATATTAGAACATGTGTAGCGCCCTATGAAGGAAGTGTGCTTAGCCAGCAGCGGCACAACACATATCATCTTAAGAGAGATTGAGTATTTTCAGTCGATTCGTAAGAGCACTGGCAGCCTTACGACAATCGCCAGAAGCGATGCATGTATAATTGGTTCGGGAAGAGCCATAATGGGCACAATTTTGGTCATTGAAGAAGCCTTATTGTACCCAAAATTGACTAGAACTCTCCTAAGTTTTAAGAATTTGTGCGCCAACGGTTTCCACGTTGAGACTGAAGAAGAGTACGGTAAGAAATACCTGCTCATTATGAAGCGCGAAGAGAATGACAAAAGAATATTAGAAAAACTTCCTTCACTGGGCTATATTATACCAAAGCGCCTACAGCGTATACTGTTCTGAAAACAGTGTTTAGAAGCTCTTAACTCTTCTGTCTCTGGCATGACAGATTAGGCCACCCAGGTCTTAGGATGATGAGAAACATAATAAATAACTCGCATGGGCATAATATTAATGTGAAGAATTTTCCGAATCATGAAGATTTTGTGTGTCCTGCATGTGCCACCGGGAAACTAATAACTAGACCCTCCACTCTGAAAGTGAAGGATGAAGTCCCTGCATTCCTGGAACGCATCCAGGGAGACATTTGCGGTCCTATTCAGCCCGTCTCAGGGCCATTCAAGTATTTCATGGTGCTCATTGACGCTTCTTCGAAGTGGTCATTTGTGGGTTTGTTGTCCACAAGAAACCACGCCTTTGCAAAATTGATCTCGCAGATCATTCGCATCAGAAATGTGTTTCCAGATCATCATATCAAGTCCATTCGAATGGACAACGCCGGAGAATTTTCTTCGAAGGCATTTGATGATTATTGCATGGCGATGGAAATTGCAGTTGAGCATTCAGTACCGCATGTCCATACCCAGAATGGTTTGGCAGAGGCTTTAATTAAAAGAATTAAATTTATTGCCCGACCCCTTTTGTATAATTGAAATCTAGCAGCTACATGTTGGGGACACGCAGTCCTGCATGCAGCGAATCTCATCAACCTTAGACCTTCGGCCTACAACATCCATTCACCTATGCAACTAGCGCAATGGTCAGCACCGAAGATTTCCCAACATTAGGGGGAGGAAATCAACCCCTTGATGAAGAATGTCAGGAAATTACGTGGCAAGCCTGGGGAATCCATGCAGATGACCCGCGCACTAGAGAAGTCTAGAAGACAATAGAAGTCCAGAAGACAAAATAGATTTGCAAGCATTAGCAAATCAGCTGCCTGATCACTTTAGTGATTTGAAGAGCGTGACTAAGTCGCATGTGCCTGCACGCACTGCACCGGAGAGGGTTGAAATACCAAAGAAAGCAGAAGGTATCCCTAATCTCGTCCAGAGGCCTCAGAAAAAAAATGAGGACGAGAACTCCGGTTCCTCGAATCCTTAGTAACCGGGGACGCCTGGTGAAAAAGGATAAGAGGGATTTATCACAGCCGATCATTGAAGTTCCCCAGAATGAGAAGGGGAGCCAGTTGAGACCTGGCACAAGTATGACACCTTCCGAAAAGGGCATACCGGATCTGAATATCCCCATCGATATGGATATGTGCGCACACATCGGAGCCGAAAAACTAAAGGGACTTGCCACCGCAATTGAAAGAAGCGATGCGCAAGGTGAAGCTCCAGAAGAAGAAACTCATGAAGAAATAGCTATAAATTATGTGCACACGGGAGAGTCCCTGAATAGGACAACAGCTAATATCGATATCTACTTCGCAAAGAAAATTGCCACCATCATCGATCTTGATCCCGAGCCTGCATCGCTCGCTGAATGTAAGAAAAGATCAGATTGGGAAGATTGGAAGAAGGCAATAGCAACTGAATTGCTATCTCTGAATAAAAGAGAGGTGTTTGGGCCCGTATGCCGCACACCTCCCCACATACACCCCGTTGGGCACAAGTGGGTATTTGTTCGAAAGAGAAATGAAAGAAATGAAGTAGTAAGATACAAAGCAAGGCTGGTAGCCCAAGGTTTCACTCAACATCCTGGAGTTGATTATGAAGAAACCTACTCCCCAGTCATGAGTGGAATTACCTTTAGATACTTGATCTCAATGGCAGTGAACTTGAATTTAGAAATGAAATTGATGGATGTTGTGACTGCATACCTTTACGGTAACTTGGATTCGGAGATTTACATGAAAGTCCCTGAAGGAATTGCTCTCCCAAACCAAGACAGAGCAAATAGAAATCTGTACAGTGTGAAACTCAGAAAGTCACTGTATGGACTGAAACAATCTGGAAGAATGTGGTATAATCGCTTGAGCGACTTTCTCTACAAGAAAGGCTACACGAACAATGAAAACTGTCCTTGTGTATTTATACGGCGATCTCAGAATGGATTCTGTATAATCTCTGTGTATGTAGATGATCTGAATATCATCGGGACAGCCGAAGACATAAAAGAAGCAAGCTCCTACTTGGAGTCAGAATTTGAAATGAAAGATTTGGGCAAGACCAAGTTTTGCTTAGGCCTGCAGCTTGAGCATGTCCCTGAAGGAGTCTTGGTACATCAGTCGACCTACACCCAGAAGGTGCTTGAAAGGTTTGGCTTTGAGAAGGCATTTCCCTCGAAAGTACCGATGATCGGTAGGTCTTTACAGCAAGAAAAAGATCCTTTCCGACCAAGGGAAGAGGGGGAGGAAGTCCTGGGACCGGAATTCCCATACTTGAGTGCAGTGGGAGCACTCATGTATTTAGCAAACTGCACTAGACCGGACATTGCATTTGCCGTGAACCTCTTAGTAAGGTATAGTGCAGAGCCCACCAAAAGGCATTGGCAGGGCATAAAGGACATTTTCCGATACCTCCAAGGAAGCAAAGACCTCGGATTGTTTTACAGAAAGAATCAAGATCTGAACTTGATTGGCTATGCAGATGCTGGGTATCTGTCAGACCCGCATACCGCTAAGTCACAAACAGGCTATGTATTCCTGTGTGGTGGAACTGCAATTTCATGGAAATCGTCTAAGCAAAGCCTGGTAGCTACTTCGACGAACCACTCAGAAATTATAGCACTGTATGAAGTCGCACGAGAGTGCGCTTGGCTCCGTCGAATGGTTCACCACACCCAGCAGTCATGTGGGATGAACATTGTGCAAACCCCCACAATTATCTATGAAGATAATGCCGCTTGCGTTGCACAAGTGCAAACGGGCTATGTGAAGTGTCATCTCACAAAGCATATCAACCCCAAGTTCTTCTATGCACATGAATTGCAAACGATGGACGAGATTAAAGTACTGCATACTAAGTCATGTGAAAATCTCGCAGATTTATTCACTAAGTCACTCCCCGCATCTAGCTTTGAAAGGTGCGTGCGTGGAATTGGAATGATGAGACTTAGAGAAGTGCAGAATTCAGGGGGAGAATTCTCACAAACCCGCTAATAAATCTTGATCATGAAGATTAAGTACCCAAAAATAAAGTCTTGCAGACTAAATGAATTTGGGTGAATTGTACTCTTTTTCCCTTGACGAGTTTTCCATGAAGTTTCTCGACCAAGGTTTTTAATGAGGCAATTCGTGCATCGCAGCATCACATGTATCATGTACTCTTTCTCCAAATTTTTCCCACTGGGTTTTTATGGAGTTTTGACGAGGCATGAGCATGTTGGGTGAGTGCCCAAGGGGGAGTGTTAGGAAACTTGGACTCTATCCAGAGTCCTGAATCCTGATCTAATTGGGCACCCACTGTAGACTATAAATAGGGACCTAGACCCCCCTCATTATGTACCCCGATGCAATCTAAAGCAATAAAGAAAGACCAGGAGTTCTCTCTACCTCTCTGTGTTCAATCTATTATTCTGTGATTCTGTGATTGATTCGTTCTTGTTCTAAGCAGAGGAATCGCTCGGACTGATCTCCAGCGTCGGTTCCTCAACATCCAGAACTGTTTAGTACATGCAGCGCAGCAAGACCAGGTGCCGTTCAAAGTGCGGGCCAAGCGCGACTGTGCAACGCACTACGCACCCAGGAGCATCGCCGAGAGGATACGTACGTACGTACGTATGTATTTATGTATACACGGGTACACACATTGACACATACACACGCACTGACACGTCGTTAACTTCTACGAGCCTAACTCACGTACATATGTACCGTACTTATTGGTAAATTTAGATTGCTCGATCTGACATCACACGATGGTTGCTGGTAGGAACGGAGGACGAGGATTAGCGAGAAGCTCAGGAAGCTGCAAGAGCTAGTGCCCAACATGGACAAGGTAAATGATCAATCTCAACGTCGATCGCTTCATACATGCATGCTTGCTATTTCTACGAACAACAAAGAAATTCTATGTAATTGTATTGTTTAATTTGTGTATGTAATATGTGTATGTGTGTGTGCTAATGGAAGCTATGTAGCCACTAAAAGCTTGTAAGCCTCATAAGTCTTACATGAAGCTCGTTGGTCTGGGACCGAGACTTACTTGACGCCGGGCGTCAGTCACCATGGCGGATCTTGTTGGCGCAAGCAGTGGGATCAAGATGCTTAATAGCCACAATTATGGCTATTGGCAGATCTGCATGGAATCCTACCTACAAGGTCAGGATCTATGGAGGTCATTGCAAGCACCGAGACAACTCCTCCACCAAAAGAGAATGTAGAAGCCTTGCGGAAGTGGTGCATCAAGACTGGCAAGGCTTTGTTTGTGCTGAACACAACAATTGAGGAGGACTTACTGGAGCACATTCGTGATGAGAAGATGCCATAGTCGGCTTGGGAGACTTTGGCAAAATTGTTCTCAAAGAAGAAGGAGGCACGTCTCCAGCTCCTTGAGAATGAGCTTGCAGGTATCTCACAAGGTACTCTAAGTATTAGTCAGTATTTTACAAAGGTGAAAAATATTTGTCGTGAGATATCTCAGCTTGAGCCTGAGGAGAAAATTAGTGAGGCAAGGATGAAGAGGATCATCATCCATGTCCTAAGACCTGAGTACAACGGGTTTATGGCCGCAGTAAGAGGATGGCCGTCGCAGCCATCATTGGTGGAGTTAAAGAATTTATTAGCTAATCAAGAATAGCTAGCCAAGCAGATGGGGAGTATTACTGTAAAGGGAGAAGATGAGGCACTTTTCACTAACAAGAAGAAGGGTCCACCTCGGGGACCATGGAGGCCCAAAACAAGGTGGATAGAAGGTGGCAAACAACATCCAAAAGAGAGAAACAACTCTTCAAGCGGAGCTCAACAAGGAAGATAAGATCAACAACAAGAGAAGAATGAGAGGAAACAATACGGTAGATGCTTCAATTGTGGTAAGAATGGTCACTTTGCTCGAGATTATCGATACCCAAGAAGACGATTCGAAGGAAACTTGGCCACTACAAAGGAGAAGGAGGAGATTTCTCTAGAAGAATCTGTAAGTGAAGAAGAGTGGGACGCTGAAGTTGGATTTTCTCAAGAAGTTGAAGAAGAGGAGCTTGAAGAGGACATGGAAGCAGCAGCTTTTGTAGCAACGACAGATCCAGAGATAAACTATAAGAAAGATTGGATTGTCGATTCTGGTTGCTCCAATCATATAACTAGTGATGATAAAAAGTTGCAAAATATGTCTGAGTATAAGGGAAGAAGAGTGGTGCTGACAGTCAATAATGGCGCCCACTGTGCTAGAGATGAATGAGTAGTACCTCAAAGTATGTACGTGTGTAACAAGTAGTACTAGACTAGAGCATGTATGTGTGCTAATGAGAGAAAATAAAGAGTAGTTCTCTTCCTAAAAAAATAAGAGTGGGATGTTGAAGTTGTATTTTCTCAAGGAGTTGAAGAAGAGGAGCTTGAAGAGGACATGGAAGCACCAGCTTTTGTAGCAACGACAGATCCAGAGTAAACTATAAGAAAGATTGAATTGTCTATTTTGGTTGCTCCAATCATATGACTAGTGATGATAAAAAGTTGCAAAATATGTCCGAGTATAAGGGAAGGAGAGTGGTACTGACAGCCAATAACTCCAAGCTACCCATCTCTCATATCGGGAACACGGTTGTTCCAAGGTACAGTCCTCAACAACTCCATCTTGAGATGGTCTATCATGTCCCAAGCTTGAAAAAGAATCTGTTGTCAGTACCTCAATTGACAGCAGAAGGGAACTATGTACTCTTCGGCCCTGAAGAAGTTGCTATTTTTAGAAAAGTAAAGGTGATCGGCACCTATCATGGAAGGAAGAAGAAAACTGCCTGTTTATGTGCTCTCTGCAGAGTCAGCATACGTGGATAAGATTCGAAAGAATGAAACATCTGATCTCTGGCATGCGTGACTTAGACATGTTAGCTACATCAAGTTTAAGAGAAGGATGGAGAAACAAGTGTTGAGAGGACTTACTCGTTTGGACATCCGGAAAGACGTAACCTGTGCTGGTGTCAGTATGGCAAAGTTCACCAATTGCCATACAAGGAATCAGAATATCGGTCCAAAATACCTTTGGAGCTCATACACTCAGATGTGTTTGGCCCAGTTAAGCAAACATCACTTGGAGGCATAGGGTACATGGTGATATTTATCGATGACTTCTCAAGGTATGTTTGGGTTTACTTTATGAAAGATAAATCTGAAACTTTTGTGAAGTTCAAGGAGTTTAAGAAGAAAACAGAGAGTGAACTTGACAAAAAGTTTCAATGCTTACGTACTAACAATGGGGGAGAATATTTATCCAACGAGTTTACTATCTATCTCAAAGAGCATAAGATAAAAAGACAATTAACTTGCCCCAATACTCCAGAACAAAATGGAGTAGCGGAGCGCAAGAATCGTCACCTTGCAGAAACTTGTCGGAGTATGCCGCATGCTAAGAATGTACGAGGAAGATTTTGAGCCGAGTGTATGAGGACTACAGCCTATGTGATTAAAAGGCTACCACAAGTAAGGCTGGGATTCAAATCACCACATGAGAAGTTGTGGAAGATAAAGCCAGCGGTCAGCCACTTCAAAGTATTTAGCTGTGCATGCTATGTCTTTGTGCCAGATCACTTGAGGAGTAAGTTTGACAAGAAGGCAATACGGTGCATCTTCGTTGGCTATGATGATGCTCGAAAAGGTTGGAGGTGTTGTGATCCAACCACAGGCAAGTGTCACACTTCAAGAAATGTTGTGTTTGATGAAGCCTCTTCATGGTGGACTCCCAAGAAGATCGAGATTTCTGAATCCCAAGATTTGGATGAGATTCTAAAAGAAGATAAGCCAGAAGTTGAGGAGGAAGCATCAACTCCAAGTGAAGTTGAAAAGAGCTCACCCAGTAAGGCTAAGAGTCATGGAAGACTGGCGAACATCAGTTGTACTCAAGGAACATCATCCAAATCAAGTAGAAGTTGAAGATCATGTACATGAACTACAAAGATCTACAAGAAAGTGGAATCCCAATCCTAAGTATGCTAATGCTGCCCTTATTGATGAGGCTATACCTATTGAGCCATCTTCTTATGAGGAAGCAGCACAAAGTCCTGAGTGGCGAAAGGCTATGGAGAAAGAGATTAAGGCACTAAAAGAAAATCAAACATGGGACTTAGTGCCAATACCAAGGGATGTGAAGCCAATATCTTGTAAATGGGTTTATAAAATCAAGACTCGTCCAGATGTATCAATAGAAAGATATAAAGCTCGACTTGTTGCTCGGGGATTCTCTCAACAATATGGGCTGTACTACGAAGAAATATTTAGTCCAGTGGCGAAGAGCTTGGTACGGGAAAATTGGTGAGTTTCTTGATTTAAAGTTGCTCCATCAGATCCTATTTTGTTTGTGAAGGCCAATGAAGGTAAATTGGCAATAATCTAGTCTACGTTGATGATTTAATCATCATAGGAGATAATTACGAGGAAATACAAAGGACAAAAGAAAATCTCTCGGTTAGATTTCAAATCAAAGAGCTTGGAGAGTTGAGGCACTTTCTTGGACTTGAGGTGGAGCATACAAAGGAAGGGTTATTTTTAGGTCAACAAAAATATGCAAGGGACCTTGTTTAAAGGTATGGGATGCTTGATTTCAAGCCTATTTCTACTCCTATGAATCCTAATATGAAGCTGCAAGAAGAAGGAAAAGATCTAAAGGATATGTAACATCCTGGATTTTGGAATCGGAAAGTTATGTAAGATTTAAAAACGTTGTTGAATATATTGGTTTTTAGTGTTTGATCTCTGGTAAGTTTTTCTTCGAGTTTTGGTTTGAGGTTCCACTGATTAAAGCAAAAATGAGAATAATGCACATGAGAATATTGGCAATAAATAAATAAATAAAGGTCAAAGGATGTCAAAAGGAGATGTGCACAAATATATAAGTACATAAATAAGTAACCCAATAATAGATAAAATAATAAAATGGGCACAAGTGAAATATATGTATAAATATAAGCAATTTTACTTTAAGGCTTGGTAATAATAAAGAATTAAAAGCAATCAAGAGGAAGGAATAAGCAAATATATGTATGTATACATATATATATACACACATACATATACACATTTATATACAATCAGAAACCTTCATAAAGTGTATAAGTACGCAGGGTTTAAATATAGTAGCAAAGGATAAAAATAAATTAATGGTGATAAAAACAATACAAGTATATCTACATAAATAAAAAAGGGGCTTACGGCCGGCCAGACCGGCCCAGCCAGCCCAGCCGGCCTGCCCTCTCCCCTTCTTCCCCGTCCCCACGGCGTTCAGACAAAAGGGCCGAGCCCTCCCTCCGTTCGGACAGCGCAGTGCGTAGCCCGCTCCCCCGCGATGCCCTTCAGACTAGCGGTTGCCAGCGTCGTCCCCACGCGCGTCACTGTGGCCCCTACCGCCGTCCCGTCGCACGCAGCGCCCGCGTCACCGCCTGCAGCCACCGGCGCCCGTCCTCTCCTCGTCAAGGTCGTAGCCGCCCATGCCGGAGGCATGGCTCCGGTCAGCAGCACGCGATGGCCACGGCTCCGCCGAACCACGGCCCTGTCCGCACTTGTCTTCCCCACGCTAGCCACACCGCACAGGTCAGTCGCCCGACGCTTTTCCCTGTAGCCATGCCGGTCCACCACCGCCGTCCCATCCCAGCCAACCACCCCCTTCGCCGCCAGGCCTTCTCCCTCTATAAAAGCCTCGCCCGAGGAGTGTAAAAGCGCCGCAGCACTCCCCATCCTCTCCTCCTCCGAGCAATTAAGCTCCGGTGCTTTCCCCTTCGCCGGAGCACATCTTCTTCCCCACGGCCGGCCGCCTAGCGCACCACCGCCTCGCTCCACGCTACTTCGATTCTTTGCGCCCACACCCTCTCCAAGGCACCGTGAATCCAACGCCACCCATAGCTAAGCCCCCCACCATCTCACCTTCGTCGGCGTCGACCTTCTTTCCAGGCCGCCGCCACCGCACGCTGCCAACCCCTCTCCGGCATCCCCTGGCTCCCACCGACCCCACCAATAGATTCCTCAACCCTCCGGCATCCCGTTTTGGCCGCTGCCCACAGCTCCCCGGCAGCCCACCGCAACGCCGCCGTTTCCACCACCGGCCTTCCCCTGCTCGGGCTCCCTGCTGCCGCCCTGTTTAAAACCATATAGTGCCCTAGTATAAACAGGTAACACTCGGTATCTCAGTTGGTTAGCCCGTTCGCCCCTTAGCTCGCCTGGCCGCGCGCGTTCGAGCCTTTGGCTCCGCAGCGCCAGGCTGAGTTTTGGGGATTTTGTTTCATTTTTTTGGAATGGCAGCAGCACAGAAGGGATTAGGTGGGATATTGGCAAAGTTATTTTGAGCTATTGTGCACTAGTGGTCCAGCCGAAAGTGTAGGAAAGTGAGAAATGATGCATAGGGGTGTATGCTAACTCATTTGGCATGGATAGTTATTATGTGCCATAAAATGTTATATATATATACACATATCCATATGTGTATATATGTGTGTATGTAATGAATGATCCTTTTTAAATCTTTAGCAATTAAAAATAATTAGAGGGGCTATAATTAGGGACCTTTGATTATGGTGGTTTATCATGTAGAAAGCAGTATATATATATATATATATATATATATATATATATATATATATATATATATATATATATATATATATATATATATATATATAAAACAAGTAATTCTTTTAGCTCCTTGTCAAGAGAGAGGGTTTAGTAATAATATGATTAGGGCGAATGCTCACATGAAATAATGACCCATCAAATAAAGGGTAGCAAGATAGGCTATAAGATATTATCAACAACCTAGGCTATGACACCTAAATGTAATTAGAGAAAATATTGTACAAAAATGACTATGGTTAAACCTTAATTAATCGAAATGGGATTACTTTAGCACCAAAGCAAATGAAACACACCTCAAAATTTATCTAAAATTCCATGTCTACCTAATGAAACCCAAAAAACCTGAAATTGGAGTTATTTGAAATTCATGTTGAATGTTTATTTGGTCTGCTGATTGTCTTTTCTTTTTATCCAAATTTTCGCGCACGTTAAAAATAGCGTACGAGGCCCAGGAGGAGGAAGCCGAGGCAGCAGCTCTAGGAGCTTCAGACAACCAACAACCAACCCACTATGACCAAGGCGAGTCAATACTTTGATCATGTTGAACCTACATTTTCTGCAAATTACTTTTGTTTAAATTATCAAATTGCATGCTGTTATTTTATATGCAATTACATGTTTAATTTAATAATCTAGTTATACCCCATTGTGTACCTTGATTAATATTACATTGCCTTTGGAATATTTGAATTTGTGAACCTTGTCGCCCTAGCAAAAATTATAATAGTAACCTTTCGAAAATAAGTCCATAATTATATGCCATGCTTAGTATTGCTTAGAAACTCATGGGCGCAAGAATGGTCAAGCATCACTTTTAATCATGAGAAAATGTGGTTGGGCAGTCATGGTGGCAATGGCTGGTGTATATTGGATATGGTTATTTTGTACTCCCAAAAACCCCAAGTTGCTCGTTTATCTGGGCGGATGGTTCGGGGGTATGGTGCAAGGGGTGCACGAGAGTGTGGTTTGTGGTAGAACCACCCAGATAACCCTAAGTACTAAATCTTGTCATGACCTCCTGTGTAAGACAAGTGCAACCACAAGTCTGTAAAGTACAACTTGGCTTAATAGATTTACCGGACCCCGAAAGTCATCATCATCGGTGAAGGAGAAGTGGTGGTGCAAGT
This sequence comes from Dendrocalamus latiflorus, assembly GCA_017311315.1. Classification (NCBI taxonomy): domain Eukaryota; kingdom Viridiplantae; phylum Streptophyta; class Magnoliopsida; order Poales; family Poaceae; genus Dendrocalamus; species Dendrocalamus latiflorus. The sequence continues at coordinate 18,607,934 of CM029609.1, read as the reverse complement.
AGCGATTCTGGGTGACGGCTTGAATGGGACACTCTTTGTGGGCGAAGTTCTTCTGCGGCGTGCTAGCAGTACGGGGAGTCAGCTGCTAGGCGCATAGGAGGGGAACATCCCGCACAACGTATGGGACCCACCGCAAGTGGGAGCAGCCTATAGGGTGAGATGATGGACGGGGCGAGGTACTTTGAACGGTTACTGTGATAGCTTGCTCAACCACATGTCCATGGAATCGTGTGGGGCAACGAGTAAACTGTCTCTTGTGGGTAAAGTGTGCAAACTCTACAGAGTCAAAACTATTCGAATAGTCGTGCTCATGGTTAAGGGCGGATATGGGAACTTAACTAGATATAGTTCTATTTCAAAAATCTTGAATCATGGAATAGGAAAAGGGAGGGCAGTGGGAAGCCCTAAATAGTGTTGTCCTAGGCGTCGTCCTAATACTAATGTAAGTGGCTATAACGCTGAAGATATAGCATACGGTATGGAGACCATGTAAAGGTGGATGGTCTCTAGATCACTAGTAATAAAGCATTTTGATACACACTTACACTTTGGTTCAAACTGCTAGGTCATAGGGATTTTCTAAGTATACTATATTCCAAACAAGCAAATTTCTGGCAAATGAAATAACCCCAGCCTTCTCTTGATATGCCCTGCATATTACTTAATTGCATTCTGTGTGTTGGCTCGCTGAGCACGATGAGATAGCTAGAGAGATAGCTAGAAGTTTTTTACTTGGCCGTGAGTAGTAGAAAAAACTAGAAACTATTAGCTGGCCAATGCTCAGATAAGTCAAGTGCTTAAGTCGGCAAAGACAAAACATGTTGGTGCTAGCTACAGATTTTTCTAGTGCTAATTGAGCTGTACACTTGAGTCGGTTGCATAAGTCAGTTTTGATGCCTATAAATGCTTGTAACCCCTCATTGTAATCTGATAGAGTCTAATCTTGTTTTAGTTTTTCCTTCTCTTGCCGAATCCGAGTCAATATAGTATATGTACTAAGAGTCGGGTGTGGAGTCCGTTTCTTAGTCTAATATGTGGCCTTTATAAGGCACGTTAGAGCTTCTGTAATCAGGTGAGAAGAAAAAAGTTAGCAGCAGATTGGAGGAGCGAAATAAAGGAGTTGAGAAGAGAGTTGAGAAGAAATAAAGAGAGAGAGGGAGACGTTCCCATATGTTGTGTTTTGCTATTTCAGTTTGCATCACGTGGAGAGCAATTGCGCGTGAGGAAAAAATCCAACAGAGGTGCTACTCTGTTTTGTGGTGACGCACGAGCGTGATTCGAGAGCCAAAGAAGTAAGAAAATCGTAACAAGTGGTATCAGAGCATGGGTGACAAGGCGAAGGCTCAGGGTGGGTTAATCTCCCTCCAGTACCCTCTCCTGACGGTCGACAACTATCCGGTGTGGGCAATGAAGATGAAGGCGAACATGCGCGCCCAAGGAGTCTGGTGCGCAGTCGATCCGAAGGGGAAGGACAAGGAGGTGGACGACAAGGTAGATCAGGCGGCTTTGGCCCTAATCTACCAGGCGGTGCCAGACGCGATGATGCATCAGCTCATCGGCAAGGAGACGGCACGAGAAGCGTGGGAGGCGCTTCAGACGATGCATGAAGGAGTTGATCGTGTCAAGGAGGTGCGGCTCCAGAATTTGCGGGGCGAGTTCGAGAATCTGAAGATGGAAGAAAACCAGTCGGTGGACGAGTTCGCCGGCAAGCTGAGTTCGTTGTTCAATCAGATTAACTCTCTTGGCGACAAGATGGAGGAATCTGTGGCAGTGAAGAAGTACTTACGCGTGCTTCCGGAGAAGTACATACCTGTTGTCACAACACTTATATACTCCCCCGATCTGGATAAGAAGAAGATAGAGGAGATCACCGGATCTCTCAAGGCGCATGAGGAGTTACTAAAGAGGTTTCAATCGTGCAAGGAGCAAGAATCTCACAACGAGCAGGCGTTGCTAGTAAGGGGAGATCCGAGAGACGGTCGTGGCTCTTCATACAACCGTGGGAGGTGGCGCGGTCGAGGTGGCCAGAGTAGTCAAGGCGGCAGGGGTGGTCGTGGAGACAATGCTGGGCAAGGAGGTGGTGAGAGATCATATGATTTGTCACATGTCAAGTGCTTTGAATGTGGCGAATACGGGCACTACGCAATAAGATGCCGTAGCAATAAAAAGTGCTTCAACTGTAACGAGTTTGAGCACTTTGCTTTGGATTGCAAGAGCAAGAAAAAGGACGGGGAAGTGAACCTTACCAAAGATGAAGAAGAAGATGATGGAGATCTAGTGCTTCTTTCCTCATATGTTGAAAAGGAGTCGGTCATGGTGGAACTGAATGAGGAGAACGTAGTTCCAAAACTATGCACGAAGAAAGAAAGTCATGATCACACGGATCAATGGTACTTGGATAATGGAGCAACCAACCACATCAGGGCATCCGGGAGCTGCGCCGGCTGTACCCAGCAGCGACGATCGCGTACGCCGATTACTTCTCTGCCTACGTGCAGATGCTCGAGGGTGCGGCGGTGCGCCCAAGATGGGCTTCGACGGGGCGGCCCTGACCAAGGCGTGCTGCGGCGCCAGCGACGGCGCGTACAACTTCGACATGGACAGGATGTGCGGCGCACCGGGGACGACGGTGTGCGCGAGGCCGGACGAGGACATCAGCTGGGACGGTGTCCACCTGACACAGCGTGCGTACGTACAACACACTACGCACCCCAGGAGCATCGCCGAGAGGATACGTACGTACATATGTATTTATGTATACACGGGTACACACATTGACACGTACACACGCACTGACACGTCGTTAACTTCTGCGAGCCTAACTCACGTACATACGTACCGTACTTACTGGTAAATTTAGATTGCTCGATCTGTGGTGATCATTTGGTATTTGTTTTGGTGGCTTGTGGCTGAAAAGCACTGTAGCTGGCTGAAAAACACTGTAGCTGACAGAGGCTTATTTAGCATAATTAAATTTAAAAAAATTAAAAAATATAAAAAATGTTAGCCCATTAGGTCTAATACAAACAAATACGGGAAAAAAATAACCGGCAAAAAAGCTCAACAAAAAGCCAAAAGTTCAGAAAAAGATGAAATTTATTAATAGTGAAAATAAGCTGGAAGCTAAAAGTTGAAGCTAAAACGATCACAGCCGAGGATTAGCGAGAAGCTCAGGAGGCTGTAAGAGCTAGTGCCCAACATGGACAAGGTAAATGATCAATCTCAACGTCGATCGCTTCATACATGCATGCTTGCTATTTCTACGAACAACAAAGCAATTCTATGTAATTGTACTGTTTAATTTGTGTATGTAATATGTATATGTGTGCGTGCTAATGGAAGCTATGTAGCCACTAAAAGCTTGTGAGCCTCATTAGTATTAAAAGCTTCAAAGCTGTATTTTCCTCCACCACAGTTCTCTTGCTTCTCACGTCTATGTTCTAACAAGTGGTATCAGAGCAGGCGGTCTGGGACCATCAGGATCGAGAGGAGTCATTAAGGTGCTAAGGGGATATTCTGCCAGTGCACAGTCTGGGACTGTGAAGCTCGTTGGTCTGGGACCGAGACTTACTTGACGCCGGGCGTCAGTCACCATGGCGGATCTTGTTGGCGCAAGCAATGGGATCAATATGCTTAATAGCCACAATTATGGCTATTGGCAGATCTGCATGGAGTCCTACCTACAAGGTCAGGATCTATGGGAGATCATTGCAAGCACCGAGACAACTCCTCCACCAAAAGAGAATGTAGAAGCCTTGTGGAAGTGGCACATCAAGACTGGCAAGGCTTTGATTGTGCTGAACACAACAATTGAGGAGGACTTACTGGAGCACATTCGTGATGAGAAGATGCCACAGTCGGCTTGGGAGACTTTGGCAAAATTATTCTCGAAGAAGAATGAGGCACGTCTCTAGCTCCTTGAGAATGAGCTTGCAGGTATCTCACAAGGTACTCTAAGTATTAGTCAGTATTTTACAAAGGTGAAAAATATTTGTCGTGAGATATCCCAGCTTCAGCCTGAGGAGAAAATTAGTGAGGCAAGGATGAAGAGGATCACCATCCATGTCCTAAGACTCGAGTACAACGGGTTTATGGCCGCGGTAAGAGGATGGCTGTCGCAGCCATCATTGGTGGAGTTAGAGAATTTATTAGCTAATCAAGAATAGCTAGCCAAGCAGGTGGGGAGTATTACTGTCAAGAAAGAAGATGAGGCACTTTTCACTAACAAGAAGAAGGGTCCACCTCAGAGACCATGGAGGCCCAATACAAGGTGGATAGAAGGTGGCAAAGAACATCCAAAAGATAGAAACAACTCTTCGGGGGGAGCTCAACAAGGAAGATAAGATCAACAACAAGAGAAAAATGAGAGGAAACAATACGGCAGATGCTTTGATTGTGGTAAGAATGGTCACTTTGCTCGAGATTATCGATACCCAAGAAGACGATTCGAAGGAAACTTGGCCACTACAAAGGAGAAGGAGGAGATTTCTCTAGAAAAATCTGTAAGTGAAGAAGAGTGGGACGCTGAAGTTGGATTTTCCCAAGAAGTTGAAGAAGAGGAGCTTGAAGAGGACATGGAAGCACAAGCTTTTGTAGCAACGACAGATCCAGAGACAAACTATAAGAAAGATTGAATTGTCTATTTTGGTTGCTCCAATCATATGACTAGTGATGATAAAAAGTTACAAAATATGTCTGAGTATAAGGGAAGGAGAGTGGTACTGACAGCCAATAACTCCAAGCTACCCATCTCTCATATCGGGAACACGGTTGTTCCAAGGTACGGTTCTCAACAACTCTATCTTGAGAAGGTCTATCATGTCCGAAGCTTGAAAAAGAATCTGTTATCAGTACCTCAATTGACAGCAGAAGGGAACTATGTACTCTTCGGCCCTGAAGAAGTTGTTGTTTTTAGAAAAGTAAAGGTGATCGGCATACCTATCATGGAAGGAAGAAGAAAACTGTCTGTTTATGTGCTCTCTGCAGAGTCAACATACGTGGATAAGATTCGAAAGAATGAAACATCTGATCTCTTGCATGCGCGACTTGGACATTTTAGCTACATCAAGTTGAAGAGAATGATGGAGAAGCAAGTGTTGAGAGGACTTCCTCGGTTGGACATCCGGACAGATGTAACCTGTGCTGGTGTCAGTATGGCAAAATTCACCAATTGCCATACAAGGAGTCAGAATATCGGTCCAAAATACCTTTGGAGCTCATACACTCAGATGGGTTTGGCCCAGTTAAGCAAACATCACTTGGAGGCATAGGGTACATGGTGATATTTATCGATGACTTCTCAAGGTATGTTTGGGTTTACTTTATGAAAGATAAATCTGAAACTCTTGTGAAGTTCAAGGAGTTTAAGAACAAAACAGAGAGTGAACTTGACAAAAAGATTCAATGCTTATGTACTGACAATAGGGGAGAATATTTATCCAATGAGTTTACTATCTATCTCAAAGAGCATAAGATAAAAGGACAATTAACTTGCCCCAATACTCCAGATCAAGATGAACTACAAAGATCTACAAGAAAGTGGAATCCCAATCCTAAGTATGCTAATGCTGCCCTTATTGATGAGGCTATACCTATTGAGCCATATTATTATGAGGAAGCAGCACAAAGTCCTGAGTGGCGAAAAGCTATGGAGAAAGAGATTAAGGAACTAAAAGAAAATCAAACATGGGACTTAGTGCCAATACCAAATGATGTGAAGCCAATATCTTGTAAATGGGTTTATAAAATCAAGACTCGTCCAGATGTATCAATAGAAAGATATAAAGCTCAACTTGTTGCTCGGGGATTCTCTCAACAATACGGGCTGTACTACGAAGAAATATTTACTCCAGTGGCAAAGATCACAACTGTTCGAGTCTTGCTTGCTTTAGCTGCTACTAAATCTTGGAAGTTGTGGTAGATGGATGCCAAGAACGCCTTTCTACATGGAGAGCTTGACAAGGATATTTATATAGAACAACCAAAAGGTTTTGAGAGTAAGACTCAACCAGAGTATGTCTGCAAATTGAAGAAGGCACTCTATGGTTTAAAGCAGGCTCCAAGAGCTTGGTACGGGAAAATTGGTGAGTTTCTTGATTTAAAGTTGCTCCATCAGATCCTAGTTTGTTTGTGAAGGCCAATGAAGGTAAATTAGCAATAGTTCTAGTCCACGTTGATGATTTAATCATCACAGGAGATAATTACAAGGAAATACAAAGGACAAAAGAAAATCTCTCGGTTAGATTTCAAATGAAAGAGCTTGGAGAGTTGAGGCACTTTCTTGGACTTGAGGTGGAGCATACAAAGGAAGGGTTATTTTTAGGTCAACAAAAATATGCAAGGGACCTCCTTTAAAGGTATGGGATGCTTGATTTCAAGCCTATTTCTACTCCTATGAATCCTAATATGAAGCTACAAGAAGAAGGAAATAAAATAGAGGATATGTAACATCTTGGATTTTGGAATCGAAAAGTCATGTAAGATTTAAAAACGTTGTTGAATATATTGGTTTTTAGTGTTTGATCTCTGGTAAGTTTTTCTTCGAGTTTTGGTTTGAGGTTCCACTGATTAAAGCAAAAATGAGAATAATGCACATGAGAATATTGGCAATAAATAAATAAAGGTCAAGGGATGTCAAAAGGAGATGTGCACAAAGATATAAGTACATAAATAAGTAACCCAATAATAGATAAAATAATAAAATGGGCACAAGTGAAATATATGTATAAATATAAGCAATTTTACTTTAAGGCTTGGTAATAATAAAGAATTAAAAGCAATCAAGAGGAAGGAATAAGCAAATATATGTATGTATACACATATATATACACACATACATATACACATTTATATACAATCAGGAACCTTCATAAAGTGTATAAGTACGCAGGGTTTAAATATAGCAGCAAAGGATAAAAATAAATTAATGGTGATAACAACAATACAAGTATATCTACATAAATAAAAAAAATTGGCTTACGGCCGGCCAGACCGGCCCAGCCAGCCCAGCCGGCCTGCCCTCTCCCCTTCTTCCCCGTCCCCACGGCGTTCAGACAAAAGGCCGTCGAGAAGTACCTTCGTGTCGTCCTGCCCAGGTTCGGTCATGTTGTCTACACCATGGAAACCATGCTTGATCTCTCAAGGCTGTCCATTGAGGAAGTCACCGGGCGTTTGAAAGGCGCCGATGATCGTTGCATCCCGCAATCGGCGCCACTGACTACTACCTCGGAAGCTAAACTCTTGCTGACCGAGGAGGAATGGATGGCGCGCCTCAAGGAGAAGCAAAGCGGCGAGGGATCATCGAGCAAGTCTGGTGGCCATGGCCGTCGCCGTGGCAGGGGCAACCGGCGACCTAAAGGCGAGGGTGGCCGCGACGCCGGACGTGACGAGCGCGAACCAGGGCGTGGGCGCAACGTTAGTCGCGACAAGTGCCGGAACTGTGGCAAGATTGGCCACTGGGCCAAGGATTGCCGGCAGCCAAAGCGTGAGCAGGTCCATCTCACCCAGGAGGAGGATGAGGACCAGACGCTGCTCATGGCGCAGGTGTGCGCCCTCACCGACGACGTTGAGCAGATGCCGCCAAACTTCGTCAAGCTTGACGAAACGCACGCCCAAGTGAATCTGGGGTGCGATGGAGAACAGCGAAGCGACGTGTGGTACCTGGACACTGTGGCCAGTAACCACATGACCGGTTGCAAAAACCTCTTCGCGGAATTGGACACGGGTGTCATCGGATCGGTGAACTTCGGTGACGGCTTGGTGGTCGACATCCGCGGGCTCGGCACGGTGCTATTCACCTGCCAGAACAGTGAACACCGGGCGATAAGCAACGTCTACTACATTCCCAGGCTCAAGAGCAACATCATCATCATCGGCCTGCCCGATGAGCGTGGCTGCCAGGTGCTGATCGACGGGGGAGTGCTACGGATCCGCGATCGGCAACGTCAACTGCTTGCCAAAGTAAAGCGCGCCAAAAACCGCCTGTACATGCTCAACTTCAACATTACGAGACCGGTGTGCTTAATGGCGCGGCAAGATGATGAGGCTTGGTTGTGGCATGCACGCTACGGCCACCTCAACTTCGATGCCCTGAAGAGGCTGGCTCAAGATGGGATGGTGCGCGGACTCCCGGTGATCAGTCATCCCGGTGAGATCTGTGACAGCTGCCTCATTGGCAAGCAAAGGCATGCTTCGTTTCCAGCGGCGGCCTACTACCGTGCCAAGGGACTGCTCGACCTTGTGCATGGTGACCTATGTGGGCCCATCACACCAGCGACTCATGGTGGTTGGCACTACTTTCTCCTCCTCGTCGATGATTGCAGCCGCTACATGTGGCTTTGCCTCCTGACGAGCAAGGATCAAGCACCTAACGTCATCAAGCAGTTTAAGACCAGTGTTGAGGTCGAGACCGGGCGGCGCTTGCGCATTCTACGAACTGATCGAGGGGGGAGTTCACCTCAATTGAGTTCGGGCAGTACTGCGCAGATCGGGGAGTTGCACGGCAGCTCACTGCACCATACTCGCTGCAACAAAATGGTGTCGTGGAGCGGCGCAACCAGACAATCGTCGGCATGGCGTGCTACTTGCTCAAGGCGAAGGGGATGCCGTCTGAGTTTTGGGGGGAGGCGGTGACCACCGCCGACTTTCTCCTGAACCGTGCGCCCACCAAGAGCTTGGACGGCATGACACCGTTTGAGGCCTGGCACGGGAGGAAACCCGACGTCTCCTTCCTGCGCACGTTCGGGTGCATCGCGCACGCCAAAGTAACTTGCCCCAATTTGAAGAAACTCGATGACCGCAGCATAAAGATGGTGCTCCTCGGGTTCGAGCCAGGGTCGAAAGCGTACCGGTTGTTTGACCCGGTTGCGCATAGCGTCCACGTCTCCCGCGACGTGGTGTTCGACGAGAAGGCCAGCTGGGATTGGGCGAATCCCGGAGAGCGGGAGAAGACGTCTAGCACGGGCACGTTCATCATCGAACACGAGATCATTGCTGATCTAGTGGAGGTCCCTGCTCCGGGAGAGCAGCTGCACACACCACCTGGCGCTCCGAATCACGCACCGGGTGGGCGGTTCGTGTCGCCAACGGCTGAGGCGCTTGCCGAGCTCGATCACGACGACGATAGCGGCGCACAACACCGGTTCAGGATGCTGCAGGACATTATCGGTCTCGCACCCGCTGGTGCCCCGATACGGTTCCTGGTGCCAGAACCGGTCGCCCCTGCCGAGCTGCACATGGTGAGTGCAGAAGAGCCGGCCACGTTTGGCACGGTAGAACGCGACCCGTCTTGGCACCGGGCGATGCTAGAGGAGATGAAATCTATCGAGGAGAACAACACTTGGGACCTCGTCAAGCTTCCTGCCGGACACCGCGCGATCGGGCTCAAGTGGGCCTTCAAGGTAAAACGAGATGAGCATGGCGCCATCCCCAGACACAAGGCGCGTCTCGTGGAGAAAGGGTATGCGCAGCGCGAGGGGATCGACTTCGAGGAGGTGTTTGCCCCTGTCGCGCGAATGGAGTCGGTGCGACTTCTGCTGGCTCTGGCGGCGCACCAAAGGTGGTCCATGCACCACATGGATGTGAAGTCCGCGTTTCTGAACGGAGACCTTACTGAGGAGGTCTACGTCAAGCAGCTGCCAGGTTTCGTCGTCGACAAGCAGGAGCACAAGGTGCTCAAGCTGCGCAAGGCGTTGTATGGGCTGCATCAAGCCCCACGCGCTTGGAACGCCAAGCTAGACACCAGTCCCCAGGAGCTGGGGTTCAACCGGTGCAAGGATGAGCACACGCTATACACGCGGCAGGCACCCGGAGGAACGTTGATCGTTGGCATCTATGTCGACGACTTGATCATCATCGGGACAACTCAAGCAGGCATCAACGAATTTAAGCGCGAGATGATGTCCATGTTTTGCATGAGCGACCTAGGACTGCTCACCTACTACCTCGGCATTGAGGTGAGCCAAGGCGTCAGCGGGATCACGCTCTGTTAGAGCGCATACGCCAAGAAGCTCCTGGAGTAGAACGGCATGGCAGAGTGCAATCCTTGCCACACGCCAATGGAAGAGAGGCTCAAGCTGTCCAAGGCATCAACAGCACTGCCTGTGGACGCAACCCGCTACTGGAGCACTGTGGGGAGCCTGCGCTATCTGACTCATACCCGACCGGACATCACGTTCGCCGTGGGGTATGTGAGTCGGTTCAGGGAGGATCCGCGAGAAGATCACCACGCCGCAGTGAAGCACATCCTCCGGTACATCGTCGGGACACGGAGTTTCGGCATCATCTACCCGAGAGAAGAAGGAGGCGGGCTGGCTTTGTCTGGCTACAGCGATAGCGACATGGCCGACGACCTTGACGGGCGAAAGAGCACCACTGGTATCCTCTTCTTCCTCAACACAAGCCCAGTCTCCTGGCAGTCTCAAAAGCAGCGAGTTGTGGCTCTTTCCTCATGCGAGGCGGAGTACATCGCTACTACAACGGCAGCCTGTCAGGGCGTCTGGCTTCACCGGCTGCTGCAGGAGCTCTTGGAACAGAAGCTTCCGGTGCCGGGACTCAGGGTGGACAGCAAGTCCGCCATTGCTCTCAGCAAGAATCTAGTCCTCCACGACAGAAGCAAGCACATCGACACTCGATTCCACTTCATCCGTGAGGCCGTCGATGGAGGACAAATCATCCTCGAGTTCGCTGAGACTGAGAAGCAACTCGCGGACATTCTCACTAAGCCACTCGGTCGTGTCCAGTTTTTGGAGCTATGCAACAAGATTGGCATGATCGAGATCAGGAGGAAGCAGCAGAATTAGGGGGAGTTTTGTTAGATAATCTGCTGCCTATTTTGCGTTCAGTTAGTTTTCTTTTAGTCTGTTTTCTTCTTGGTTTTAGGACTTGCTATGTTTAGGACTTACTATGTATAGGACTTGTATTCTCCTATAAATAAGAGGTAGAACCAAAGCTACAAGAGCATCGCAGCACATCAAAAAATCTTCTGTGTTCTTCACGTTCTGTGTGAGTTGTGAGCGAGAGCGATTGGAGGTATCCATTGCCAACACGGTACTGCAATTGCACATGGCGATGGCTGCGGCCATTCTCCGCTTTTTGCTCGTGCTCCTCCTCATCGGCTGTTGCCACGGAAGGCCGGTTCCGTCGTCTCCGGCGTCATTCGCGTCGAAGGCGGCTGGTGGCATCACGGCGATATACAACTTTGGGGACTCAATATCGGACACCGGGAATTTCCTCCGAGAAGGCGCCACCGGGATGATGGAGCACACCACGGACCTTCCCTACGGCGCTGCCATCGGCGGCGCCACCGGGCGATGCTCCGACGGCTACCTCATGATAGACTTTCTCGCGAAGGATCTCGGATTGCCGCTGCTCAAGCCGTACCTCGACAAGGGCGCCGACTTCACGCACAGCATCAACTTCGCCGTCATAGGCGCCACCGCCCTCGACACTGCAGCCCTCGCGAGGATAGGGATCAACATTCCCCACACGAACAGCTCCCTAAAGGTGTGTTTGGTTCAGAGTCATGGTGGGACGGGATGGATTCAACCCATTTTTTAGGGACGGGACAGGACGGTCCCTGTTTTCTGTTTGGTTTAGGGACAAAAGGTTTAGGATGACAATCTGACATGCGGGGTCTACCTGTCAGCCACTCGTCCCACTTCATCCCTCACCATCCCCTCATTTTTGGGGGATAGGAGCATCCCCAATATGAGAGCATATCCACAGAATATTCCCTAGAGGGATATCCCCCATCCCACCTGACTCTGAACCAAACAACTCTGGAATGAGGACCGCCCCATCTCATCCCCCATGGTCCCATGAACCAAACACATACTAAGTGTCCAGCTCCAATGGTTCAAGGACTTCATGGCCAGCACCACCAAGTCCCCTCACGAGATCCGGGAGAAGTTGGCGGATTCACTAGTCATGGTTGGAGAGATCGGCTGGAACGACTACAACTACGCTTTCGCCACGAACCGTCCACAGGCGAACGGCGGACACAGCTTGTACAACATCGGCCGTATGATCACCGGCGCGGTGGAGTCGATGGTCCTTGTCCCGGAAGTCGTGCGGTCCGTGGTAAACGCAGCCAAGGAGCTGCTTGACATGGCGCAACACGGATGGTCATCCCAGGCAACTTCCCAATCGGGTGCGTCCCGAGCTACCTCAGCGCGGTGAACGACAAGGACTCGACGGCATACGACGACAATAGCTGCCTCATCGGCCTCAACCTCTTCGCGCAGATGCACAACGTGCTGCTGCAGCAGGGCATCCGGGAGCTGCGCCGGCTGTACCCAGCAGCGACGATCGCGTACGCCGATTACTTCTCTGCCTACGTGCAGATGCTCGAGGGTGCGCCCAAGATGGGCTTCGACGGGGCGGCCCTGACCAAGGCGTGCTGCGGTGCCGACGACGGCGCGTTCAACTTCGACATGGACAGGATGTGCGGCGCACCGGGGACGACGGTGTGCGCGAGGCCGGACGAGTACATCAGCTGGGACGGTGTCCACCTGACACAGCGTGCGTACAGTGTCTTGAGCGAGCTGCTCTACCACAAGGGTCTCGCGTCCCCTGCGCCAGTAAACTTCCCGCGTCCATAGATCGCCTGCGATTAGTTTCAGCCTGAAGTTCTGCTTTTGTATTCTTCCTCCTCTGTACGATGGTGTTTAGTAATGTAAGAACATGTGTGGTTGCATCAGATGGGATATAATTATAAGCCATGAGATTGTGACTTGCAGTATCTCTATCTCCTGTCTTTTCACAGCAGCTGACGCCGAACAGAAATCTCTTGATTTGAGCACACTACTCTTGAAATTAAAGCTGAAATTGGGAAGATAAGTTGTTCATATTTGTACTTGGATAGCAACTCAGCCAAGGCAACATTTTAACAAGGCAATGGGAACTGGGAACTCTTAGAGCATCTCCAACAATGTCCTCTAAATCTCATCCCCTAAATCACTTTTTAGAGGACACAATCTAGAAAATAGAAAACTAAAAATATGTAACCTCCAACAAATCCCCTAAATATGGTTCCCTAAATTAAAATGTGGGTCCGCAAAAACTACCAACCAATCTTCTCATCTCCTCCCCCGTCCCTTCCTCCCGACTTGCTACGTGAAGTCATCCGTGAAGTCTCGTCTCGCTACGTCCTGGATCTCGACTCGGAGGCAGCTGTAAAATTTTTGCTTTTTAGCCCAAAATTTGAAAGTTTTTTACATATGGACCCCTGGAGAAAAGATTTGCAAAAATGGACCCTTCACTCGGCGCCAAATCATATGGCGCCCAGGGTACATGGCACGGCGCCATATGCTTTGGCGCCGTAAATGGCCACGTAGGATCCACGGTGGCATAGCACGGCGCCAAATCACATCGCGCCGTGCCGTGTAAGTTGGGCGTTAAAGGCCGTGGCGCCGAGCTCTGGGACTTAGCCCGAATTTTGCAGTGCAAGCCCAGCTATCACGGCGCCAAATCTTCTAGCATCATATTTAGCTATCACGGTGCCAGAGTCTTTGGCGCCGAATGGTTTACATACGGCGCAATATTCTTTGGCGCCGCAAAAGGCGCCAAAGACCCTGGCGCCGTATATAAACCTCTCGGCGCCAAAGACTCTGGCGCCGTGCTAGCTTCACCTGTAGAAAAAACAGCAAACCTCCGCAAAACATATGCACATACACACATACATATACATTCACACATAAAACATCTGAACAACTCAAATGACAACATCGCATAATTATCGAAAGTCTCAAAATATCACATAACATCATATAACTATCAAAAGTCTCAAAACATTACATAACACATCTCAGCGCACAAAATAGTCACTCTCACTGCCTCTTGGCCTTTCCCTTGCCCTTGGCCAAAGCATCAGACCCTGGAGTGTACGTGCTCGGGGGACGGGCCGAACGACAAGGCCGCTGGGAAGCCTGAGTAGATGGTGCGTCGGGCATCTGCGACATCCCAATCTCGTCGTGGGTAGATGCCTCCTCATCCTCGTGCTCCGCCTCCTCGTCATCCTGCTCTGCCTCCTTGTCCTCGTGCTCCACCTCCTCGTCATCCTGCTCTGCCTCGTCGTCGTCGTCGTCGTCGTCGTCATCGCCCTGACTGAAAGTCGGAGTGCGTGATGAGCTCCTCGTGGACTGGCGCGTGCCGATGTGTGACGACGAGGCTGCAACGGCACCCGAGCGCTGGGAGGCCGCCGGTGGTGATGCGACGTCCGTGTGTGCGCGGCAACCACACCAACCTGCCGCCCGACCGAGGCGACGTCGAAGTCTCTGCAAGTAATGATATGTCATAATTACATACATGCTGAATCGATCTAACCTAGCGAATTATCTTCGTACCTGCAGGAAGTCCCTCAGGGGGTGGCAGTGTGGTACCAGGACAAGTAACCCCGGAAGCTGGCGTTACTGTGGGGGGTACTGTCCGGCTCGCAGTTGTCCTCCATCTTCCTCCACCACTGCACGTACTGTCGGTGGTGATCAGCGAAGTCCGTCACCATTCGTTGGCGGACCCTGTCGAACCTGTACATATAGCAGATGTCAACAATAGTTGTTAGTACGAACCAAAAGAATTTTAAATTGTTACTTACTTGTGCAACTCAACAGAAGTCGACATCCCCTCTGGGGGGAAGAACTGCACGAGGCCGAACTGCCGCACAACTCTGTGGGGGAGGTGAATCTCCACGGCATAGAAGCAGATCAGCGGACACCTCATCCTCCAAATATGGGAGTCCCTGCGGCACATGGTGCTGAGCGGTAGCGCTAGAACCTGTGGCTCGGAGTAAGGCTCCCAGGACACCTAGTAAGAGAACACACGATTGGCCGTGTACAAAAACCAAGAACTGTAGAATAAATAAATGCAGTACCAATTTCTTACCATCGTGGGAGACAAAGTGTCAAACTCGTTGCTGAAATCCATGTACGCCCGCTGAGTAGTCGCGAACGGGACTGACACTGTATCCCACAGGTACGCAACAGTGGGGCCGAGGTCATCCACACCCAGTGGATGCCAAGGCTGCGCCTGCAACACTCGAGGGCGCCCCACTGGAATGCGTGTCCACATCCACACCTACCAAGCGAACATACGGGCAGACACACGATTAGCCACGCACAAAAAGAAAGAACTGTAGGAAAAATAAATGCATTACCACACCTGCAGGAGGAAGACGCAGCCACCGAGCGTCGACGCGGGGGCCTTGCATCTGCAGGCCTCGCAAAGCTGGCGGTAGAGGAATGCGAGGACCGCCGAGCCCCAGCTGAACTGTCCAGCGTCCCCCCAGTCCTGGAGGCAGTGGATGTACATCCACAAAGCGGCATCCCCCGTGGCGTCCGGGAACAGCACTGCCCCGAACATGTGCAGGACCCAGGCGCGGCAGTGGTAGGTCACTGTGGCGTCGTCCGCGGCAGCAGGGCATTCGCCAAAGGTACTCCGCAACCATCTAAGGTGGACCCCCGAGACGCGGCCTCGCCTGGCATTATCTGGGGCAGGAGGCAATGGCGTGCCCAGGAAGGCCTCCACACGTGCCCTCCAGCCCTCAGACACCGCCA
The DNA here is from genome assembly GCA_017311315.1 of Dendrocalamus latiflorus. Taxonomy (NCBI): domain Eukaryota; kingdom Viridiplantae; phylum Streptophyta; class Magnoliopsida; order Poales; family Poaceae; genus Dendrocalamus; species Dendrocalamus latiflorus. The sequence goes on along the minus strand of CM029609.1, from coordinate 18,592,386 downwards.
GGCCGATCACCGGCTGTCCCCTGATGGGAAGTCCAAGTATCATCGCCACGTCCTGCAGCGTGACGGTCATCTCCCCACAGGGAAGGTGGAACGTGTGTGTCTCTGGCCTCCACCTGTTAGTAGTACAAGGAGAAAAGAATTAGTTACGTGCGTAAGAATATAGAAGCGAAAACAAATAGACCCGATAGAGAAAATGCACCTGTCGACAAGTGCGGTCAAAGCTGCGGGGTTGAAGACCGGCATGCCCCGCCGTAATAGGTTAGCGACCGTGTGAAGCCCAGCACGGCGCAGCAGTGGGGTATAGCGGTCGTCGTAGCGCATCAACTGGAACCCATCATGGGTTCGAGGACGAAGTATGGGTATCTCCTGAAAATTGCTATAAAAGTTAGCTGCGTGACCATCAAGTTGAACACATGTACATTTTGACCACACACGTACCTGACCGTCCTCCGTGAGCCTGCCGCGGTGCTCCCTCTCGTAGTACTCGTCTAGCAGCCGGTATCTCGCCATCCTGTGATAAATTTTAGAATTCAATGGTTAAGAAATATTCAAATAAGAAATTTATAAAACATGATTTATATATATATAACTTGGTGTAATTGACAATAAGTTGTCTTTGCCACTTGAATTAGAATGCAAATCTAAATTAGGGGTGGTAAAAATATAATTTTGTAAGTATAAACAATAATCAAAGCTACTAAGGGTTAGGTGGACATACAATCTTGCCCATGTTGACATGAAATCATCCTATTTGCTATATGAAACCCTAAAAATCTAAAACCGAACACAACCATGTATAAATAATAATCAAACCCTAAAAACATATGTATTTCTAAATCAAACCCTAAAAACATATCTATTTCTAAATCAAACCCTCAAAATATATGTATTTCTATATCAAACCCTAAAAACATATGTATTTATAAAATGGACCCTAAAAACATATGTATTTCTAAAAATTTAGAAATCTCGCTCAAACCAAACCCTAAAAACATGTGTATTTCTAAATCAAACCCTAAATCTAAACAATCATCAATCTCGCTCAAATCAAACCCTAAAAACATATGTATTTCTAAATCAAACCCTAAAAACATATGTATTTCTAAATCAAACCCTAAAAACATATGTATTTCTAAAAATCCAACCCTAAAAACGAATCTATACACATTACTACTCTTACATTACGCATATCTATTGAAAATCCAACCTAAAACCGAGCCAAATTGAAGTAATTTCATCTAGGGTTTGCAATCTTCCCATACGAAATGTACCTCAAATAATCCATATTTATTGCAAAAAATCAAGGGAAAGGAGGGGGTTCACCTTGTTTACTCGATTTGGAAGTAAAATCGCGAGAAAAACGGATGGATTTGAGTTGATTTTGAGGGGGAAGGGAGTGGCGGCGGCAGCGGTTGCTTCGGCTTGGGCAGAACAGAGTGAGGGGGTGGGGGCCGGGGGGCCGCGCTCGGGCTTAAGTCCCAAAGCACGGCGCCACGGCCATTAGCGCCCAACTTACACGTCACGGCGCCATGTGATTTGGCGCCGTTCTATGCCACCGTGGATCCTACGTGGCTATTGACGGCGCCAAAGCATATGGCGCCGTGACATGTACCCTGGGCGCCATATGATTTGGCGCTGAGTGAAGGGTCCATTTTTGCAAATCTTTTCTCCAAGGGCCTATATATAAAAAACTTTCAAATTTTGGGCTAAAAAGCAAAAAAATTTCGAGGCAGCTCGCGCAGACCTTTTCTTCACCGACTCGATCTCGGGACCAGGCGCCGTGAAGATGAGAAGCTATCACATCTACTAGTCAAGACAAGAAGCTTTCACGTGAAGACTTTTCCATCCATCTCCAGGAACACGAATCAGTGAATCAAGCTTCAAGATTTTGCCATCCAATCTCGATTTCCGTGCAAGACTTTTCCATCCAATCTTCTGACTAGAGAATTGAATCACGCGAGGAGTTGTTTTGATTTATCCATTAGGTTTCGGCGCTGCGAACTGTGAAGCTGCAGGCAACTTTCGTGCGGAAAAGATTTTGTCAGGCGATCGCGCGCACGCCAGTCTCCTCGTTCGGCGCAACCAGAGAAGCAGATCGATTGCATGCGGGGTTCTTTGGATGAATCGCCATAGAAATCTCGTTAAATTTGTGTTGGATGAAGATTCTTCGGACGATGATGAGGAATTTATTTTTACGGTGGCTCAATTAATTTACCAACAATACATGAATGATCAGAGAGAAAAGCATGGAGGTTCTGTATTTGGGCACCAAGTAGTTGATCGGAATAGACTGGCGGGTCATCAGAGACTATACAATGACTATTTCTCAGAAGAACCTACATATGGTCCTATTTATTTTAGGCGCAGGTTTGTAATATTTTTCTGTAATTTTTCCAATTTTATTGCAAATAGTGTTACACGTATGATATATATTTTTAATGTGTTGCAGGTTTAGAATGAGACAGCCTCTATTTTTACGCATAATGCACGCTGTGGAGGCGCATGATGATTATTTTGTGCAAAAAAGAAATGCAGCCGGTACCCTCGGGTTGTCATGATTGCAGAAGGTTACTGCAGCATTCCGTATGTTGACTTACGGTGTAGCAGCAGATGGAATAGATGACTATGTTCGTATTGGAGAAAGTACTGCTATAGAGAGTTTAAAAAAGATGGTCAAAGCAATATGTGAAGCTTTTGGAGACGAGTATTTGAGGACACCAAATGAGAATGATACCGCTACATTACTCGCAGCAGGGGAAGAAAGAGGTTTTCCAGGAATGTTGGGGTCTATTGACTGTATGCACTGGAGGTGGAAGAATTGTCCTGCTGCATGGCAAGGTATGTATAGTGGGCATGTGCGTGAGCCCACTATAATTCTAGAAGCTGTTGCATCACATGACTTATGGATTTGGCATGCTTTTTTGGTTTACCTGGATCTCACAATGATATCAACGTTCTTCAACGATCGCCATTGTTTGCTAAGCTTGCCGAAGGTCAGGCTCCCAAAGTTAATTATATTATCAACGGGCACAACTATAATATGGGGTACTACCTTGCAGACGGTATTTATCCTTCATGGGCCACATTTGTGAAGACCATACAAATGCCACAAGGCAACAAGAAGAAGTATTTTGCCAAAGCACAAGAAGCCGTTAGGAAGGATGTTGAACGAGCATTTGGGGTTCTTCAAGCTCGCTTTGCCATTGTTCGTGGGCCAGCTCGTTTTTGGGATGCAGATACTCTAGGAGAAATAATGAGGGCATGTGTAATCATGCATAATATGATTGTAGAAGACGAGCGTGACGATGAGAATGATTTGACTTTTGATGGTGTAGGAGATCATGTCGATGTTTCACATGAACATACGCCTGATCTTCATGAGTTCATTGAGAATTATAGGAAAATTAAAGACAAGGATATTCACAGTCAGCTTCAAGCAGACCTCGTAGAACACTTGTGGCAACGTCATGGAGACCAATATTAGTTAATTTATAGCATCATTTGTAGTGTTTAGAAGTTTATATTCCATCACTAAACAATTCTCACAATTGTACGCAATACATCAGTAAGTGAAGTGTTTGCTCTATTATTTAACACTCTCATGGTTGATAGACTCCAACGAAATAAAATACTTATACTAACAATCATTCTTCTACATTATAGCAATCTATAAGCGGTTTTCAATGAAAAGTTCCGTGCAAAATTCAATACAAAATTCTGCTGCAAGATTTTAGGAGAGACTTGTTATCGCTTCACAAGCTAGGTCTAAAATTACATGATATCACCAGATAAAACAAAGGCTGTGTTTGTTTTGTTTAATAAATCTGAGAGGGGTACATTAGACATCTCCCCTTTCTGGACAAGAGATGTATTGAAAATTTGACAAAAGAGATACGCCAAGATCATGGTGTAAGGATGAAATACTAGAACCATTAGTAACCTTACTTTACTATGACAACTAACTAGTACTATCCCCCAAAGAATTAACTAGCCCTATCACGTTGAATACGCTCTTGAAGCCCCTTGTAGTACTTTCTTTGAGGACTATCCATGCCACTAGTATCAATCCTCATAATTATCTCTTCTTCCATCATCTTGTGGCGACCCTTGTGCGCATCCGGAGGCAGGAGCTTAGACAGCCCGTGGCGGTGGAAGACCCACTCTTGCAGGGCCGACGCGGCCAACAGGAGCGGTGGCTCGGGGTACCGGCGGCAATAGGGACCGGGACGCCGCAGAGGATGCTCGGGGTGGCGGCGGCGGTGGAGGCTGTCGTGGCATCGCGGCGTATGCTCGGGAAGGCGGCGGCAGTGGAGGATATGCGAATCGAGGCGGCGGTGTGAACAGGGGAGCCGGCACTCAGGTGGCGGACGGCGCTGGCGCGAGGGAGGCGGACGGAGCGGGCGCGAGGGAGTCGGACGGAGAAGCCGAGGCGACGGGGTGCGGATAGCCTCGGGCGGCGGAAGGTGCGGGCGCTCGGGTGGCGGACGACGCGGGCGCGAGGGAGGCGGACGGAGCGGGCGCGAGGGAGCCGGACGGAGAAGCTGAGGCGGCGGGGTGCGGATAGCCTCGGGCGGCGGAAGGCGCGGGCGCTCGGGCGGCGGACGGCGTGGGCGCGAGGGAGGCGGACGGAGCGGGCGCGAGGGCAGGCGCGAGGGAGCCGGACGGAGAAGCCGAGGCGGCGAGGTGCGGATAGCCTCGGGCGGCGGAAGGAGCGGGCGCTCGGGCGGCGGACGGCGCGGGCGCTCGGGCAGGCGCGACTCGTGCGAGGGAGCCGGACGGAGAAGCCGAGGCGGCGGAAGGCGCGGTGGGCATCTCCAATGTAGCACGGTACAAAACCGTCGAAGGCTTTTGGGGATGGCGTGCGTCCTCCATATTTGGGGGACGAAAATTCAAGGATGGAGTTCTCTATGTTTTTGGGTATCATTTAGAAGAGCTGTTGGAGCTTTTTTTTTTACCTCTTCTTCTAAAATATAGGGGATATGAGTATTATAGAAGATTTGTTGGAGATGCTCTTAGATAGCATCTTTATTTAGAAGAGTGGTATATTCTTGAAAAAAAAAGTCACCATTGTTGCCTATGCGGTATCCTAGCTACTGTTAGACTATCTTCTACGTGTTATGTACTTGCTGTAAGCAAAAATAGCATAATACTATTTCCATTTATACCCTGACTTGATTTCAAGAGTAGCACTAATTTTAAAGTAAATAAAGAGATAAATAATATCTATAATCATTTACCATTATTTAAAAATTGTATAAATTACTATTAAAGAAAGCATAAATACATCTCTCATAACAAACACTATTATAAAATTCCAGGGGAATCCAGAACTGTTTAGTAAATGCAGCGCAGCAAGACCAGGTGCCGTTCAAAGTGCGGGCCAAGCGCGACTGTGCAACGCACTACGCACCCCAGGAGCATCGCCGAGAGGATACGTACGTACGTATGTATTTATGTATACACGGGTACACACATTGACACATACACACGCACTGACACGTCGTTAACTTCTACGAGCCTAACTCACGTACATATGTACCGTACTTATTGGTAAATTTAGATTGCTCGATCTGACATCATACGATGGTTGCTGGTAGGAACGGAGGACGAGGATTAGCGAGAAGCTCAGGAAGCTGCAAGAGCTAGTGCCCAAGATGGACAAGGTAAATGATCAATCTCAACGTCGATCACTTCATACATGCATGCTTGCTATTTCTACGAACAACAAAGCAATTCTATGTAATTGTATTGTTTAATTTGTGTATGTAATATGTGTATGTGTGTGTGCTAATGGAAGCTATGTAGCCACTAAAAGCTTGTAAGCCTCATAAGTCTTACATGAAGCTCGTTGATCTGGGACCGAGACTTACTTGACGCCGGGCGTCAGTCACCATGGCGGATCTTGTTGGCGCAAGCAGTGGGATCAAGATGCTTAATAGCCACAATTATGGCTATTGGCAGATCTGCATGGAGTCCTACCTACAAGGTCAGGATCTATGGGAGGTCATTGCAAGCACCGAGACAACTCCTCCACCAAAAGAGAATGTAGAAGCCTTGCGGAAGTGGTGCATCAAGACTGGCAAGGCTTTGTTTGTGCTGAACACAACAATTGAGGAGGACTTACTGGAGCACATTCGTGATGAGAAGATGCCACAGTCGGCTTGGGAGACTTTGGCAAAATTGTTCTCAAAGAAGAATGAGGCACGTCTCCAACTCCTTGAGAATGAGCTTGCAGGTATCTCACAAGGTACTCTAAGTATTAGTCAGTATTTTACAAAGGTGAAAAATATTTGTCGTGAGATATCTCAGCTTGAGCCTGAGGAGAAAATTAGTGAGGCAAGGATGAAGAGGATCATCATCCATGTCCTAAGACCCGAGTACAACGGGTTTATGGCCGCAGTAAGAGGATGGCCGTCGCAGCCATCATTGGTGGAGTTAAAGAATTTATTAGCTAATCAAGAATAGCTAGCCAAGCAGATGGGGAGTATTACTGTAAAGGAAGAAGATGAGGCACTTTTCACTAACAAGAAGAAGGGTCCACCTCGGGGACCATGGAGGCCCAAAACAAGGTGGATAGAAGGTGGCAAACAACATCCAAAAGAGAGAAACAACTCTTCAAGGGGAGCTCAACAAGGAAGATAAGATCAACAACAAGAGAAGAATGAGAGGAAACAATACGGTAGATGCTTCAATTGTGGTAAGAATGGTCACTTTGCTCGAGATTATCGATACCCAAGAAGACGATTCGAAGGAAACTTGGCCACTACAAAGGAGAATGAGGAGATTTCTCTAGAAGAATCTGTAAGTGAAGAAGAGTGGGACGCTGAAGTTGGATTTTCTCAAGAAGTTGAAGAAGAGGAGCTTGAAGAGGACATGGAAGCAGCAGCTTTTGTAGCAACGACAGATCCAGAGATAAACTATAAGAAAGATTGGATTGTCGATTCTGGTTGCTCCAATCAAATAACTAGTGATGATAAAAAGTTGCAAAATATGTCTGAGTATAAGGGAAGAAGAGTGGTGCTGACAGTCAATAATGGCGCCCACTGTGCTAGAGATGAATGAGTAGTACCTCAAAGTATGTACGTGTGTAACAAGTAGTACTAGACTAGAGCATGTATGTGTGCTAATGAGAGAAAATAAAGAGTAGTTCTCTTCCTAAAAAAATAAGAGTGGGATGTTGAAGTTGTATTTTCTCAAGGAGTTGAAGAAGAGGAGCTTGAAGAGGACATGGAAGCACCAGCTTTTGTAGCAACGACAGATCCAAAGATAAACTATAAGAAAGATTGAATTGTCTATTTTGGTTGCTCCAATCATATGACTAGTGATGATAAAAAGTTGCAAAATATGTCCGAGTATAAGGGAAGGAGAGTGGTACTGACAGCCAATAACTCCAAGCTACCCATCTCTCATATCGGGAACACGGTTGTTCCAAGGTACAGTCCTCAACAACTCCATCTTGAGATGGTCTATCATGTCCCAAGCTTGAAAAAGAATCTGTTGTCAGTACCTCAATTGACAGCAGAAGGGAACTATGTACTCTTCGGCCCTGAAGAAGTTGCTATTTTTAGAAAAGTAAAGGTGATCGGCACCTATCATGGAAGGAAGAAGAAAACCGCCTGTTTATGTGCTCTCTGCAGAGTCAGCATACGTGGATAAGATTCTAAAGAATGAAACATCTGATCTCTGGCATGCGTGATTTAGACATGTTAGCTACATCAAGTTTAAGAGAATGATGGAGAAGCAAGTGTTGAGAGGACTTACACGTTTGGACATCCGGAAAGACGTAACCTGTGCTAGTGTCAGTATGGCAAAGTTCACCAATTGCCATACAAGGAATCAGAATATCGATCCAAAATACCTTTGGAGCTCATACACTCAGATGTGTTTGGCCCAGTTAAGCAAACATCACTTGGAGGCATAGTGTACATGGTGATATTTATCGATGACTTCTCAAGGTATGTTTGGGTTTACTTTATGAAAGATAAATCTGAAACTTTTGTGAAGTTCAAGGAGTTTAAGAAGAAAACAGAGAGTGAACTTGACAAAAAGTTTCAATGCTTACGTACTAACAATGGGGGAGAATATTTATCCAACGAGTTTACTATCTATCTCAAAGAGCATAAGATAAAAAGACAATTAACTTGCCCCAATACTCCAGAACAAAATGGAGTAGCGGAGCGCAAGAATCGTCACCTTGCAAAAACTTGTCGGAGTATGCCGCATGCTAAGAATGTACTAGGAAGATTTTGAGCCGAGTGTATGAGGACTACAGCCTATGTGATTAAAAGGCTACCACAAGTAAGGCTGGGATTCAAATCACCACATGAGAAGTTATGGAAGATAAAGCCAGCGGTCAGCCACTTCAAAGTATTTAGCTGTGCATGCTATGTCTTTGTGCCAGATCACTTGAGGAGTAAGTTTGACAAGAAGGCAATACGGTGCATCTTCGTTGGCTATGATGATGCTCGAAAAGGTTGGAGGTGTTCTGATCCAACCACAAGCAAGTGTCACACTTCAAGAAATGTTGTGTTTGATGAAGCCTCTTCATGGTGGACTCCCAAGAAGATCGAGATTTCTGAATCCCAAGATTTGGATGAGATTCTAAAAGAAGATAAGCCAGAAGTTGAGGAGGAAGCATCAACTCCAAGTGAAGTTGAAAAGAGCTCACCCAGTAAGGCTAAGAGTCCATGGAAGACTGGCGAACATCAGTTGTACTCAAGGAACATCATCCAAATCAAGTAGAAGTTGAAGATCATGTACATGAACTACAAAGATCTACAAGAAAGTGGAATCCCAATCCTAAGTATGCTAATGCTGCCCTTATTGATGAGGCTATACCTATTGAGCCATCTTCTTATCAGGAAGCAGCACAAAGTCCTGAGTGGCGAAAGGCTGTGGAGAAAGAGATTAAGACACTAAAAGAAAATCAAACATGGGACTTAGTGCCAATACCAATGGATGTGAAGCCAATATCTTGTAAATGGGTTATAAAATCAAGACTCGTCCAGATGTATCAATAGAAAGATATAAAGCTCGACTTGTTGCTCGGGGATTCTCTCAACAATATGGGCTGTACTACGAAGAAATATTTAGTCCAGTGGCGAAGAGCTTGGTACGGGAAAATTGGTGAGTTTCTTGATTTAAAGTTGCCCCATCAGATCCTAATTTGTTTGTGACGGCCAATGAAGGTAAATTGGCAATAATCTAGTCTACGTTGATGATTTAATAATCACAGGAGATAATTACGAGGAAATACAAAGGACAAAAGAAAATCTCTCGGTTAGATTTCAAATGAAAGAGCTTGGAGAGTTGAGGCACTTTCTTGGACTTGAGGTGGAGCATACAAAGGAAGGGTTATTTTTAGGTCAACAAAAATATGCAAGGGACCGTCTTTAAAGGTATGGGATGCTTGATTTCAAGCCTATTTCTACTCCTATGAATCCTAATATGAAGCTGCAAGAAGAAGGAAAAGATCTAGAGGATATGTAACATCCTGGATTTTGGAATCGGAAAGTTATGTAAGATTTAAAAACGTTGTTGAATATATTGGTTTTTAGTGTTTGATCTCTGGTAAGTTTTTCTTCGAGTTTTGGTTTGAGGTTCCACTGATTAAAGCAAAAATGAGAATAATGCACATGAGAATATTGGCAATAAATAAATAAATAAAGGTCAAAGGATGTCAAAAGGAGATGTGCACAAAGTTATAAGTACATAAATAAGTAACCCAATAATAGATAAAATAATATAATGGGCACAAGTGAAATATATGTATAAATATAAGCAATTTTACTTTAAGGCTTGGTAATAATAAAGAATTAAAAGCAATCAAGAGGAAGGAATAAGCAAATATATGTATGTATACATATATATATATACACACATACATATACACATTTATATACAATCAGAAACCTTCATAGAGTGTATAAGTACGCAGGGTTTAAATATAGTAGCAAAGGATAAAAATAAATTAATGGTGATAACAACAATACAAGTATATCTACATAAATAAAAAAAGGGGCTTACGGCCGGCCAGACTGGCCCAGCCAGCCCAGCCGGCCTGCCCTCTCCCCTTCTTCCCCGTCCCCACGGCGTTCAGACAAAAGGGCCGAGCCCTCCCTCCGTTCGGACAGTGCAGTGCGCAGCCCGCTCCCCCGCGATGCCCTTCAGACTAGCGGTTGCCGGCGTCGTCCCCGCGCGTGTCACTGTGGCCCCTACCGCCGTCCCGTCGCACACAGCGCCCGCGTCACCGCCTGCAGCCACCGGCGCCCGTCCTCTCCTCGTCAAGGCCGTAGCCGCCCATGCCGGAGGCATGGCTCCGGTCAGCAGCACGCGATGGCCACGGCTCCGCCGAACCACGGCCCTGTCCGCACTTGTCTTCCCCACGCCAGCCACACCGCACAGGTCAGTTGCCCGACGCTTTTCCCTATAGCCATGCCGGTCCACCACCGCCGTCCCATCCCAGCCAACCACCCCCTTCGCCGCCAGGCCTTCTCCCTCTATAAAAGCCTCGCCCGAGGAGTGTAAAAGCGCCGCAGCACTCCCCATCCTCTCCTCCTCCGAGCAATTAAGCTCCGGTGCTTTCCCCTTCGCCGGAGCACATCTTCTTCCCCATGGCCGGCCGCCTAGCGCACCACCGCCTCGCTCCACGCTACTTCGATTCTTTGCGCCCACACCCTCTCCAAGGCACCGTGAATCCAACGCCACCCATAGCTAAGCCCCCCACCATCTCACCTTCGTCAGCGTCGACCTTCTTTCCAGGCCGCCGCCACCACACGCCGCCAACCCCTCTCCGGCATCCCCTGGCTCCCACCGACCCCACCAATAGATTCCTCAACCCTCCGGCATCCCGTTTTGGCCGCTGCCCACAGCTCCCCGGCAGCCCACCGCAACGCCGCCGTTTCCACCACCGGCCTTCCCCTGCTCGGGCTCCCTGCTGTCGCCCTGTTTAAAACCATATAGTGCCCTAGTATAAACAGGTAACACTCGGTAGCTCAGTTGGTTAGCCCGTTCGCCCCTTAGCTCGCCTGGCCGCGCGCGTTTGAGCCTTTGGCTCCGCAGCGCCAGGCTGAGTTTTGGGGATTTTGTTTCATTTTTTTGGAATGGCAGCAGCACAGAAGGGATTAGGTGGGATATTGGCAAAGTTATTTTGAGCTATTGTGCACTAGTGGTCCAGCCGAAAGTGTAGGAAAGTGAGAAATGATGCATAGGGGTGTATGCTAACTCATTTGGCATGGATAGTTATTATGTGCCATAAAATGTTTTATATATATATATACACACACACATATCCATATGTGTATATATGTGTGTATGTAATGAATGATCCTTTTTAAATCTTTAGCAATTAAAAATAATTAGAGGGGCTATAATTAGGGACCTTTGATTATGGTGGTTTATCATGTAGAAAGCAGTACTTATATATATATAACAAGTAATTCTTTTAGCTCCTTGTCAAGAGAGAGGGTTTAGTAATAATATGATTAGGGTGAATGCTCACATGAAATAATGACCCATCAAATAAAGGGTAGCAAGATAGGCTATAAGATATTATCAACAACCTAGGCTATGACACCTAAATGTAATTAGAGAAAATATTGTACAAAAATGACTATGGTTAAACCTTAATTAATCGAAATGGGATTACTTTAGCACCAAAGCAAATGAAACACACCTCAAAATTTATCAAAAATTCCATGTCTACCTAATGAAACCCAAAAAACCTGAAATTGGAGTTATTTGAAATTCATGTTGAATGTTTATTTGGTCTGCTGATTGTCTTTTCTTTTTATCCAAATTTTCGCGCACGTTAAAAATAGCGTACGAGGCCCAGGAGGAGGAAGCCGAGGCAGCAGCTCTAGAAGCTTCAGACAACCAAGAACCAACCCACTATGACCAAGGCGAGTCAATACTTTGATCATGTTGAACCTACATTTTCTGCAAATTACTTTTATTTAAATTATCAAATTGCATGCTGTTATTTTATATGCAATTACATGTTTAATTTAATAATCTAGTTATACCCCATTGTGTACCTTGATTAATATTATATCGCCTTTGGAATATTTGAATTTGTGAACCTTGTCGCCCTAGCAAAAATTATAATAGTAACCTTTCGAAAATAAGTCCATAATTATATGCCATGCTTAGTATTGCTTAGAAACTCATGGGCGCAAGAATGGTCAAGCATCACTTTTAATCATGAGAAAATGTGGTTGGGCAGTCATGGTGGCAATGGCTGGTGTATATTGGATATGGTTATTTTGTACTCCCAAAAACCCCCAAGTTGCTCGTTTATCTGGGCGAATGGTTCGGGGGTATGGTGCAAGGGTGCACGAGAGTGTGGTTTGTGGTAGAACCACCCAGATAACCCTAAGTACTAAATCCTAGATGCTTACGACCTCCCAGGACCCTTTACGACTTGTTAGAGTCGTTTACGACCAGATAGAAATTGAATACGACCAGTCCTGGATGCTTACGACCAGTTCCGATCGCTTCAAACTCTATCGATCGATTTTCCTCCGTAGTCGTAAAAACACTGTAGCAATTACGACCACCCCTCCTTATCGAGCGTTGTCTTCCTCCAGCCGCTCTCGAAGAATACCGTGATCGTAAATCTTTACGAACACGCAGTGATGCTGGCGATCACCGTTCACCGTAGTCGAAACACCCTTTCGACTACGTTCACTTCCTTCGAACGTGATCGGAGTTGCTTCCGATCACATACAAACCTTCTCGGCGTAGTCGCTGCTCCTTACGACCACGTTCACCGTGGTCGTAGCCTTCTCAATGTAGTCGGAACAACACTGTTCCTTGCCGTGATCGTAGCACCCGTCGATCACGCCTGCTGGAAACTTTTCCGTGGTCGTGACTCCTCCCGATCACGCTTGCGGTGATCGTGAGTCCTTCCGACCACGTATTGCACAAACACACGACAACACAAAGCTTTGTGTCTTTCCCTCTTTTTTGTATTTTCTCAATTGCTTGGTACATCTTTGGTTACATGTCTACCCCTTCTTTTATACCCAACTCTACGACTCCTACTCGGATTCCGATTAGGAATACAAAACCTATTCCGACTCCGACTTCTAATTCCTACTTCAACTCAACTTCGATTACAAACCCGACTCCGATACGACTTCTAAAACAAGATTATTTCCAACATTCTCTCCCTAATCTTGTTTTAGTAGCTTCCATCATGTTGATATTCTCCTTCTCGATCACGTTGATTTTCTCCTGTTTCTTTCTTGGATGTTTTTCTCCACCAGCTGCTTGTTTCACTGTTGCGTGGTCTTGCTTTCAACCACCGTTCTTCACGTCGTGCTTTCTCCCGCCAACTCGGGATCCAAACTTCAGGCTTTTGGCTGCTTCGACCATCCGGGCCGATCCTGGGACCTGTTTGCTGTGGTCGAACGATTTCTCGAACACGTCCAGTCTTCATTTGCTGTGGTCGTAACACTTGCTGACCGTGCTCGATCATCTTTTGCCGTGGTCGTGGTGACTCCCGACCACGTTCGATCGTCTTTTGCCGTGGTCGAATTTCTTCTCGACTATAGCCAAAACCTTCTGCCAACCTTCTCGTTACGACTTCCAACTCTTCCGACTTGTTGTTTACGACTTCATGCTGTTTTTCGACCACCAGGAGATGAAGTCTTTCAGGCTCTGGTTCATTTAAATCATTCTTCATGCCATCTGGTCTCCAAATTTTCAGCGGTATTTTGTACAACCGATTTGCTGATTTTTGTGCTCTCATCAACAACTGCTCTCTGCTGTCAAAAACCCTCAGATAAACTCCTTTTAATTCAACTCGGCACCCTTCTTCAGTCAGTTGGCCCAAGCTTATCACGTTGCTGCAAAGACTTGGTATATAATATACATCTGACAGTCTTTGACTTCCATCCTTGCACTTTAACAGGATTGTTCTTTTTCCTTTGATTTGAACTGTTGAGCCGTCTCCAAACTTTACTTTACCGAGCACTCTCTCGTCTAGTTCATGAAACAACGAGTGTGTGCCCGTCATGTGGTTGCTTGCTCCGTTGTCGAGATACCAATCTGTTGACTGGTCTTGAGTCTTCTCTCCCTTCTCCATCAAACTAGGAAATACTCTCCCTTCATGTAGCATCACCATTGTCGGTTCAGCTACAGTACATTGCGACAGCAGCAGAGTCGGTTCCATCTGAACCAGATTGACTTCATCCTCTCTCTTCTTGTTTCTGCAATTCGCTGAAAAATGCCCATACTTTTTGCAGTTGTGGCATTGTATGTGGCTTCGACATTCAGCAGCGTAGTGACCGAATTTCTTGCACTTGTGGCATTGTATACTCGATTTGCCGGTTTCAGAGTTACGCCCACGACTGCTCCCGTCGTTGCGTCCTCCACCTCTCTTCACATCGTCGTTGTGACTTTCATGGCTCTTATTCTCGTTCAGTGCTTCCCACTGAGCACGAGATAGCAGCAGCTGATTACCTCCTTCCTTGTCCTGATGCCGTCTCTTCTGATTTTCTTCAAAGATTCGCAAGCGACCGACTGCCTCAGTTAGCGACATCTTCGTCATGTCTCCAAATTGCTCAATTGTGCTGATAATTTGGAGGAAACTATCGGGGACTGCGCTGAACAATCTCTCAATAACTGTTGAGTCTGGCAACTCAACACCCAAAGCTCAGATTTCGCCAGCCAAGCTCGTCAGTTTTTGTGAGAACTCACCGACGCCTTCGGTCTCTCCCATGACCAGGCGATCGAACTGCCTCTTCAGCACTTGTGCTCTTGCCTTCTTGACGCGTTCTTCTCCAATGCGCATCTCCTTAATAGCTTCCCATGCTTCTTTTGCAGTCTCCTTCTCTGCAATGGTCATCAAGACTTCGTCGGGGACAGCCTGCGATATGACGGCCATAGCACTTTGGTCTTGAGTCTCTTCGACCGGTGCATCTCCTTCGATAGCCGTCCATACTCCCAGAGCGCGCATGACGATCTTCATCTTCACGGCCCACAGGCCGTAATTTGTGTCGGTCAGCATAGGAAATTGGAATGGTACCGAACCTCCTCTCATGGGTGCTCGTGGTGGAGGCTGCGGTTTCTTTTCACCGGAGCCTTCCGCACCTGCAACTTTCTTCTCATTTGACTTGTCCTCCATTGCCACCTTGCTCTGATACCAAATGTTGGAGAGTCTTACGACCTCCCAGGACCCTTTACGACTTGTTAGAGTCGTTTACGACCAGATAGAAATTGAATACGACCAGTCCTGGATGCTTACGACCAGTTCCAATCGCTTCAAACTCTATCGATCGATTTTCCTCCGTAGTCATAAAAACACTGTAGCAATTACGACCACCCCTCCTTATCGAGCGTTGTCTTCCTCCAGCTGCTCTCGAAGAATACCGTGATCGTAAATCTTTACGAACACGCAGTGATGCTGGCGATCACCGTTCACCGTAGTCGAAACACCCTTTCGACTACGTTCACTTCCTTCGAACGTGATCGGAGTTGCTTCCGATCACATACAAACCTTCTCAGCGTAGTCGCTGCTCCTTACGACCACCTTCACCGTGGTCGTAGCCTTCTCAACGTAGTCGGAACAACACTGTTCCTTGCCGTGATCGTAGCACCCGTCGATCACGCCTGCTGGAAACTTTTCCGTGGTCGTGACTCCTCCCGATCACGCTTGCGGTGATCGTGAGTCCTTCCGACCACGTATTGCACAAACACACGACAACACAAAGCTTTGTGTCTTTCCCTCTTTTTTGTATTTTCTCAATTGCTTGGTACATCTTTGGTTACATGTCTACCCCTTCTTTTATACCCAACTCTACGACTCCTACTCGGATTCCGATTAGGAATACAAAACCTATTCCGACTCCGACTTCTAATTCCTACTTCAACTCAACTTCGATTACAAACCCGACTCCTATACGACTTCTAAAACAAGATTATTTCCAACAGCAGCCACCGGCGCCCGTCCTCTCCTCGTCAAGGCCGTAGCCGCCCATGCCGGAGGCATGGCTCCGGTCAGCAGCACGCGATGGCCACGGCTCCGCCGAACCACGGCCCTGTCCGCACTTGTCTTCCCCACGCCAGCCACACCGCACAGGTCAGTCGCCCGACGCTTTTCCCTGTAGCCATGCCGGTCCACCACCGCCGTCCCATCCCAGCCAACCACCCCCTTCGCCGCCAGGCCTTCTCCCTCTATAAAAGCCTCGCCCGATGAGTGTAAAAGCGCCGCAGCACTCCCCATCTCTCCTCCTCCGAGCAATTAAGCTCCGGTGCTTTCCCCTTCGCCGGAGCACATCTTCTTCCCCACGGCCGGCCGCCTAGCGCGCCACCGCCTCGCTCCACGCTACTTCGATTCTTTGCGCCCACACCCTCTCCAAGGCACCGTGAATCCAACGCCACCCATAGCTAAGCCCCCCACCATCTCACCTTCGTCGGCGTCGACCTTCTTTCCAGGCCGCCACCACCGCACGCCGCCAACCCCTCTCCGGCATCCCCTGGCTCCCACCGACCCCACCAATAGATTCCTCAACCCTCCGGCATCCCGTTTTGGCCGCTGCCCACAGCTCCCCGGCAGCCCACCGCAACGCCGCCGTTTCCACCACCGGCCTTCCCCTGCTGGGGCTCCCTGCTGCCGCCCTGTTTAAAACCATATAGTGCCCTAGTACAAACAGGTAACACTCGGTAGCTCAGTTGGTTAGCCCGTTCGCCCCTTAGCTCGCCTGGCCGCGCGCGTTCGAGCCTTTGGCTCCGCAGCGCCAGGCTGAGTTTTGGGGATTTTGTTTCATTTTTTTGGAATGGCAGCAGCACAGAAGGGATTAGGTGGGATATTGGCAAAGTTATTTTGAGCTGCTGTGCACTAGTGGTCCAGCCGAAAGTGTAGGAAAGTGAGAATGATGCATAGGGGTGTATGCTAACTCATTTGGCATGGATAGTTATTATGTGCCATAAAATGTTTTATATATATATATACACACACACACACATATCCATATGTGTATATATGTGTGTATGTAATGAATGATCCTTTTTAAATCTTTAGCAATTAAAAATAATTAGAGGGGCTATAATTAGGGACCTTTGATTATGGTGGTTTATCATGTAGAAAGCAGTACTTATATATATATAACAAGTAATTCTTTTAGCTCCTTGTCAAGAGAGAGGGTTTAGTAATAATATGATTAGGGTGAATGCTCACATGAAATAATGACCCATCAAATAAAGGGTAGCAAGATAGGCTATAAGATATTATCAACAACCTAGGCTATGACACCTAAATGTAATTAGAGAAAATATTGTACAAAAATGACTATGGTTAAACCTTAATTAATCGAAATGGGATTACTTTAGCACCAAAGCAAATGAAACACACCTCAAAATTTATCTAAAATTCCATGTCTACCTAATGAAACCCAAAAAAACCTGAAATTTGAGTTATTTGAAATTCATGTTGAATGTTTATTTGGTTTGCTGATTGTCTTTTCTTTTTATCCAAATTTTCGCGCACGTTAAAAATAGCGTACGAGGCCCAGGAGGAGGAAGCCGAGGCAGCAGCTCTAGAAGCTTCAGACAACCAAGAACCAACCCACTATGACCAAGGCGAGTCAATACTTTGATCATGTTGAACCTACATTTTTTGCAAATTACTTTTGTTTAAATTATCAAATTGCATGCTGTTATTTTATATGCAATTACATGTTTAATTTAATAATCTAGTTATACCCCCATTGTGTACCTTGATTAATATTACATCGCCTTTGGAATATTTGAATTTGTGAACCTTGTCGCCCTAGCAAAAATTATAATAGTAACCTTTCGAAAATAAATCCATAATTATATGCCATGCTTAGTATTGCTTAGAAACTCATGGACGCAAGAATGGTCAAGCATCACTTTTAATCATGAGAAAATATGGTTGGGCAGTCATGGTGGCAATGGCTGGTGTATATTGGATATGATTATTTTGTACTCCCAAAAACCCCCAAGTTGCTCGTTTATCTGGGCGGATGGTTCGGGGGTATGGTGCAAGGGTGCACAAGAGTGTGGTTTGTGGTAGAACCACCCAGATAACCCTAAGTACTAAATCTTGTCATGACCTCCTGTGTAAGACAAGTGCAACCACAAGTCTGTAAAGTACAACTTGGCTTAATAGATTTACCGGACCCCGAAAGTCATCATCATCGATGAAGGAGAAGTGGTGGTGCAAGTAGCGATTCTGGGTGACGGCTTGAATGGGACACTCTTTGTGGGCGAAGTTCTTCTGCGGCGTGCTAGCAGTACGGGGAGTCAGCTGCTAGGCGCATAGGAGGGGAACATCCCGCACAACGTATGGGACCCACCGCAAGTGGGAGCAGCCTATAGGGTGAGATGATGGACGGGGCGAGGTACTTTGAACGGTTACTGTGATAGCTTGCTCAACCACATGTCCATGGAATCGTGTGGGGCAACGAGTAAACTGTCTCTTGTGGGTAAAGTGTGCAAATTCTACAGAGTCAAAACTATTCGAATAGTCGTGCCCATGGTTAAGGGCGGATATGGGAACTTAACTAGATATAGTTCTATTTCAAAAATCTTGAATCATGGAATAGGAAAAGGGAGGGCAGTGGGAAGCCCTAAATAGTGTTGTCCTAGGCGTCGTCCTAGTGGTAATGTAAGTGGCTATAACGCTGAAGATATAGCATACGGTATGGAGACCATGTAAAGGTGGATGGTCTCTAGATCACTAGTAATAAAGCATTTTGATACACACTTACACTTTGGTTCAAACTGCTAGGTCATAGGGATTTTCTAAGTATACTATATTCCAAACAAGCAAATTTCTGGCAAATGAAATAACCCCAGCCTTCTCTTGATAAGCCCTGCATATTACTTAATTGCATTCTGTGTGTTGGCTCGCTGAGCACGGTGGTTTGTGCTCACACTCGCATTATCAAAACCATATTCTGGAGCCCAGGATCATTATGCATACGAAGATGCCCCCGCTGCAGAGGAAGGGAACAACGTCGAGAATTAGGGCGTCTCTTGCACTTTTGAATCCTAGGTAGTTAGACTATGGTGCAGTGTGCCTATAATTATTGCCTTAGCTTAGGTAATAATCATATGGCACATATTTACCCCCAATCACTGCCTGTGGATTAAAGGTCTACCTTGCTTTTGCTTCCGCTGTTACACTCTTGTAATGAGAACATTTGGCCTAATCGGCCCTTATGTAAAACTAATGCCCGACGTGGTATAATTCAAACTCAGCCATGTAATATTATTATTGTGTTGATGTGAATCATGCGATGTATGAATTGATGCAGCAATGTACCTGTGAGCACTATCTACTGATCCAGGGAATAGTGCAGTGGTTTCACAAGAGATTCTGGATTGAAAAATCCGGGTCTGACAGGATATGACCATGTATTAGCAGCTGGTTGGGAGCCTTATCTATCTCACACTTAGTCAACTAGATATTTCCTATGCTGTTGGAATAGTTAGTCGATACATGACCAAGCAAAAGAAGCCTCACCTCAGTGCAATAAGACACATTCTTAGGTATGTCAAAGGCACCATTAATTATGACATTGTATACAATAAAACAAAAGGATGCCAAGTGACTGGATACTGTGACGCTGACTATGCCGGAGACTGTAACACACGTCGATCAACAACTGGATATTTCTTTAATCTTGGATCAGGAGCTGTATCTTGGTGTAGTAAGAGGCAGCCTACCGTGGCATTATCAAGCACTGAAGCAGAATATCGATCAGCAGCAACAGCAGCACAAGAAAGCACCTGGCTTAAGCAATTAATAAAGGATCTCTACCAACCGACAGATTATCAAGTAAGGCTTCTCTGTGACAATTTATCATCTATACGTTTGGCAGAGAATCCAGTTTTTCATACGAGGACAAAACATATAGAAGTGTACTATCATTACATAAGAGAAAAAGTTTTAGGAGGAGATATCGAGATGGTGCCGACAAATACAGATGAACAAGCTACAGATATTCTTACAAAGAGTATCAATAAAGTAAAGTTCGAGAAATTTCGAGAGATTCTCGGAGTGGTCTGCAAGACAACTTTAAAAACAAGTATGCATTAAGACTAACTAGAAAAATGAACAAGATTAAGGGGGAGAATATTGGTTATAATCTTGTTGCCGACAACGAAAAGCAGTAGCAGCCATATAAAGCCATGTCGGCTAGATAACCCTTGAGCTGGTAAAGAGAAAGCAATAGATGGAGCTAGAAACTTATATGCTAGCATAAGTCGGTTTTGATGCCTATATATGCTAGCACAAATTTTTTTATTTTTGATTTTTTAAATTTAATTATACCAAATAAGCAATCTTTAGTTATAATGCAATTTCAAATAGCTACAATGCAATTTTAGTCATAAACTACTATTTTTTCAGTCCAAATAAGTGGCACCTTAAATATGGTAGCAACAGAACAGCAACAGAGGTGAACAGTAGAAAGTACAAACAGGGTGGTCTTTTCACCAACAACAAAAAGTTTGGATGCAGACGCAGCAAGGGTCCCTCTGTTGTTGATGTCTGCTCATGCAATAGGAAAGAAATGTAAACTAATTCTACATACTATGTATGCAAATACAACTTCGCATAAATTTAACTCCTCAGATGTAATACCTCAGCTTGCTAGTGTGGTGATCTATATAGAGTTGTGATAGGATTAGTCTTACATTACTTATTTAAAGTGAGTTATAGCAACATATATTGCTTATTGTTAGGAATGTGCGTAGAGGAAGAGCTGCTGCAAAATGGCAGTGGTTCTGATCCTTTAACCTGTTCCCAGCCTTTCGGCTTATGACTGCCAGCTTGTAGTTTAGATTTCTTTTTGAAAATATTATTTTAGGTGCTTTTTAAGATGAGATTTCCTTTTGTTAAAAATTTGATCATCCAAAAATGACTCTGTATGTGCCACTGGATTTGGGGGCAGCTGTCTTAGAACTTATATTTCGATCTCTCTCACTCTCTGGTCTAAGTTCGAACCAGCTGCTTTGCATGGTTTGGGTTAATGAAATTTCCGTCAGTTTCCATTAGCAGCTGGTATGCATGGTGACCTGCATGCTCGGAGAAACCAATGGCCGTGCATGCAAGGAGCACCAAGTTAGCATGGAGCGCAATGGAAATACTTGCTTCATCAGGTAATAGTGTTGTCTCTGTCGGATTCGGATCCACCGGGAGCAGAGTAATTCAATTGCCTGGCTTGATTCGGATTCCATGGTTAGCTCGGATCGATCGCTTCGTCAATCTCTTCGTCTTAGCCTAGCTCCTCCGAACGTAGAAAGGTGAACTTGTCCGAACGATGATCGAAGTCGGGAACAGCAAGCTGCATAAATATGGAGGCCATGGTCACAAACTTCTCCACACGGAAGCCTGCGTACTACCAACACCGGACGTACTACACAGCTCGCGGTACTGCAATTGCACATGGCGACGGCTGCGGCCGTTCTCCGCTTTTTGCTCGTGCTCCTCCTCATCGGCTGTTGCCACGGAAGGCCGGTTCCGTCGTCTCCGGCGTCGTCGGCGCCGAGAGTGGCTGGCGGCATTACGGCGATATACAACTTTGGGGACTCGATATCGGACACCGGGAATTTCCTCCGAGAAGGCGCCACCGGGATGATGGAGCACACCACGGACCTTCCTTACGGCGCTGCCATCGGCGGCGCCACCGGGCGATGCTCCGACGGCCACCTCATGATAGACTTTCTCGCAAAGGATCTCGGACTGCCGCTGCTCAAGCCGTACCTAGACAAGGGCGCCGACTTCACGCACGGCATCAACTTCGCCGTCACGGGCGCCACCGCCCTCAACACTACAGCCCTCGCGAGGATAGGGATCGACATTCCCCACACGAACAGCTCCCTAAGTGTCCAGCTCCAATGGTTCAAGGACTT
Organism: Dendrocalamus latiflorus; assembly: GCA_017311315.1. Taxonomy (NCBI): domain Eukaryota; kingdom Viridiplantae; phylum Streptophyta; class Magnoliopsida; order Poales; family Poaceae; genus Dendrocalamus; species Dendrocalamus latiflorus. The sequence goes on along the minus strand of CM029609.1, from coordinate 18,570,498 downwards.
CATGGCCAGCACCACCAAGTCCCCTCTTGAGATCCGGGAGAAGTTGGCAGATTCACTAGTCATGGTTGGAGAGATCGGCGGGAACGACTACAACTACGCTTTCGCCACGAACCGTCCGCAGGCGAACGACGGACACAGCTTGTACAACATCGGCCGTATGATCACCCGCGCGGTTGATTCGATGGTCCTTGTCCCGGAAGTCGTGCAGTCCGTGGTAAACGCAGCCAAGGAGCTGCTTGACATGGGCGCCACACGGATGGTCATCCCAGGCAACTTCCCAATCGGGTGCGTCCCGAGCTACCTCAGCGCGGTGAACGACAAGGACTCGGCGGCGTACGACGGCAACAGCTGCCTCATCGGCCTCAGCATGCGTACAGTGTCTTGAGCGAGCTGCTCTACCACAAGGGTCTCGCGTCCCCTGCGCCAGTGAACTTCCCGCGTCCATAGATCGCCTGCGATTAATTTCAGCCTGAAGTTCTGCATTTGTATTCTTCCTCTTTTTTTTTTGAGTCCTCTGTACGATGGTGTTTAATGTAAGAACATGTGTGGTTGCATCAGATGGGACATAATTATAAGCCATGAGATTATGAGCTTATGCTTCATGAGGGTGTTGCAGAATGCAGACTCGCTGCCACCCCCTATTTCTACTTTATTTCTCAATTGATGTACAGAATGTGTAGGGATGTACTCTATGTGGGTACGATGTATTCTCAGCTAGTGCATTGTTTATGGGCTACAAACGAACTACAGGCTTCAGCCTACTCCTCGGTAGCAGGATCCACCCAACGGCCATGGTCCTTGATTAGCTGAATCAAGGCTTCAGTAGCATGTTCCATTGCAATGCCCCGTTGCACAACGGTCTGCAGCAATAAGATACATTGTGTCAATGGAAGGGAAATGACGGCTTCAAGCCTGGTTTCAGGACAACGAGCATTTCGATGCCATTACCACATCTATTAGACACTTTGCAAGATTCATGGACAAATATGATTATATGAATGTATGACTATTGTCAAACAAAACACCGCAATTCCCATTTGATATGATTCGACATCAACGTATTGGAATGGTTACCTTGCCAACATAAAGATCGATCTTTCCAGGAGCGCCTCCAACATATCCAAAATCGGCATCAGCCATCTCTCCGGGCCCATTAACAATACAACCCATGATAGCAATCTGCCAAGAAAATACAGAGATAGTTAATCAGGCTGATGTTTGATTGGAAAGAATGGAAACCATAAAGTGCGTTAAGAGAGTTTACAGAGACGCCTGGCAGATGAGAGGTCTTCTCTCTAATCTGAGCACTGACTTCTTGGAGGTCAAAGAGCGTTCGCCCACAAGAAGGACAAGAGACATATTCCTGTAGCATTCATTAACAGTTAGAATGACGATATTCCATTTTCAGAACAGAGAATCGTCAAGAGTTATTTCTCCTTGTTTGGCTGATTTTGAATGTTTTTTGTCTTTTTGATTGTGATAGGGAGAGCGTGTTGCACTTTTTCACAGCAACTATCCAATTAGAGGTGGTTGTTGTTTAAGGATCTACAAAGAGAGCTAGCCCTATATATTAAACAAAGAATTCATCAACATACAGTTTTTGTGTTGCGCATCCTGCAACCTTGTAGCAAGTTGAAGGATGTGTCCCTCAAAAATTCAAATTCTTGGTCAGCAGCTTCAAGAAGAACACCATCGCCAAGACCATCAACTAGAAGAGCACCAACATTGCTCCCAGCACCAATGACAAGATCATCTCTGCATTAGTTGGAATAGAATAAGCATAAGAAAACCAGGACTCAGCAATTCAAAGGGGGTAAAGTGGGAAATATTTAGGAGTCACCTATCAATGCTTTTAGGGAACTCTATGTGATGGATTACAGGGAAGTTCAAACCATTGGTTTCTAAGTACTCGAATAACCTGCAAAACAAGAAAAAATATAAAATGTTAGGTAAACGGAACAAAGGAAAGATAAGGATCACCATGTTGTTGATTATGATCGATTGGAAATAATCCCTAAAAAACCTTGATTGTTTCTCAGGTAATGATCTTCTGTACAGTCAAATCGTGCTTAAATCATAGCTTAGACCTGACTATTGTTTGTCCTATCAAATTACCATAATGCAGAACATACTCCATTGAATACTGAATTGAGCTTTTTAATTGGCCCACTGTGTTCGCTTACCTCCTAGCAGCGTGTACTCTGCCAGTCTTCTCTTCACCATATGGGACACTATGTAACAACATTGTTATATTATCAAGACTCTTAAGAGCATCTAGCTGTTCATATGATTCATCTCCACAAAGGGTGACAGCAAATCTAGTGCCTACAGAAAAAAAAAAAAGCAATTCAGATTTCAGGTACAGAAAGGCTAAGCAACATCTTAAATACAATAATTGGGAAAAAATCACTAAACAACAATATCATAATCTAATTCAAATTGCTACCTTCTGGCAAAAGTTTGTGTGCACCACTTGATAGTTCGTCGAGGTTGACAAGCACGATTGCATGTGGGAGTGGCTTTGTCAATTGCTCTGATAAGGGAGTCAACACACCCATGCTGATGTCAACTAACCTTTTGAGTGCAAGCCTCTGTACAAATTTACAAATTATAATAGACAATTTTAAAAAAATATATAACATTACATACATATGCTTGTGACATGTGAGGAGGGTAAAGAAATGTAAATGGAACTCACTGCTTGAGCATCTTCTACAGGTGGGAGCTCCCTCAAAAGTATAGAATCTACAGATGCCAGATCCTGATGTTCATAGAAGAAATAAAATCAGTTTAAAGTGAAGTCCCACTAAAATTAGTCGTGTGCTAGAACATACAGATATAAAAGATCAGACCTTGAAAGGCATGCCAACCACAAGCTTCGCAGCAAGAGACCTATAAAGGAGCTCAGGAGCCTAGCAAATAAAAGAAGCTTTCCTCATTACACAACACATTGATTCAGATGGCAAAAACAATAAATCTTGGCTATTGCTATTTTCATTTGAAGTAACAACATAGTATGCACTGCTAAATGCATGGAAAGTGAAAGAGGGACAACGAAGTTATCCTTGTGTAGATTACAAAATAAACTGTACTGCAATGATATTTTTGGTGGAGTCACACAAGGAAAACATCATTTCGTTCCACAAAAAGGGTAACAAAGGTACAAGTTACCTTCAACTGATCCAAGGAAACTGACATCAGAACAGAGCCATCGCGATGCAGGACACCTCTGTAGTCTACTTCCTCACCCTGTCGTAAGAGCAACTGGTAAGAATCTAGCACTCTTAGTTTTTATTAACTGACTATGGAATTATTTTCAACTAACCTCCTTTTGTAAAGGCAACTGACCACTTCTACGCTGGAAATCGAAATAGTGCCTGTGTTTTTCTTTAAACGGTACCTATGAACACAGGATAAATGCATTAAAAATGCTTAAACAGCCACATAAAGCAAAGCACTTACTAAAATAACTGATATTTACAGTATAATGACTGAACAAGAGGAAGGTGAAAAACTGAGAAAGGGAAAGTGCATTACCACCCCTATTTGAAGGTTCGCAGCTCGTGTTCCAAAATTTGCCAATCTCCGGCAAGGATCAATCTCTTCCTCTGGTGGTTCTGTGAGAGAGACACGGATTGTATCGCCCAAGCCATCCTATAATACAACAACCAAAAGATATAAGGGCATGTTTGGTTATGCCCTATCTAGCCCCACAAAAGTTCGGCAAGAATTGGCTCGCCAATTTTTTGGTGAGAGATTGCTATGCCCTTAAGCCTTACAGGAGACTGCTAGTCTCCCATATTTTTGTTATGTGTCAGATGATAGCATGGCAAAGGTCTCGTAATACAACAGGTACTGCAAAGTGAGCAAACAAATCAAGGGAATCACATGTCCCAATCAGCTCATTCGCAAACCAAATTTCAATACTCCGAAACTTCTGTTTTCTAATCAGCTATTTGAATTGAGATAATTTGGCACCATAACCACAGATCATGCTATAGGCCTGAATACCAAGTTTATTGATTCAAAACTAGCAACCTTAGTTCCAACTATAAGCTTAGAAAAGCAAAATATCCTTTGGTCCTGAGAAAAAGAAACTAAGATTTCCATGTAGTTCATCTCAATTTCAGAATACTTGCATGAAAGAAATTCATTTCATGAAACACTACAAAGTAAAGTTGTAATTACCATCAGAAGTGTTCCAATGCCAATTGCAGACTTCATCCTACCATCTTCACCCTCTCCAGCTTCTGTAACTCCCAAGTGCAAAGGATAATCCCATCCTAGGTTATACATTTCTGCTACAAGCAGGCGATATGCTTGGACCATGACAACAGGGTTACTTGCTTTCATTGAAAATACAAGGTTATGAAAGTCTAACTTCCGACAGATCCTAGCAAATTCCAAAGCAGACTCAACCTGAAATTAGTATGTAGAAAATGTCACGCGTCTAGCAAATGGTGGTTCATTATGCGGTTAGAAAGGAGATAATCACCATTCCCCGTGGAGAATCACCATAGTAGCTCATTATGCGGTCAGAGAGACTGCCATGATTTGTTCCTATACGCATGGCTCTTCCATACTGTTTGCATTTCTCAACCAATGGAGAAAAGACCTGAAATGATATAAAAGTGGTTGTGCAAGTAAGATAACATCAGGATGTTTGTACTGGGTGAAGCAGCAGTAAGAGAGTGAATATATTTTCAACCTTCTCAATATGCTCAAGCTCTTTTTGGTAATCGTCTTCAGTATATTCCAGCTTCTCAAATTGGGCACGGCGATCGGCTGCAAGTAAAGTTCTTAGCATTTGCACAAAGCTAAGAATATAGCCAAGACTAAAATGAGAGACATCACGATTATACTCACCAAAATTTCCTGGGTTGACACGAATTTTGTCGAAGCACTCAGCCACTCTTAGAGCTACTGTAGGAGCAAAATGAATATCAGCCACCAGGGGGATTTTGTAACTGTTGAAATACAAAGAAAAATGTGAGGACTCATTCATGCAAACTTGCTGAATCTGTGGAGAATTGAATACGTACTTCTTCTGAACAAGAGTGTTCTTAATCTCAAAGCAAGCATCAGCTTCCTTCCTACCCTGGACGGTTATTCTAACAAAATCAGCGCCTTCATCTGCTATCCGCATAACCTGCAACAGTGCGTCTGATATGCTTCATATGTCCACGAGTAATAAAACAGAAAAAATCTAAAAGAAAGGACGATTTTTGCATGCCCAACATCCACATACAGTACTAAGAACAACCAACATGCATTTCAGATAGGAGCTCACCTCTTCTACAGTTTTTGCAACATCCTTGGTATCTGAAGTGGTCATAGTTTGAATCCTAATGGGATGATCACTTCCAAGTGCCACATTCCCAACCATCACAGTACGGGTTTTTCTCCTCCTTGTCTGGTATATAGATTCACAATACTTCTGCCTGGGAACTAAAGAACAACAAAAGGAAAATTCATTCAGGCAGATAAAAATGACATAAATTTATTCTAGAACAAATCCTTTGACATGAATATAGAATCAAACACATGTAAATTCGCAAGGAGAATTACATCATGCCAATTATACCTAAAAGCGGGCTTCCTTCGGAAGATGGCTCGAGCTCCATAGTATCAGAACCTGCGCTAGAGCTCCTCACCACAAGCGGCTTGCCTCTCGAGGGGCCGGTCCTCAGAGTTCCTGTTCCAGGAACAGACAAGACCTTTGCGAAGTCGACGCTCCTCGTGAAGCCGATGCCGTCATCACGGACCCTGACATGCGGAAGAGGAGCCGGCGCCACCCCAGTCCCGGTGGCCATGGCTATGTCCAATCCAAGTACCGAATTCTCAACCAGGAAATTCTACAAACACCTGCAGGGCAATCAACCAACACTGGAGGTGAGCACAGGCTCATCCTTGTGGCCTTGTAATTGGCACAAGATGGAATATTCCCCTATTGCTCGGCGTGCAGGAACAAGACAACGATGGTGTGTGTGTACCAAGACAGATTATTTAAACAAAACCTACACCAAATTGACGGCGTATTTACGAAATCAACCTGAAACAAGATTTGGAACACAATTCAAGTGCCTTCCCTGCTACAGGAAGAGAGAGAACGAGGCTGGTTTGAGGGTGAAAATGGCATAATGCTTCTAGGCAAAAAAAAAAAATGGGATAAGTTCGAAATCCTCCTAACCTAAAGAGAATTATCTCAAAACTCGATCAAGTTACAAGTCCGCAAACAATCAGGGACAGCTCCAGTCCTTCCTGACACAAGATTCAAATTTCCCAACCAAAAAACGTTATCAATAACCACCAAATTGACCCCGGCGGCATCCAGCACCGATTTGGCCCCAATCGCAACAGAATTGGAGTAAACCAAGCACGAACTCCACCCAACTGCGATCGGAAGCACACGTAGCTACAAGATCTCGGGAGGAGAAAAAACACCCACCAAAACTCGCAGCTCCGTGTCGCGATATCTCTGCGCCACCCTCTCCCCGCTTTCGGCGGCCACGAGCCAATCTGCCAATGGAAGCGATGCAACCAGGAATGGGAGTGCGAACGAGTGCGAGTTTTCGTAAGCAGCGACGAGGGAGGAGGTCGTGGAGCGCGAGTGATGGGGATAGCCCTTTTATCTCCAAGCCGCGGGGGCGTCGAAGCCGCTGCGTGCACCGGGCGTTGGAACACCGCTGAGGCCCATGGCGCTTCTGGCGTCCTTGGCATGGGTCAGGGGATGTCTTGGTGTTTGTGGACTCGGTGTGGGGAGAGGTGCCAGGTGTGGGGTTGGGAGTGTGGAGGTGGACTCCGGGCGTTCCCCGCCAGTGATTTTATCCTGTCCCTCGTTTTCCCGTGCACTCCGTATTTCATTTCTACGGTGGTGTTTAAGGAGAAAATCGATCATTTGCCACTTTGAAGAGTGGGCTTCGCAAATTTGCCACTTTCAAAATTGACTTCGTAAAAATGCCATGCAGTACATGTACATCTTGATTACCATGCCATTTGAGTCATTTAGCTCATTTAATATTTTTTTTGCTAATTTCAGGGGCTGGAAAAGACAATTCTACCCTTTTGACCAGTATGCATCAACAAAACAAGCCTCCTCTGCTTTATCTTCGTCAGGAAACTTACACTCCTCTCCTCTGCTTTATCTGCGCGGGGAGGCCGGCCGGCGGGGAGGCAGGCGCGGGGAGGCCGCCGTCCGCAGAGGGCGGCGCGGGGAGGCCGGCCGGCGACGGGGAGACCGGTTGGGGATGCAGCGACGGGGAGACCGGTCGAGGATGCAGCGCGGGGAGGCCGGCCGGCGGGGAGGCCACCGTGCGCGGAGGGCGGCGCGGGGAGGCCACCGTGCGCGGAGGGCGGCGCAGGGAGGCCAGCCGGGGATGCCGCGCCGGGAGGCCGCGCGGGGATGCAGGAGATGCAGTACAGATCGTTGCTTCGGGCGACGTTTCATCTCCCGATCCAAAGCCCATGCAGTGCAAGGGTAGAATTGTCTTTTCCAGCCCCTGAAATTAGCAAAAAAAAATATTAAATGAGCTAAATGGCTCAAATGGCATGGTAATCAAGATGTACATGTACTGCATGGCATTTTTACGAAGTCAATTTTGAAAGTGGCAAATTTGCGAAGCCCACTCTTCAAAGTGGCAAATGATCAATTTTCTCGGTGTTTAAGGCCCTGTTCTTTTTAACTACGATTTATGATTTTTAGCTGTAGTTTATATTTTTTGGGCTATTTATAAGAGAGATTGCAGAATAACAGAAACTCACGTGCGGTTTTTGCCGATATAAATGAAGTCAGTAAAGTATGTACTACAATTAACTAATAAACTCTATCTTGAAAAATACTCTGTTTAAAAGCTAATTACTGTAGAAAAGCCGAAAAGCAGCTTTTAGAAGCTGAAAAGAACATGCCTAAATCAGGTTCGGTTTTCGATTTTTTGTCTTCTACATACGGCTTCTTTATTAGATGTGGTCATTTTGGCTTGAGCTTCTGACTTTTGACTTATTTTTTACAATTCATAAATTTCGTTTTTCTGGTTTTTTTGCTTTTTGAGCTTTTTTGCTAGTTCTTTTTTTCCGTATTCGTTTGCATTGTCCATGATGGGTTAACATATTTTTTTGTATTTTTTATTTTTTTTAAATTTAATTACATTAAATAAGTTAGCATCAACTATAGTGTAATTTCAGTCGGCTACAGTATAATTTTAGCCATAAGACAGCTTATTTCAGCCTAACCGAGCGGCATCAGTTGCCTTTGTCGTCTTCTTCATATTTGTCTTTTACAAAACTATTTTTAAATTTTATTCTAAAAAATTACTTCTTTCTATCGTTGTTATTCTATTCCAGTAAAAAATAAAAATTTCAGTCAAAAACTATCAGCTTCGGCCTATTAAAATACCACTACGTTTATTTAGCTTTTCCTTGCTCAAGAGTTCCTGTTTACTTACTTTTACTACCGTGCTCCTATATTTCTTTTTCTAATTTTCCGTGGCTAGTAAATAATTCTATGTTCTTTTTGTTTGTTTTGAGGTGCTGTGTGCGCCAGAGAAATTTTGTGACTGCTGTTGCCAGGAGAGGTGAAAGTTCAGGAATGTTCTTGGGAGTTTGGATCCTTTTCGATAATTCGCACTGTTCATTTCAGTGTCGATTCTTTCCCATTTGGCTATTTGTTGCTTCGTTGTATTTGATTTTATCGAGGCAACTCATTTGCCGGGTTGCCAAATCCAACATGACACCTTGGTTATGATTAAATAACATCATGTTATGCCAGTGTTTCCCTAGACGGCCGCCTAGCCCACCTAGACGGCGCCTAGGCGTCAACCTCCCGTCTTGGCCATCTACCCGATTTTGCCCGTCTAGGCGGCTGCCTAGCCCGCCTAGGCACCCGCCCAGCCCGATTAGGCGCTAGGCGCCGGTCTGCCGCTAGACTAGCACCTAGCGTCTAGGGGAACACTGTGTTATGCTGTGTCATAGCGACATTACTCGGCACATCTGATTGTACATTTGAACCGTAACGGAGAGAGAAAACATTAGGGAGCTTAATTCGAGTAAACGCCCGTATCAATCGTCCAACCACATGTTCAGGACTAAGAGAGTGTTGGTCTTGGGTTGCCCTTCGATTCATCTGCTTTTTTCCTAGAGAAATCAGCATGTGAAAAAAAAGTTAGAAGAACGCTGCCGGAGACAGGAGCCGGGCGGACGGAGGGAGCGGTCGCCGCACATGTATTTGACGTGAGACACAGCACAGTTCACGTTTCAAGCTCTCTCGGTCAAAGCACCGATCCCATGTGGGAGAAGATTTTAGCACACATGTTTGGCACTTGGGGACTTTGATGACCCAGTGACCAAACTCCAGATTTCAGTTTCGCACCCGTACGTTTTGGTCTTGGAAAACAGTAGTAGTAAACGTGACGGGTTTATGACTTATAAGTTTCTCTGAATAATAAATGTAATGGATTTTTCATCGTATTTTTGAAGCGGTTTATTAGGACAGTCTTTTCGAAATGATCTATTGATATATTGACATTTGATTCATTCGCATAAACACACGCATTAAGACCAAAAAGAGTAAACCGCAGCAAAAAAGAATCCCCCAATAGTAGTAGATGCTAGCCAACCAATCAATAGCCTCCTCACAGTGTCACTCGGTTTTTGGCTTAAAATTTTAAATTCCGGCTGTTCGCGAGAGTACACGGAGAGAGACTTGCGTATAATTTTGGTCGATATAGTTAAAATTAGGACAGTACTTACTATAATTAATTTATAAATATATCTTAAAAAATATTTTGTTTAAACGCTAATTGATATAGATAGTCGAGTTATAAGTTCAAAAGAATTCACCTAAAACGTAGTAGCACGTGGAATAATTGGACTACGGAGATGACACGTGATGAAGGCTGTTTTTCAGCTGGCTATTCTTTACGGGCCCAGGTAGTTCATCGGAATTAAAGCCCGTATCTCTGCAGAAATTGGGCCGGTCATTCGATGACCGTAACTGCATGTGTAGTTAGATCAGAGGACAAAACGCCAGGAAGGCGCCTGCCGCGTCGATCCTTCTGGCCCGGGAAGTCTAGTTTATCGGAGCCGGGCACGCGAGGCCCCCGCGGTACAGCAAGTCGGCCATGGAACTGTAAGCGTCAAGTGGACACCATCCCATCCCAGCTGACGCGCCACGCACACCGTCGTGCTTGGGGCGCCGCACATGCTAGTGCAGGGCGCTATCCGCAGGGCCGCCCCGTCGTCGAAGCCAAGCGTGCGCCCCTCGCCGAGGATCTTGACATAGGCGGTGAAGTACGCGACCGTCGTGTGTAGGTACGACCGCAGAGCGCCGCGGCGTATGTGGGTGGATCTCTAGGTCAATCCATTTGCGGTAGACATATAGTGGCTCCAGGGACTGTGGGTAGACGAGAGAGTTTGTTATTACGTACTTTTTATTAGAAATAGTGGGGGAACACATTGTAAGTGTTCCTTATCGGTTGCCGTAGCTGATCGTGTCGAAACGGCAGTCAAGATAGTCAAAGGAGTAGTTCGCACAACCCCAATAACGCATGCCAAGGCGAGGCGCTGCTTAGACTTGAAGAATTTGCATAGGTCTCTGCACCAGCAGAGGGGCGGTGTCTCACCCTCGGGGGGTGTTGTAGTGAACATTCAGTTGGAATGTTTGGTATGGACATGCTCCTACGGAGGGAGTCATAAGAGTGGTGTGACCTCGTGGCACGCTCCACTTGTTTGGCCCTGGCCGCAGCTGCTCTTGCTTGTTCCTCGTGAGCCGCAGCAGACCTTGCTAGGTTGCGGGTCTCCTCCCGTTACTTCATCATTGTGTCCCGTTGTTTCTTCTGCCTCTTTTCCATCCCGACGTAGCGAAGGAAGGTATGGTGTAGTGTTAGATTGTGTAGTATTCTCTCGCAGATGCAGTCGACCTCATTTTATAAGCCAAAGGTTGGCATGATGTGATTTACTTTTTATCGTTGCGCAAAGCTGCCCTCTTTTGTCATGTCTCTGCGCAAAGATGTCCTCTTTTGTCATGTCTCTGCACAAAACTGCCCGTTTTGTCATGTCATGTCGCAAAGCTGGCCTCTTTTGTCATGTCACTGCGCAAAGCTGCTCGCTTTTGTCCTGTCTCTGGGCAAAGCTGCCCTCTTTTGTCGTGTCATCTTTTGTCATGTCACTGTGCAAAGCTTCTCTCTTTTGTCATGTCTTGTCATGTCACTGCGCAAAGTTGCCCTCTTTTGTCATGTCACTGCGCAAAGTTGCCCTCTTTTGTCATGTAACTGTGCAAAGCTAATCTCTTTTGTCATGTCTCCGGGCAAAACTGACCTCTTTTGTCATGTCACTGCGCAAAACTGCACGCTTTTGTCATGTCACTGCGCAAAGCTGCCCTCTTTTGTCATGTCTATGGGCAAAACTGACCTTTTTTGTCATATCACTGCGCAAAGCTGTCCGCTTTTGTCATGTTTCTACGCAAAGCTGTCCACTTTTGTCATGTCTCTGCACAAAGCTGTTCTCTTTTGTCATGTCACTGCGCAAAGCTGACCTCTTTTGTCATGTCTCTGCACAAACCTGCCATCTTTTGTCAAGTCTGTGCGCAAAGCTAGCCTCTTTCGTCATGTGTTCACTGCACTAAGTTGGTACTTTGTGGTATAAAAAGCACGGTTAGGCTCCCATGACAGTAGGAGCAAAGAACCCTGTAAATCGAACGAAGAATTACCTTCTCTGTCATGCAATAACATACCATGGCGGAAGCCGAGGAGCCAGTCGGAGCGGGGTCACCAAAGGAAGACATTCCATTGGAAAGGAGGGAGGACTTCGGTCCTCACTATCGCTTGATACCAAGCCAGCGTGCTCAACCAGCGTGGCCAAAATGCAGACACAAGGAGGACGCGGTCGTGCAGGTCGTGGAAGGCCAATTCGATGGCAGGCGACATTTCTTCCGATACCCACACTCCGGGGTACAAATTGCTAATTGTACATATTTCGTTATTGCTTATAGAGCCTCCATATTTACCGTCCTTTCCCGCAGATGGCGAAATACGACTTCTTTCGCTGGATCGACCCTCCTCATGAATTGTTTATTGTCAAGTACGTGGATACATTATGGGATCGAATATTTGAGTTGGAGGAGCGAATCAACATTCTCAACGAGGAGAACAATGACGTCCGCCAACAAATGCAACGCGAGAGGGGCAACGAGGAGGTCGTCAACATAGAAAGCTTGTATGATCCCATATGTTGCTGCGCGAACCCTAGCTGCATATGTGCGTGCCACTACAACGACGGCCATTCACGTCCAAGGCGGCCCCCTACGGAACATTCTATGTGGGTAGCGCGAGACACTTTCTACCAGTAGACACGCTTTCTATGATATGGACTGGAAAGAGTAATTAAGTTAGTAATGTGTCGTATTTTATTTCTTGTGTTCATTGTTGTGTTGATAGTGTGGCGCTGGGGATGTTGTTTTGATTTATTTTGTTATATGTTGTACTTTCTATATTTTCTGTACGTGCAATGTATGTGTTGTTTCGTGTTGTCGATGCATGACGCCTTCTTATTATGTGGTCTCTGTGCGTGAGGCTGCCCCCCACTGAGCCTATAAGAGGGAGTCATTCCTCACCTAGTCCCCTGCATTGTTCTCCCTTACCTCCTGAATTAGTTGTTCTCAAACTGTGTACCTTTCTTTCGTGCTCACTCCCCCGGACACCGATATGAGTCAACTCAACACCTCTTCATCAGCACCTACGGTGATTTCAGAAGCACATTAAAGTACGAACATTATTATTTGCACAACATGGCGTGGATACGTATCACACATACGTACATTGTATAAATGATTACAGGAAACCATGCGACGTTATAAAATCTGAAGTACAAAAACTCATTGTGCATCTCGTCATCGCCTCCTCTGACGGCGTATGTGATCCTCCGAGAAGGTGAACCTGCTAGGCGAGTACGGTGCATCTCGAAGGTTGTACTGCGAGGCCTGCATCCGAGGTGGTTCTGCGTACGAAATAGAGCTCAGCCATTCGGTCAAGGAGGGGTCTACGTCCTGCTCAGATGGTACAGTTGAATTAGGCCATGGGCAGCAATGTTTATAATAAATAGTAATATCACAAGGCATTTACCTGGGTAGTCTGAAATGCGGATGGCCTATCATGAACTTCGTGGCCCAGTTGCTCCGTGTAAACCTACATTTTTTGGCAATGCGATGAGATGGCATTGAAATACACATGTTTTGTTTCGTACTCGTCATGAAACGGGAGCTTCATCCTCATCCAAACTGTCCTCGTCGTCCTCCTGTATAGCTTCCTCTTCGGCCCATGTCGTCTGGTCATCGCACTCCATCTGGTGCACTATGTACTCCATATACTCTCCTTCATCGACTTATCCTGTTCCCTCATCATGGCGTGACCATTCTCCCTCTCCTCCATGTACTGTACCGGCCTCGCCACGAGCATCTACCTTCTCTTCGCTAACATGCGAGTCGCCCGAACTGCTCGTACCTCCCAGATGATGGTCGTATGTACGACCTTGCACAACTTCTAATGGGCATGGTTGCACAAGCATCACACACTCGTATCCATGGCGCCGACACCCTTGCACAAACCCTTTCCACGCAACAGTGTGCATCAATGTTTTCAACTCTCATCTGATGTCAGTGGGAGACTAGCTCCAATGCCTTTGTATGACGACGCTGCACACCTCGGGGTCCAATGAGAAACTACGGGTAAGCCAATGTATCACATCTGAGATTCGAGCATTCCTACCGTCCGAGTGTACTAGAGTGGCTTGCACAAAACCGCTCAAATCCACACCATTCGAACCTTCACGAACGGTTCCAACATCGTAATGCACTGTCAATGTAGTGGGTATCAGCATGCTGATGTCTGCCTGCATATATGTTTCAATTTTGCAACATGTCAAATCGCATCACACACTACGAAAGTACTGATGTACTGCAATTTACATTTCACCGATCGTTCGTCTATCATAACCAACTATACTAACCTCGCGGTATTAACAGCCTATCGGCAACCCACGCACTGACGCCGCACTTTTCTCGCTACTCGAGCTATCCCCTACTGCAAATAATTCTTAATGGTTTCAACAATTTACATGGCATATCGATTTAAATGCCTATATACCAGTTACAATAGTACACACGTTTTTTCAACGTACTAACGACATTACATTCATTCGTATTTAATCATAAATATTACGTATTATTGTTTTTTACAAAGCAAATTATGAAATTATTATATAAATATTGACTAAATTTTGTAATACCTACAAATTTCTACAGACGATTAATTTGTACGTAACATTAACTGAATTTTCTATAACTACAATTTTGTACACATGTCAATTTAAGAACAATGCTAATTTGTACAACTATGTTCGCTAAATTATACATAACTACAAGCTACTACGGCTGCTAATTTTTTAAAACTACATTGGCTAAATTTTCTATACCAAAATTGAACTATTCCTATCAACATCTACAATTTTCCACTAACACTAACAGTAAATAATATATCTACTACATATACAAAATTTTAAATACAAAAAAATTACCTAGGATTGCTTCTTCCTCTCCTCCCTCTCCTCCTTCCTCTTCTCTCCTCCCCTCCCTCTCCTCTCCTTCCCTCCCCTCCCTCTCCTTTTCTCTCCTCTCCTTCTCTCCTCCGGCATCTCCTTTCTTCTCCCTCTCTTCTCTTCTGTTCTGTGGGTTCTGTTCATGGCGCGGTCGAGCAGCCTCAGTAGCGTCCTCCTTTTATCTGCGCTTCCAGTCGCCTAAGGGTTGGGCAGCTGGAAGCGCAGTCACCTAACCATTGGGTGATAGCAATTGCAATCGTCCGACCGTTCAGTGACTGCAATAATTCACCCAACGGCCAGCGGATTGCTTGCGTGTCACTTGGCCGTTGGGCGATAGGCTCCAATCGCCCGACGGTTAGGCGACTGGAGCCTATTTTTGTAAAAAAAAATTAGCAGGGTATATTTCTGTTATTTCGAATAAAAAATATATTATTTGTAAAAAAATCGAAGGCTGAGAGCATGTGGGGGAAGGCTGAGCGTGGCGACCAGAGTTGGGGTGAGAAGGTAGAGAGCGTTAGCTGGATATGGAGGAGGCAGCCGAGAGTGGCGGTAGGATCTAGGGAGGGAGCCGAAGCTTCGTCATCTCCACCGGCTCCCTCACCTCTTTGCCCCAAGTATGTTCACAAGCACCGCCGTGTGCGCCATGGCTCCTTCCCTCCCCCAAACGCAGCGGCAGTGGACGGCATGGGTGCAAACATGCGAAGAGATGCTAGGAGGAAAAAGACGAGGACAAGGTGGGTGTCGAGGATGACGTATGGGCCCATCAATTTTTTGTATTTTTTATCCGTTAGGATGTTTGTATAGCTGACTAGGACATGATTTGACACTTACGTGTCAATACACTTGTTCACGTAAATGCCAAGTAGGTGCCACCTCAGCACAAAACCACTTTTAATATTTTTAGGAAGGTAAAATAAATGGTATTGATAATTGGAAGGGTAAAATATCCGATTTTGCACTTTCAGGTTGAAAGTTAGACAATGTAAGAGTTCAAAATGGGTAAAGTAGGCTTATTGTATTAAATATAATCTTTGTAGTTCTAAGCCTACACGTGATTGCCAGCAGAAGTTGCACCTGTGCACGGTCGACTTGTCTTTGACCTTTGCACTCAATTATGCATTGCACTCATGGACCTACGACGGTAGGCCTCCCACGATGGTGGGGAAATCGAGACCTACTTCGGTAGGCACCTCCAGGGATGGAGGCAGAGGGGTTTCATCGACAGGTGAAGCAACTCCACTATACCAGTATAAGGGCCTGTTCGGTTGGTGAGAAGCCGCCCGGCTTCTCGCAGCCGCTACAGTACCTAACTTTTAAACGGAGTATTTTCTCAAGACGGGGTCTATAAGTTAAACGTAGTACACGTTAAAAGCCCAACATCTGTACCAGTTAAAATCACAAGTGAGTATCGATCTTTCCGTAATCTGTACCGTAAACAGCCAAAATTCAAAAATTTCAGCCAAAAAGAACAGGCCTAGTTGCATACAGAGGTGCATTGCATCACATTGCATTTGCAGGAAACAAACAGGAGACAGGGAGGAAACCTAGAGATTCTGGGTTACAGTTCATAATTGTGATTTGATGATTACTGTACCAACGATATAGAGTTGATTTACAGCTTACAGTTACAGAGTTGATTTACAACTTACAGTTATAGAGTTGATTTACAGCTTATAGTTACAGAGTTGATTTACAGTTTACAGTTACAGAGTTGATTTGCAGTTTATAGTTACATATTTGATTTACAGTTTACAAACATAAAATTGATTTACAATTTATAGTTACGGACTTAATTTATAGTTTACAGTCATAGAGTTGATTTACAGCTTACCGTTCATGAAATCGATTGAGTTGCTAAAGTGATATCACTGTTTTATTGTGTGCTTGCTGAGTCTTCGAACTCATCCTTGCTTTGTCATTGTTTTTCTTAGGAATCTGTTGAAGGCGACATGTACGGGCAGGAGTAGCACAATCGTTTCACGTGCAATAGTAATTCACATATCATCTACAGTTGACATATTTAGCCCTGAATGGTTGAATACCTTTTTGGTAATTAACAAATTATACCTCTGATGCGCTTAGTGTCAAGCGTATCAACTTTTGTTGTTTGGTTGATGTTTAATTAAAGGAATGGCTTCGCAATCCTAGCGGCAAAAGTTGGAGTTGGTAGCATTACAGAGTAGGTGGTAACACTTTAGGCTCAGGGAGGGCCGGAGTGTTACAAAAGGCTAGACAGTCACTGCCGACCAAGAAGGTCACTCGGTCTGGATTTCGTGATGGATGACCAAGTATAGAACTCTTCACTACTACAAAAAAACGTTATACTAGACGTCTCATCATAGATGGTTCTTTGGAACCGTCTGTATTGTAATTATCACAGACGATTTTACAAGCATGACCGTCTATGTTACTAGCGATGGTTAAAATTGTTTGTGATACATAATTATCACAGACGGTTCTTAACAAGAGCTGTCTATGAATTATCACAGATGATTCGGATTAAAGACTGCCTGTGATAATTGCAAACATTACAAATGGTTTTTAATAAGAACCGCATGTGATAATTCACAGACGGTTCTTAATAAAAACCATCTATGATGTTTACACTTGTTACAAATAGTTCGAATTAAAAACCATCTGTAATGTTGCAATTAAAAATCATTTGAAAATCCAAATCCTCTTATCGTGCTTGAGTTGTTGAATCTCCTAAAATTCAAATCCGGTGTGATTGTTTTTCCAATTTTACCGTGTAGAACTTTCCTAAAAGTCTTCCTTCTTAAAAATTGAAAAGCATGCCAAAAGAGAAGCGAACCATACGCCAGAGGAGAGCTGAATTGCACAATCACCCACTGTTTTTCCCTCGAACAAGCATAAAAAAATTTCGGCAAACATAGATTGCCTTGAATATGGGTCAATGTATTATTGCAAGTTTACAACAGTTGTACAACACTACAACAGCTCAGTTCATTGCGGGCAAACACCAGCCATTACACCTCTTAAAACAAAATAGAGCGAAGATTGGGTGATAGCTATCTACACAAGAACTATGATATGGAGTGAGGCTGCAGGGGCATCATCAGTTTATAAATATCGGGACACAAAAAGTTACCTTTTCCTTTTCGCTGTGCTTGCAGGAGTCGTCTATTTCACCCTCTCGTTGTAGCCTGCCCCAGAGGTTAGTAATTTCATGTATTATGTGCCTCTAGGCATGTACAGGGGTTTACAAACCAATTGAATCCAAATCCTCAATGCTTGACTAGAGCTATCGGTGCTGCTGATGCTCACAAACCTGGCAGGTTCCAGCAGATCTAGGATTTGCAAATGTGCACTGATCACATGCCCAAACATTGCCATCATCCATACCACGGGTTGGGCCACCTTACTTGGAGACTGTACCAGGTGCCTTGTTCTGGCCATTCTTACCACCAAGGCTCTTTGAACTGACGGCCTTGCTGCATGAACCATGGCTGCTATGAGGTCCGACATCATGTAATCCAGACTCCAATGCATGGACCAGGTTTTCGAAATAATTGCGAGTTACACTGTTAAAATAGTAAAAAAATGTCAAGTGAAGATGAGTGAAAAAATATAGCGATGACATGACAAATTACTGATTTAGGGAAAACAAAACCACAAGTGCCAGATTTTTGCGGTTACATAAAGGGCGGAAAAACCACTTAATTACACCACGGAAAGCGGTGTCTTTAGAAACTTGTGAGAAATATTATTGATCATCTGTTAATGATTAAGGATGATAACAACAGTTGGAGAAAATACATCAATCTAAAGAAAATACAGTATGATTTATCATTACCTGGTCAATCCAGCCAACTTTGTACGGAAATCATTGAAATCTTTAGTTGGGCAGTCTGCTTCAAGGTAGATCTGAAGCTCTTTCTCGGCACATTGATGAAGACGTTCCAAACCTGATTCTGCTTCACCTAAATAAGTAACACCAAAAAGGAATCCACTCAGTGACAGAAACTTAGAAATGTAATGTACAACAGAAGTGTAACCTTGCAAATATTCAAAGAACTGCCTTTTGGCATGTTCATGCTCTGGAAGGTAATAACCATAAGCGTAAGTCCACTTCAATACCCGCCTACACTCCACAATCTGCAAAATGAGATCATACTCCCAGATGAGATATCCAGGTACAATGATGGTTGACAAGAGAACTAAACAAGGCATTGGCGACACTTGATGTTTTGAACTTTAATGAATTGATTGATACCTGTAACCATGCTTCTATTATGAACTTGAGCTGTGACTCAGGCTGACTTTGTATATCACTTAGCTTTTCAAGCTGAAGGATTTTACAAAACAAATAGCTGTCATTAGGTGTTCAAGATTTTTATTAAGAAGTTGTGAATCCAAACTTTTTAGTGAATAGTCTACACCACGACTGGCTTTGCTTTAATACAGAATAAGTTTTAAAAAAAGGAAAAAGAAAAAGGAAATGTCAGCTACCTTATCATTTTGCAAACTCTGCAGATCCCCTAGTGCCTTTTGCCTTGACTACAACATAATGAAAATGATATATTAAATATTGTCTGTTATATGCAAAAAAAAAAAGGATAGTAGCACATTAATTACTGTATAGATCAAAATAAAGAACCAAGTGGCATGGACTGGCATCACTGTTCACGGCTACAGTTAGGGATGGAAACGAATCGAATAGTGTCAAATACGAATACAAATCCATAATTTTAAAACAAATACAAATACAAATTTATATTTTTAAAACGAATACAAATTTGAATATTCTTGAAGACGAATACGAATTCAAATCGAATATGCACTTAATTCGGTTGAGTGCAAATATCCTAAAACTTTTGTAACAAATCTAGGTAAAACAAATTTAGATAACATGACTACACGTCAACACAAGCTAGCAGTATAGCTCATAGAGTTCAAAATTATGCATAGTAATTTTTACTTCTTACTTGTGAATCGTGGTTCATCAGAAAATTGCTTCCTATAATCATTCCTAGGAAGGTCACCAGGGATGGAAACAGATCGAATACGAATCGAATAGTCTCAAATACAAATACGAACATTCTCGAATACGAATTTTGCTTACCACATTCGTATTTTCTCGGATACAAATATCGGATAAAACGGATTATCCTTTACCGTTTCCCGTCCCTAGCTACAGTGACCCCAAGGTGCTATTCACACGTGAATAGTAACAGCCAACAAGTACTAGGAAAGATTTATTATTTATGAATCTATCTATTAGATTAGGAATGTTAGAGATAGAGTTTGGGTCTTAGGGGCCAAGTCAATTCATCCCTATTAAAAGGGATAACATATATCCATTATCAATCAGGAAATAAGATGCAGTAGTCTCAAGTCTCTCTTCCTAATCTAGATCCTTTCTACCCCCAACATGCGCCCTCTCTAAGCGTCATTCTACCACAAACTATCACCGCCGGTCTCTCTTCTATGATCTTTACCCTATTATGAACGAGATAAACATCCATCAGTGAGAGGTCGGACGATGACAACTTGATGTAGAATGGTGCTAGACGAAAGAGGGCACCGATTGGGGGAGGAATAGATCTAGAGTAACTGGTCTAGGGGAGAGACTAGAGCTAGAAATCAAGGACTTAGGAATACTTCTTCATTATTCATTGCTTAATGATAATAGATACATTATGTCCCTTTTATAGGAATAACTCGACTTGACCTCTAAGAAAAAAACTCTATCTTTAAGGAAACCTATCTTTAATAGATGAAATATATCTATAAGATAAAAACTCATATAATAAAAAAACTAACTATTCTTATCTCTATCCTAATCAATCTAAGCCTGTCATGCGCGCTGCTACAATACACAGTACTGTTCACACATGTGAACAGTGGGCATGAACAGTATTTTCACCACGTGACAACTTCTCTCCCCTTCAACGACAGCTCGTCCTCAAGCTGTGGTAGCGGCCATAGTTGCAGCCCTTGGTAGACCCAATCTAGCGAGTAATTGTGATACCTCGTATGGGAGATCAACAGTGTGTTGGTGACGATTGATATTGAAGGCGTGAGGGTTTTAGCATTGCTCGATGTCGAGAAAGTTATCAACGATGAGGGCAACCAATGTGGAATAGTAATTGCGCGCTTCATGGTAAGCAGAAGTCGTAGGAAGGAATCGATTACTCTAATACCAATTGTTGTGAACTAGCACAACAAAAAGGTAATCATCCGTCGAAGAGAGCTTGGATGACGACGACTTAAGATAGAACGGCACTAGACGAAAGAAGGCACGCACCGATTGGGAGAGATACAGATCTAGAGTAGCTGATCTAGGGGAGAGACTAGAGCTAGGAATCAGGGGCTTGGAAATACTTTATCATTATTCATTACTTGATGATAATAGATACATGATGTCCTTTTTATAGGGATAACTCGACTTGATCTCTAAGAAACAATCTCTATCTCTTTGGACAGCTAACAATCTTTATCTCTACGGAAAGCTATCTCTAATATATAGAATATATTTATAAGATAGGAAACTTTTATAATAAGAAAACTAACTATTCTTATCTCTATCCTAATCAATCTAAGCCTGCCATGCGTGCTGCTACAGTATACGGTACTGTTCATGTGCGTGAACAGTGCGTTGAATAATATTTTCAGCACGTGACACCAAGCAACAAAAAAGTATGTTTATATATTTAGTTTCCTGACTCAGCTTACTGAAAACGATCATCAATATTCTATCCCTTAACACTATATCACTCTCACATCGAGAAACTCGAAATATCCTACACTCAATGTTTTCTGCAACCATAAAGGAACTCCTGGCAAGTTTGACAAGCAAGAAAGAAACCATCACTGCAATTATGAACAGTAATGCAGTCAAACACCACTTTCATCCCATGTTGTCTCATTCGAACTTAGCATTGATATTTGTACACTATTCATTCATAATAGTCATGGGCTCAAGGCATTTGCTATGAAAAAATGTTAACATATTTTTACTATCCCAAAGGAGTCACAAGTCACAACTACATCACCAGAAATTATTCTTTCAGTTGGATATTTGGGAGTAACAGGCCTATGTCATTTGAATGTAGGTATGGTTCAGGGCTTCATGCCACCTTTTACCCACTCAAGACCTGACATTAAAGGAATATCAATGCCACTAAATGAGTTAAACATCACTTACTGACTGATTGGCTGCCCATCGTTCATAGTAATGTGTATATCTCTCAAGGGAGTTCTTTGCCATTTCTCTTCTCTTTTCAGAATCGTCAAACTGCAACAACAATGTCGAAGGAATTAGTGTAAAAAATTCAATACTATACTAGAAACTTGATGCTTAAAATTGGGTGGACCATTACCGCTCCCTCTTGCCTTGCTGCCTCATAACGATTACAAGCATAAAAGCCACCTGTTCTCTCTCCATGATCTGACCATGGACCAAGACAAAGCCTGGATTCACAGCGAACTGTGTCAACTATCTGAAAATGCAACAGCTATAAGCAAAACTGTAGCAACAATGTGATTTTGTACCAGCAAAATTCAAATTTACATGGCGGTGTGCAGGTAATGTGCATGCAGCCCTGGTTTTTTTCAATAGGCCGCTTGCACTTGGGACAGGGCTTCGAATTAGCTAGTATCCTGGAAAGCAGAACCAACAAGTGGTGAAGAAAGACAACAATACAATTGATATTTAAAACAACTCAAAATAAAAATGAAATATATCTGTGCAGGTGCATCATGCTTTTGACAGAACTGTTACACCATTGCGTTAGTAAAGGAATGCAAAAAGAAGGAGCACAAACTAGGCAAAAACTTCTAAGGTGCACATCATACCCCTGAAAGATGGATATGGATTGAAAAAGGGGAGAAAGGAACACTTATAGAGAAGCCAGAATAGATATTGCTGATCATGTAAATTCAGTACTTACGGCAATGCATTTTTTGTTGAGAAAGCTATTTTGGTCCAACGAAGAAATGCAGTAAACAATAGGAAAGCAGACAAGAGGAGCAAATAGCTAGAGTGGTACAACTTATGTCAAGCTTGGCACATTGAGATTGAGGGTTCAGAATAGTACACTTTATTGACATGACCATAGTGTTGAACGGAAAATGCAAATTTAGCAGCAGCAACAAGGCCGTTATTGATGGAAAAGACACTGTATCCCTTTCATACCAGTTCATATTCTCGGACTCTGCACTGTTCTTGAGGATCCATTTAGAAACTGTGGAACAGTCTACTGGCCGATGAGCTTCCTCAGTGCACTGCAAATTTTGCCACGCAACTTCTTGTTTTTTATGCTCTACTGAGTACTGACTATATCACATAAATAAGCTACACTTAGAAATACTCACATTCCAACAGAACCCATAAGAACAGCCGCAAGAAACATCATAGCTGCCACTGCCCATGACAAATTCCACTGCATATTCACAGCCAGGAGCAGGGCACCATTTTGTCTGTTTAACATAATGATAAACAATGAGAACGAAGTATAAATCAACAGGTAGCTCAACAGTCACTAGTCAGCAGTGGACTAAACAAGACATTTAGCCATTTCTTTTGCAGTCATCCGCATTAGTTACCAGTATTCATGCCAATCCAAATATTAAAAAAGAAAATAAATATTTATGAACAACAAGAAATTCTGATGATTCAAAATGGTGGTGAAATATTGAACCAAAATTACAAAGAAGAGGAGGGTTTTTTTTTCTCGAACACGCAGGAGAGCTAAAGAAGAGGAGGTTCAATCCAGGAAATAGGGTGAACCACATGGTACAAAAATTTAGAGTTCTGAAGGGGAAAACTGAGCAAATATTCAAAAATTACACAGACATCATTTCAGCATTCATTGCATTATGGTCAACATCTCTTTGAAGATATCAAGATATCAACTTACTTTTCTATTATCTTCAATGTACGATCTGCAAAGATAACGTTCATATTTTCTCTTATCATCATCACTAGCCAATGAATTAATCATATCTTGTCCAACAGAAGCAGCACAGGATGGATCAGGACATCTCAACATCAAACATCCTGGGCCGTCACTTATAGCTGTGCTAATATATCCTGTTAATGAAAAAGAGAAATAATCAGCACTGCCCAAATGCCAATGCTAAAACTGTTTCTGCAATGTTGCATCTTTTGCTTACGTCGATTTAATTACAAAAAGTACTCCATGATATGATGGAAGGAAAAAAAATCAAATCATTCCATGAAAGCGCATGCAAAAACGAAAAAAAACAACCAAACTGCAAGAGGAGAATAGTAATGATATTACTTTGAAAGACTGCAGAAAACTTGTACATGTTTTTCACACAGAAAACAACAAATTTTGCTATGTTTTTCTTTGAAAATTTAATTTTGTAATGAATTAGTAGCACTCAAGTGAGTGTGACCAAGGCCAAATATAGATGTTAAACAGGTGCTAATGGACTTTTATCTCCTCAACTTCAAATGGCTCGACCAGGCGATATGCTACCAAATATAGAATTCTAAATGACTAGATTGTTCAAATACAGCACAAATGAGAATGTTATCTAAGAAAAGACAGTACAACAAGTGATGGTATAGCACATACGGAAAGGAGAATTGCAATATTTTTGTTGTCAATTTAAAAGAACTTTGTTCAAATGGGATTGATACAGGTGGACTGATTTGGCAATATACTGTTCAGAACTTCAGATACACAGTGGAGTATTTGGTCTGAGCCTTTTGAGGTAGTGGAACATGAGAAGGGATATACTGTTTCCATAATGCGGCCATCCCAGGCCCTTAATTGTTCAAAAAAAAAACAATGGAGCCTGTGGCCAACCCAGTTGTGATTATGACAGGCCAACCCAGTTGTGATTATGACAATAACATTGCAGGCTTTCAGCGTGTCAGACAGAAGTAAAACACACCTGTATGTATTCATGCAGGACTTGAAATTGCCAGCAGCAGCATCTTTTTTATTAGAAAAATCAGGAAAAGACACCCATAACCTTGATCAAGCAGGATATGCCCACATGTTCAATACTACGTTGTTTAGATTGTGTACCAGCAGGTCCAGGACCAAGATATTTTATCAAACTTTGTATTATGGCCAGTAACACAAGCACAAGAGTTTAGCTACAGGAAACATCAATAGGAGGCCAGTCGGTCAACGTATACGAGTTCAGCCACAACATAGCTCAAGAGAAAAATTTTCAGTTAAAAAAACTTGACCGGTATATATATCTATATATGTGTGTGCGCGCGCATGTACATACATACATGTATACACACACACATATACATACATATATGTATATACACACACATGTATAATAGGGACACTATGGTTCTTGAGCACCACGATCTAAAATAGGTATTTCCTTTAGGTATTGCGTGCAAAAAAATTTGGATTTTTTCGGATGTCAAGTTTAACTTGTTTACTAACTAGTTCAAAACAAGTTTGAACTAAAATTTAAATTAGAATTACTTTTTTATGATAGTTCGATTATAGTTATGCGCTTATTTTATATAAAAATCATCAAAGCATGTGATAAAAAAACCATTGAAAAGCTTGAGTTTGAGTATATTTTTTCAAAGGTATGTATTTCATTGAATTGTTGTAGATGGGTATATACCCAAAAACTGAAATTTTCGAAAAAATTTACCAAATTTCAGTCGAATTTGCGTATTTGAAATCATGGTGCCCAGGCACCATGGTGTCCCATTTCGGCATCCTATACATATGTATAAATCCCATTTCAGCATCCTATGTGTGTGTACATGGGCCACATGGTTCAATCATCTAATCAAAGAAATTGTAAACTTATTCCCCTTCTTTTCTTCTTAATGCAATGATACGCAGCTCTCCTGCGTATTCGAGAAAAAAAAAGAAATTGTAAACTATGACCATCCAAAAAAAGGGGATAGCAAAAGAACAAACCTCTCCAACATGCACCACAGAAAGGATGCCCACATGCAGCAGCACTCATTGACTCACATGGACAACTTTCGAAACAAATCCCACATGTCAGCTGTTAAAGTGAGGACAACTTATATAAGAACTCAAGTATAGACACATGACCCACATGTGGTAGAAATATTTTCATTAGCATGTCTAGAACATCAAAAGGTAGCAGCAAGCGTGCAATAGAACAAGCCTACTCTCCAACATTTTCTCCAGTAAAATACAGACTAGGAGGCAGGCATGCTGACACAGTGAATGGCTATGGAAGACACAGCCAATCCAATAATATAAGACTCAATTGGAAGAATTCTATATTGTCCAAAGAGGGAGTATATGTTTGGGCAACGAAGTGAACAAATTTAACTAGCAAGACTTACTTCTCTTTCATTTGGCATTTCAATCCGCTTCTCGAGCAAACCAACAGCAGTACGAACTCGTTCTTCATCAACAAACCATTCATCATGCACCTTACTGACGCTCCTGCGGGAAGAAACTTTATAATACCTTTACATAAAATAAACATCACAACCAACATAAATTACATATCACCACCTACAGAAGCTGTGGATAAAAAGAAGATCAAAACATCTCATCTATTTGCAAATGGGGAAGGACAAAAAGAAGTAGGACATTTATGTTAATAGTGCAGATAGTATTTCTGCTAAAGGGATAATAATATATTAAGCACAAAGTGCATTCTGCACCCACAAAAAAATATTTGGGCCTTAATATTAGATGCCAAGCATAAATAAAACCAGCGTAATTTCATATTCTTACAAGTTACAAACCTAAATTTTAATGTGACTGTGTCTCATGGCCTGCCTATATTTTGTTCTTGGAATTGTATAAAAATGACTATTTATTTAAGAATGCAACAACCATGCCAAATGCAATGATGCCCATTACCAGTTATAACTGCGAAGAAGGGCGCATGCTTCTGATTTTGAAATTGAAAGAACAGTTGAAACACGATTTATGTCATCTGCTTGATGTTGCTTTATACCAGCTTCACTCAGTATACTGTAGTTTTGCTGAAATGTAAACAAGAGAATGATTTTAAGAAAAACAGAGCAAGAAGGTGAAATAAACACCTAAAAATCACATAAAATTGAATAATGTCGGTTCATCACTAGATTAGCTGGATATTAAAAATTTAACTTGATCAGATCAGCATGTAACTAAACCAAATTTCAGCAGAAAAATATGATTATTTAACTAGTCTGTCAACCAAAAGAGCGCAAACACGTTAAGTACATAACCAGACAAGATGTAAGGAAAAAGGTAAGACAAAACAGCATTTTTCGCTGCGTGCAATTTTCCATGCTCCTTTAGGAAGGAATTTGCTATAACATCATGATTCCCAGTAAATTATTCAACTTCAAAGAGCACATGGGCGCGTGCACAGACCCCCCCAAAAAACAGAGAAAGCACTGACTCCAATGGCTACTAGAATAATCATGTTACCAAAAGCTTGGAAAGAGACTTGGTGGTCACAGGCAACTTACTATTTCTAGTGTTATGTCTAATACAAATGAACAAACTAAGAAACTTGTCAATAATGCTATGGATGACATGCAGTTACATGATAACAGCTAAAACCCCAATACATTGTCGGTCAACATGTACTACAGATTTCATGCGTCAAGAAATAGGTTCCCAGGACAATTAAAAAACCAATGTTATTTTACATTTGTGCTGTACTGCTGTGTTATAACTCTATTATTTGTGTCATAATACCAACATCTTTACAATTTTCACAAAGATTTCAGACTTCTATGTCCCATGGCTGTCTGGTTTGGTAGCCAAATTTAAGTGCCATGTGCCACGGCAAGGAATGGTGTGACACTTTCTCTGGCCAACAAACTGGCACCACAACTTTGGTCCGAGATAGCACTATTTGAACTAAAATTTGACCAGTGTCACAAACACATCTGTGGGTGTGAACCAAATAATGGCACACTCAGTGCGGTGGGCCAACCCTAAAGTGTAGCCAAATTTGGCTACCAGCCAAACAGCCCCAAATATAGCTATTGTGGCATTTCATTTCTTTTATATTTTGTAATGGAGGACAGCAAGAAGAGAAGAGTGGATAGTGAAAGGAAAGAACAAGAGGAGGAGAAAGATGGAATGAATGGCATGCAGACCAAATATTTCATTTATCATAGAAACTTTCTAGAGACTTGATTGATCGAATCTGAATAAAGGGTTTAAGGCTCCAAGTCAAATCTAACTCTTCTTGGACTCGCTCTAACTTAACAACATCATCCAGGTACATTTTTAAGGGAAAACACAAAGCAAAAATGTGCTCCTACATAAGTTAACTATGCACCTCCAAACTTTATTTCCTGACCAGAAGAGTAACTCGTATGGTGACACGACTGCATCAGCAAAGAAAAAACCACATTTTTTGTATTTTATGTGTTAAGCAATACTGCAACAGCTTAGAAGTTCAGCTATTGAGGATTGGATAGCAATTGATGCATTCACATTATCAATACTTGAGCTGGCAAGTAAAACAAGTTTCTAAAAGATATACTGTGGCATAATGGTAGTATGGTACATGCAAATTTTGTTTCACGTATGAGTACACCAATAAGTATAACACAATATCCTAGCTAGGAAATGTGTCTGTTTGCAACTGTTTGGAATTGAAATTTTAGTAGGAACGGGAAGTGCAATGAAGAATGAAAGATATGTTTGATCTTATCAATTTATCTTCTGATTACGGGTGGTCGAGTGGAACATATATCCATTCCTAAGTCAAAGCTCACTAGAGTCCTAAGGCAAGAGCTGGTTTGTGATTGTGAAAGCTTTTCTTTCCCTAATTGTCTCATCTCATGATAATCAAATCAGATATCATTGAAACAAAACAAAATGAAATCAATAACTAGACAAGCACCAAGAATATCATGCAAGGTACCCTGTTTTCACAATTTGAAGAACTAGAAAAGTACTTGAATCGCACATAGCCAATTAGTAGACACTTGTCTTCAACTAATTAGTATCAACAATATATTTAGCGTAGGGAATTAACTTGACCAGTTTTTATGCACATGGTCTGTGGAGTAATCACCATCATTCAGCTAAAGTTATCACATCAGAAATTAACAAATCGTATCACCTCCAACCAGATTATCAAGCTTCAGGACACCTACAGAAAGCAGATTCAGACCTTGCAACATACCAATTAAGCATAACCATGCATCAGCATCAGACTGGCCCATCACTATAAATCTACATGCCTATACCCCTTCCCACTTATAAAAGTTGAATCTACAATCTTCATGCCGCAATGGGAATACACATACAATGGTTGCACATCCAAATCATTTCCTAAGTTTGAACACTAGCCTTTGCCATGCTTTTCTACCCTGAACAACATTCCCCCGCGCATGCTTCAATTGTTACCGAAGCAACAACCAAGTCACAACCTACATCCAATGTGGTACACCATGAGTTACAAAACACATCCAATGTAGCACGCCATGACACCTATCACAGCAAAAGCAGAATTCTGCATACATTTCCAACAACCAAAAGTAATTTATCAGGAGCATTCGGCTTGCCAGTTCCTACCACAGGACATACATTGAAACAACGTCTGATGAATTTTATAAACACATTTCCATCGATATGGTCATCAAAGCAGCCATAGGATCATGATTCCTCCTCGCAACTTCCTCCATGGAGAAAGGCGCATTTCAAGGAGCTCTTCATGTGCATCAACAGGGCCCAACCCATCAGGCAATCACAGATAACCAGGGCAATATCTAGATCATCCAACAAGCCACATCCCTATCCATTAAAAGTACGCAGTAGCACATAGAGAACCATCTTATCGTAAAGGAACAAAAAAAAAAAGCTATATACAGAGCCCCGGTATGTCCCATTCCGACCATCCCGAGCAAACAATTTCTAAACCGACACCGACTGCGCGCCACTGGTCGATGATCACCTGCTGCCTGTGGGAGAGTAGGTCGTCGGAGTCGTCGGAACCGTGGTCGGCGAAGCCGTAGTCGGCGTACCCGTCGTCGCTGAGGGCAAGGTCGTCCTCGCCGTCGCTGTAGAAGTCCTCGTCGGCGGAGCCGCGCTTGTCGTCCTCCGAATCCATCGCCGCTACGCCGCCGCCACCGGCCGCCGCGCGCCGGAGCCTCAGGAGCAGCGCGGATCGGGCGGATCGGAGCGACGCCCACCACGAGAAGGGAGCAATTGGGCTCGGATTCAGGGGAGGAATGGGGTGGAGAGAGAGGCTGGGGAAATGGGGAGGAGGATGTGTGGATTCGCTCGGGTACAGAGGAAGCCGCGAGCTCTCCCCCTCCTTTTCCGCACGTTTTCTTTTTGCTCTTCTATTTTCTAATTTTGTTTTGGACTTGTGTTTTTCAGCAGAACCTTTTCTTTTCAGGGAAAGGACGAATCTTGTTTCTTAATTGATAGTTAGGTGCTCTTTTTTAATGTCTCAATACTTTGTATTTTAGCATCCATTTTGATGCAACTTAGATGACAACCTGTTTGTTGTGCCTCGTATGTAGGTATTGCATCTGTGTGATTATATGGTAACTTTGTAATATATTACGATCTTCTCTACTCCCTCCTTGTAAAGGGCATAATGCCGTCTGTAGTATCACATGTGTGTCATCGTGACTATTGGCTTTGATCCTGCCACTTACTTATCCTTCATCATCTCTACACATCCTTGCCTCCGTGTCATTCTCCAAGCGTCGCTTTCTTTGGCTACCATCGTCGCCAACTCTAGAACAGCTAGCATCGACTGTGTCACTCCCACCCCTTCACAATCAAGTGAACCCCTTTTACAATTCAAGTTGAAAGTTTCAGATCCCTTTTTTCGTTTTGGTTGAAAGTTTTCAAATTCTCTATTGAAAATTCTCTATCTGAAAGTTTTTATTTCGAAAGTTTTGTGTTGGGAATTGAGACTTATTTCATGTAAACATAAGCAGAAGACGTTCATTAACATGAATACTCCTTAATTATAGAGAAGCATTCATATGAGCAATGTATGTGACAACCAAAACCACGATAAGGAAGCAAATGAAATAAAGAAATAAGTTTGTAGGAATTTCTAAAAAAATAAAAGAAAAAATAACAAACCCTAAAGATGACTGAAACAAGTAAAAGTGGAATACATAGAAAATTAGGGCATGTACAATGCAAGATGCTTATATATAAATGCTTAAAGAGAGAATATAACCACATCATTAAACACCCATGTAAAAGTTATTTCCTCTAATGCAAGCATCTCTTCCGTGGATGTTTAGATGCTATATTATCTATTAATAGATATAGTTATACGTATAAGCACCTACTAAGCACCGATGCTTCAAAATAAGCACCGTATCTATCCTATGTGGTAAGAAAAATCAGTTTTTCATTACTAATCATCTCTCTAAGCGAATAAGCATCGATGCTTCAAAATAAGCACCTTATCTATCCTATGTGGTAAGAAAAATCAGTTTTTTATTGCTAATCATCTCTCTAAACGTCTTCATTGTACATGCTCTAAGGGAAGCAACAAGTACATTTAAAAACTCAGGGAAAATAAATATTGAATTAAAACCCATGGATAAATAGTTGTTTTATAAACTAACAAATGGGAAAAATAAATAAATAATATTAACAATGTTTTTCGGTGTCCTATAGCAAATGTTACACTTTTTCAGTGTCCTATAACCAATTTTTACCTTCTCATAAAGACTACATGTTCATCAGATGCTTTATAAGTAATGTAAAAGTTTATATACTATAACTACTGTGAGATTTTTTACACCAAATATCATAATACTACTTTTACCCTACCAAATTTAAATTCTTTCCCACCTAAATCAGCCAAACTTGACTATTCTTATTTAGAAATGTAATCGATGGTACAAAAAACTAAACATGGGAGAGAGTGCGAATCAAACTACATAATCACTAACTCTTCCCTTTATCATCTTATCACCTCGCCTGCTACAACAGTCCATCGTCTCTGTGGTTTCCAATGTTTACCCACATCATTTTTTCCTTCTTAACGGTACGACTCTATCTCCTTTCGACAGTTCTGTAGTGCTCTTTTCTCATGTCTCAACCACCATCCAAAAAACCACCAACCATTTATTGAATATCAACAATCCCGATACAGTCGGTGATGCCCTCGCCACCTCATCACGCGTGCACTACTAGACACCCCACTAATAAGCATTTTCGATCGAAACAAATAAATGTTAGCATTTTCGATCAAACCAGCAAATGTTTGTGTAAAAAACACGTGCACATAAAACAAAGAAATCATGATATGAGCAAATATAAATGGTTTTATTGATCATATACCCTCCTCTTAGATAGAAATTCAGAAATTACCCTCCTGACCCACGCGTCAGTGATTTATGATGACCCCACATGTCATTGAGGTGGGAGGGTAAATCCTGAATTTCCCAACTAAGAGGAGGGTATGAGCCTGTTTGGCAGAGCTCCACCACTGAAAAAATGAATCTGGAGTAGCAGATCCACCAAAAACAGCTCCACCGTGAATCTGGGATCCTACCATGGAGCTAGACAAAACTGTTTGGCTTGCACAGCAGCTCCAAATCCACGAAACTGAGTTTTTGGTGGGAATGACCTGTTTTGCCCATGGGTTTTATGGTGGTATGGGATGGGGTGTGTAACCAGTGGCAAAAGGTGGGAAATTACCACCCAACTCCACGAGTAGGTACGAAACAAGGTTTCGTGGAGCACCCCTTAAGGTGCTCCATGGATTTCATGGTTTGGCAAAGCTCCACCAGCTCCAGATCCACATAAAAGGTGGATCTGGAGCTGGATTCACCGTGGAGCAGCTCCATCGTGGATCTGAGATTCGTCAAAGTGTTTGGTACAGCTCCACCTCCCTCTCTATCTCACTTACACCTGGGCCCCACGCGTCAGGGGCAAAATGAAAAAAAACCCACCTGGGCCCCACGCGTCAGGCGCGGCAGCGGCCGACGGGAGGAGGCGGAGGCCGGTCGGAGGCGGGGGAGGCGGAGGCCGGGAGGAGGCGGAGGCCGGTCGGAGGCGGGGGAGGCGGAGGCCGGGAGGAGGCGGGAGGAGGCGGGGGAGGCGGAGGCCGGGAGGAGGCCGGGGAGGCGGAGACCGGTCAGAGGCGGGGGAGGCGGAGGCCGGGAGGAGGCGGAGGCCGGGAGGAGGCGGGGAAAAATGGAACGAAACGTTTTTTTGTGTAACCAGTGACAATGGTGGGTAATTTTCCCCAACTCCACCAAATTTGAGTTGGTGGAGCACCCGTTGAGGTGCTCCACCAAATCCATGAATCTGGGGGTAGATCCACTGTTTTCGTGGAGCAGATCCATGGTGGAGCTGCTGGAGCTAGAAGTGTTTGGCTAGGAAAATTGAATCTGGATCTGTTTTTTGTGAATCTGGAGCTGGTGGAGCTCTGCCAAACAGGCCCTCAGTATTTTGGTGGATCCAGATTTCGTGGAGCTGGAGCGTTTGGGTAAAAATTCGTGGAGTGAAGCTGTTTTTGGTGGATCTAGAGTTGGTGGAGCTCTGCCAAACATATCCTATATGATCCAATCCCCCAATATAAATAGATAGAAACTCCGGCCTTGCTCCCGCGTCTCCTCTCCTCCCACTTTCCCATCCCCTTCTCTCCCCACTCACGCCTTTCTCCCCCCCCCCCCCCCCCACCTCCACTCCTGCCGGAACCCGAGATCCCGGCGAGAGCATCTCTCACGCGCACCTCCCCTTCCCGGATCCAACCACCGTGCACTCGCCGGAACCCTCGAGCTAGACACAACCTAGCCGAGCCCGATTCGCCGCGAGCGCGGCGGTGCCCAGGTCGCGCCAGATCTGCGAGATCCGCACCGACCCCGCCCCGCCTTCCCCGAGGTACGGGGGCCGAGCCAAACCCCTCAGATCCGCTCGTACATCCACTCATCTCTGATGCGTCGCTGTTGATTGGCTGAAATGGCGTGGTGGCTCTAGGTATATGCTTCCGGGATCCCTTGGGCTCGGGCGCCGCGGGTACTGAGCTTTATCTCGTCGGCGGCGTGGCCTGTGGCGGCGGTGGGTCGGGGGAGATGCAGCGGAACGGGGTGGTGGAATGCAGCGTGTGCCGCTCCCGGCTGGTGGTGCCGAGCCCGCGGAGCGTGTCCAGGGCGTACGACAAGCACCGCGGCAAGATATCGTCCAAATTCCGCGCGCTCAAATTCCTCCTCGTCGTCGGCGACTGCATCCTCGTCGGTCTCCAGGTGTGGCTCCATCCTCCTTAATGGTAATCCAATAACAACGTTCTCAGCGTTCCACGTTTAGTCCATCACGTGCAAATACTTGTGCGATGTGTTGGTGAAATGGTCCGACGAATTTGGCACAGGCTTAATGCGATGAGTGAGACTGAGGCTATGTATGCATGCTTTACTCGGCTGATCCTTTGTAACTTTGTTGTAGTGCTACATGCATGTGTCTTGCAATAAGCAAGTTGGAGAGTTGTGTTAAACTGTTAATGCTTTGCTTTGTTTATGCAGCCCATCCTAGTGTTCATGTCGAAGGTCGATGGGAAGTTTCAGTTTAGTCCCATCAGTGTTAACTTTTTGACGGAGGTTACAAAAGTTGTCTTTGCTATCGTGATGCTAATAATTCAGGTTTGTTTTGTGCTGATGTTTTTATTTTGTGCACTTGCATTCTAATGATAAATCCATGTTACCCTAGAAATGAAACGTCAACCTCATACATGCATAGTTTGTTTGGATGGCTTTGAATTTGAATTTGTGCTTATCAGGTTCTTGGCTGCTTTAACATGTTTTGAACAACATCTGTAGTTTGCTGGTAGCAAAAGTGTTCTGTTCATTCATGGTATGTAGCACTTCTAAGTAAGTAGCCTACTGAAAGTATCTAGTACAATGTGGTGGTCCCAGAGAAGGGTCCTAGACCAGAAGTGCTTGCACATCCAAAAATGGAGTGGGGGCAGCAAAAATATGCTGCCCGTCTGCCAAAAGTTCACCTAATGCAGGACTAAAGATCAGCTTAGCTCACAAGAACTACCTTTTAGCTGTAGAAGCAGCTTCATATTGAAATGTTAATTCTTGCGTGGATATTCTATGTGCAACCTGCACTTCAACTTCTGTATGATCAGTTTAGTTTGGAAATTTGGATTTTCACGATGCCTGATGGCTGTACTGCAACATACTCACTCTTCCTTTATGCCTTCTCTATAGCTTATTTATTTAACCCTCACAAGAACTACCTTTTAGCTGTAGAAGCAGCTTCATATTGAAATGTTAATTCTTGCGTGGATATTCTATGTGCAACCTGCACTTCAACTTCTGTATGATCAGTTTAGTTTGGAAATTTGGATTTTCACGATGCCTGATGGCTGTACTGCAACATACTCACTCTTCCTTTATGCCTTCTCTATAGCTTATTTATTTAACCTTTTGATTTTGTCGTTCCAATGTGACAGTCCCAAAAGCAAAAGGTTGGGGAAAAACCACTTCTGGCACGTTCAACCTTCATACAGGTGATTTATCTGGTCACAACTCACAGGCCAATACAGTTTACATTCCCTTTGTTGGTTGCTTGTGTTCCAACTTCCATATGGGTGGTGTGTATGCTTCCACTTTCAACGCTGAATCACCGCTAGGCCTTTTCTTTCTACGTATTTTCAGGTTTTGTATATTTTGTTGCTTTCTTTCCCAATGATTTGTTTCTATTTTTTGTATGCTCAGTTGCTCATGCATAATATTGCTTTATTTCACTTTTTGTCACATCACCCAATTATCTGATCATTCAATCATTTTCTTTTGTAGGCAGCCCGTAATAATGTACTCCTTGCTGTTCCTGCGCTTCTGTATGCCATCAACAATTACCTAAAATTTATTATGCAGGTAAATTTCATTGGACTTAGAGGCAGAGTCTTGCAGTTGTCATGACTATATTTTGATATTGTTATAACCTGACATATTGAGCCGATTGTGCAGTTGTACTTCAATCCTTCAACTGTGAAAATGCTAAGCAACCTAAAGGTATACTTTTCTTGTACTACTCAGATGCCATGTTTTAGTTATTACTGTGTATGCACATATATCACACCTTTTTTGGTCCAAACTTCTCTAGGTACTGGTCATAGCTGTTCTTCTGAAATTTATAATGAGAAGGAGATTCTCCGTTATTCAGGTAAGGATGATGTTGACATTATCTATGTAACTTAAGGATTACTGGATTAGGCTTTACCTGCCTCCTTTTTTACCTGTTCTCATACCTAATCATATTAGGGATATTGGGCAGCATGGATTAATAAACTCAGAACTTACTAAAATGGTCTACAACCATTAGTGCAGCTCTTAAATAAAATTTAAGCAGCTCTTAAATAAAATTTAAGTGCGAGTAAAATTAGTTTACAAAAAAAGTGTTTTGCATCCCAATGCTCTCCACACTTATTGTCTTATCTTTGGCCTCCTTTGGGAATTGTTATGTACTCGAAATAATTCAGCACAATATTGCTAGGTTCAGTGCGTGCCTTACTAGAATTGACATGTTCTCTCGGCCAAGTATGATAGCCATGATGGTCAATGTGGATTTATAGGGTGAAGACATGAATTCATTAGATATGGTTGAGACGTGAGAACTGATGGTGTGCCTTTTTCAAATGCTCTTGTGCAACTGTTCTGACTTAAACCATGTTGACTGTTCTCTTGCTTCCTTGTTTTTAAATGTGGGCAGTGGGAAGCTCTTGCTCTATTGCTTATTGGAATCAGCATCAATCAACTTCGCACTGTACCTGCGGGCAATACAGCATTTGGTCTTCCTGTCACTGCTATTGCATACATATATACACTGATTTTTGTAAGTTGCTGCCGGGCCATCTAATCTTTTAGTTTTTTTCCCTTGTTCTTTCACCTCTTTTTATGAACTCCCTCAACAGACATTGGGCTTAAAAGTTATTATATATCCATTTGAAACTGTGATTGCAGGTAACTGTTCCATCACTGGCTTCTGTGTACAATGAATATGCTTTGAAAAGCCAATATGACACTAGTATTTATCTTCAGGTAACTTCTGTAAAAATTTGTCTACCTTCTGTTTTGAATCATTATAGAGTAGCTAGCACTGTTCATTCTTCTAACGAACTGTCTACTTATTTATGGTACCTTTTCTTTCTTTCTTCAATCTAGTACTATAAGGCATTGACTCATTCTTCTTTTTTATCTCTATGATTATTTTGTCCTTTACTTCCTTCTACACTCTTTTCATATAATTTGCAGAATTTGTTTCTGTATGGATATGGTGCAATATTTAACTTCCTTGGCATCCTTGGGACTGCCTTATTCCAAGGTGCATACCTTCAATGAAAGCTCAGTTTTTCTATTATAGTCAATGCTGTGATTCATGCATGATTTTTTACTTTTTTAGACTAGCTATGTTTATCAGTCCAGATGGAGGTGTTAGTCAATAAAAAAGAAGGAATTTTGTATGGTATTCTCAGCTTTAGTGCTTTCTGAGTTGTGCAAACCTTAGGGATGGGAGTTGGGTGAAAACTTATTCTTATGAGCTTGGAAAGCGGAGGAGTGACTGCCTAGTTGGCTTTGCTAGAATTTGAAATATTGATTAGTAAACCTTGAGGCTAAATCAGACCTGCGATGTTATATGGAGCAGAATGTTGGGTGACAAAGACAATATATATAGAAAATGAGTGTAGCAGAGATGAGAATGCTGCGGTGGATATGTGGTCACACAAGGCGGGATTGTATCCGCAATGATGATATACGTGATAAGGTGTAGGTAGCAACAATTG
Source organism: Dendrocalamus latiflorus (assembly GCA_017311315.1). Taxonomy (NCBI): domain Eukaryota; kingdom Viridiplantae; phylum Streptophyta; class Magnoliopsida; order Poales; family Poaceae; genus Dendrocalamus; species Dendrocalamus latiflorus. Next base: position 18,533,217 of record CM029609.1, on the reverse strand, counting down.
GAGAGAAGCTTGTTCAACATCGCTTGAGATAGTTTGAACATCTCCAACGAAGGCCTCCTGAGGCACCGGTACGTAGTAGAATTTTAAGGCGTACTGAAAACGTAAGAAGAGGCAGAAGTTGACCAAGACTGACGTGGGAGGAAATAGTTAAAAGAGACTTGAGGGATTAGAATGTATCTAAAAAATTACTTTTGGATAGGAGTGCATGGAAGTTAGCGATCTACGTACTGAAACCATAAGAAAGTTAGGGACAATGTTTTAGACTCTCGGCTTAGATAGTAGGATGTATGGCTTAGGGTTTTAGCATTGTAGGTTTTTATTTCAAGGCTTTCAACTCTTTGATCTTGAGAAGATTTCATTCCTAACCTACCCCAACTTGTTGGGGAGAAAATGCTTTGTTGTTATTGTTGTTGTAAACCTCGAGGCTAAATATTACTATGCATTTTTATTGATGACCAGCATCAGATTCTGGAACAAAATGATAGCCATGTCCCTGTTCTGTCTTATGTTGTCATATGCAAAGCATCTATTCGTGAAATGTCATAACGTGTCTTGTGTTTTGCAATCACAGCACAATGTTTCTAATATAATCATATCCTATCTTTTTGCAGGGCCAGAGAGCTTTAATATCCTTCGAGGACATTCAAGGGCTACAATGTTTCTCATATGTAACAATGCTGCACAAGGCATTCTTTCTTCATTCTTCTTCAAGTATGCAGGTAAATGTTGTACCTGCGTTTCTTACCTTTGTCTAAACACCATCTTTCGTTCTTGTCTATTTTCTTTTATAAATTCTCATCTCTAAATGATTAATTTAAATCACGCCTCAGACACAATTTTGAAGAAGTATTCTTCAACTGTTGCCACAATTTTTACTGGCCTAGCTTCTGCTGCTTTTTTGGGACATACCTTGACCATTAACTTTCTCCTGGGCATATCAGTGGTGTTTATTTCAATGCACCAGGTAACTTTGCCTATTTCTTAACTTAATTTCATTGAGCTAACCTTCTTCCTCTTCCATATGTCTAACTGCTATTTGTTCTCAGTTCTTCTCTCCACTAGCTAAAGTCAAAGATGACAAACCAGGTGAATTATTAGAGTTGGAAGATACACAGAATCATCGGTAAGTTTTTATCTTGTTTCAAATGGTTGGAGTATGATGTTTGTTGTTTTTTTTACTGATTTCATCTTTCTATTGTACCAATGATAAACAAGGATATGGTGCTATTTTCAGAAGTTGTCTATCTCTTGTTTTGTGTTGTATCCTCAATTCCCTGCTAGCTTTGATATGTGCTTCTGAATACTTGTTCATGTGGTTATGGGAGGGAATTGATTTCTAAAGATTTCTTAATGAGTGACCTCATAAGATGCTTATTACATCGCAGGTCATCTGAATCTTCTTTTGTAAATATGACTGCTGGTGCTGCTGACGATGTAAGTGACTCGGTTATTTCAAAAATAAAAGTGAAATATCATTTCATTTTATAATACTTACGTTTTAAGTTGCACATGCCATTTCAGGCTAGCCATCGGATTGGAACTGATGAGAGGCAACCACTGTTGCCAATATGAAATATTTTTTTTGAGGTATGTGTTGTCATAGTCTATCATCGAAGGTGCAATTAGTCTGCATTGGTATCTAATTAGAATCCTGTTTTGGTACGGTAGAGTTGTAATCTATTTCGGCTGGGAGTTTTCCGTTTGTCATGAGCAGTTATGGAGTTTGGATCGAACTTAGTTTTCTACCAAACACTTATATAAAGCTTCTATGGCCGATTGATTCGGCAAGAAGAGAAAATATGAGATTTCTGTTTACTCACCTCCTCTAGTTCCCCAACCTCCTTCTGGCTTCGCGCAATCAAAGAAATTCAGGCCGACGTTGGCCCGCTGTTCACCATCTGACAGTGCACGGTTACGCCTTCAGGTCCAAGGGTCCTCACAACTTGGTATTAGCAATGCCTGGGTCCGATTCTGGGGAGGAGTCTACCTCGGTGAGTGCAATGTTTAAAGCGATACAAGAACGGATGGTCGGGATTGTGCAGCAAAACGTAGAGATGAAGAACAAGATTGCAGATCTAACTCGTCAGAGCATTGCCACCAATGCAAAGATCGCCGCGCTCAAGTCGGAGGGTGTTTTTTCCTTCTCAGGGCTGGGATTGTTGCCCACCCTATCCGTTGCCTTACCGCCTGCCATCATCAGTGGCTCATCAACACCATTGCTGACAACAACTTCACAGATGGATGCTTGCACCACGGGCTATCCTCCATCAGCGACGACGGCTCCAATCTTTGAGGCTCCAGTCTATGAAGCATCAGAAGCAAATTTCGTACCACACCATCCATCTTCAATTCCAAATTTTTTAGGTTCACACCCCGTCAGATCACAACAAGCTCCGCAACTGCCCTTCCATCTTCCGATGGCCACTAGCTCCAACTCTAGTGCGCCATGGTACCATAAACTAGAATTCCCAATATATGACGGCACGGATGACTCGCTATCTTGGTTAAACCGGTGTGAGCAGTTCTTCCGGGGACAACGAACGGAGGAACATGATAAAATTTGGCTCGCCTCTTACCACCTCATGGGTATCGCTCAACAATGGTACTTTCAACTTGAACATGATGGGGGACAACCAACCTGGGGCCAGTTCAAGGATTTCTGTCACATGCGCTTCGGACCACCTATCTGGAGCAAATCTTTGGAGGAACTAACTCGCCTGTAGCAGACGGGATATGTCAGCGATTACCAAAGCAAGTTCTTGGCTCTCTTGTGTCACACAGATCGGCTTCTACCACTCCAACAAGTGCAAATATTCACAACGGGACTGTCTGAACCCCTTTGGACAGATGTTGAACTTCAGCAACCAATAAAGCTTCATGTGGCCATGAGCCTAGCTAGTGCTTATGAACGACGAGCTCAAACAGTAGTCAGTGCTGCTACGCCACAGCCGCAGCCATGGCGACCACTGCAGAAGCCATCACCCTGGTCCTCGCTTTGAGCCGTTCCCAAGAGGGTCTACCGATAGCCAGTCCGAGTTCCGATCCTCTGCCTGCCAAACCTTTTTGGCGCCTCACACCGACTGAGTTGGCTGACCGACGCGCTGAAGGGCTATGCTATAATTATGATAAGTTTCAACAGGGGCACCGTTGCAAGCAGCTGTTCCTTATATTGATATGGGTGGTGAAGAGGAATCGACAGGTGATCACTTGGGATTTCATGCACTAGAGGCCGAAGATATCGATCCAGAAATTTCCCTCCATGCAGTCACATGACATGCAGTCACAGGAGTAGACACGGGCGACACGATGCAATTGGAAGTGACCATCGGAACATCCACCTTTGTAGTTCTCGTCGACTCGGGGTCGACGCATAATTTCTTAAGCGCTCGGGTGGCTCAAGCGTTAGCTTTGCAGTTAGTTCCGCGCCAGGGGCTCCGGGTCAAAATAGCAAATGGATAACAACTCACCTGCTCTGGGTTATGCAGTAAGCTACAAATTACCATCAATCAGCTCTAGTTTGCTCTTCCAGCATACGCAATTCCTCTGGACAGTTTCGATATAGTACTAGGTGTCCAATGGCTCAAAACACTTGGACCGATACTCTGGGATTTTGATGACTTAACCATGCAATTCTGGTTGGACAGCCAATGCATTCAGTGGCTGGGTCTTTCTCGGAACCAACCAATACAAGTTCTACTGCATACAGGACAAGAATCATTGCAACCACTACTAGATGACTTTGCATATCTGTTCGCTAAACCGTCCGAGCTTCTCCCTGCCCATAAGCAAGATCACCGGATCAGGCTTTGGCCAGGTGCAGCTCCAGTCACTATGAGACCATACTGCTATCCTCATCATCAGAATGATGAACTAGAACGTTAGTGCAATGACATGTTCCGTCGTGGCATCATTCAATGCAACACTTCATGTTTCCCTTCTCCAGTTATATTGGTTAAAAAACATGATAATACTTGGCGATTCTGCGTCGATTATCGGGCACTCAATGAGTTGACTATCAAGGACAAATTTCCAATACAAGTGGTGGATGAATTGTTGGATGAACTGCGAGGGACCCGTTTCTTTACCAAACTTGACATGTGGTCTGGGTACCACCAAGTCCATATGCATTCGGATGATGTCTTCATGACGGCTTTCCGAACACATGAAGGTCTTTTCGAGTTCTTAGTCATGCCTTTCGGGTTATCTAATGCTCCTGCGACCTTCCAGGCATTGATGCATGCGATTCTTCGGCCATATTTGCAAATCTTCATCCTGGTTTTCTTCGATGATATATTAATCTATAGTGCCCCTTGGTCGGAACACTTGAAGCATATTCGCATGGTTTTTCTGCTTCTTCGTCAGCACGAATTGTTTCTTAAGGAAGCTAAGTGCTCTTTTGTGTTGTAATTGGTTTCATATTTGGGACGTATTATTTCCGCAGATGGCGTGGCCATGGATTCATCCAAAGTGCAAGCAATTACCAAGTGGCAGCGACCCAAGACGATCAAAGCTTTGCACGGGTTTTTAGGCCTTGTTGGTTATTATCGCAAATTTATTCGTGATTTTGGGAAAATTGCAACACTCGTCACAAACTTGTTGAAGAAAGAGGTGTTTGGATGGTCCCCAATGACACTGTTACTCGCTGGAGTCTTGCTGTTGGTGATAGCAAGATCCTTACTCTCATCGAGAGGATGACACTTGGGGATGGGGCAATTTTCTTGTTTATTTCTCACACAATGCCATACCAACCTGAGGGGTTGGAGATACATATTTATAGGCTGCTAGTCAGCCAAGCATGCCAAGATGCTATCCTAGACTAGTCCAAGATGCTGTCCTAAAGCTAGTCTAAGATGCTAAAGCAAAAAGCAAGTCCTAGATGCTAAAGCAAAAGCAAGTCCTAGATGCTAAAGCAAAAGCAAGTTCTAGATGCTAAAGCAAAAGCAAGTCCTAGATGCTAAAGCAAAAAAACAAAAGCACCATGTACACCATGTGCAGACAACACAAAGACTTATCTATCATTCTCCCCCTAAGTCTTGTGCGTCGTCTTGTGGGAGAGTTGAACCATCCTGATCTTGGAGCAGAGCTCAAGGAACTTGATCCTTCCAAGAGGCTTGGTGAGCAGATCCGCAAGCTGATCCGTGGTGTTGATGTAGCTTGCCTTGATGCTTCCTTCATCCAAGCAGCCTCGGATGAAATGGTACTTCACCCGGATGTGCTTGCTCCGTTCATGGAAAACGGGGTTCTTTGCCAGGGCTAGAGCGGACTTGCTGTCCACCCTGAGCTCCACTGCTTCAGTGTCCCTGCCGAGGAGATCACCAAGCAGTCGAGCGAGCCAGAGTGCCTGAGTCGAAGCGGTGGAAGCCGCTATGTACTCGGCCTCACAGCTGGACAGGGCCACCACCTGCTGCTTGACTGACTGCCAGTGAACGAGGCACTTGCCGAGGAAGAAGAGAATCCCGCTTGTGCTCTTGCTGGTGTCGATGTCGCCCGCGTGGTCACTGTCGCTGTACCCGACGAAGTGTGCCGTGCCAGGACACCTCGGGTAATGGAGGCCGTGGTCAAGGGTCCCCGCAACGTAGCGGATGATCCTCTTCACAGCCTGCTGATGCTCCGTCGTCGGTCGTTGCATGAACCGACTAACGTAGCCGACGGAGAATGCCAAGTCCGGTCGTGTGTGGGTGAGGTAGCGAAGGCTCCCCACAAGACGCCGGTACTGCGTAGCGTCCACCTCCGTCGTGCTGTCGCGGCTCAGCTTCAGCCTCTCCTCCATCGGAGTGAGAGCTGGGTTGCAGTCGGTGAGCCCAGCTAGCTCAACGACGCGCTTGGCGTAGGCGGTCTGTCGAAGCGTGATCTCGGAATCATCCTGGTGCACCTCGATCCCTAAGTAGAAGGAGATGGGCCCCAGGTCACTCATCTGGAAGGTGGCCTTCATCTCTTCCTTGAATGACGCCACCTCCGCATCCTTGGTGCCGGTGATCACCAAGTCGTCGACGTAGACACCCACCAGCAGGGCATTTTCTCCACTGCCCCGCCGGTAGATGGCCGCCTCGTGCGGACTTTGCTCGAAGCCCATCCCTTTCAGCGTGGAGTCCAACTTGGCGTTCCACGCCCTCGGTGCCTGTCGCAAGCCATAGAGGGCCTTGCGCAGGCGGAGCACCTTGCCCTCCTTGCCGGGGATCGCAAATCCCGGCGGCTGATGCACGTAGACCTCCTCCTTCAAGTCGCCGTTAAGAAATGCCGACTTGACATCCATGTGATGAACACGCCAGCCTTCCTGGGTAGCTAGCGCAAGGAGTCGCACGGACTCCATCCGTGCGACGGGTGCGAAGGCGTCATCGAAGTCGACCCCCTCCTGCTGCACGAAGCCTCGTGCCACCAAGCAAGCCTTGTGCTTGACGATGGCGCCGGCTTCATCCCGCTTCAGCTTGAACACCCACTTAAGGGTGATCGCGCGGTGACCGGCAGGAAGATCCGCCAGCTCCCACGTCCGGTTCCGCTCGACGGCGTCCATCTCCTGCTTCATCGCGACACGCCACGCCGCGTCTCCCTCCGCCTCAGCGAAGGAGCGGGGCTCACCGTCGTCGCATGCCAAGTGCAGCTCCGCCTCGCAGTCGCACTGCGCCAGTCCAGGGACGGGCAGCTCGCCGACGATGTTGTCCATGGTACGATAGCGCAGAGGCTCGTCGTCGTGGTAGGCGTCGACGCGGTCCTCGTCGTGGGACAGCGGAGTAGCGAACGCCACCATGCGCTGCTCGTCGTGGACCGAAACTGTTGGGGCCGATCCCGGTGGTGTGGCCGCCGGTGCAGGAGAGTGGTGAGCCGGTGGTGAAGAGTGGGGTGTAGCCGGTGCCGAAGGTGGTGGAGCACTCGCCGGAGCTGGTGGCGAGCAAGGTGTCGAGCTCGGTGAAGACGAGCTGCTAGCTCCCCTGGCTCTCTCGAAGTGGACGTAGTCGACAACAAAGTCCCTGAGAGTCGAAGTCGAACCGTCGTCCACCGCCTTGTCCCACGTCCAGCCTCGCCCTTCGTCGAACACAGCGTCACGCGAGATGCGGACGCGCTGTGTGACAGGGTCGAGGATGCGGTAGGCCTTCGAGCCCTCCGCGTAGCCGGTGAACACTCCCGGAGTGCTCCTGTCGTCGAGCTTGCCGATGTGGCCAAGCTCCTTGGCGAACGCGAGGGAGCCGAAGACCCGCAAGTGGGAGACCGCCGGCTTGCGCCCATGCCAAGCCTCGTACGGCGTCCTGCCGTCGAGCGCCTTGGTAGGCGAGCGGTTGAGGATGTAGACGGCTGTCACCACCGCCTCTCCCCAGAAGACAGCCGGCATCCCCCTCTGCTTGAGGAGGGCCCGAGCCATCCCCACAACCGTCTGGTTGCGCCGCTCGACGACGCCGTTCTGCTGCGGGCTGTACGGCGCGGAGTAGTGGCGCTGAATGCCCTCATCAGCGCGCAGTACGACGTGAATTCAGCTGCCGTGAATTCGCCGCCGTTGTCTGTGCGCAGCACGCGCAGCTTGCAGCCGCACTCCGCCTCCGCAGCAGCCTGCGTGCGCCTTATGGCGTTCGCAGCCTCTCCCTTGCTGCCGAGGACCATCACCCACATGTAGCGGGAGAGGTCGTCGACGAGCAGCAGGAAGTAGCGTCGTCCTCCTGGTGTGGCCGGTGTCACCGGGCCACACAAGTCCCCATGCACGAGCTCGAGCCTCTCCTTGGCTCGGAAACTCGCCCGCTGGGGAAAGGGGAGTCGCCTCTGCTTCGTCAACACGCAGACGTCGCAGAACTGCTCCACATGGTCAAGGCACGGCAGGCCTCGCACCATTTCCGTGGCACTGAGCTGCTTCAGGGCCTCGAAGTGAAGGTGCCCAAAGCGCTCGTGCCACTGCCACGCCTCGTCGTCCCGATGAGCAGCGAGACAGAGGGGTTGTGCCACCTGCACGTGAAGAGTGTAGAGTCGATTTGCGCCTCTGGTTACCTTGGCAAGAAGGCGGCGGCGAAGATCCCAAATCCGCAGCACCCCTTGCTCGATCTCGACACGCGAGCCGTTCTCATCCAGCTGTCCCAAGCTGACGATGGAGTTCCGCAGATCGGGGATGTAGTAGACGCCGGTGAGCAGCCTGTGCTCACCAGACACGGTGGTGAAGATGACGGAGCCGACGCCCTTGATTTCCACGCCGGAGGCGTCCCCAAACTTGACGGAGCCTCGGACGCTAGAGTCAAACTCGGCGAAGAACTCCCGTCGACCGGTCATGTGATGGGTGGCGCCGGTGTCGAGGCACCACCCGTCAGTCTTGTCGTTGCCGGAGCCGTAGCCGAGGAGGGCGTGTGCTTTTGGCTCGTCAAGGTGGAGGAGAGCCACTGCGGCCGGTGCCGCTGGAGGTAGTTCGATGCTCGCATGAGCAATGAACAGAGCCGGCTGCTCCTCCGCCTGCGCGACGTGGGCCTGGCCGCGTCGTGGCTGTCGACAATCTTTGGCCCAATGACCAAGCTTGCCGCAGTTGTGGCAAGAGTCGTCTCGTGCCGGCTTTTGCTTGCCAGCGGCGCCGCCCTGGGCGCCTCCACGGTCATCACCCTCGGCACGTCCTCGCGCCCCTGCCTGGGCGTCTCTGCGCGGCTTGCCTCGCTTGCCACGCTTGCGGCCGCCTGTCGTGGAAGAAGGCTCCCCCTTCTTCCTGTCACCTTGGCCGGCAGCCCACTGCTCCCGAGTGAGGAGCTTCCCGCCAATGGTGACGGGTCCCGAGAGGCGCTGTGGCTCATCGCTGTCAACGACCTTGAGGCGACCCAACGCCTCCTCGATCGTCATCGTGGAGAGGTCCAGCAGAGACTCGATCGAGCGAGCCATCTGCTTGTACTTCTCGGGGACGCAGCGGAAGAGCTTCTCCACAGCTCTCTCTTCGCCGTAGGTGTCGTCACCGAACTGCACCAACTTCTGCAACAGAGTGTTGAGACGGAGAGCAAAGTCATCAACGTCCTCACCTGGCTTGAAGGCCAGGTTCTCCCACTCCGTGCGTAGTGCCTGCAATGTAGACTTGCGGGCGCGGTCGCTGCCGATGCGTGCTGCAGCGATGGCGTCCCAAGCCTCTTTGGCAATCCGCTTGTTGGTAAGCGAGAACTGCATCTCGGGCGGGACTGCAGCGATGAGAGCATCCAGCGCCCGTCGATCCTGGTCGTAGTCGACGTCGCCGTACCGGACTGCATCCCACATATGCCGCACCTGGAGCTTTACCCTCATCACCGCAGCCCACTCGACGTAGTTGGTCTTGGTGAGGGTAGGCCACCCGCCGCCGGGGCCGACGTCCCTGACGACAGCCTGGTACTCGTGGTGACCACGGTACCGAACCGGGGAGAGAGAGCCGCGTCGCCTGTGAGGGCCGCGCTCTCCGTCGACCCGTACGCCGCCGCCGTACGCGCCTCCTCCAGGAGCGTCACCGGCGCGTGCGCGGCTGCCCACTGCGCCGCTCGCCCTCGCGCTGCCTCCCTCCAGCGGCTCAAGATCCGCGTCGGCGCTGTCATCAGCAGAGATGGAGCTGCTGTTGCTGCCGCGCAGAACCTTGACCTCCGCTGCTGCCGCACGCGCTGCATCTGCCGCCGCCGCCGCTTCCACCTCCGCTCTGGCTGCTGCCAGCTCTGCCACTGCCAGCCTTGACGCCCTTTCCGCCGCCGCAGCGGTCTTCGCAGCCGCTCGCTCGCGCTGCTCTGCCGCGGTGAGCTCGGCCGTCTGCTGACGCCGCGTGCTCGAGGCGACCGAGCGTTGAGATTGCCCTGCGGACATGGCGCGCTACTGGGGGCTGTTGCGTGGAGAGAGGGCTGCTTCTGACGAGCTGCTGCCCGTCTCCGGAGAGGAGTGAGCGGGGACAGCCGGAGCTGCTGCTGCTACCGGCTGGGGCTGCTGCGAGGCCGGAGAAGGAGATGAGCAGGAGATGCTCAGGCTACAGGATAGCAAGATCCTTACTCTCATCGAGAGGATAACACTTGGGGATGGGGCAATTTTCTTGTTTATTTCTCACACAATGCCATACCAACCTGAGGGGTTGGAGATACATATTTATAGGCTGCTAGTCAGCCAAGCATGCCAAGATGCTATCCTAGACTAGTCCAAGATGTTGTCCTAAAGCTAGTCTAAGATGCTAAAGCAAAAAGCTGCTAAAGCAAAAAGCAAGTCCTAGATGCTAAAGCAAAAGCAAGTAGTCCTAGATGCTAAAGCAAAAGCAAGTCCTAGATGCTAAAGCAAAAAACAAAAGCACCATGTACACCATGTGCAGACAACACAAAGACAACACAAAGACTTATCTATCAGACACAACAGGCTTTCAAAGCACTCAAGGTAGCTTTATCTTATGCCCCAGTGCTACACATGCCAGATTTTACTCAATGATTTATTGTCGAATGTGACGCCTCTAGATCCGGAACTGGAGCTGTTCTTCACCAGGGCATGGGACCATTCGCATTTTTAGTAGACCAATGATGCCTTGTCATTCCAAGCTCCCAGCTTATGAACGGGAATTAATCGGCTTATTTAGGCTGTTCATCATTGGAGACCATATTTATGGGGACGACCTTTTCTTATTAGAACGGATCATTACAGCCCAAAATTCTTATTGGACCAAAGGCTTTCTACTATTCCACAACATCACTGGGTGAGTATATTATTTGGATACGACTTCACAGTTGAATTTCGGTCGGGTCACCTCAATACTGTTGCTGACGCATTATCTTGACGTGACTCCTCTGGCAAGTTTTATGGCTATATCTTCGCCTGCTCTGTCCCTCTTTCCTGAATTGCATCATGAGGTGCTTCTGCAGCACCTTCGGCGGGAAATCACCTTGGGATAGCTGGGCGCTCCTTGGTCCATCTAGGATGACTTGCTTACATATCATGACAAACTATTTGTTACCGCCTCATCCAGTTTCATGCAGCAAATTCACATGTCTGCCCATGCAGCTCATGAAGGGATATAGAAGATGTTGTGTCATTTGCGTCGAGATTTTCATATTCCGGGTGCTAAACATCTTGTTCAGGAGTTAGTCTTGTTTGTCAATGCAACAAAATGGAGCGTTTACACCTAGCATGTCTCCTTCAACCATTGGATGTTCTGTCTCAACCATGGTCTGATGTTGCAATGGATTTTGTCGAGGGGCTCCCTCGTGTTCATGGCAATTCAGTGATCCTCTCCGTCATTGATCGGTTTTCGAAGTATGCACACTTTATACCATTCTCTCATCCCTACTCTGCTACTACGATTGCACGAGTTTTCTTTGATGAGATAGTGTGTCTTCATAGGATTCCAACATCTATCGTCAGTGACAGAGACCCAATATTTACAAGCAACTTTTGGCAACATTTGTTTCGTTTGGCTGGCATTCGCCTACATCTTAGCTCGGCTTTTCACCCGCAATCAGATGATCAAACTGAAGGCGTCAATAAAGTTATTGCCATGTATTTGCTTAACTGGGATTGCCCGACAATGGTTATATTGGTTATCGTGGGCTGAATATTGCTATAACATTTCATATCACTTAGCGCTACGGGAAACCCCTTTTAAAATGGTATATGGCAGGGATCCTCCTTTACACACTTATGAGAAGGGTGATACGTGGGTACACTGTGGAGTCCTCATTGCTAACTCGTGATCAGCTTCTTCGGGATATTCGGGACCGGCTCCTTCAGGCACAGGAATATGCCAAGAAATACTATGATAAGACTCATCGTGATGTATCGTTTACCATGGGCAATTGGGTATGCCTGCGTCTCAGTCGCCGACCAGCTGCCTCTCTGGGCGTTTCCTTGACGGGGAAGTTGGCACCGAAAATTTTTGGGCCCTGCAAGGTCTTGGAATGCATTGGATCTGTTGCCTACCGGCTCGCGTTACCCAAAGGAGCTAAACTGCATGATGTATTTCATGTTGGAGTATTGAAAAAGTTTCAGGGCGAACCACCCTCAACTCCTCTCCCCTTGCCACCGATTCAGCATGTTTGAGTGCTTCCGTAACCATTATGAGTACTGAAATCGGCAGAACGTCAAGGAGAGCTCTAGGTCTTGGTGAAATGGGAGGGAACTTCAGTGGCTGATGCATCTTGGATTACATTAGCAAAGTTTTAAGAAAGTTATCCAAATTTTCAGCTCGGGGACGAGCTGCTTCGCGAGGAGGGGAGAGATGTCATAGTCTATCTTCGGAGGCGCAGTTAGTCTGCATTGGTATCTAATTAGAATCCTGTTTTGGTACGGTTGAGTTGTAATCTATTTCGGCTGGGAGTTTTCCGTTTGTCATGAGTAGTTATGGAGTCCGGATCGGACTAAGTTTTGTACCAAATAGTTATATAAAGCTTTGATAGCCGGTTGATTCGGCAAGAAGAGAAAAATATGAGATTTCTGTGTCACCTGATCCAAACATAAGCTCATTGTTTTGGAGATAGGCTTCAAGATCAAAATGATCTGATTAGTTGTACCCATAGGACATGCTGATTGCTTGGTCTGATGTGGTCTCCAGCATTATATTTTGTTTATAAACAAGGAAATCATAAAAATAACTTAAGGTTGTGTAGGTTCTATTTGTAATTCACTAATCCAAAATTTTATGAAAATGTCGGTTTGCTAAGAATTCTTATTAGCACATTACCTTTGAACTTTTGTTTTGTTCTGCAGATAGGATAGAAGATATTCTTTTTTGCCGTGCTTCCAACTGTTTGGGGCAGCAGATTTTACCAAGCGATGCGGGCGAAATAAACTATTGTATACTGTAAAGGCAAAGAAAGAAGTATCAATGTGTTTCCCCTTTTTATTTCATTTTTTTGGGAGGGGGAGGGTGGTCAGCTGTGGCCTGCGGGGTGTCACAACATATTTTTGGATAGACATAATTCCATAGGAATCCCCAAATATGATATTGGAAATCAATTTTCCCCTGTAATTGTATACACAACAGTGTCAATGAGATATTCGTTTTGTATGGAATTTTTTGTCTACCGATTATTATACAATTTGTTACGCGATTTTCTGGACTTCCAGTGGTTTGTTGTGCATTGCTATGAGATACATAGTTCTGAAACAGCATCTGGAAGTTTTCAGGTCCAAGCTGATTTGAACATGCCTTAAGTCAGTCTGCTTGTCATTCCTGCTCTGGATAAAGGAAAGGAAAGGAAAGGAAAGCATAGCTAACCTAACCTAAGCGACAAGCTTGGCCTTGTTCTTTTGAGTTGCGGCTGATTTTTTTGCTTATGAGCGCTTGTGTGAATGAATCGAATGCTGATAAGTCGATAAGCCGCTTCGAAAAAACGAGGAAAAACTGTCCCGTTTGTTTGTTCGGAGGAAACTATAAACCATGAGCTGAAGAGAACGGGGCCAAGATCTCAGGATGCAAACCATAAGAGTATGTTAGATTAAGACCGGATTGGTATGGTAGATGTTATACTATTAAAAGGCGTCCTAGCTAGTAGTTTGGTAAGATGCGTCTTTATTGAAATCCACAGTCTAGAGATGGAACGTTGTGAGATGGTGTGCTAACACTAGTGCACACAACGGGGGTTAGGGATGACAATTGTGCCTGTTTACCCGTGTGCCCGTTTGTAAATGCTCTGATAGAGTTGGGTATGAGATGTTTTCTTTCCCCATGGGTATGAAAATGGTGAAAACTCTTCGTCCATTGGGTAAATGGACATAGGCATAGGTGAGCTCCACCTATACCCGTCTGGCCCATTTACCCTGGCACACACTAACAGGTGGGCTAACAGTCAACACTACTACTAAAACCCTAGTAGAGTTATTACTTACTAGTATAGTGCCCGTGCTAACGCCACGGCGGCATTTTAGGGATGCACACGAAATCAACCAAACGAATTTTTGAATGGCCATACATGTTTTGTTTGGATAATTGGGTTGCTGCTGGCAACAAAGTCCATCCATGAATGAAAGCCAGACATATACATCAGATTATTTTGGTCAGTCACTACAAATAATTGAAGACATCCAAATGGCAAAAGTTCAGTTACAAGTCAATGAACGCTGAAATATAGATGACCACATGTGTATGATATGGTGCTTCCACATAATACATGCAACTCAGGGCAGCATCCATTCAGAACAGCAGTCTAACCCAGTGCAACCAGAAGCATATTAGTAGAAGGAAGATGGTTTGATACAAAAGACTTCATCCACTCCAATGCTCCAAATCAGGATGGGGACCTAATCCTGCAACCGAATGGATGAAGTTATTAGAACGTTGAAACCACCATTGCAAAAAGAAAATGCATCCTAAAATTTTACTTAATTGCTTTCCAAATTTATGAGATATGAGATTCCAAATTTATAAGAATAGGCAGAAGCACATTATAACTTAAAGGCCTGTGTAGCTGCTACTTAATTCAGTTTAAATTTAGCTGCAGATTTATTAAGAAAAAAAGAAATAGTCATTTAGGACATTATTATCACCTTTTCACCAGTCGAGGACGTCTTTATACACAATATCATAACTGAATTACAAGCAGCATGTAGAATTAATGTACAGAAAGTAAAAGATCATCCACTTTATGTGATTCATTTAAGTCTACAAACATAAAGTACAAAACCAAGATAAAATTTGTAAAAAATAAAACGAACAATCAGATTCATTAAGATTCACATCTCATATATTGTATAACCAAATATTTCTGTCACATAATAAATGTCACATAACGACTGATCACATATTGTGGTATATGTTATATCGACTTCATTTATATCGGCAAAACCGCACGTGGATTTCTGTTACTCTGTAATCTCTCATACGAACAGCACAAAAGTCATAAGCCGCAGCCAAAAGCTATAAGCCTCAGGGCCTGTTCTTTTCAGCTTCTAAAAGCTGTTTTTCGACTCTTCCTTGCACCCGCCGCCCTTCATGAACAGGCAGAACCCGCACTCCCCTTCCTCCTCCCCCTCCCCATCGCCGGCTTCCGCGGCGGCGTCCACGACCACCGTCTCCCCCTCCTCGCCAGCACCGCCGCCAGCGCCCGCCTGCTCCGCATCGCCGCTGGGAGCGGTTTCAGCCGCGGGGGCGCGCTGGGTCTCTTCTTTGGCTAGCGGATCGGCCGGGGCGGCCTTGCGGGTGACGGCGTCACAGCGACGCGAAGACGCGAAGTGAGAAGTTGCGATCGCTTGCGCCTTGCGGGTGACGGCGTGACGCGATTCGCGGCGCGAAGACCGGAAGACGTGAAGGGCACGGGATTGGGCGCGCTCGGGTGGAGACGGGTATCGCGGGGTGGAGGCAGCGTCGGGGGCGTGTGCGTGGGCGCGGGGTGGGGTTCTGGGTTCAATGATATGCATGATCCGGATGATTTTGGCCTTAGGATCTTCAATGAGTAAGAGAAGAAGGCTTGAGGAGCGATCCAGGCCATTCATTTGAATGAAGTTGGATTACTTTGGTACACAAATCTGGATGGACTTAGATTAGTCATGATTGTGGGGTGATTGAGGGGGGTGGATTTAGTAAAGAAAATTTTGGTGTATTATAGAGGGGTAGAGAAGAGTGGCAAATGATTAAATTTTCCTAAATTTTGCCTTCACAAGGCACGGTTTTCCCTCTCAACGTTTCAAATTGATGTTTCCGGAAAACGAGTAGTAGCCTGGCAGCTAGCCTTCAGTTTGCTTGACCAGCGAGCTATCAGATGCATGTGCAAAGCAAAGTCTGCTCGCAGAGGTGAGAGAGATTCCTTGCCGAATTTGCCGTGTCCAGCCATCGTCGTCCAGCCTAGTGATGTTACTACACTGTTTATACATATACATCACATGTACATGGTGACCTTTCGTGCGAGCAGGCCGCTCCACTGTACTGCCATACTGCTCTTGCAGGCTTAAGTGTTTCTACTTTTACAAACTTATTAACGTTGTCCAATCCATGACGGATCATGGTAGGCGTGGCGTAAAATAAAAACGTACAGCTTGTGAGTTCTGATTTTTGCAAAACACATGTATGAACTTCATAGAAATCCGCAAAGTTCTATACATATTGAAGAGAAATCCTGGATCCGCCATGGATACTACCTGGGTGTACTCCCAATATCTTGTGCATTAAAACCAGGATATCCAAAATTAGTATAGCCTGGGGTTGCAAGCTTCATGCTTGGTAATTTCCATCGATCTCATTTATACCCAGAGAAAGCATTCAAGGATAGGTGTGAATTACATCAATACCTAGTCATCAGTTCTGCAGACTAAAATAAAATGGTGCTTAGAGCGCTGCATTTTCCTTACAGATCAACAGTCCATGCAGATAGCTAAAGCTCCAGCTATGCTAATACCACTACTAATATAGGCCAAATGTTTTACTAAATACTACATTCCATCTTAAAAAGGTCATAATGTCCCTTCCTTTTTAAATCATGTACTGAACGGCTTCATGGAAATCCTATCTTCCATGCGGGATCTCAAAAACAGCCATGGTCCTTCCAATTCACAGAAGACACTACTATATTTCTAAATGGCCCTTGCTCGAATCAGCATCAAGGTAATTCCGAAGCAACCTTTGATCCATGATCATGTTTGGAATCTGCAGCGGAGTAGTCGTCAGTTCAGCCCAGGAGGTCACCAAATGTACAAAAGAAGAAAATGTGCCCAACAACAGTTCAGTACCTTTTCACCAAAGAAATTCTTTGAGTTGTTGGCAATTGATTCAATGAACCTCAGCTCAAGATACTCAGGTGTAAGCTTGAGTCTATTGGCCTCTACTTCCTTCGTGATCCTAGACAGACCATACCAAATGCAGTCAGTTGATAAGTAAGAAAGCATGCATGAGCCGGAGTGCAGGACAAAAAAAATAAAAAGGTAATGCTTGCCATGCCTGTAATAGTTCGCATCTGCCAGGGCTTTCTCTTGTGCAAGGAACATTTCATTATCAATCTGCTGCTGCCTTTTGGAACTGTCCTTCTCCATTAGCTTCTGCTCCATGAGGATCTTGCTCACCTGTGCATTCTTCTCTGCTTCAGATAGTGCAATTGTCGTCTGTGTTTCTGCCTCTTTCTCTGCTACCTTTTGCTTCTCGATGGCAATCAATGCCTATGGATAGAAGATACAGAACACATTCTCCAAGTTAAACAAAGAATGAGATAGCAATGAACATTGTAATTTCTGCAGTATTAAAGCAACATTGATCATACCTGCAAGTATATTATATGCATATCTCAGAAAAGCATATGAACTGCTCAGCCTCAAAGACATTGTTATCTGTACTGATATGTCTATATATCATGACTTGCAAAAATCTTGATGATCTGATAAATCATTACTGCCTTTATAATGATAGCATGAGATATGGACCAGAAGTAAAATGTTGATGACAAGTACTACCACACATATGTGCGTGCAGAAAACAGCTTCTGAAGTTGGTAAATTTAACATATGCATTTTTTAGATTTCAATTACTGTGCAGTTATATGCAACATGAAAAATCAACTATCAATTAGCACATTTTTTTTAAAATCAATTAGATCAATTAATTCAATGCTCTAACCTTCTCAATCACCGTTGCTTACTATTGAACAAGCCCTAATATCGTAGGATATGTACGCGACAACAACGAAGTCATCCCAAGTACTCAGTATAGTATAAACTGTCCATGAGTGTTCACAGGGGACACAAGTGTGTAACATATGCGCCACGAGGTGTATACCTTTGTACGCTCCTCCTCCATAAGTTCAAAATTTCTCTTAATACTACCAGGTATGTTCGGCTTTGTAACACGAACACTGATAATTTCAATTCCAGGAGCATAGCGTGTGCAGTCTCTTTGGATAGCTTCTTTCATTGTTTCATCAATCTGAAATTTTGGCAGGACAGGTGAGCCAACAATGCAGGTATAAGATCCCCTATATTGCACAGTTGCATACAAGAAAGAACCAAAAGTTGATTAACTAAAAAGATTCACCAACCTGATCAAACCTGTCAATGTAAACTTGCTGCAAACTGTGAGCACTCTAGAACTGGTTTATCTCATGATGAATTTTGTCATATTCATATATCCATGTCTTGTCATAATGTACACCATAATTGAGTAGGGTTTCATAAACAAACTCTTTATGGCTACACTGTGAGCAACCGAATGGATGAAGTTATTAGAACGTTGAAACCACCATTGCAAAAAGAAAATGCATCCTAAAATTTTACTTAATTGCTTTCCAAATTTATGAGATATGAGATTCCAAATTTATAAGAATAGGCAGAAGCACATTATAACTTAAAGGCCTGTGTAGCTGCTACTTGATTCAGTTTAAATTTAGCTACAGATTTATTAAGAAAAAAAGAAATAGTCATTTAGGACATTATTTCCACCTTTTCACCAGTCGAGGACGTCTTTATACACAATATCATAACTGAATTACAAGCAGCATGTAGAATTAATGTACAGAAAGTAAAAGATCATCCACTTTATGTGATTCATTTAAGTCTAAAACCATTGTGAAAGATAACAAATTAACACAACATTTTCGGATTTCATTCTTTATGCTACCATTTTGGATGTGACTCCTATACATGCACTGTAAGATTTAGCTTGTTTTAAAAATCAATAGGAGAATTGAACTTTCCCATATGACAGTTTTCTATATCAGACTTTACAGAGTTACAGATGCCAAACTCTTCTGTAACAAAATATAGCATATGGCAGTTTATGTGTCTTATATTTATCAGTCGGGAGCTCCTTGGCCTTGTCAGGGCCGTCCGGCCGGTACGTCGCGATGTTCATGGGTTCCACGAGCAGCGGCAGCAGCTTGTCCTGAATGCACTTGTACATCTCCCCACAAAGCGTCTCGACGATCTTGGCGAGGTTGACGGCCTCCTTCTTCCTTCGCAGGATCTCCTCCTCCGGCAGTGCTGGCACGTCCGTCGCGAGCACCTTGGAGAGCCGCTCCACGTTGCGCTCCAGCTGCTCCCCAAACAACAAACCTTACAGTTTGCCACCCTAGATTACTCTCTAGATAGGTTGATTGTAACTTTATATGTTATTGCCAATGCTCTTGGATGAGCAACAAGCCACATGCAAAAGCAGCAGGGCCTCACGCAATAATGAATTTGCAACAAAAATATATTGATGAACAACTTAGGATGTTTCGAACAAGCGTACGTAAGCTCTGTAAAGATTAGATGGCAAGATCTAACGCACTAATATAATCACAGAAATAGGGTTTACCTTACACTACTTGGCAGCTCCAACAAAGGTAGCTTCTTCGGTTCTTCCTCACTTGGCAATGCCATGTATATTCGTCTTAGAAAAAAGAAAGATGCAGGAGAATGATTGCTAGATCACACACGATCCACGGTAGTAGAGTAGCCCCATCATGTATGTAAGCAATCACCGCAAACTCAGTAATTAGCTTAGTATTCAACCATAGCACAATATTATTATCACAGCTAAAATCGATTGATAATTACATGGTTCAGTACTAAATATAACAATAAACAATTATCCAAAGTATACATATATATGAGACGTCAAAGAAAAGCGTATTACACCATCCTCAGATGTAAATCAGAACACATACAATCTTTTATCATATAGAGATAGTGAAGTTAATGTCATACTGACAATGCTCAAACAGATACACCAAGATTAACCCACTATAGGACCCCTCGGATTTACGGAAATCCACCTAGTTAATATGTTTGGCATGTCTCTAGATGCTTTAGAAATGTATGACAGGCCACAAATAACGTCCTACATGTGAGTTTTACAATTAGCGTTAGCATCAGCACCAAGATTAACAGACAATGTATCAGCAGACCAATACATATAAGATGGGATGTATTTCATAAATTCTAGATAAGGATTCCCTTCACATTTTAGTGCCTAGAATCACACATATGAGCACTTCCGAAAAAGAATCAGGTGTTTAATCAAAATTTATGTATGTAAGCTTCAGGTATATAAGCTTTAGGTGCTAATCCAAATTATATGATACCATACATATTAGATAGGATTGATGAAACTTGGACAACTCAAATTATTGTGAAAAGATGCAGTAGGACTAAAAATTGTAATAAGGACAACTCAAATTATTGTGAAAATATAACAGTTCTCTTTTTCTTTCTTTCTACACCAAAGCAGCATCAAACATGCTAATTTTCCAAGCAATCTAGAACACCCCTAACGACTCTATGAGGCTATGACCATCTTTGATATCCTTCCCAAGGCTGTAGTAATGTACGAAGTTTACTGTTTACTGTTTACTGTAGCACTTTCACCAGCTGCATACAGGCCAGAGAACTGTAAAAGAAATAAGTAAGAATTTCAGAGAACTAATTAGCTTTGTGTGCCAAAAATGAAAGTACTGGGCAGGTCACAGGGACCTGCGCGGCTGCGCATGTTATGAGTGATACAGCATGAAGTCAACTCATTCTGATAACAATATAGTGGGCATAAAACCTGATGCATCCAATGAACAATTCAATATAAAATCTTTTTTACCACCAACCTATCTCTAAACAACATATTGTGAAGCTATAACCCTCTGAGTGATTTTTATAGGATGAAAGGCAGGAATTCATTAACTTTTATTTTGTGGAGAACTAATAATAAGCATGAAGGGAAATGAACAATGACAATCCGATGTTCTAGGAGGACCGTTCATCCAGAATGACCATCATATAGAACATAAGTAACAGAAATAAACAAATATTGAAACAAAAAAATAGCATTAAGTGTTGTTAACATAAAAAATTTACATTTATGATAGTGTCAGCAGGAGACTATCTACAAACATAAGGACACTAAAAAATTGAAAATACGAGCTTGACCATATTCTGTACCAATCATACTAAATTTAGCAGTATATAAGAAAAGGCCCATTTTTCAACCTTCATGTAACAATCATGGAACAGACTTCCACTGAATCAACAACCTTGTAGTTTTGTACCATGGAATGCGCAATGGCTTTAATAGGATTCACCAAATTCCAAATTATCATAATAATGTAACCAGACAGTTTGAACAGACAGGAAAAAGATCTGTTCATATTAGTTTCAGTTGGACGCAATTAATGGACTCACCGAGGTCTCAAAGACATTTCAATCAACTGTAAAGAACATACAAAGAAATCAATTCTGGAAGTGTATTATGTGGTTACAGAAAATACTACGGAACATTTCATTTTAAAATTTCCATTTAAGTTTCAGAAAATACTACGGAACACTAACAACTACTAACTCCAGTTATCTTCTACAAGTGCATAGCATCCACAAGCAAGTAGCGTGTTACATCGTGAATAATACAAACAGCCGAAACTTATCCAATATAGCACCACAAAGCAAATAAGTTCCAAGAACATGGTATTTACTTTTGAACAGCACAATCCCTGCAGCTGTGGCGGAGCCTACGGCAATACTTGGATGCTCGATTGCCATGATGACACCCTCTGCACACACAAGAACTAAAAATTCAATATTTGATAGAAACATCAAAAGAAAAGCAAGTTCACCAACAAAGAAGAACAACATCGGAAAGGCATCAAATCCAGCTGAAGTAACAGATGAAGTAATCGTAACTTGTAAGTACCATTATTTATAGACCGGACAATTGCAGCAACATCACCTCCAGCACAAAATGCTCTTCCTTTCCCCTGAGAAAAGTGATGATTGAATCCGACGACAGACATGGGTAGTTAAAGTAGGCAAGGAAGAGATAGCAACAATAATATCAAAGTGAACGTAACTTAAGAATAGCAGGGAATGAGGAATAAAACTGAGCACAAACAAGAACAGAAACAGCAAAATAAAAGACACTCCAAGTACTAAATGTGAAATTGTTGCAAGAAGCCAGGATTCATAGATCAAGGAAAGACAAGAAAATACATAATAAGAATGGAGTAATATGCTCAAAACAGAATAACCACAGCAAACTCTCCATATCCTCAATTTTGGGAAAATTGATTGGGTAACAGATGTTCACTGTTACTTACTGCCTTGTTACTCTACTCGGCAATTTCTATTTCTACTTATGTGTTAATAGACAGCATCCAAATAATCAAAGGGTTGGCCTCGAATTACAAGACCAGAGCACAAGACATAGATAGCCTATATTTAATAACAACATCAAATATTACATGATAATAGAAAAAGCAGTGCTATCAATCAGTTACCTTCACAATCAACATTTTAACTGCATTTTCTTCCTCATAAGTATTGAAACACCTCAGAAGTCCCATAATCTGGAACATGAAAGCAAAAAAGTTCCATTGTCAGCCTTTCTAAAAGAAGATGTGGCTATTATTGCCATATGCTCTAATGCTAGTCGAGCTCTTAACAAATACTATCTATTGCAGACATACCATTGCAGAGGAGAGGGCATTTAACTGCCTTGGCCTATTCAAAATCAATGTCCGTGTTGAGCCATTTGCTTCCACCAATACCTGGCAAATAGAGGGTGGGACAAAAGGATGGTTACTTTCTGGTAGAACCAATCATCAAAGGTACTTGGAGGGGAAAACAGCATGCGGAAAAGATACAGAAGGGGAGGGAGATGGAGAGGCCGCGCGTGCGGGGAGGATTTCTGGGCAGCGAGCAGGAAGCGGCGAGCCACGGCTCCGCAGCCGCCCAAAAGAGCGCCGCGGGGGAGAGGTGGAGAACTGGAGATGGGGGAGTGAGGGGAGTGGCGGCGCGGGAGAGGACGGGGGGAGCGGAGGGAGTGGAGGCGCGGGGGAGAGGTGGAGAACTGGAGATGGGGGAGCGGCGGCGCGGTGGAGGACGGGAGGAGGTGAGGGGAGTGGCGGCGCGGGGGAGGACGGGGGGAGCGGAGGGAGTGGAGGCGCGGGGGAGAGGTGGAGAACTGGAGATGGGGGAGCGGCGGCGCAGTGGAGGACGGGGGGAGCGGAGGGAGTGGCGGCGCGGTGGAGGACGGGGGGAGCGGCGGGAGTGGAGGCACGGGGGAGGAGGCGGCGGCGGGCGGCGGAGAGGAGGAGGCGGGGAGAGGCGGAGCAGGAGGCGAGGACCAGGCGACCGCCCCAAACCCTAGGGCGGCGGCAGGTGGGGAGGGAAGTAGGCGGCGGCGGGCGGCGGAGAGGAGGAGGCGGGGAGAGGCGGAGCAGGAGGCGAGGACCAGGCGACCGCGCCAAACCCTAGCTCTGCATGCGGGGAGAGGCGGGTGGGGAGGCGCGGGATTCGCGCGGGGGGCGGGGTGGGCAGCGTACGGTAATAAGGGTAGATTTGGATTTGGATTTGGATCGTTGGATATGAGTGGGTAAGGAGAGAGAAAGGTGGGAATTGATCCTTGATCGTTGATTTCACTGGTTGGTTTTCCCGGGGACACGAATTGGTGTGGACGCAGGAAAACTCATGACTGCTGGGGGCACAGTTTGGGGTGGGCGTAGGAAAGAACTGAACTGGTGGATTTTAGGGGTAGAGATTAGTCACTCGGTCACTTAGTTGACATACTTTCAGTTGAGTAGGCCTCTCCTTTCATGAGCTGATATACTTTTAGTTGATAGTTAAAGATGGATTTGTATTTCATTAGTTGACAGTTTATGTGTGAATGTGAATATGTGATACATTGTTCGCGGGTATATGGGCATTGTAACGCCCCGCGTTTCTTAATTAAGTGAAGCGCTGTTATTAGCGTTAATATTTGCAATTATCGGAACAAATTAAAATTTGGTAATGAATTATTTGAATGGTTCATTTCTCCAACTAATAACAATTGTATTGGGAAGCAAGATAAATGGAAAACTTTTATCACAATTATAAATCATTGCATACATACAGATTTCATTCCCAAAATTTAAAACGTAATAGTTACAATAGTTGAACATGTCTATATTAAGAGAAAGCCTCGAAAATACATACCTGAGCATTTCATACATACATGAGCATTTCATACAGGAATTCAATTGCTATTAAATTGCCGATACAACATTATTTTACTCATGAATAAATAGCTAAACTATAAGATCGAAAAAGACCGAACAAAAGAGTTAATTGAAAGTAAAGCAATATAAAGTAAGCGTTGCCGTCAGAGCCCTAAGGATTAACTGCGGGCGGGGTAATCCGTTCACGGAGATACCTGACCGTCCGGGGGCCAGTCGACACCTCTCACAACCATAGGCTCATCACACGATATTTTCATTAGTATACAAACCTGTTTTGAGTATAGGGATCAGTTAAGGCAAAGCCAAAAGACCAGAATCCATTTTCAAGCCCAAACCATAACCGAGAGGCATCTATCAAAGCCCTCACCATGCAAATATCAACCACAGTGCACCAGATAGCACCGGGCTAGAGCAGCCACGCCCAGAGAGCATCGACAGCCAACAAAGCCTCACGGGCAAGCCATCCAACCAAAATATCCCACATTGCATACCAGTAGCCAAACCGAGAGGAAGAGGGCACAGAGAGACAAAGCAAGGTAAGGTAAACATTCCCCAACCCTTCCAGCCAATCCCCAGACCGCAGAGGAGCCACAGCCGAGTGGAGCCGAAGGTCCAGGGAGTGAAGAACCGACCAGCCGAAGGAAAAAGGGGACGGGACGGCCACAGGAGAACCGCAAGCCAGCATCAAGCATCAACCACCGCCAACCGGCCACCACCCCAACCCCAAACCCTAGCATCCCTCACAAGCACCAGTGAAGGTAAACCCCCCAATTCCACCATCCATGTATTACCATTATCCCATTTCATCCATTCAACATAGGCTAGAAACCATAAGCATTCACTACGGTAGAGCACATGAACCATTCAAGCATGTCACCGGAGGTAAAAGAAGGGGAGAAGAGGGTTACCGTAAGGGCGGCGGCTGCGGGTTTCCCGGCTGAGCCATCGGTTCACCGCCACCGGTACTCCCCCAGCGTACGGCGACGGTTCACCGGCGGAGACAACCACGGTCCCCCGCCTCCCAAAACCGAACCTAGGCAAACCTCACAAAAAAAGTTAGCAAATTACAAAATTAAATCAAGAAAGAAATGGGGAATAATAAGGAGAAAGCCTTAAATCGGCCAAATCTGGCTGAGGCGGCTGGGCAGCACCGAGCGGCCGGGCGGGAACGGCTGGGCCAGAGGAGGCACGAGTGGGCGGCGGAGCCGCTGGAGAAGCGGAGCGGCGGCGCAAGGAGGCAGGGGCGCAGCGGAAGGAGCCGCACAGGGGTAGAGGCGGCGGCGTAGAGGAGGAGCCGAGGGGAGGCGCGTGAGGAGAGAGCGGGGAGGCCGAGAGAGAGAGAGAGCCGGCGGAGTGGGAGAGAAAAGAGGTAAAGGAGGAGGAGATGGAGAGGCATCGGCAGAGGCAAGAGGAGGAGGCGTCGGTGGGGTAAAAGAGAAGGAGAGGAGGCGTCAGCAGCAGAGGAAAGCCGAGAGCACCAGTGGGAATCAAAAATGCAGAGGCGGCGGCTATAGAACCAAAAAGGGCAAACATAAAAGATGCTAACAGGGGCATTAGTAAGAAATTAAGTAGTAAATAAATAGGCTTGGTAAATAATTAAGCTTCATGCTAAATTGCTATGGTGTAAAATATTTGTAAGCATGCAGAATAACAAATCTAACATAGTAGATTAGCCCATTAATTAAATGATTCCTTCAGACATCATAATCTGTATTTGCTTATTACTTGCACCTGAAACGTAGGCATTAGTGAAATCGAACGGGGATTTATTATCTTTCGGGCAGAGTAATAGGGTGAAAAATTAGAGAACCATGAGCATAATTAACAGAAATCTGGTGATCATCAAAACTTTATAATTAATTAACGTCATAGGATTAACTTTAGTATAAATGACAGGAAAAAGGCTGAATCTTCAAAGGGAACCATATCAGGATAACGAGGAGGCTCAGCAGTTTAATATAAACTCAGGCAAGCATTCCTTTGATCAAAGCTTTTGAGTATATTTCGTAAAACAAGTATTTTGGTATCAATCGAGTATCACCCTGCATGAAAGAATTAAAATATATTTAAATTGAACAGTTGAAATAAGAGACATGGAAAAAGGAAATAAAAGGCAACTGATGGAGCAGTTGGCCATTTCTATTATGTAAGAAGGTGGACAGAGGTTGCCAGGGCAGGTAATGAGTGGGAAGGTGTGGGACCTCTGCATAAGAATAGAATATAAGGAACCTACCAACTTCATCCGTGTGAACAGACCGTACCACACCGTATCAACAAACATCCTGTCTTGACGGACAGACTAGTAGCTCTATCAAAGTATTATATTCTCCACATGGGTAAGTATTAGTTAAGGAGTGGAACCCACAAGTCTGGTTCGTTATCAGCAAGGTGGGCTATCCACAATCGCGCTCAACCCAAGACTGGTTCGTTATCAGCAACGGGTGAGGCGGATCGCAAGAACCCAAGACTGGTTCGTTATCAGCAACGGGTAAGCGATGGGCGATATATTACGCCGTGGAGTGTTGGGAGATGGTCAGGAACCGCCCCAGCCAACAGTTAATGTCGCTTTCGGTGGGTCTGCGTGAGGGTGGTACACCGCTCCAGGCTATCGATTGTGAGTAACTGGGTGGAGATATAATTACTAAGATAGATGCAAAAGTACTGTACTCTGATCTGGGCGCCGCATCTAAGGAATTGCGGAGAACCATGAGCCACCAGGATCAAGAGTGGTGATGGGTAAAGTGATACAAGCTTGCGCAATGCTATATAAATCATGCCTGTCTCCAGGAAAGGAGAATTACGGAAACTTATGGGGGTTTTTGCTGTTCATGCGTATGCTCAGTAGATTTCCGAATAATAAATCCGAAATCTTTCGCAACATAAAACCCTATTTTCTATAAGTTGGAAATTGGGATTGGATATGGATTTGGAAAAGAACAGTGGAGATAGAATAGGAGCATTTGGTGCATTTTTGTTACATAAGCTTGCTGAGTACTTTGTACTCACTCTTGCTATTATTTCCTTTGTTTAGAGGATAGCCAGCTAGAGTCAGGCATTGAGAATGCCTTCGCAGAGGAGTATTACGCCCCAGGAGAGGGAGATTATATCGAGAATGAGCCGCCTGAGGATTTCGCCGCATACGACGATTGGGCCTCATAGAGTCATAAGAACGGCTTGGATTCGACCACTAGGATATCTGTAATATTAGTGTATTGTATTTGTCTTCTCTCATGTATATTTAGACTACTTCCATATAACTAAAAATCTGAATTATTCTTCTCTAGCTGTAATATTATAAACTGCAGATGTTATGTAATATTTAGCCCTGCGTGGCATGGTGGATGTTTGTAAACTTCTCTCTCTAATGATTGTTCTGTTGCAATACTCTGATTGGTTTATTATTCGTTAAAGCGATGTTTTATCGGCTAAAACGAATAATAATCCGTTGACTAGCGTTATTACCCCATGGTAATAATGCGGGTCGTCACAGGCATGCCTGCGGGCGACGGGTATGGGTGAGGTTCTTCGCCTGTCATCCTTCGCGAACATGCCCATGGGGGTAAATCGGGGTCGCGGGCATGGGTATAGGTGAGCACTACCCGTACCCTCCGCGCCCGATTGCCATTCTTAATGGGGGCTTTGAAAGGAGGTGGCTATGGTTTTGATGGGTGGTGAGATATCCCTCTTTCCCAAAACCCAATGCTCCCATTTATATAGAGCATTTGATCGGATCTTTATCCCACACAAGTAGAGATTGTATTCTACTCGGAGAGCCTCCGACTTGATCCTTATCTAATATGAGTAGAGATCGTATTCCACTCGGAGACTATCATTCATGCCCTCATTGTTTCAACCCATTAAGTTTGTGACCCTATAGGTTCATTTAGGTTCATTTATACTTAGTTGTAACTCAAAAACATCTTTTTAATCGTTAATCGGTAGTGGTCCCTAATAGGACATCTCAATCCCTAAATATACACAAAGATTAAAACTGGACAAATCTTATGCAATATGATATGCAACCAGGCTTTAGTCACTCATGATCAGTTCATAACTCCTTATGACCAGTCTCTATCTTCATACGATCAATTTGCAAACCAATGCAAACCAATATGTGATATGTCCAACCACCTCACAACTAGTTAGTATACATACATGACCAGTTCGTATGTGGTCTAACTAAACGATTTGTTTATGTATTCTCTTATTCCCTCACAATACCCGATCGAACTCCATGTGAAAAACGTGTCATCTATAGACTATTCAATCTTTTCTCGATTTGGTGATGGATAACTTCATATGATCGACTCTTCAACCACTCGTGGCATGGCTATACATTTTTTTATCCAACCACATCGAAGAGCCTAGAAATATCTCTCCTGTTATGTAGAGGGACAAATTTGATATTCGACCAATCACATTGGTCTGCATGTTTCGTAGCATACCCGAAAGCTACATTTATAACTACCTAGTTATAGAGTAGCGTTTGGTAACTCTTAAGTACACTATTACACATGTAGGAAACGATCCCAGGTATAATGATTATACATTATCGTTACTTGAGACCAATTGATGACACATACAAACATAATGATCTCAACAATGTTTTAAAGTGGATCAATCCAACACTTTTATCTAACATGTGTCCATGTTATTGATTTGATATTTTCATATCTATGATTCATGAAACAAGATCATCAATTAATACACGTATTGATTTATAAATCATAATTGTTCTACATAATAATATAAGATCAATGATAATTTAGAATAGTATCAAAACATAAATAAAGAGTTTTATGAACAAGTCGCATATTTGTTGATCAATACAAAAGATATTTATTCAAGGGACAACGTAACATATTATTTAAAAATTTATAAATATAGAAATTATATAATTATCTTTATGATTGCCTTTAGGCTATATCACTAACACTGATGATGTCTCAGGGTGAGAGGGAGCACCTGGCCAGCAGCTTGTCGTCGCTAGGGCTACCACCGGGTGCCTATTACCATTATCCAAACCCATACCCACACTATTGGGTAGAGTATGGGTAAGAAATAAAATACACATTTAGATTTGGGTATATGGAGGGTAATACCCACTTATCCATTTATCCATACTCATTCAAACCTAAAGTTAAGAGTGTACTTAGACTATCCGTGAGTTTGGACTACCCATACTCAGTTATAGCTTCCTATAAAAACATGTGGGAGCCACGTGTGCACTTGTACCTGTCAATTCGCACAGAGTAGCTCCCCTACACACATAATCATTTCTAACAAATTTAATCGATTTCATAAAATTTTGTGGTGTGAACGCGAGGTTGAAATTTCAAATACCGAAGTTTTACAAAAACTTCCTATAAAAGCATGTGGAGCCCACGTATGTGCCTAGCCCTGCCAATTTGCATAGAGTAGTTCCTCTATACGCAGAGTCATTTCTAGCAAATTTCAGTCAATTTCGGGAAACTTTTATGGTGTGAAAGCAAGGTTGAAATTCTAAATACCGAAGTTTTACAAAAACTTACTTTATAAGCCTCTTTGACTTATCCCTTCATTTTCTTTCTCCTTTATCTATTGGGTTGCTTAAATCTGTTGGGTATACCTTTTTTCATTTGGGTATATATACTATTATTTTAAATAGGTATAGGTAAAATTAGATATAGATTTGGATTAGCCATACCTTACCCAGTGACACCCTAGTCGTCGCTGTCTACGGAGCTTTTAGCTTTTTTAAATTTTTTGCCAGTTCTTTTTTCCCATATTCGTTTGCGTTGTCTGATTTTTTTCTATTTTATTTTTTTTTAAAATTTAATTACACCAAATAAGCCACTTTCAGCTACAGTGTAATTTCAGACAGTTACAATGCAATTTCAGTCATAAGTCACTATTTTTCAGCTCAACCGAGTGGGGCTTTCAGCCTCACTCCAGCCATCAAATAGCTGATCAACACTCCAACGTATAGTAGTGAAACCAAAAGCACATCTAACAGTATTCCAAATGTACCATGCCATGTCTGTCAGAATAGAGGAAATGAAATCAAGGATCTAAATTTCGCAGCATCCTTACACGGTTACATCACCATTTACACATGACTAAAAAGCATCTTAGCCAAAACAAACAGGAAGCCAAGTTGCTTCCACTACTTGTATACTGAAATCCTGAAGTACGATTTCAGCCTCACTCCATGTCATGGTTCGTGTGTATAAAACTATCGAGGTCTTTTATGGTACACCACTTACACCTTTAGAGGCAAAGGTAAGAGAAGTGGTGAAGTTAGTTTTGGTAAAAAGAAGGTTAACCTTCTATATCCAATGACAACAAAAGAAGAAACATTTTAAATTGATCCAATGATTTTGCTCAAGAATTAACGATGCATATACATGGCCTTTATAGCGTTAGTACACTGGTCAGTCTGTGTACATTAGTATTACATCTCACTCCAACATGACTACTAGTATATGGTGTTTGGTGTTTTTCAAACATAAAATAGATAAGATCAACCTTAATGTAATAAAATAATAAAATTTGAGATAATATCAACCTTAATGTAATAACATAATAAAATTTGACTTGGTATTTCAATTTGACATGTAAAACTCCAGTGTAAATTGAAAGTGGAAAAACTAGACGTGTTTTCTTTATAGTGGTAATCTTGCAATGTCAATATCAAACTCATAAATCCAATGGCAAGATTTAGCGGTTTATTATATTTTGAATTCAAAATACTTAGTGATGTTGAAAATTACAAAATAACTTTGTACGGTCTAATATAGTATGTGATATTATTATCGCTAAATATTTACCTTATTAACAACCATGCTTCCAATGACAGATGCCAAAATGTTATTGGCTTCTTTGTTTACTGTGTAGTAATTGACATAAGTAGCCTTTGAGTTGCAACAGATGGCGTGTTACCGTCCGCGAGGTAGTTGGAATATCAGCCTTTGGATCAAGGAAAATGGATGGTTCAAATTAATCTTTGCTCTGTTCTGTTTAAGAGGTGTAATGGTGGGTGTTTGCCTTGCAACCCATATTCACGTCTAGGTTCTCAAGTGTCAAGAAAAGGAAACAAATAGTTCCCAGCAGAAAGGAAAGGAAAGGAAAGAAGGAAATAAAAAAAAGCATAGTTAACGGAGTCGGACTCCAGTTTCCAGATCCGAGGCCGAATCCGACTCCATTTCGAACTCGCGACCTGGGCCCCGGCGCCTCCATAAATATAGGAGCCGAGGAGGATGCTGATTGCCGAGCCCATCTCCTCATTACACTACACACGCCTCGACGCCACCTCCCGGCTTGCTCCGCGCGCTTCTCCCGCCGCCTCTCGCCGCGAGCAGATCAGGAGGCAGACGGACGTACGTACTCCGCGTGGAGATGCCTGGTCTCAAGGCGCCGGCGCGGAGGCACACGGAGACCGCCCGTGCCGTCGTCCCGGAAGACGGGGGGCTGATCGGCGTGAAGACGGCGACCACGGCCGGGCTGTCCTCTCAGGAACGGCGCCTCCTCAGGAAGCGCTTCCGGTCAGAGCTGGAGGTGGTGTGCGGCCTCGTGAAGAAGGCGGATGCCTTGGTGGCCGGCAAAGCCGTCGATGGCGGCGCGGCGCCCTCCGAAGCTCGCCCGGCACCTCGCCGCGGCAAGAACGGCCGGTTCTTGCTTGCCGAAGCCCAGCCGGAGGCAGACAGGGCGAGCGCCAAGAGGAGGAAGACGGGCCCTCTTGTGGAGGTCATCGAGCCGCGGATGTCGCATGACGAGAGGGAGCACCTGGCCGGCATCTTGTCGTCGCTGTCGGCGGAGCTGCCCGCGCACATCGTCGAGTTCATTCAGCGGAAGTGCAGCTGTGATGCGGGCCTCAGCGGCGGCGAGATGGAGATCGATCTCCACTCCACGGGAGACGCCGGGCTGTTTCAGCTAAAGAAGCTACTGGAAGAATTCGCCGAAGAGAGGAAGCAGCAGCTGGAGGCAGAGCCTGAACCGCCCAAGAACGAGGACGGCGAGCTTGCCGAGGAGCAGCAGCGGGAGGACATGTACATCGATATCTTCGGCGACGCATCTCCCGTAGCAGTGGACAAGGTTCGCTGCTCATCGCCGCTTGTACGCAAAGATGTCGAGCTTGACGACGAGTTCGTCGACAACTGTGGCGATTCCTCCCCTGTTGCCATGGGTAAGTTTTCTGAAACCGGCGACAGCCCAAGCAGCAGCAGCAGTAGTTCCAGAAGCTCTCCCGAATCTTCTTGCAGCGATTCATCTGATGGTGATGACAGCGTCGCAGCGCAGCTCCTTGTAACCACCCATGTCTTTAATTAACCATAAGCGATGTATTACAACGTTAAATAGAATTAATTATATAACTAATGATCTAAAATGCGAGAGAATTTAAACTTTTCTTTACAGTCGTCTAAATTGAACTCGACAAGCGATAGACAAATTATAATGCGATCAGAACTTCGACAGCGAGGACGAAAACAAATTATGTAAAAATTGCACGACAAGTAAAAACTTTCAACTCAATTAAAATATATATAACAGTCCTTAGTACAACAGTACAATTATCACTGTTCTTGTATAACAAATCAAGTTACATTCATCGAGCTACGATTACAATTAGCTTAGATTAAATAAGGATATTACAACTCTCTTTACATTAATAACGACAATACAAATTGCTGTAAATTTACAATTCTCGGTCCCAACCGAATGACTGTCTCACAAACCTAGATAACTACAACTAATTAGAAAATTTTATAACTTTAACTACATCGGTTTAATTACATCGGTAGCATTTCATACAGGTATGCAGTTAATCAGAAACTGTAGAAATTAATTGCATGCATCCCATATCATATAACAATTGTGAATTGCCAAACACCCAAACGAAACTCAGTTTCACTAACGAAATGTGCAAATATAAAGATACCGAAAAAGACCGAACAAAAGAAAAGAGTTAAAGAAATTGCCGTCAAAGCCCTAGATACCTGACCGTCCGGGGGCTAGTCGGCACATCTCACAACCATAGGATCATCACTCAGCACAAACAAACCTAAGTTATCCTCGAAGGTATAGAAACTAGCCAATGCAAACCAAAATTACCATAATACCCTTTTGAATTCAACACGGCCATAGGAGAGCCAACAAGGCCATAGTCATAGAGACAGCGCACACCTCCAAGAAGGCACGACCACAAGCCAGACAGCACAGCCAACCGAAGAAAGGAGAAGGGAGAAGGAAGTATGAGCACGATAATAGCCGACACAACACTCATTTCTTCTTTCCCCATTCATTCCAAGCCCAATAGAGAACCCATAACCACATAGCAGAAGCCAGACCACAAGGCGGAAGCAAGGCGACGGCAAGAAGAAAAACCACAGGCCAGCAAGCTGTAGGAGGAGAAGGCCACCACCACAGCTAGTCAACACACGGCCAACGCAAGGGAACGGCGACGCCATAGCCATTCCAAGTCCCTTCCCAAAATCAACCCAACCACCATTCCACAGAGGTAATCCATGCCCTAATTTCCCCATGATTCCAGTATTCAAAACCACACGTGCAACATAGTAAAACACTAGAGCACCATCACTTACTAATCAACTAGAAGAACATAGCAAATCAGTGAGACCAGGAACCAAGCCGAACAAGCATACAAACCCTAGCGCCCACGGCGCTACCAGATCACTAAGGCATCACCTAAGCATCACAGAGTATATGCGCATAAGGGAAAGGAGTAGAGGGGGAGGAGGTTTACCGTAGACGAAGATCGGTGGCGGCGCACTACCATCGGCTTAGCCCACGCACCCGCCATCCACCACGCACTCCCCCGGCGTGCGGGCGGCTTCGAGCTCCGCCGTGACTAGCCAAGGCAGCTTACCTCCATGCCTATCACATCTTGAGCTAAAAATGAATCAAATCAAAATAGTACACAAGCTCAACCATAAAACAGAGATGGCAACGAGAAGGGGGCACGGGGAAACCGCATCTGGACAAGGAGTTAGATCCGAGGCCTTAGGCCACGGATTTGGAGGCCGAAGAACGCGCTAGTGGCGAAGGCGGCGCAAGGAGCTAGAGCGGCGGCTGGAGGCACATACGACTGGGTTAGCCGTGCATGAGGGACGGCCAGTACAGCTCGGGCAACGAGGGGCCGGAGAGGGGAACTGGTGGCACTAGCAGAGAGGGTGACCACGGGGAGGTGCCGGCGGCGGCGAAGCCATGCGGTGACTCGAAGGCGTCGTAGCCACGACATAGTCGAGCTGAGGGGAGGAGGCACAAGGCGGAGCCAGCGACACCAAGGCCGGGGAGCGGCCAAGGCGGTGCGACGCCGAGCGTCAGCGGCGCTGCGAGAGCGCCACGGAAGATCCAGATCGGGCGAAGAAAGCAGAGGAGCCAGGAGAGAGACAAGAGGGGGGAAGAATGAGAGAGCCAGCGATGTAAGGAAAAGAAAAAGGGAAGAAAAATAAAGAAATAAAATAAAATAGGCAGAAATAAAATTTATAGGCTAATTTTTTTTGCTAAATTTAGGAATTCGCGCTAAAAGATGTGCAATATAGAGATCTCGTCGTATAAGAGTTGTCGCAAGTAAATAAATTAATTAGATGTCCTAAGAACTATGCGATTGAATGTTAGCCATATAGAAATAATAGAAATTCTTTTAAGAACTATACGAGACTTATATAAATCCTCCGTGTCGACGTAATACTACGCACGTAAATGACGTCAATCGAATAAGGTCAATGTTAGTTGACAATTAAAATAAATAAGAGACCTCAGGTTTCCGTTATACGCAAGGCAAAAATCTAGAAATCAAGCAGGAACACCTTAGGATAATTTAATTAATTATTTACTTAGAATTTAATTTCTCTTATGTTGATAGCTTAAATAGTCACACATGTACTAGTTACGAGAAAGGAACTGGTATCAAGAAGAAAGAATTTATTTAAATAACCCTAAGACCTAAAATGAGTTAGAAGTGGATAAATCCATATGCACCTACAAGAAATTAAATAGGCATAACTGCATATGCGAGATCGGCTAGGATTAATGTTCGCCGTTATATTTGTGCATGCATCTAGTTAATCCCGTGTAATCGCAAAATTGCTGGGAATCAACAAAACGCTGTACATACCTACTAGATAAATCATAGCTCATAACGTTAGTACGATGATGTCAAATGACAAGGAGTGCATCAAAATTAATCTCGACTACCGTGATTGGGTTAAATTGAGCGAAGTCTTACCTTAGGAGCAACAACACATCGACACCTCGTATTTTATTATAACTCCATAAATTTTAAGTCATAGCCGACGTATTTAATTGCAGGTGACAATCCAAGTCACGGGAGGGACTTCACCTGATCCTACTTGAATCCGAATATATGGTTAAAGTCCAAGCAAGCATTCCTTTGAACAAATGTTCATAGTATATTTCTTAAAACAAATATTTTGTATTAATCTAGTATCACCCTGCATAAGAAATAAAGAATATTTAAATCAAGCAATGGCCATAAGAGAAAAGAGATAGATGGCAACTGATGGAGCAGTTGGCCACCTCAGTTAATTAAGAAGGTGGGCAGAGGTTGCCTTGGTAGGTGACAAAGGGGCAAGTTTGGGACCTCTGCATAAGAATAAGATATAAGGTTAATCAGACTTCATCTGTGTGAATGGACCGTACTAAACGTATCAACCAACATTTCGTTTGAGGACGGACATAATTGGTAGATCTATCGAGGTTATTATATTCTCCACATGGGTAAGTAATATAACTAACTGCAGGAACCCAGAGCCGGTCAAGAGACTGGGAGTGGGGGACGCAGCCGCAGGAACCTAGATTGGGAGAGAGCCTAGAAGTGGGGGACGCGGACCATAGAAACCCAGAATTGGGAGAGAGAGCCCAGAAGTGGGGGACGTGAATATATTAGCGCAGGTGGAATGTTGGGGAAGGGTGAGGCCACCATAACCAACAACTATGTCGAGGTCAGTGGGCGCCGGGCGAGGGTGAGAAATCACCCCAGGCCACCGGTTGAGAGTAGTTGGGTGAAGATATAATATACTGAGATAGATGTAAAAGTTTTGTACTCTGATCTGGGCACCACATCTAAGGAAATGCGAAGATCCATGGGCCACTAAGATCGGAGTGATGATGGGTAAAGTGGTACAAGCTTGTGTAATGCTATAAAAATCATGAATTCATGCATGTCTCCGGGAAAAGAGAATTACAGAAACTTATGGTGGGTTTTGCTATTCATACAAATGTTCATTAGTTTTCTAAATTAATAATTTGGAGTTCTTTCAAAACCTAACAAACAAACCTTATTTCCTATAAATCATGGGAAAGAACATGAGGAAGAAAGACATAATAAGAATGAGCAAGAGATTGGGGGATAGGAATGGATATTCTTAAAAGTGTAGAAGATAAACATTCTGTGCATTTTGCTAATAACGCTTGCTGAGTACTTCTATACTCACTCTTATTATTATCTTCCCTTATTTAGGAGTATGTCAGTTCAGAGACTAGCTAGGGTTAGACGGAATCTATCTGGATGGAATACCGTGGACGCGGATTATAATAGGTACAAGGCGGACACCCCGGGTGGAGGTTGGGTGAAGGTTCTGATATTCGAGCCCTTGAGGCTTTGTAATAAACTTTAGCTTGCGTGGCGATATTCATGTAATATCATGTTTTGTCTTTAATTATTGTTCTGCTACAACACTCTGAAGGCTTATTATTCGTTAGAGCGATATTCTTTCGGCTAAATGAATAATAATCCGCTGACTAGCGTTTTTACCCCCACGGTAATAACACGGGTCGTCACACTCCTACAGTTCTTCCCATTGGAGGTGCTACTACACCATTGGAGCTGCAGAGTAATGCTGCACAAGTTCAGAAGCTCGAGCTAGCTGCGCCCCCGACTGATCGGATCACCGATCTCGTCGCCAGAGCTCAGGAGGAGAAGCGTAGTAGGTGCCGTGAGCTTGACAGGAAGAGGGCTCGTGAGGAGCTGCTGGAGATGGAGAGGACGGCGCTACCGAAAGACAGCATACACCCCAGCGACATGGTGCTGTTCGGGATCACCGTGGAGTACATTGTGAGCTCCGACGACGAGACGAGCCCGGCGCGATCCATGGGTGGGGGGGGGGGGGGGGGGGGGGTGGAGCTTCGATTCGACTTGGCCCTGGTCGTGGCAGCCTGGTGCAGCAGCTTGGGCTTTTCTTGAAAGCAGATTATTTTGGTGGCGAGGAAGAGGAGCAAGATCTTGAGGAAGGGGAACTTAGATAGGATTCATCAATCGTGTACAATGTTGGTTAGTCTCGTATGATCATTAGTTGTTCTCAAGCTTGTCATGGCTTAACCAATCTTGTGAAGACAAAATTGTTGCCTTGCAGCCTACTTGTGCTGGGAAATAGCTTCATCGTACTTGTATTGTATTGTATGATTCATGATTGGTGAGAAACAAACAATGCGGTATTTCGGAAGATGCTGTGGCTGACATTATGTTCCTACACGCAAATGTGCTAATTAACTGTAAGATGCTTATAGACTGTTTGGTTTGTCCTACCGATTTGTGATCAGTTGTTGTAGGCGATGTTTCAGGCCAATGGTTGTCATTCTTTATGCCAGTTCATTATTATTATTATTATTATTATTCATTGAAGCTAGAATTAAACTCACAAATCTTTGACTGGAACTTGCTGAGTAGAACGTACAGATTTGATTGTTCATTCTCCACCTCTCAACATCCACTTGAGCAATAGAGATCATTTTAGGTTGGGTTCTGGTGTCCTATGTTGTAGATGTTAGAGATATGTATAGTTTGTTATTCCCCATTGTTATGAGGGGTTCTTTGCATATTTACCACTTGTACTTTGTGTATATATTCTGGCCCATTGGCCTCATATGAATACAAGCGCTATTCATAACATGGTATCAGAGCCAAAACTAGGGTTTTGGTTTACCTAGGGTTCCGCGCCGCCGCCGCCGGCCTCCCTGCGCCGCCGCGGCTGTCGCCAGTCTCCTCCGCCGTCGCTGGCCTCGGCGCCTCCCCCGTCGCCGCTGCCGCCCTGCTGCCGTCGGCCCCGCCCGACTCCCACCCGGTCGCCTCGCCGGCCTCCTCCGCTGCCTCGCGCCTCCCCGCGTCGCCGCCCGGCCTCCCCGCCGCTCGGGCTCGGCCGCTCGGGGCCTCGGTGCCCGCTCGGCTCGGCGCCTCCGCCGTCCGCATCCCGCGCCGGCCGTCCTCCGTGCCGGCCGCTCCTGCGCCGGCCACTCCCGCGCCGGCCGCTCCCGCGACGGCCGGCGGTCGCTCCCGCGCCGGCCCCTCCCGCGCCAGCCGTCCTCCGTGCCGGCCGCTCCTCCGCTGCCATCACCGCCCGCTCGGTCTTCACAGCCTCCTCCACCGCCGCCTGTCGGCTTCCTCCGTTGCCGCTGTCGCGCTGCTCGCGGCGCCGTCGCCGACTCCCGGCTCCAGATCGGATCGGCCGCCTCCTCCTCCCTCACGGACGCCGCCGTCGGCCGCCTTCCCGACCTCTCCGCTCGAGCCGCCTCCCCAGGCCGCGCCGCCGCCTCCCGGACGCCGTCGCCTTCCCCAGGCCGCGTCGCCTCCTCCACCTGGCCGCGCCGCCGCCTCCGCCCGAGGCCGCCGTCGGTGAGGCCGCGCCGGCTCCCCCACAGTCGCCGGCTTCCCCGCCGGCTCCCCCGCCGCCGCCGTCGCCAGCTCTCGCGCCGCCGCCACTTCGTGCGTGCGTGCCCTAGCGCGTGAGCGGGCCGAAGGCCCGTTTTAGCCGGCTAAAGAAATTTCAGCCGAGTTAAAAAAAAAAGCAAAAAAAAAGCAAAAAAAAAAGCAAAAAAAAAAACGTCGTTCTAACCGCCGCGCCGTCCAGCGCCGCCTGTTAGACTTCGTTCCCTTGGTCGCCGCGCCGTCCAGCGCCGCCTACCAATGGGCACCGTTTCCCTCCCTCGCTGCCCGGTGATTTTTGATGGTGTTAATTACACCGACTTCGTGTCTCACATGCGCATCCACATGCGTGGTCTTCGTCTCTGGGGCGTCCTCTCTGGCGATGTCACCTGCCCGCCTTGCCCTATTCCTCCGACGGAGCCTACGCCTGTGGCATTGCCCCCGACAGCCGATAAGGCTGCTGCTGAGGCCGCTCGCCTCGCTGATGATGAAGCTGCCTCTGCCTACCACGAGGCTGTTTCCACTGCCACCTATCTCGTCAACATTCAGCCCTCTTCTGCTCTTAAGGGTGCGATCCCTGTTGAGCGTCTCTGTGGTCTTCTTCCTGACTACTCTGCCCTTCATCTGTTTGGCTGCGTTTGCTACGTTCTCCTCGCCCCTCGAGAACGTACCAAACTGACCGCTCAGTCTGTTGAGTGCGTCTTTCTGGGGTACAGTGCTGAGCACAAGGGCTATCGGTGTTGGGATCCTGTTGGTCGTCGGATGCGGGTTTCTCGGGATGTGACTTTCGACGAGTCTCGTCCATTCTACCCACGTCCTGCCTCTCCTTCGGCTTCCTCTGTGGAGTCTCTGTCTTTCTTGACCTTTCCAGATACACCTATCTCTGTTTTGCCCTCGTCCACCTGTCCCACTGAGTCTCCACATATTCCTCCTGTGGCCTCTCCGCCGTTGTCGCCGCCTGTGTCGTCTCCTACGACTCCCCAGGCTCCTCCTACTACCGTACCTCCTCCTCTTATCTTCTACACTCGTCGGCCTCGTTTTGAGGATCTTCCAGCTGAGCCATCTTCTTCTGATGTTCCCTCTTCTTCTGATGCTCCATCTTCCCCTGATGGGCCATCTTCTCCTCGCTACGCTCTCCGCGATCGCCAGTTGATTCGGCCTCCTGCCCGTTTTGCCTTTGCTGGCGCGGCTACTCGTGAGCCTGTCTCCTACCGGGATGCTGTTACTCACCCTGAGTGGCAGCTTGCCATGGCCGAGGAGATTGCTGCCCTTGAGCGTACTGGTACTTGGGATCTTGTTCCTTGTCCATCTCATTCTCATCCCATCACTTGTAAGTGGGTCTATAAGATTAAGACTCGCTCTGATGGCTCTCTTGAGCGCTATAAGGCGCGTCTTGTTGCTCGTGGTTTCCAGCAGGAGCATGGTGTTGACTACGATGAGACTTTTGCTCCTGTAGCCCACATGACCACTGTTCGGACTCTTATTTCAGTGGCGTCTGTTCGCCACTGGTCTGTTTCTCAGCTTGATGTCAAGAATGCCTTTCTTAATGGCGAGTTGCGTGAGGAGGTCTACATGCATCCGCCACCTGGGTATTCTGTTCCTGAGGGCATGGTCTGTCGCCTTCGTCGCTCTCTCTATGGCCTTAAGCAAGCCCCTCGTGCTTGGTTTGAGCGCTTCTCCTCTGTGGTCACTGCTGCTGGTTTTTCAGCTAGTGATCATGATCCTGCGCTCTTTGTCCACACTTCATCTCGTGGTCGGACTCTTCTTCTCCTGTATGTTGATGATATGATCATTACGGGAGATGATTCTGAGTACATTGCCTTTGTCAAGGCTCGTCTTAGTGAGCAGTTCCTTATGTCGGACCTTGGTCCTCTCCGTTACTTCCTTGGGATTGAGGTTACTTCCACTCCAGATGGTTTCTTTATGTCCCAAGCGAAATATATTCAGGATCTTCTTGATCGCGCCTCTCTCACTGATCAGCGTACTGTTGAGACTCCCATGGAGCTCAATGTTCACCTCCGACTCTCTGATGGCGAGCCTCTTTCTGATCCGACTCGCTATCGTCATCTTGTTGGGAGTCTTGTCTACCTTGCTGTTACTCGTCCGGATATCACTTATCCAGTTCATATTCTGAGTCAGTTTGTTTCCGCTCCCACTCAGGTCCACTACAGCCACCTTCTTCGAGTTCTGCGATACCTTCGCGGGACTATCTCTCGCCGTCTCTTCTTTCCACATTCCAGCTCTTTACAGCTTCAGGCCTATTCGGATGCTACTTGGGCCAGCGATCCTTCTGATCGCCGGTCTATCTCTGCTTACTGTGTTTTTCTTGGTGGTTCTCTTATTGCCTGGAAGACGAAGAAACAGACTGCAGTGTCCCGTTCGAGTGCAGAGGCTGAGCTGCGAGCTATGGCTCTCTTGACAGCGGAGATTACTTGGCTACGGTGGTTACTT
Source organism: Dendrocalamus latiflorus (assembly GCA_017311315.1). Lineage (NCBI taxonomy): Eukaryota > Viridiplantae > Streptophyta > Magnoliopsida > Poales > Poaceae > Dendrocalamus > Dendrocalamus latiflorus. The sequence continues at coordinate 18,492,300 of CM029609.1, read as the reverse complement.
GAGGATTTTGGTGTTTCTGTTACTACACCGACTTCTCTCTTGTCAGACAGTACAGGTGCTATCAGTATTGCGCGTGATCCTGTGAAGCATGAGCTCACCAAGCATATTGGTGTTGATGCTTCTTTCATGAGGTCTTGTGTGCATGATCAGGTGATTACTCTTCAGTATGTGCCTTCGGAGCTTCAGATAGCGGATTTCTTCACGAAGGCCCAGACTCGAGCACAGCATAGCTTCTACCTCTCCAAACTCAGTGTTGTTGATCCACCATGAGTTTGAGGGGGGGTGTTAGAGATATGTATAGTTTGTTATTCCCCATTGTTATGAGGGGTTCTTTGCATATTTACCACTTGTACTTTGTGTATATATTCTGGCCCATTGGCCTCATATGAATACAAGCGCTATTCATAACAGTAGATTCTCACCTTTTGCTTCCCCGCTGTATGGAGTAAAAAGAGATCATTTTAGTGTCGTATTCTCCAGATCTTCGCAAGCCTTGCTGGTGCCCTCAAGAAACACAGTGTGTATTGAACTTACTCATGGTTGTCATGAAGCATGATGCATAATCTTTGAAGATAATGTTAGTGATTATGTACAGCCAGATAATAAGTCATTCTCAAGTTTACAGACAAAACTACATGCTAATATTGTTAGCATTCGACAATTACTCATGACTACGCACAAGGTATATCTGATTGTTACATCGGAAGGATGAGAGGAAGCAGCACAGAAGACACCAGCATCTCATAAGAAAGCTAACTTTGATAAGTGCTCGAGTCACTCTGAAGGTTCGAGCACAACCCTGTCAACTACCTTTGCACCCCTTCCTTTGGCCATGTAAAGTCCAATATGATGCATAAGATCCTGCAACATTATAAGGGTGAGTTGATTCATTAGGTTCTTACTTCAGCATCAAATGAATTATCTCGATTCATTAGGTTCTTACTTCAGCATCAAATGAATTATCCAATTTATATCTACTAATGTCTAATTTGGTTCCAAAAGAGCAAAGGGATCATAATTACTTGTATCCATTCCATTGATCAATTATTTGGTAAACAAACAAATAACTGAACTAAATCCAAATAGTTATACCATAAATAATGTTCTCTGCATCTGACAATCATAAACACATGATACAAGTTCAGTGTTCCAAAAGGATAAGTTTCCAAGAACGGCACAGGTGGGGTACTTACCACTGTATACGCAGTGTTAGCATTTTTTATGTTAGAAAGTTTGCTTACAATTGATATGAAAAAATGTTCTGTGTGGCTACATTCCAAAGTGTGGCACGCCAAAATAATGATAGCTAATAACCATCACTGTTGTGGTTACAGACCAAACAGAGAGAGAGATGGTAGTGGAGAGTGAGGGAGATGAGTAATGGCTTGGGTCTTCCCCATGGCCTGTATTATATATATACACATGGGGAGTGCTTTTACAATTATACCCTTACAGTTGATCATCCCCTTCAGAGGCATTTATGTCATTACACATGGCTTATTCTGGATCTTATAACCTCCTACCAGGCCTGCTGGGTTTAGGTGGGGGCCACCCCTACAACAGGAGCCTCTCATGGAGAAGGGCTTCACAGGGCCGAAACCATGTTGCCGAGTCCTTTGGCCTCCTCCGTCCCTGCGGCCTGTGAATTTTTCCGAACTTGACCAGGGGCTGCGGCCGTGGCCGAAGTAGACGCGCGCGCGCTCCGTCCTCTACCCTTCGAACGGGTGGCAGCGGAGCTGGCGCCTAGCCGAAGTAGACGCGCGCGCTCTGTCCCCTACCCTTCGAATGGGTGGCAGCGGAGCTGGCGCCTAGCCGAAATGCGTCGGGGGCGTTACGCCGGCGCAGGTAAGCGTGGCGGGCTCCTGGGCCGCCGCCGACGCCTTAAGTGATAAAGGACGCGTTGCGATGTTCGTTCTTCTGGCCGTCCACGTGGTGGAGCGTGCTTGGCGCGGTGCGGGGCTTGAGGCGTCGTGACCATTTATGTAACGACGGACTTCCAGCGGTTGGGCTTCCGCCGGTTGGACTCCTGCCGATTGGACTTCCGCCGGTTGGCTCCCCTGCTGATGGGGTATATATACGGCGCTGGCGCGGCGTTGTTCATGCATGTACTTTGATAGAAGCTGCTCCCCTAAAATGGGCCCCTTCCGTGCATCAGCATTCCCTAGCGCCGCTGAGCGGCTTGGGGAATGTTGATGTACAGATGGAGGTCCATTTTTCCTGGGAGCTTGGTCAGCGTCGGTGATCGGTGGAGAGCCGCGCGTCCTGCCCTCACCCTGCGTTTCCGCACACGATGGCAAGGTTTGCCCTGTTCTCCTTAGCAGACCTACCTACAGCCGGTGTTCCTAATGGAGCCCGCCCGCATCACCTTGAAAAATGCTGATGCACTGTAGGTGGCCTGTTAAGGAGAACGAGGCAGACTTTGTGGGACAGGACCCTCGCCTTGGCCGTTCGCGCGCGCGGGTCCGTTTCTCGAAGGTAGGGTCCAGGCCGAAGCCGCGGCCAGGCTGGTGTGGCGATCGAGAAGATGGCCTCCTACACGCGCGCCGCGCTCTCGTATGAAGATGGCAAGGTTTGACTTGTTCTCGTAGGCAAATATGCTTGAGGTCATCTGTGTCCGCTGACTGTGCCAACTGGGGCCATCGTCAAGGAGCGTTGATGTACTGAAGCTTATCTGCCTATGAGAACCTGTCAAAACCTGCCGCACACCGGCCGCTGCGCTCCCAAAACATGGAGAACCCAGAGGCCTGAATCCTTGATGGTTTAGGTCACGTCGAGGCTGCCGCCGAGGTTGCTTGGCCCGCGGCGGCTTGCCATTATTCCCCGGTGTAGGGCCGAGGCGGGCGGCGAAGTACCTCAGCTTAGAGCGGGGACCTGCCGGTATCAAGGTGCCGACGTCGACGCTCCGTCCCCTACCCTTCGAACGAGTGGCGGCGGAGCTGGCGCCTAGCCGAAGTAGACACGCGCGCTCCGTCCCCTACCCTTCGAACGGGTGGCGGCGGAGCTGACGCCTAGCCGAAGTAGACGCGCGCGCTCCGTCCCCTACCATTCGAACGGGTGGCGGCGGAGCTGGCGCCTAGCCGAAGTAGACGCGCGCGCTCCGTCCCCTACCCTTCGAACCTCGCACCGCGAACACCGCCACGCATGCGGTGATTGAGATCTCACGATGTGGTCCTGCGCTGTAAAGGTTCCTGGAATCACGCCGGCCCCCGGTCTGCCAGGGTTAGGTTGCCGTACCATGCGACCCGCCTCGGCGTGCACAGGACACGCGGCGGCTTATAACTAGTGCGCGGCGGGATGTGGACGGTTGCGTGCTCGCGGCTGCTCGCCTCTTCCCTAGGGAAGGGGGGCACGGGGCGGTCGATGAATGGTGCGGCGTCGAAGCTGTTGTTTTTCCATGGTCCGTTGATGCGTCTTTAATGGCGGCTGGGGTCGTCGACACCTGGCCTTCAGCTATTTCATGCGGGGGTTGGTACGCGGCAGGAGGCCACTGGAGCGTCGTGCTGTGACGGTCCTTGGCGCTGTGGTCGTGGCCCTTCGCCTTCGGTTATGGGGAAGTGTGCGGGACGGGCCTTTGTGCGTCTGCAATCGCGTCCCGTACGCGGACCGTCGCGACGCTTCGGTATTGGGGCGAGGCAGCTTGAAGTAGCCCTCGTGGCCGCGCTCCTGTAGTTGTACGCCCCCTTCTTGCTTGCATCGCTTTCCATACTCCCGTAACTTTCTTCGCCGCTATTCTCCTGTTGCGGGAAGCGATGGCGACAAGCGTGGCCGGGCGGCTAGTGGCTGCGGCATTCGCCGGCGATCTTCACCGCTAGGGGTGAAGTACACGCTCAAAGAGCGCGACCCGGCGGTGGCGGACAAGCGGTGGCTGGCGGCAGAGAAGGAAGGCGCGTTCTCCGGCAAGCTGGGCCCGTCGCTCGTGACCGAGAAGACGATCCAAGGGCTTCTGCGCGCGGGGAAGCTGTCGGAGCGCCAGGCGGTACGATTGCCAGCCGCCGATGAGAGGGAACCGCACCCCGAGGGGTCGGAGGCAGTCGTATTCGTTGCCTTTTTCGACGCGGGGCTCCGCATCCCGGCGGCGGCGATCGTGGGCGACGTGCTGCGGACCTTCGGGCTGGAGCTGGCGCAATTGACTCCGAACGCCGTGGCCCGGCTCGCGGTGTACAGCTGGGCCTTGCGCTCAGGAGCGTGCTGGCCCAGCGCCTCGTTGTTCGCCTACCTGCACGAGGCCCGGGGCCAGCCCAAGGATCGGAAGGACGGGACGCTGTCGAGCTTCGGCAGCGTCACCTTTATTCTTCGTTCGACTTGCAGCAAGCTCTTCCCTGCGAACTCTACTCGCGGGAAGTAGGAGTCTCACTGGATGAAGCGGTGGTTCTACCACCGTGTGGAGAGCGGGAGCGGTCTTGAGTGCACGAGCCGACCGATCGCGTTCAAGCCCTCTCCCGGCCGGACGCTCGACGATGAGGACAAGCGGAGGGCCCGGCGGCTCGTATGCGTGGCCGCCCGCTTCAACATGCGCGACCTCGCCGAAGAGTACGTGATGTACGGCATGGCGCCGCTTGCCCTCGACTGGCGTCTTGCCGCCGAGAAGCGTCGAGATGACAACGTTTCGCCGTCGGTCTGCTTGCTGCCGGCGCCCTCCGGTCTTCGTAAGCCTCGACCGTGTCTCTCCTCTATTCACGCGAAGTGCGTTATATGCTGATGTTATCTCCTTTGCTTCAGGGATTAGCTTGGAGGAGGCGGAGCAGGCCGCGCGCGTATTCCTGGGGTCGTATACCGGCAGGGAGTACGATCAGCGCGCGTCCGCCACCGCCGAGGCGGGGCTGGGGCGAATAAATCGCGTGTGCAAGGCCCTGGGCCTTGCCGTGCCGGACCGTGCCGCTCCGGATGAAGGTGCGGCGAAGAAGAAGGCGCCGTCTCGAAAGAGGGGCCGAAGCGGGCGTCTGCCGCGCTTGGTGTGGCAGCTGCTACCGCTGCTGCTGATGCTCCCGAGGGCGCGGCAGACGCTAAGTCGGATTCGGCGAAGTATGCCGATTCAGGCTTGGATGTCGCGGACGCCGGAGACGAGGGATCTTCGGCGAGTGCCCTGGACGGCGGGCTTGCCGCGAGCAGCCAGAGAGGGGAAGTCTCGCCACCCGCCGCAGTCGTCGAGACAGAATCCGTGCGGACCGGCGATGTTGAGGTGGAGCCTTCGATCGTGGTCGCTGTGGTGCCGGAGACGCCCTCCGTGGGGGCGCACGGAGCCGTGCTGCCTTCCCCGACAGTAGCAGCAGAAGACGAGGTGCCCCCTACGGAAACTGCCACAGCAGAACCTTCGCCCCCGGGTGCTGCAGCCGCGGGGGCCTCGCCGGCAGTGACTGTAGGGGCGGTGTCGCTGCTGCCTACCCCGGCTAAGCGGCCGTGTGTACGTCCGGAGCTTCACCGGACGCCGCGAGGATTCGTCGTGGCGACGAGCATCAGAAGCTTGTGGGACTCCGATGCAGATGCCAAGGACCTTGCGGCGTGCACGCCCTCTGCCCCCTGGCCACGCCGCCCGCCGTGCAGGAACGGTCGTCGTCGGTCCCGAACACGGAGGCTTCTGCTCGCTGCGGGACCATGCTTTTTGCGGGGGCTTATGCCACCGCGGCCCCGTCTGGGAGTAGGGGGCGGGTCCCCGAAGCCCTCCTTCCGCTACCGAAGGTAGGGTGGCTTAGCTTACCCTGATGTATTCTTTTATGCGTTGCAGTGCTCACCTGCATCCCTGTTTGCAGCGTCGCTCATTCCGGAGGAGCGCTTGACGGAACACGGGACCTCCGCGCGTGTGAGCACCGCGGACTTCGTGCCTCCCCCGGAGACGCTGAGGGCGTGGCGCGGGATCGTGGGTGACGCGGCTGCCAGCGTCGACCAGCAGGCGTTGCAGGCCTACGAGGCGGGGCGCCTCGGGGACGCCTTCGAGGTGTCTGGTGTGAGGGTAAGTACTCATACGACAACGTCTGGGCCGGCTGAGCTTGCTGAGTCTCTCCATTCTGCAGACACTTGTGCTGGGGCAGGCCTTGCAAACGGCCTATACTCGTGCCCAAAGGGCGCTTGAGGATAGGCTGCGGGCCACCGAGGAGGAGCTACGCGAAGCCTCGGGAGTCCGCTCTGCCCAGGATGCCCGCATCCGCCAGCTGGAAGCGGAGTGCGCCGAAGCGAAGGCGCACGCCGAAGGACTTGCTGCGTCGGCGCGGGAGCCGGCCGCGGAGGCTGCGCAGCAGGAGTTTGCGGCAGAGCGGGATGACTTTCTGCAACAGGTCGCCTTGCTAGAGAAGTAGAAAGGCGAACTCGCCTTGACTCTAGCGGAGCGCGACCGGACGCTTGGCGAGTCTTCGGTGGTTGCATGGGATGCCATGCAAGCGCTGAAAAGCCATCTCGAAGGGCTTGTGGCCAAAGTGCCGGACCACGCCTTCGGCCCGGAGTAGCTGTTGCGGACCCTCCGCTGGGTCGGAGATGCCGCCAACGTCGCGCCCGGCGCTGCGATGACCTTCGGCAACCACTGCGTGTACACATCGGCATGCCTGGTGTGCGCGCTCCTGCAACACCGCGGTTGCCCGCACGCCGCCGGGCTAGAGGATTCCCAGCTGGAGATGCCCGGCGGGGCCGGAGTAATGTCCGGCGCCGTCCGCTCCGCCCGCCGCGCCATCAAGCCCTTCTATGAACGGATCTAGGATTACGTCGGGGCAGACGCTGCGCGGGTCGAACTCCGGAAGTCGCTTTACGGGGAGGGGAGCCTCGGCCAATTCCTGGACGGGGTCCCTCGACGCGACGAGGGCGGCGCTGATGCCTCCGAAGGCGCCGGGAACTCGCAGGTGACGCTGTGGTGCCTAGGTGTAGGCGTGCGTTGTAATGCCCCCTCTTTTTGTGAATGAAGTACGTGCTTGCTTCATAAATTCTGACTTTCGCCTATGTCCCGGGCAGCTTCCTTGCTGGGGCCGACTTCTTGCGGCCGACCTTGCGACCTGGCGATGCCTTCGATGCTGGCGAAGGGCCGAAGAGTCGCTGGACTTTTGGGCGAGCCGAATTTCTTCCGGCGGAACCCCGTCCTTATCGCGTGTTAAGGACGAGCCTGCCGAATAACTACTTAGAGCGGCAGGGATGTTGGCGGGCATTTGTACTTGAAAGATTTTCCCGATATATAGATCTCCTGATAATTAGGACATGCGCGGTCGTGCTGTGCGGAGCTGGGATCCCCACATTTCAAGTTCGCCGTGAGTGTGAACCGTGCGGGCACTCCCTCCTGCTCGTCGCCCGGGCCAATGCGCCCGCGGGGTTAGCGCGTTGAGTACTCCGTGAAGCTAGCGCGTGCGGAGGCAGCTGTTGACACTACGTCCTGTTGAAAGTCCGTAGACTGGCGCGCGCGCGGAGGCGGACCTCCGCACTACGACCTGTTTAGAGTCCGTAGACTGGCGTGTGCGAAGGCGGACCTCCGCACTACGACCTGTTTAGAGTCTCGTGGACTGGCGCGTGCGAAGGCGGACCTCAGCACTACGATCTGTTTAGAGTCCGTAGACTGGCGCGTGCGAATGCGGACCGCCGCACTACGACCTATTTAGAGTCCGTAAACTGGCGCGTGCGAAGGCGGACCTCCGCACGACGACCTGTTTAAAGTTTCGTGGACTGGCGCGTGCGAAGGCGGACCGCCGCACTACGACCTATTTAGAGTCCGTAGACTGGCGCGTGCGAAGGCGGACCTCCGCACGACGACCTGTTTAAAGTCTCGTGGACTGGCGCGTGCGAAGGCGGACCTCCGCACAACGACCTGTTTAAAGTCTCGTGGACTGGCGCGTGCGAAGGCGGACCTTCGCCCCCCACCCCGAGGTGGGGGCAGCCTCTGGTGTATCGCATAATCTACGTGCGCGCCGACGCTGGGGCCAGCCTCTGCGTACACCTCCCGTGATGTGCGAAGGCAAGCCTCAACGCGCTGAGGTGCGCGATTGGCAGCCGTGCAAGATTCGCGTGGGATCGGCGTCCACGTCTGATTTATACTCCGGAGAGTACGCACATGGACGAAGTCCCTGGCGTGCGCGGGGTTCGCGTCTTGTTTATACTCAGTAGAGTGCGCAGGGAGAACATCCGCGTCTTATTTATACTCCGTAGAGTGAGTGCAGAGGCGTCCCCCCACACGCCTTTGTTTATACTCATGCCCGTGCCTTCGACGGAGAGTGCACACGCGAACGTGCGTCTTCGTTTATACTCATGCCCGTGTCTTTGACGAAGAGTGCACACGCGAACGTGCGTCTTCGTTTATACTCATGCCCGTGTCTTTGACGGAGAGTGCACACGCGAACGTGCGTCTTCGTTTATACTCATGCCCGTGTCTTTGACGGAGAGTGCACACGCGAACGTGCGTCTTCGTTTATACTCATACCCGTACCCCTGGCTACGGAGAGTGCACACGCGAACGTGCGTCTTTGGTTTATACTCATACCCATACCCCTGGCTACGGAGAGTGCACACGCGAACGTGCGTCTTTGGTTTATACTCATACCCGTACCCCTGGCTACGGAGAGTGCACACGCGAACGTGCGTCTTTGGTTTATACTCATACCCGTACCCCTGGCTACGGAGAGTGCACACGCGAACGTGCGTCTTTGGTTTATACTCATACCCGTACCCCTGGCTACGGAGAGTGCACACACGAACGTGCGTCTTTGGCTTATAGTGCGGGAGTACACACGTAGGCGAGGCCTCCGCGTGTGCTTGCCGCGTATTTTTGCACAGCGATGATATGTTGGCGACAAACGGAACTTTATTACATTCCCGTTTGCGCGGGTAAGCGATTACATACGACGGGGGGGCACTAACCGTTTGTGCTCAGCGCGGCCGGAGCCTCTAGTAGTTGCACTATCAGCAGGGCTTGCGGAGTCGCCCCCGGATGGCGCCGCGGGCCTTCGCACGTCGGTGCCGATCCTAGGTGTGCCGCTGCCCGCCGCGACGGGGGCATCTGGTGCTGTGCTCGATGCGCCGGGCCATGTCCTGGTCACCCCGAACGGTAATGACGGCTCGTGGCCCCGGGAGCTTCATACATAAATAGGCGTGATGCGGTACTGCCCCGAAGGAGTTGAGGACCGGACGCCCCAGTATGGCATTGTAAGGGTACGGGAGATCGACGACGTCGAATGTCACGTCCTTGACCCTTTCGTTGTCGCCCTGACCGAAAGAGACCTGCAAGCATATTTGGCCGAGCGCCCGTAGAGGCTGTCCGCCGAAGCCCTGCAGCGGGACTCCCGACGGGCCGAGGCGGCTTCGGGGGATCCCCATCTGGTCGAAGGCTGCCGCGAACAGAATGTTCGCGGAGCTGCCGCCGTCAACTAGGGCGCGTCTCACGTCGCATCCCGCTACGACGACCCGGACGACCAGGGGATCGTGGTGAGGAAGCTCCACTCCTTGGGCGTCGGCGGGGGTGAACGTGACCTCCTGCTGTGCCCAGTCCGGCGGTGTTTGCGCTGGGTACGCCGCCACGTGGTGTAGCCTCCGCACGTAAGCCTTCCGCTGCCGTGCCGAGGCGAACTCCACCGAGGAGCCTCCGGAGATGACATTGATAACCCTGCGATAGGTGCCTCCGGAGCATGTAGCTGTAGAAAGCCCTCCTGGGGCTGCTGCACGTGGGCCTGGATCCGCAGAGCGCCCTCGTGGGGCTGTGTTCCTTGCGCCTGTATATGCACGGGGGCTTCGTACGGGTGCTGTACGTGGGCCACCACGGGCGGACGTGCTTCCAGGTTCCTGTCCCTGGTGACGCTGTCGCGGAGCGCCGCGATAGAGGTGCATGTGCGTGTGTCGTGGTTTCCGCGACCGTGGACTACGCACCACAACCCCTGGTGTTGGTCGTCGTAATCTCCCCGGCCTCTATCGTCGCGGCCCCGGCCATGGCCACGTCCCCGGCGCCCCCGGCCGCCCCGACCCGCGGGAGCGCTGTCGTCGGAACCGCCTTCGATGTCGAGGACGTACCGGCCTCGCCGCGACTTCTGCTGGCCACGCTTGGGCCTATCGGACGGCTCCTTGTGCGGGGCGTCCTTGCGGTCGGGCGCGTCCTTGGACGACTCCTGCTTACGCTTTCCCTTCGAAGAACCGTCCTTTGACGGATCTTCGGCTTTTGCCGAGGCACCGGCCTGGTTGGTGTCGGAGTCGTCGCCTTGTCGCCGCCGTGCGTCCTCTTCCGCCCTGGCGTATTCCTCCATTTTGTCAAAGAGCTTCGTCACTGTCTTGATTGGCTTCCGCGCGTTATACTCGGCCATCGGGCCCGGACGAAGGCCCTGTATGGTCGCGTTGACCACGGTGGTTTCGTTAACGTCTTTGACTTGACAACGTATCTTCGCGAAGCGTTTGAAGTAGTCCCGGAGCTTCTCCGAAGGTTTCTGCTTCACGGCGAAGAGTTGGTTCGCGTCGACCCGCTCGACATAATTTTCTTGAAAGTTGTTGTGAAGACGGTCGCGGATCTGCTCCCACACGTAGATGGAGTTCGGCTCTATGGTAAAAAACCAGGAGAGCGCCACTCCTTGCAACGCGAGGGGGAGTCCCTTCGCCTTTGTGGTGTCGTCTCCGCCCGCGGCCTCGATTGCGGTTTCGTATACGCGCACGAACTCGCGGGGGTCCGTGTCGCCTTTGTAGGGCTCGATGACACTGGGGAACTTGAAGTCTTCGGGCCACGCCGCTTGCTGTAGTCCTGCCGAAAGCGGGGACTCCGGATCGACGCGCCGTAGCGGGACGCGGCTGGATGTGGGGGCGTCGCGGCTGTCCGCCCTTTCCGGCGTGGGCTCTGGCGCGACCACCGGCGCGGCCTGCTGGCTCCGAGCCTCTTGTATGTCTCGGACAGCCCCGCGAAGATTCCCCAGTTCCTGCTGGAACGCTTTGAGGGCCGCCAGCAGGACGCTTTCCACCGCCTGTGCGGGCGGGGCCGCCGGCACGCCCAGCGGACGGACCGGCGCGGGCACGACCGCGTCGCGAGCTCCCGAGCTGCCGGTCGCTCCGTTGTGGCTACCTCCAACTGCCCGGTCCACGCAACCGGCGAGCGTCGCGGCGAAGGCGGCGAGGTTGGTTGCTGTCGCGTCGGCGGGGTCGGTCGCCGCAGTGCCGGTGACGTGGTTGGTCGTCACAGCGCCAGTGGCGGGGTCGGCTGCCGCAGCGCCGGTGGCGGGGTCGGCTGCCGCAGCGCCGGTGGCGGGGTCGGCTGCCGCAGCGCGAGCGTCAACGTCCTCGACCGCCGTGCCCGCGGCAGCCGATGTCGAAGCCCTGGTACTCACGCGACGCTCCGCCCCAACCGTCTTCTTCCCCTTCGCCGCCGCCGACGAAGCTTTTTTCGGTGCCATCCTCCTTCGAACTTCAGGCTTGCTCCTGTCCCTCCCCACGGACGGCACCAACTGTTGTGGTTACAGACCAAATAGAGAGAGAGATGGTAGTGGAGAGTGAGGGAGATGAGTAATGACTTGGGTCTTCCCCATGGCCTGTATTCCATATATATATATATATATATATATATATATATATATATATGGGGAGTGCTTTTATAATTATACCCTTACAGTTGATCATCCCCTTCAGGGGCATTTATGTCATTACACATGGCCTATTCTGGACCTTATAACCTCCTACCAGGCCTGCTGGGTTTAGGTGGGGGCCACCCCTACAACAATCACATTTTCCCGAAAAATGAGTGCCAGAAATACTCGAAAGGGCAATAGCTAATCATTTACTGAATGTTCATATTCCTGGTCAATTTATGACATGATGATTAGAAATGCACAGACTTCGGTGGTTCAATACCTGTGGATGAGCGAAAGCTCCTTTGATATTCCTAGCAACCTCAATAGGAAGGTCATATGTAGCACAACCCTCTGAATAAATCACAACGTCTTCTAATGGAGGTACTTGGCCAATATTTCTAGCAGCCAGAGATGAGCTTGCAAAATCCAAAACACAAATATCTGTGCATGTTCCTAGCACCAAGACCTGCATCGAGCCCATGCACAAGTCATAAACAGTAAGATTTATTTGTGAAATAATTATGGCATAGGACAGATTACTCACAGTTTTAATCTGATATTTTCCAATCCAATCAGCAAAAACACTTGACCCATCCTTCTCTATTGAACTGAGGTAGCCATTAATACAATCCTTCCTCTTGATAGTCACATTTGGTTCCTCTTCCAACCACTCCAGAGCTGCACATTGCAGAATCACATTTGTCAAATGCTACCAGTTAACAGTAGTGTTGTTATTCTTTCCCTGTACAACGAGGGTACAACAATAATGGAATATCTCAATATAGTAGGAAATAATCGAGCATAAAAGCTGAGCAAACGCTGCTAGAAGATTAAGAGGATAAAGGGTGGTTTTGCTTTAGCACCAACCTGGAACAATATTTTCCTCCCCGGTACCAATGATACAGTGAGGTGGATATGGCGGTTCAGGCTTATCTGGATAGTGGGTATCAAGAAACACAAATATTGGCCAGTTTCTCTGACAGAACAGCTTGGCAAGCCTTGCAGCCTCCTCCACCATCTTTTCTATCTGTTTATTCGGTGCAACAGGAGCCTGCAAATGAAAAGCTCAAATCATTTGGCTACTAAAACCATTTCTCAGAAGTGATAAATGATAATTACTAGTAAGGCAGTACACGAACAAAAAAAGTTGAAATTTACAGAACTACAAGGAGGAACATCTTGAATATTACAGCAAGAGTCTCCTTAGATAACAAAAGGACCACAGATCAAACAAGGAAATTTTACACTCTAACTAGCTAAGGGCCTGCACGTTATTGTGAAATATAATATAAAATATATACGAACAACTTAGCCACCTCTCCAAGCATGTAATCCTTCTTAATCCGTCACACGGCTCAGCATTAGCACATCGCATCCGTGTTGTCTACCATTCCTGGCAATAATTGAGTCCGGGCTTCCTCTGTCTGCCGCCTGCCAAGTTGCCCTCCTCAGCTGGCTCCGAGGTTGCTGCACCGCTGACTGCAAGGATGCAACGCCTGTGCCCTCCCTCCAAACCACAGTCCATTGGCCACATGCCCACGCCAAGCCTCCTCCGTCTTTTCACAGCTCATGGATCACCGGAATTCGCTGCCACAATGTCGCTTGAGCGCCTCCTCTGCCTCCATCGAGTGTCGGCTATGCCTACCTATCGACGCGACATTTATGTGGGAATGGAGGTCGACTCTTTATAATAGTGAGATAAGATTGGATTAAAGTTCGTTTCAAGGTAGTTGGGGTTCAGGATGTAGCTTGTTGTGAGTTTAATTTTGGGACAAATGCTGTACAAAAACAGGCAACTTCGACCTCCTCTTAGGGCTATTCATATTATCTTCTGAACACCTGGCTTTTCGAAGTGGCTTCTCCATTCCTCTCACCCTCGTCTTGCTCTAGGGATAAAGTAGGGGGTTACGGAGCATCACGTACCCTATTTCTCTCACTCCCATCTCACGCATGGATCTCTCACTCAATTTTTGTTCTTCTCATTCTCTCCTTCTAAAAGATATTTCTTTCAGATACTATTATTTATTTTCAGTCAAAAGCCATCCGCCACAACCAATATGAACACCCCTTTAGTCGCTGACATGGTGATACACTTGTCTTCCCCGTCTCTTTATTCTCCCTCTCAATTCCCAAATCACTCTTTTCCTAGTCTCAAACCCTATCATTCTTGCTCCAATTGTCGTTTTGTTCCTTCCGTCATCTCCAGCAACGGGTCGTAACAAGATATCCAAGCACTGAGCCCACTGACTGGCATTAGTAACAGAAGAATTCAGAATTCTTATGTTGAGCAAACAAAAAAACAAATGGAAGGTAAAAAAAATAGGAACTGAACAAGAAAGACACAGCGGTACACCCGAGGAAGAGGGTATTCCCAGTGGCTCGTTCACTTGTGTCCCTATCCTAAAGGGAAAAAAACCACTACACAGTGGACGCTAGATTTCTTCCCATGGAACTGAACGATCCTAAGATCAATGACCGAAGCCGAGAGCCCCCTCCGAATCAACATTTTTTTCCAACCCACGCGAGTTTCACCAATCAAGGAAGCAAGGGAAGCCCACAAGAACCCCGAAGAAGCAAGCGGGCGGAAGAAAAGGCTCACGAGGGTCCCAGCGCCGACGGTGCAGAAGCCGTTGCAGAGGTCGACGAGGACGAGCCCCGCGGCAGTGGCGGACCCAGGATTTTTGGGATGGGGGTACGAAGTTAAGAATCTACAGAGTATATATATAAGATAGAGAATTTTGATACACATAATATGTATATCTCATATAGTTAACCAAATAAACAATCACACATAAGCAATAAATGCAATTTCCAATATAAGTTTGATTGACTTAATTTCTAGTGAACACTGAACAGAGTACATGAAACAACATCAATGCAAAACTGACCTGGATGGCAATGTTATAACTCAACTCGACGAGGATCTGCTTGAAAACGAGATATTATATCTTCATCGCGAACTTGTAGAAAAAATTCCCTTTCAAGAAATGTAACAAGACAGTCATTCAAGTACTCATCTCCCATTCTATTCCTTAGCTTGTTCTTCACAAAATTCATTGCTGAGAATACTCTTTCAACACTTGCTGTTGCTAGGGGAAGAACTAGCAACAATTTCAAAAGCGCCGCCGCCGTTGAAGATGGAATAGGGGAGGAGCTGCCGCCGTTGAAGCTGGCCATTGGGTGTGCCAGTGTGGGCGCCCGGCGCCGCGCCGCCGCCGGTAGCCATTCGCCGGTCGCCGGAGACAAGGATGGGAGCCGGGCGCGGCTGCGCGCTGTGAGCTGGGGCGCGGCGGCTGTGCAAGAGAGATGGAGAGGAGGCGGCGTGAGAGCAAGGCAGGAGTGGGCGCCGCGCCGCCGCTGGTAGCCGTTCGCCGGTCGCCGGAGATGAGGAGGGGTGTCGGACGCGGCGGCGCGCTGTGAGCTGTGGCGTGGCGGCTGTGCAAGAGAAATGGAGAGGAGGCGGCGTGAGAGCAAGGCAGGAGGCGGCGTGACTCGTGAGAAGCAGCCAGGCAGCAGGAGTTAGGTTAGGAAATCAGGAAATGCCAATTGGGCCATTGGATAGTGGGCTGAATTTGCTACATTACCTTCATTTCTAGTTTTTTTCCTATATATATGAAATATATATTATATATAGTTGATTTTTTACAAAAAATTTTGGGGGTACAACTGTACCCCCATGTCCCATTATGGGTCCGCCCCTGCACGGCGGCGGCGGCGCCGCGCGCCGGGAGCAGCAGCTCGCCGTCGGACTGGAAGGGTATCTGCGACCGGAGCAAGCCCACCGCGGCGGCGGCCCCTGCCCCGGACGTGCGGTTCCCGCTGCTGCCCTCAGCCCCCGACCCCATTGGCGTCTCCGCCTCCGCGTGGTGTCTGTTGATCTATTCGGTAACTTCGACCACAGAGAAGGTCCATTTTATTGGCAAAATATAATTTTTTAATAATCATATTGGGTGTGTAATTTCAGCTATGGTTAATAGCTTTTGATTTTAATCGTGTGTGCTTGAACGAACGAACTAAATGCCGATAAATTATTTAAAAAAACTGTCTCAGTAAATTGTTTTAAAAATACAACAGAAAATTATTTCATTTGTTTATTCAAAGAAAATTATAAATCAAAAACTGAGAAGAATATGGTCAACATATGTTCTTTCTTGATTTTTTTTATCCTCTTATATTATATTCTTATTTACTCTTGAGCACCGAGTGGCTGAAAAGATATTACAGTTCTAGAAATAGTTGTAAGTGTGGATATTATGGCATGCCAACTTTGACAACCTAGCCATGCCCATTAAACCCACCAATCACTAAGAATCGAACTATCGGAAGTGCTATGCAACATTTGCATGATTTTTGGGGGAAATCAGTCGGATTTCTCACCATTGGATAAGCGTGAAGATTCGTGTGCCGCCATCTTCAACTTCTTCTCCGGCGAGCCATTCTTCCTCCTTGCTGGTGAGCCCGAGGGAGAATCTCACCTTCCGCGCCTAGGGTTCACCGTTTCCCCTGGGCATAGAGGGAGGCCAGGGGTGGTGGCCTGACGGTGGAGGTGATGGGTGGGGTAGGAGGGTAGTAAGCGGTGCCAGAGGACGGCAGAAGATACTAGCTATTAGGTTAAGTGGAGGCGGCACGGCAGGGGGTAGGGGCAGCGCGACGAGGCGGGGGGCCGTCGGCCACGAGTGGTGGAGAAGATGGTAGGGAAGGCGCGTGAAGCTACTCTGGTAGTGAGGAGGTGGTGGGCGGCACCGGCGACGAGAAGGGGCAGCATGGAGGGTGACGAAGAGAGGCAACGCAAAGGGGCAGCGGGGTTGGGGTGGGAGGCGAGCGGTGCAAGGTGGGAGGCGGTGGGGATAGGGTTAGGTGTAAATAGGATTTGGGTAGATATGGGAAGTTGGATCTATATCCGATGGTCAAAAAATCTGACTAATTTTAGTCTAAAAAATAATCAAATATTGTATAGACAAATCCTTGAACTATATTCTATACAGAAGTGGGTTTTTTTCAAATCATGCATTCATGCCTGTATTGAACTGTGTCCTATGAAAATCTCGTGAAATTAATGAAAACCCAAACTTGTTCTAGTATTCGGTGTTGACCGAGTCGTTGCCTTCAAAGCAACAGAGCTGTCCTAAAAAATTTGTACTCCGTACATTTGCGAAGGTATTCTCAATTGTAATGTTAACACCGACTGACATGTTGGCCCAAACAGGTACACGGTTCACATCCAACAGCCCAAATCATTTAATATTTATTCATGGACCAACCTCTCTTGTTTCATTAGAATTAAGTATGCTTGGCAGGGGGGGCTGTCGCTTTATCTACGACCAAGCTATGCTGAGATCATTATACATCCATCGTAAAACAGAGGAAGCGATAACAAGTCTTAACACAACCCCATCATTTGTGCAGCACTGCAAAGTGTCTCGGCAAACATAACAAACAAGAAGAGGAAGCGATATCGCTTCCACTACAAAAGGTACTCGGTGTGAAAATCCGGCATCATTCACGTCCATCGCAACAGAAGTGGAGAAGAACATCTGGTCTACTAGCGGTCTAACATCACTACACGAACTGCTCCTGAGACAGCAGCAGCAGAACTTTCAGTTTCAGTGGGCAGCGAGCTTCTTTAATTCACTCCAAGCTCCAGGAACGGTGCCTCGTCCCTCAGCTGAAACTCAACAGGGTTGTTGTCCAGAATTGGGTACTGGTCATGCTCAACTGGGGTCAAATAATCTTCAGCCAGCTTTGGTTTATCACCTGCATGCAAATTACACACATATTACATGACAGAAAATGAAACAGTTGGAGGAGGATCAGAAGCGCAGCAGATAGAACACAATGCGTGCATATTTCTGAGAGGGGGAGACAGACCTGAGCTAGAGAGACGCTTATTGGAATCTGGAAGAACATCAGGTTCCAGCTCCAGCTCTTTCACTTCTTCAATAAACATTGCAACCTCCTGAATGATAAAGAAGCAAATGAAATTATATTTGGAAAAAAGGGAAACAAAAAGCGAGAAATGCTATGCATGGAGAATTACATGTCTAGTATTGTGTTTACTTTAGATTGTGTGAAACAAGGATCAATACATAAATGGAGCCATGTACGACAAGAACAAATTAGAAGATTAGTGCATGGCACAAATTTAACAGTTACAGACCATTTTATGGCCATGTTCAAAGGTGATGTGGCTTGTCTTTTGGATGTGGCTTTTGATTTTTGACAGATTGCGAGAGAGATTGAGAAAGGGGACACTCGCGTTGAGAAGCCACTCCATTCGAAACGGCTCCTGCAGTGACTCCTACAAACGACTTATAGAAACCATCTGGAGAAGCCACTCTGCTCAAAAGCCGGCTTCTAAAAAGCCAAAAGTTAGAAGCTGTTTGGAACATGCCGTATAGATGTCATCAACTACTATAAGGACACAGAAGTAGGTTTTCTCCTTCGGTTATTTGTAAACTCTTGGACAAAACAGGGAATGACACAGATACCAACTGTGGCTAATACAGTACTAGTGTGAAACCAAACGACAAAATCATTAAGTCATATCTGGTTTCTTTCGATGTTCTGTAAATACTACTAGCACTAAATACAACATAAATATACTACAATAGCACAAGGCAGTAATAGCTTGAAAAGTAATATAAATGAATAAACGGTTTTCTTTGATACAACTAGCAAAAGGGGAGACCATTAGGAGGTGTTTGGGACTGCTCCACAAACTCCACCGTGGAGCAGCTCCACAAAAAACTGGAGTTTGTGAAGTACCTCTTTAGGTGCTCTCACAACTCCACCTTTTTTCCTCGAACAGGGTGCGTGGAGCTGAAACCGTTTGGCTAAAAAACGTGGAGCGGAGCAGTCCCAAACACCCCCTTACTGCTATGTACCAACTGAGTCTATTCGGCGTATAACAACATGCCTATTAACCAATAACAATAAATAGTTATTTGTGGCGGAAGACATGGTACATTCCCTCGATGCGGGAGGTATTGAAAGGATTTTGTAATACATCAAGCTCTTCTAATTTACTGCTCTACCAACTTTAGACAGCAGAACCAGTGGAATGCTGGAATTTTTTATCAGGTAAGTTTCTCTTCTGTTCTTATCAGGTATTATAATGTATTAGAATAAGAGAAGAAAAATAGACAGAAATTTTGTTGACATGGAGCAAGACATGTTTGGTCTTTTGAAGTATTATGTTGCGCTAGAGCATGAACGAATGACAGAGCAGGATATAAATCGAACCATGTATAAACTGATAGCGTAAACATACTAGATGACTAAGGAATAACATGAATTTAACTATTATTAACCATTTTAGGCCCCATCTGGAACATGGGAACTCATAAGTTTCATGTGGGACTTGCACTATTTACTCTGAAGTTCCTGCGTTCCAGGTCATCTGTTGTCAAACACTACGGAGGTAAACGATTAGACAAAACAAATGCCATACGAAGGTATTTGCAAAACACACTAAAAACTATAGACTTCCTTACAATTTTTCATGTAGTTCACATTGGAATATCTTATAATTAGTATATGAGCATATTCAAAGTGATAAAGGAGCGTGTCAAATTTCATTAGGTGGTATATCATGAGTGGGAGTAACTACTCCCGGGAGTAAAATATATTTTTACACACCAACATTAGTTAAACACAAAATGAAGATATTACAATGGGACAAGGTGGCCATATCTTTCAACGCGATATACATATTCATAGGTAAGCAGTCCCTTCGGTACTAGTAGCAAAAGAGAACATTCCCAGAAACTGGTATATTATTCGGAGAACACACTACAGTTCAGCATATGTTTCTTAACTTAGTAAACAAATGTTGCAGGGAAAGAACCCAATTAGGCATTATCAGAAATAACATCTCCGTCCCCCCAAAAAAAGAGTAAGGTCTCATAAGTATATCTAGTTCAAATTATTACTTTCTCCTGTTCAAGGGACTCCCTCGGAGGACGGGTCAGCCGGGGCGGATGGCCTTGTTTTCTCTTCACCATGTACGGTTGCAGAGCCCTCCTCTAATCCTATTCCACCTGCCAGCAGGGGTGGAGCGGCCAAGCCTCTGTGTGTCTACTTCCGACGTCGTTTTCGCTCCAGGGTTCTTGCTCCTGCAACTGACCCTAACCCTTCTGTTCCAACTCCCAGACGGCAATTTGTTGAGAAGATCTCTAAGCCGGTAGACCAGCTGCTGCCTCGGCCTGTAATTAAGAAGCGAAGAACCATGGCACCCCCTCCTGTTTCAGTCCCCCGTCGTAGCAGGCGTGTGGCAGGAGCCAACCCCTACTCGCCAGGACCTGTGGTTTCTGAAGCCCAACGTCGTATCATCAGAAGTCTTGGACTCTCTACAAGCAGGGATTTGGTTGATCAGAAAGCTCAGGATGAGTATAGTAAACTCTTTGAGAAACCCCTCACTGACGTGCACCTTGCTGCTCTTGCTGCCATCTTTGGCTGGTCAGCTGATCACAGCTTGGAGATCCGCTCAGCTGATTTGTTGGCAGGGTTCTAGGAGTTTTGTCTCTGGTCGTGCAACTACTTGTTCTCTAATGAATCCTTCTTCTATTCTTGTTTGGAATGCTCGTGGCCTCAATCAAAGGGCCAGGCGGAATTCAGTTAGAGATGTTATTTTGTCTTCCAAGGCCGACATTGTGTGTCTCCAAGAGACAAAGATTGCAGCAATGACCTCTCAATTGTTCCTCTCAGTTTTTGGTTCAGAGTTTGACAATTTTGTGGCTTTACCAGCTGAGGGCACTCGTGGTGGCATTCTAGTTGCTTGGAAAGGAACCTCTTGCCGGGCAATTTCTTCTCGTGTGGACTCCTTCTTTGTCTCCGTCCAGTTTGCAGAGCAGGAGGGGCATAATTGGTGGTTCACAGGAGTCTATGGTCCCCAAGAGGATGAGGAGAAAACTCAATTTCTTCAGGATTTGCGTGGCTTCCGTGGTCTTTGTAGTGGTCCTTGGTTGTTAGCTGGTGATTTTAATATGATTTATCAAGCGGCTGATAAAAACAATGCTAATCTGAACAGAGCGCTGATGGGCAGGTTCAGGAGATTCTTGGATGACACTGATGTTAAAGAGATCCCTTTGCATGGTCGAAAATACACTTGGTCAAATGAGAGATCCTCCCCTACTCTGGTGAGGCTGGACAGGGTCTTCTGTTGTTCTGATTGGGAAGACATTTTCCCTGATTCGCTCCTGCAAAGTGCAGCGTCTACTGTCTCTGATCATTGCCCTCTCATCTTGGGTTTGAAAGTTAACACTCGTGGTAAGCGGAGATTTCATTTTGAGAGTTTTTGGCCCAAGCTCCCTGGCTTTCAAGAGGCAGTTCTCCAAAATTGGAATGCTCCAGTTACAACTACCTGTCCGGTTGAAAATATCTTCTTAAAATTCCAGCGGCTTTCCAAGGGGTTGCAAAGATGGAGTCAGTGTAAAGTTGGAAACATATATGATGAATAAATCCTAAGTTTACAGCTGGACATGGCCAAAGAAGTGTTACACCGCCTCGAAATCGCCAGGGACCACCGTGTTCTTTCACCTGGTGAGGAAGGGCTCCGGCAGAAGCTTAAACTGCACTGCCTTGGTTTGGCCTCCCTGCAGCGTACTATTGCTAGGTTGCGTTCCCGTATCCTCTATCTCCGGGAGGGTGATGCTAACACTTCCTTTTTTCATCAACAAGCTCGTTACCGAAAAAGGAAAAACCTTATTGCTAAGCTCCAGGTTGGGGACCAGATTGTTACTTCTCAAGAGGGGAAACAACAGGCAGTCCTTGATTACTATGAAGATTTGATTGGAACCGCTGAACATAGAGACTTCACCCTAGACCTTCATGCTCTGGATATTCAACACCATGATCTTGCATCTCTGGATGAGGCTTTCTCTGTGGAGGAAGTTTGGGCAGCTATAAGAGATCTCCCTATGGATAAAGCTCCAGGGCCTGATGGTTTCACTGGTCGTTTCTTTAAGGTCTGCTGGGGGATTATCAAGGATGATATTATGAGGGCCCTTCTAGCAGTACAGAGAGGGCATGTTTTTAAATTTAAACTCCTCAACACAGCTTTCATTACCTTGCTGCCTAAGAAGATTGATACTGCCCATGTCAAGGATTATAGGCCAATAAGTCTCATTCATAGCTTTGCAAAGCTTGTAGCTAAATTGTTGGCTAATCGGCTGACCCCTCACCTGCCAAACTTGGTGTCCATTAACCAAAGTGCTTTTGTGAAAGGAAGGAGCATACAAGACAATTTTCTTTTGGTACAGCAGCTGGCAAGGGCTTTACATAGCAAAAAAGAACCCCATATTCTTCTAAAGCTAGATATTTCAAAGGCTTTTGACTCCGTTTCCTGGTCCTTCTTACTTGAGATCTTGCAACATCTCGGTTTTGGTCGTATATGGTGCAATCTTGTTAGCCTGCTGCTGTCCACTTCTTCTACTCAGATTCTGCTCAATGGCGAGCCAGGAGAAAGTATTTTTCATCAGCGTGGGCTTCGGCAAGGGGATCCTCTTTCCCCTATGCTTTTTATCTTGGTAATGGAAGTTCTGAACTCATTAGTTAATCATGCAACTAGAGAAAGTTTCCTGCAGCCCATTGCTGTCCAGCAAGCAAAACACCGACTCTCCTTCTATGCTGATGACGTGGTGCTGTTCCTTCGCCCTACAAGGATGGATATCTCAGTGGTCAATCAGCTCCTCGATATTTTTGGCCATACCTCTGGGCTCCGGACCAATATGGCCAAGAGTTCTGTAACTCCAATTCAATGTGGGGCTGAGGAGTTGAACACTATTTCAGATCTGCTGCCCTGTGTGATCAAAGATTTCCCTTGCTCTTATCTGGGCCTCCCCCTCTCCATTCGTAAGCTTACAAAAGCAGACCTGTTACCGCTAGTTGATAAAGTGGCAGACCATCTGCCGGGATGGAAAGCTTCACTCATGAATCGGGCTGGTCGTCTCATTATGGTTCGAGTGGTTCTAACCTCCATTCCTATCTACCTTATGATTGCTTTGGATCTTCCCAATTGGGTTATAAAGGCTATTGACAAGAAAAGAAGAGGTTTCTTATGGAAAGGCCGAGGGATTGCTAATGGTGGCAGCTGTCTTGTCTCTTGGGAGAACATTCAGCGACCAATTCAGTTTGGTGGCCTTGGTATCCACAATTTTGAGCGGCTGGGATGGGCCTTGCGCACTCATTGGCTTTGGTTGGAAAAGACTGATGCCTCTCGCCCTTGGGCTGGCCTGCCTATTAAAGTGCCTCTTAATGCTAAAGCGTTGTTTGATATCGCGGTTGACTCTGTTGTGGGTAATGGTGAAACAATTAAGTTCTGGTCTGACCGTTGGTTGCAAGGCAAGACAGCCGCTGAAGGGGTTCCTAATTTGTTCAAGCTCATCCCAAAGAGAACCTTGAAACAAAGAACTGTGGCACAAGCTCTAACAAACAGAAGATGGGTAGCTGATATAAGGGGTGCTCTGACGGTTCAAGTGCTAGTTGATTATTTACAGTTGTGGGATCTGGTGGATGACTTGGTGCTGCAGCATGACACCCCTGATCAACACCGGTGGCGCTTAACCAAATCAGGTTCCTACACCAGTAAGTCTGCCTATACCTCCTTTTTCACGGGTACTATTAAGTTTGCCCCTTGGAGGCGTATTTGGAAAAGCTGGGCACCTCTTAGATGCAAATTCTTCATTTGGCTGGCAGTCAAGAACCGGTGCTGGACAGCTGACAGATTAGCCAAAAGGGGTTTGCCTCATCCTGCTTCATGCCCTCTTTGCGACCAGGCAGAAGAAACTATTCAACACACCCTTGTTAGTTGTGTGTTTGCGCGTCAGGTGTGGGCAATGATCCTAAACAGATTGGGACTTCTAGCTATTGCTCCTCAGATAGAAGTAACCCATTTCTCTAATTGGTGGAGCCAAGCAATCAAGGGGTTTGATAAAAAGAAGAGAAATGGGCTGAATTCTTTGATTATCCTGGTCGCTTGGGAAATTTGGAAGCATCGCAATGTTTGTGTGTTTGAAGGAGCTTCCCCTAGTGTCCAAGAGGTCTTACAGGCAGTAGCGTTTGAAGGTTCTTTTTGGTGTATGGCTGGAGCCTCTGCTCTTCAAGAGCTGCTCCTTCAGTCGCTAATCACTTAGTGTTCTCGGTGGGTGTGTTGGGTGTTCGGGAGCCTCTCTCCCCTGTTCTAGGAGTGGACTCTTGACCCTCCTTTGTTCTTTATTTTCTTCTTCTTAATGAAATGACACGCAGTTCTCCTGCGTTGTTCAAGAAAAAAGAAAAAAAATATTTTTGTAGGTAAAAGAACAGGCTTATTAATTAATAAAGCTAAATATTCTTCTCTGATAGAAGACATGATATAGTTCTCAATGCAAGTGGTATGAAAGCATCATCTAATACATTAGGCTCTTCTAATCGACTTCCCTGTGGACTTTAGCTCACAGAACGACTGAAATAATAATCAGGTAAGTTTCTCTTTCTTATAGGCAAGGTTCCAGATCCCAGCGGTAACCGGCCAGTTATCGCCGGTAACCGGTTTTACTGGTGCCGACTGGGAGAAAAAAATTAATTCAATTTTAAACTTTTGAATGTAAAAATTAGTTTTTCTAATGATATTTATATTGTTTAACGCTAATAGAATGTATTAGGAAGATGCATGCATTTCCCGTGTTTGACTTCATACTTTTTGCCATGAATGTATTAGGAATTTCCAAATTTTGAATGTAAAAATTAGTTTTCCTAATAATATTTACATTGTTTAATACTAATAGAATGTATTAGGAAGATACATGCACCTCCCGTGTTTGACTTCATACTTTTTGCTATGAATGTATTAGGAATTTCCAAATTTTGAATGTAAAAGCTAGTTTCCCTAATGATGTTTATATTGTTTATCACTAATGGAATGTATTAGAAAGATTCATGCACCTCCCGTGCTTGACTTCATACTTTTTGCTATGAATGTGTTACGAACTTTCATTTTCAAATTTGACAAATCGGTTTTTAGCGGTTTTTCTCCAGTTTTTTGGGTGGTAACCAGTCGGTTTTTTCGGTTACTGATTTTAAATTCAAATTTTGACCAAGAAATTCGACCGGTTTTTTTTTGTTACCGGACGGTTTTTCCGGTTACCGGCCGATAACCGGTACCGGCCCCACAGCGGGAGGTAATTTACCTCGGTAGCGGGATTTGGAACCTTGCTTATAGGTATGTAGGACAAATGTAATTTAACGCACTAAGTTGACACTGGAAAGCTAGGTGATAAAATGATTTTACCCAGGAACTCCAGCTTTCTAATCATCATATGTAATTGCTTATCAGTTGTCAGAGCTAAGCAACCAGATGGCAAGGAGCCAAGGACATACTAAGATAGGGACACTTTCCTAGTTAAGAAAAACCACTTTAGTTTGCCTGATTGTAAGTTCACATGGTTATAGAAACATACACATTGATACCTCAAAAAGTAAATATTCATGGATTATCCAAATCCCTGACGAAATATGTGAACCTTACAAACAACCTGCAGAAACTATGGTGCTCTTGGGGGCTCATACCTTAGATGGAAACACCACAGGATCAAATATCACATCTGACCAGCTATGCAAGGCTGACATTATGTTCTCCACTTTCTTCTTGACGCCTACATGTATAGTATACGTAATTAGCCATATGTACCTATTGAAAAGGTCCGCGTACAAATTCAACTAGCAAATGAAGCAACTACAAGCACAAATTCTTACGTTTGTCTTGCCTGTCCTTGTCCAACTTCTGAGCATCATTCCCTGTG
This sequence comes from Dendrocalamus latiflorus, assembly GCA_017311315.1. Lineage (NCBI taxonomy): Eukaryota > Viridiplantae > Streptophyta > Magnoliopsida > Poales > Poaceae > Dendrocalamus > Dendrocalamus latiflorus. The sequence continues at coordinate 18,467,030 of CM029609.1, read as the reverse complement.
AAGTGGGTGCCCTCCACTCCATCCTTAGCCCATTCATGACATTCTGCGGTCTCCTCATCAGCAAAGATTACAGTCTTCTTCACTGGGTTCTTGGTGGCTTCATGACTGCGCAGAGCAGACCTCTCTTTCAGGGTGGACCTTTCCATTAAGGTGGACCTCTCCTTCAAGGCAGTGCCTTTAGAAATGTTAGGCACTGGGGGCTTGCTGGTGTTGGACACATCCCGCAGGGCCTTCCGCTCTTGAAGCCCAGGCTTTGCTGATGGCTTCAGTGGCTTGGTCTTCAGCCCATCAGCCCTCTTGCCTGCACACAAGGACCACACATGCCGGTCGTTTACTACAGGAAACTTCCTCATAGTGAATTAGTTTGAGCAGAAGCAGCCTCACCTCTATGGATCAGCAGGTTCTCATTGGGGAAAACAGCTGCTGGAGTTGGGAAAGCCATGACAGAACAGAAAGCTTTCTTCTTCTACCTTGGAATCCTGAAATGGTGTTTAAGTGTTCAACAAAAGGGAAAATAATCAGAAGACAGAAACAATAACAATGGCTTCCCTAGGCTGTTGTGTTCTAGAATAAAATTATCAAGACACCCACATTGTTTTTTAGAAGGCAACCAAGATTTCACTGGGATTATACATGAACATCCACACCGCTAACAAATTTGCAACAAAAGTTTAGAAAGATTTTGATTCATGTTCCTAACTAACAACAGATTAGAAGAGACACATGGATATGTCGGAGCGGACACACACGCAGTCGAATGACCACAAAGTCATTTACGACCACTCTTCAACACAGCAAGTCGGTTACGACTTATAACCACGAGTACTCATTACGACTACGAGCACTCGTTTATGACTTACGACTTACGACGACGAGTACTCAAACACTCAAGGATACACACGCGACACTGAAGGAAAACGCAAGGATTTTGTGCTACTCCACTTCTGCAGTCTTTTCTGAGTACTCTATTCACGAATTTAAGTGTACAGATCATGGCCAACATGGCCCCCTATACGCACGCCATAACCTACATGATCCGTGCCATCCCACGAACTAGCCATGACGCACGACTACAAACTGAAAACTGACGAAAAAGACGCAACCATTCCCACGTAAATGCAGCACACATTGAACATCTACGTGCACGATCAGATGCCATACCCTACTACAGAACTCACTACTGACAACTTATCAAACCACCCAACAGGATGCACCTAGAGTCCTGTGGTTATGGGGGTGCACCTAGACGCGCGCTGAAGAAAAACAAGAGGAAGAACCGAACCATATGGATGGATTGCTTTACTAACCGCAGACAAATCTGCAACCGGAGTATTCCAATAACAGGCGCATTTACACGAATTGAACAGAATATCGCAGGAAGACTAGGGTTTGGACTTTGGATTTGGTTGCTCACAGCAAAGAAGAGGACAGAACAAACTAGGGCAAAATATCCCCAAGGAAAAAGTTAGGGCAACCCGAAATCAATACAACAAAAGCTAGGGCTTAGGCTTACCGGCCCAAGAAACCTCAACTCCGGTCCAGTAGCCGGGAAGGAGGGGAGGGAGAGCTCGCGGCGGGAGGAAGGCGTGGTCGTCGGCGGCGGCGGAGGTGGAGGCGAAGAGCTCGATTCGGAAGCGAAGCGGGAGGCTTTTCTCTTGGTTTCTTGCCTTGTCCGAGTGGGAGTTTGGGGGAAAAGAAACGAACGAACGAACGAACGAATTGGGGGGAAAGGAAACGGAAAGCAAAGCGGGGAGCGCAACGGTCGGATTTTGGGGTGGATGGACAGTGCGGGAAGATGCCGTTGGGTGGTAGGCGTATTCACGGTTTTTTCTCGTTGTACGACTGGGCCGTAGCTGGGCTGGGCCTCTTAGTTTAACAGGATCTCTCCTCGTCTGCACTGTGATTGCTTATTTGGGCCGCATCTGTTAATTAAATTATTACTATTATAAAAGAACGAGTTGGTGATGGTATGTTCCTTCTCCTCCAACCGCTCTATTCTCAACTTCTTATCACTCTTCATTTTTCAATTGATCAGAATAGCCCTCTTTCATAGCATGATTTTATATATATCCAATAAATTTTGTTACAATGCACGAGCAGGTGACTAGTACAGATAGACATACAAGTCAGATATTGAGTGTGTTCTTTTAGGCTGATGGCTTATGAGGCTTAAAATTTTGAATTTGGACTGTTCCCGAGACGCGGTACGTAAAGAAAAATAGTCGTATGTAATTTTGGACGGTACAGCTGAACTCAGTACACTTTTTACTACAATCTTCCTATTGACCCTGTCTTGAAAAAATGCACTGTTTGAAAGTTAGTTACTGTAGCTGTTGTGGGGGTGGCCCAACCCCCCGTGACTGGGCCGTGCAACTAGTTCAACATGTGATTGGTCCAATAGTGTAGAGAAATATACCAGTGTAAACATATCAATGTACTCTCATCCTTTCTAAGTACTAAGGGGTAGAATGGGGATTTCCCATTCTACCCCACTCATATATATAAACCCCCAGGAGGGGGCAAAAGGGGACATCCTCCCATTGTCACCAGCTCTCCAGATCTAGCTCTCCTCTTCCTCTTCTACCAATCCCCTCTCTTTCTATCTAGTCTATAGCTACGACAGATGGCGCCGTCCGTGGGGACGACTAAAGCTTATGTATGGAAGGGATTTCTAGAGCACTCATCACAGATAAGTTCATCTTGCCGCTAGCCTGTTCGCTTCGAGATATATATATACGCACCTTATTAAATATGGCAGAAGTGTTGTGAGTGAGCATATAGATCTGCTGTGAGCTCTTATTTCTTTTCCAGATTTAGATCTGGCAGATCTGAACGGAGTTGTTCATGTAGGGAAGTGGTGTTTTGGACGACCTGGCATGCCGCGATTCCGCGCCGAGCTCTTGGGATCCGCGCCACGGTGGCTCCGCGCGATGGATGGATCCGCGTATACGGGTGACTCGCGTATACGCCAGACTCCGCGCGGAATTCTCGCTAAGCACGCCTCCTCGCCCACGCAGCCTTCGTCGAAGTCTCCGCGCATCCGCGAAGTCTGCTGGCATGCGCGCAGAAGTTTACCCATCCGCGAGCTCCGCGTACACTCGCTCATGCATGCAAAAAGCTATTCGCATACATTTATGCATGCGTGCAGCTTGCCATGCTGCAGAGGATGATATTGATTCCTCTTGCCTTTTTCCAATATTGGGTTTTCATGCATGCACTGTGCGTACGGCTCGAGTCCCCATCCTTGCATGCGTATCCTTTCGCGTAGCCAGCCATGCATAACCATCCATCCAAATCCTTGCATGCGTTCACGTATCCTTTCATGCAGCCATCTATGCATGTATTCAAGTATCCATTCAAGCATACATCCACGCATGAATTTCTCTCTCCGTGCCTGCGAGGCGTACGCCACGGCCTCCGCACGGCCTCACCAGTCTCCGCGCCTGCGGCGTTTGATCCACCGGCTCCGCCCGGCCCTCACAGCCTCCGCGCGGCCTCGCATCCGTCCGAAGACTGTCGCTCGAACCAGCCCTCGAAGTGCTTCCCCATGCACACACGTGAAGCATTCACCTGCGTGTGCGTCCGTGCAGACACAAGCTTCTTTTTCTCTCTCTCCGCGTTATATGCATGCAGGAACTGCAGTCTCCGTAGCGTCTTCGCCCAGAGCTCACCCGACATCTGCAACGGCAAGGTCGTCCTCGCGCCACAGCCTCCATGACGTCGAGGTCGCAGGCGGGCCGAGGCTACTACCTCCGTACCAGGTTCATCCCGGTGGTGGAGAGCCTGGTGAGCGAGATGTCTCGATGGCGGACTCGAAGCTATATGGCGTGAAGTGGCTGCGGTGCAGACGGCCCCGTCGGCTACTACCTCGTCTAGCTTCGTCAGCTTTCCACCACACGCACCCGCCTCGGTCGGCTCCGTCCGTGGCCCTCGGCACAACTCCGGCAGCCCCTCGCCGGCGAAGTTGCTGACGGACCGTGAAGTGCTCCCAGTCGCCGATGTGCTGCCTGGTTGAGGCCGGCCTCCGCGTCGTCGTGTCTGGGCTGACGGAACCTGCCCCGCTCGGGACCTCGACGAAACCGAAGTCGCCAGCTCCGCTCAGACGAAGACTCCCTCGTTTCCGAGGTCTCCCCAATGCTTCGCCCAGGTGGGGCTCGTCGAGCACCCCGCCTCCGGAGTCTCCGCGTCGTCGAGTACTTCGGCCGCCGCAGCCTCCGCGTCGTTGAGCGCCTCTGAAGCCTCCGCGTCGTCGAGTACTTCGGCCTCCGAAGTCTCCGCGTCGTCGAGCGCCTCCGAAGCCTCCGCGTCGTCGAGTACTTCGGCCTCCGAAGTCTCCGCGTCGTCGAGCGCCTACCCCGCCACGGCTCCGCTTTGGCGACGACGCGAGGTCCTACTCTGGCAGCATTCAACCGGAGCGGTCCTGTAGCGGGGTACATGCATCATGGGGATGTCTCCGTCATGTTAGCACACGTCCATACGTCCAGTGCTGGCGCATATACCATGCCGTGTGTCCGCTACGGGCCCACACGCGCCATGCGTCATAGGCCCACGCCCCTGACCCGTACGCGCCTGTGCCCCGGTCCCCAGGTCTTAAATGGGTTGCGCACCTCACGCATCTGAGCCCACGGGCTGCCCGCAAGCAAGCCCTTTAAGTAACAACCTTATAAGTGGTATTGGGCCTTCTCCCCCCAAAAGACTAGTCCAATGGGTGGAGACTCCCTCACACTTATAAGTTGTGCTTTTTCCTTTCCCACAATCCATGTGGGACTATTTTCCCAACAATCTCCCCCTCACACATGGATTGTGCACACCGCACTTCTGGGAGATGTTGGGTGCCTGACTCTGATACCACTGTTAGCACACGTCCGTACGTCCGGTGCTGGCGCATATACCATGCCGTGTGTCCGCTACGGGCCCACACGCGCCATGTGTCATATGCCCACGCCCCTGACCCCGTACGCGCCCGTGCCCCGGTCCCCAGGTCTTAAATGGGTTGCGCACCTCACGCATCTGAGCCCACAGGCTGCCCGCAAGCAAGCCCTTTAAGCAACAACCTTATAAGTGGTATTGGGCCTTCTCCCCCCAAAAGACTAGTCCAATGGGTGGAGGCTCCCTCACACTTATAAGTTGTGCTTTTTCCTTTCCCACAATCCATGTGGGACTATTTTCCCAACACGTCATGCATGGTCTCCGCCGTCAGACTTCGCGATGACGGTACTCGCTCGGGACTCCGACGTCCGACTTCACGGCCGGTGCACCCTCCGCGGCCGGCGTTCGACGTCAAGGACGAGGTGCAATTCAAGACTCCGGTGCGTGCACGAGGAAGTGCAGGATACAAGCAAACTCGAGGTCCTGACGAGGAGAAGATACTAGTGCGTCCATTCCAGTTGCAGCCAGGGCACGTACGGCCGGCATCGGCGAAGCCGCTCGTCTCCAGACTCCGCCTCGCCGAAGGAAGAGCCGGCCTGTGTCGTCCTCCGCAGCTGCTCCGCCCCCACCCCGGCCGTCGCTTTGCCAGAGCCCGGGCTGGCCATGCCAATTACGCCTCGGCTCCAGGGGAGTCTTCGCCGGCCTTCGACTCGACTCCGGGACGACTTCGCTTGCCTCCGCAACGACTTCGCCGCCCTTCGACTCCGTGCACAAAGACTTCGGCGGAGACGGGTGCATGGCACGAAGCTCATGCCCAAGCATCTCGCAGAGCAGCACGTTCGAGCGACACTGGCGGAGGCAGCCGTCGGCCTCCGCGCCGAGTCTCCGTCAACGCCGCAGACGAAGCATGGACCCCGCGTGGAGGCCTCCGACCGTTGCGCTACCCCGCGCCGGCGGATACTACTCCGACCCCGTGCTTAAAAGCACATGCATGCATCCGTTCACATAGCAAATACAAGCATCACGTATGCATGCCTCCGGAGTACACAGGGCTGAGGCAGCCTGAGTATGCCGACGCAGACTACGACATCACTTGCACAGCGCCCTCGCATGCACACCGCCCTGAAGCCGAAGGCAGAGGCAGCGAGCGACGAGGCGGCCGCGACGGTGGACCAGCCGGCCTTGGGCGGACCTGCAGCTGCTCGACTTCGGGCTCTTCGATAGGGACCGCGTGCTCCGCCCCGGCGGCCTACTCCACGCCTACGTCCTCAAGCGCCACCGGGAGGCTTCGTGTCTACCCCCGCAGGGCCGGTTCCGTCGCCGGCAGTGCTTCTCCGGAGTCCCCGCCGATGCCTCGGGAGTCTCCGCCGAACACTTCGGAGCCTTCGCCGATGCCCCCGGTGTCTCCCCCGACCTCTTCGAAGCCTCCGTCATCGCCTTCGAAGTCTCCGCCGAGCCTTCCATCGGACTTCGCGCGTCAGGGTGGCGCACGATCTCGCGTGGATGGGCTCCGTGTCGAAGCTTCCGTACTCGTACGGCATGGCATGGGTCGGCTCCGCACCCCATGACGAGGCCTCCGCTAGCTTCATGCAGCCAAGGTCTCCGCACCTGCGGAGTCTACTCCGCGACGTCACCACCCCGCCCGGTACGCCCGGCGCATGATCACGTATGTTGCTTTAATAATCCCTGCTGCATTTTGTGCTTGCATGGCATTAAGGAAACGGTTACGCAGTATATCCCTTATTGCAACTACGGTTCCATTCTAAGAGCATTTGATTTGGCCGTGTTTGCTTCTCCAGTTTTTTTTGCCGGCTTTGGGTTACCGTGGCATATAATGCTTTTCCCTAGTGTAGCATTCTGAAGCTTCTTGTTGTTGCAAGTCTTCGGCCGTTTCTTTTATGCCTCTGTTTTGGCCCTCTTTTGGATTTAAATCGCACGGTCGCTTCAGGCGTCAGCGTACTCTCCGGAGTATAAATAAGACGCAGATGCTGTCCCTGCGCACTCTACTGAGTATAAACAAGACGCGGATGCTCCGCGCACACGTGGATGTTGTCCCCACGCGTACTCTCCGGAGTACAAATAAGACGTGGTTTGATATTCTCACACAGTCTACGGACTCTAAATAAGACGTAGCGCGAGGTCCGCCTCCGCACGCACTCTACGGAGTATAAATAAGACGTAGCGTCGAGGTCCGCCTCCGCACGCATCTTCACCGCCCGCAACGTGCGGAGGCTTGCCTCCGCGCGCAGTTTACGGACTCTAAATAAGACGTAGCGCGAGGTCCGCCTCCGCACGCACTCTACGGAGTATAAATAAGACATGGATGTTGTCCCTGCGCACTCTACGGAGTATAAACAAGACGCGGATGCCGCACACGCATGGACATTGTCCTTATGTATACTCTCCGGAGTATAAATAAGACGTGGATGTTGATCCCACGCACTCTACGGAGTATAAATGAGACGCGGATGTTGTCCCTGCGCACTCTACGGAGTATAAACAAGACGCGGATGCCGCGCACGCATGGAAATTGTCCTTACGCGTACTCTCCGGAGTATAAATAAGATGTGTATGTTGATCCCACGCACTCTACGGAGTATAAAAAACTGCACGATGGCCAAGACACCAGGGAGTGCATCGCTTTAGCAACGCACCACCAGGATATCGCGCCCTCGCACGCGTTGCACCAGGAAGTGCATCGCTTTAGCGACGCTCCACCAGGATATCGCGCCCTCGCGCGCGTTACATTAGGGAGTGCGTCGCGAGTTTTTGAAGGTAGGGGAACGGCGGCTCCGCCTCCCTGCCTCCGCGCGCATAGCGCCCTTGGCCTACGCCACAAGCGCCCGCTCTCCGCGGGCACTGTTTTTGAAGGTAGGGGAACGGTGGCTCCGCCTCCCTGCCTCCGCGCGCGTAGCGCCCTTGGCCTATGCCACAAGCGCCCGCTCTCCGCGGGCACTGTTTTTCAAGGTAGGGGAACGGCGGCTCCGCCTCCCTGCCTCCACGCGCGTAGCGCCCTTGGCCTACGCCACAAGCGCCCGCTCTCCGCGGGCACTGTTTTTGAAGGTAGGGGAACGGCGGCTCTGCCTCCCTACCTCCGCGCGCGTAGCGCCTTTGGCCTACGCCACAAGCACCCGCTCTTCGGCGGGCACTGTTTTTGAAGGTAGGAGAACGGCGGCTCCGCTTCCCTGCCTCCACGCGCGTAGCGCCTTCGGCCTACGCCGCAAGCGCCCGCTATCCGCGGGCACTATTTTTGAAGGTAGGGGAACGACGGCTCAACTTCGCCGTCCGCCTCGTAGGCATCGCCTCGGCGGGACGGCACGGCTCCGGCGCAGGACTTCGCCGCCCGCCTTGTAGGCACCGCCTCAGCGGGACAGCACGGCTCCGGCGCAGGACTGCGCCGTCCGCCTCGTAGGCATCGCCTCGGCGGGACGGCACGACCTCGGCGCTCGATTCCGCCGTCCGCCTAGGCATCGCCTCGGCGGGACGGCACAGCTTCGGCGCTAGACTCCGCTGTCCGCCTCGGCGGGACAACACGGCTGCGGCAAAGGACTTCGCTGTTCGCCTTGTAGGCATCGCCTCGGCGGGACGGCACGGCTCCGGCGCAGGACTTCGCCGTCCGCCTCGTAGGCATCGCCTCGGCAGGACGGCACGGCTTCGGCGCTCGACTGCGCCGTCTGCCTCGTAGGCAGCGCCTTGGCGGGACGGCGCGGGATTTAGCGCAGGAGTTTACTGATTTCTTCATAGGCATTGCCTCTGGGGTCTACAAACTACCAGTTGCATCGGCTCACTAGTCGGCACCCTTGCGCTTACTGTCGGGGAACGGGGGGCTGGGATAGTTGATCGCGTCAGCTCGTCCATCGGGACCTCAACGCTTGCTGTCGAGGGAGTACCTGTTGTGGGGGTGGCCCAACCCCCCGTGACTGGGCCGTGCAACTAGTTCAACATGTGATAGGCCCAATAGTGTAGAGAAATATACCAGTGTAAACATACCAATGTACTCTCATCCTTTGTAAGTACTAAGAGGTAGAATGAAGATTTCTCATTCTACCCCACTCATATATATAAACCCCCAGGAGGGGGCAAAAGGGGACATCCTCCCATTGTCACCAGCTCTCCAGATCTAGCTCTCCTCTTCCTCTTCTACCAACCCCCCTCTCTTTCTGTCTAGTCTGTAGCTACCACAGTAGCATAAGCCATAAGTCGAAAAGAACTCAACCAATGGCTATCAATTAAGGGCCAACAGGAGAGCTGCCGCCAGGTCTCTCTTCCCCGTTCTCTGGTGTTCTCACCGACATTGAATAGGTGGAGGACCCGTTAATTTTCAGAAGTAGTTTTAGATTTTACTTTTCTTGTGTTTCTATTTTTCTAGATTAATTGTTCTAGTTTTTGTTTTCCGGTGAGTTCTTAGTCGCATTTTCTTTATCTATGATGGATTTTATCGAACCGACATAGCTGGATGACAATGGTGACATCTATGTTAGAGATCGACATCGGACCAAGTTAGGTATAAATAAATCCCCATGATTTTCGTTCAATAAACAACATTGTTACCCAGACATAGGTAGAGATCATCGACAAATCTACTTCCCGTTGTCATGACCGTCAGCAATCATGACATCATTGCAAGATACAAAGTCTGTAATGAGGAAGATAAAGAAGTCCAACACATTCATTGAATTTATGGTAATACGTTGTTCATCTAGAATTTTCAATATAAAAGTTATGTATTCATGTACTTTACTTATAAATTATTAATATAAATGATAGGGTTATTTCTAAAAAAGAAGAAGAAAATTCATCCCTTAATTTTCTCTTGCGATTTGCTTAATTTTTTGTTGAATGGTATCCTATTCCTACGCTTAATTTGAGTACCCGAAGATGAACTTCAGAAATGTTCACTTGGCGCATCGGGATATGATACGTCTCTTGATTGTGCCGTAACCCATGTCATTTTAACCAGACACTTGGCATCTACCGTTAGGGGTGAGCATTTGGTTTACTCGGTAAAAAAAGTATTTTGGTTTTTGGAAGATGGCCACCGAATTAGCGAAACTAAACTGAGAGATTGAACCTAATAAACCGAAATAATCCAGCTCGGTTAATTCAGTTTACCGAAATTCATTGATGAGCAGCACTTTGGCAGCATAAAAAAAATCAAAACTAAGAACGTTGGCCACCGCCTTTTCTTCCTTGCGTCATGCCGTCGCAGTGTTGCTTCTCTAGCCGGCTCGCCGGCTCGTCCTTCTTGCCACCACCCATCGCTCGCCTTTCCCCTCGTCGCCCGGCGCTCGACACTCGCCTCCTCAGCCTCACCGACTTAGCCCTTAGCGTTCATGGCAGCATGGCCCTAGCGGTGGCTACCTGGCTTCCAACGAGGAGATGCTGTGGTGGGCCACTGCTTCCTAGCATGGGAGAATTGATGGGCACATCTAAGAGCATATACTCCAATCTCACAAGAACAAACAGAATTAAACACCGCAGCCAGGAATCAAGGCGCAAGACCAAGTGAAACTCAAATTGAGTTCTCGGGGAAAAAAACAAAACGAAACTCAAATCATCCACTAAGGATCCTTATCAGTTATCAAACAACATGTTACCTCTGTTGAGGATCCGATCCGTCGCAGGCGACCAATTCGATCAATTTCTCTGCTTATGCAAAATTAAATTAATCACAGAAGACAGAAAATAGTAGATTGAAAACACAGAGAGATAGAGATAACTCCTGATATTTCTTTATTGCTTCTTTTTCTGATTTCGTGTACAAAATAGCCAATAATACTTTCTATTTATAGCCTAATGGTGATGTGTCCACCACGGGCCAAGGCTTCAAGACCAAGCCCACATTTCTTAACACTCTTTCTTGGGCACTCATCCGACATGTTCATGCCTCATCAAAACTCCATAAAACCTTGTGGAAAAATTTGAAGAAAGAGTACATGATACATGTTATGTTGCGTTGCACGAATTGCCTCATTAAAAATCTTGACCGAGAAACTTCAAGAAAACTCGTCAAGGGAAAAGAATACAATCCACCCAATTTCATTTAATCTTCAGGACTTATTCTTTGTGTATTTCATCTTCATGATCAAGTTTAAATAACGAGCTTGAGAAAATTCTCCCCTGAATTCTGCACTTCTCTAAATCTCATCATTCCAATTCCTCGTACGTATCTTTCAAAACTAGATGCTGGATGTGACTTAGTGAATAAATCTGTAAAATTTTCACATGACTTAGTATGCAGTACCTTAATTTCGTCCATCTTTTGCAATTTAGGGGCATAAAAGAATTTGGGGTTGATATGCTTTGCAAGATGACTCTTCACGTAGTCCGTCTATCTTCATAGTGAGAGCTTGCATAATATTCATCTCACATGACTGTTGGATATGGTGAATTATTCGTCGGAGCTAAGCACATTCTCGTGCGGCTTCCGTGTAGTACTATGATTTCTGAGTGGTTCGCTGAAATAGTTACAAGATTTTGCTATCATTTTTGGCCGCGTCGACTTCGTCGAGTTCAAGCAGATGATGCGCGGCGGCGGGTTCGCCGCGTTCGGGTGACGGCCGGCGATCCATGCATGCACGTGTTTATACGTATGTACGTTCGGCCATTGGTAACCATAGGCTCGCCTCTTTGATGTGTTAGAGAGCTGCATCGGTGCATGCAGGCCTTTGTGTGAATCATACCGAGTTTTGGAGAAAATGTTATCACATATATACTGGTTTTTGGAGAAAAATGAAATGATGCATACTGAGTTTTTGTTTGATTGAGATGCGTTTTGTTTGGTTAAATAAGCTTAGTACAATTACGTGCAAAATTTATACTCATGATTTTACATGTTCTCCAAATACAACAACAGTGGCGGCCATGATAAAAAATTCTTTTCCAATCCAACAAAGCCCAATCCTTTGGGGGACGTATAGTTTCAGGACAAACGTTTGGAACTTGACGCCACATAAAGTTATAAGTTATCTTTTGCGAGGAATAAAAAAGTTACAAGAGTGACTATGGCCCTGTTTGGATTCCATGGTCTAAAGTTTAGTTGTCTAAAGTTTTGGACTAAACTTTAGTTAGCTAAACTTTAGCCACTAAACTTTAGTCGAAGATCCTGTTTGGATCATGTACTAATGGATAGGACTAAAGTTTCAAAAAGACCATACTACCTCTCCTCGTTTCATGCGTCAGCCATTAAATAGGAGGTGAGAGACCAATATGCATGGGTAAACACGTCTTTGTGCCTAAAAACCCAAAACTTTAGACCACTTTAGGCCCTGTTTGGATTCCATGATCTAAAGTTTAGTTGTCTAAAGTTTTAGACTAAACTTTAGTTGGCTAAACTTTAGCCACTAAACTTTAGTCGAAGGTCCTGTTTGGATCCTGTACTAATGGATAGGACTAAAGTTTCAAAAAGATCATACTACCTCTCCTCGTTTCGTGCGTCAACCATTAAATGGGAGGTGAGAGACCAACATGCATGGGTAAACACGTCTTTGTGCCTAAGAACCCAAAACTTTAGACCACTTTAGTTCACTTTGGTGGACTAATGGTCTAAAGTGTTTTTTAGGGGTTAGCTAAAGTTTAGATCTAACTTTAGACCACCTGTTTGGAGACTTTAGATCTAAACTTTAGTGACTAAACTTTAGATGGAGGGATCCAAACAGGGCCTTAGTTCACTTTGGTGGACTAATGGTCTAAAGTGTTTTTTAGGGGTTAGCTAAAGTTTAGATCTAACTTTAGACCACCTGTTTGGAGACTTTAGATCTAAACTTTAGTGACTAAACTTTAGATGGAGGGATCCAAACAGGGCCTATGATATTTGTGTACACACAGGAGGAAGGAACTTATGAAGTTAATACCAACCATTGTTGTACAACTATACCAACAATTGTTCAAGCAATCACGCTACAGGTAGGAGCGGGGAAAATATTGGGGAAGGAAAAGGTTGTAACGTCACATAGGGGCTGTTTGGTTGCCTGCATGTGCTCATGCAGCTGCATGAGCGTTCCTCAGCCACGTTTCTCCTCAGCCTGGCTCTAGTTGATTTTTTTGCATCCACTCATGCAGGCTCTTCCCTCCATGCAGGCAACCAAACACCATCTCCCTGCATGCGCTGGTGCGAGCCACCCCTATGCAGGCAACCAAACAGACCCATAGTGCTGCAGTTGTACCAACTGCTGCAAGAGATCGTCCTAAAAGTAGCAGCGGTAAAATATTAAGTGAAGAAAATTTGCTAAAGTTGTGTATATTTCTGTACAATGTACATTGCAAGTGTCCAACACCAAACGATGGAATTGATTGAAAAATCCTTTTCAAAATTTTTATTTCATTCATTTGATTTGTATTCCAAATCCACCTCAATTTGAATTGCGACGATTTGGGCCTGAAAGGCCTCATGGGAGGATTGGCCCAATGGCTTGGCCCATTAACCATCCGTCGTCCATCCGTGCCCACGACGACGCCTCTCCCCGTGACTCCGGCCGAGACGTTCGTTTCGTCCACCACGGCCGCCGTCTCTGTAGGCTTCAGCCTTCCCGCCGCCGAAAACCCTAGAATTGGCGGAGCGCCCGAGCCCACCCATTGCCCCACACGACTCCCTCCCCCTCCCAGTCAAGCAGGCCGCCAAGCCCTAACTCCCTCGAGGCGGCGGCGGCGGCGGCAAGCAGGATCCGTTGGCGCTAGGAGGCGGACGCAGCGCAGGTCCCTTGGGCGGAGAAGCGGAGCGCGCAGACAGGAGCAGGCCGCCGAGCGCCGGGCCGCGGCGAACCCCAGTTCACGGAGCGCGCCGTGCGGCCGGTCCACCATGGAGAAGCTGGACGAGAGCAAGTTCGAGCAGCGGCTGCAGCTCTGGGCTCTGCGCATCCCCCGCGAGCTCGCCTCCGCCGTCACCCGCCTGCTCCGCTCCGGGTAACGCTTCTCGCTCGCTATACCATCCAATCCATCCAGGAACTGGGGAAAATAACCGAACGTTTTGCGAATTCCAAGTGCAAGTAGTACAGAGCTGAGCTTTCTCCCCCCTGTTTCCAGGTACCTGCTGGACAAGCCGCGGGTCAAGCCTGTGGTGGAGGACCCCGAGAGCGACAAGAACCGGCTCGTTGTGCTGTCGGAGAGGATCCAGAACCCCGGTATGCTTTTACCTATTTCTCACAAATTAGTAAATCCTTGCACTTGTGATATGGAGCTTATCGATAGGGTGTGCTGTATGTATGAATGTTTCGAGGGTTAAGTTGGTTCTTGGTTCAGTCCGTAGTTGCCGTTTCTTTTTAGAGTTGTAAAAATGGCAGAAAATCTGCTGTCAGAATCAAGCAAACATTGATAGTTACTGTAAATGCTTGCATACCGTAACATTACTTGATTACCACCTGTTGAACCCGTTCCATCTTTCATGTCGCCAGTAGCATACTTTAATGTGCTTAGTTTAGCTTCTTCATAGTCAAAGAAAAAAAAACCCAACATGTGTTAATGCTGCTCTTCTTTTTTGTTTCTTTTCAAAGAAAGCTCAGATCTATGGTATTTGGTATGTAGATTTGTCTGATATTCCGGAGCAGGTTCATGATTCCTTGAAGCAACTATGCAATATTGATGCTGTACCTTACACGTTGACCCTTGGTTATTCTTACTGGAGCGCAGGTTGGTTTCTCTCTATTCTTCGTCACCTTATTTCTATTATGTTGTTGCACTCACTTTGTCATGATCAATCGTGTTTCCCTGTGTCGTTCTTTTACAAAGTGTAGTAGAGGGTAAATTGGTGTTCTGAATCGAAATCAAGCACTGCATTTTAAATATTCTGGTTTTTTCATTGTGAATGCTGCTAATAATCCCCCTCTTTATATTTATAATATTTCTATTTCATATCGACAAAGCTATTTTACCCTGTTAATGCACTTTATGTTGTTGGTTGGATGCTCATCTCTTTTATTTCCCTTAGATCATATCCTGAAGCGAATCTTGCCTGCTGGAGTGGAGGTACCCTCTTCGTTTGAAACAATTGTTAAGTATACTAAACTTACGTTCATGATGCTTTCTTTTTGTTGTTCCATTTTTGGTGTGATCTTGTTACTAACACTAGTTTGTATGATATGTGCAGGCCATGTTGCTCATCTGAACATATCTGATGACTTGCTAGCATACAAAGATGTCATAGCAAAGGTTATATATGATGTAAGGACGCTATCTTGGCCTTTTTCTTTCTGAGTAACTCGCTCATTTCTTAATTCCGACATATCAAGGACACTTATTCTGGAGCAAAGTACTTGTTCATGAATGTGAACTACAGCTAGAATTTGCTTCTGGAAGTAAAAGGGCAAGGCACTCTTGAGCAACACTAGTCATAATGGGCAGCCACAAATTTTAATTTAGCATTTGGTTGCACACACATGCTTAATATATCATATAGTCATATAAGTTCAAGGTCCCATCATTTTACTTTTGTACTGCCCCTAAATGTTTACTCCTGATTATTTTCAGCGTGTGAGCAGATGGCCACATTTTCAGAACCTAGTAGAATATTCTGCTTATTTCCATGACTTGACTAACATTTTCTGTCATGGTTATATGCAGAAAAATTATCCAAGAATTCAAACAGTGGTGAATAAGGTTGGGACAATTACAAATGAGTTTAGAGTTCCACAGTTCGAAATTTTAGCGGGGAAAAACGATATGGTCACTGAAGTCAAACAATATGGTGCCACATTTAGACTTGATTATGGTTTGGTTTACTGGAATTCGAGACTTGAGCATGAACACATCAGATTGGTTTCCCTTTTCAAGAAAGGAGATGTAATATGTGACATGTTTGCTGGTATTGGCCCGTTTTCAATCCCAGCTGCACAGAAAGGATGTATTGTATATGCAAATGATTTAAATCCAGACAGTGTTCTTTATCTAAGGACAAATGCAAGAATTAACAAGGTGGAGGATTGTATCTTTACATATAACATGGATGCTAGAGTGTTCATGCAAAACTTAATGAGAGTACCTGGTTCAGAAACTAAGCCAGAGTGTCAAGTTGTTGCTGCTAATTCTTCTACCAAAGACATGGTCCCAGCTAATGAAAATTCTACTTCAAATGGAAATCATGGTGGTACTTTCTTGGCCCCATCCTCCCGTATACTGGTTTATTGTTTATTTGTGCTTCACACATGCTAAAGCTACTGTTTCCTGAACTCATGTAGATGTTCAGGAGAGCTGCCAAAAGAGTTTGAATGACTCCTCCATGATAAGCACTACTGCCAAAAGGCGACAAGAAACCTCAAATAAAGGTATCTACATTGTGTGTAATGTCTTTAAGAAATTTGCAAGATTAGTCTGTTTGTAGCTCCAAAGTTTTTATAGCCTGATAGTTTCTCCCCACTGAAACTGCTGTATGAGTGAGGGAAGCATGTTCGTCCTATTGATAACAAGCTTGATAAGCATGATAATTTAGTTATTATGTTACTTGCGGCAGAGTTACATTGTTATGCTTCATATAGGTCATCCTAACTGCCAAGAAGAAGATGCCAGTCAAACCAAAAAGAGGCACAATAAGAGAGTAAAAGGCTCAGGACCACCATCTGTCAAGCCATGTGAACACATTGATCATGTGGTAATGAATCTGCCTGCTTCTGCTCTGCAGTTTCTCGGTAATGTTTTATCCTCTTCATTAAGCTTTCCTGTTATATTCTAATTAATGATTACATCATGTGGTGCGCACTTTGAGCATGTTATGTACCATGTCTCTTTATCTATTGACACTTGATAGCATTTCTAGACAGCAGGATTCGTTTTTCTACTTTTTTACTTTTTAATAAGAAAACTAGAATTGAATTACACTTCTTCTTCATAGATACATTTTCCCTGCTTATTGAATTCCAAAACTATCATAGTATATCGTGCATATGTTTGCGATAAATTGCTTTGCTGGCCTATATAAATGATTTAGATTACTATAGAGAACAGGCAACTCTTTTCGGAAAGCTGCGGCATCAGTTTCATCTGGAAAAATCTCTCAACCTTTCACCCCCTTTCACCTCCTAGATCCCTGTCCTGTGTCAAATACATCTTGCATTTCAGCCCACTGGCAACAGAGGATTATCTTTCTACATAAAATACCTTCAGGTTGCTGCGTATATGTATCTGTGCACTTGTGCTCTTGTAAATATTTGGTATTCGATTTTCATGTTATTGAGCAGTTACAGTTGCTCTGTGCCTCTGTGTTTAGTTCATTATTTGTGGATCTGTTGTGCAGATTGTTTCAATGGTCTTGTCCAAAAGAAATACTGGACAGGATCATTACCTTGGATCCACTGTTATTGTTTCATCCGTTCGAGTGAATCTGAAGAATTGATATTATCTGTAAGTCTACTCCTCTTCGATTATTTCTCAACATGTGATAAATTGTTCCACTTGATCATATCACAATGTGCAACAGAATTGACAGTTTTTATATGCTCATATGTAGTGAAACATTTCTAGTTTCTTTTGACAGCTCTTTTCCCCTTTGCAGGAAGCACAAAATAAATTGAATGCCAAGATAGCAGAACCAATACTCCATAGGGTTCGTGATGTTGCACCTAACAAGGTAGATTATACTCGTATACTAAGACTAAAGATTGATGCTAATTGTCTGCAAGATTACACACACACACGTCATTTTGTTTTGTTGATCTTAGGATATGAGTTTTACTTTTTTCTTCCCCGCTAAGTTTGAAGCTTTGAGCACAATGTAAGGCCCAGAACAATTTTTTGAAAATGCCTCTTAGTGATTGATCTTAAAGCACTTCGGCAGTTATTTCTATGATGAAGGGAATAACAGAATAATGAGAACATGAGCTTTAATTCGAGACATAAAGCACAGATCAAGTATTTCGAAATAATCTCTGTGCTGATATCCATTGGGCCACCAATAAAAGTTTTGCCAGTTTGCATTGATAACCGATACAGAACAAATCCTCACCTGACCCCAACCAAACCTTGCTGGTTTCCAGCAGAATCTGGGAAAGTAGCCAAGCAATGGGGATTCTTTATGTTTGTTGCCATGTTGGCAAGCATAATGACATGGACTTCTTGTGACATCTATATTCTGTGTTTGATATTTGTTGCAGGCCAAGTTTTAGGTTACCCATGGAATGTCTTACGGAGGAAACTGAAGATCAGAGTCAATCAGTTTAGTATCAAACCCCCCTTCCATACACTATCGCTGTAGCTATAGTTGTTTTACCTGTAGTTTTGGAGCTTTGCTAAAGAAATGGCAGTCATCCTGGTAATTCTTGAGTTTTCCAGTGGAGATTGAACTGAATCGGCATTTCACAGTGAAGGGGAATTGGTATTTTTACACCAAGTCATGGGAAAAGTTTTGTGAGATTTAACCCTGGGAGATGCTTTTCGTGGCTGAAATCATGACTCTGGTAGCACCATCTGATTCAGAAGTCTGCTGCCATTGGTTTGCAGAAAGTACACGGCAATGTTGTTTTGCAAGGGTTCATTCATATTTGTACTGCTGCTGGAGTCCAAAGATTCCCCTAATTCCATTTTGAGTTTTTGGTCGTGTAAAAGATTGATGATGGTCTTTGAAAGCATGGTAGCATCAATCCCCAATGATATGCAATGCTACATAATTTTATTCTTTATTAATTATCGATCATTAATTGTTCTCTATTTTTAGTTCCAGAATTGTATTCTTATGCTGTAATCTAGAAAATTCTTTGCTGTTTATTTGGTTCAGTCCATTTGTCCCAATGTTGAAGCAGTAATTACACAAGATCCATTTGTCATTGGTTGTCTTCGCCTTTTTACTAGTTATCTCAAGTTCACTCTTTCAAAACCACTCATTTCAGCAAAGAGCTTATCTCAGACTGATGGCATGGAAACAAAGAGCCTGAAAATTATTTTCACAATTGAGCAGCACTACGTCAAAGATGCACAGCACACAACGCTAGCTTTTGTACACAGTAGAAACACAACTCTGTATACAGCGACGCTACAAAAGGAAGCACAGGAGGAAAACTCTCCTTTTTTTTCTAACCAAGATCAGGGACAATAAGGTAGTCGGCCTCGTCGGGGATCTCGACCCGGGGCTTCTTGCTCGGACGCACGCCGGTGGCGACGGCGCCTCTGCTTGGCCTGTGGTACGCCGCGGCCGTCCGGCCTCCCTTGGGCGCCTGGTCGTGGAACAGGTCGATGTCGGCGAACCACTCAAGCTCCTTGTACCCGAGAGGCGACTCCTGCTGCAGCTGCAATCACAAGTAGATGTATGTACACCATGAGATCCCAAGTACACAGTAATTATTGGACATGAGAGTTTGTCTAGCTCCTTGCCTTGTCGCTGGTCTCGTAGTCCGAGAGCTGCAGGAGCTCGTCGACGGCCCAGCCCTGCGGCAGGAACTGCGGCGGCGAGGGCACCTGCTGCGCGGCAGCGGCGGCGGTCTGGGCCGGGGGGTGCTCGCAGGGGGCCTTGGGCGGGGCGTGGTGGTCGGCGTCGTGGGTGCTGCTGTTGGTGGCGCCGCTGCAGGTGGAGACGGAGCCGAAGCCGACGCGGATGCCGGTGGCGAGGTAGCGCTGGTGGTTGCCGGAGAGCGTCCCAGGGACGTGGATGGGCTCGTCGCAGTCCCGGCAGAAGAGCGCCCTGTCTTCCACGCAGAAGATGAAGGCCGCCTTCTCCTGCATGAGCGCGCGCGCAGAGCAGCAGCAGCAGCAGCAGCAGCAGCAAGTCAGCATGCACGTAGTACATCGGAGCTTGCGTCAAGATCGATGGTCGTGAGCATGGGATGGACATGTATGCAGCACGTGGGTACCTGGCAGACGTCGCAGCGCGGGAGCCTGGCGTCGAGCACGTCGAGCGGGAGCCTCTGGTGCTTGCTGGCGAGCTTGTTGGCGGCGTGGATCTCGACGTCGCAGCGCGCGCACAGCGCCGCCTCGTCCGCGCAGCACACCACCGTCGCCGCCGCGGCCTCGCAAGCGTCGCACTGGATCTTCATGACGCCTCCACCTCGCTTCCTCACACAGCGACGCTCTACGCTAAGCTGATTGGCGGAGGCAAGAAGATAAGGCTGGAGCCTGTGTGGTGTGGCTAACCAGTCGCTTGGAAGCCGGGAAGGAGAGAGGGATCCAGAAGCGGGGGCGCGAGTGGTGCATATAAACCCGAGCGCGAGCACGCCCAAGCTTGTGGTGGACGGGAGGGCGGGGAGACTTGCGGACACGGGCTCTCGTGGAGTCCTCGCCCACCGAAAAGCAACAGTGCGTGCGGCCGCCTGTCTGCACGTACGGCCCTACCACGCGTCACTGTTGACAAGATGTTCATATTAGCTTTTATGGATAACTTTTAGGTTTAGCTGATGAATAATAATATTTTATATAGAAGTCGTATGGAAAGAGACACTCGTCTACGATTTTGGCTCATATAAATAAAATCATTAGAGTCTACTATAATTAACTAATAAATCTCGTTTTGAAAAGACATCTTATTTAAAAACTAAGAACTATAGAAATACTATTTACCGTTTTACAAATCAACACAAATAGAGATTTATCTGATCCGCCCTGCTCTGCTGACTTGGCGGATGCGTTGCATGGTGTGTGTGTTTTTTTTACAGAAATCCAGGAGCAACTTATGGTCATCTCAGCCTAAGCAGGGGCGGATCTACCAATATGGCATGCTATGCCAGCTGCCATAGCAACCGATTGGCGCTAATACCCCCTACTCCCATGTCTCAGGTGATTTTGTACCATCGGCGGCGGCCATGGATGGCTCCAGAGGCTTGCTCGGTGGCTGGAACGCGTGAAAGGAGGAAGAAGAAGCTGAGGCGCGCAACTGGGCTTTGATGGCCCATGAGGAAAGAGACCCACCCGTGACCCGTCAAAGCTTTCTAGCTCTAGGGTTGGCACCCTCCTGCCTCCTTGTGCTCGGCCTTGGCGGCGGCTGGGCCTTCCGCGCGCGCGACCAGGGGAGGGACTCGGCGGCGCGGCGGCCAGCGGCCGGCGGCAGGGGCTCCTCTGGCGCTCGGGCGCTCCACCTCCACGGGCTCGGGTGCTCGGCGGCTCGGCCTCGGCGCCTCCACCTCCACGGGCTCGGGCGCTCAGCAGTCGGCGGCTCGGCCTCGGCGCCTCGGGCGGCGGCAGCGCGGCCGGCAACTCGGCGGTCAGGCTGGGCGGCGCCGGTGACAAAGTGGTGGCCGGTGGCGGCGAGAATGCAGAGGGGG
The DNA here is from genome assembly GCA_017311315.1 of Dendrocalamus latiflorus. NCBI lineage: Eukaryota > Viridiplantae > Streptophyta > Magnoliopsida > Poales > Poaceae > Dendrocalamus > Dendrocalamus latiflorus. Next base: position 18,445,992 of record CM029609.1, on the reverse strand, counting down.
GAGCGGATTTCAAGGACTCCGTTATAGCAAGATTTTTAGGCTGGATCCGCCACTGAGCCTAAGGGTGGCCATTCACATGCAAACCATATTTTTCATAGATCCATTAGGTGTTGTACTCCCTTGGTTTAAAAAATATCGTTTTGCTTACATATAGATGTCTTTTAAAATATTTATATTAGCTACATTGAAACGCATATGCATATCGTCAACCAACCGCCAAGTAGCTTTCAGCTTGTGGATGGGTTTCATCCGGCGGGGAGGATTCCAGTATATGTTTATCCGGTAGTACTAAGCTAGCAATGGCTGCAACTGCGCCACACCGTCACTGTGCTTATTTTATTATGGGATGGCTATCTCACGTTCGACCATGAAAGTGCAGACAAATCACTCACACTTGAGGAGCAGAACAGCAGAAGATTGTGACTTCGATCCGTGAATTGCAGCGTCTGAGGTCGTGGACAGAAGCAAATTCCCTGCACACGGGGACAGCACCACGTGAGGACAGCCTCCACGGTCATGCTCTCGTCAAGACAATTCTCATATCGATTAATAAGTATTTGACTTATATGTGAAACTCTTTATTTATGTTTTAATATTATTCTAAAATATCTCTAGTCTTATATTATTATATAGGATGATTATGATTTATAGATCAACATATGTATTGATTAATGATCATATTTCACGGATCATGTATATAGAGATATCAAATTAATAATATAGACGCATATTAGAGAATATGGTATTGGATTGACTTACCGTGAGATACTACGTAAACTGTTATATTTAAGTATCATCGGTTGATCTTATACATAGAGTATGTACGATCTTTAAATCTAAGATCGTTATAGTTTTCTATATGTGTAATAGTTTACTTTAGTGTTACTAAACACTACTCTATAGCTGAGTGGTTATAAAGACATCTTTCGGATTTATTATGAAACATGTGGAGAAATGTGAACGATCAAGATGGAATTTGTCCCTTTTATATAACGGGAGAGATATGTTTAGGCTCCTCAATGTGGTTGGATTAAGAAAACGTATAACATGCTGAATGTAGTTGAGGAATTAATCACAACTAAATAATCCACTACGACTCCAAGTGAAGGATTAGAGTATTATAGGATTTCATGCTTCTCGCCTTGAGTTTGATCTTATATTGTGAACTAAAGGGATTGGTACATAAGCGCTATATAGATTTGTCCGATATTTGGGAGTCAATATGTCTTGCGAAGGACCACTATAGACTTGTGGACTAGAAAGAAGTTTTAGTGCTATGGCCGAATATACATAATACTATAAGGTCACACATTTAATGGGTTAGAACAATAAAGATCCAGATTATACTTTCTGAGTAGGATACGATCTATATTCGTATTGAATAATGATCCAATTAGTAACTCTCCGAGTATGATATGATCTCTATTTGTGTTGGATAAGGATTCGATTAGGTGCTATATATATATATATATATATATATATATATATATATATATATATATATATATATATATAGAGAGAGAGAGAGAGAGAGAGAGAGAGAGAGAAACATGGGGCTGAGGGGGTATCCGAGACACATCCTTCCCGTCACCTCTGAGAATAACCGACTACTTCCACCACCGATGAGCGCTATGTTGAACCAGCTATTTCAACTTTACTTCCGATGTACTGTGCATCTAATGGTAACGATCTATAATGTATTACTCTTATAGTTTTCTGATTTATGTGGTAGAAAATTTTAATCCATACTGCCGTAGCTTTTCCATGTTCCAACATTGCTGGGCACTGGACAATAGTACACTGGACGACATGACGGTCACAAGCCTGCATTTAAGCCCTGATTTGCCGACAGCTGAGCCCCTGTGCGCCGCTCAGGCTCACCAGTTGCACTTCATATGGATCTGAAGTCTGAGCAGAGGTTGCCTGAGATCATTGGTTCCATCTGAGCTGGCAGTTTCAGGCCTTGTGGTTGACACTGAATAACAATTAACAAGTCCATTCCCCTCTACAATGCATTGATGAACAGAGGTTGACATGGAAGGCTAATTGCGATGCCTATCTGGCCACTACGGCTTGCCACTTGGATCTTGGATGGATAAGAGCCATATAAAGTGCTGCCTTTTGCTGCTGTGTGCAGCTAAATTTGACGTTTTTGACGTGGAACTGGAATGTTGATCTCCTTTTCTGGCCCTTTTTTCCTGTTTCTAACAAGGTTGCAACTTGCAAGTCTGCTTCAGAGTCAGTACGAGGCCAAAAATGATGGATATAGATGGGCGTACGTATGGAAGGAAAAAGTGTATAATTGGAGAACGACGGCTCAACGCCCCTAACACGAAAGGACCAGCAACCGAGTGAATGATTTTTTTTAAAACAAGTCTGAGTGAGTGATCAAGCACTCATTTTAAGGGTTTGTTTTTTTGGCTACGGCTTGTGGTTTTTTTTTGCTGTGGCTTGTAGTTTTTGGATTGTTCGTATGAGCGCTTTTGGGCTGTTCGTATAAGAGATTACAGAGTAACTGAAACTCACGTGCGGTTTTTATCGATATAAATGAAATTGGTACAGTATGTACTACAATTAACTAGTAGATTCTATCTTAAAAAAACATTTCGTTTAAAGAGCTAGTTACTGTAAAAAAGCCAAAAGTTGAAAAAAACAGTCCAAATCTTCAGTTTTCAGCTGCTGCTACTTCACAAACGAATTGACATGTTACTGCGGAAGTTTTGCTAGGTTATTGGCATGGTGCTGAAATCCTGAAACTTCACAGCACTTACCACAGGATTCATCACTCGTCTGTTGCCGTTTACCAAGTTTCCTGAGATATGATTGGTCCTGTAAGCCCATAGAGTCTAGCATGCGTAAGTGTTGACAGAGAAAACGGACGTAGGGAAGCAGCATAAGCATACCGAACCGTTGCTAAAAAGACAACTCTGCAAGACTAGCCCAAAACTGATAGTACTCCAACAGAAAGAAAAGAAAAATAAAAGATGACCTGAATTGTTATCGGCTGGCAAATGTAGGGCATGTTCTTTAATGGCTTCTAAAAGCAGTTTTTAGTTTTTGCTGCAGTACTTAACTTTCAAACGGAATATTTTTTCAAGACGTGGTCTACAAGTTAATTGTAGTACACGTTAAAAGGCTAATATATGTATCAACTAAAATCACAAGTGAATATCTTTTTCTTCGTAATTTCTGTCGCAAACAGATAAAATTCAAAAATTTCAGCCAACATTTATAAGCCGCAGTCATATCAAACAGGCCCGAAGCTTAGGTGGCCCAAATCCCGATTGCAGCCCAGGCAGGAAGCCTCTAAAAGGTCCATGCTACTTAACCGGTGCTCAAGGACTCGATGGCAACACTTCTGTTCCTATAGAGTCTTCAATACAAAAGCTGAGTACATATATACTTTATCTACAAGTTATTAATATAAATAAAAGGATTGTGAAATCTAGTTATGCGTATAAGTACAAGATAGGTCTACTAAAACTATGTCAAAGAAAAAACATGTTTGCTTTACTAGTAAAGACATCAACAAAGACATTTATATAAACACTCTCTCATGACTATAAATATGGCCTCAAGGATACCATTGAGGGAGAGGACATTTTTTTGTGTAAGAAAAAGCCTGAGCCGAGATTAAGAATTACGCATACACTACTGCTATGAGCTGCTGCCGGTGGCGAAGGCTTGGGTGCCGAAGTAGCTGTCGGCACGAGCTCTCTTGCCGTGGTTGGTCACTCCTGCCATCATCAGAGCTATTCACTTTTACACCAGACCAAAAAAACCAAGCCAAAAAACCCAACCATATTGGTCCACTCGATTTAACCGATATTCGGTATTCAATTCGGCATCTAAAAATTTGTTTTTTTCGATTGTTTGGTATTTTTGGTAAAAAAAACCGGTTTAAAATCGAAAATCCCAGAACTATCGAACTGCCCATTTCCTCAGTGTCTCACTGTCTTGAGTTTGCCAGCCCAAGCCAGCAACTGCAAGCCCCCACCCATTCACCCAAGCCCAGCAATGCCAAGGCACCAAGGCACCAACCGAGCTAAAATGCTCTGAGCGCTGAGCGTCTGAGCCACTGAGCGCCTGTGCTAGTGTTGGAACCATGATTGCTAACCATTTTTGTTGTTTAGTGGAAGCCAGACTTGGAAAATAAATCATGGTAGTAGATGGATACAAGAGTGCAGTGTCGAAACACTATTGGAAATAAAAGAGATTGTCCTACATAATTCATCTTGCAATGCCTCATGCAAATTACATTATATAATCTATATTATCTTCTTTTTAGAATGCTAGAGTGATAGTGTGCTGGATAGTGGAGAGTCTGGATACTGCCGTGGGTTGGTTTGCAGTCTGGAATGGAGATTGACGTTTAGCAATTTGCACAAACTTTGGTAAGATTGGTACTTACCGATATCGTACCGAAATAAGATGGTATTTACCGTTACCAAACCATATTTTATAAAATACCGTATTTCCCGAACTAACAAAACCGTATTTACCAAGCAAACCATATTTACTGAACCGTACAAACCAAAAAAACCGAGCGAACAATTCTAATCTCCACCATCTCCATTATCCTTATTATCGCTACGGCGGCCCTCAAAGTGGCTTACAGCTTTGGCTGTGGGGCTTCTGGCTGAAATTGCACTGTAATGACTGAATGTTGCCATTCCACATGGGTGTCTTCATCAGCAAGTGTAGCTTTCCGGAGATAGTATTTGTCACGGATCCAGAGATTGTTCTTGGTGTTCTTTGCTTCGCCAGATCGACGTAGGCGAAGCGAAGGTGAGACCGTGGGCGCCATTGCGGAGACAGAGCCATGGTCGAGATCGCCGGCATGAAGGTGGAGCCCTGGTCAAGGTCACCGGCGTGAAGGTGAAGCCATAGTCGGCGAAGCTTAGCACGGTCTGCCCGGACTCCGGCGAAGCAGGGGCGACCGCCAAGGGCACCGTCACGGAGGCCGAGCCGTGGTTGGCGAAGGCCGGGGTGGCAGGCTCAGGCTCCGATGACGCGGAGGCGAGGGCCAGGGGCGTTGTCGTGGATGTTGAGTCGTGGTCGGCGAAGGCCGGGGTGACAGGCTCAGGCTCCGATAGAGGCCGAGCTGTGGTCACTGACGTGGCCGGCATGAGTCTGCCTTGTCATCACCAAGCCAATCTCTTCAGTTATGGTCATCTCCCGTATCCTTTCTTGTGTAGATTCTTGCACGCACATCACGAACGGTGCCAACTGTTGTGGCTATGGACCAAACAGTAAATAAGGGACTAGGAAGTTAGAGAGAGCCAACGATAGGAGAAAGTGCCCGTGGATGAAATGAGTGGATCTGACTCCCTTATACCCCTCTTGAGGGTTTATATACATGAGTGGGGTAGGATAAAAAATTCCCATCCTAGTTCTTAATAATTACAAAAGGTATGGGTATATTGGTACATTCTTCTATACTACTGGGCCTATTACATATTGAGCTAGTTGCAAAGCCCAGTCACGGGGGTTGGGCCACCCCTACAACACTATAAAAAAGGGTTTAATCCAGAAAATATGATTATGGGCCTATTTGTTTCAGCTTCTGGCAGCTGCAGCTACTCCCAGAATCTGCAGCTCCCCCAAACAGTCCAGATTTTCATCCAGATTCTAAGTAGCCAGAAGCTACAGAATCCAGAAAATGAACTAGTAGCCAGAAGCTGGGGTTATCCAGCTTCTCCAGATTCTGACTAGCTGGATACTCACCAGCTACTTCTCAGAATCTACAGCTGAAACAAACAAGCCCTATAAATCATCGGTATCGAAACGCTGGCCTTTCAGGTTCAATTGGGACACTAAACAAGGGATCGGCCCATACTTAGTAGATGGCAACCCAAAACCTAAATGTAATGTAAGTAAACGATCACGTGTAAACTGGATATAATAAATTCGGAATCTATCGAGCTATGAAAAAGGTTTCAATCTAGAAAGCATGATTATAAATCGGTGTTATCGGAACGACAACCTCTTAGGTTTAGTTGGAACAATAAACAAGGAATTGATCCATACCTAGTAGGTGACAACCTAGAGTGAACAACACTGCAGTATAAATACAGAATAAGGAGGTAAAAAGATAAAGGAATGGATACAAACATATGGGTAGTATTACAGTAGGTATACAAAAACCAAAAGAATGACAAAAAAAAAAGCAAAGGAATGGATGGAAACATTAAGGTAGTATCACATTAAGTATGAAAGGAATAAAAAACACTATCAATGTGTAGGCATTGTCCGAACTGGAAACGAAAAACAAGTGTAAAACAAACTAATTGAGCAAGTAAATTTGCATCGACGTTAGTAAATGTTGACACTTCCATGGAGGGATCATACTAACATCTGCGAGGAAGGCTGTAGAACAAAAAACGAAACCGAAACAGGAATGACTGAATAAGCAGCACTGGGGAGGTCATTGAGTAACTGGCTGTTTTCCACGTAGAATTTCCTCACGACGAGTTCTAACAGAGCACGCTGGATCAATGAAAGCAAGCAGAGCAAGCAATAAGACAATAAAGAAGGTAAGAAGGTAATATTGCAAGCGAAAAGAGGAAAAGGGTGAAAAAAAGCAGGAAAAAATAAGCGGCAGATCTAGCCAGAATGTTAGCACTGCAAGGATGCAATAGAAACGGCACAAAAACACACTGGCAACAAACTGGGAACCCCCTAAGGCATCTAAAACGTTAAATAGGGTATTAGTAACTGTAGGGGTAGAAGACATGCACAATGGATGGCTAAATCAGACAGGCACCAAAGGTAGCAAGGCACATAAAGTAAGTAACTTTGCTAGAAAATGTTTTTTTTGGGAGAATAGGTCAATCAAATAAGCAGCAGTGTAACAAAATAAGAAACATAGTGTAATAACTAAGTGTAAACGTATAGGGTTGCAGCGAACGAGTTCGATATTAAGTACAGTGCAGTAATCAGGTGAAAATCCAGGAAGGTGGTGCTCACATGAACACCGTCGATAAGAAGGCACTAAAAAACATAGGTAGTAAAGTAAGAACCATAAGCATTCCTAAAATATCGACAAATTGCAAACCTATGAAGGCACCTAGAAGAAACTTACTCTAAAGCTAAACATAACCAGATTTGAGGAGGTAGTAGTAGAAAGGGCAGCACAATAACAGCAACAGAACCAGTATAGTAACAGAATACAAATGGTGCACCAAGTAAGTAAGAACACAGCAAGGCCTGTATAAAGGGTTCAGTCTAAACATGGAAGAACGAACAATTTGTAAAGACAATATACTATGGGTAAGGCACATATGCCTATAATGAAGAGAGACAAAATCTATGAGAATTGTAAATACTAAATTGCATGAAAGGACTAAGCAGCACAATGGAGATGAACCACATAGAAGAGGCACTTACCGTAACTAAGATTAACAAGGACTATATCGAATAAAGGGTGAGCACCATGGAATAAAACAGGCGAGGCTCAGATGGTACGTGAAACAGCCAGCACAAGTAGCACAATACAATGAATTAGCTCAAAGCGATCCTAAAATACAGGAAAGGCGGGAAAAACCGATGAGGATCCTAAATAGTAAGTCGCATGAAAGGAGTAACGGCCACAACAGAAACTGAACACATAGAAGAGGAACTTATCGCAACTAAGGGTAATTAGGATTATGCTGAGGAGAAGGTCAACAACAATGAAATAAAGTCAGCGATCCTCAAGCAAGACGTGAAGCAATCAGCACAAGTAGCGCAAAGCGACCAATCAGCTCAGAGTGCACTTGCATTACGAAGAGGGTAGCAGTAAATACGAAAGAAAAGTAGTAATGAAAGCAAACAAACCAAAGTCCTATTGGCAAAAATGTAAGTAGTCCCCATTAACACAAATCATACGAAGGGAAAGTAGTAATGAAAGCAAGTGAACCAAGCACCTATTGCAAAAAAAAAATGTAAGTAGCCCCCATTAACACAAAGTTAAGCACCGGAGAAAAAAGGAAACAAGAAGGGGAACGCGGCGCGTCGGAGAGCGCCGGCCCCCTCATCTGAACAAACCAAAATGCGTGCAAAAGAAGAGAATACTGAGGAGCTAACCAGGCTGAAGAAGAACAAATGCACGCCGAAGTGCAGGCATAGAAGCGAGTGAGATGAGGTGGAAGTAGAAATCGTGAAGATAGAACACATGGACGCGCTGCAGCAATCAGAAGGAGAAATGAAGGGCTTGCTAGCGGAGTCCGCAGTGAGCAAACCGAAGGAACGAGAGACGGCAGAGGAACCCAGCAAGAGCGAACACGGCGCAGTAAAAAAGGAAAAAGTGTGGCACAGCTGTAAGCGGCTTATGGTGGGTAAGATCGGTGCAATGGAATGTCCTTTTCAGCTTCTAAAAGCTGTTTTTCGATTTTTCTCTAATAACTAATTTTTAAATAAAATAATTTTTTAAGATAAGATTTACTAGTTAATTGTAGTATATATACTTTACTGACTTCATTTATATTGGCAAAAATCACACGTGATTTTCTATTACTCTTTAATCTCTCGTACAAATAACCAAAAAGTCATAAGTCGTAGCCAAAAGTTATACCACAGCTAAAAAAACAGGCCCGAAGAATCATCCTAAAGCGACGAATGGACGGAAGACAGACGTATGTATTCTAAGGGCCTGTTTGGGACTGCTCTGCTCCAGTTTTTCCAGCTCTGTTCCACCAACTCCACCATGGAGCAGCTCCACTGTGGAGTTCCTGGATAAGGTGATCCTGTTTGGCATGCAGCCTAACTCCAGCTCCAGGAATGTGAGGTTTCCCTGAGAAAGGTCTAATGTGCCCCTGAATGATGTTTGGTGTATGTTTTGATGTGTGCGGAGCATATGTAACTGAATATTTTTTGTTGCCAATTAAATATGATGTAAAATATTATAATCGCAATTAATTTATTCGAGAAAACCAAAAAACAAATATTTTGGTCAAATAATTCCATCCTTTTGTCCCATAAATTACAACGTGCATGATAGAAATTAACAAAGTCCATTCGAATACAAATAATTGTCCATATATACAACCTCACTATGTACAAGTTTAGGATGCAAAGTTGATCAATCATCAGAGGTGACATGATAATGTAGATTTTGTCTCCCAGCGAAGCAAATCTCCACAATATCATGGATCAACGATCTCAACACATCCAGCTCAAGCTAACAGTTCACAATATTTCTGATTTGCCCTGACCTATAAATTTGTGCTAAACTACTTGCGATACTGTAGTTGACTCCTATACAGGCATGTCACAATTCACAACATCATCCATCGTATCATACCCGGCCCGCCGCATAGATCATCGCTCGTTTATTCAACTGGAATGGATCATATATCATATAGCTTGTACTGTACTGTACCGTATCGTATTGCTCTCGTCTTATTGTCGACATCGATCACACACCATCCCATTCGATTCCGGCTACAAATTCAGAGATGCACCCAGCATTCCAGACACACGCCGTCCGATTCTACCTCTCTCTCTAGTAGTCATCGTCACCGCCGCCGTACGAGTCCCTGGCCAGGTCCTCCTCCACCTTCTTCGCCGCGCCCTCCTCGAACTTGTCCTCCAGGTAGCTCGCCCCTCCCGCCAGCGCCAGCCCGCCCAACACTCCCGCCGCCGCGCCCACCGCCAGCGCTGTCCCCATCCCCATCTTGCTCTTCCTCTGCGGCTCCTCCACCACCGACCCGTACGCCGCCGCAGGAGCAGCAGCGCCGTAGGCGGCCGGGTACCCAGCAAGCGGCGCGACGTACGGGTTGTCGTACCCACCGTAGGGGGGCGGGGCCGCGTAGGGATCGCGGGAGCCGGCGGACTGGCCGTAGGAGGCGCGTAAGGCGAGGGGCCGTCGTAGTAGCGAGCGGCCTCGCGGACGGCGACGCGGACCTCGAGGCGGCCCTGGGGGCGGCCGGAGGGGCGCTTGAGACGGAGGGAGTGGGAGGCGCGGCCGCCGATCCCGGCGTCGTCAAGGACGTCGTGGAGCAGGAGGCGGGCGGAGCCGACGAGCGGCTTGACGCCGGCGTTGGCGTGGACGACGTCGATGTAGAGGATGGCGTCGTCGATGCGGCTGGAGGAGGCGGGGTCGGAGGGGGCGGATGGGGGCGGGGAGAGCTCTGGCTGCTGTGGGACAGTGGGAGCGTGCGGGAGGAGGAAAAGAAATCGAATCGGTACGGAGGGAGGAATTGTGTAATGGTAGTGGTGGGTAATTTTCCCCTAACTCCATGAGGAGATACAAAACTTCAGTTCCTGGAGTACCTCTTGAGGAGCTCCAGAAAAAACGTGGAGTAGGCCTTGAACTCCACCTTTTTCTTGGAGCAGAGTTCTTGGAGTTAGATCCGTTTGGCTAAACAAGTTTGGAGCAGAGTTGAAAAAGTTAGAGCGGAGCAGTCCCAAACAGACCCTAAGAGCAAGTTTAATAAGGCTGACTGTGCTAGCTATAAGGGAATCCATGTCAGCATAGTCCTATGTGGAGGGGAGAGAAAAGGAGAGAGAGAGCCAAGCCGACTCCCATGCAAGAGTCAAGCTATAGCACAGGAAAAGAGGCATTACCCATGCATGTACCCATAGAACTAATTGCTATACCCATGCATGTATTAAATTATCAATACCCATGTATGTATTAAATGATTGAGAGCTCTTGTGGAGACAACTTATAGCCAGCTTATTGTATGAGTTGACTGCATCATTATTTTTTGATGACATGAAAATGTATTGAAGGTAGCAGCTAAGAGCAAGTACAATAATATAGCCAACTAGTGGCTATAACACTTGTCCATTTCATCTATAGCTTTCAAAAAAATAGTTCATACAATAAGATAGCTATTACAATAACTATTTGGCCCCACGTGTAAGAGAGTGAAATGCATATTTTTACGTGCTATAGCTAGCTGTAATTTAGTAGCCAGCTGTCTTCTCTCTCTTCCTTTCTCTCTCTGCCACGTAAGATTTGGTTGATATTATATTTGCTATAGCCTGCTGACTAAGCTTTATTGTACCTGCTCTAACTGTACTATTAAACTTGCTCTAAGAGCAGGTACAATAAGACTTAGTCAGCAGGCTATAGCAAATATAATATCAACCAAATCTTACGTGGCAGAGAGAGAAAATAAGAGAGAGAAGGAAGCTGGCTACTAAATTACAGCTAGCTATAGCACGTAAAAATATGTATTTTACTCTCTTACACGTGGGGCCAAATAGTTATTGTAATAGCTATCTTATTGTATGAACTGTTTTTTTGAAGACTATAGATGAAATGGACATGTGTTATAGCCACTAGTTGACTATACTATTGTACTTGCTCTAAGTGGACGGAAGACCACCGTACCCAAACGGCTTACTTTACGGTCCAGAAGCCCAAACAAGAATGGCTATCGCACAGATGGCACGATGAAACCGTGGCCCGCTAATCGCTGGGTAGAAGCGCTCACATATGTGTTAGGGCAAGAGCGTAGAAACACCACGTGGTATGGGTGAGGATAAATTTATTTTCCATATCTAATATAGGGATAATGAGGAAGCCCTGACGTAGGCACCATCCGCATCCAGTAAAACCCGTCCCCAACCTCTCCGTCCCACCGCGCCGCCGCCATTTTGCCCGCGATCTCTCCGCCGATCGCCGAGACCTCGTCGCGCACTCGTCCATGGCGTCGCAGCCTCCCGCCCTCGAGATCCTAGGTAAGCTTCCTCCTCCCCTCGCCGTGCTTTTACCCTAATCTCACCCGTTTGACGGAATGCGCGACCCGGCCGACCGCAGTGCGCGAGCCCGACGGCTTCACGGTGTGGTCCGGCCCGCCCTACCCGCCGGGATCTAGCCCGCCGCAGAGGCTCCCCAAGACGGCATGCAGTGCCACGTACTTCTCGGGCGACGGCTCCCGCCTACTCGCGACGGTGGCATCCGCCTCGGCCACCGTCTACGACTGCCGCACGTTCTCCATCGTCAGGTCCTTAGAGCTCCCGGGCCTCCTGGCCGCCGCGCTGTCGCCCACCGGGGCGTACCTGCAGACCTTCCAGAAGTCGTCCTCGCCGCAGGAGAAGAACGTCACGGTCTGGCACGTCGACACCGCCGCCGCGCTCTACCAGCACTACCAGAAGAACATGTCCAAGGCGACGTGGTTCGTGTTACTTCAACTTTAGTGCTCAAATTACGCCTCCTGAACTTCGATGCTTAATTATACTTGTACAGCTTTTAACATGCACCTTCCTGTCTAGCAGCTACCAGTATCATCCCTCATGTAGCGGGTGAACAATTTGTAGGAAGGAGTGGTAGACGTTTGTTAGTTAACCACATCCAGTCCATGCGTTTTTGCAATCCTTTTGTTTATTGCAATCGTTGATTTGATACCATAGCTGTATTTGAATGATCAGAAAGTTGCATATGCATCTTTAATCCAATGTTCCTATGCCCCTCCATTTGATTTCTTTTTGTATGCTTCTGACTCAAGACTGGTAAAAAACAATCCTGTCACTCAACTAAAGAAATATTTCCTACCACCTAAGTCTTAATGCTTTAATTGGCTGCTGATTAAATTTGTTGATCCTGGATTTGAGATTGCTAATATTACTTGTACTATTGTTCCTAGAGAGGTGCTTCTATGCATCCATGCATAGTGAAATTGCACCAATATTGATGCACATCCAAGGGGTGATTCCAACTACTTATCCCTTGTATGCATCAAGATTTGCACAACTCTTGTTGCTAGGGTGGTGCATAGTCTGCATTAACTGTGCACTTGAGATTAAAAAATATATACTGAACTAGTCTGGGAGAACTTGCATCTGTGAATTTGATTTAGCCTCAATTTGAGATGGGTAGTATGAGATGTATTCAGTTTGATGGTACATGCCACGTTGATTGAATTCACAGGCCAATGGTTCAGTTTTCTGCGGATGAGTCAGTCGCTTGCCGGATGATAACTAATGAGATACAGTTCTTTGATCCAAAGGACTTTACAAAAGGGATTGTGAACAGGGTAAGAATGCCTGGCATAGCTGCAATGCAGCTAGCAAGTGCACCAGGATCTCATGTTGCTGGATTTGTCCCAGAGGCAAAGGTCTGGCCTATCACATTTGACTTCAATTGTGTTTCCACAATAAACTTGTTTCACAAGTTCAATGATCTTTTTTATTTTTCTTTCTTTTTTCTTTAATTAGGGTGTTCCGGCCAGCGTTCAGATCTTTTCATGTGATAAGGATGCACAAAACCAAGTTGTTGCACGCAGGAGCTTTTTTCGCTGTTCCACTGTTCAATTTCATTGGAACAAGGGGTCGACTGGGCTTCTTGTTCTTGCTCAAGCTGATGTGGATAAAACCAACCAGAGTTACTATGGTGAAACCAAGTTGAACTACTTGACAACTGATAGGGCCTTCGAAGGAATTGTTCCTCTCAGTAAGTTCTTACGTTTTTAATACTTGATGAGATTTTTTCTTCAATATCTGGTCACTGACTGTATCAATGATTGGCAGAAAAGGATGGGCCGGTGCATGATGTGCAGTGGTCTTACTCAGGTTCAGAATTTGCTGTGGTCTACGGATGTATCCTTACAGTCACAGTTTTTACATGAACTGTAGTATTTCTTAATGTTTTCTGCTCTTTTTTAAGTGTTCCTTGACTGAATCTCAGTTATGCCGGCCAGAGCAACAATATTCAACAAAAAATGCAACCCTCTTCTTGAGCTTGGTGAAGGTCCTTATAATACGATAAGATGGAACCCCAAAGGGCGATGTATCCTTTAGAATAATTTGATCAGCCACTCTTGCTGTGCTGTCTTGAATGGGAGTAGGCATATGCACACTTTTTTTTTTATCAAAGTTGGGCTATTACTTTGAATAGTATAGCCATATACATTTTACAAACTAGTCATGTTTTGCTTGGTGATATCCTTGACCTCATTTTCTCCACCAGTTATCGTTTTAGCTGGATTTGGTAATTTACCTGGTGATATGGTATGTTACTGCACCACTAACTACAAAATTTCTGTTAGGCAATAACCTTGATGCTGAGAATGAGTAGATTTTCTGAGTTGGGAAATATTATCCTCTACATTTGCTTAACTTGTAGTTTGGTAGAAGACAACCTGAAACAAACTACACAAGCAAAAATAGACATGCTTTAATATTGCTTTAATATTTTCTTAAGCTATTCACAAATAGTTGCAACATAGCTCACAGGGTATTTTCTGCCCAGGCGTTCTGGGATTATTCAGAGAAGAAATTGGTAGGGAAAACAAAAGCTGAATGTTCTGTCACAAGTGAATGGTCCTCCGATGGTCGTCATTTTATGACTGCTACAACAGCTCCAAGGCTCCAAATAGACAATGGGTATATTTCCTGCAGCTTTGGCATGTTAGTGGAAATGGGTTAGCATCCTTACAGGATTATCTTCATATTTCCTGTTGCAGGATAAAAATATTTGACCACAGTGGATCTCTGCAGTTTAAGAAGATGTTTGAAAAGCTGTATCAGGTATGTCCCCGGCATAACCACTTCATTGTAGATCTGTATCCTATGTTGGTCCTAAACTATTAGTAACATGTTAAAGAAATAAATATGCAAGCCCTCACATTCTACTCATGATTATTGCTTTTTGAATCACACAGGCTGACTGGAAGCCAGAAGCACCTGAAAGATTTGGTGACATTGCTGACCTCACTGCATCTATGAGTAGCATTAAGATTGAAGAAACAAAGAAACAAGGTTCTGGTATTCTCTTGTATTTCATGCTAGTAAGTTCTGAACTTCTGATCAATTGATGTCTGCTGTTGACTTCCTTATATAGTTTCAGCACAAGGTTCTAAATCAGCGCAAACATCAAGCAAAGCCCCTGCAAATACAGTGGCAAAACCTGCAGGAGCATACCGTCCACCTCATGCAAAGAGTTCTGCAGAAGTTCAGGATAAGGTATTTGTAAGAGATAAATCAAATTCTAGATCTCAAATGCTTTTTTTAAAGATAGATCCCGAATGTTGGGCTTGCAAGAAAATTCTTTCTATGCCACTGAGAGTTGTCCTGATCCCGGATTTGCCTCTAAAAAAAGTTTGATTCCCTGCATGCCACTGAGTTTCAATTTGTGCCTCTTCGTGCCAAAGTTAAGGATAAATCACATTTGTTATATGCATCACTGTGCTGATCAAATCCTGTATTGTGTTGCACACTTGCAACTTTATAACCAAAGGGTGTAAACTGCTATCCAAGCATACTTCTGAGGCTTCATTTAAAATTTGGGGTGTTTTACTTGAGAAATGGAATGAGTTGGTCTAATACCATGAAATTCTTCATTACCACACTGCCAAAAAAAAGAGAGGACTGGGGCCATGCCACAAAAACCATGGGATTACCTCATGATACACATGATCAATCCATTCCTGAAACCAAAGCTGCCATAACTGTACTAGTTGGTCACTCCTGCAATGCAATAGACTGCCTGTGCATAATAGCCTGGTCAAACACTATTAGCCTAGTCCAGTTGAGAACACAGAAATTTTGCAAGAAACAACCCAACATTTTGGCTTTACTTTATTTATTCCCTGCAACACCCACGGGTTAGATTGTGTGAATACTAGCATGTGCAACTAAATTTTCTGGGAGATTAAATTAATGCGCATGGAGAAACTATCTACTGGCTGTCACTGAAATAATATTATTTGTTGTTTCCACTTAGTTAATTATCTTGTTTGTATGTTGCACCACTTGCAATATTTTTTGTTGTAGTTGTTGAAATAGTTATCATTGTTTTATATTATATATTGACTTCACATTTGTTTGGTAAATTGCAGCTTTTTGGTGGACTTGCACCTACAGGGTCACTTTCTTCATCACGATCTACATTTACTCAGTTTTGTTTTCTGTCATTTTTTAGCTCTATGCATAACTCACTAACCTTGGAAATTATTAAACAGAGGGGAGATGAGCAAAAACGCATTGAGAAATAAGAAGCGCAGAGAGAAACAGAAGGAGAAGAAGGCTGCTGAAGCATCAGGTTCTCCTGCTGATGACTGCTGATCCGCTGGCTTGTTTCATCATTTTCAGTCACCGAGCAACACTGTGACAAATAATCTCTTTCAAATTGGGAAAATGGCTATTTATCCTGTTAATCATGCTTCCCCGTTGCAGCCTGTGGAATTCTAGTCATAGTTTGGTGCAAGAACGGCCGGATATTTTGGTAGTTTGGTGCTGAGACAGTTTGTATAAGCATATCAAAGAAAATAGTGGAGCCATTTCATATAGTTCGGTGGATGTAATGACTTAAAAGTTTTCGACAACAAAGTTTATGGTTATTCCCTTCTCATGGCCATATATTAACTAAGAACCTGAAGTTTCATACACGGTGGGAATTATGTGAAAATTGCATCAGGTAATCCTCCCCAAATACTTCTTTCCAGACATTTTCTATGGCATTGCAATAACAGCTAGAAAAAATGACCAAGTCGGGTAGTTTGCTAGCTGACACACTGGCGACTAGACGTTCACGCATTGTCTTCAACGAGGATGTACTCTACTATTTCTTTCATATTTTCTCTTGCGTTGAGGATGATGCATTTGGAACGAAAAAGACAAGGGTGACCCATTACGTTCCAATGCAAAGAAAGCCAATCAAGGCACAAAATGCTTACAGTGATTACCAACTTAGCTACACCGGTTCCGTCATATGGCTTTTATAGTTCATATCGATCAGACGCAACATAAGTTACCAGTCATCACCAACATCTGATTGGCAGGCTAACTGTCTTAAATAATTGGTCTCATCAACTACAAAATTGCCACTTTCTTAATACTTAACAAACTAGAAGTAACATACGCGTTGAAGAACAAAGAACACCGCATCACTGCCCCGGGCAAGAAAGGCCATCCAGGTTACTCTGCACCACCCATGGAACCAGTACTCACCTACACCCATATTCTTCGAAGGGTCAAAAAAGGGCGATGGAACACCTGAACTAGGACTCCTGGGCATGAGGGCGCCAATTTCCTCTGCAAAGTTCCTCCATAAGATGAACAAACTTTTGAGGCTGTTGCCACCACATGGGTTTGGAAGTAGCTGGTCTTTCGTACCGGTCTTCTTGTGAGCTTTCCTTTTGCATGAAGCTCTCGGAGAAATTGTTCCATGTTTGCATGGCACGCTTCAGTCGGGCAGTCCGCTTACCGGTAACAAGATACCTGGTGTAGTCCCTGGCAAGACGGTACAGCTCCTCACCTCTGATTATATGGATGTACTGCAACATTAGAAAAAAGTACCATTGATTTAGATTTAAGCCATGAGTGCTTTACCATTGATTTAGATTTAAGCCATGAGTGCTTAGTGTTTAGTATTAAGCTAAGCACAAATACATTAGACTGAGATTTCAAAAGAGTAACATTGTAAGTTACATAGAATACCTACTTGACAGTTAATTAATAGCAAAAGGCTAAGTGCATGTGGACCGTGTAGCCTATTCATAGGTAAGAATTATTTCAACAGTCCAAATTATGCACTAATAAATTAACACAGATTCTTCCAATATAAGCAGAACAAAATCTTCTGACAGACATACAGCAAAGTTACTTGATAACTACTAGAACATACTCAGACAAAATCGTTTTGGTACAAACAGTTCGATGCTGGCAATCCATCAAGGCCTTCTTGGCCAACTAATCGCAAGGAAAATGCTTGATGACAAGGATATTGTACTAGCTACAGAACAAGATTTTGCCCAAGAAAAAATTATGTGGTGATAATAATAAAGCTAGACATGATAAGATAATTTGGAAAGTGGAGCAGCACTACAAATCAGGAGAGGTAGATGTACAATCATTTTAAAGAAATATCATTTGTAAAAAGAATCACAAGAAAGCTGTCATAGTTACCACAAGTATGAAAGCAACAGTTGCTATGATAACTTGGACTATTTCATCCAATGATTCCTTGAACGATTCATCTTCTGGGTCACCAGAACCACCATTGCCTCCACGACGGTTTCTATTCCCTCCACCTCCACCAGATCCTTGCTCCGTCAGCTTAGCCATTTGCTCTTTCAGCAATTCTTGTATGGGTCGTTGCTTTTTCGCGTCAGCCATGGCCTTCTTTAAAGATTCCATTAAGGGCTGCAATAAGGCAACATACATGTTAAGCAGACAATTCTGCAAAACAAGTGCACACTGCTAGTAGAAACCAAATGTTGTAAATTCATGTTTCTACCACAAATTGCCTGATGCATAAATTGAATATGCACAAATCCATTTTTATTCTATAATCCTAATGTTTTAGTTTTGTGACCAAGCCAAACTATGCCACTGATAACTATCCTAGAACATTGTTTGAATATGAATACCAAACTATGTGTCTTCAAATAAATCGGACGACCCAACTTACGTTCTGATCTTGTAATAAAAGAAGCAGCCAACAGATTTTCCAAAGAGTAGTCATACCAGAAAGAAGAAAACAGCATCTTGACAAAGCTGATAATAACCCGACAGATTACAAAAGCAAGGTACCTTACTTAGTTTCCGGACTCAGGAGCATGATAGAAATATGCTTTGGGGAAAGTGGAGCAAGTTTGAAACAAAGAATACCAGATATGATAGTATAAATATGCTTTCGGGAAAGTGGAGCAAGTTTGAAACAAAGAATACCAGATATGATAGTTCACTTTGTGCTATCTCAAGTGAACAATATGATGATTATTGCATCGGTTGAAACATATACTTCCAACATGCATAATTAAGGATAAAAAGGACATAAAAGCTACTTACATCATTGTCAAGCTCAGGGTTCCCCTTTCCACTTAAGGCGCATAAAGGAGTAAGCCTTTTATGGCTAGCAGCAACAAGAACGAGTCGCGGGTACACTTGCTTTTGAAGCTTGTGAAATCCAAGAGAATGTGACTGTAGGGAATTCTGAGGAAGAGGTAGCAAATTGCAGGTCCTCCCAAGACCTGTTACGGGCCTGTCCACAATGAACCCACTATGAGGCTTGCAAGTTGTGGCTTGGAAGTAGCTCATGCTTTCCTATTTCTTGAACAGTTGAATTCACCAGACCCAAGTCTGTAGATTTACAGCCAATATAAGAACTTCTCTCGATTACAAAAAAAATACGGTGCTCCATTACAACAGAAGCAACTAATGTAAACATAGTACTGATAAATCAAAAACGAATGCATGTTCTGCTATTTAACATAGTTCAATTATGCCATGGGGAAACATATTGAATTTTAATAAAAACAACAGGTTAAAATACACCGACGTTCTTAATCTATTTCACAGGCTTCACTTGCGATAAGATAGTCTAGAATAAGGCCATTTATCTTCTCCCGCCTATGTAGTTTTCTATATAGCCTGCCCCAAGCCAGGAAAAAGGAGGAGGATTGAGTTAGACTTGGCAAGCCAACGTAAAATTCATACCATCTTTTCATGGAATGAATATTCTCCAAATGGTAATTAAAATAGCTGCCATCTCTTTCCTATGTATACTTACGTGTAAATGTTCCCCTGTGGTTTCCTTACGCCCTCAAGAAAACATCAGCCCTAAATTGGAAATATGTAAATTCTTAAGAGTATCTACTGGTCTATACCCAACAAAATTGCAATGCATCTACTTTCTAAGAAAACAAGTAGGTTCACATCCCTCTCTTTAATTGCATATGACCTCTTCCATACAATTTGCTAGGAGCTCATCCAGTGTGATTCCCACAAACAAGTCTTAATTGTTGCCTATGATGCTATGTATTGTCAACCATTCAATGCGGAAATCACAACTAGATGGCGTGCCCAACCTCATGGTCAGACCAACTTATGGGAGATCGCAACTAGACGGAAGTAAACAAAATTCTACAACAGATATGATGACGCACAACAATTAGGGTTACATGATAGATGATACACAGCTACGATGGTAGTCTTATGTAATAGAACTCTGCTCCGGAAACTCCGTCACGGATCACAAGAGGAAACGCAACCTGACTGAGTTAAACGGAAAAGCGTCAGAATTGGGGTACGAGGCACGCTTCTTTCTTGTTATCACAGCACAGAACACGGCGACCTTCTCACCGACAATTCGTACGAGTCAGAAACGAGACACGAGCCGAGGGTGGGTGAACCGCACCGCAAGGCAAGAATCTTCGCGAACCCTAAACCTACATCCAAAGCGGACCGTACCACCACCACGAACGCACCACCGAGAAACCTAACGAGGAAGAGCACACAGGAGCACGCGAACGCCGAACGCGAGGCCACGCCTGGGGTCCCAGATCATTCGTAGGAATACGCGAGCGGAAAGCGTGGGGCCGGCGGGGAGGCAGTGACGGCTGGTTACCTCGAGTAGAGCACCGCGGCAGCGGAGGATGGGGCGTCAGGTTCGTCCGGGGAGGCGGCGGCGGCGGCGGAAGGTGGAGGCGAGGCGGGGTTTCCGGGAAGGAGAGGGAGGGGATGGCGGAGGAGGGGGAAGGGGATTTGGATTGGGGTCTTCCTGTCTTACCCCCGCTGATCGGTGGGGCCCACGCACGAGGGGATGGACCCGCTTTTGTACAGCGTGGCGTGGGAGACGAGGTGGTCGTCTCCCAGTGGGCTTTTGCTCCCTTTTGGCTGTCTCCGAGATTTTGACCCTTGAGAGAAGGGCTTTGTCTGTTTTCTGCTGGATGTGGACGGGTGAGGCTCATTATTTAGAAGGCCTTGGATGCTGAAATGTAGGCCTGGAATTACTTAGGCCTTTTTTAGAAGCTCAAAATTTCTGGCTATCTTTGTAGATCCTGTTCTTTTCATCTTCTAAAAGCTATTTTTAATTTTTCTATAGTAATTAACTTTTAAACGAAGTATCTTAATTTTCAAGATAGGTTCTGCTAGTTAATTGTAGTACATAATGTACCGACTTCATTTATATCAACAAAAACCACACATAAATTTCTGTTACTATGTAATCTCTCGCACGAATAGCTCAAAAGCCACAAGCCGCAGCCAAAAACCATAAGCTTCAGCCAAATAAGACAGGCCGGTAGATGGACCGAAAATTTTAAACTTCCAAACAAGACCTTAAAGAAAGATTCGACAAAACTGATCATAAATTTTACTTAAGTATGACCTTAAAGGTGTGTAAGGAATTGTCACTTTATCACAACCTCTTGAATTTTTAGTACCCTCCGATCTTTATCCTATACAAGAATCTAGTGTTAAAGAATAACATAGTCTTTGATCCTCTCATACAACTCTAGCTTTGGATAAGTTGGTTTGCAGTTTAGGTTTATAATAACTGCTCCTCGTGGTTTTATATAGTACCCTACCAATCCTCATATGAAGAGAAGTAAGAACCCTAACCCAATTAAAATTGGATTAAAATTTATGTAGAAAATTTTGTGGTACACCTCCCAGAATCTCGGCCAATTAGTTTAGCATCCGAGTCACCAATCTCAGCAGGACTCGATACCACTCTTCCAGGGCCGGCCCGGGGGGGGGGGGGGGTCGAGCTGTGCCGCCGCACAGGGCCCTCGACGCCAAGGGGCCCAACCCCAGATACGTAAGTACTAGGTATAGTATTCAGTATCTTTCTATGGCCCATAGGATTATAGGAAAAGCTAGGAGTCCAGGAGGCCAGGAAGCACCAAAGCAGGAAAGACACGTAGCCACGTACGTGCTGCGCGAATCGCGATTTGCCTTCCGTGACTCCGTCGCGTCGATTCGGCTTTCGCGTCCGCGACTCCGCGTTCCGCCTCCGTCCTTCCGCCGCGCGGCCGCGACTGCCTTCTTCCCCGCTGGCCGCTACGACCTGCGACTCTGCGAGTGCGAGACTGCGCGTTGTGCACTCGTGCTGCCATCACCGATCGGCTGTGCGCGGTGCGGCCGTGCGGCCGTGCGTCGCGTGCACTCTCCGTTCCTCAGTTCCTGGTCTTCGTACGTACAGAGGTAAAAAATTGCCCCTAAACCCCTTGATTGTGTTTGTGTATGCGGTATGTCAAGTATATATGTTTAATCAATATTTAGTTTGCTTTTGTCCCCAATATTTATTCTTTAGATTTGGGATTTAGGAATCCCTTACGGTGCAGCACGCATGTTTAGTATGACATTAAATTTTCTGAAATTCTGAAATTGAATTTAGTATGGCATAATTTTCTTAAATTACTTACTAATTTCTAAATTTACAGTGAACTCATGTTGCCCAAAAAGCACGCATCTGGAAGTGAGAAAAGAAAAAAGAAGAGAAGGATAGAGGACTTGATACAATCACAAAGAGGAGCTATTGATAAATTTTTTAAGAGTAATACAAGCACTTCAAGAAATCCAGATGAGTGGGCAATAGTTGCTGTGGAGGAACAAACTACGCATCCAGAAGAAATTTATATGAAATTGATATTGATGCCATCATCAATGACTTCGCATCAGTAAATGTTAGAAGAAATTTTTAAGGTAAGATGTATAACTTGTTTGATAAAAATGTTTTTTATGCATTACACTTATTAGAAACATCATTATATTATTAGAGTTATATTAAAGGGCCCATCTTTCTAGCTTCGCTCCAAGTCACTAAATTCACAGGACCGGGCCTGCACTCTTCGATTCGACGTGTGGGCGCAGCCCAGCTCGGCTCCCCCGCGCGCGCGTAGTCCGTATACATGTCGCGCTAACTTTGGGCTTCACCCGCCTGGGTGGTTCGCGTAACAGCTAGCATGCGTTAGTGCAGAAGAAATAGTAGTACTACAATGGCTAGGGCGAGCTAGCGAAGATCACACGTACTAGCTAGTATGATACTACGGGTGTGTTTGGTTGGAAGCCACACCCAGCCATGCCTCAACTTAGGCATGCCACACTCACTTTGGCTAATGTTTGGTTGATGATTATACTTAGGCATGCCACAGCCACAACTTCTCCTCGCCACAGTATTTCACAGCCAAAGTGTGGCGGCGATTTTCCTCGCCTCACTGCCTTTGGCGCGCCACACCCAGCCATTTTTCTCCGCTCTCTCTCTCTCTCTCTCCAGTCCCGCTCGATTCCTCCTCCGCAACTTCTCCCCGTGGCGCGCCACACCCAGCAACTTCTCCCCGTGCCGCTCGATTCCTCCTCCGCCGCCGCTCCCACCGTCGCCTCCAAGCTCGGCCGCCGGTCCTTCCCTCCCCTCCGAGGCGCGCGGCATCCTCCTCCCAGGCGGCGACGTCCTCCTCCCGGCCGCGGCGTCCTCCTCCTCGGCCGCGGCGTCCCCCTCCTCGGCCGCGGCGCCCCCTCCTCGGCTGCGGCTCCCCCTCCCGGGCCGCGGCGTCCCCCTCCCGGCCGCGGCGGCCCCCTCCCGGGCCGCGGCGCCCCCCTCCCGGCCGCGGCGCCCCCCTCCCGGGCGGCGGCGTCCTCCTCCCGGCCGCGGCGTCCCCCTCCCGGCCGGTCACGAGCCATCGACGGGGGTTGGACCGCCGCGCCTGCCTCCCTCCTCTGCGGGTCGCCTCCCTCCCCGGTTCCGCTACTGCGCTGCCTGACCCGACGCCAGGAAAATATGCTTGATACTTAATACTAGCATCGCTCTGTTTAATACTAGCATTTCACTGTCATGTATGTCACTAGAAAATATGCTTGCCAAATCTTTGTAGTTGAATTGACATTAACACAACACTAGCTCTAATTTTATTGGTAATTTGATCACCTGTTAATCAAAAATTAGAAATACTTATTTTCTTTGCTAATAGACTTGATTTGATGATTCGAAATGACTTGTCTAATAGACCATATAATTTGCAGGAAGCGGCGACCCCGGGCAGTCTCCACTCGGGCACCTCTGTAGTCTCCACTCCAGCGCTGTTGTGCTGGCGGTCATGTTATGCCTGTTGTGTTGATTTTGTATTTTGTTGTTCCTGACTATCATATTTTGTACAGAAAGCAAACTGCTGGTTAGGCTTCTGGAGCAAACTCCTATCACTTTTTAGACATGTTCTCCAACTTGAAAGAACAGCACACTTCATTGCATTCACTGGGTTATAGCTACATTATATAATTGTTTAAGCATGACTACTTGAAGTTAATAGATAATGCCCTTACAGAGTTTGAGGTTTATTTCTTTTTCTTCTTGTTTGCTGTCATGACTACAACAGATTTATTGGTACAACTATTCCATATACTTAATATCTCTTTGTTTTTCCTGATGCTGTGTTCTTTATGTATGTGTTTTCTTAGTTGGATATCTGTTGGGGGTTGGGATAGAAGGGATTGCACGCCTGTTTGCCCTGATGACTTCTACAAGGACGGTATCTGAGTGAGGTGGCTCTTGAATGGCCATTCCTTATGTATCTGAGCAAACTTCAATGACTTTAGGGGAATCACACCAATGCATGTTTTTAGTGCTTGCTGCATGTAGCTCAGTTTGCAATTTTAAGAGCTCTTTGTTTTGGCTTCTGGCTTTTTTTTATGCTCCTTTCAGTTAAATGTTTTGGCAATGGTTAGATCTTTTTGGGTTATTGGTCTGAATCAATGTCGCCTATAACCAATTGTTTGCTGTGATGACCCATACAAGGACGGTATCTGAGTGAGGTGGTCTAGCTCTCCTTACATGATTACTTCCAAATCTGAATAACTTCTGAGCAAACTGGATCACTGAACCAAACTGTGGTTGTTGAATGCGAGTGTGCACATCTGAGCAATATTGATACTTCCTCAATTTTAGCAGTGTGCAAATCTGAGTTTAAGCTTCTTTTGAAGTGGTTGTTGAATGCTTTGTCATGATTATGCTTTTATGATTGTTGTATACATGTGTTTAGCCTACATGTGGAATAATTCAAACACTTGCCATAATTTTTTGCCACACTTTTGTGGCAGTGAACCAAACAATAGCCACAAAGTTTTTGCCACACCTTAGTTATCAACCAAACACCTCTTTTTTGCCACAAATTTGGCTAGCCACAAGTGTGGCAAATTCTTAAGTTGAGGCATGGCAAATTGTGGCCTCCAACCAAACACCCCCTACGTAACATAAGGCAAGAAAGGATGCATCTAGCGACATAGTAATGTTTTTTTTTGCTACAATCGTGCTCAAAACGGTAACCACAAAACATTCAGGAATCAGAAGGAAAACTACGACATTAAAGTCCGAAACTGAATCAAAAGAGAAGAGTGACGACATGAAAAAGGAGCTTCTTCCAAATGTACGAATCCAGGAAAAACCGTCGTGCAAAGGGAGCTCTTGGGCTGTCAGTACTTCTGCTCTCGTCTAGCTAGTTTGCTAGTGACCGGGGCCTCTGGGGCTCGGCCCAGCGGGGAGCTGCGCCGTCCACTCCATGACCGTCGTCGACCTCGCCCTCTCGTGCAGCGTCGCGTACGCCGCCGCGTCTTGACTCTGGAGCCGGCCCTCCGGCAACTGCCTCGCGGCATCGACGGTGACGAGAACACCGCAAAGAAGTGCAGCGGCGAGAAGGATGATGGACGTCAGAGTTGCTGCTGTGGACTTCATGGGTAAGTCGTTGAAGGGTGCCTCCATGCATGCACAAGCAGCTCGGCTACTACACTCGTTACAGGCTTACAGACTTATAGTTAGGGCTGCGGGTCGCGGTATATATGAGCTAGCTAAGCCCAACGCACTGGACAGTCTGATAGTTCGTGGAGTAAAAAAACCGGGCTATGTTTGTCTGTACCCAACGCCCTTTTTTTATGGCGGCGTTGGCTCTTTGACACGTGAGTTTGCATAGGGTGTTCATATTGACTGTAGCTAGCTAAGCCCAATGCACTGGACAGTTTGATAGTTCGTGGAGTAAACAGCCGGGCTATGTTTGTCTGTACCCAACGGTTCTTTGACACGTGAGTTTGCATAGGGTGTTCACACCGGCGGATCCAACATGGGGCATGGGTGTTCAGCTGAACACCTAAATTTTTTTATAAAATACCAGGTATATAATAGATATATTAGATATATATATATTATTAGTTGTGTTAAAACTATATTTTATATCTGCAAATAAATTCTGCCCGCACTCCTCGTATCTCGCGCAGCCCATGTAATATATTAGACCTATTTTTCTTTCCACCTCAGCCCTCCTCACATCCAAAGAGGTAAAAATATAAACAAAATCGTAATATTTGTTCTATTTCTCATCTTGTGGCTGTCTGTGTGGGAGGCGGCTTCAGCCTTTGAGTGACGAGTGGGCGGAAGTGCAGGCTAGAGGCGAGTGACGACTTGCGGACGCGGACGTGGTGCCATGATGTGACGACAATCATGCGTGAGGCGGCGCGTGGACAAGGTGAGCGTGTGGCAGCGCGGACGAGCAGAGAGGTGTCACGGGCAAGCGGGCAGTGGCACAACGAATAAGAAGGTAGGGAGCAGCGTGGTAGCCGGGAGGGAGCGTGTCATTGGGAAGTGAGTAGCACTTCCAACTTATTGTCATCGTCCTCTCTTCAGATCTAGGTGTGCTCCATCCTACTCTACTTATTTTCTTTTTTGGTCTGTTTTGCTCCATGAAAGGAACATACAATTCCTCTTAGATGGACAGTTCTTACTGATAGGAAAATAGCAAAAAAAGGCAAGATCAACAAGATATACAACTCTCATTTATCTCTATAATTTGTTGTTTAATTCATATAATTATGCTCGTCTTATGTCGCCCATTTTCTCATAAGAAATCATTAATTTCTGTAATTTATGTATTTTTATTATATTTACATACATGTATCGTTGTATCGGTGTTTGGGGGGAGACGGTGCGCTACGGTATCGATGTATTCGAGTAACTTAGCTTCGAAATCTGAACACCCATTCTAAAAATCCTGCGTCCGCCACTGGGTGTTCGTGTTCATATTGAATGCAGCTAATGACTTTTGCCAAAAATAAATAGAATTAATTAAAATAAGTGATTTTTTAGCACGAATGGTGGAGAAAGTGAGGGAGAGATATGTGTGTGAGACGGAAGTAAGAAGAGTAGAGTGCATAATGTATTTGTAACCTCTGTCTTATCTTTAAAATAAAATAGAAGCCTTAAAAATACAAAAATAAAATATATTGGCCTTTGATTTTCCTAAATAAAAACAAAAAAAAAGCATACACGAATAGGAGCTTATTACATGAGAAATCAGGCGGCCACTCTACTCGTCTTTCCATGCGAGGACATTGCCTTACTCATGTGACCAATCAAGTGTGGTCATATACCCATGTGCGCTGTGGCACATGGTGACATGACATCAAGACTGCTCCTTCTCTTTTGCACGGCTCATCGTACGCATAAATGAAGGAAACACCCAGATCCGATTTATTTCGATTTGAATTTTTTTATTTATAATTTATTTTTTTATTATTTATAAATTTTGTCTTTTTAGTTTTTTTATTTTTTTTGCCGGTTCTTTTTTCCTGCATTTGTTGTGTTGTCTGTGATGAGCTAACCTATTTTTTATTTTTAAATTTTTTAAATTTAGTTACCCCAAATAATCCACCACGAGTTATAGTATAATTTCAGTCAGTTACAGTGCAATTTTAGCAATAAGTCAGCTTATTTCAGACTAACTGAGCGGCACCTAAATCTAAATAAAATTAATGAGAAATGATTGTATATATCTTTATTAAATAATATATTACTACAACTTAATTTCTTCTAAAGCATTGGAATCACTAAACTCTTGATTCACCTAATGGATAAATATTTTGAAACAAGACTCTCAAGATCATGGACAAACATAGTGAACCAGAGGGAGTGTGAAGTTATAAAAAAGTTGTCAGACTTCAAGCAAAAGGAATCTAACTTCAGCATGAGCATAGGAGCAAACTACTCATCTAGTCATAGTTAAACTTTTAAAAATTTTAGTTACCGACGTTTTCTATTTTTTTAGATTAGGTACATAGAAATTATAAGTATAGGGTATATATTTTTTGGGCTACGGCTTTTGACTTTTGACTATGGCTTATTAGTCTAATGAATAGTAACTGTTGAGAGAAGCTAAAAGCCAAAAGCTGTTGAAATGACAAAAATAACGGAACTTTTCTTTCATAGCACTTTCACAATATTTATAATTTTGTTGAGTTTTATAAAACTTTACCCGTTTTACAGTATTAGTCCAGAATGCATACCAGGAGACATATTATTTAAGTAATATTTAATAGAATTATATTTATCCTTATTAGATGGAGTAGTACTATGTCTATGTAATATGAATAAGTATGATCCAATTCTATTAAATATTACTTAGATTTTGTACTCTTAGATATACATGACAGACTAATATTGTGAAACAGTGAGAATATATTATAGTATAAATTAGTAGTTAAAGTTATAAACTAGAGATCATATGGATACCCAAAACAACGTGTTTTGGTGACTGAAGTGAGTAGTTAGGCTTTTTTTTATATAAATACTAACCAGTAGGGCTATGATCAATTGACCAAACAGTGTGTACCACACAAATTAGTCATCTCTCTCACTAGTATACTCCCTCTGCGCTTGAATACTGCACTAGTACGACAAATTGACCGCACGCATGTGAGCTACGGCACTGCACTAGGACTACAAATTAGGGGCTGTTTGGTTGCTAGCCACATTTTGCCAATAAAAATTACCACACTTGCCTAAGTTGAGGTGCTCAAATTCTTTGCCACACCTTAGCAAGCCTAAGGGAATCTTGTCACACTTTTTTGAGTCATTGACACGTGGGACCTAAGGGAATTTTGCCACAACTATGGCAGCAACCAAACAGCTCCCAAAGTTGGTCAAACTTGCCTAACCTTAGGCGTGGTAAACTGTGGCTGGCAACCAAACACCCCCTAACTACACCATGTGAGCTATGGCACGGAGCTCGAAGTAAGTCACACGGTTGCGCTTGGACTTGCTAGCAAATTTAGGCCACGAACTACGGTCCGGACGAATCGTCGGGATTGTTTACGCCCCCCAAAACCTTGGAAGATGGAGTTGATTTTCAGCCCGGGCCGGCGCCGATAACGAGGGGTCGCAAATTACGCATTTCTTGCCGCGATACAATACCAGAATTAACTAACTTTTCAGTTTATAACTTATAATTTTCATTGGATAAATAAATAAAATAATTTCTTTACCGCTGTTTCAAAGGGTGTTATCGGAATAATCTTTTAGAAATAATTCATCGGTTTTTGGTTCGTTTGTACAAACACTCGTATTAGGGATAAAAGCTATAAGTCGTAACTATAAATCATAAACCGTAGCTAAAATAATAGTCCTAATGTGTGGCTCTGTCACGAGGAACTTTTCGCCGTTGACCAGCGTGCACCCATGCACATGCTGGTTGATCAAGCCCTGCTTGTTAGTTTCTGATTTCTAGTTAATATTTCTTAATTTCGCCTTTTTTCTAGTTTTAAGCATGTTTTTGGCTTTTTTTATGTTCCTTTGTACTGTTCATAATGGGTTAATATATATTTTATTTTTTAATTTTATTATGCCAAAAAAGCTACAAACTGCTATAGTGTAAAATAAACTAGTAACAATAAAAAACCAAAAGCCACAAAAAAATTTAACTGAGCACAGTCCAAGTAGGACGGGGCCAAATTGCCTTACCTCTCCACTGGTACTCTCTAGGCATGGGTAATGGCGACACCGACATGCTATTGTTGGTGGCCTCCTCGATTTGTTTTAGGTTCTTAATGCATGGGCCAATTTAGTTCTTGTTTAAAAGTATTGTGACTTTTGACTGATTACGAGAGAGATTGAGTAAGTAAAGAAAAATCATATTGAGAAGTCACTCTGTTCAAAATGACTCCAGCAGTGATTTCTATAAATAATTTATAGAAACTACTTTATTCAAAAGTCGACTTCTAAAAATAAAAAATCGGAAGTAATTTGAAACAGGTTATTAGAATGGAGCACTAGTAGCACGAAGTTAGGTAGTATAATCCCAGTAGCTAGCTGCTGCAGAATGCGTGCCCCCTGATTACGAAGAGCTGCTATTTGCTGGCACCATGCAGGCATGCAGCGAACTTTGTGACAAAGATCCGTGGTTTGCTGGGCAGGCAGGCCGGTAAAACTAGTGGCAAGGGGACAAAAGTATGGCATGCACATGCAACTCACATGCTTAATTATTGTAGGACCGAAATGACGACAGAGGGGGGTGAATGTCGCTCGCTTCAAAATCGCCCCCCGAGAAATCGAACACTGATTTCTCAAAAAGATGCAAAACAAAGCAACTCACAGAAAATTAAAATTAATTTTGCTGAAATCTGGAACGCATACGATACTAAAAAATTCAGCATAAATCAGAGATTAACCAGTAAAAATTTCAGCTGAAAATAACGCCGTTTGAACTGCATGCAAAATTGTTGAAAATCAGCAAAAAGAAAAAAAAGAAAGAGCTCAAAGTGAAGTGAACTCACGCTGCAGGAGAAAACATCAAAATCAATAGTGATTTTCGGGAGCAAAAGAGAGAACACAGAAAGACCGATTTCTACATAGAGAATTAGTTCGGCAGCTAAAAAGAGATTAAAGATTGAAGCTCACAGAATAGACTTGCCGAAACACAAGCAGTTCACTCGGTTCACAAGCTGTCGAAAGGAAATAAATTTCTGCTCGTTGGACTGCAGAGAACATGCCACTAACTGGCGACTGGGAACATCCTTTCCTGTCGAAAAGAAGGTAGAACTGCAGCAGAGCTTTGCCTATTCTCAATACCAACCGAATGGCAAAGAGAGACTAAAAGAGAGAAATACAGCTGCAATTTTAAGCCCAAAAGGTCAAGAAAAGAAACTAAATAGCATCAAGCTCTGAAGGAACAAAGAAATTCAACAAAAGCTCAAGAGCTTCAGATTTGAGCCTGAAACTGAAAGAGTACAGGAGCTGCACCAAAATTCAAATTCACACTCAATCCTTGAGTCTTTGGTCATGAGATTTTGTAGTTATGTTAGCAATACCCAAGGACTTCTCATACCAAAAATCAGGTCGTCTCATGAAGGGAAACCCGAGAAACATCAAAACCCTAGAAAGCCAAAAACAAGAACAGAGGAGGAGAAGAAACCAAAACTGAAATTAAACTTGGGTTGCTCTGAACATTAACTAGCCAAATGACTTTTGAGCATCTCCTATGTCATAGCAACCCATTTTGGGCCTTCCCAATAAGAATCAACAAGAAAACGAAAAACTCACAGATCCATCACATAGAGCATCGAAGGAAAACAGAGAGCACGGGAGACAAACTCAGAATTTCATTCCATCCAAACAAGGTTTACAAAGATCTACATCCCCATACGCATAGACATTAGGCCAAGGTTGATTACATGGAATCTCAACTCATCCTCTCCATCTCTCCAACACAAGAACACCCACTACATGCTTTCTTGGAGAGGGGATGAACGAAGGGAACAAGGTCACAGAGCCTCTGTCTCCCCCAACCACTAAAGACTAAAGCCAAAACAACCCTCTAAAGCCTATTTTGACTAAAGTAAACCCTAAAATCCATTCAAGTGCTCAAGTGGGCATGCATCCCTCTCCACCTATTTATAGCCCACGGCTAACGGGTCTCCACCCCGTTACGCTCGCTAAATCCAGCGGAGCTCGCTCCCGCTTGTGCAGCCTTACGAATTTCCCGATTCGCCCCTCCTGCACCTTCCGGGAAGCTTCCGCGCTCCTTGTCTCGCACGCCTCACAACCACCTCGAGTCCACGTCGTCTTTGACACATCCCGACCGTTTTGACCTTAGCGCCACCTGCGCCTAGTCCGGTCCACCGTGTCTCGCCACGACTCCGCCCGATGTCCTGCAGCCACACAGACAAGAAACACGTCAAATAGCACCGCTCGATACATGAAAGCATAAATAACATCATACTCACCATGATGAAATCCAAACCTGTCGAATCAGCAGAATATGCAACCTAATCCTATACGACCAAGTTTGACCAAAGTCCGACCGAGCCCGTTGCACCACGCAACGTCAGGGTCCAAACCACCCAAGCCAAACTCAACTTAGCTAACCCAATGTCAATAACTCATCATACACACGGGAGGACCTCCACATGGTCTCTCAATCTCCCCCTTGATGAGTATATTGACAAACTCAGAAAAAGCACGAAGTTGAGTTTGAGTTTGAAGAATCCAACATGGTCCAAAGAAGGAATATGAAGCCAATGACCATGTCGACACAAGGAAACACTAGAGCAACAAGCTAAAAGAGCAAATTTTTCTCCAAAGCTCTAAAATGTTCCCCAAAAGACTTTTTCTACTCTATTCTCCCCCTTTTGGCAATAAACACATCAAGAATGCAAAGGAAAAAATATGACATGTCAATGGATGTATATGGCTGAAGTTTGATTATTTCTAAGCATTTTGAGCCATGAGAATTATCCATAATGACCATAATGAACTACACCAAACCATAACTCAGTAAAAGGCTATCTAGATCATGACAGAATATGTATATCCTAGCTAGAGCACATAGATGACGATCTGAAATGTAATGCATTTTATGAGCATGTCAAGTCATCAATAAGCAAAGTCTAACTAGAGATATCCAAGGATGATGCATGCCATGTCAATAAGCTAAGTGTCGGGACCCCGGATTTCCAAACCCGGACCCTCTGTGTATTACTGCACTAGTCCCAGATCAAAACTAGTGCACACAGTTAAACAGAAATGATTCATGACCAACAACGCATTTATTACAATTATAAAGAGTACTGACCACCAGGTCTCATTATTACATTGGAGGTTTCAAGACCTCGCACACACGAAACACAGCAGAAGCAAAAGATAAACTCGGTGAAGACCCATCAATACGCCACAGGCAATTGACTGGGGAAGCGCGACCTAGAACTCCTGGAATCCTTCATCGAATCCACCCGCGAAGAAGTTGTAGTCGCCTTCTTGAGCTTCATACTCTTCTGAATATTATTTTTGAGTGTAGCATGTGAGTACATAAAGTACTCCGCAAGTCTTGGGAAAAATGCATAGATGCAAGGCTTGACAAAGGAAGGCTATATGGTTCTTTTGCACAAAGTAATATTTTAAAATTTCAATTACTACTAATTATTTTCGAAGGCAACCAATTAATAAAGTAAATGTTTTAACAGAAACTATCAATTATTCTCTAGTGAAGGTTCAATCCACCAACACTAGCTTAATCTTTTCCAACTGAACCAGTTAATATTGCGGGTTACATCCACCCTCTCTGGCTCCAACCGCCAGGATACCCTTCTGAGAGTTCCCTCCACTCTCGGAATACAAAAACTTTGATTTTAAAACCAAAACCAGAAATCTACCATGTGAATGCATTCCTTGCCCGCCCTTGACCGTGGACACGGCTATTCGAATAGTTTTACACTCTGCAGAGGTTGTACAATTTTACCCACAAGAGATAAATTATCCTAAAAGTCAACACGCTTCCTTTGGCATGAGACCCAGATAAAATATCACAAAGCTTTTACCTTACTCTAATCTAGCTAGATACCACCCGCTGAGGTTTCACCGTAGGTAGGCTAACTGCCCGAACCGAAGCCCCCTCTTGCGCCATATGAGTACAGTAAATCCCTGTCCCTCACTGTGGATAACCAGTCCATCCCTGGCACCCACTTTCCACTGGTGGCACCTAAACTAGACTATCGTAAGTTAGTCAGCTAGGTCGTACCCATATAGACTTGTGGTTGTACGGTTAATGCTCAGTCTGGACAAACACAAGCGTCGGTCCTTAATTGATTAGGGTGGAACATGCACTTAACAAGATCTCGTGCTTGCTGCACCAATCCAAACCAACCATCCACCCTAATCTAAACAAATTTTCACATTTTATTTTATTTTAAAAGAACAGTGGTAACTCCAATTACCACTAAATTTATAAACACAAGGTTATCATAATTTCCCATTTTCAAGAATTCAACGATATTAAATAGCATGACTGAGCATTTCACTACCATTCCACTATTCACAAAGATTCAGTAATAATCTCATTATTGAGACAAATGAAATTCTAGGGGGACAAAGGTACATGGCATTCAATTTCAATGGAGGGTATAACAAGGTTGGTTTAACTAACCCTTAAGATTTGAACTAATATTTTATATAAATAGCAATGCACATAATTTGAAATAATTAAAACATTTCAAAATCATAGGTTCGAGATGATCAAAGGAGACTTGCCTTCTTGAGTGCTGTTTGGGTCTTCTGGCTGCGACTCGACGAATTCCTCGGCGACGGCGGAATCTACGCGCGAAAAGACAGATAAACAAAACAAATAAATTCAAACAAAATTTAAATAAAACTCAAAAATTTAGAAATTTGAACGGCTCAAATCGGAGTTAAAATGAGAAAGTTATGGCTTCCGAAAGATTAACAGGAGGGAAAAAGGAAAAAGGCTGACTTTCGGGAATTATTTTTGCACTGAAAAATGCTATTTATGACGTCATCAATTTTCGAATTTTCTGTGCGGGGAAAACATATTTGAATGACTAGTGGGTCCGGTCTACCGTGGACCGGATCCACGGACCACGGGGTTCGCCGACGTGGCACACCGGCCACATGGCCGTCCATGCGGGCGCGAGGTGGCGGCCACGTGGTCGTCCATGCGGGCACAACCGGCCACGCGGGCGCACTCGCAGCCGCACGGGAGGTGGCCGGCCGGCGGCCTTGCCGGTGACCGGCGGCCGGTGGGAGGGCGGCGAACGGCGGCGGCGGGTGAGGGAGGGCGGCGGCGGTGGAGGTGTGGGCGGCGGCGGCGGAGCTTGAAGGTGGTGGCGGCGGGTTTGGGTGGCCGGCGGTGGGGCACCGGGAGGCGGCCGAGAAGAGGAGGAGAGGGGCGGTGGGAGGCGGTGGTGAAAGAGGGCGAGGGGAGGGCGGTATTTATAGGCAAGGGGAGGAGGGGTGGCCGGATTTTTGGAGCTTCGCCGGAGTTAATGCAAACCGCGAATAAAGGAAATAAAAGAGGGGAGACGGCCGGCGGATTAGGGGGAATTGATGGGGCTTCCGTTTCCATACTTCAATCGGGAATTAACGCGAAGAAAAACGGCCGAAATCAAAGCTTGATTTTCGGTTTAATGGAGGTGGAGAGAGAGGGTGGGAGGAGGAAGAAGGTGAGGTTGAAGAAGGATATGACATATGGGTCCCATGTGTCATAGAGAGTGAGAGTTAGTGAAGGGGTACGGGCCGTTGGATTCTTGACACGTGGCAAGTGAGTGGATGATGACCTTTTGATTTTATGAAGGGGTAAGTTGTGGTGGATGGCTAGGATTAAAACGTGGAGAGAGGTGGATTTAATCTGAGAGCGACACGTGGCGGGATAGGATTAATTTGATTTTTATTTTCGGAATAAATTTCAGCAAATACTAGAAACTTTATAAAAGCTTGGAAAATTAATATTTAATGTCTAAAAATTCCAGAAAAAATCATAAAATATTCCTGGAAGCATTTTAGACTTATTAAAAATATTTTTAATTTCAGATTTGCATTTTAATAATTTATAAAATACTTTTTAACTTTGAAAATTGATTTTAAATTTCAGAAAATTCTCAAATAATATTTAAAAATTTAGAAAAGGCTAGGAAAAATATAATTTTCCCTTTTTGGCTTTAATAAAATATTTAAAATGCATTTTCTTGCTTCAAAATTTGAAATAAAATCCAGAAAATCAAATAAAAAGCCAAGTAAAACCCAATTACTTTAAAATAGTTAATTTGAATTTAAATTTTTCCAGAAAGCCAAATTTTGGGATGTTACACTAAGCGAAACAAGGAAGCTAACATTGAGTCCAAATAGAGTGCTATAAGCTCAAGATTGAAATATTGGTTAAGTACATGGTTCTTTTTGTAGCTTAAGCAAATTGAACACATAAAACATTGTCTTTTTAAAGCTCATGGTCGTTTCCAACCCAATTTTTGTTATGTGCTAGATCTCAAGCCTTATGCGACTACTCCAAGCAAGAAGCTTAAGAAGATAGTCTAGGTCATCCAAAACTTCCCCTGAGTTCATGCCTAGTGCAATGGCAAGCTGTCTCATGAGAAAGAATTGGTGAGATCAGTTTTTTTCGCACAAAAGAGATCATTTTGCTTTTTAAACAAGTTGTATTAACTTATGCATCATCAAGAACTAATATAGCTCAACTTAAGGCTCAACAAAGATTCAACGCTCAACTAAACTTATTTGACATGACATGAATCATAAAAGGATAGCTCAAGAAAGACTAAACTCAAGTGCTAGTATGACAAGTTTTAATTCAAGTAGATCAATTTTAATTCACTTATCATGGCAAAAGTTAGTCTACACATATGAAGTCATGATAAATCTAGCAAATAAAGCACAAGCCATGGCAAGGTGTAGAGCATTGTACGCATGTCATAAATAATAATAATCAAGGCTCAATGTAGTTATATTACAACGCGAAATGCTAAAAAGCAATAAAATCCAGCTCCCCCTCAACATGAGATGCAACTTTTAGTTCAAGTTGAGTTATGTCAATATTAAGTTCTAGAAGCTCCCAAAAGAACTCCCCCTGAACCAAAGCAATAAATCGAGAAGCTGGGAAAGAAAACAGCAAACATGCAGTCCTTAAAGCATAGATAAGATATAGAGACAACTATGACTTTTAGAAACGATTTTTGTAATACCTTAAATATAATTTTAGAAATTCTCATTTATGTTTCCACGGGGAACACGGTACTGTAGCTAGTGTAGATCTAGTTTTTTATCATTTATTTTTTCTAATATAGACTAATTACTAGTAATTATAATAAAATTAATTAGTTGTATAATTATATGATGTGATGATTGTTGTTAAGATTTACAAGTGCAATTATCGGTATGTAATAAGCCATTATTTGCCTTAGAGACAATTCATATATTTGTCAAATTAGTTCAATCAAAAGCCAAAAGCTTTACCTAAAATAAACACTTGCTTGTACTTTCACCCGCTACTATTTCAAAACTAAAAACTCAGCTAAAAGCCAGAAGCACAGGCTGTGCCCATTAGGGTGTTATCACCGTGGAGTAAACTGTGTGCACAGATGGTTGCATATATCTAGTTAAGCTACCGTGGAGCATTTCTGTACGCGGTGTTAGAAAGTTTGTTTTGCTGATTTTATTTTGGCTACCACTTCTATGTAAAAATGCATCTATGTAAAGATGCAGTATCATATTTTACCTGTGTTGACAAGTTAAATCATACCCACTGAAACCTCACCAAAAAAAGGAAACCTCTGATGAGCAAGTCATTGGCAAGGTGTGAATCTATCATTGGATTTATTGAGTTGTTCACAATGTTACAATATGTATTTTTCGTCACCATAGCTTAAATATAATGAAGTATTACCACTACAGGCTATACATGTGGAGTGGTACGGTCTAAAATACAATGTGCATACACACACACATACATAACGAGTCATATTTGGTGCTGGGGTATCATAATCTAAAATAGGTATGTATCGTGTGCGAAAATTTTTAAAATTTCTTTGATGTCAAGTTAATTTAGTGAACTAAGTTTCGAATTGTAGTTGCCTTTTTTGATGATAGTTTGATTGTAGGTATATGCTGATTATATATATAAATCAGCAAAGTATATGATCTAAATTCGTTCAAAACTTTGAATTTGAGTATATTTTGTCATATTCTTGGATGTCAAGTTTAACTAGTTTACAAACTAGTTCAAACTAGTTTGAACTAAATTTTGAATTGTAGTTGCATTTTTTGATGATAGTTTGATTGTAGGTATATGCTGATTATATATATAAATCAGCAAAGTATGTAATCTAAATTCATTCCAAACTCTGAATTTGAGTATATTTTTTAAAACTTATATATTTCACTTGAATTGTTATAGATGAGTATATACCCTAAAACTAGTATTTTGAAAAAATACCCGAATTTAGATGAAATTGATGCATTTAAAATTATGGTGCCCGGGCACCATAGTGTATAGTATAAATAACAGGGGCACCATGGTGCCCAAACTTCATAATTGAGATTTTCTATCTATGATTAAGACTTTCTATCTATGATTGAGGCTTTCTATCCATGATTAAGACTTTCCATTCTGATATATTATATTTTAGACCATACCCCCCCACACACATATATGAGCATATCTAGTGCAAAATGGACTATTCAGTGCTAACATGCAAACACGAACGTTGGCCATCCGATCTGTCCCAAACGGCTCAGATCTAAGTGGGTGGGATGCACTGCCTTACTTATGTATTTTACACTTAACCCTCTCCCTCCCGTTTAGTGTTTTTCGCCGTGCCCCTCCTCGCCGCCTCCCCGACGCCTCCCCCTGGCGCTGCCTCCCCGGCGCCTCTCCCCTGGCTCCCTGCTTGGTGCTGTGTAATACCACAACCAAAAGTATATGCAGAATGGAAACATTAGAGGTAAATACGGGTTTTTTTTGCCGTCAGACCCATCGACTTTTAACGTGTCAAGTCAGTATCGCTCACAGAGGTTCCCAGACCATCCCAGGACGGTCGGCACCGTCTAGAGAGCTGAGTAGCGCCCTCAGAGGTTCCCGGACCGCCTAGGGACAGTCGGCACCGTCTCGCGTTTTGGGTGTTCATCATCCGGCAAATTTCTCATCTTACCTTTTACCGACTTACCGCTGTAGTAAAGGCTCCAAACCAACACAGCCTTGGACCATATTGCCCTTGGGCAGTCATTTATGTAAGAGGAGCAGGGGCATTAAGCGAGGGCATGCCGGTCTTTTCACAAAAGCAGGGCAGCCCCAACCGTGCCATATATGCTAGTACCATGCAACCAAGCCACCATTCTCATCTCATTCCCTCCACAAGGTAAGAACAAAGCCAACCGTAGCACACCTTCCACTCCTCACTGCCGAGCCAAGAAAGCCCAACCACAAGCACATCCACACCACCGCAGGGAGGGGCCCGAAGAGGAAGAAGCGAGGGAGCAGCCGGCCATGACGGCAAGGGAAAGGCAGGAGCAAGGGCGGCAACAGTAAGACGGCGCCAACGACATCGGGAAGGCGTCGACGACCGCCGGTCACAAGCCAAGCCGCCCACTGAGTTGTCCTCCTTCCCTCAACCCTTAGGCACAACACAAGCACGTAGAGAGAGAGAGAGAGAGTGAACCGACGAGCTCAGCTCCATTGGGGGCAAGGCCCAGTGCCTTTGAGCAAAGCCAGGGGGACGGTGGCGTGTGGAGGCGCAGATGACTGAGGCGGAGTAGCGTAGGAGGCGGCGGCCGGCGGCCGTTGGCCGAGCCGGCCGGCGGCGGTACCCAGCGCTCCACCACCGCGCGCACGGGGAGGCGAGCAGGGGACGGCCGGCGGTGAGCCCTAGGGGCCGGCCGCTCGGCTGCGCAAGAGAGGGGAAGGGGACGGCGGAGGAGCCACCGGCGACGCCGAGCCGGCTGCGCGCCGCCGCGCCGCCCTGGTCTCCGCACGCGAGGAGCAGAGAGAGGGGGGAATAGAGGGGGCGGAGAGGAGGAGGCGGAGGCCGGCGGCGAGGGGGGCTACCGGCGGCGGGATGGGGGCCGACGACGCCGAGCCGGCCATGCGCCGCCGCGCCGCCCCGGGCCCGACCGGCGGAGGGAGAGAGGAAGCGAGAGAGGGGGGTCGGCCAGCCTTGCGCGCCGCCGCGCCGCCCTGGGAAGGCCATTCGGCCAGGTGGAGAATGGGGGAGAGAGAGAATGGGTAGGGGGTGAGAGGATAAGGCCCCTGTGGCCAAAAGAAAAGGGGAGGAGAGGCCGGCCGGGTAGGTGAGGAAAGGAAGAAAAAAAGGAAAGGAAAGAAAGAGAAGGGGAAGAAAGGAAAAAGAAAAGAAAAGAGGAGAAAAAGAAAGAGAGAGAGAAAAATGGGTTCGGCACCTGCGCGACAGGTCCCTCAAAACCCGTGCGTTTACGCCAAGATCGGGATTTGCGCTTAAGATTGATGATACCTGTTAAGCTCTAGTATTTTTGTTTTGCCGTTGAATTGGGTTGATGTGTGCGCAGGTGGAGGTCCCGGGTCGGAGCCGTCCACGCGTCATTCCCGAGGCTAACCAGGCAAGTGCATTGTAAAGCGGTGAATTCGGGTAGTGATTTCGATTAAATTGAATGGTTTGGGGTAAGTTTACCTTTTCCGGGAGCATATTGAGAAAAGATGAATAATGAACGTTAAGACATGAGAAGTTGAAAAGTATAAATGAACTTGTAAGTGCATGATAGAACAGTGGATTGTGGTGAAGGATTGATATCTTTATGTCTTCTGTGACATGTTCTACAATGATTTATGATTTCGTGATAATCATACTTTGATGAGTGTTGCTTATGATTAAGTGCTAACAGTGAAAGCATGATGCATGTGGCATTGCATTCATACACAGACAATAGGACCTACTTCGGTAGGTACTCCACGGGAGTGGAGCTTGGTACCCCGTATGAAAGAGGACGGGGATTGAGTGGTTCATCGACGGGTGAACACTCCGCTTTACCGGTACAAGCTACAGTTACAGACGCATTACAGAGATGGGATAGTGATATATAGTTCACAGAGATGGGAGGTGATAACAGTAAAATAGTTACAGAGATAGTGACGTTTAGATCACAGAAATGGGAGGTGATAACAGTAAAATAGTTACAGAAATAGTGGTGTATAGCTCACAGAAATGAGGAGTAATGTTAGTAGAACAGTACAGAGATAGTGAGGAATAGCTCACCGAAATGGGAAGTGATGATTATAGAATATTACATAGCTAGAGAGGAGTAGCACACAGAAATGGGAAGTGATGGCGGTAGAATAGTTACAGAGATAGTGAGGTGCAGTCCACAGAGATGGAAAGTGATAACCGTTAAGTAGTATAGGCTAAAGGGATGAGAAAGAAGTGCATGTGCGTATGCGTAATGAACAGATCGTCAAAACGTAAAGTGGTTAAAGGGGAAAGAGGTTAACTGGAAAAGTGGTTAATGAAACTGGAATGATACTGGTCTAATGAATGAACCTGTTATTTGCTGTTTTGCTTTGTACTTGCTGAGTCGGTGGACTCAGCCTTGCTTTGTTGATGTTTTTAGGTGACCGTTGAAGACGTCAAGCACGGGCGGGAGTAGCACATGGATGACTGGCACGAACCAGCAGCACTCTTGTATCACTTTTGGCAGTGTACTTTAGCTTCTACTAGACTAGAGTAATCACTAAAGTTGCTATGTTGTATCTGAACGCAGCAAAATGAATAAAGTTAATGTTGGCTTAAATTTCTTTAGTGTGAATGAATTGGTAAGAGTATACAGATGTGGTAGCATCTTGGCCCATAGAGTGGGCGGGGTGCTACATGCTGCCCCCTGGCCTCCACCAGCGCCACCCTTGGCTTCCTCGGTGCCTTCCCTAGCTCCCTCCTCGTCTTCCCCCGGCGCCGCCCTCCCCAGCCACACCGCTCCCTTCCTCGTTGGCCCCCTCCTCGCCACCCCCTCTACGCCACTCCGTGATCGTGGTCGAAGGCGGACGTGGTCGTGGTGGCCGTGGTTGAAGGCGGACGTGGTTGAGGGAAAAGAGAGGGGGTTGAGGGAAAAGTGAGAGCCGGAGGTGGGGGTTTTCCAAAAATTGGCATAAGTGTGAGGGACATCCTACCCGCCTACATCCAGACCATCTGCATGAGATCCGACAGCTCACGACTACGTTTGCCTGTTAACATTGAATAGTTCATTTGCACTACACACACATATAACCTTTTCCGTACTCTAAGGAGTACATACTCCAACTTCCAATATACTATTTAAACGAATATATTATACTTCTTTACCACTTTGGATATACTTAAATACTAATTCTAAGATACTCCAATATAACTTAGCTAAAAAAATTTCATCAGAGTCCTTTATTTTTGCTATATACCATTTTCCATATATAAAAGGAGTCTATACATAAAGTATGATATAAAAAGTGGGCTGTGATGAAATTTTTCATAGAACTCACTTTGGAGTATTTTATAATCATTATTAGAGTATACTCAAAAGGATAAAGAGGTACAACAATATCATTTAAACAGTATATAAGAAGTGGAAGTGCATACTCCAGGAGTATGGAATCATCCTCTCTCAAAAAGGAAATACGTGCCATACTCCCATCTACAGGGAATTACTGAACTCCATAACGGAGTTCTTAGAAAATATATGATAACATAGATATGACCCATTCGATTGTGTTATCATGTCTATGGTTAGGGTGGCGAACTAACTAAGGATGAAAACTCTTACTCCAGACTGTTGGTGTTTAGTTTATTTTTCTTGAGTGAAGAAGGCCAAATTAGATGTGACCTATGGTGTAGTATTTATGTTGAGATGCATGCATGAGGCAGACACCTGGTCTTCCTAGCTACTCTAGCCGACATGCATATGAGGAATGCATGAGCACACGAGGCAGTCGATAGCATGTGAGGATTTTCCATATACTAGCACATAGCTTTGAATGACTTTGAGCCAAAGTCGTTCGAGAGAGCAATCAAAAGAGAAATTGACTAGTTAGTTTTAGTTAGCACATAGCTAATGTTTTGAGTCAATTAGTGTTGTGGTTTTGAAGCCTATAAATAAGCATGCAACATCCCATGAAAACAAGCTTGTTAGTTTCAGTTGTAACCTTGAGAGATGTATGAATATAGTGTGAAGTTTTGAGCTACACACTCCTCTGTTCCTTGCTTCCATTGAGTGAAAAAAATCCCTAACAACTGGTATCAGAGCTATCCCAGTTGTAGTTCCAATAACTGGTCTTAGAACCCCAGGTTCAAGTCGGGCGTAGCAAAGTAGCCTGCTGTGTTCATGTTGTTTTTCAAAGCCGAGGTTATGGCTATGAGTTTGGGCATCAGGATGGCATAGTCGATGATTCCCGTATTCTCATGAAAGAATTACGATATGTGGGACATCAAGATGCGGAAGCTACTACTATCGAAAGGGTTGTGGGATATTACAGAGAACGGCTACAAAGAGCATGTCGTTGAAGATATTCTTACACTAGAGTAGAAGAAATCTCTAGCGAAGAACCAGATGATAGACATCAAGGCCATATTTTTGATTCAACAAGGTATTGCAAAAAATTTGTTACTACGAATTATTGGCGCTAATAAGTCAAAGGAAGCTTGGGACAAGTTAAAGGAGGAGTTTTAAAGTTCAACAAAAGTTTTAGTCGTAAAGCTACAAACTTTAAGAAGGCAGTTTTAAAATCTATAGATGAAGGAGTCTGAGAAGATAAAAGATTACTTCTCGAGGGTCATCGAGGTGGTGAATCAAATATGCACCTACAGACAAGAGATTGCTAATCAAAAGATTTTTGAGAAAATTTTGATCAGTTTACCAAAAAAGTTTAAGTATATTGTTGTTGCAATTGAGGAGTCAAAAGATTTGTTAACTCTTACTGTGCAATAACTAATGAGTTGATTAGAGTCTCATGAAGAGAGGGAGCTACAGTCTGCAGGGAGCTCAGTTGAGAGTGCCTTGCAGTCAAAGTTCAGTCTCAAATATCGCAATTCAAAGAATAGTGAGAATTATAAAAAAAAGAGGTAATCGAAGGTAAGATATGCATGAGTAGTTGACCTAAGATAAAAGAGAAAAATGTACGGCTAGTTATAATTTCTGGTATGATATTTGTAAAAAAATCCAGTCACACTATAGATAGGTATTGGAAAAAGATGACTTGCAATAAATGCAAGAGATAGGGTCACATTGCTAGATTTTTTAGATCCTGAAATGACAATCGGACAAATTTCTTAGAAGAGAAGAAAAATGCAGAAGAGTGTGTTTATTCTTGCCAGACCGTATAAGAAGAAAAAGAAGATACTTGGATTGCAGACAGTGGTTGCACAAATTATATGTCTACCAATTAAGATATATTTTGAGATGTTGACTCATCGCATCACTTGCCACGGTGGATCAGTGCACCGAAGGCTCGTTGATGCCTGAACATCATTTGGAATGAGCAGTAGCCCAACCCAACACACTAGCCGTACCATGTTTCTGCTATTTCCTTTTCCATGGCCGCAATGTCTTTTTTGCATGTTGTCATGCAAGAACCGATGACCTCCTTATCACCATCAAACAAGTACAACTCAACATTACAGCCAACGACATACACCCTGCGTGGATTCAGAATTTTATCACACCATGAGTTGAACTCTAAAAGACTAACAGTTTAGAAGTAACACTAATTTATACCTACACAATGACATAACAAAAGCATTTCACAAATACATCATTAACATAAACTTTAACTCAATGCTTCAACATACAACACAATAAAAAAAATATGACAAAAACAATGATACGATTATACCGCGATGTGATATTTTGTAAAAATAAGGATATGACGATACGACAAGTATATATACATATTTAAAAATTTAAAAATATAGACAGACTATGAGAGAGTGAGAAACTGAGATTACCTTAATGAATACTATAAATTCCATTATTCCTTGCCTCCCTCAATGGCTACTTTCAGTTATGGACTGCATAATTGATATTGTTCATGAATCCTAATTCACAAAATATGAACATCTACAGATAATTTGAGATGTAACAATGCAAACGCCTAGTACGAAAATCATTCACGACAAAACATCATTATTTTTTTCACAAGTTAGATCCTACATATCTACAGATAATTAGAATGCAATTTTGTAGGATGCCAATAAAATATGTATATCCTTTTGCAAGGATTTGATGACCAGAAAGCAAATTAAAATCAACTACTTCTTTAAGGTACAGGGACAGAAGGAAATGTGATCTAAAGTGGGAACGAAGGAGATGCACG
Organism: Dendrocalamus latiflorus; assembly: GCA_017311315.1. Classification (NCBI taxonomy): domain Eukaryota; kingdom Viridiplantae; phylum Streptophyta; class Magnoliopsida; order Poales; family Poaceae; genus Dendrocalamus; species Dendrocalamus latiflorus. The sequence goes on along the minus strand of CM029609.1, from coordinate 18,401,431 downwards.
AAGAAGATGCGGATTCAAATTCCTACATAAGATAAAGCGTTAATGTAGGTGGTCTTTAGGAGTGCCATCTAGACTATTGACAACTTCCAAAGAAGTATTTATGAAAGACAGTGTACATCTGGAGTACAATTTGCAACTGTACTCTGGAGTCCATTTGGAAAGCAGAGAGCAAAGCTTGCTTTGCCAATAAATTAACGCACAATCCTAGCAGTATTGTGTTTGGCTGTTTGCTGTTTCTTGGCTGTTGAAACATTGAGTAGTACTACAGGCTTCTAAGCCAAGGAGATGTCCCATGAACTGAAGATGACTGCTATATATGTTGATGACAGAGCAAAGTGCCAAATTGTGTGGATGTAAGGTGATCTACCAAAAGAAGACAATGGTGGACTGGAGAAGGCCCTTTTTATTTCCTTTTTTTCCTCCTTATTTACATCCATTTACTTGAGGCATCTAAAGGGCATGCTTGATATGACTGTGGCTTATGATTTTTGGCTGAAATTTTTGAATTTTAGCTGTTTACGACAGAGATTATGGAGAGAGATACTCGCTTGCGATTTTGGTTGATACAGATGTTGGGTTTTTAACGTGTACTATAATTAACTTGCAGACTCTGTTTTAAGAAATACTTCCCGCTCATTTCAGCTTTAGCTTCTGGTTTTTGGCTTATTTTTCACTATTCCTAAATTTTGTCTTTTTCTGGCTTTTTAGCTTTTTTGCCGGTTCTTTTTTTTCTCGTATTCGTTTGCATTGTTCGTAATGGGTTAACTTGATTTTTCTATTTTTGAATTTGTTAAATTTATTTACACCAAATAAGCTACCATCAACTATAATGTAATTTTAGCTAGCTACAGTGTAATTTCAGCCATAAACCATATTTTTTTCAATGTAAATGAGCACACTGTAAAAGTTAATTTTCAGTCTAAATGAGCACACTGTAAAAGTTAAGTATTATAGTAAAAATCAGAAATCGTTTTTAAAAGCTGTTAAAGAGTATGCCAAAATGTCTTTGACAATCTATACTTTTCTTTTTGATTTTTTCCTGGAGGTGTACTTTCTTCTAATGTTCTGGCTAACAGGCGCAGCGGCTTCGTCTCACAGGTCACATGGCCCCAACCCCAAGCCCCCAACTGCTCCCGGTTCTGACGCTGGCTGAGACTGACGCCGCGAGCTCTCTGGTCTCACCGACGCTCATCGTATCGCCGCAGGCTCCCCACCGATCGTTCCCTCTTCCGGCGGTAAGCACTCTCTCCGTCTCCCTCCCCTCTGCGGCTCGTAGTTTTTGCTGTTGCTCCTCCGCGCTACCCGATTGCTAGGATCCTCGAAATGTTTGGGAATACGGCCGTTCTTGGTGTTTAGAGGCCCGTGCTTCAATTCAGTCATCGAGCAGTCGAGCACCTATCCAGGAGATGGATTATTTTGTACCACGATGTTTCTTGTATTTTGTACTATCCAGTGTCTCCACCCTGATCGGCGTTGTCGAAGAATTCATGGGCAGATAGCGTGGTTAATCCGCCATCTTAATCCAGTTCTTGATTGTGCAGTGACCAACTCAACATTTTGTTCATTCGGGTTTGACTGCATCATAGTTCTATAATTGGAATTTGGTTTATAGTTGCACCAACTGCATGGCTGGTATTGAACCCAAGGTGGGGAATGCTTCTGTCTGGGCGATGCATAACCTGATGCTTGTGTTCAATTTTTTTTCTAGAAAAATATATTTCTGAGCCACTTGGAAACTGTTTATGTTGAGGGGTGTGTGATTTGAACGGTGACGCGTCTTTCCAAGATTTTATCTGCATAGGTTGCAATCGTTTAAAGATTGTATGAATCTTTGGTGGCTTGCTCGAGCGTACAATATACAAGCATTACTGATTGCTCATCCAACCTGTTTTTTCAGGACTCTGTTGTACTAATTTAAACTATATTGCTTGGAGTTACAATGGACACCCTTATGTGCACGACAGAGGAAGACGGCTTAAATTTCCGGTGCGACCTGTGTGACTTAGAGGTTGTACATAGCATGACACAACTCCTACTTCGTGGATTGGCCACAACTTCAGTGGACAGCACCACTGGTGATATCTTCAAGAGCCCATCTTCTGTAGCTGTTGGTATCAAGACCGAGCTAGCAGAGTATCTGATTCAGACATCTGAAACACTTGTTCGTGAATCTGTGGATGGAGGTGAGGATCATTCAGACCAATTAATAAAAGCATCCACCAGGCCGATGGAGTTCCTATCAGACTTGATCGATGACTTTGTAACCTCAAAAAGGAACTTGCTGAGCCATGTGTCTAAGTTTTTGTCTAGTGAAAGCCGCCTGAACAAAATCAAAGACTTCATGCAAAAGATGGAGATGGAGAACTTCTGGGCACTGGATGGAAGGAAGGCTACTGCAGAGGCTATTCTTAAGAACATAGACATGAAATGCATATTCCATTGCCCTGAGAGATTTCACACACCAGATAAGTTAGCTGAGCACAGAAGTCAATGCAAATTTAGGACAGTGAACTGCACAAATGATGGATGTTTAGCTTCGTTTTCTGCTATTCATATCGAAAAGCATGACACTGTCTGCCCATTCAAGCTCCTATCATGTGAGCAGCTGTGCCAGCAACATGTTATGCGGTGCGAGATGGACAGACACTGCACAACAGTTTGCCCTATGAAGCTTATTAACTGCCCTTTTTACCATGTTGGTTGTGAAACAGCCCTTCCACAGTGTACTCTTGATAAGCATTGTTCGGGGTTCCTTCAAACCCATCTGCTGTACGTTCTCCAAGTGATTACAAGACAGGATGCTTCTGTTAATGATATGAATCAACGGCTACAACTCCTTGAGAAGGTTAGTAGAATCTGTATTTTGCGCTTCGAAGCCAAGTTTTGAACTAGGCTGACCTATAGAAGTTTCAAGATATTCATATAACACAAAATCATTTTTTTAATTTAGCTTGCTATTTTACCCGATGTAAGACCTGAGATGCAAAAATAACTGATGATTATTCAACTCAACAGGTAGAAGCACTTAGTAATTGTAGAACTGATGAAAGAGTGCACAGGGTTTATCGGAAGGCAATTGTATGCATCTGCTCTAGTACTATGTTCTGGAATAGCTTAGACACAATTATCAAGTTGGGGTAATTCTCTCATTAAGACTTAAGAAAGAAGGGAAGAGCACAATTGGGCATACAGCAGAGCCTTTACACCCAAATACCCAATGTTTTTCTTTTTCTTTTTGTCTTAACCAAGCAACTGGTTTATACCCATGTCTTATACAACAAGTTCACTGTCTAAAATTAATTTTCTGAGCTTTTGGGTTTCACAATTATATACATTGCAAGGAGTAGGCAATATTTTCTACACCAAGTTGTAATTGTTGAATCCTACTGGGGCTTGCTACACATAATCATTAACTGATTTTGAAAGAATAGTGGTGCTAATTTTTAAGGGGATAATATGTATCTGTTCATAAACCATTTTCCAAAAAAGGAATCCGGCTTAACTCTTCTTTTCAACCTTATTACAGGCCCAGTCACTGAACGAACTATCTGGGGCTTTAGATGTCAGATCCCTCACTCTGATAATAAAGGAGCAAGAAGCAAAGATCAAGAAACTCGAACAGGATCTCAAAGCGCAAGAGGCAAAGATGAAAAAGCTTGAGAATGAGTTTAGGTCAGGGAAAGTGTGATAATTGTCGTGATTGCGGCCTTACTGGATAAACCAGGGTGGCATACTTTAGTACCTGTAAATAATTAATAGCATTACCATACAGTTTACCATCATGTTGGCTGTTGTTCATGTACAAACCACGGAGGACTATAGGGTTTAGAAAAGTCAGCTTATATTCAATTCACTTGTTAATTTGAAGTAATTGATGTTTGACCATTTCTATATCACATAGTTGTTATGAATAGCACTTGTATTCATATGAGGCCAATGGGCCGGTATATATATACACAAAGTACATGTGGTAAATATGCAAAGAACCCCTCATAACAATGGGGAATAACAAACTATACATATATCTCTAACACCCCCCCTCAAACTCATGGTGGATCAACAACACTGAGTTTGGAGAGGAAGAAGCTGTGCTGTGCTCGAGTCTGGGCCTTCGTGAAGAAATCCGCGATCTGAAGCTCTGAAGGCACATACTGAAGAGCAATCACCTGATCATGCACACAAGTCCTCATGAAAGAAGCATCAACTCCAATGTGCTTGGTGAGCTCATGCTTCACAGGATCACGAGCAATACTGATAGCACCTGTACTGTCTGACAAGAGAGGGGTCGGTGTAGTGACAGAAACACCAAAATCCTCAAGTAACCACCGTAGCCAAGTAATCTCTGCTGTCAAGAGAGCCATAGCTCGCAACTCAGCCTCTGCACTCGAACGGGACACTGCAGTCTGTTTCTTCGTCTTCCAGGCAATGAGAGAACCACCAAGAAAAACACAGTAAGCAGAGATAGACCGGCGATCAGAGGGATCGCTGGCCCAAGTAGCATCCGAATAGGCCTGAAGCTGTAACGAGCTGGAACGTGGAAAGAAGAGACGGCGAGAGATAGTCCCACGAAGGTATCGTAGAACTCGAAGAAGGTGGCTGTAGTGAACCTGAGTGGGAGCTGAAACAAACTGACTCAGAATATGAACTGGATAAGTGATATCTGGACGAGTAACAGCAAGGTAGACAAGACTCCCAACAAGATGACGATAGCGAGTCGGATCAGAAAGAGGCTCGCCATCGGAGAGTCGGAGGTGAACATTGAGCTCCATGGGAGTCTCAACAGTACGCTGATCAGTGAGAGAGGCGCGATCAAGAAGATCCTGAATATATTTCTCTTGGGACATAAAGAAACCATCTGGAGTGGAAGTAACCTCAATCCCAAGGAAATAATGAAGAGGACCAAGATCCGACATAAGGAACTGCTCACTAAGACGAGCCTTAACAAAGGCAATGTACTCAGAATCATCTCCCGTAATGATCATATCATCAACATACAGGAGAAGAAGAGTCCGACCACGAGACGAAGTGTGGACAAAGAGCGCAGGATCATGATCACTAGCTGAAAAACCAGCAGCAGTGACCACAGAGGAGAAGCGCTCAAACCAAGCACGAGGGGCTTGCTTAAGGCCATAGAGAGAGCGACGAAGGCGACAGACCATGCCCTCAGGAACAGAATACCCAGGTGGCGGATGCATGTAGACCTCCTCACGCAACTCGCCATTAAGAAATGCATTCTTAACATCAAGCTGAGAAACAGACCAGTGGCGAACAGACGTCACCGAAAGGAGAGTGCGAACAGTGGTCATGTGGGCCACAGGAGCAAAAGTCTCGTCGTAGTCAACACCATGCTGCTGCTGAAAACCACGAGCAACAAGACGCGCCTTATAGCGCTCAAGAGAGCCATCAGAGCGAGTCTTAATCTTATAGACCCACTTACATGTGATGGGATGAGAATGGGATGGAAGAGGAACAAGATCCCAAGTACCAGTACGCTCGAGGGCAGCAATCTCCTCGGCCATGGCAAGCTGCCACTCAGGGTGAGTAACAGCATCCCGGTAGGAGACAGGCTCACGAGTAGCTGCGCCAGCAAAAGCAAAACGGGCAGGAGGCCGAATCGACTGGCGATCGCGGAGAGCGTAGCGAGGAGAAGATGATCCATCAGGGGAAGATGGAGCATCAGAAGAAGATGACTCATCTGGAAGATCCTCAATACGAGGTCGACGAGTGTAGACGATAGTGGGAGGAGCCTGGGGAGTCGTAGGAGACGACACAGGCGGCGACAACGGCGGAGAGGCCACAGAGGGAATATGTGGAGACTCAGTAGGACAGGTGGACGAGGGCAAAACAGATATAGGGGTATCTGGAAAGGTCAAGAAAGACAGAGACTCCACAGAGGAAGCCGAAGGAGAGGCAGGACGTGGGTAGAATGGACGAGACTCGTCAAAAGTCACATCCCGAGAAACCCGTATCCGACGACCAACAGGATCCCAGCACCGATATCCCTTGTGCTCGGCACTGTACCCCAGAAAAACACACTCAACAGACTGAGCGGTCAGTTTGGTACGTTCTCGAGGGGCGAGGAGAACATAGCAAACGCAGCCAAACAGATGAAGGGCAGAGTAGTCAGGAAGAAGACCACAGAGACGCTCAACAGGGATCGCACCCTTGAGAGCAGAAGAGGGCTGAATGTTGACGAGATAGGTGGCAGTGGAAACAGCCTCGGCCCAAAAGTGAGGTGGAATAGAGGCGGCGATCATCAGAGTACGAGCCGTCTCCAAGAGGTGACGATGCTTGCGCTCAGCGACACCATTCTGAGCATGAGCACCAGGACAAGAAAACTGAGCGAGAGTGCCCTGCTCAGCAAGGAAGCTGCGCAGGTGACGAGAGAGGTACTCGCCAGCAGAATCAGCACGAAAGACACGAATAGGAGTGGAGAACTGTGTGTGTATCATAGTGGCAAATTGTTTATAGATGGGCAAGGCCTCACTACGAGAAGACATGAAATATATCCAAGTGTGGCGAGAAAAATCATCTATAAAAATGATATAATAACGATGACCCCCTTTCGAAACGAAGGGAGCCGGACCCCAAACATCTGAATGAACAAGATCAAAAGGACGCTGAGACACAGTCTCACTATGAGGATAAGGAAGCTGAATCTGTTTACCTAACTTACAGCCCTGACAATCTAAAGACACGTCTCCTGAGACAGACCCCAGAAGACCACGATGAACTAAGGACGACAGGCGAGATCCACACAGATGCCCAAGACGGTGATGCCACTGCTGGAAAGAGCCAGTAGACGAAGTGGCAGAAGCGGAGAGACTGGCGGCGGTGGTGGCAGCGGAAGGAAGATGAAGCCAGTCAAGCTCCCAGAGACGCTGTGAGTCACGGCGCCGAGGGCCAGAACCAACCAGAGCTCCCGTGTGGCAGTCCTGAACACAACAAGAGTCAGAGTCGAGAATAACTCGATAACCAAGGTCAGTAATCTGCCCAGCAGAAAGAAGCTGCAAGGTAAGACGAGGAACATGAGCAACAGAAGGAACATGAAAAGATGAGTTGCTAAGAGATCCTCGACCAGAGACAGAAAGAGATGTACCATCAGCAGTAAGAACACTGACAGGAGAATCAAGAGGTGTAATAGAAGACAGAGTGGAAGAATCAGGAGTCATGTGAAAAGATGCTCCAGAATCAAGAATCCACGGGGAGGTACCTGACTGTGTAGGAGGTGGTCTCTCAGTGCCTGAAGAGTCAGTAGCAGAACCTGCAGAACCTGTCGAGGGAGATCCTGAAGCGGCAAGTAGGCGTCGAAGTCTGGCTATCTCCTGCTCGGTGAGAGAAGCTGCTGAAGAAGTCGAGGCAGACGTCGTCGTAGAAGCACTAGTGCCAGTAGAAGAACGGCGTGAAAGATGCCGCTTCTTCTTGTAGCACTGGGACTCAGTGTGGCCATCCTTGTCGCAGTAGGAACAGTGAGGACGGCCACCTCCAGACTGAGGACGGCCACCACCACCTGTGGTAGCCGCTGGAGGAGGCAGTGTAGCAGGCGGACGAGCGGCGAGCACAGAGGGGAGTGGCATCAGGCCAGCACCACTCAAACGAGTCTCCTCTGCGCGTATCTCAGTAAGAGCCTCCAGGAGAGTGACACGAGGGTGGCGTGCAAGGAGCTGGGCACGCCTTTGCTCGAACTCAGGACGAAGGCGAGTAAGGAACTCGTAAACCCGCTGAAACTGTAGATCAGCACGTACCTCCAGGCAGCACGGACAGGTACGACAGCCAGCAGTGCGAAGTGAGTCCAACTGACGCCAGACAGCAGAACTCTGAGCGTAAAAGGCGTCAACAGTAGCATCACCCTGCTGAAGAGAGTGCTCCTGGCGGACCACGGACAGGTACAGGGCATCACCAGAGGGCTCGTAGCGCTGACGAAGATGAGTCCACATCTGAAAAGCCGAAGGGAGTCCCACAACCTCAGAAGAAAACTGAGGCTGGACACTGGCGATGAAGACAGCAGCAGCCCGAGCGTCGTCATCGTACCACTGAGTGTAGACAGTCAGACGATCCGTGTAGGAATCCAGAGCCTCCTGGTAGGCAGAGGCAGCTTTATCATCAGCAGCAGCTTTATCATCAGCAGCAGCTTTATCGGCTGTCGGAGGCAATGCAACAGGCGTAGGCTCCGTCGGAGGAATAGGGCAAGGCGGGCAGGTGACATCGCCAGAGAGGACGCCCCAGAGACGAAGACCACGCATGTGAATGCGCATGTGAGACACGAAGTCGGTGTAATTAACACCATCAAAGATCACCGGGCAGCGAGGGAGAGCAACGGTGCCCATTGGTAGGCGGCGCTGGACGGCGCGGCGACCAAGGCAACGAAGTCTAACAGGCGGCGCTGTACGGCGCGGCGGTTAGAACGACGTTTTTTTTTCTTTTTTTTTTCTCGGCTTAAGAAACTCAGCCGAGCGGGCCGAAGGCCCGCAACACACACGCGCCTAGGGCAGGCGCTGGAGGCGCGGTGGCGGCACGGCGGCGGGCGCGACGGCGGCGCCGGAGCCGGGCGGTAGACGGAGGCGGCGAGACCGGGCGGGGACCCGGGCGGCGACGGCGACGGCGGTCAACCCCGAGCGGCGACGGCGGCCCGGCTCGGAGCGGCGACGGGCGGAGTCGGCGAGACCGGGCGGGGACCCGGGCGGCGACGGCGACGGCGGCCAACCCCGAGCGGCGACGACGGCCCGGCTCGGCTGGCGGAGCGGCGACGGGCGGAGTCGGCGAGGCCGACGGAGGCGTCGGCGTGGCCGACGGCGGCGGCAGCGGCGAGGCGAGAGCGGCGCGGGGAGGCCCCGGGAAGGCCGCGGCGCGGGGAGGCGCGGGGAGGCCCCGGGAAGGCCGCGGCGCGGGGAGGCGCGGGGAGGCCGGGCGACGGCACGGGAAGGCGCAAGGAGTAGGCCGGCGGCGGCGCGGGAGGCCGGCGGCGGCGCGCGGAACCCTAGGTAAGCCAAAACCCTAGTTTTGGCTCTGATACCATGTTATGAATAGCACTTGTATTCATATGAGGCCAATGGGCCGGTATATATATACACAAAGTACATGTGGTAAATATGCAAAGAACCCCTCATAACAATGGGGAATAACAAACTATACATATATCTCTAACAATAGTAAATGCATGGATTTTATGGGGATGAGGTGCATTGGGATCATCTGCCGTCCCCCTTTTTGTTGGTCTTGTCCCAGGTTGGGCTATTTTGTCAATGATATTGGGGTGTATTTGATGCATAATCCAAAAAAGCTGAACGCGGACATGGTTCTTCATGAGGACCTTCTATCGTACGCAGAGCAATGCATATTTTATTTCTAGAGCATAATTCATGAAATGATATGTTGAAAACTTGTAACAAATTGAAGCTAGGGAAAGTTTTGTTGTGAGTTGTGACATACTAATATGACGGTAAGTGTGTACAACATACATCTGATGTGTAGTATACTGTACGAAGTACAAACAACTTGAATAATTGGTATCTTTTGCCTAGGTCACAAGTACATCCTATATAGTTATATGTCGATGAGGGGCAGATCTTCCAATTGAAGATATTATGAAGGTATTTGTCTCGAAGATGGCGATTAAGCTGCCTTCATTGCATGCTGTGCCGGTATGTGTGACTCCTGACTTACTTTCCTACATCTTGCTAGAAACAGGTGTTTTATGCTTCCAGCATTCACAATCTGCTGTGTTAATGGAAGTTTTCTGTAATGTATTGCCAATCAGATTAGATTAGCTGAGCTGTTCAGTTGTGGATATATCATTGCATGATGCAGCTGCCAGCTGATTTAATCAACATTATGCTATTGAAGGATCAGTGTCTCTTATATGATGCATGCACATTGCATTCCAAAAACATAAGAGAATCCATCACATGACTGTTCAACAATTATTTATGCTTATCCTGGACGAGTTCCAAATTATTACTGCCAATTGATGCATTATTTCAGAGCATTCCATGAATAAGTAGTTGCAAAACATAGCGAACTGATCCCACTCAGGTTCTGCTGTACATTGGAGTATTTCCGGCTGAATATATTTTGATGTGACCAGTGGGCAGCAACTGATATCAATGGATGATCAGTTTCTGGTTATAGTTGATATGAACTTGTTAAAGTCATTCATTAACTTGCCTAGCTACTCAAAGAAGTCAAATTGCAGTTCTCGAAAAAAAAGAAGTCAATTGCATCAGTCCTTCCGGAAGTTAGGGCTTTTTTTTCTCTTTTGAAGCTTGAAATATGGGACTTCAACTTAGACTTGTTTTCTTGCAGAGAGGAAACGCTAAACTGAGTTACTTCTGTGGTTACTTGGTTGAATTGTGATTTGCTACTTTGCAGGAGTAACATGTCTCCTTTAGTCGTTTCTAAACTTGAGTCAGAATTATTTTTGTATGTGAGGATGGAACTCTGTAGGTGGTTTTCAACTGCAATTTTTTGCGGTGAAGATATCGCAACAATATCATCACTTGCTTGGCTTTCGATTCAGCTTTCAGGATATAACACAGGCTGTTAAGGGTATTATTGGTATTTCCTATTATACTAGAGTTTAGTCTTGTGTACCCTATATATATATTGCCTATTGAGGTTCTTGAATATATACACAATATTTATAACATAGTATCAGAGTTTAGGTTAGGATTTACTATAGCCACCGCTGTCTCCTAGCCGCCACTCTTCCGCATCTGCTACCCCCGGAGAAGCGATCTCCGCTCCCGAGGGCGGCCACGTCGCCGGTTGCTCTTGGCCGTCCTCTGCCGTCGCTGCTGCCTCAATCGTCATCTCAATCGTCTGCGCCTGCGCCGCGCCATCCTCTTGGACCGTCGCCGCGATTCCGCGAAGAAGCACACCGTAGACCGCGGACCCCGCCCGGATCTGGTCGCTGCCGGCCTCGATGCGCCCAGATCCGGTCGCCGCCGGCCATGTCCCGCCCGGATCTGGCTGCCTCAGCGCCGGATCCGGCCGCCTCCGGCTCTCCCTGCGCGGCTTTAGCCTCTCCGCGCCGGATCAAGCTGCCTCCAACTCCCCCCCGCCGTCTTCACGCCATCTTCTGGCCCCCTCCGGCTCTTCCCCGCTGTAACCTCCGAATTCTTACAAACTTGTCTCCTTTACTGCATTTTTATGCGCATGGAACAATGTAGGTGGTTTTCAACTGCAGTTTTTCATGCTGAAGATGTCACCACAATATCATCACTAGCTTGGCCGTTTGACTCAGCTCTGAGGACATAATCACAGGCAGCCTCCAAAATCTTGCAAACTTCTCTCTTGTACTGCACCAGACAGTCCAGATCATGTTAGGAAGAAACCATCAAATGCTGTTTTTGGAAAGATCAATGTATGGTTTATCTGTTACCTATATGGTTTCTATGGTTGTAATAACTAGAGGGTTGTGTGGTGCAGAGCAACTTGGAGTCATTTTTATCATCTTTTTGTGATATTCCTAATTTACCAATAGTGATGACTGATAACCAAAGAGCTTGCCTGAAGCCCTGAACATTATATTCTTGCATCGATTGTTGTCAAACTGGTACTTTTTTCCCACTGAATTAAGATGAAATAACTTTTGAAGGCTGGAAACTTCGATGCAATCATTTTACAAAGTGTTGCAAGAGGTTAGGATTCTAAGCTATTGCCCTTCGATTTTTCTTATGTTACAGAGTTGTGAAATATCAGTGAACTCTTATCTTGCCAGCTTCTTATTCCTTTGCTAGGAGACCATAGCATTGACAAGATAGTGTGGCATACCTCATCAGTTGCTCCAGATTTTATTTTGGATTGCAAAATGCACCATTTCTTCATGTTTACACCTATTATGTGCACGAAGGTAATGTAATATTATCAGAAACATGTTGTGCTGGATAAACATTTAACTTAATAGGAATTTTGTTAAAATGAAAAATTAATAGGAAATTCAACTTACCGATCTTTATATCCACTTGACATGTCGAACTGGAGGTTGTTCTTAGAGACCACCTACAGTGGATCTGTAACCAAGTCATCAGCTACAATTCCCCTCTCGGGAAAAATATTTTTATCTCTACTAGCAAAACCAAATATTTATGGTCTGACATGGAGAAAGAAATGGTTAAAAATGGTAACTTTGTTTGGTGTTCACTAGTATTAGGATCTTACTATGCTAAATATGAGTGCATTACTATATTAATTGAATAAAGGTTTAACTTTTAAATATTAGACAAAATTAACTGAAAAGATAAAAAATGGAAGGGGGCATGAAATTATTAAATTGTGTCCAGAAGGGCACAGGTTACTCTTTCAAACGCTTTAAATTTTATTTTTTTTCATAGTTTACAATTATGCCAAATACCTCAAAGTAAGAACCAAATGGAACATCATGTGCCTGCTGCTTTGTCTCATAGATCTGGAATCAGATAGAAAATCATGCTTGCATTAAATGAAGAAACAACATCAAGAAAACTTGATTTGCAATGAACCTATATGTTCTAATTTGTTGTTACCAAGTTTCTTTTGTCCTTTGAGAAAGAAGCATGCTGCCATTCTGTCACCGCGGTGTCTGGAGGACACAAAGGACTGTGGCATAGAGACCTGAAAGTCACTTCACGAATGTTGCCACCGTACTGATCTGATACATACCACTTGCTCAGCTGGAGAAAGCAAAAACCAAACCCTCATCTATTAAATTCTGTTGGTTAATGCTGCCAGCTGCCAATTGAGTAGCAGCTCCAAGAAATTGCCATAACAAACAGAATATGTAAATAGTTCAACTGAGAAAATAGGCACCTTCAAATCTGTATCTTTTCTTGCATCTCGATACTGCTGGAAAAACATTGAATTGTCACCTAATATGATACTGAAAAACTTCTCAGATGTACCAGGGAATGTATTCTGAAAGATGGTGTCATATTGAAAATTAGGAAAACGAATTATAAATTATGCGTCTGAAAAAATAGGAAAGCAAACTGGGATGCTCACACTGGTTACATCTACAAGAACATGTTCGTTGATGAAAGGATGGAATGTGATAGCCCGTGCAATGTTTTTTTCTTCTGTCTTTATGCTGTCTGTTTTGCTACTGATAACATTTATACTTCCTCTTTGAAGAAGTGAATATGCTCTCACCTGCTTGTAGGGAAAAAAGTACAGATGCTCAGATAATTTCCACAAGAAGCAGATGAAAAGATCAAAACAGAATACTTTCCGAATACCCTATTTTCAGCTTCTAAGGTTGCTCGGTAACTCTGTAGTGCAGTCTCAAGAGCTCGAATTGTACGGTTTCTATTCCAGAATGATGTGAACTTGTACCTAAACCTTCCTGAAAATTTAAGCCAGGGATGTTAAATAGAAAATCCCTAAATAGTTTTCCAACATGGAAGATGAAAGCTACATGGGAGATCTGTTATTTTTAGGTCTGGCAGCGTGCTGTCTTCAATAGTAAAGATTCACTTGTGAAGGAGTACTTCCACTTGAAAATGGTAGAGTTCAAGCTCTCTGGTGTTGAAATTTGCAGAATTCTTGCAAATTGAATCCATAATAGTACCTAGTTTTCCAATTAGGCATGTGCTTTAATCTAACCTAGTAAAATCGTGCCACTGAAAAATAATTTACCATTTTGGCTGCAAGAAGGATGTGCTCCAAAATTATGCCAATGAAAAATAATTTACCATTTTGGCTGCACGAAGGAGGTGCTCCATGGCTGCCTACGCCTGTGTGAAGAAAAATAGTAATTGCTCGGTTGATAAGGGAATGCTGGCTCCTTTTTATCTGCAGTATAAAAGCATGCATGTCAACTGTCTCAACCAATATAAAGCAAATACTAAGGCCATAAAAAGAGCTTCATGGGTTGCATACCTCATTTATGTCTTGTAATGGAAGAATCACCTAGAAATTGCAGGTCTTAGAAAGGAACTCGAGGTTCTCAAAAGAAAAAGAAAGAAAAGGAACTCAAGAATATCATATAAGGGATATGAAATTATGAAAAATTAGCCTAAACTTGTTTGTCACTATTTCCATACTGTTATTGATTTGCTGCAGCAGTTACCTTATTTGTGTTAGTTAGCTGGTAAGATTTATATAAGATGGAATATTAATTAACTAAACTTGCAGATTTTCTGAGGCAGTTGATGTTCTTTACCTTACTTATCAGTTACAACTGTACAAGGATCAGTTTGTTCTTTGGAGAGAAGTAGAAAGGAGCCTAATATGATTCCCAGCTTCAAGCAAAATAATAAAGCAGTGTATGTGTCCTCCAATCTAGATCAAACAGCAATATTATGTACAAGGAGCCATTTTCAGAAGATGTACTTACATTCAATTGTTTGGAGAATACATTGGAGTGGAAGCACAGATGCCATGAGGATATGTACATACGCCCGTGGTGCAAGAAAGACCTCTCCAGAGCACAAGAATAACTATGGCGAACAATCTGGAAGTACAAGTTCAGCAACCTGTCAGTTCTGATAAGTATGAAATACTATATGTGCAATCATCATTTGTCGAGAATTAATACTTCATCAGGAGGAAGTTCAAATACAGCTTGCAGGCCACTGTCTTCAGTCATCGCCTGGTGTTGCTTATTCAGCATCATCTTTCTCTGGGACTCGATTCCATTACATTGATCAAAATAGCTGGAGAAAAATGATGAAATAAGAAGGATGTTTATCATCAGAAATACTGTTATTTTTGCAAATCGAGGTTACCTGTCAGAAGTCGGAAATACTTTAGTTGAAGTAACACACAAGCAGATCTGCAACCAGATTTTTTGCATTGTAAACGCATGCTTAAGTTGATGGAAGTATCATAGAAATGGTGGTAACAGAGATGGAGTACTCCAATGGACTCAATTTATATCCTACCTGACCAGATTTGCTGTCCAGGTCGTACCAAGTAGCTCCCGTTCCGTCTTCACCGAGAATAACTACAGTTACAGATCCAATAACTTTGCATTTGCATATGTTGTCCCAGTCGTATACTGTTATGGTTACCTAACCAGAATGAAAGTACAAACATATCACACGTTTAAGCAACCGCAGTTCTGGCATCAAATGTTCAGCAAAGCTGGTCTTTTTTTACGTTTTTGTTTGAAAATGTCAGCTCCAGCTTATGGGTAGTAGACATTCTGGACAAATGAATCTCGTCAGATTTCATTTCCATAAATTTTCTACAACGTTTGTGCTAGGTTAAATCTTAATTGTTGTTTCAGAGAAGCTATGATGCTGTACCTGCACGGCAATGCAAGCGTATACACGCCCTGTACTCCCAAGTCCCAAGTATAATTTATGTGTTATTTGGACCACTATTTGTGTGGGGGATATTTGCCGGGTGGAAAAACTCTGCCGCATGATTATGAAAAAGCAAAGCGTCCTTGGAATTTAATTTTATCATGCTACTTTCCGCCACAATTCTGAAAGTTCAGCAGCAAGCCCAGATATATACTGTTCGCCGAAGGATCTAAGCAAGGATGAAAAAGGCCACAAATATAGTACTGGTACAGTAGTGCAAAAGCATAGCTTTGTATCAGATCAAGGCTGGCATCCACCCTGTGCCATTTCTAACGGAGGCGGAGCATTTGTTTAATCAAGCCCATCATACAGTGTTACTGTTCTCTCACTGCACGCTTGAGATATTAAACTAGAACAGACAGTGTGGATCAAAAGACTGGGTTAACTCATGTTGAGAAATCCGTGAACTTTTTTTGTTGGCAACCTGAGACATCCATGATTAGTCTCTTGGTGGTAGTAGGCTCATGACAGTGATTGGCCGGTAAAAGGATCTAGAGTGATGGATACTATTTCAACTTGTTTAACTGCTCAAAAACTTCAGATGCAGTGGAGAAACAGAATGTACATGACAACTTGTTTAACTGCTCAAAAACTTCAGATGCAGCGGAGAGACAGATTGTACATGACAAACTGTTCATATATACCTCAACTGGGAGTTCTTTGACTAGGAAGTTGAATTCCTCTCCCCACAAAGGGTTCCTTGAGCTGGGCACCATTGAACTGCAAAAACAGCATGGACACCCTCACTTTCAAGAATCATTTTGCTCAGATAAGAAGAAGGAAATACGAGCAGGAGAGACGGCGACGGCGACGACAACAAGTAAGCGGAAGCAGCAGATGGATCACCCACCTGAAGCGTCTCTGCTCGCCGCAGGAGATAATGGCGTAAGGATCGGAGGCCCCGTTCAGGTTGGCGCCAACCAGGTACTTGGCAGACAGCAGCTCCAGCTGATGCAGAAACATACGCACACTGAGTAAGACGTACGCACTAGCTTGTTCTCTGCTGTGGTGTGATAAAAGTGTACCTTGATTACGTAGCTGCTGCTGCTGCTGCCCCGAGAGTGAGAGCTATCAGCAGCCGGAAGGGCAATCTGCAGGGTTAATCAAAGAAAGAATTCGCATATCATGTGAAGGGAAAAAACGTGCTGCAACCCTCCAAATATGCAAATCAATGCACGTCCAAAGAGCGAGGCGCAATGCCATGCTCGATCTCACCTTGCTCGTGCCTCCAATTTGAGCAACCGTCTTCTTTCCCTTTCCAAAACTCCGGCCGCGGCGGCCGCCGCCGTCTCGGTGGTAGCTCGTGGTTGTAGGAGATGTCGACGAGGAGGCTGAGGAGTTGGTAGTGGTGGGCGTCGTGGACGTGGTCTGGTCCAAGAAGAGGAGAAGCACGGTGGCGACGAGCAGGGCGGCAGCGGAGACGGCGACCTCCGCCTCCCGCAGCGACGGCAGGAGGAAGCCCAGCACCCACGAGCAGTACTCCCCCATCGTCTCGGCCGGATCAACTCCTTATGGGATGGATGAGTGAGAGTGACAAAGCAACGAGCAGCGCAATTTGGGGAAATGAGAAGTGGAGTGGAGGGAAGCCAATATCAGTTCATGGGGGCATTTAAAGTGTGCCGAGCGTGGGTTGAATGTACGTCGAGTAGTCTGCCGCCGCGCGGGAACGTGGACACAGATGGGTTTGTGCCACGAATCAATTTAGCGCTAACACGTGACATGCATTACTGTAGCAACTAATAAAAATTTATTTTTTTACTGTTTTGTACTGTAGCAAACAGATAAAAATTATTTTTAAATAGTTGCTACAGTAGTGCATGCCATGTGTCGGCGCTGAATTGGTTTGTGACACAAACTGATTTGTGTCCCCGTTGTATAACAAAATTTCTCATCATGAAAGGCCCCTGTTCTGGTGCCTCACGCCTTTATATATTCATGTTCAGCCTGACTCTTTTTTTAGGGTAAGGCACACGCATAAATAATCTACTCATACATATATATATATATATATATATATATATATATATATATATATATAGTATAAATAATAGGAGCACTATGATGCTCAGACTCTATGATTAAGACTTTCTATTTATGATTGAGACTTTTCATTCTGATATATTATATATTATTGTACTTGCACGCATCTAAAAGCAATCTAAAGACAGAGAGACTTGGTGCCCAGACATTATAGTGCTCTATTTCAGTGTCATATATACACACACGTCTCCTGTATACGCTAAAAAAATTACTTGAGGCTTAAATAGCCTCCAGAGCGCAAAAACCCTACTTTTTTTTATGGTTTTTAAGATTAAGCTTTTGTTTGCGTAGCACAAAAGGCATATGTACGTACTGGTTTTTTCAGTACAAACTGACCCGCGGAGTAGGTGACCGCACTGAGAGTCTTTGAGATTATCAAATCTGAGAGCACACCCGGCTGCGGAGCCGAAAGGCACAATGATTAGTAGAAGGTACATTTGCACGCCGCTTCCATTACACGCTTTGTTTACTTTTACCTTTGAAGGTCAATTTAGTACTCCGCTGGGAGGATCGTTAGGCACTCATTAAAGAGTTAATACGCAAATCGAGAATAAGGAATACGGATCAGGAGGCTTTTTTCCTTAGGAGGGGCAATCGGTTGTTAATCCTTAAGGTTCAGTAACTAAGATATCACTGAGACTAAATCTTAGAAAATTCACAATGAACACATTATCATGCAGTTATAGTGACTCAAATCATGGACATTAAGCACAAGACACCGGCATCACAAATCCACTGATCCACCGTTGGACTAGCCTTAATTCGGTTGGTGGATCGAAAGTTATTTTGAAGAAGCAAAGTGCATTTCAAAGCTACTAAATCATGCAACTAATTATAAGCCTTTTGCATTTTCAATGCTATTACATCTAACTACGTACTTCGATCGGCTACCTGTATAATAGTAGCATTATAGCAGAAAAAAAATGAAGTAAAGCTACCAAACTAAAACTCAATGAGATTCCAAACTCCAAGCCAATGATTAGGCAAGCATAAGAGAATGACTAGAGTAGTAGGGCACAAATCAAAACTCCTCACTAGCGTTCGTGCTCTCTCTCTCTCTCTCTCTCTCTCTCAAAAAAAGCGGGCACTTGGAATTGATAGTCTATATATTTAGTAGTAAATTGAAGCCCCGGAAGGAGATGCCATTGCTCTCAGATTTGGCCGATTTGTAAAGAGTGAAGCAAGTGGTAGCCGGTGAAGAAGAATGGTAGCGTCCAATTGTTTCAGGCTTTCAGCAATCATTAGATTCTGCACCAAACTCATGCTTCTCTCTATTTTTTTCCTTTTTTTTTTTTTGCCTGAATCATTTGTAGGAGGAGTACCACTAGACGGCAAAGACCAAGATACAGTAGGTACCTCTATGCATGATAAAAGAAAATTCAGTGAAGAGGATCATCAGTTTAACGGTAGATAGGGAAGGGTGTCAGCCGAGACCCTCCCCGTAGAAAAGTGTTTCATGCATGATGCATCTGACATCAGTCTTGGCGCACGACGTGTGAGCACTAGTAGCTAGTCGCATCCAATCCAATACTATGGTAGTTTTTCTTTTCCTTTTATTGCGAGGCAATATTAATATCGTACATAGTTGACATGTATAAACGTACGTCGGTACAGGCATGCAACGATTATAAGACCTGTTATACGGTACAAATCAACTTCGTACAGCATATCACAACGGATGGTTGTACAAATCGATCAGTGCAGATCCCCCCCTCCCCCAATTACATGGTGGTTTGGCGATCGCGACGACCGCCGGCTACGTGCGCCGGCCGTGGCGTGGTAACGTTGGTCGCGCCACCCGCGTACGTACCATGCGATGCAGCATCCGCTGCCTGCGCGCATCCAGCCGCTGCCGCTGGATGGGTCGCCACGCCACACCGCACATGCCTGTGCTCGATCGGGCCGAACCACACACGCGTGTGCCTGCTTGCGCATCTCGCAAGCGCCGATCGAGCCCGCGCGTCTCGTGCCGACCGCCCGTTTTACACGTACGTGACCCGTGAGACGCCGAACGGCCGAAGTGGCGACGCACCCGTGGGCCGTGGCAGATTAGCCGCGTTTCGCAGCCGAAATGGTCGTCCGGCGCCCGAGAGCCCAGACACGCGTCCAACATGTGCACGTAGGTCGGGCGCCCGAGCCCCGCCGTGACGCGCGCGTGCGCCGGTGCGTCCGTCGGGCGTGGCCGCGGTGTCTCGCCCTGCATATTTTTCCTCTTCGGTTTGATGAATTCTTTTTTGCCATTTCACCCCCCGTATGACGGGATCGCGGACAACATCTGCCGCGATCAACGTTGGGTAACCCGGCTGCCGTTGGATCACGCATGTAGATGCGCTTCAGATTTGAGTAAAGGAAGATACAGAGATTTTAGTTTCACAAGGGGCCTTTGGATTACTCAGTTTATTTACATGCTTTTCACCCCGCACAAACCGAATTGCGGGTTGAATCTCTGCTATCCAGTTGGTCTCCCGTCTTCGTTTTCCCCAACTCGTTGTGTGGATGAGAGGTTTAGTAACGACTCCCTACCCGTGCGGCATGTTGCAAGAACCCATACTGGTTTCGACGTTGTTTGGTCACTGCAAACTTCCACATGCAAGCTTCATGAGGCGCTATTGCTATGCTAATAGATCCAGATGATCACTTGGAAGTCGAAGCCAAACATCTTATGGTGACCATATTAACATAAAAAGACAAAAGCAGCACGTTCAAACAAAGTGGTCGTGCCGGAGTGGTTATCGGGCATGACTAGAAATCATGTGGGCTCTGCCCGCGCAGGTTCGAATCCTGCCGACCACGTTACTTTTTTACTATTATTTTCACAAACATCCATCTCTTGCATTTCCAACCATCCACACTTCGAAATCCTTTTGCATACGTAATGAAGTACAATAAGTATCTAGTTTTTTTTGTACACCGATATACATATGCCATAGCCAAATGAGCAAATCTGTAACAGCCTGAATTTAGGTCAAATTAAAAACTTGCATGATTTTCATGAGTTTTAATTTTTTTGGCATTTTCAAAAATCCACCTAAAGCCTTGCTTTGAATCTAACAAATTTAAATAAATTCCTTGGCTCTAAAATCAAATTGGTGAATTTCTAAAATTTACTTGAGTACTAATTCTGGCAGTTTAGTCAACATTGCATCTAGACAACCGTAGCGCTGCCACAACGTAGCTCCCCGCCAGTACCGTAGGCTACCATGGATAGCGTGGCCTGCCACCTCATTTGTAGCGCCTAGTGCTCCCCGAGCTTCGCCTTGCTACATAGATGCTTAAGTCCCTCTCAATTTGGCTAAACCACTAGCATTTTGTAGTTGCCTTTGGGCACAGTAGCACCATCACCGACCTCGCCGTCGCACCACCACCAACCTCGCCGTCGCACCACCACCTTAGGTCTTCTCCCACTGTGTCGTCGCCTCGTCGGAGTGGCTGTTGTCCTTGCAACCCATTTAGCTTATCGTGGATGGCCACCGTGACTGCCGACTCTGGTGCCAAGCTCGAACCCGATCCACCATGGCCGCTTCATGTTGTACCTCTGCTCATCTAAGGTAGACGACGACCAAGTGTCACTGACTAGTGGTCCTCACATGATAGTTAATTAAATTAAGTCGATGTTTAGTTAGTTTAATCCAGTAGTTAGTTAGTAATTAATTAGTTAGTTAATGTTAGTATGACAAGTGACCCCGAGTAGATTAGAAAAATTGAATTACACCCGGCATAGATTTTGTGCCACTGACAAGCGGGCCCCACCCCGTGAAACTAACTGCATAGACCCAGTTTGTGGACACGAGCCACTAACACGTGGGCCCGATTTCCCATGGACCGCTGTGTGGACCTAGTCCATATGGACTGTGGGTCTGTGGCCCCACATGTCATTCTTTGTTGTTTTTCTTAAAAAATAAATAGAAAAGAAATTAAAACCGGGCTAGACCCCAACTGTCAGCCGATGAGTTATTTTCTTTAAAAACAATTAAAAAAAGAAAAGAAAATCCTAGCCAACCTCACATGTCATTCTTTGTTGTTTTTCTTAAAGAAAATAAATAGAAAAAAAATTAAAACCGGGCTGGACCCCAACTGTCAGCCGCTGAGTTATTTTCTTTAAAAACAATTAAAAAAGAAAAGAAAATCCTAGCCGATCCCACCTGTCAAAATTTTTAGAATTTCTGAAATTTCTTCTTGGTTCAAACTTTGGAGAGCCAGTTCTCTCTCGTTTTAAATCCAAATGACTTGATTTTTATTTCTAAATTCATTTAAATTCAAAATATTTCCAATAGGTCAAAACCATAATTTTTAGAGTTCATTTGAATTTTATGTGGACTTTATTTGAATTTGTGTTGTATATAGTTATTTGCGTGTTTATAGAATTTGACGCTTTGGACGCTTCTGTCGCTGACAAGCAAGATCCTACACCATCTATTATTGACCAAGACAAGTCCTTATGATTGATCATGTTGAACTTATGTTTCAAATGCAATTACTTTGCTTTCAAATTAGAAATTGCATGCTTATTATTATTATGCAATTAAATGTTATGCTAAATGTTGATGCTTAGTTATACCCTATCATTGATGGTATTATCCTCTTCCCTGAATATTGATACTATCTTTACCATGTCATCCTAGGATACTTATTACAATAATAATCTACCTTGGTTAATCTTTAATAAGCAATTGTTGTGCTTAGAAATGCATTAGTAGTAAATTGGAATGCAACACAAACATTGCCACGGACACTTGAGACATTGTGTAGCAATGTGAACAGTAACATGGGTTACCACTGGAAATAGAAAAATATTTTACAAAATGGTGGAGATTGATAGGTGAATTTCTAGATTGCTATTGTGATTATTCTAGGAGTGGCTAGTCACTGTCTCTATGTAGATTTCGTTTAACGAAAAGGATTATAGGCTCCCTAACAATGGGGTCCATCGTTGAAAATATAACTCGGGAAGGGAGCATACTAAGGTGGCATGTAACTTGGGAAGGGAATGGCCACTGTTGCTAGTGTTGTGGGTTGCCACCATGGAGTGGAAGAAAGCATCGAGACTAAGCATTGTAAAAATCTTGTTATGATTTTTTAGTCTCACGCCTATGGAAGCATGTAGTAGCTGACATTATGAGTTAATCATATCTTGTGGGTAAAGTTATGCAATCTATGCAGAATATTATAATCTATTCGAATAGCCATATCTCTGGTTATGGGCAAAGGGTAAAATTTTCACACTTGGTTAGTTTTCATAAAATAATGGATATAGAATGGTACTTATAGAATGGATACGGTTCTTGGTATGGAAAGGTGCTCATGGAATGGATATGGTGGACAATTGTGAAGAGAATTCGCTCTCTTGAACTTAATTAAACTGGACACTTTGATCTGTAGTTGAAAATGGCTAAGTCATGTGACATGTGATCAATATGATCAAAGACATGTGACTTATGTTCTTATATAGAGTCTTTGATCACTTCTTTGTAGCCTTCAAGTTTGACACAATCTACTTCAACTACTCCGGCAGCTTCTCTATTGGCCAGCTAGTCGAATCCATATGCTAATGCAAAAAACCTAATATGATTAAGTCACCGCTTTGCAGAATGCAAGCTAGGAATAAAATAAAATAAAATAATCCAAAAAATGATATAAAAGGTGGGTTTGGTCGGATAGGGTTTAAACTAAGTTTGGTTAGGTTGACAAGGTTGAAAATGGGTTAGACGGGCTTGAAATTATTGAAATGAGTATAAATGAGGTTACTGAGTTTTGGAGGAATAGTAATAGGTCAGGTGCACAGTACCGAGTTAATACTATTTTTAGCGGGTCGGTTTGAGTGAATAGTGTTCAACCTGCTTACTGCATGGCGGATCGGGTTGAATGGATAGTATTGGGATGTCTAGGCGTTATTGGGATATACAATGTTGGGTTGGCTATGAACAATACTAGGCTAGCTTAGTTCGGTTGGCTGGGCTTAAGCACTGACCCAGGCTAGCTTTTCCATCCCATGGGGTACACGGCCTAGCTTGCATTTTAAGTGAGTTGGAGTGCACTCCCATGGTGGTAGGGATGGAAACGGATCGGATACGATCGAATAGTCTCAAATACGAATCCATATTTTTAAAATGAATATGAATTCAAATATTCTCAAATATGGATACGAGTATTCTCAAATACAAATACATATATTTTTAATATGGATTTTGCGGTAATTTGAGTAGCAGTAGGGTGAGGGCAGCTTGGTGGTGGTGGTGGTTCGGCTCGAGGAGGTCTATGGAAAGCTGGCATCAGCAACTATAGATGGTGTGTCTGAGGTTCACAACAGTGACGAGTTCTGGTAGTGCGGAGGCCAAAATTGGTGCGTTCATGAGCATTAGTGAGATGAGAGGGACACGATGGTGGTGGTGGCTTGACACGGGGAGATCTGGAATGGGCTGGCGTTGAGACCAAGGGTGGCATGGTGAAGGTGCATGGTGACGATGAACTAGGGGTGACAGGGCTATGCTTGGGGCTCGAGTGGCAGTGCTATGCTTGGAGCTCGAGGATAGCCTCGTAGGGTTGAAGAGGTGCAAAGGGCACATCTAATTTGGTAAGAGCAAGGACAGAGATGGGGAATTTTGAAGATGGTCGAGGTTTACCAGGTTTGGGGATGATGGTGGTGGTGCAGCTTCACATGGCCAAGGAATAAAATGGTGGGTTTGGGCATGAAGGTGTGTGAAGAAGATGCTAAGATAAGCACTAGCCTTGGCTTCATAGCCGACGCGAGGCGGTTTGCATAGGAAGTGGTGGTGCATAGAGAGAGTGGTGACGAAGATGAACTTGGCGCTTGGGCAAGACGTGGGCGACTGCACGAGTTCGGTGTTGTGACAACGACATGGTGGTAGCGCAGGAGTCGTCATTCCTCTCTAGAGGGGGGTGCGAGGTAGTAGTGAAAAACAACGGTGGGCACAACGTGTCAGATCGAGGTGAAATAGGTTGGGTAGCGTGAAAGTGATGGCGGGGTGAAGCTGAGCTGGGTATGAAGTGAGGTGGCGAAGAATCTAGACACATCATTATGTCTTATTGATATATTTTGGTAATTTATGACAATCATATTATGGAATTAATATTTTTCATAAGTTGGATGAATAGGTAATGTACTATGATAATGAGGACTTTGGATAGCATCATGAGTTAATCGTCATCAAATCAAAGTTTGGGATGAAAGATGTCATCATGTGTTGGTGAGCATCAAGTCAAGATCTCGAAGAGAATATGATAATGAGTTGATTAAGATCCTGAAGAGGAGATGATCATGAGTTGATCAAAATCCAAAAGAGAAAATAATCATGAGTTGATCATCAAGTTAAGAGAAGACCCATCATGTGTTAATGGAGGGTAAGTGGAGGATGTATCATGTGTTGATGCATATCAAGATAAGGACCCGGACTTAAAGTGAGGATGCCCATCATCAAGCTTCAAGAGGATGCTCAAGGCAATTGTATAACTAGCATTGGCTAAGGATGTATTTCTAGTCTTTTACCAGTTTCGGTGTTTAGTTGGAAGACCAGATTGGCAGTATATGTTGTCGTACTATTAAGAGAGGTCGTGTCTAGTAGCTTGAGTCTCATTATATGTTAGTAGCTCAATCTCACATGCTCTAGCCCTCCATAGAATGATGCTAGTATTTGAGAATATATTTTACGAATAGTTGTAGCACATGCATAATCTCTCCTAATTTGAAATGTGAGTTTGTCCATTTACCATCCCTCCTTCTGTTCTCACCAACTCCTAGATGGTCTTGGAGGCGTCGTGCCTAATGATGTTCTCAAAGAATCTTATGAGAAGTCCCAACGTATCGCGAAGGTTGAAACTCACTTATCTGGAGGGGGAAAGGGTTACCACTAATGCAAAGTGAGGTGACTGGCTTAATTTGTGGAGCTAGTTCAATTCATCTGAGCTTACCTCAACGTGAATTAGGGCATACCAGTAAGTCTCCGAGCACCATAGTAAAAAAAGTCGTGTCACTTGTGGTTTACTTTCTTTTGCTCAATTTACTTACTTGCAATTTATATCCATAGAAATTGAAATAATTGCTTATCGCCCTAGGATCGCAAGCCTTAGTCTAGACTTAAGGTGTTGGTGCACTTAGGTAAACCTAGTTGATTTGGGCCTTAAGGGGATCTAGACTAGTAGCTTGAGCTAAGTGAGGTTGAGTAGCTAAGTGTAATGTACTTCTAGGATTTTCTCTCGCTACTTATCTTTCTTGTCGAAGCTCGGGATAATCTAAGTGAGGTTATTGAGGTAACGAAGTCGAAGTCTTCTCTTTGTGATAACCAAATGCTAGTTGTAAGGTCCATGTTGAATCGGACTATCAAAACAAACTATGGCCAGGAAGGTGCAATTTTGATGCATAAGCAGTCAGAAGGTCTATGTTGAATCAGACTATCAAAAAGACTATGGTTAGGAAGGTGCAATTTTGATGCATGAGCAATCAGAAGGTCCATGTTGAATTGGACTATCAAAATGGACCATGGTCAGGGAGTTAAAATTTTTGGAAGCATGAGTAGTTAGAAGGTTCGACTCGGCCTCAATGGCTAGTTGTCTCTATTGGAAGTGACCATTGAAAATCACAATTTAGAAGGTCCAACTAGGTGCTTTTAAAAGACAAGAAAGGCTAAGAGCTCTATTTGTGAGGAAGGCTATATATATGAAGGATGCACGATCTTGTGAGCTCTCTTGACTACTCTACATGCCCATATCATACCAAGGGAATATCAAGAGAACTTGAGAGCATTCATGAGCATATCTTTGAGAGATTGAGAGGTAGCATAGGTCTTAGTGTGCATCACTCTAGTTACTTAACCTTGCTAGGTTCAAGTGATAGTCTAGGCTTGCTACCTTTGGAGATCGGTGTCTCCTAGACGGTTTGGAGGGGTGGTTCTTGGTGACCTTCCATTGGAGGCGCTTGTGGAAGACCCAGAAAGGTTGCAAAGGTTTGGAGCCCACCTATTCAGGGCGGAGAAGGGCTACCATGAGTGGAGTGCTTGGTTCATTGCGTGGATTCAATAGGACCGAAACTCTTGCGAGAGTGCTTCAATGAGTAGAAGAGACCATCAAGTCTTCGATACCTCAATAAAAAATCATGCGTCAACTCTGTTTATATCTTTACAATTATGTATTTACTTTACCGCAATTTACTTTCTTAGTGTTGCATGCTAGTATAGGACTTGACTTTGATTGCAAAACTTCACTAAATCTATGCAGGTGTTGATTGTGCTACTAAACTTGTGTAGGAGTTGCTTGAACACACTACTGGACCTTAGTCACTTTAGGTTGGGCTAGAATGCTAGGTTTCTTTACTTATTTGCAAAAACCCCTCTTGAGCTATTTTTTTAGAAAAATACCTAATTCACCCCCTCCGCTCTTGAGCATCCTGATCACTTCACTTGTAGAGCTAGAAGAATAGTATTGCAAGATATGGTGGCTTTGGGTCTGGACATGTTAGATGCATGTGGGAGTCGATGGCGACAAAGATGATGATGTCAACGGCTAAATCTAGACGATAGTGAGATGAATCTGGATTTGAACATTGGCAACCATCTGACTGGCTAGTGGAGATGGGGAGTTGCATAGGAAGCTAGTGGCAGCAATGCAGTGGAGAAAATGGGGTAAGAGACTAAAGGTGAGGGAGAGAAGGTAGCGAGGGTTGACGACGGTGATGCTATGGGGTGATGGTGAGGGAGATGAGATGATGGGGTGGGGTGAGGTTGAGGGGGAGAGCATTGGGGGTAGGGGTTTAGTAGTAGCCTGACAGGTTGACCAAGGGATGGGATGTGTATTTTTATAGGGTTTCTACTTCCTAGCAATTTATTTATTAACAATATAAATTAAAAACAGCAAACACTATAGAGGTAGGAATACAAAAATTAGAGAGTTGAAATGCAAATATCATTGTATACCCAATTAAACCACTATGTATTAGAGTTGGTGGTGGGTTATGTAAATATCACTCTAGTTGCTTGACCTTGCTAGATTCAAGTCAGAGGGCGGACCTGCCCTTTGGGTGAGCCCGGGCGGCCGCCCGAGCTCCCCTCGCCGGCCGGACCCCCCGGGTGGCCCCCGGTTGTAGACCATGCATTCCATTCTGTTCCTGTTAACAATGTAAAAAACGGTTCCCCTGATCTTAGACTATTGCCTCTTACCATTCAGTTAGGCATGTCTCTTACTTGATTAGTGCCTTAATGGAACATCCTTTATCTTGAGGGTGTCAGCAAGTCAAAGAGAATAATAGGGGAGTATCTCCTATTTAGAATCTGAAGAATCTTTCCCAGAAATGCTGCTCTTGACCTTTTTTTGGAGGGGTTGCTTCTTCACTTTAGTGGAATCGTTCTTCACGGGCACAACCT
Organism: Dendrocalamus latiflorus; assembly: GCA_017311315.1. NCBI lineage: Eukaryota > Viridiplantae > Streptophyta > Magnoliopsida > Poales > Poaceae > Dendrocalamus > Dendrocalamus latiflorus. Next base: position 18,373,737 of record CM029609.1, on the reverse strand, counting down.
TCTCAACTGTAGTTTTTTTTTGCTTCTTGGTGTTAATAGCCTTCTCAATCTCCTCTACAACATTTCTCTTACATGTTCATTCAGATCAAAAAATATTGTGACATAGCAGAACAAACTCCTACTAGAGCCATGGAGCCATCTCTCTTCCTCCCTCCTCCATCTCACTCTCCTACTCCATCTACAATTCTAATTAGTCTTACTCTTAAGCATACTACCGGTGGCGACAACATCGGTTGAAAGAGTCTTCTCGGCTATGAATATTATCAAGACCGATTTGTGTAATAAGATGTCCGATGATTGGCTTAATGACTTGATGGTGTGCTATATCGAGCGAGAGATATTCAAAGGACTTGATCGTGAAAAAAAATCAAGAAACGATTTCAAGACATGAAAACTCGAAGAATGAAAATACCTCGTTCTCCTAGACGTACTTAGTTATTTATTGGTATATTTTTTGTCTTCTTTTTTATTGCATCTTTTATATTCTATTATCGAATTGTGACACTACTGATTTATCTATCTTTCACAATTGACAGGTTGTTTCTTTTACAGCTCATCTACAATTGTGGATTAAGCTTCATTAGTGAGGTATTTTTCATTGTCCTTCCGTTATCTACATATGTTAACATGCGAATTGTAGTTATTATTTCTATTTCGTATCACATACTTTTATTAGTGTGATTGCAACACAGTTTAATCATGAATTGTTTTGTTTTTGAGTACTACTGTTTATTTCACGCTTCTGACTTCGCCCTACCTAGTTTTTTTTCCTGGGTCCGCCACTGATTCAAGTGATAGTCTAAGCTTGCTACCTTTGGAGTTGGTATTAGGTTTTAGTGTGCACTACTTTAGTTGCTTCATCTTGCTAGGTTCAAGTGTTAGTGCTTCATATTTGAGATGCCTTAATGCCTGGTCATCACTCACGTTACTTAACTAGTTAGTTTTATACATAATATATGTGTTCAACCTCGAGAGAAAGGCATGGTAGTGTTAATGTAACGAATGTTGTTTTGCTATTTAGCTCGTACCTGACAATCAGTAATTTGGTTATCTCTAAAGAAAATAGTAATTTCTCCCAAAATATTTTTTTCCTTACGAACAAGTTATGTTTGTAATTTTGCACAAAATATTTTAGAGGATTCTTTCTGTATATGCCTTTGTGAGTTTAATATATTTTAGATCTACCAACATAATTTCCGTATGTTTATAATGAGCAAACCCTGTTGAATCATGCAGCTTTGGATGGTCTGAACCGGTTGCATATCACATAAATTCTTGCATATCGATCACATTGGAAGAAGCGACGCCTTGCACTGCAAAGTTGAGTTCCAGGTTATCAAACAAACAAAATTGACCTCCAATATGTATTCCATTCCAGATGTATGTCATTACAGTTGATGAATTACCAAAAGCACCTTACATATCTCATCAGAAGTCATACCGAGCATGACAAAACTGAGTTTCGATCGATGCATTACACTACAGGAAATCCAAATGTATATGTGAACATTCTTTACAATAATGAATCCAGTACTGCTTCTGCATCCCTAATTTTTTCTGTTCCTAGCTAGGGGTCCTCGAAGAACACCGGAAAGATCATGAACTGAGGATTGGGAAGCAGCATGTACATGTAATATACGCCAGTGGTCAGGTCCATGGGCTTGTACCCTGTCAGCTCCTTGAGATCCCTGTTCCACTTCTGCACCAGGCTGGCCGGCGGGTTCAGGGTCAGCCTCGCGAGGAAGATCGCCGCCGCCGCCACGGCGGACGGCAGGAGCTTCACGCAGCGGTAGTCGATCAGCGACTGGTCGGCCAGCTCATGCGCCATGCGCTGGACCTGCAGGTCTTGCTTGCCTTCACTGTACCTTGTGAAGTGCTCCACGAACGTGTAGGCCGTGGGGCCGCCGAGCCGGTAGCCGAGAGCCTCGACCATGGCGCATTCCATGGCGATCACCTCCTGGCGCGTGGTGAACCCGACGTACCGCGCGATCTCGTCGGCGTTCAGGTTCCTCAGTGTGCGCTGATCCTCGTATTTGGCCGCGGTGAAGACGGCCGCGGCGCCGAGGAGGTGGAGCTGGTGATCGCTGTGACTTGCCAGGACTCTCACCGACAAGACCCGGTCGATGTAAGAGACGGCGCGGTGGAGCATGCCTGGGACGAGGCCGTAGTGCCGGGTGAACTCGCTCATCCAGAGGACGAGGGAGGCGCGCGCCAATGGGCTCATCTTACCCCCCTGCACCGTCTCCAGGTAGTCCGGCGAGGGCCGCTCCTTGGGGTCCTTCTCCATGGTCCTGAGGTTGGCGTCGATGTCGGCTTCGTAGGACGTGCATAGCTGCTGGCGCGTCGTGGAGTTCTTGGAGGTGGCGCCGTCGGAGACCGGAGCGGCGGGCCCTGGGAGCCGGGATGGTAAGGGCAGCTCGATGGCCGGCTGGACTACGTCGGCCTCGAAGGCTGCGGCGTACAGCTCGCACGACGCCGGGAGGGCGGCGTGGTGGGCGACGGAGGTGGAGTACATGGGACTAGTGGGAGGGAAGTCGGCGGGGGGAAGCGCAGGGGGTGCGCCGATGGCTTGGAGGTAGGCGTCAGCAAGCTCCGTGGGCTCCTCCGTCCGCATCTCGGCGCCGCCGGAGAAGGCGCCGAACAAGGAGAGGGGAGGAGGACAAGCAAGAAGGTCGTAGGTGAAGGGATCCATGATGACATCCATTGCCGGGATCGGAGGGAGGCAGAAATGAGTCTGGACTCTGGAGGTGGTGGACTGGTGGTGCAAGACGGAGAAGGCGGGGCATGGCGTCGCGTCCCCCCGCTATTTATCCACGGGGAATGCTCATGCGCTCGACCGCGCCTCCGGAAAATCGGAAGCGCAACCATATGCAAACGCACGCTACATGGCTGTTGTTCCCGTTTCTTTCTCTCTTCTCCCTTTCCTTTTTTTGCTCCCTGCGTGCCTGTAGGCTTTACTACTTGGTATAATAGCTTCTCGTCTCCGTGTTTCCAAGTCCGCATCGTGTCCGCCGCGCTCAGCTTTCGTGCCGTCGTTTTTCGAATCCGCACAGCGCGCGGCATCGTGCGCTACCGCGCGTTCGCGCCGTGCTGCAACATGCGGGCCCTTTATTCGAATTTATATGTAGTTTGCATTTTCAAATGTCAAAGATAACATTTGCACAAAATACACCACAAATAACTAGGGGTGGAAAAATAGCTTGAGGCTCGTGGCTCGGCTTGAGCTCGTTACGAGCCGAGCCGGCTCGGCTCGAGCTCGTTAAATTTCGAGCCGAGCCAAGCCTCCTTTCTGGCTCGTGAAAAAAACGAGCCGAGCTCGAGCCGCTCGCGAGCCAGCTCACGAGCCATTTGGCTCGCGCCTCCCGTCCATATCCCCACTCTTGCGGTCCTGCTTGCCTCCCTCCAGTCCCCAGATTCCCCACTGTCTTCGCCCTTCGCCTCCTCCCCCACCTCCTCTCCCTCTGTCCTCCACCGTCATGAATCCCTACTGCTTCGCCGGAAATCTCACCTCCCCTCCCATCTCCAATTCCCTCTCCCCATCCCCCTCCGCCGCCGCCATGACCCCCACCTCCAGCGCCGCGGCCTCCCCGCTCACCTCCACCAGCTCGACCTCCGCCTCCCCCACCTCCCCTCCCTCTCCCTCTCCCTCCGCCGCCATGACCCCCACCTCCAGCGCCGCGGCCTCCCCGCTCACCTCCACCAGCTCGGTCTCCGCCTCCTCCCCCACCTCCCCTCCCTCTCCCTCCGCCCGTGAGCCCGTCTGCCGCCATGACCCGCCCCCCACTTCAAGCCAAAATGGCTTGAATTGGCTCGTTCAAGCCAAAAAGCTCGTTCAAGCCATTTTGGCTTGAACTGGCCCGTTCAAGCCATTTTGGCTCGTGTGCCGTGCGGTTGCGTGCAATTGATTTCTCTCATTTCTGGGTGTTGCATGTTTGGTGCGGGAAGTTCCTGTGGACTTTGCGCAGCATCAAATCGCATCTTGGCTTGGCAACTCGGTGAGTATTCATTTGTGAAGATTGGGTTTTGTATCTCCGATTATCTCTCCAGTGATATCCCAGTATTCCCCGGATAATTGACATACAGATGTATGCTATGCTATTTATCTCTGTTGTGCTGCCCTCTGTTATGTGCTCTCTGTTATGCTATACTGATAATTGACATACAGATTGTATCTGCTTTTTGGCTCGGTCGGGCTCGCGAGCTGGCTCGAGCCGCCAGTCGAGCCGAGCCAAGCCTCCCGCGTAGCTCGTTTCCAAAACGAGCCAAGCCGAGCCGAGCCGCATCTTTGACCGAGCTCGGCCGAGCCTGGCTCGAGCTGGCTCGGCTCGGCTCGTTTCCAGCCCTACAAATAACCTAGACTAATTATGAGCATTAATTGCAACGTGTTCAGGTAAAGACCAAGCTTAAAAAAAAGACCGAATTAAGAAAACAAACATGATGATCACCTCTCACATGCAACGCAAACAAACACGCCATGGATTCAAAAATAATTATGGAAAATCATAAACAACCTGGATACTAAATGTTTGATAATAACATGCTGTATTATTCAACATATTTAAGCCCTATTTGGAACGTAGAATTTTTTTTAAATCCCATGTAAATTAACATGTTTCTTTCTTTAAAAAAACTCACATATCTCTTGTTAAATTCTTGCATTCCAAACATGTAGTTAACTTTGTGAAATTGCACATCTGCGAACGGTCGGCCACAATTTGCTACCGCATTCCCCTACTCATTAACTCTCTTGAACCTAATGGAGATCTTCAAAAATCAAATGAATTACAGCTAACAAAACTGAAACTATAAGCAAACATTGGCTTTCCATTTGAACGCATCTGTGGTCAAATTTCAGCTTAAGAGTGAATGGGTTAAGAAAATGACCTAAAAACAATGAGTTCAATGGGAATTAATGAAATTACAGTGTCTTCCTCCTTTGACAACGCCGAATGGAATCTACGGTGGTAGCATTTTGGGAGAAGGGGTTGAACGAATAGAACTACGAGTTCTTAATTCGATATTGCAGGAACGGCTATGGCTAATGGGCCTACAGTATTTGCTTATCTCCAGTCTAGGACAAATGGATAATTAAGAAGTACTGGTACACATACAATACTTAGTAGTCATTACAAGTAGCTAAACACTCCTAAGGCTCAGAGTTTGGGCCCACTTTAGTCGTGGGCCTTGGACGGTCGCCCCGAAGGCTCTGCCTCAGGAACGGGCCTACATGCGGGGATCTGCGTGTGGCGCCCACACGCAGTTGAAGGATGAAGATGGCATCGACCTGCACCGGTGGTCCTAAGCGGCAGGCCATGTGGCAAATCATCCAAGCCTACGTATCAAGTCGAGGTCGATCCTGTTGCCGTGTGAAAGTGAAATCGCCCAGTGGAGATGAAGGATCATGTGAGAAGGTCCATAATTGTTTGCGATGAACCATTGTCATTTTGAAGGAGTAAAAATTTAGAACTTGCAAATTTACAAATTTTTTTGCATCTTGCAGAAATAGATGATTTTAGAAAATTTGAGTCATAGGATGATTTGGTAACTTAAGTCAGTAGTTATAGGTTGCATGCGATATGTTATTGCTAATGTGGGTCAAATTGTAAAGACCTTATGTTCGAAAATGATTTCTTTGTTTTTAGATGTGCATGGTCGCTTTGGAATAAACCATAGTTAATGACGATGATTGGGGCTACACTCATAGAGAAGCTGAGGCCTAGAATGATCAAAGATGTCAAGTGAGATAGTGAGCTCAAACTGGCACGAGAAAGGTGTGAAATGTTGAAGGGTGCTGGGTTTGCACAATGTGGCTTAGTCGGTTCAAGTGAGGCATAGTTTGGTGAAACCAGAATTGGAGAGACTTGCCAATGTGTGGTAAGCTAATGGTGCATCTACACGTAGCAAACATGGCAATTGCTTGCAATGGAAGGGATGACTAGGTCAAAAAAGGGTATTTTGGTAGTTTGACCAAAATACCAAAAAACTACCTTGAAGCAAAACCACGCCACTTAGGAGAGCAATTTAGGTCAATGAGAAGCTGTGAAGATCACCTTGGATCAAGGCTAAGGACTAAGCAGATTCAGGCTTATGCGCTTTGAAAAGCGTGTATAAATATAGTGTGTGAGTTAAAACCTGTATGTGTGGGGTTATCGGGTTTTCTCCATTGTGCTAAATGGATAGTATCTACTAAGAATTAGATATGACTAACTAGCTCATCTATTTAAGGAGTTGGGATGGAAACCTGTGGTTAACCATCCAACCATTATCTCTTGAGACCAAGTGTTCATGAGTTGTAGGATTATAGTTTGAGAGAAATTGAGTGTAGTGGTGTGCTCTTCTGTCTTCCAAGTGGAGTGGCTATAAAATCTTCGTCCTCAAGTAATACATCATTTTTAATTCATCTCTATGAATCTCTCTTGTGTTAATTGATTTGCTCTTGATTTGGTTAATTTTTCTATTCTCTTCCCATCTTAATCTTGTTGTGCTAAGGATGTACATGAGATGAAGACATTCTCTGGAAATCAAGCTCCACCAATCTAGGCACTTGATTGGCAAGTTCATGAAGAAACCCGGTTTTTACTCTATTTGACCTCACCGAGTGATGTATTGATCTAGTTGTTTCTACCTCTATTTCTTTAGTGTTATTGCTTGATGAGACATATGAAAACACATCTAGAGCCATCTTCGTCATCTTTAACCCATGAGTAAATCATATTCACCGTTTGTGGTTTTTAACACTTTTTTGTGCAATCTGTCTTCAAATAGAAAATTGCCATAATTTTGGCAATAATTTTCTTAATCATTGATTAGAATAGATTACTGATATATAGATAAGGTGCATAACAAATTTGAAGTGATTTGAAGTTTTGGTTTGAGAGTTAGCCCATTTTTAAGTTTTAACTTGGTTTCAGTGCAGTAGAGCTTCACAAACGAAAGTACCCAAAATCTCTTTAGTTCTTTCAAATTTTTTGGTTGGAATAGATTCTTAAGGCCATGAACTAGACTTGGTTCAAGTTTCAAGTCTTTTAGATTGATGGATCAAAAGTTTTACGGTTTTTTGGATTCAAAATAGTGCTGCTTTTTCTATTCATGGGCCGAAATCATTGTAGCACCAAGAATTTTTGGATTTTTGGTTTCTTGATCTTTATAGTTTATCACAGTTATCGGAAGCACATCAAACCAGTGTTTTGACTCATCGCATGGTGGGCTCTCTTAACAACATTCGGCCTAGTGAATGCCGCAACGGCGGGCTCCCTAAACTTTTGGACAAGCCGACTGCACGGGCACGGGCATGACCGTCATGGTCCGCACGAGCTTCTAGGTGCTCGGGTCTGCAAGGTGGTGCGTCGAGCAGGGCCGAGGCCTATCACAACAGCAGAACCAAACCAACAGGCCAAGCCCAATTGGTAATGGTGAACGGGGAAGTAAACTAGCTCGTAAGGCCAGCATGAATTTACCAAACCAAAATTTTGGTTTCCTAGGCTGATTTGCACGTACGTGCCAATGCTACATGACGTCTGGGACTGTTGATATGTATGGCCGGGTTGATGACATACACCTTAATGTGACACGGAGTACACCGACCGGAACTCCCCATGGAAGTCCGCCGCATGCACGAGGCACGCGTAGAAGGGGACATTGTTCGAGAAGGTGGTTGGCCAGAACTCACCGTGGATCACCTTATCCAGATACCTTGAGGAAATTTGAAGATATAATTAACCCCCTTTCTGTTACCATACCGGTCCTACAGAAGAAGTATACGCACGACCAGATGCTAGGCGTCAACTGGGACATATCACGGGTGGGCGCTGCTGCTACAAATCAAATCAAAATGAAAACAGTACGTGGCATTGCTTCAACACGAAATGCACATCAGAAGAATCAGACATGGGAGATCAGAGCATACTAGACAGCTAGCAGCCTGGCATATATAGAGAAGTTCAGAACCCAGTGAGCATTTATAAAGTATTAAGCATCTTCAAGATTCATGGTCAGAACAAGAAAGGTGCGTGAATCCAAGTGGCTCTCAACCAAAATCTCCTATGTAACGTACCCAGGAGAGGCATAACAAGAGTACGGTAAACTACCCCTACGCGGTGGCATCACATCAACTTCTTCGACAAAGAAGAAAAATAGCACTTAACATTCCCAACTCTGGAGCTTTCTTTTCTTGATCAAAACCCAGAACTCTGTGCAGCTAACTAAGATATTCTTCCACGAACGCAGCCAGGAGGGGTTGATTTTCGTCATCGGGGTTGTGTTGCTGTCCATCGACCTCAGCATTGTTGTCAGCCCTGGCATTGGAAGTGCGGACGACCTCAACATCGCTGTTGGCATTGGCAGTGAGGTCGACCTCGGCCTCGGTGTTGGATGGGGGAGGAATCCCAGCACCGGTCTTGAACTGAACCAGTATGGCAGTCGTGTTGTCAGTCGATGGCAAGGAACGATCAAGAAGGCCCTCACAAATGGCGCGCAGATTTGTCTCCCCCTGCGTTGATCGCAGCATATTTTTTTAGATAAAGGATATAAAATCCGGCCTCTATATCCACAAGGGATATACACAGCCAATTGATCGCAGCATATGTCAAGGCAACGGGAATAACAATTCCAACAACAAATGAATGAAATGCAAAACATCCTATGCTCTTCAAATGTAGACTTCAGATGTCAATCTGCCAGATAATCAACCAGCCACGCCAAGCAGGTCCCATGCACAGGAAATATACTCAGCACTAAACGTTATTATATTTAAGAGCACATATTCTGCATGTCCTTTATACTGTCAGTATGAAGTCAGTCATAGAACAACATTATGCACCCAATAAAATTTTCTTCATCTGGTAGGAGAATTCTTTTTAATGTATTACTGTCATGAGAAGCAGACAAAATGAGGAAGCAGACTCACGGATTGTAATTCTCGGCGTACAAAATCAACCACATTCTGACTTGACATGCAATCCCTGTAGAGGGAAAAAAAGAGGTGCAGAAGTTTAGTATGGAAATATAAACGAAGCTATAAAAGCATCAAATAGGAGACAAAATAAATCATAAATATGTCAATGGGTACTAGTGGCTGGGTCTTTAATCTTTATGGGCTGTATAGCAGATTGTGGTAAATCGAGTTTAGTCCATTATTACTATTAGCACTCTCTCAAGTCCAAACTGAGCAGAAAACTAAGGGCACAAGATATATTCTACAACTTAGCACAATTCCTGTTGGTGTAAATGTTCATGAAGTGCCAAGGTTCTTGAATCATGCTCTTGCAAGATAAATCAAATATATGGCGACTGGCAGCCATTTCCAACTAAGGAAAGCAGATAGCAAACCATCAAGTTACATAATTATCTGAACATTATGAAGCACTAGCTAACGGCCTAACGCAGGGATTGGCAAACATCCCTCTTTTCTGTAATACCACTAAATTGCAAAAGAGAGAATAAAGGAAGGAAAGAAGGGTTTTGCCGTCAGACCTATCGACTTTTAGAATATCGAATAAGTAACGCTCGTAGAGGTTCCCAGACCATCCAGGGACGGTCGGCACCGTCTAGAGAGCCGAATAAAAGTAGCGCTCTCAGAGGTTCCTAGACAGTCCAGGGGCGGTTGGCACCGTCTCGCGTTATGGGTTTTCGTCATCCGGTAGGAAAATCCATTCTTACCCTTTTTACAAATTTACCTGTCGCAGTAGAAAAGCCCCAAACAGTGTAGGGCTGCCATTGGACCAAAAAGTCCATGATGCCCATAACCAACCAAGGCTAAAGGGGAAGGGCAAAAGTGGCATTTCACATGGAGAGTGATGGCCATGCCTCTTAAGTAGACAAGTCATTTCGCCTACTCAACTATTCTAGCCATTCCCCATTTCTTCACTTCTGCCATAGCCATAGAACCAAGCCAAGCACCATTTCACTTTTCCTCCCTCAGCCGAGAGGAAGATAGAAAGCAGAGGGAGCAAGGAGGAGAGGAGATCCTGAAGGAGCTCAGACGACGTCGTCGACAGCATCCAGAGGAGACCATCCACGACCACCGAGAACCCTAGCCTTCGTCAACAACCACTTCCGTTTCTAGTCCCGCAAAACAAGTAGGTTGCCCATCCCCCATGTTTTTCAACACGGTCACACAAGCACAGCACTTGAGCAGTCATGGCACCACACTAGTATGCGTAAAGAAGAGAGGGGAGTAGGGCATAGTGCACCTAGTTGAATCCGTGCCAAGGATCGGCACTGGCGGTTGGGGAGCCATGTGGGTAGTGGGAGGAAGCCGACGACGGCCTGGGGGCCGAACCCACGGTGCGGCTGTGGCCGAGCAACGTGGGAGCCGAAGCCAAGGGCGGAGGCGCAGATGGCTATGTTGAGCCCGAGGGAGGGACCGAGCCAAGGTGCGGCTGACGGGGACGGGAGGAGATGCAGGCGCCGAGCCCCGAGAGCAGCGGCCGAAGGCCGTGCTGACCAAGCGGCGACGCCCAGCGCCTCGCTATTGTGTGCGCACAGGAGAGCGGCCAAATCCAGCCGTGGCCGCCAGATCTGAGGAAGGTGCCGCTAGATCTAGAAGAGGGGAGGGGTGAGAAGGCGGGGGCGACAGAGGAGCCGGAGTCGAGTGGCCAACCGTCGTGCCTTGGCCGATGAGCCTGGTGGCGGCGGCGTCACCCGAACGAGGGAGAAGGGGGACGGTAGGGGGCGCGTGGAAGTCGACTGGTGGTGAGCACGGGGCCGGCGAGCCAAGCTCGGCTGCGCACCGACGTCGCACCGCCCGGAGCCGCCAGGCCGAACGACCGAGAGGATTGGGGGCGAGGGAGACGAGAGGGAGTGATGAGTGGAGGAGGCCGGTTCGGCCGAAGAAAATGAGAAGAGAGAGAGACCGGGTAAGAAAGAAAGGAAAAAAAAGGAAAAAAAGAAAATAAAAGAAAAGAGGAGAAAAAGAAAGGAAAAAAAGGGTTTGGTACCGGCGCGATGGGTCCTTAACCCCATGCAGTTTATGCCAGAGTCGGAATATGCGCATAGATTTTCGCCGCTCACTTAAGCACTGGTTTCGTTTTAATGTGTTAAGTCAGATTAATTGCTTGTCCAGGTGGAGGTCCTGAGTCGACGCCGTCCGCACGTCGCTTCACTCTGCTTGGTTAACAAGTAAGTGCATGGTGGAGTGGTAGACCATAGAGTTTATGAATACGCGATGTTTACTTGATGTGATAACGTTTATGTGGAAATGCGATGATTACATGACATGATGCTTGTTTATGGGTGACAATGAAAATGACAATGGGCATATGCATATGCATCATGTGCACTCAAGAGTGAGGGCGGTGAGAAAGTCCCTAGCTACGAGTAAAGCTAGCGGAATAATCCGGAGTGCTCTTGAGTAAGACCTACTTCGGTAGGCCTCCACGGGAGTGGAGAGATCCCCGTGCCGATATGGGTGGGCCCAAGATTATGGGTGAACATCAACGAGTGTTCACTCGGCAATACCGGTATTTGCAATGAGATAAGCAAATGTGCATGTAGAGCAGTGTTGCATTGCATTGATGATATGGTAATGTTGGAACATGAAAATACATACGGAGTATGTTATGGTTAATGTGGAACCATAAGAATGATGATATGAGCATGACAATACATGCAGAGTATGTTATGGTTGGCTAAATTGCTTTCATGTTTTGATAGTATTTATTGTCCTATTATATACTTGCTGAGTCTTTGGACTCACTCTTGCTTTGTTATTTTTTTTCTAGGTGACCGTTGAGGACGTCATGCATGGGCGGGTGTAGCACATGAATAACTCCACGTCCTTGCAGTACTTCACATTCTCAGCTTTTGTAGTAGGTTTAACTCCACTAGTAAGTTAGAATAGTTGCTTAAAAATGGTATGGTGTAAGTGATCGTTATTTCATGAGTAAATTATAGTTTGCTTAAAATGATTAGTAGATGTTTAAAAGTGGCATTGTATTGCAATGCTGGTAGCACTCTAGGCCAAGAGGATGGGCGGGGTGTTACATTTTCAGTAGCTTCGACCTCTCCAGCGACATTACATTGCTCAGGATAAAATTCTTCAGCACGAAAAACCATACAAAACGAACTACACATGGTGGTGCAATGGAGAAGATACCGCTGTTTCAAAAGATAAAAGTAAAGAAGATACAGTCAAGGCCACATCCAGTTTAACTGAACCAAAACGCACAAACCGCCTAGATAAATACTACTTAGCAACACGAAATCACTTTCCAGACAAGCCAGCTAGCAACATTTGGAGTTGATATATTCTAAATCAAAATTTGGACTTGGGAGCAAGTATAATAAAACAATCACTTTCTGTTATTTTTAGCTAAGGACTTACCAGATGCCATCACTTGCTATAACGAGAAACTCAGTATCATCAGTAATGTCCACCTAAAAAAAGGTCATTTTCAACCAGAACACACCCAGCGAAACAAACTTTTACTCCCATAACACAGCTTAGTTCACTTACAGTGCGAATGTCAGGATTACATGTCACCATTTGTTCTGCAGGAGGCAAAGCTTTGTTCTGCTTGAATGCAAAATCACCTGAAAAGTAAGCTAAACGCCAATTACAATGCAATAGATTGTATACAACCACCCAAAATGAAATCAGATAAGACTATACCAATCGCTCTGGAGAGATCTAACATTCCTATTTGTTGAACACGATATCCTTGAGCACAATAGACGCGCCATCGTTGCCTTACTACTCGTCTTCCTGGTACGTAAAAAAACACAGACCCATCCTCCAATACTTGTCCTCCTGCTCGTTGCATTCTATGTCTTTCAGGCTGAAGGTTCGGTTTGTGATCCGTGGATAAATCAATTGCCTTTGGATACAATGGAAATAAGCAGAACTTTTAGGCATCATATGAACTGTTATGACAAAAAGAGCCACACAACGAGACATTTGACAAGAAAATAGTCACTACACCTGACCATTCCTTGAGAGTACGCAACGAGAATCACCAACATTTCCAACAATGATCTGGTTGTGTCTAATAAGAACCACGCATGCCGTGCTTCCTTCATCCTGCGGCCCAATGTAAGGGGTTGCCTGGAGAAAAAAAAATCCAAACTGAGGTATATAACAGACAATTCAAAAAAAAATGAAAGAAAAGGATACCGAGAAATAGGTCAGTAACGCCACCTGGGAAAAAAACCTTTCTATGTGCCCTCTGATAAAAGAAGCAAACGAGTGCAAGAAACAAATGGTGAATTCAAAAGAAAAAAGTGACATCTCACATAATACCTTAATTTGGGGCAGCAGGATAACTACCAACGTGCAATGAGAACTTAAGAAGCTTTTGGCCTCCAACTCGGTAAACCAGGCACTCAATGTAATAACTAATTGAGGCTAGGTGTTAAATATAACACTTCCAAATCCAAAGCACATCTCGAGAAAGAACGATAGAGCCTCCATATCATACACATCCATTCCAGTTCCTTTTTACAGATAATAATATGCATGCTATATGGCAAGAGATAAAATTTTCATTAACTTCTTCAACATCTGGATGCTTAAGAGAACATTCAGAAGTTGATATATCACCTCCGTGGAAGGCCAAAGATTAGCACAAACACCAGTCTTGAGACCCTGTATCCAATTGCCATTACCACCAGGATTAGCTAACTCCCTCCATTCATCCGATTGTTGCAACTGCTCATCAATTCTGCAACAGTCAAACAGGAACAGTGATTACAAATTTCGTAGTTGCACGTGCAACAAGTGCAACTATTTTGTTTTCCAAGAACAAGTGCAACTACAAACAAAATGGTTGTAACATTGGCCCTTTCGCCTTCTCCTGTTGATAAAGGAGAGAAGTTATGTAGCCTAAGATGTAGAGTACATGAACTAATTATCCACAAAATAACCTGAAAAACACACGCTCAATTGCATTAGCCAGATTGTTGTGATAGTCTGCTTCTTTGACAAGCTCAGTATGAAATTGTCTCGCACAATACAATGCTACTTCAGCTCCTGAAACAGAAAACAAATAACTCACTATGGCCATCTTATATAACAGAAAAATAAGGATGCATCGACAGTACACCTGTTTGCACAGAAGCTTATATATCAAAAGAATGTTATGAACACCAGTAGCTGAATATCCCCTTCAATAGGTGTCATTTAAAAGAAAGCATATACTGGGCAATCAACATATTGCTAACATAAACCTCTCTCTCTCTCTCTCTCTCTCTCTCTCTCTCTCTCTCTCAACAAAAAAGAGCCAATCTGTGAAAATCCTCTTAATTGTTGCGACTCTTTCTCCCTACTCTCAGCCATGAAATGTTTGCTCCCTTGCAATTTCTATTTTTTTCATGATTCATGTTATCCCTTGGGCACTCAGTGCAAAATAGATTAGTTAAGCTGATTCTGTATGTTGAACTGCAGCATTATTAAAGAACTGTGTTATCATGATTATCAGAAACATTGGCAGCTGAAAATCAAAACATAAATAGTAAAATGTCCAAAGCATGCATGCAGACAATTAACACTCACAAATACACACGATCTGTATTTTCTAGAGGACTGTGAATTCCATGAGATTTCAATCAATGCATGAAGTGGTCAGTTGTGCTAACAGTTGGAAAGATTGAAATTTGCTGTAAAAAGATGAGAATGAAGATCAAACCTCCATGGCCATCATAAACACCAAAGAATGATGTGGAGCCATCTAGATCTAGGATAGCTGCACGCTAGAGAATAAGAAGGGTACAAATCAAGCTTAGCATTTCACCACAATTACTTGCAAGTAGATCATATATTTTTGCAGAACTATCATCCCAATAATCTTACGAAATACAGCAAGATTACTCACAGCATCTTCCATTTTTGTACGCCATCCTTGCATAGATGACGCAGCATACTTAACTATGTCATTCTCTTCTCCATCAGTAAACTTTGATGTTACAGGACGGCTGTTAGATGCACCCATGGCAGGCTTTGCTTTCCTGAAAAATTCTAGTGTGAACACAATTTCGTAGAAATCCTTATCAACAAAACTAGACAATAAGTAAATTGGCTATAGTAAAACTGCATTACAGATCGCATAAATAGAGGAAACATGATAAAATATGAAATAAAAATTTAAGTAGCACCATCATTTCACTGTATGTAAAACCTAAATCATAATACCAAATTCCAAAGTGAGAAAAGAAGAAAACGAAAAGAAAAGGGAAAAGGCAAGAATGCACGGCTCCATCTTGCAAGCACGAACCAGTTAGTCATAAACAAGAAAGGCAAACCAACATCAAGAAATGGCCAGCTCTTCAACGTATGAAAACCCAAAAGGAAAACCCAAAAATTGTTTCAGTAAGTCAGATAGCAACTTAGCAAGAAAATTAAAGTAAGTGGAAATCTTCACGGGGCCAAAATTTCAATTAATGTGAAATTCCAATGCCACGCTACAGATATTTTTGCCCGTAACGAACTACTCAACAATGTGACACCGCACGCAGTCCCGGGGAAGTAAACAAGAAAAAAAGATAGTAATAATTAGTAAACAAGAAGGCAACATTCAATCTTGCAAGAATCAGTCACTCGGTCAGAAAGAAGGAACCCACATCAAGAAATGGACGAAACCTCTTTGATATGACAAGAATCAGAAAGTATATAGTTTCACGAAGTGAGACACACAGAGATAATTGGCCTTGCACCGCTCATTAGCACTTAACGGCAAGAACGAACAGATAGCATCGAGTAAAGCCACACTAGGAAATAAGAAATGAGGACTTCTTTATATAGCACATCAAAACAGAAAATAAAGTAATAAAACAAGTAAGGGAAATGGATGGTAAGATCAAGACCATCCAGTTCGGAGAAGAGGACAGGAACAGAGATCACCATGGAGTCGCGGTGCTCGTTAGCCTCTCCTCTTCCAACAACAAAACCACCACCAACTGCAAAGCAACAACAGAACAGCAGCAGCAACAACAACAAAAGGATGCAAAAGAGCAAGTGAGATAGAAGAAAAGAGGCGAACAGAGATCACCATGGAATCTCGGTGCTCTTTAGCCTCCTCCTCCAAGAAAACCACCACAATTCATCAACTGCAAAAGCAAAAACAGCAGCAGCTACAGCAAAAGGATGCAAGAACACGAGATAAGATCGAAGAGCGTCGGTAAAACCCCACAAAAGGGTCTCGAGATTCAAGAATTTAGACGCACAATGCTCTGGTCGATCAGTATCGCGCAACACCAACAAGAACGATCAAGAACAGCAAAACGGCAACAACAACAACAGAAGGGAGCAAGAACACAAGATACGATCGAAGAGCAGTAAAAACATCACAAAAGGACCACAAGATTCAAGAAGAGAGACGCACAAGACGCACAATGCTCTGCTCGATCGGCAGCGCTCAACAAGAACGATCAAGAACAGCAACACCACCAACACAAGGACGCATGGAAGCAAGATGAGATGGAAGAAAAAGGAGTAAAGCTAGAGAAGAAGAAGAAAGAATATTACGGAGGCAGGCAAAAACTAGGGAAGGAAAGGGGAGAAGTGGGAGACCGATCTCGCCTGACCTTTCCGCTGCTGCTCTCGAGTCTTGAGAAGCAGAAGTGGTTGCGCGAAGTTGCATGCAGCAGATGAACTCCGAAGGCGAGGCTCTTTGTCTCTTTCGCCCGGGCCCGTCTCGTCCGTTGGATCTCCGCTCGTGCCCGATCCAACGCTCCAGGCGCGCGCGTCGTGCGGCTCGTGCCCCCCGGGTCCGCTCGCCCCGCCCTGGCCGTCCGATGCTCGCCACGTGTGCGTCCCTGATGCGGAGCCCACGTGGCGTGAGCGGAGGTGGGGGAGTCTCCACCGTACGCCTCTCGCTACCGAGCGGTTTCTTCTCCGCAGCCGTCGCATTGCTCGGCGGCCGCCGCCGCCGCTCCACTCTGAGCCCCGCCGTCGTCCCCTGATCTTCCTACACGGCGTCCAGGCGGCGGAGACCGGCGGCGCTGCATCGAGCTCCACGGACCCCCGGCGCTTGCCGTCGCCGTCGCCGTCGCCGTCGCCGTCGACTCCACTCCACTCCTTATTCTGCTCCGGCTGCCGCGCAACCGCAGCCTTCGTCAGAGGATCCCCCGAGCGACCTCTCCCTCCTCGGCGGGTGTAGATGCCGGAAGGGGCGATGGCAGCGGCGCGGAGCGCAAATCCTCCCTGCTCTTCGCCGTCGCCGGCTTGCCGGCCCGAGCAGTGCCATGCCACCGCCTCCCTCCCTCGCGCGGCGCGCCGCCTCGGCGCCCCCTCCCTGCTCGTCGATTCCTTGCCGCTGTTGGCCGCGCTCGCCCACGTAGCGCAGCGTGGTGTGGCTCTTACGTGGGCTGTCAAACTTCCCACGTGGCCTGGGCCAAGAACTATCCTGGCCCATCCAAAAAGCCTTTTATGGATTAATCGCTCAATTAGTACCAATCTCTCTCTTTTTTTCAGGCCCCTGTCTGTTCGGTAGTTAATCATTAGTATCTTTAGCGTTAGCAACATAAACAAGACTGTTCAGATTAACATTCTCGGTAGTTAATTGTAACGACCCACGTCGTTGATTAACCCTAATTAGCGAATTAGAACGTTAAGTAGGATTAATTACATAAATAATAATCTAAAAATACGAGGGAATTTAAAATTTTCTTTGCAGACATTTAAATGGAATATAGCGAGCGATAAACTAATACGTTGTTTTCACAATTTCATCGACGAGAGTGAATATCAAGCGGTGTAGACTAAAATGAGAAGTAAAACTCAATTGCACGACCAATACAAGTTTTCCACTCAATTAGAATATAAACAATTAGAAGGCACATCAAGTCAAATAAACATATTACAAATGACATTACATCATAGCGACAAGACGAATTACAACTAATGTACAATTTCATGTCTCAACCAAATAATCATCTTAACATTTAAGCAATTACTATACAATTGTAGCATTCAGCCGGAGCATACATGAAGTAAATTACACCCAGTCCATCTCATACATATTCATTGCATCCGAATTAACAAAGAATAGAAACTACATTTGGATCACCTACAATATCATCTAGACAGCAATATTAAGAGGAAGCCTAAATTTACATACTCGAACATTTCATACATTAATCAGATTATTGTCAAATTGCCGATACAACATTATTTTACTTATGAATAAATAGCTAAACTATAAGACCGAAAAAGACCGAACAAAAGAGTTAATTGAAAGTAAAGCAATATAAAGTAAGCGTTCCCGTCAGAGCCCTAAGGATTAACTTCGGGCGGGGTAATCCGTTCACGGAGATACCTGACCGTCCGGAGGCCAGTCGGCACCTCTCACAACCATAGGCTCATCACACGGTATTTTATTACTATACAAACCTGTTTTGAGTATAGGGATCAGCTAAGGCAAAGCCAAAATACCAGAACCCATTTTCAAGCCCAAACCATAATCGAGAGGCACCTGTCAAAGCCTCACCACATAGCACAGTAGCAACCGAGATAACACTCGGCCAGAGCAAGCATGCCCAGCTAGCACTGCCGGCCAGCAAACCCTCACGGCCAAGAATATAGCCACACAGCCCAAAATATCCCACTGTCATATACCAATAGTCACACAGAGCAAAAGAGCACAGAGAGGCAGCAAGGCAAGGTAAGCAATCCCCCAACATTCTCCAGTCAGCCCCAACACCACAGCGAAGCCAACCACCGCGGGGAGCCGAAGGCTAGAGAGGTGAAGGCGCGGCAAGCCGACGGGAGCAAGACCACCGGGACAACCGCAAAAGAACCGCAAGCCAGCAACCGTCACCAGCCACCACAAGTCAGCAACCACATCCGGCCCAAACCCTAACCCTCTTGTGCTCACCAGCGCAGGTAAATTCCCACAACTCTAGCCATCCATTTAATGCCATTATCCAATCCATTCAACATAGAATAGAAACCATAAGCATCCATCCCCAGTAGAATACATGGAACCATCACACAGAGCAACCACCGAAAGTAGGGGAAATAAAGCATAGGAACAGAGGTTACCGAGAAGGCAAGCCGCCATAGGGCCAGGTGAACTCCGCGCACCCGACGGCCAGTCCATGCTCCCCCGGCGCATGGCACGACCTCGAGCCCCGCCGGAGCCACCAATGCCCACCCTCAGGTAGATTCCCAAAAAGCACAATAGACAAATCAAAGTGTAGAACCAAAATGAAATAATAATGAAATCAATCGTGGATCCGGTTGAACCAGAGAGAGGAGCGCCAGATCCGGGCCATAGGCTCCGAATCCGGCAGTAGCCGACCGGGCTAAGGGAGGCGGCGGCGTTGAGGGGAGGCGCGTCGGTGGGGGCGACGCCGGAGGAGGAGGCGCAGAGGGAGTGGACGGCGGAGGCACCAAGTTGGGGAAGAGCCGAGCGGCAAGGCGGAGGCGGCCGGGCCGCATGGCGTGGCGCTTCGGGGAGCCGAGTCGAGGGGAGTCGGCGCGGAGGAGAGAGGAAACCGGAGGGGAGCAAGGAGGCCTGGGGCCGAAGCAGGCGCGGCGGTGGAGTGGCGCAACGCCGACGGGCCAGGCAGCGCGACGCCGACGAGTGGGCGGCGGAGCCGCTGGGGGAGCGGAGCGGCGGCGCAAGGAGGCAGGGGCGCATGTGGAGGGAGCCGCACAGGGGTAGAGGCAACGGCGTAGAGGAGGAGCCGAGGGGAGGCGCGTGAGGAGAGAGCGGGGAGGCCGAGAGAGGGAGATAGAGAGAGGGAGCCGGCGGAGTGGGCGAGAAAAGAGGAAAAAGAGGAGGAAGCTGAGGCGTCGGCCGAGAGCAAGAAACGGGGACCGAGCTGAAGGAACGAAGAAAAGAAAAGAAATAAGAAAAGAAGGAAGGGTAGAAAGGGGTAAATTTATTAGAATTGGGAATGTTCATAAGCATGCAATGTAATAACCTTGCTATAATAGATTTGTTAAGGTTAAGGAAATTAGATGCAGATGTTTTTAAGAATTTAGTAGTAGATTATTGCTGTAGCATCGCAATAGAATTTCTTTTAAGAATTAAATAGAAACTTAGAATAAACCATGCGCATACTCAGTAGTATTCGCTTAATTAATTTAACCATACTATATCGCGAAGCCCTAGAGTAATTCGTAGTATAATTGTCAGGCAAAAAGGTTGTCCATACATTAGCAATATGGAGCGTATCGAATGAAATGGTATAATGCCGATCAAATCAATTAACATCCTAATCAAATAATTATTTAACCATATTGGTAGTATAAACTCAAGAGACATTAATAATAAATGTTAAATATTCATGATCATTATAAATAAACCAAAAGCGCCAATGAACTAAAACAGGTCCATGTAAATGTTAGAACCTGTGTTTTGTTATTTAGACTAATTGGCGGTATCATTAATTACTTAGACAACTTGGTTAGTAATATTTAAATTAGAGAAATTTACCTCTGATAATTCTAGAAATCCACCCTTGGTTACATAGGGTCATTAGAACAAGTTAATTGGGTCCGATAAAATTAGTTAAGTTCATCTAAACAATTGAAAACCATTAATCTGCATTTACAATGATTAGAACAAATGTATTGCCATATGTAAAATAAAGTTGTAGATGTATCAATTTAAATGATGCATTGCTAATTAAATCATTCAAGGTCATAACTAAACACCTACTTAACCCGGATAATGCTAAACCATAAAACTGTCTTAGTAAATATTCTTGGATAATAGAAATGAATTAAATTATCATAAAATCATGTAGAACACCTGTCTTACATATCTAAATACCCAGTTAAATTTTATTAGTAGATTATAAACTGTAGAAGTTCACTTATAAATATTCTGAATTGTTAGAATAAAGTCATAGCCATTAGAAGATTAACACTATCGCAACGATAGATAGTTCGAAATCAACAAAAGGCGGAGTTTAACTTTTAAGCAAACCACTCAGCCGTGCTAGGAAAATAACGTCCAGTGACGATTATAAAATACGAGCTAACTAGGACTACCGCAATCGTGTTAAATGGATGAAGCTTACCTTAAGAACACCAGCACATAGACCTCATTACTTCTATTACACTTTCATACATTAAATCATAGCCAATATATTTAACTGCAGACGACAATCCAAACTACGGGGGTGACTTCACCTGATCCTGCTTGAATCCGAATTTATGGTTGAAATCCAGGCAAGCATTCCTTTGATCAAAGCTTCTGAGTATATTTCGTAAAATAAGTATTTTGTATAAATCTAGTATCACCCTGCATGAAATAAAAGAAGATTATTTAAATCGAGAAATGGCTATAAGGGAAAAGAGATGGTTGGCAACTGATGGAGCAGTTGGCCACCTGAGTAAGAAGGTGGGCAGAGGTTGCCAGGGCAGGTGACAAGTGGGGCAGGTGAGGGACCTCTGCATAGGAATAGAATATAAGGGATTACCAACTTCGTCCGTGTGAATAGACCGTACCACACCGTATCAACCAACATCCCGTCTTGACGGACAGACTAGTAGCTCTATCAAAGTATTATATTCTCCACATGGGTAAGTATTAGTTAGGGAGTGGAACCCACAAGACTGGTTCGTTATCAGCAAGGTGGGCTATCCACAGCCGCGCTCAACCCAAGACTGGTTCGTTATCAGCAACGGGTGAGGCGGATCGCAAGAACCCAAGACTGGTTCGTTATCAGCAACGGGTGAGCGATGGGCGATATATTACGCCGTGGAGTGTTGGGAGATGGTCAGGAACCGCCCCAGCCAACAGTTAATGTCGCTTTCGGTGGGTCTGCGTGAGGGTGGTACACCGCTCCAGGCTACCGATTGTGAGTAACTGGGTGGAGATATAATTACTGAGATAAATGCAAACGTATTGTACTCTGATCTGGGCACCGCATCTAAGGAATTGCGGAGAACCATGAGCCACCAGGATCAAGAGTGGTGAGGGGTAAAGTGATACAAGCTTGCGCAATGCTATCAAAATCATGAATTCATGCCTGTCTCCGGGAAAGGAGAATTACGGAAACTTATGGGGGTTTTTGCTGTTCATGCGTATGTTCAGTAGTTTTCTAAATTAATAAATCGGACTTCTTTCAAAACCAACAAACCTATTTTCTATAAGTCATGGAAATGACAGGGTTGATGAAAAAGCGTGTTAAAAATAAACACGAGACTGAAGAGAGGAATTGAGATTCCTACAAGTGTAAATGATGGGCATGTTATGCATTTTGTATTATAACGCTTGCTGAGTACTTCTGTACTCACCCTTGCTATAATCCTCCCTTTGCTTAGGAGCATGTCAATTCAGGAAATGGCTAATATCAGGAGGAAGCTACCTGCATGGAATACCGTAGACTCGGATTACAGTGGGTACAAGGTGGACACTCCGTGTGATCGTTATGGAATAGAAAGTAGTTAGAATATTTATCTAAAGATTGTAATATTCAAGCCCTTGAGGCTTTTTAATGAACTGTAGCCCTGCGTGGCGATATTCTTGTAATACTGTGTAATATCATAATGTGTCTCTAATTATTGTTCTGCTGCAATACTCTGATAGGCTTATTATTCGTTAGAGCGATGTTTTATCGGCTAAAACGAATAATAATCCGTTGACTAGCGTTATTACCCTATAGTAATAATGCGGGTCGTCACATTAATCATCTACATCTTTTAACTTTTGGTAATTCCATTAGTGAGTCTCCCCGGTTGCTGCCACAATAGGTGCCCAAATTGCATTGTTACTGCAGTACAACTAACATAAATTACTTATTGTCTAGATTATCTCTATACTTTGTTAATTTTGAATCTAATTTGTACTTATATTTTTCATCCTGAAAGGTAGGTTTTGCTGCTTCATTTAGTTATTTTCGTTTGCACCCAGGCCACAAATACAGGGAAACAAATCATGTATGTGGCTTCTCCTGGTCCTACTTCAAAGTAGGGTGATGAATCGTGCCAAACACGTCCATATCTTTTGCAAACCACGGAATGATACGTCAGATGCAGAAACAATCTTACCAAGGATAGTCACGTGCCCATGTGTTACAATAGAATTTATTAAATGTATAGAGAATCATACTATAAAAGAGGGTTGTTCTGATCAGTTAGAAAATGATGGGTGGTGAGATATCGAAGAAATAGAATCGTTGGAGGAGAATAGAGCGTATGATCACCAAATAGTTTTTTTTATAATAGCAATGATAAATGCATGCATGACAGTAGGAGTTAGTATGCAACATTTGTAATTGTTAAAGAGTTTTGTTTGCAACTTTCTTAATTTGATGGAAGTGGCTGGATAAACCTGATGCCGATGTTTGTGATGTTGCAATTTGAAACATACGTACACCAAATCAACGAAATATGACGTCGAGAGTAATTTTATTACTTCACCTGCCAGCTGCAACCGCACTTCTTACGGAACTGCAACTCAATTCCACTACTGTTTACAGAGGCACTGTTTCACTGTAGCTCAAGTCAAATATATAGGATTATTGACATCTCCGAATGTGTCAAAGATCACCTCAGAATGCGAGTCTGTTCATCATTTTTCATGTGGCAACGAGCAGGTATCATCTGGTTGGTCCTTAAGGAATCTTAAGCTAATCCAGCAGGCAATTAATTGCTCTTAGTGGAGACCTGTAGCTAAGCCATGAAAACACCAGCCAGGGAAGTCACATCCATACAATGAGAGATTCATCCTCTTTTTGGACTGTGCAGATCGAGGTGTATACTGATCGGACAAATTGAACCTCTTTCTTCTCTAAATTTATACTCCATGAGAAACTTACGTGTACGAGTAGAGGTACTCTTTGTACACGGCAATAAGTACGGCGAAAAAAAAACCACCAACGTACGCGTAGACACTGCGCATGTATGTATACGTACGTGCTACAGCTTCACATCACAGCTTGGAGTAGAGCTGCGGCGTGCACCACTTGAAGAACTTGCCGGTGGGGAGCTCGTCGGGCGGCAGCAGCGCAAGCCTCGCGGCGACGCGGCCGGCCTCCTCGGCGGTGCGCCTGCCCCAGCCCCGCGTCATGTCGGTCCGCGTGAACCCGGGGCAGAAGCAGTTGACGGCGACGCGGTCGCCGGCACCCTGCAGCCGCGCGGCGAGGACCCGGGAGTAAGCGTTGAGCGCGAGCTTGGACACCGCGTAGTCCGGCCACACCGCGGGCCACCCGTGCTCCCCCCACGTTCCGTCCTTCACCTGCGCCAGGAACCGCGTCACCATCCGCTCGATCTTGCGCTCCGTCAGGCTGCCCTCGTCTAGCAGCATGCTTCGGAGCGACGGGTCCCTCACCTTCTGCAAGAGATCAGGACAGAGCAAAAATGGAAACTTTAGTTTTAGAAACCTGCATTTTTGTAATGTCTCGCTCGAGCTGTGCTTCTATACTTTTCTTTGTAACAAGAGTAGCACTAATTTCAAAGCAAATGAAGAGTTAAATAACATCTATCCACTATTCATCATGGTTTAAAATTATACAAATTACTATTAAGAAAAGCATGAAAGCACCTTCCATCTCGCAAAACAACAACAAAGTGTGTGAAACTAACATCTAGATGCCATTGGAGACACAATCTATTTGCCATTCACTCTCATGCCAAATGTACAGTTGATGCCTTCATGAGCTCGTTGTCTTTGATCTCTTCTGCTTTCCTTTTGGGTATGTAGTTGGAGTTTGGTTGAGGATTCAAATAGCTTTGATGTTTGGACAGTTCATGGTGTGGACAGAGCCAGGGTACTTGGCAGGGCACCGATGATGTCATGTGCTGTGACAAAGACTTTGAACCTATCTCTGGAACGAGTCTAGTGCGTTCAAACTTCGAAGTCCACAGTCTCTTAACCAGCTGACGATGGGCTCATAGTCAAGCTGTTCGATTCTTAATCAAAATGTTGTTTATTTAAACCTCGAGGGTTTGATTTGACCCACGGGAAATAAACAAAGTTTAAGTCAAAACTGCCATGTGCGCTCATTAATCTTCTGGTTTGAAGTTTCAACTCACTTGACAATTAGTACAAGCATTGGAGAAGATAGGGTAAAGATCTGATTCCATCCTCATTGGTCATATATTATAATGTAACCTGAATCTTACTTGCTGTCAAAGTGTTAGGTGACTCATGCTGCAAAAAAATTTGCTACATAGTTCAGGTGTTTGGAGTGGCAAGAAATTAGTGGTTCTTCGACTAGTTTTTGCTTAAACTTATACCTGTGACTTTTGGCTAAAATTACAATGTAGAGACTGTTATTTTTTTCCCAAAAAAATTGAAAAAAATAGTTATATCGCCACCCACAATACAAACGAATAAGGGGAAAAAGGAAAGGCTAAAAAACCAAAATAAGCCGAAATTAGAAGCTGATGTGTTTCAAGTGACTTCTGGTTTAAATAAGCTGAAAGTCAAAAAAACTAGAAGCTGAAACTATAGGACATGCGACTTTTTATTTTCTTAAATACTCCATTTGAAAGTTAGGTACTGTAGCAAAAGTCAAAAACCACCAGTTTTGGAGGAAAAGAACAGGCCCATAGACGGAGGCGTTTGGAGGGGGGAAATAAAAGGCAAAAAAAACTGTGGCTTTTTCTCTGAATACTACTGTTGATGATAAAAACATTATGAAAAGGTCCAGAATGGCAGAGCCGCTATCATCATTTAGTTTTTCTCCTGTCATATTGTCCCATGGTATACAACCAATGTGACTTCTTTGCGGTGTGACTCTTAGTGTGTGACATAGAGAGTCTAGTAGTAACACTAATTCACTTGAAATGTTATCAACCATTTGATTACTTACGTTAAGAAGGCCAAGCTGGGAACTGATGTTCAGGATCCGGCTGGTTGCAGCCGATCGTCGGAAAAGCGGCAGGAGTGCTTCGATGAGCATCTTGGCCCCGTAGAAGTTTGTCCTGAGGACTGTCTCAGCATGCTCCACTGAATTGGTGTCGATTTCGTTGAACGATACCGCAGCGTTGTTCACCTGCAGGGATCAGTAAAAGCTTAGTTTCAGAATTGCAAAATGTCAGATCAAAACAATCTCGAAGGCACATTTGGCCATAAAGGAAAGAAAATGTGAGCATGTGAGGTGGTTACATCGACCAACTCAGCAGCAACACTCGCTTTCGTTGGAGCTTCTGATGATAGGTCTAGAATTAGAAACTGCACTAGTATAGGTAGTGCGCTGGAGCTTTTGCTCTCATCTAGCTATGTTTTCCATAAGCTAGTGATGCAGCTGATGACAGATATGAGTCGACAAACAGATAGAGCTAGATCAGATCAGAGTCAGAACATGAAGAAACCGACCGAATAGAGTGGATTACACCAACTGTGATGACCACGATTTAGATATAGCCCACCGTTTCAAGCACTATCTGCCCTGTTCATGACTGCAACAGCCAACTTAACATGTGTTGTTGTTTTGCATGATCGAATTAGCTGTACTTCTTAAGCTCTGTCTTGTCGTGAATAAATAGTAGTGATGGTCAATACTAATTTGTAGGAGTGTGATCTGTTTCTCTGTAGATTGATTTGTACTCTTGGAACATGTCCTCAACCAAGGTAAAACAGATATTTTTATCTAGTTCAGTAACTTATCCACTGTTCTGTCTTCTGGTTGTAATTTCTCTCGGTGGAGCAAAAGGTAGATACTTCAATGCTCATCTAGATAAGGAAAATAAGACCATTTTATCTATCTGCAGAATAAACTAGAGAGAAAAAAACACGAATCTTCTTTTATATTTTGTGACGTCAATACAAATATATGATAGAAACCTACACCATCTACAATAATGTTATGAATTAATGTGTGATGACTTGGAATCTTATATCGTAGCAACTGCCACAGCTCGCAATCTTATATTATACTAACTCAGAAGAACAGCTGTTCTCTGCTGCACTGTTCCGTCGTCATGGAAGATTAATTCAAATCAAGTCCTAACCAGACAAGACATGCAGGTATATATACGTATATGCATGAGGCATCTTCTGTGGTTGACTATTGACCTGTTCGGTCTGGTGTCCTGCCACAAGCGAGAGGCTGAAACACACATCTAATTTCTGTACTTCTATTGATTAATTATATACTATTGTTGCATTAGATCATTATACTTCAGTTTTTAACCGCACAACCCCCAACATCAGTTAAGGGCTTGTTTACAAGGCATGAATTTTCACAGAAAATAGTTCATTTCTCGCCAAAAAAAACCTGAGGGACGTTTCAAATAAAGATAAACATAAGAATGTGCTGATTTGGCATCATCAAGTGGTAAGTGCCTAAGGGGCAGTGCTCTTATGAAAAAAAAAACTATGTATATACACCATAGAAACTAAAGCAATCTCGGGCAGTTTAACTTAAGACCTAGAAAATCTCGAGTGGCATGCAACTGAAACTTCAACGCCACAGGTGAATGACGCCGCCATACAGTACAGTTGACCTGCCTGAGAGTTGGTCTCCGAATGCACGAGAAAAAACTGGGCCAACATCGATTGCATGCAATTTTTCAAAGCAATCAAGAGCATTTTAATAAGTGTCGAGATCACTATCGATGACGATATATACCTTGGACCAGCTTAATTCGTGCTCGTCACTATCTCCTATCTTGAGTAGTGAGTACACCCAGTGTCGTGCCATGTACTAATTGACCTGCAGTTACAAGACTTCTGCAGACTTTAGGTAAATGTGGGCCGCTAAAACTCGCCTCCAAGATACATGAGTTGTTTTGCTTGGTTATCACACGCTGTCACAACACGTTTGATAATCCCCTAAAAAAATAAGTTTTGACAAATATGATGCTTGCGATGTTGAGTTCACGACCATAATTGCTCCACCAAACACTTTCTTAAGCATATGCCTTATTTAACATAAACACATTGAATTTCCTTAAGCATGCCACAAAGAAAAAGAAACTAACCACACTTTGCAAAAGGAGGAGCTTTTGTTCTGCAAATCTGGATATACAACTTTGGTTACTACTAGTGGAGTATTAGTAGGATAGCCAATTATACAGGCCGGTTGGTAGCATGATGGCTGGTTGATTGATCTATCCTCAGATCAACCCCTGTTTAGGACAAGTGAAATGAAACGTAAAAAAGGTCGGGTGTTGATAAACATTACTGGATGTTTTTTCCTAACTATCATTCAGATTTGTGACCATCGGATTAGAGATCCAACGGCCATAAATTCTCCCCTCCCCCTCCAAAAAAATCTCCTCCTCCTCTAAAAAAATCCTCCCTCCAAAAAAGAGGTCATTGGATCTCTAATCCAACGGCCCCAAATCTAGATATTTATTAGGAAGAAAATATCCAGGTGATAACTAGACACATCCAAAAGGCCAAGCTGCACAGCTCATGTACACTTTCGAAAAGATGAAAAGGACAAGCGGACTAAAAGGTGAAACTATGCGGAATACAATGCAAGGAGGAGCCGAGAAATAAAACGAGAGGGAACAAAAAAAAAACGACCGCGCGCGGCACGTCGCTGAAGTGTTGAACTCACCAGAACGTCGAGGCCGCCGACGTCGTCGCGGAGCCAGGACGCGAAGTCGGCGACGGAGGCGGGGTCGGAGACGTCCAGCCGGCGGAACCGCACGGACGGGAGCCCCCTAGCGCGGAGCGCCGCGGCGGCCGCCTCCCCGCGCGCCTCGTCCCGCGCCGTGAGCACCACGGCCAGCCCCTGCTCGGCCAGGCGCGCCGCCAGCGCGTGCCCGATCCCCCGGTTCGCCCCCGTAACCACCGCCACCGTCTCCCCCGTCCACCATGCCCTGACGGCCCATCACAACAACATCAAATCTCTCAACACCATCACACAAACATGAAAGCGTGTTCGATCGAATCGAATGCGCGCAGGTTAGCAGTTAGTTACTTGGCCGGAAGCGTCTCTTTGGAGCTCAAGAAGTCCATCAATGGTGGAAGCGAGGAGATCGAGCGCACCGGCCACTTGCTTGCCTCGAGTCCGAAGAGAGAGGGGAGAGCTACAAGTCTTCGAGTGGGGGAAGCCAAGGGGAGGGGTATATATAGGGAAGCCTCGAACGAAGGCTTGGACTTGTGGAGGGAGCAAGCGCGCAAGTGGAGTGGAGTGGAGGGGAGCTTTCCGTGCGTGGGTCAGGGGATTAGTTGCGGTCTAGTTTGGGGGCGAGCCGGTCAACCGAGGGCCGGGCGCGACCGCGACGGAGTACGCACGCAGCCTAGATACAGCGTCTGAAGGCGACTGAATACTACCAGATTGATGACACTAGCACAGTAGTAGGTTCTGAGTTATGACAATCGTATGAACGGTGTCTGTTGGGGTTGTGGCGTAGCCAGTGGGGGTTCTGAGTTATGACAGTTCGTATGAACGGTATCCATTGAGGTAAAATTTTTGCTTTTTAGCCTAAAATTTGAAAGTTTTTATATATAGACTCCAGGAGAAAAGATTTGCAAAAATAGACCCTTAGCACGGCGCCAAAGGATATGGCGCCCAAGGTACATGGCACGCCGCCATATGTTTGGGTGCCGTGTGTGGACACGTAGGAGCCACAGTGGCATAGCACGGTGCTAAAGCCCATGGCGCTGAGTAATGTAATAACGACGCTAACGGGCGTGGCGCTGTGCTCTAGGACTTAAGGCCGAGCATGGCCCCCCAGCCCCCCACCCCCTCACTCCTCCGTTCGAACAGACAGAACAGAGCAACCACCCGCCGCCCCTCTCTTCCCCCTCCAAATCCACTCCAATCCGTTGCTTTTTCTCGCGATTTTGCTTCCAAATCGAGCAAGCAAGGTAAGGTCCCTCCCCTCTCTTGATTTTTTTCAATAGATATGGATTATTTGAGGTACATTTCGTAGGGCAAGATTTGAAATCCCTAGATGAAATTAGTTGGATTTGGCTCGATTTTATGTTGGATTTGCAATAGATATGTGTAATATAAGAGCGGTCATGGGTGTAGATTCGTTTTTAGGGCTTTCCATGCACATACACACGTTTTAGATCCGTTCGAACATACACATAATAGACTTTCCATGCACACCCTGTGCTCTCACATTTGATAGTGTACCGACGTTTGGCGTATGAGTTGTTAACCCGGTATGGACGGTTGTGCACGATCGAGTACTCTTTTAACCACATCTTCAATGTCGACATATCCTCAAAGACATGACCCTTCTGGATTATGATACTAGCTCCAGGCCTAGGTACGTCCCTCTGCGTTTGCCCTTCATCCGCGACAGCCCTATGTGCGTTGCTTAGGTCATTGTAATCGGACACTAGTGGTTCACGGCCAGGAAACATTCTTCTCAACAGCTCAATTTTGCTAGACGTCAAACCTGCGACCAGTCTGTCATCATCTGAGTCCACAGCCCTCGCATCCTCATAAGCAGCCTCGTCTCCCGCAAGTTGTACATCCACCCTGTTAGATGCTACACAAACCATGGGTTCCTCAAATACTGTCTCCTCATCGAATCCACCAACAAACTGGTCATCGACATCGACATCCTCAGAGTCAGCTTCTACCTGAGTCAATGGAACCTCACATACTTGAGCCGAGGATACAACTTGCACCTTGACCTCTTCATGAGCCGGTGACCCAACCAACGGTGAGTCATTGAGATCCAATGCAGCCCTAGGAGGTGATGGATCTCTCACCACCATCCGCATGAACAAGTCAGGTGCTCTGACCTCTAAGTCCAAAACGATGGCCACATAGTTATCCCATTCATCGTCGCTGCCAATCGAAACCAATCTCTTTATACGCAACCCCTTCGACGACTCAACATTAATCAATCCTTGCATAACGACATCACCATGGTCATCTGTCCATCCCAACCTCTCTTTCCAGTGACAAATAACCTCACCATATGACAGACGTGAACTAAATAGCAATGTGGTCTCTTCCATGCCCTCCAAATCAACACCCCCATTGCCATTTCTCTTCACAATTCCACCATGGTGCAAAGTCACAAGCTTATCCATCTATAGCACAACAAGCAAACATATCTCAGTCATTACGCACGACAAGCACAATAAACAAGCCCTAAAATAATTACATTACGCATATCTATTGCAAATCCAACCTAAAACTGAGCCAAATGCAACTAATTTCATCTAGGGTTTCAAATCTTGCCCTACGAAATGTACCTCAAATAATCCATATCTATTGAAAAAAAATCAAGGGAGGGGAGGAACCTTACCTTGCTTGCTCGGTTTGGAAGCAAAATCGTGAGAAAAAGCAACAGATTGGAGTGGATTTGGAGGGGGGAAGAGAGGGGCGGCGGCGGGCTGCTCTGTTCTGTCTATTCGAACGGAGGAGTGAGGGGGTGGGGGGGCCGTGCTCGGCCTTAAGTCCCAGAGCATGACACCACGGCCGTTAGCGCCGTTATTACATTACTCGGCGCTATGGGCTTTGGCGTCGTGCTATGCCACCATAGCTCCTATGTGTCACACACGGCACCAAAGCATATGGCGGAGTGCCATGTACCCTGGGCGCCATAACCTCTGGCGCCGTGCTAAGGGTCCATTTTGCAAATCTTTTCTCCAGGGGTCCATATGTAAGAAACTTTCAAATTTCGGGCTAAAAAGCAAAAAAAATTACTCTGTTGGGTAGGGGCGTAGCCAGCATCTTAGGTTTTTCTTTTTTGGCTTCAAGGCCTAGCTGCAAGAGAAGTTAGGGAATCCTGGTTTCAAATTCGTAGTTTATTTTGGGTTTGGCTTCTCTGTAGCCCAGTTTCGAAGCCCGCGCTTGGTTGGAAAATAGCTTTAAAGCCTAAAACACTGAAGCTGAAGCCTAGCCAAATGGGCCTTAAATATGTAGGGTCAATTACATTAATATCTTTACACTTTTTAGACTTTCTATATAAATTCTTAAAGATTTTGGACTGTTTATGCGAAAAGTTGTGATATCACTCTGCCATTGCGTTGGGGTGCACCCCCCACACACACACGCCGCTACGATACCCTCTGTAGCATGGCAGTGGTTCATCACAAGGAGGGGTTGCCTCTCAATCTGCCCGAGTTTGGGACTCTTTTTTCAGTTTATAAAAACTGCTTTTGGATTTTTTACAATAACTAGATTTCAAATAGAGTGTTTTTTTAAGTCGGAGTCTACAAGTTGATTGTAATATATACTATAATGACTTCATTTATGTCAGTCAAAACTGCATATGACTTTCGTTACTCCATACTCTCACTCACAAACAGCTTAGAAACCATAAGCTATAACCAAAAATCAAAAATCAAAGCTAAAAAGAACATACCAATGATATCAACTTCTTTTTAAGTGCAAGCCAGAGCTTCTAGCATAATCTGTAGAAAGAAAATTAAAGAGATCCGGACCGCAACTCCGTTTGGCCTCAGTTTATCTGGGCACACGCAAGATAACGGGTAGGCACGTAAAATGTTGAAATTTCCAACATGCACGATAGTTCGTGCAGTTTTCCTTCCCTGTCCTTTTCTCTTTCTTGGCTTGGTGGCCGTTCGTTGAAATTCTAGCTGGCTACTGCGCTCGGCACATGCTGCTGCTTCACTGGCCAGCTTTGCAGTTTTGCTTCCTCCAACGGAAGCAGTTGCTCAGCATGTGCGTTCGTGCCCGTCGTCATGCATGCATGGCCCATCAGAAAGGTTTTCCGCCACTATCTCGAAGGCAAGCAAAAGTTTTTGCCTCATTTCTAGTGATTTTTAAAAGCTATTTTTCTATGATAAATATTTTTTATAGAGTTTTGTTAAACATTATCTGGATGCTTTCTTTCTAACTATCATCCAAATTTAGAACTATTAGATTAAATGTCCAATGGCCATTAATTCTCTCCCCTCCCCTTTAATTCAGCCTTCTCCTCCTTGAAAAAATATATCTCCTCTTTAAAAATAAAGGACCCCTTGATCTCTAATTAAATGGCTACAAATTTGGATAATAGTTAGAAAGAAAACATTCGGGTGATGTCTAGACACACCTTTTTTTTATAATATCTAGCTTTCTAATAGTGTTTTTTGATGTGATATTTACTAGTCGATTATAGTAGATACTGTAATACTTTATTTATATCGGTCAAAATCACACGCAAGTATCTTTTCGTATAGTTTCTCTAAAGCTATTACTATTTACTGATCGGTTCGACTTGAGATTCTGGCTTTTGGCTTATTTTTTACTATTCATAAATTTCGTCTTTTTCTGAACCTTTGTCTTTTTGTTGAGCTTTTTTGCCGATTCTTTTTTTCCCGTATTCGTTTGTATTATACATATTGGGCTAACATATTTTTTGTATTTTTAATTTTTTTAAATTTAATTATGGTAAATAAGCCTCTGTCAGCTACAGTGTTTTTTCCCGCCAGCTATAGTGCTTTCAGCCATAAGCCATGAGCTTTTAAGCCCAACTGATCACCACAAATAAAAGCTAATATGAATGGTCCTTTATCAGTTCAGACTGACTTTGATTTTTTGCATGAGTGTACGTACTACGTAGTTAGTGCAAAGAGAAAAGGAGTGACAGTGATAGAGCTAGAATTTGTTTTGTTCACACCTAATTGATTGATCGCTGATAGTTTATTCACAATAGCCGGCTTTCTCAAATGATCATTTGTGTGATGTTTAATTTGCAATGGTTAATCGGGATCACTTTTTTAGTTGGAAAGCTGAATTTTGACATTTTCTTAGTACATCTCAAAAACACATGATTTTCTCTCTCTTGTGTGTTTTATTGATTCCTGGCCAAGTTTTGGATCATGTATGCAAGTAATATTTTCTTATTACCATGAACAATTTTAAAATGACCTCACATGCTTCCCCTTCCAAACACACAGGGAGGGAGCTAATAGTCACATGACGAACAATTCCATAACGCATCATCAAATGCCGAAGTGGCTGAAGTCTTGGGGATTCCTGCTTGCTCTAATATCGAGTCAAGACTCAGAACTGAATAATTAAATTAGCATCCAACGAAGGGTGACCAAATTAAAGCACCAAACACTCCATTTTCAAGATACGAAGTGGAAAGTTTCCAATCAAGCGTGGGCTTCACGTTTCCCACGTAAATCTCCATCAGCAAGCAGTAACCATTTTCAGTTTTTAGTGGGAATTAATTGTCTCAGGTGAAATTTTCGTCTTTTTTAAGAGAACAATAACGTGCCATGCATTAGTTGCTGTGGCCAGCGCGTTGAAATCTCAGTTTAATTTACTTTTTTTTATTTGCAAAGTACCCAATGCAACTAATAGACGCCTACACACGCACAGCACCACAGCACGCACTCACACACACCATGACACCTATAAAAGTCTAGAAGAGCGGAGCTTGACGAAGAAATGACGAAGTCGCCATCGGCGCATCGCTTACAACGGACACGTCGTCTTTCATTGAAAGAAAATCCTCTTAAATGAGATACACAGAGCTAAACATGGGGTTTAAACCCTAGTGAGCTAGGGGTACAACCATCTCCACTAGCCATCTAAGCAACACTTGGTTCCCAGTTTAATTTATTAATATGCACGGCACATTGTCAACAATCTTCAAGGTTTTGTTTTTTTAGGTCGTCTTCTATTCCTTTGAAAATCAATAAAGTAAGAAGGACAAGGAAACCAAATCAGTGCTGGATACAGGTGCCACTCATTTAGGTTGAAAAATAGTGGTTTATAGATGAAATTGTACTGTAGCTAGCTGAAATTATACTGTAGCTGAAGGTGGCTTATTGGCATAATTAAAATTTAAAATAAAAAAATAAATTAGCCCATTACGAACAATATAAATGAATACGAAAAAAGAATCAACAAAAAAGCTCAAAAAATCAAAAAGATAGAAAAAGATAAAATTTATGAATAATAAAAATAAGCCATAAGTTAAAACCTCAAGCCGTAATGAGTGGAAGCATAATTTGTAAATGCGTGATTCATTCAATAACGGACGGGTTACCACCGATTTCTTACTACCAGAGTTGAGCCGCATTTGTCTCGCGTCGGTTACAACCAGCAGCTTAATTAGCGCAATCACTAGCAAGTGATTGATCTGAAAGTGGATTCCAGTGTCACACCACCCGCATTAGGCAATGTTAAGTTGGAAAGAAAGGCCAGTTACTATTAATCAAACATTAGCGAGTGGTTTAGGTTGTGATCGAGCGTATTATACAGCATCGTTTAGTGGCAACACGATTACACCGACCACGTGGTTCGTGACCGATTGATTGGTGCTGTTCATGTTCGCCATCGCTGCTTATTTTAGTGCTACGTACACCAATACAATAGCCCAACAGGATGGAAGCCAAAGACAGCTGATTTCGGCCTCTAATTAGTTTAAATTCGATTAGGCGGCAGCAGGTAGCAGTAGCACGTACGCTAGGAGTGTATTTCTCGCAGTTTAGGCTATTCGATCGAATAGTCGGTAGTCTTGAGGATTGGATTGTTTGGTGGCTTGCTGCTTTTTGCACCGTCACAATTTAGGCTATTAGAATAGTCAGCAGTCTTAAACAATTTGGGCTGTTCATTGGGTTGTTTGGTGCCATATGTAGATAGAGTAAAAGCATGCACGGCGTTGCAATGCACAATATATAACAAAAGGGAATTGATACCGTTCCGGTGTCCAGCTCAAGGGGGAAAAAATCAAACGCCGAGCTGTCCCACACTTCTCCACTATATGCTTCTTCCTCGTTCATTTTTAGTTGCTTGAGTCTTATCCAGTTAACCCATTTCCCGTCTCTCTCTCACTACACTATCGCAGCTGGGAACTACACGAGCAAGTGGAGATCTCTCTTCTCCCATGGTCACTATCCTTCTCGCTCGAGTAAGGCCGTATGCTGAACAGTGAGTAGAGGAGCGGAGGGAACCTGAGGTGGAGGGCACGGCAAAATGACAAGGGCAGTAATATCGGCTAGTGATGAGGCCAGCGTGCTCCTCTCCATGCGCCAGTGAAGAAGCATGATTCGGCCTCCTCCTCAGTTGACAAGCTCAACTACTTGTCACCGTCCATATACTCCTCCTATAAGTACACTTTGTCACAGGTGTTTGCTCGATTTGTTGCGGAAAGTGGCCGGCTTTGATTGTTGTAATATCATTATCAAATCTTCGAGCAAGAGATATTAACCGAACATAACTAGATTTCAAATCTTCTAGCAAGAGATATTACTCCTTCATCTATCTGGACTCACGTGCAAACAAGATACATAACCGAACATAACTAGCTAATGACTTCATATGACTAATCAAATTTACATGGCCGCTTAATGAGGCTCAGCCAGATGGCTCACGGCCACGAGATTGCATGCGGACGGGCTGGACTTCCGTGAGGTTGGGCTGCACTTGTGTATTAGTCCTCATGTCGAACAGCATGCATGTATCCATTGGCAGCACTTCA
Source organism: Dendrocalamus latiflorus (assembly GCA_017311315.1). Lineage (NCBI taxonomy): Eukaryota > Viridiplantae > Streptophyta > Magnoliopsida > Poales > Poaceae > Dendrocalamus > Dendrocalamus latiflorus. The sequence continues at coordinate 18,337,529 of CM029609.1, read as the reverse complement.
CATCTGCATGAACTCTTTTTTTTTTTTGGCGTTCTCGTCATCTCGTACAAACCTGAGAACAATTAAAATACTAACATTAGGTAGTAACTAATTCTCATTTAAATTAAAATTTATTTTATGTAAGAACAAATTCACTGATAATATTTAATGCAGCTCAATAATTCTTTCCAGTTAAATAATATATTTAGCTAAAAAATGTAAGATATGAGCGTATCTGCATCAACCACGTTGGCCTTCGACTAGGTTGGTTTTGACCATATTGATTTTTGACCATGTTGGTTTTCGACCACTCTCTAGTCGTTGACCACTCGAGTCGAATTTCGACCATGCTTGCTTTTGACCACGTTGGTTTTTGACCGCTCTCTGGTCGTCGACCATTAGAGTCGAATTTCGACCACGTTGATTTCCTAATGGTAGTCGAATTCTGACCATGACTGATTTTCGACTGGCAATCGAATTCTGACCACGTGGATTTCTAACTACTAGTCGAAATCCGACCACTTTGATTTCTATTCAGGTCATGTTTAGCTCGTGTTTCTCTGGTTTTCAAGTAGAATTCATATCTTAATCTTCATAATTTTGTAGCTATCGGAGTAAAGAATAAGTGAATATTTGGAGAAAAAAACTTAAAACACTAGTCATCTTCTCTGATGCCAATTTGATCCTACAACTATTCTTGCTATTCTTGACAAGGTCGAGGGTCTCGCCGGAAATGAACCGTAGATCCACGAGAGCACGGTACAATCCATGCGCTTCCATTCAACTAGGGATGTAAACGAGTCGAGCTCGAGCGAGCTTGACCTAGCAAGCTCGAGCTCGGTAGAAGCTCGAGCGAGCCTAAAATCAACATCGAACTTTAAACTGGGCTCGAGCTCGGCTCGGACAAAACTCGAGCTCGGCTCGTGTAAGGCTCAGTGTGTACCTACGGCTACGTGGCCGAATCCCGGTCGAGGAGGGGCGGCGCCGGCGGCGGGGTCGAGGAGGGGTGGCGGTGGGCCGGGTCAAGGAGGGGCGGCGGCGGGGGAGAGGAGGGGCGCGGGGGGACGAGGGGCGGCGGCGGGGGGGCGAGGAGAGGCGGCGGCCGGTGGGGGGCGAGGAGGGAGGCCCGGGGGCGAGGAGGGGGACGGGGGGCGGCGGCGGCGGAGCGGGAGCTGAGGAGTCGACTGCCGAGGAGGGGAACGGGGGGGCTTGGGGAGAGGAGTGGCGCCGGCGGGGGAAGGAGGGGCGGTGGCGGCGGGGGGTGAGGAGCGGCGGCGGGGGGGGGGGGGGGCAAGGAGGGGTGGCGGCGGGGGAGAGGAGGGAGGCGGCGGGGGGGACGGGGCGGTGGGGTGGCCTGCGGCGGGGGCGGGGCCGCGGGGGGCGGCGAGGAGGGGCGGCGGCGGGGGGCAGCCGGGCAGGCGGAGCCGCGGTCCGCGGAGGCCCACGGGTGGGGAGAGGACTGGGATGGAGCCATGGAGGAGGCGTGGCGGTGTGGCCGTGTGGGGGGCCTGGCCGCCTGGGGGCGTGGGCGCGCCGCGCGTGGCGCGTGGCCGCTGGGGCCTGGGTCTGGCCGTCTGGGTGCGGGTGGGTGTCGGTGGGTGGATTTGAGAGGAGTGGGGGAATTGGGGGTAAAAAATCCTAAGCTCGCGAGCTATTCGAGCTCGGCTCGTTAAAGCTCGCGAGCTTAGGATGAAGCTTGAATTTGGCTCGTTTGGAGCTCGAGCCAAGCTCGAATCGAGTCTAAAGCGAGCTAAGCTCAAGTAACTCGCAAGCCTCGAGCTTTTTTTACAGCCCTACATTCAACCTCTTCCTTCTTGCTGTTGGCCTGGACATGGTCCTGAAAGTGCAAACTTTCCAAGGGCAACAGAGAAGAGGCCGCGCCACATAGAGTAGTTTGCTTCCTGGAGATCAAGGGTGATCGGCGCAAGAGATTTGATGGAGGCGACTGTGATTGCTTGTGGTACGGGAGGACCGAAACGCAATGTGATACCACGAAAGTATTTTGGAATAGAGGCCACACCTCAAAGCCTTTCATTCCTGTGGTATATATACGTATGCATGCCTGTATACGGTTCATAACCAACCGGATTACATGGGATATGGATGCAACAGTATCTCTGCTTAACAGAACAAGAAGATCATGCAGACGTGAATGATTGCATGCGTACATGATCTGCTATACAAGGAAAGGTCTAGATGCATATCCTAACAGATCCAAGGATCGATCCAATCACCACGCATGCTTGCAAATGGCACCTGTGGATGCCGTAAGCGTCGCACACTCGCACTCGGCAGCCAGCGACCAAAGGTAAGGCAGATCGTCCGTGTCGACCACACCAGCAAGACAACTGGAGAAGGATCTCAAGAGAGAAAATAAACCCAGGCCCCATTTCGATTGGATTCCGGAGGAACTGTACAGTTTCACACAAAATTCAGGTCAAATCGTCCCAGCGTTCTAGGTCTCATCACATTAGATTGCAAGTGTCGATTAATTTAGAGATGTTGCACCGGTAATGTTGGTGGCCTTGAACTCTACTGCACGACGGTACATCGGTGCTATTGATAGCCCCTTGGTTGGAAGCAGATTCTTTGCCTTCATGCAGTTAAGGTAGATCGAGAACATTAGATTGCATCTAGGCAATTCTCACCCATCTGATTTGGATACGAAGGGACCATATCAATTGGTGTAATACTGTTGGATCGTAAGGACTTTCTCACCTCAAAAGCTAGCCGATAAGGTGAAAGACTTCTCCACTTTTAAGTTAGGTCTCTTATTCTTCCATAACTAATGTGAGACGATCCCTCAGGGTCACAGTTCATCAGACGTTCAAACACTAGTGTCCATTAGGTCAGAGATGTTAGAACCAGACTCTGATACCACTTGTTGGATCGTAAGAGTCTTTTCACCCCAAAAGTTAGCTGATGAGGTGAGAGACTCTCTCACTTTTAAGTTAGATCCCTTGCCCTTCCATAACTAATATGAGACTATTCCAACAAATACATTTGCTGCAGTAAATATGTTACGGTGTTCCCGCTGAGCAGTTGCAAGAAAGGCTCGTATATTGTCGTGTACCAGAGTAGAAAGACTCGTATATTGTCGTGTACCAGAATCTGCATGGAAATCCTTGGCGCCTTGCCGTGTCAAGGACGAAGTAAAGCAGCAGCCGAAGATAGTGAGTAGTAGCAGCAGCACAGGCTTTTCTGCACAAGTTGTATCGTCGACCAGCGACGAGTTCCACGTAGACTTCTATTTCGCCGACGATCGAGAATGTGCTTGTTTGGCACAGACAGTCCACGACGTACTCGGTCACTATCTGACACTGTTGAATGAGCATTTGACTAAAAGGAAACGAGTAGCACACGACCAGCATCAGTTCCACCACAACGAATATTTCAGCCGTAGCCTCAGTCTACATATTTGCTGAACTTGGAAGTACTCGTGTGTGACAACTCATGGGGACTTGATTTTTTAAGAACATGCCGTGCAGAACGGTAGAATCCCGCCACGAAGGATATCTAAAAATTCAAATTTTATGATTATTAGATTAAGATTCAAATGACCTTATCTTTTTCCTTATTATATAACCCATCTAACCCTATTCCACTGCCCCGTCGCCTCCCACCCGCTCCCTTCTCGTCGCCAGCGATGAACCCTCTCACGGCCTTCTCCTTTCTTGCAGAAGCAGCTCTGGACGTCTTCCACCACCACAACCCTCCGCCCCCTCCTCCACTGCCTGTGGCTGGCGACGCCACCGCCGCCTCGCTGTGCCGCCCCTACCTCTCCCTATTGTGCCGCCTCCACCCAACTTAATAGCTAGTGCTTTCCGCTATCGCTGCCCACTGTCAGGCTACCGTCCCCCCTCCCCCGGCCTCCCTCTATGCTCTGGGAGAATAGTGAATCCTAGGCGCGGAGGGGGAGGGCGATTCTCCCTTCAGGCTCGCCGGTGAAGAGGAAGAAAAGGTCGTCGGAGAAGAAGGTAGAGGTGGTGGTGCATGAATCTTCGTGCATATTTAAAGATTAGAAATTTGGATGATTGTTTGAATAAAAATATTATAATGTTTATCAAAATCCTTAGCGAATTACTCCCGCCGTCACAATACCACAATTTAAGCCAGCGCACTTCAGAAAAAAGGTGGAAGTTAAATGCTAGCTAGCTTAATCCCCATATTAACTTCGCGCCATCCTTAGCTAGCTCCTCAGTAAGATCCTAATGTCTTAGGGTGTGTTTGGTTGAGCTGTGGCTTCTGAAAAAGCTGCTGTGAACTGTGGGCTGTGGAAAAGCTGCTGTAGGTTGTGGGCTGTGGAAAAGCTGTAAGCTGTTTGGTTCAAACAAGTATAAAACTTACCTCCTATCTCTATTTTCCTTGAAACAACTGTGAAACAGCTCTCTATTTTCACCATTTCAAAAAGCAGAAAGCCAAAAGCCAAAAGCAGGGGTCCAAAGTGCTTTCAAAACTGTACTACCTAAAAGTAGCTGCTTCTGAAAAAGCAGCTTCTGGTTTCCACCCCTTTGGTTGGCTTTTTGGAAGCAAAAGCAGCTCCCAAAAGCTCAACCAAAGGCACCCTTAACCCATTCGCATTCGGAAACGGGACTGTTGTTACCAGCAGATCGAGCAGAAGAAAACCTAGAAGATCCGAGACGAATCAGAGCTGAATCAGGGTGCCTTTGGTTGAGCTTTTGGGAGCTACTTTTGCTTCCAAAAAGCCAAAAGCCAACCAAAGGGGTGGAAACCAGAAGCTGCTTTTTCAGAAGCAGCTACTTTTGGGTAGTACAGTTTTGAAAGCACCTTGGACCCTGCTTTTGGCTTTTGGCTTTCTGCTTTTTGAAATGGTGAAAATAGAGAGCTGTTTCAAGGAAAATAGAGATAGGAGGTAAGTTTTATACTTGTTTGAACCAAACAGCTTACAGCTTTTCCACAGCCCACAACTCACAGCAGCTTTTCCACAGCCCACAGCTCACAGCAGCTTTTTCAGAAGCCACAGCTCAACCAAATAGCTGGTCAGCATCGAAATGTCAATTCACTGCTCAATCATTCCAGTCGGTGAACCATCTATATCTTCTGATCTAATCTGATGTGCCCTTGTCAGGCAGTCGTAGAGTGGAGGAAGACTGGAAGGGTCGTGCGAGACCGGGAAGCCAAGACGAATAGTGACGACGCGGTCGATTATTATGTGGTATTGTACCATTACTAGTCGCTTCTTCAGCTTGCAACCTGGCCATGGCTAGGGCAGGACGAGGGAGCGCCGCACGGCGCGGCAACGAAGCTGGAGCAGATCAATCACCTTCCCTTGCACCAGGCCCAGCCCACTCGACAATTCAGACCGTTAAGCCCACTTGGAGAAAATTCGTCTCACTAGGCTGAACTAGCCCGGGACAACCTGGTGGGCCGTTTTCTCGTGTCTGCTTACTCACCACACAAAACAAAACAACCATAAATTTAGTCAGTACCATCACAATTGTTAAGAGTTAGAAAATACCTTCACAATGAATGTCAATTTCCAAATGCCATTGCAAAGGATTAGAATTGTGCAAAATACCATCGCGGTTCATTTTTCCGTTAAAAGGGTGCGAAATGGCCGCTATGCCCTTATTCTTTATTCTTCTTTTCTTTCTCTTTTTATTAGAGCCAGTCCTACCTTCCTTATCATATCACTTTGTTATCTCTTCTCACTTTGTTATGTCTTCTCCACCAACTATAGGGGGTGTATTAATCGGCTAGAGCTGATAGCTTTTGACTAAAATGTACTAGTAATGATTAAAAAAGTAGTTTTTAGGATAAAATTTAGAAAACATTTTTTTGGAAAACATGGACACGAAGATGGTAAAGGCAGGTCGACAGCTTTTGGAAGAGAATTGAAGAAACTGCTTTTAGAAGACAATGTGTTTAAATTGATTTTTGATTTTTCTAAATAGAAATCGAAAGCTAGAGTCGATTTGAACACCCGATGATAGCTTCCTCCGATGCTGCTTCTTCCTCATGCTCGTCCCTATCTCATACCTCTACCTCTACCCAAAATTAGGTTCTTTCGTGTGAGCTTTAGCAAGGCTGGGCTAGAGCAGCGTGGTAGGCTGTGGCGGTGAGGACGCTGCCATGCTTAGCGTGTATCGGCGCCTGATTCCTCCGCACTGTAGCTACAGGGAGCCGCGGACGAGGCGGCCTGGCGCCGAGGCCAGTATCTCTAGCTCTACACGCTCGGGTGCTGGCGAGGTTGGTTGGCGCGCTCTTGACGGTGACAATTGCCCTTGTTTTTGTTTTTCGGATTTGCTAGAGGATTTTCTGATTTTTGTTTGAATTAAGAGAAACACCATCCGGATAATTTGTTGCAATCCCAAAGTTTGTACTGCAATGTCCCATATGTGTTTCTGTAATGCCCCGTAGTTTATAATTAACTAGTAAAATTTCTTGCCTTGTATTGGAGATCAGCTAGAGCCGGAGCTCCTTGGAGGTGGAGGCAGCCGCAGCGGCCAGGAGTTGGGAGGCGTAGGTGGTGATGGTGGCACGGCAGTGTGGCCATGGGTGGGAGCACGCAGTGATGACTGCTATGGTGGGAGCTTGAACCTCTGAAGAGATGAGGAAGGGAAAGATGCGAAACTTGGTCATTTCAGAATTTTTCTCTGTCTACCATCAACGTTAACGACCTAAACTGATCCTAACAGCAATAGTGTTTTGCACTATTTTCGCGTCCAGGATGGCATTTCCCAGCCAAGTCTCTTTGTGATGGTATTTCGCAACACCAACACGATTGCGATGCTACCAGGCAAATTTACTCACAAAACAATTATAGGGATTTGCTTTGAAGAAGTGAATTTTTATCCTAAAAATTGAACAAAGGATATATATTTCAAGATAAACATGTTGTATGTGTTGAATTATGTGGGCCAAGCCCATAAGAATAATTCCTAAATCTCAAAGGCCCACTCATGCAAAGGAGCAATGCATGTGCACTTTAGTACCATATTGCTAGTTCTAGGAGAGGAAGACCACCTTAAAAGGGATGGTGCACTCCTAGCCACTTGAGGCATGTGTGGGAGAGAACTTGAGGATCACACGCGCGCACTCGCTCGCCTCGCCAGGCCAGGCGGGGGGCGCGCGTGCACGGCACCTGCGTGAATGGTCCGCCAAAATCGGCTCCAGATGCTTGCGCAGACGCGGCTTCCTTTTGCAGTTTTATTTTTGCTGTTTTGAGTAGCGGTGAATCCGGATCGGTTACGCGCAACTAATCCGTTTCGGTTACGAGTTATGGAGAACGTGCAGGCGTCTTGATCACACGTCCTGTTTTCTCCATAAATACACTGAGCCGCCGACTCCATACAGAATATGCGAATCAATCTAGGGTTTTTGCCTCCTCCATTGTACTGCGCCGTCCCACGTAGTCTACTCCGTCCCGTCCGCCGGCGTGCACTGTCGTTCGGGAGAGCAGGTCTCCGGAACCGTCGCCTTCGAAGTCCTGCACCGGGAGAGGGCGAATAAGGTTTTTGGGAAGCGCTCTGCGCGACTGCTTGCTGTAGCTCTGGCTCGTCTTCCTCGTCGTTCGGCTTCGGCGAATCGTCATCGACCTCGTGTCATCCACACCGTACCTGCAACGTCAACATCGGCAAACCGATCAGAGCAGAATCATCGGTACGTAACAGTCATGTTCTCCGCATTAGATCTCTTCATGTACAGTTTTCTAGTTTACATGTCTAGATCTGTTATGTCTGTGATGGTTCTGTTATTTTGCGTGTATGATGTCATGATTAATTTATGGAATAAATTGAACCTACATGTGCTTAATTTTCCAACAATCCAAAAACCTTATTGTAGGCACTGTGGTTTTACTATGGTTGGATTTGCCGATGCATTGAGGCCGGATAAGTTCTCCGGTGTGCACTTTAAGAGATGGCAGATCAAGGTCACTCTGTGGCTTACTGCTATGAATGTATTCTGGGTTAGTAATGGCAAGCCTGAAGGTGTTCTTGATGCTGAAAAGCAGAAAGAATTCGAGACTGCCACTACTCTCTTTGTTGGATGCATTCTTAGTGTTCTTGCTGATCGTCTGTGCGAGGTGTATATGCACATGACAGACACGAAGGAGTTGTGGCTTTTTGGATGCACTGAATTCCAAAGCACCGTACCTGCAGCGTCAACATCGGCAAACCGATCAGAGCAGAATCATCGGTACGTAACAGTCATGTTCTCCGCATTAGATCTGTTCATGTACAGTTTTCTGGTTTACATGTCTAGATCTGTTATGCCTGTGATGGTTCTGTTATTTTGCGTGTATGATGTCATGATTAATTTATGGAATAAATTGAACCTACATGTGCTTAATTTTCCAACAGTATGGATAATAATGTCAACTCTTTCATGGTTGAAAGAATATAGCTTTCTTTTATTGTTTGGGTTAAGTGATATACTGATTACAGCTGTTTATATGATCTAAGCTTCACCTAACGTTTGACTTTTCCCTCTTTGAACCCCTCAATTATTTGATCAACTGAGGTGGAATCCTTTTAATGCATTGCAGCCTTGGATAGGAATGACATAGCCGCAGGCTTGCAGCTAGCTTGCTCGGTCTTCTTATCCCTCGTATATACAGTGATGCTAGCTTTTCTCAATGTCAACTCTGCAGTCTCTATTGCCCCTTGATCAAGTGAAGTTAATCAGCTCCTTGTTAGTCCAAAGAACAGGAAATGGGGAAAAAACAAAGAAAATTCAGACAGTTGAGACATCCATTCTTGCTGAGTGAACTTGAGATGGACCTCGTCGGTGGTGTTCCATATATTATGCGGATAGCTGTACTTTTTTTAGTGTTTTGATCCTGTATAAACTTGCAGAGTGAACTTGACATGTGGTGCTAATTAAACTGCTCAATTGCCTCCAGTTTGTCCTTGCAGCAGTTACAGGAAAGTACGTCATCACGCAGTAAGGATCAAGCCAACCAACCAACAAATTAAATCCGTTCTTCGTGGACCTTACATATACACGACGAGCACCCGATCAATTCGCTAGTGTGCTCGATCTACAGCTGCCAACTCTCGTCTCTTAACTCGATATCTGAGGGTAAGAAGATAAAGAGTCTGAACCTGAGACTATAGATACTGTACATCGAAACTAGACTCGATTTGCAGAGGATGCGGAAACGCGTGGTGCTGACAAGCGTGGCGGTGGCCGTGCTGGGCCTCGTTGCAGCTATCCTGGGGCTCGTCGCGGAGGGCGCCAAGTCCAAGGCAAGTCGCTCTCTCGGTCTCTGTCCTTACACGTGTGTGTTCTTCAGTTCTTGCATGGTATTGGTACGCAAATATGCGTGATTAACTGAAGTTTGGCACGTGATCGTACGTGAGAGACGGAGCAGTCTTTCGTGGGGTTCGACGGGAGGTACTGCGTGTACCGGAGCACGCCGGCGCTTGGCTGCGGGATCGCGGCGGTGCTGTTCCTGCTGACCGGCCAGGCCGTGCTCGGCGCGGCCAGCGGCTGCTTCGGCCGCTGCGGCGAGGCCCGCGAGCGCGACGAGCGCAAGCGCTCCGTCGCCATCAAGGTGTCCGCCATCTCGTGGTACGTACGCACGTACTAAATCGCAGAAGCATCCGCCATTCGCGCGGTCATTCGATCTCTGTACGTGTTGACCGTCGCAGGGCACTGGTGGCGGCGGCGACGGTGATGTTCCTGTACGGCGCGTGGCGGAACGCGAGCGGGAGCAGGGAGCTGATCACGAGGGGGAGGCGGAGCTACCGTAGCTTGTACGGCTGCGCCGTCCTCAAGGGCGGGCTGTTCTCGACGGCGTCCGTCGCGTCCGTCATCGCCTACGTCTTCGGGATCGCCGCCTATGTCAACCTGGAGACGGCCGAACAGGCACCGCAGACGACGCAGTTCGCCGGGCCGGGCATCGCGATGGCGCAACCGCATTTCCAGCTGCCGGTTTACCCGGCCATGGGCTACCCTGCTGCAGCTCCTCCTCCTCCGTACGGCGGCGGCTACGGAGCCAAGGCACCTGCAGGCACAGCTTGACGTTTTGTCTCCCAACTCTTGTGCTAGTAACTTAGTAAGTCTGCCAATAATAGCGTACTACCAATGATTCCTACGTGAACGCTTTTTAATTTGGAACTGGTCATGTATGTAGTAGTACTCAATTTCTTTGGAAGTGGTTATTGATCTGTACTTACATTGTGAATTTGTAATTGTAAGCTGAGTACTAGTTATACACGTTTTGAAGAGGTCAGTGCTGGTTTGTAATTTGTAGCCCTGATTAATAGACATGGGAAAAAAAATACCAAGCTGCCAAGATCAAGGTTTCAATTATATGTTTTTTTAAAAGGATTAAGGGCTCAAAGCAGTTGTTTGTTTCCATATCTGTACAATTTTGCTTCAAGCAAGCATAGCACGAACTTGTTTGGTTTGTGGAATATATTAGTTTAGAGTTGTAACCTAGAACCTAACTGAAACAAAACCGAAATTTCAAAATTAATTTGAATTTTTGTTTGGATTTGATTTCTTCTAAATCCTGATCAAATTTTGCATCTATCCCAGCCACCCAAGCCTCAATCTTCCTGCCGCATCGCTTCCTTAAACTATTTTCGCATGAGCACTATTCATCGACAGAAAATATCACCGCCGCTTGATCTTTTCGCCGTCGCCCCTTCCCGTTACTTCCCGCCCCTGCCAACTGGTCAGAGCCCGTATCACCTTGTCTCTCCTGCGTCTGACACTCTCTTAATTGCACCAGCAACGAATCGCCCAGCCAGCAGAGCTTGCTGTCGTCGTAGCTCTTCCCGCCCTCTATTTTCCTCTCGGCTGACTGCTTTGCACCACAAACCACCTTGGCGCCCTACCAGCTATTGCCATGTCAGCATACAACAACCCTAACACCTGACACACTTTTTGATGGCCGCAACTCTCACCTGGTTGAGCCATCATGGCAAATTCACCGCCGCCGTCCAAATTCGCTCTCTCTGCTCTCATCCTCTCATTGCCGACTTAACCCGCCCCTGACCGCTTTTGATTGCCGCAATGCTGCACTCAAGACAGCCCGTATCTCCCCTTTGCCAGCAGCGTTGTGCCTTCCTGCACCTTCCCGATCTCTACCACGCGTCGCCGCCTTAGCCCCACCCCTGTGCCAAACCGCCATGGGATGGCTATAAAAGCCAAAGCCCCCTCCAGACATCGCATAGGCGTCCAGTGAGCCACCACCACACCCCAATTGAGCTTTCGACCAGAGCCTCGCTGGCAACCACCCGAAGAGCTCAAAGTAAGCTAAGTTTTGATTTCGTTTAGCATCTTTATACTCTTAAGAACATCATTGAACCACTGCCTTAGCCCCTCGAGTCCCTTACCGCGCTGGCGACTAGCGCCGCCACCCGACCTTGAGACCTCACCGTGGATAGCTCGGCTCAGCCATCCTCAACCCAAACCACCACTTCCCTGAGCTTCCTCTAACCCCATTGGTGCCCAAATCCTAACGCTATTATCCTCTTAACCCGCCATTAACCCCTATGCCATTCAAAAGTCTCGAGAAGAGAAGACTTCACCGTCGATGCTCGCCTGACTTCCAACTGCTCTTGAGTCCAAAAATGGAATCCTCGTGGCCCCAAAAATCCACTCATGGTCATCGATTATTGTTTCGATCACGAATTCTCCAACCACCCTACTGCTTGAAATCTCCGACCGCTCCACCACTTGAAGTCTCTGACCACCTTGTAGTCGAGAGAAGTTTTGACCGAGCCGCTTCGAGTCCTGAGCAACACCACTCGGACACTGTCTGATGCTTTTAAGCCACTCGTACGCCGTCTGATGCCCTTAAGCCACCCAGACGCCATCCAAACACCACAACTACTCGGACATCATCCGATCTCAGTAGCAACTCGTACACTGTCCGATCTTCATCGACTTCGCACTCGACTACTCAGGAGTCGCTACGACCACGTTGTTGTTAAGACCACGCTGCGATTTACAACCGCACTGTGGTTTATGACCGTGTTGTGGTTTACAACCACACGAAATACTCGGTCTCAGTAGTCGTAACTCGATTACGACCACGCCTTCCATCTCCACAAACACCTCCACTCGTGAGTAAAATTTGTGCCAATAGAGACCACCTGAGTACTCGTAGAGTTCTCTAAGTACGCAGCGACAACCCAATGAGGACCAAACCCTTTGTGAACAGTGAAAGCCGCAATGAATAGTACCAAGCCTGTTACTATTCATGAAACCCCAAAATGCATATATACATCTATTTCAATCATTTCGAACCCGTCTATCCATTCCTCAGCTCCGTTTTCCCATACCAAACTTCTATAATCTCTAAATTTATTTTATTTTTTGGATTTTATTTCTTTATTTTGTTTCTTTCTTCCAAGCTCAACCCTTTGGGTATGGAATTGATTTATTTTCTTTTGGTTTGCGATAGCACATGACACTGAGGGTCAGCCAGTCTAAGAAGGAGAAGCTCAAGTACAAGCACAAAACTTGGAAGAATATGAAATCGTAGAATATATTGATCCGCAATGCAAGTCACATGTCTTTGATCATGTTGAACCTACATTCCTTTAGTTATTTATTTATCAGTATTTCATTATGTTATTTATGCACTGTTATTTTTTGTACAATAAATGTTTAGAATGACAAGATATTAGCTAATGTCGTACCACCTAAAAAAGTCGTGTTTAATTCGACGGCCATATTCAGCTTGATAAAACTTAGTAACATTAAATATACTTTTTAAATAATCTTAGTAGACCAGGAACTCAACTATTTTATACTACTAAAGAGACTTAGCACTTTTTCGGTGGAATTCCAAAAGTGGTTCTAGGATAAGGAGATATCATGGGAAGCCACTGGATAGTTGGGTCTCATGACCTTATCATAAGGTGGAGGTTTGGACTGGAAAGGTGGCAATGCTTATAGGCACTGAAACAAGGGTTTGTGGATGGAAGTTGTCTCGGTGAAAAATATAAGGACTATTACGTTGTGCCAAGTAAAGAATATAGTGATCGTTCAACCACAAACGTTGATTCGTCAAATCTAGTTCAGTAGCTGCTCAAATTCGATTGAATATCTACAAAGGGTGGAGGGAGACTAAGGGAGTTTTGTTGGTTTGGGAGGGGGGAAAACAATACTTAACAACAGTAGATCAGCTTCGATCGGGCGAGGCCATGAGCCACCCGAGTTTGTTGGGAAATAGTACCTACTGGGTAAAGGCTATATAAAAAATTAAGTAGTGAAAAGCTTTTTTTTAACTCGGTCATAAGGGTTAAGAGATCTTGTAGATAAAGCTGGGCAACTCTGCAGAGTCATAATTTAATGGTATTCGAATATGCCATGCTTTCGGCAAAAGAAGTTGTGTTTAATGGGTGAATCCAATAACAAAGTATAAGTAGATGTGGGAATTTGTTAAGATTGGTAATTAAGTTGTTAAAACTCCAATTTCTTTAAGAAGGTTGTGATTTTGTGTTAAAAATTGTTTTCAACTAAAATTGCACTCATATAAAGTAATAAAACCACTATACTCCCACCCCTTAGAAGACTCTGCATGTAATTAAATAGTATTTTCCCATGTGACTTATTGAGTACGGTGGTTAAGCATTAACAGAAAGCACATGGCAAGAAAATGAGGATTCTACAAGGATGACATGATGGAATACTGCAAAATAGATGATATGTGGTATTAGGTTTGTTCTTCGCTCAGGCATACGTGTGGTGTTCTTTTGTAATGTAACGTATCTAAGGGTTGCGCCCGTTGTAAAATTTGGCTGATAAGCCGTTATCTTGTAATAAAATTGGCTTTTGAATTTGAGCATGCGTTGGTAATGGTATACACTCGATTGCAATACCTCACAACTGAACAATGCTAGACAATTACGAGATATTCACGACGCCTTAGAAATAGGAACGTTACACTAACACTTTGAGGTTTTTATAATAGAATGCGCCCTTCATACGTAATAATTACAATAGACAAATATGATCGTACCATAAAAAATATAGAATGCGCTAATCCATTCTAGATAAGACTAATCCTCCAAACAAAAACCCTTGTATACAAACCATTTCATTCGTGTTGAATGTTGCAGCAACTAGCAAATGCTCTTACACCAGCCACTCCTATCGAAATTTGTCTTAAAGAAAAGTAACGCACTGGAAGTTTAGTTTCTTAGAAAGCAACATATGCACAGGCACACAGCTTTGAGCCTCTCGCTTTTGCTACAGGAAGCTTATGCTCCCTTCAATTCAGCTTTTTTAATGGTTTTTTGTTTTTGGCTAAAATATTACTGGATATATTAAAATGAAATAAATAAATATTAGAAAAAATAAAAAATATTGTTGTATCTCTACAGACAATGCAATGGAAAAACAACAAAAAAAAAAGGAAAAGAGACACGTTAAGAAATCAACACGTTCTAAACAATTTTGGGTTTCTGGAAACTAGAAGTCCGAAGCCAAAAGCTACTCTAACTACTGAGAGCGTATGAATATCACACAAATAATTCAATTTTTGTAGGACTATATGAATTCTTGCATTCGAAACGATTCTGAAATTTAGCATAGAGAATATTAGATTACTCGTAGGGTTTAGCTATTAATGCTAAAAAAAAGTCAGCAAGGAAAAGGGCACGTTGGGTTTAGCTATTAATGCTAAAAAAAAAGTCTGCAAGGAAAAGGGCAGGTTGGATAATAAGTAAAATTTCAGTTATTTGGGCCCGCTTCAAGTGGCTTTGGTTTCTAGTTTCTAACTTTCAGAAGCTAAAAGTCACTTTAAACGTGTTAGCTTCTTAATTTCAGCTTTTTTTTCCTTTGCTTTTTCCTTATTTTTCTTTGTATTGTTTGTGGAGATATAATAATATTTTTATTTTTTTTCTTTAATTGAATGACTAAGAAAAAGCTAACAGTCGTTACAGTGCAATTTTAGTCAACAATCAGATGGAGCGGCCGCTTGGTTGAATTTCCCAACGTTTTTAACTTATACCCCGCAAACATTCTTGGAAACTACTTTATTTCCAAAACCAAATATCAAGAATTTAGGAGACTTGCGGCATCTCATCAAAACATTTGCTTGTACTCAGTCCGGTCAAAAATTCGGAACAATAATTTTGACTTTGTTTTCACGGTTTTCAAGAAATAATTTTGATATTCTTTATCATAATGTATTTGAAAAATTGTAAATGCATAATATGAAGCATGATTTTCGATTAATTCACTTACACAAGTACCATTCGCATGCATCAATCCAAATGTTTGTAGATAGAGGTGAAAACAGATCAAATACGAATTAGATAGTGTCTAAACCATATTTGTATCATTTTTTTCTCAGAATCAAATACGAATCAAACAAACGTTGAATGCGAATACGGACTGGACAAATATCAGATATGAATTCGAATCGAACATCTACTTAATTCGGTCGGATCCAAATAGCTACATAACGGTTGTGATCAAAATGGCTGAAAAGCCTGTGGCTTATGGCTGAAAACACTGTAGCTGGCTGAAAAAAGCACTGTAGCTGACAGAGGCTTATTTACCATAATTAAATTTAAAAAAATTTAAAAATAGAAAAAACATATTAGCCCATCACGTATAATGTAAACAAATACGAGGAAAAAAGAACCGGTAAAAAAACTCAAAAAAAAGCCAAAAGTTCAGAAAAAGACGAAATTTATGAATAGTGCAAAAATAAGCTGAAGCCAAAAGCTCAAGCCATTTTGATCACACCCAACTTTATAGTATGAAGACATTAATGATATTTTATCCTCGTATAATCATGCTTAATCATTCTAATTCATTTATTTCACCTAAAGAAATATAAATTCACGTTCAATTAAAAAATTGTCCAACTAATTAGTCGTATTGTAATAAAATATGTATACTGCTTCATCGAATACGGATACAGATAATCTGGATAAAATATGCATACTGCTTCATACCATATTCGTATCTATATTTTTTATGTGAATATGAATACGAATAGGATAGAAAATGTTAATCGAATGAAAAAAAATCTATATCATATTCGTATCCTATCAAATACGATAACCAGATAATATGGATAATTCACATCCGCTTTTCACCCCTATTTACAGACAAAATCGAAAAAAAGAGAAAATAGTAGTAGCAGGCATGCTTTAAAACTTCCTCTGGCTGGCCGGTGGGCCCAAGCTCACACCCTTAGTTAGCCCCACCCCTTCTTCTCCTTCCTTCCTTGCCCTTCCCTTCCCTTCCCTTCCATCCCCTCCGATCCAAAGCAATCAAATCCCTCAAAACCCTAACCACACCCCCTCTACTCTCCATGAGCCGCTAGGCCTCGCCTCCCCCGACTCTCTTCCGCCGGCCGCTCCCTTATCCCCTCTGCCTCTGCCGCCGCTTGCAGCCTTCCACCCCTCGCTTTCGGCCGCGCCGCCGGCGACGGCCCTCCCTTGCACAGCAGCGGCGCGGCTAGGTCGGGTCACCGCCCTTGCCCCGCTCAAGAGTGAAGACACCGCCCTCCCTGATCTCCCGGTCCCACCCGCTTAAGGTAAGGCCAGGTCGCCCCCTGCAATCGCTGCAGCACCTCTCAATGGGGATTGTTTGGGACCAAGCAGTTGCGTGATTGCTTTTTGTTTCATGTGTCGTTCGGACAGAGGATGGTAGAGGAGTTACCGAGGGAGCTACCAATCGAGGACGCGGCCGCTCGTGCGGATGGGAAGAGCTCGGAGCAACCAGAGAATGACGCATTGCTGAAGAATGTTGAAGCATCTCAGGTCAGAAATGTTCGTGGTTACTTGGAGTGTTAAATTTTGATGTTTGCTGCTAAGGGAGTCAATTTGTAACGCTTCGTTTGTTTGCTAGGATTTGGTCGGTAATTCCGTGGCGGAGCTGCCGTTGCATGAGGGCAAAGAGGTGATCCTCGTTGATGATAATGATAGTGGGCAGGAAGATGATGGGAGGGCCAAGGTGGATGACAATGCGCCCCGTGTCGGGTTGAGATTCAAAACTTATGATGACGCGCTAAAGTACTACAAGCAGTATGCTGCGGATTCTGGCTTTTCGGCAATCATCCTGAAGTCATCGTACTTGAAGTCGGGGGTGTGCCGGAGGTTGGTGCTTGGATGCAGTCGAGCAGGGAGAGGGAGAGCAAATGCATGCTATCTGTCTAGAGAATCAGCAAAGATAAACTGCCCGGCTAGGATCTCATTGAAGTTAAGGCAAGATAGATGGCTTCATATTGATGACTCTAAGCTTGATCACAACCATCCACTCCACCAATCCTCGATCTCACTCATGAACTGTTACAAAAAATTGACAGATGCCAAGGACGGAGAAACTGCTTCACGATTAAAAGGACGCAGGAATGTTCCGATAGTTGACAAAGAGCAAGGGAACTTTACTGAGATAGGAAGGCTTAAATTCGGGGAAGGAGATGATGAGTACATCCACAAGTTTTTTGGGAGCATGCAGAACAAGAATCCAAATTTCTTCTACTTAGTAGATTTGGACAAACAAGGGCGTCTAAGGAACTTATTTTGGAGTGATGCTAGGTCACGGGCAGCACATGATTACTTTGGTCATGATGTTGTTTACTTTGACACTTCATACTTGACCCAAAAATATGATTTGCCACTTGTTTTCTTCACTGGGATGAATAATCATGGTCAGTCTGTTTTGTTTGGTACTGGTTTACTTTCAGATCTAAGTGGTGACAGTTATGCTTGGTTATTTAGAGCATTTTTGGCATGTATGAAGGGTTGCTACCCAGAAACAATCATCACTGAACATTACAATGCTATTCTAGACGCAGTTAGAGAAGTTTTCCCCCAAGTTAAACATCGCCTTTGTCTGTATCGTATTATGAAAGATGTGGCAGAGAACCTGAAATCACATGCGGAATTCAAAACAATTAAGAAAGCACTGAAAAAAGTAACCTATGGGTCCTTGAAGACCCCAGAGTTCGAAGCTGACTGGAAGAAGACTATTGAGGAACATGGACTTGGAGAAAATGAATGCCTCAGTTCCCTATATGAGCATCGGCAACTATGGGCACCTGCCTATCTCAAAGACAAATTTTGGGCAGGTATGTCTACTTCACAGCGTGGGGAGTCTAATGCTTCATACTATGATGGGTTTGTGTACCCAAAAACTTCTTTGAAGCAATTTTTTAGTAAATATGAGATGATATTAGAGAACAAATACAAGAAAGAGTTGCAAGCAGATGAAGAATCCTCCCATAGGACTCCATTGACTGTAACAAAGTTCTACATGGAAGAGCAACTGGCCAAAGCCTACACAATTAACATGTTCAGGAAATTTCAGGATGAGTTGAAAGCAACAATGTATTGTGATGGTATGCCAACTAAAGTTGATGGCTCATTTGTTACTTTTGAAGTGAAAGAATGCTCATACATGGAAGATGGAAAGGAGACGGAGAGCAGGACTTACGAAGTTTATTTTTGTAAGGAAGAGCTCATTGTTGAGTGTGAATGTGGTTTCTTTCAGTTCACTGGTATCCTATGTAGACATGCATTGTCTGTGTTTAAGTTGCAGGAGATGTTTGAGATCCCATCAAGATATGTCCTTGATCGCTGGAAAAGGGACTATAAGAAATTGCATGCTTTGGCACATTACCCTAATGAAATGCTCCTTGGTGGTACAGTTGAGCGCCATGATTATTTGTTCACGCAGTGTCGTCAGCTGCTCAATTTAGGGTTCATTTCTGAGAGTAGGTACCTTGTTGCTCTAAAGTTACTGAGAGAAGCAGAAAAGGCTCTTCTGGATGATGGCCAATCTGCTAGAGAGAGGCAGCCAAGGCTTCTCTCATTTGAGGCTGAAACACCTGAAAATGGTGAAGGCCTTTTTAGTCCTCAGTTTTCAGAGGGTGTAAAGAATTCTCAGTCAACAAATGCAAAACGTCGAGGTCGGCCACCAAAGAAAGTGACAGAATCAAATCCTGATACTGCATTACGGCCAAATAAAGAACAGGTCTGTCTTTTCTCAGTTTTGGGGGCCTAAAGAACCTCAAACGCCATATTTCGGTTTATCATATGAATATGCCTTTGTTGATTCGTGTATGTTCTGTTGAGCAGGATTTTCTTCGGTCATCATTTGTGACAGATGAAACTAATATGATTCAAGGGACACCCTCAGCCTCCCATCTTGGAAGCCCTCATATGGGAGTGCAAGGGGGCATTGATTTAATGGTACATAGTACTTTTTGTCTGCTACTGCTATTATTTTTGCATGTATTTGAAAAATCTTGTTACGAACTTACACAGGAAGGAATATCTCCAAACCTGTCATTTGGTACTCATTTTGGAATGGATGTTAATCACCAACATCAAGTACCCATCCAATCAAGGATGCTGCCGAACAATTTCATGCAGGTGTTTGCCATACAATTACGCAAACCTTGATAATATTCCATAATCTTCTTTGTTTGCTACTATTTGGTTCCTATACTATTGACAATTTGCTCATAATTCTCAACAATTCTGTTGATTTTATATATTAACTATTATTCTCCCTGTTCATTTTTGACCTGTGCAATTATCAATGCCTTTTCATTTTAAACATTTCAGGTCCAGGCAGATCCCCATGGGTTTGGAAATCAGTGGGTTTACAACCCAACGCTGCAGGTTTTTTCTCTCGCTCTCTCTAAGTCACTCTTTTTGCTTGACTTTTTAGTCTCCGTCAGATATATATAATAAAATGACTGAGATGACCGTATTGCAGGATAATTCAATGCTAAGAACTCCAACACGAAGAGCAGGGTAGAACATGTTCTTTGCTCTAATTATGGCAGTATAATTTTTGGTATGGTCTCTATTTATCCTTATCCATAATATCATGCTTTGCAGATTTTTTCAATGTAGTTATGGTCATTCTTGGGCGTCTTAATTTTTTGCTCCATCTGCCAACATTCAAGAATTAGTCTTGTTTAAAATATAAACTTGGCGTCTTAATTTTTTGCTCCATCTGCCAACATTCAAGAATTAGTCTTGTTTAAAATATAAACTTCTTTCATTTCGTTTCTACAAATTATGCTCATGCTTGTTTACTGTGAGAAATGTTATTGCTGATTCATTTTGACATATATGCTTGTTACCATGCATAGATTTTCTTGTATACTGCAGTTCATACAAACTCAGGTTAACAAAGTTCATTGCATTTCTCTGTAGAAAGTCCTTGGTTCTTGAGTTTTCTGGCTTAGTTCATACTACCGTGTTTTGCTAGTTATGGTAACAAACATTACATATTTGGAAACATAAATTCTCCAAGCATAAATCTTGGAATAGAAGTAGCGAAAAAACCTGTGAAACATGAATAACGTAGCATATCTAGTGATGTGCACTACACGGATGCTAATGTACAACACTGCATGATTTTGAAGCAGCTTGATGGTAGTATCATAATGTTGATTTTTTTTGTGCCTGATATTTTCTTGATGGCTTGTGAGTTGCGGCACAAAATTTAATTGGACATTGCACATTGATTCAACGGGAGTTCCGCATTGAATGCCTTTGCTTTTTTCCTTCATTCACTCTTGAGCTAATGGCTGACTGGTTTTGGTAAGAATGCCCAGAATTTCAATATGCATCAGAGTTTTGCATCGGTAGTTCCTATTTAACTGATCCCAGATCCTATTTGACTGATTCAAAAAGTGTGGGAAGATTATTGTTTTTTCTAATTAAAATAATTGCAATCTTAAAAGGCTTGCAATTCTTCCCAGTAAAAGAAGCATCTATCATATGCATTTCTCATGTCATTTTAGTTGTGCATTAACATCTCGGCTGGCCATTTGTCATGAACTCCCTATGTAAATTTCAGGTACTACGACTTCTCCGGAGCTTGTAAGTACTGCCTAAACTAACCTTGAGGATACTGAGGCGGTAGCACTACAAGGCACATTTGTTAACTTGGTAGCTGCTATTACTGGTCTGCCCAAATATTTTGGGCTTTAGGTTGTATATACCATTAGTCCATGTGTACATCATTCATCGTCAGAGATTAGTGGATTACAGGATGTCCGAGTGCTACTGCGAAGTTCATGGATCACAAGTTTTCTCAATACAATATCGCAAGTGCTACATTTGTCCTTCCTACTATCGTAGGGACTTTATCCTAAAAAAAATTAGGGATTTCGTTACAAAACTAGATGCCATGGGCCCATGACTCAGGGAGTGATGAGGTGAATTGTCACGTTTATTGTGGTCTGTTGCTGTATACTTGTACCTATATGCTGGCATAGATGCTGTATACACGAGCTGCAGGGTGCATGCTTCTGTTCCCACCAACGTTAAGTGCAGATGGAAAAGCAGAACTTTTGAATATTAAACATTACTAATATAAAAGAACGAGTTAGTAATCGTATGTCCCTTCTTCTCTAACCGTTTTATTCTCAATTTTTTATCACTTTTATTTTTCAATTGATCAGCATAGCTCTTTTTTATAAAATGATTTTTTATATATCCAATAAATTTCATTGCAAGACTAGTCCATTGAAAAATATTAATCCTTGAGTCACACGAAACAGGGCCCTTTTCGTGGCAGCTCTCTGTTACAAATTCTGACGTGTATACGGCAGAGTTTTTTTTTTTTGAACTGTGTATATGGCAGAGCTGTTGCTTCGGTTGTTCTTGTTTCCAATTCTCAACGGTGCTACAACCAAATTCTTAAGTGCAAATTCCTACGTTGCTTATTTTCCCTATAATAATTCCTTCTGGATTGTGGCGAAAAAATCACTGTGAAACCATTTCCTAACTTATTAAAATTCCCAAGAAACCCCTCTCATGCAACAAAAAAAAATCAAAGAGATGTATCATTTGAATCTTATGGTATCATGTCGATCTCGACTGCAGAACTAAACTAACGGCCTTACAAAATTAATCTAAGAACTTATCCAAATTCTTCAACAATGAAATATAAAAGAGAAATGCTTCCATCCTGACGTCCAAGCATTCCGGACGTAAACATGGTTCGTTCTCATTTACACCAACATATCCAACAAACTCCATATCCACTCACTCTGATGATCCCCATCCACTCACTAGGTCATTCCTAAATACCCCCTCTTCCTCAAGTTCTAATCCACATAAAACACAACACCACCATGCGACGAGAGCAACCATGCGACGAGAGCAACCGAGCACACATGAACGCGTCACCTGCACATCCGTCTCAACCTCTGCCGCTACCTCCTCCATGGTGTCCATCTTCACGGCGCATCGTGTCCCGCTCCCCGCTGCAGTGTCCTCCTCCTCATCCTCGCGCCAGTTGGATCCGAACCCTAGTCGATTCCTCGCTGCGCGCCATGGCTAGCGCCTCCACGTTTGTCGCTTGGCGGGTGCTACCTTGTCGCGTCGCATGTCCAACGCCGCGGTTGTCTGTTGCAGTGCACGTAGCACCGAGGCGGACACTGGCAGTGAGTGATGTCGCGGCTGGACACACTAATCCATGACGCCTTCGAAAGCGCCGTGCGGCAGTGGAGCGAATACGTCAGCAACTATTGGTCCCTGACATCTGCTGGTATGTTTGTTGTAAGCATTTTCTAGATTTGTTACAACACCTTTCTCAAATTGTTGTATGAGGTGTTTTATTTTGTTGCAGAGTGTCTTCGCAAATATTGTAGCAATAGAAATTTTGTTGTAGTTAGGTTGTGAATTTGTTGTACAAAAATTGTTTTTGTTGCGGTAGGTTTGATAAGAGATATTTATTGCAACCGTGTTTTGATTTGTTGCACAAAGGTAAACTAAACAAATTTGCAAATTTATTTGATTGTATATTAAGATGGTATGAATTTCTTCAGGTTTTTATGGGGTTTTGTGGCTTATTTATTTGCACAGTTTCTCTAAAAAATATTGGAAAGACCATTGTTGATTGTTGCGTCTATATTTTTAAAAGGTTGCAACAGTGTAAATTCTTTCTTTGAAATTAGATTCAATTATTTTGTAATTTTTACACCATTTTTCAAATATATCAATGTATTATATTGTGTAAGATGTCCATTACTACTCAAGGTTTGTTGAATCTGTTGATAAAATGAGAATTTTTAAATGCTTTTTCGTGTTGCCATTTATACTTTGTAATGTTGCATATATATGCAAAAATTATTGCAGATATGTATAGAATTATTATGCTGATCTGGTGAATCGTACGATTGGCAATCGTACGTCTGTGTGCTAGCAAGGCCCAATATAAAATTAGACGCCACAGATGAAATAGTTATAGAACATAGAACAGATACTTTTGGAACAAAAAGCCCTTAGTTTCCTCCTCCAGTCAAACGAGGAAGAGTAGAGCATAAAGCGAATGACATGAATACAGAGCATGATCACAACATGAAAGCTCTTCTAAAAAAGAAAAAATTTATTGTGTATCAATTAAATATCATTATTTTAGGTATATACCACTAAAATATATTACTACATTTTAATACCACCCAAATTCTGCTCGTTCCCTTCTCTACCACTCCCATCAATTTTCCCTATGCATCCGTTACCTCAGATGAATTTGCCCTTCCCTCTCTCTCCCTAAAGCCCTGTTCTTTTTTACTTTTCAACAGTTTTTAGTTTCTCTCAGCAATCACTATTCATTAAACCAATAAACTGTAGCAAAAAATCACAAGTCACAGTTCAAAAGAATAGACCCCAAGATCACTCCCAACCAAGATGAAACCCACTCCATCCTAAACCCTACATCCCTAGTGTTCCTCCAATCCAGCCCAAAGCTAGACCATGAAGGTGCCCCTCCATGTCCTCCTCAAGTCCATGAAGTCTCCTCTGCAGCCTCCACACAAGAAGGTGCTCATCCATGGTGGCGCACTCACAAGCATCGACGTCCGTTGGCAACCATGAGTCTTGCCTCTCCTGCACTACCCCATATGTTGATTTTTGGTAAGTGATTTTAGGTGTTTTTTTGGTAGCATTCGCTTGGAAATTTGCAAATTTATGTCAATTGGTGTGATGGGGGCCAGAAAAAAATGGAAAAATGGGGAAAATAGTAATGAGAATGGATGGAGTGGTACTGTCATAGAGAAGAGAACAGAGCCAAGTTTGGATGGTATTAAAATGTACTAGAACATTTTGATGGTATATAAGTAAGAGAAAATCTAGAAAACGGCATACTGTTTGTTGCGATTGGACAGTATAGCTCCGTCTCCAGTGATCCATCTCTCTTGCGCTCGAGCTCCGGCGAGGGGGGCGCCACCGCTGCCTTTCCCAGATGGGTTCACCGTAGACCCCCGGACATAGAGGGAGGCCGAGGAGGCAGTGGCCTAGTGGTGGGCGGCAGTGGAGGGCGTCGTGTGGCGGCAGAGTGCGGTGGGCGATGCTAGAGGGCTGCACGGTGACACGACAGTGCGGTGAACTTTAGGTTGGGTGGGGCGGGGCGGGGCGGGGACGGTGAGGGAGGGAGAGGGCAGTACGGTGAGGCTGTGGGGTGCGGGGACGCGGAGGAGCGCGGAGCTGCAGCCGGTGCTACAAAAGAAGACGAGGAGGGCAGCGGGCATGGAGAAGAGATTGGGAGAGGAGGGCAACGGTCGACGTCGGAGTAGGAGAAGAGAAAGGGAGGGGAGGGGCGGCGCAATGTTACACAACAAGTTTTTCCAAAAAAAGATCACCACAACCCCTTAGAACATCCCTAAAGTGGAGTTCACGTGTGATGACATCACCATATACAATTCCTTCTAATGTATTGATGGGCACTTTCTTATTTGCCACGACAAATTTTCATGATCCTGGATGTGCTATCTCTTACCTCCGTGACATGTAGACCTAGATCCCATATGTCAATTGACACAAAGGATGATGGGTGGGTTCTTTTAGGCTATGGTTTTGTCTTATGGTTTTTGAATTATGGCTGCTCGTGAAAGATAGTATAAAGAGAGAAAACGTCGCATGCGATTTTAGCTGGTACAACTGAACTCGGTACACTGTATACTACAATATACCTATAGACCTCATCTTAAAAAGACGTATTGTTTAAGGGAAATTTAACCTTTTGCCATTCTTAACATTGCCACCTACTCAAATGTCATCCTCTACATTGCAATTAATATTTTGCCACTCTCCGTCCTACGTGGCGCCTAGTCACCGCCATGTCACGCCCGCGCCCGCGTCGCCCGCGCCCGCGCCGCCGCCCGGCCTCCGCCGGCCTCCCCGCGCCGCCGCCCGGCCTTCCCGCGCCTCCCCGCGCCGCCCCTCGGCCTCCCCGCGCCCCGGGCCGCCGCCCGGCCTCCCCGCGCCTGCGCCTGCTCCGGTGGCGCTCCCGCCGGTCCAACCGCGTCACGGCGCGCCCCCGGAGGCCTCCTCCCTCCTCCCTTGAGCAATCGGACCCCGGCGGCCCCGGCTCGCCGCGCGGCCATTTCTTCCTCGCCGCCGGCCAAAGCCGCCATTTTCATCGCCGTTCGCAACTCGGCGCAAGGCGCCTCAATTCCTCGTGCGTGGAGCACCACCACGCGGCCCTGGAGCTTCCCCGACGGTCGCCGGAGCTCCTCCCTCACCGCAGCTCGCCGGCACCGTTCCCCCACTCGCGCCGCCGCCGGCTCTCGTCGCTGGCAAGCCTCGGTCTGTCTCCGGCCCTACCGATGCTTCCGGTGAGTCCCTCATGACCCCCTCATGCTTGTGACGCGGTTGGACCGGCGGGAGCGCCACCGGAGCAGGCGCGGGCGCGGGGAGGCCGGGGGGCGGCGCGGGGAGGCGCGGGAAGGCCGGGCGGCGGCGCGGGGAGGCCGGCGGAGGCCGGGCGACTGCGCGGGGAGGCCGGGCGGCGGCGCGGGCGCGGGCGTGACATGGCGGTGACTAGGCGCCACGTAGGACGGAGAGTGGCAAAATATTAATTGCAATGTAGAGGATGGCATTTGAGTAGGTGGCAATGTTAAGAGTGGCAAAAAGTTAAATTTCCCATTGTTTAAAAGCTAGTTACTGTAGCAATGAATGCCAAAGCTAAAGTGAAAAAGAACACACCCGATATATCCAAGCTTTGTGCAATTTGTTGTGGTATGCAAATATATATATATATATATATATATATATATATATATATATATATATATATATATATATATATATATATATATATATATATATATATATATATATATATATATATATATATATATATATATATATATAGGAAAATGGTTCTATACTCTAGGAGTATGTACTCCCGCTCCTTATGTACCATTTAAATGATATTATTATACTTCTTTATAATTTTGAGTATATTCTAATAATGATTATAAGATACTCTAAGGTGAGATTTATGAAAATTTTCATCGAAGTCCACTTTGTATAGCATGATTTGTGTATGTACTTCTTTTATATATAGAAATAGGTATATAGCAAAAATAAATGTTTTCGATGAAATTTTTTCAACAACTTGTATTAGAGTATGTTATAATTAGTATTTGAGTATACCGAGAGTGATAAATAAATATAACACGTTCATTTAAGTAGTATGTTAGAAGTAAGAGTATATACTTCCGGAAATATAGAAAAGACTTCCTATATATATAACTTCTCATTTTTCTGTGCCTTTCCTCTCTTTCTCTCACTCCTCTTGCCCCTACCTTAGTCGTGCCACCCCTCTTCTTCTCTTTCTCTCACTCCTCCTGCCCCTACCTTAGTCTTGCCGCCCCTCCTCTCTCTACCATGGTGCTCAATTTCCAAATCTACATCCGTGCCACCCATCTTTTTTCCACCACCCCTTGCCCTCTCACCCCACCTCTCCTGTTGAATTTCTTGTCCCGAAAACATATCCTGATTGGGCAATAATTGAGGTGATGATTGGGGATAGCACAGGGTAGATCCAGAGCAGGTGTGCAGTGAGGACCCTTTTCCTAGCCTCCCGATGGTCGGACCCAAAGAAGGTGTCTATTCCCAGACCTCCCGACGGTGAGCAGTAAGGACCCTTCTCAAGCTTCCCTATGACTGGATCCGAAGGAGGCGCCCCTCCCTATTCTCTTAGTGGCTAGTTCTAGAGGCCATGGCTGGAGACAAGCAGTGCGTTGGCAACATGAGCAACAATTGGTGGGTATAGTTTACTTTATATTTTGATTTATTTCACCCCCTCCTCTGATTGTGGTAATCAATCCTACAGTTATGTTTATCAATAAGTTGGACACATGGAAAGGCCTCTAGGTACGCTCTACTCCCAAATCCTCTATGTAATATGTGTTAGTTATTTGTCTTAGATACCGCCTTATTATTCCCTTTGGAGATACCCTTGTCTCCACACCTACCACTTGCCCTCCCACCCACTAACCACCTCTTCCTCCAACCTTCTCACTTTATTTCCCACATTATCTCCATATTGTCCCCACCCTCCACTACACTTATGTTGAAGTTAGCACTCACCACCAACATTAGAGTCACTCCACTGTATAATCATTGCCAATCACCGCTCTCACTATGTCCCTCGTAATTGTACATCTTCCTCGTTATCCCCTAGCAACGACCTACCCCCAACGTTGACTTTGCATAGCCACCAATCTACCACAAACCACCCCGCCTCCCCCTTGGGTTGCCATGAGCATGCATCACCACCGCTACCAAATCCACCACTTATCAAAACCAAACCCATCTATTTCATTTCTATTGCATTGACCTCGTCTACCTACCTCTAACCATAACCTATCACCTCCCACCAAACCTGTAAGTACAACACCAACATGGCCTCGTCACTCAGCTACTAGCCATTATCCATCATTGGACCATCAAAGATCAAGGATCTCAGGTTTGATGGTGAAAAAACCCCAACTAGCCCATGCACAAATATCAAGACAAATCATGGTAAGTGAGGAGTTTTTGTCATAAAAAATGTGCGAACAAGGCAAACAAACTTCAAAGAACAAAAGAACATGAAATGCTTTGAATTAAAATTTGAAACAATTGAACATATGCCTATTTTCAAAGAATAAGAAAGGAAAGAAGAAGGAAAAGTCCATATTTTAACATGAACTTTGGCCACGATTCAATTTGCAACCTTGAGCTCTAAAACCGCTCAAATCAAGACTTCAAACTTACCAAACCATCCACTTTACCCCTCAATCCACCCCAAAGTGGTTTCAACTGATGCAGATGCCACATGAAAACCACATGTCTACAAAGATGGAGGGCCCTACATGTTAGTACCTGCCAATTCTTCTTCTCCCTCTTCTTCTTCTTCTTCTTTCTCTTCTCCTCTCATGCTGCTAGCAAACAACCATCTCTAGGCCACTGCTCCTCCACACCTACTATCGCATGCCTTCGAAGATTGGACTACTCTACTCCCTCTCTCCCCCTAAATCACTCCCTCTTCCTCCAATAGGCAAAGGAAGCACTCGTTGGTAATCAGAGCGAGCAGGGTGGATCTCGCCCATGGCGGTGGTGGTTTGGTGATTCTCTCGAGTGGGCGACTGCTTGGGAAGCACCAGTGTGGTGAGGCGACGCTAGAGGTATGCGCAAATTAGGCTAGGATAACATGAGGTGGTGTGGCACTGGGTGTGAGGTGGAAACAAGGGAGACGGTGGTAACCACCCATGGCGGCAATGCTCCAACGGTCAGACGTCGTTGGGAGCAGACTGGATAAGTTCCAGACGATGCAAGGCGTACCCTAGTGGAGACGGGCTAGCTCAGGACATGGCACAGAGGTGGGGTGATGCGTGGCGACAAAACAGGGGTAGGCATGGTCACACGACATTGACTAGATTTCAGGAAGGATTTAGATGGGGTTGGGAGGGATTATAATTGCTTAAGCACTATGAAGCTGAGGATTACCTCAGTTTGGGCGGTAGGATGACATAGTGCTCTAATTTGGGTGATTTTCATGGTAGTAGGGAAGGACGGTGATGACGGCCTCATGGGTGATAAGGGATGGAAAGGTGAACTCGGTGCTCATTGTCTCCATTTTATAGGTGGCGTGAGGAGGTAGAAACGCGTTCGCGACTCCAGGACATGACGCTGGGAGTGCTCTTGCGTGACGCGTGCTCTGCTGCGTGGTGAGGGCAAGAAGAAGAGAGGGAAATTCTATGGGACGGGTCCTAACCCCTAGCTTTAGAGGGACATCTTTGAATTTTGTCACGTGGCTTAGCACTAATCTAGATAAGAAACCATCGCCTTCCCCATCCTTCTCTTCCCCGGCCTCCCATCCTTCTCTTCCCCTGAGCTCTCGGGTGTCGTTGCCACCATGACCAACAAATCACCAAACAAGCAAAAAAAGGGAACCAAACAAATGGCCATAACTGGGCTCTCCATCTCATCCTTCGAGGTTCAAATTCTACCTGACGGGTGCTCTCATGGCTTCTCGAGGGCCTCCCCAAGGAACTGATCCACCTGCATGACCAAATCATCTTACATGAGCGTAGGGCCTGCAACGGCAACAAGTCATCCTCAACAAGCTTCGGTGAGGAGACGTAGTGCGAGGAGAGGAGCAAGTAGCTCATGGGCTCATCCAGGTTGACCATCTCCCAAGAGTCCGATGGCGCAGTCTTGGCCGTGGCCACGGAGGAGATGTCCTCGGCGGCAGCGTCCTTCATGTTTGTATGAGGGGTGGATGCGATCGATCTAGAGCTAGAGAGCACGGAGGATCCTAGGAGCGAGGACAGACATGAGGTGAGGTCGAGATTTGGAGGAGGGAGGTCACTTGCTTGCTTGCTTGGTGATTTGTTGGTCATGGCGACAGCGGCACTCAGAGAGGTCAAGGGAAGAGAAGGATAGGGAAGGGAGTAGTATCTTATGAGGATTAGTGTTAAGTTACTTGGCAAAATCTAAAGAGAGGCCTCTAAAGTTAGGAGGTAGGGTTCTGCCCCATAGAATTTTTTTTCCAGAGAAAGGGGAAGAGATGAGCTTGCCGCTGATATGTGGACCCCTCCTCTTTCAGTCAACCATGTTAGTTAATATCGTCACCGGACACATAAAAACTAGGGTGGTTTTGGATGAGAGCAAAGTGTGGTTTGGTAAGCTAGAGGACCCAAAAATCAAATCGAAAATTGAGTATGAAATATGGACATTTTTCAGAGAAAAACAACATCTGGGCCCAGATAGCAGCCTCGGGCCCTTCTTCAGATGCGTACACACACGTAGGCGTAGCCCTTTTCCCCTAATTCATTTGTCACCAAAGTTTACACCCATCTTCCTCCCTACCCCGCCCCAAACCCTAGCCCACCTCGCCGGCGGCCGGCTCTCCGGCGATGGAAGCAGAGGAGGCGTCCCCCCAGCGCAAGAATCCCCGCCGAGCCCGGCGCCGCGACCTCAACGCACTGGTTCGACCCGATCGATCCCATGTGATCCTCTTCGATCTTTTTAGCGGCCCTGTGATCCTGGGCATTTTTATGTGTGGAAGTGCGGGAAAATTTGCAAGATTTTCTGTGAGGTTTGACATTTTTAGGGTTTTAGGTGGCACATGGAACCGGAATGATTCGATATTTATGGGGTTTTAGGGTTCTTTACGTGAGTGCGGCTGTGTGTATGCTGTGGTTCAGACTCTCAAGAGAGGTTGTGATTTCGGGTTAGAATTTGCTAGCTTCATTTGCCTCAGATGGATAGCTGGTGCGTCTTTAATCATTATTTTCGTTAATTGGAGTAGCATTTTGGTTTCTTGAGGGACACCTTAGTTCGACCCTTAATTCTGTAAATCCTTGATGGCTCGGAGTTCCACTTTGGGAAAGCATTTGGCTCTTCCAGTAAGCTGCAACCTTTGCTTCAGACCTACTAATATTAGGATGTACTTAGATTAGTTAGATGACTACGGGAGTATTTTACCATGGGTGAAACAAGGAAAAATTGATTGTTTGCCACAGCAAAGAATGGCCTTCTAAGATTTGTCGCTCCAAATGTTGTAATCAATTATTTGCCATTTCAAACATTTACCACTTCACAATATGCCATTTTGGCCATTTTACTCCTTTTTCTCCATTTTTCCCTATGTGAAATGACCTTATTACTCCCGTACATTAGTCATATTCACATGCATGTTCTTATTTAATTTCCATCATGCACAGCAGCTAATAATTATATGGAAATAAATCCATCTGTTGTGTTTTAGGAATAGACCATGCATTTTAATTATGCTACTGTGTATAGGTTGTTTATTTGTACAGTTTAATCATATATATCAAATGGAAGAAATGCTGCCACAACTATATAAGAACATCCATGTGAATATGACTAATGTACAGAGGTAATAAGGCCATTTCACATGGGGAAAATGGAGGAAAGTGGCTAAAATGGCATATTGTGAAGTGGTAAATGTTTGGAGTGACAAATAATTGATTACAACCTTTGGAGTGGCAAATCCTAGAAGGCCATTCTTTGCTGTGGCAAACAATCAATTTTCCCATCAAATAAAATGTTAGTGTTGTGACATCCTGAAAAACCTGAATTTAGGATGTTCCATGTGGCAAAGTTACTGGTGCCATTTTATGTTGTACAAAGTTGGTTTTTAGTTTTTTTCAACTTGTATCAGCTTGAAGGAACTTAGGTTTCCAACAGGTTGCCATTGAAGCGGTTTGATGATGGATTTTCTGTTTCAGGATCCCAGTTTAGAGGAGTCCGATGGAGATGACATTGGCATTCCAGAAGTTGGCATGGTGTTCAATAACCACCAGGAGGTCAACCGATTCTACCGCAGGTATGCCCGCCGTGTTGGCTTTGGCGTCTCAGTTCGGAGGTCCTCATTCTCACAAGAAGGCACCTGCTTATATCTCGAGTTGATGTGCTGTAAAGGAGGGCGGCCACGTTATGAGCCAA
This sequence comes from Dendrocalamus latiflorus, assembly GCA_017311315.1. Lineage (NCBI taxonomy): Eukaryota > Viridiplantae > Streptophyta > Magnoliopsida > Poales > Poaceae > Dendrocalamus > Dendrocalamus latiflorus. Next base: position 18,305,883 of record CM029609.1, on the reverse strand, counting down.
AGTTCAGGAAACGGGCCTCATCAACCACCAACTGCCCAGCCAAGATCCGAGTGAAATTATGGGGAGACAAATTGCTGCATGTAGAGTTGGCGATCCTTGATCATAATCATCCTGTGAGCCCAGCAATGGCAAGGTTCTTGAACTCTTATAAGCAGCTATCTGGCCCTGCGAAGAGACGATTGCGTATGGGTGGCCCTGGAGCTATGCCGGTTGAAGAGCCAAGCAAGATGCCTGTGGATAAGTTGGGCGCACTTGAGGATATTTTGTTTGGAGAGAGCAAACACCACAATTTTGTGGAGAGGGGCCGCTTGAAGCTCCAACCTGGAGATTCAGAAGCCCTTCGACTTTTCTTTACTCGGATGCAGGCCAAAAATGCAAACTTTTTCAATGTCATTGACTTGGATGATGAAGGCTGTGTCAGGAATGTTTTCTGGGCAGATGCACGGTCAAGAGCCATGTACGAGTATTATAATGATGCCGTCACACTTGACACTTCCTATGTTGTTGGCAAATATGATATGCCTCTTGCAACCTTTTATGGGGTGAACCATCATGGCCAATCTGTTTTGTTGGGCTGCAGCCTGCTTTCAGATGAAACAGCTGAAACCTATTCATGGTTATTTAAGGCATGGATAGCATGCATGTCTGGTAATCTTCCAAAGGCTATCATCACTGACCACTGCAAGGGCATCCAGAGTGCAATTGCTGAGGTTATTCCTGCAGTCCGTCATAGAATATGCTTGTTTCAGATAATGAGGAAGGCAACAGAACGATTAGGTGGGCTGTCGGATTACAGAGCTATCAGCAAGGCATTGCAAAAGGCTGCATATGATTCTTTAACTGTAGATGAGTTTGAAGGAGATTGGAGTACTCTTATTACATACAATGGGCTTCAGGGTAACGACTGGCTAAGATCACTTTATGAATGCCGATTTTCATGGGTTCCTGTCTTTCTTAAAGATACGTTTTGGGCAGGAATGTCTGCTACACAAAGAAACGAAAATACTATTCCTTTTTTTGATGGGTATGTGGATTTGAAAACCACTTTGAAGCAATTTCTTGCTAAGTATGAGATGGCTTTGCAGAGCAAATATGAGAAGGAGGCCCAAGCAGATTTCGAGACATTTCATAAGCAACGTCCTCCTGTTTCAAAATTCTATATGGAGGAGCAGCTCTCAAAGGTATACACCCATAACATGTTCAAGAAGTTCCAAGATGAGATTGAAGCCATAATGTACTGTCATGTATCTTTAATTAATGTTGATGGGCCTATATCCACATTCGATGTCAAGGAATGTATTTTCCTTGAAGATGGTAAAAGGACTATGAGCAAGAGTTTTGCAGTGACGTATAACACAGAAGAAAAGGATATAACTTGTATCTGTGGAGGATTCCAATTTAACGGCATATTGTGTAGGCACAGTCTCTCAGTGCTCAAGTTTCAACAGGTTCGTGAAATTCCCTCACAGTATGTTCTTGATAGGTGGAAAAAGGATTTTAGACAGTTGCATGTGATGGGACGCCCTTCAAGCGATGTTGTTCCCAACAATCGTGTGGATCGATATGACTATTTGTCAATGAGATGCCTGCAGCTTGTTGACTCTGCAGTCCTATCAGACAAACATCGCCTTGCTTTGAGGTTGGTGGGTGAGGTAGAGAAGTTTCTGTTAAGTAGCAACACACATGATGATACACAACCGAGGATCAAGTCTCACATTCCTAAAGTAAATAAACCAAATACAGTGACTGGACAAAATTTGGTGAATGTAGCTACTGACAGTGGAAATGGTGGACCAAAAGGACCAGAGGTGCTGGTTTTACCTGTAATTAATATTTTCAAAATATACATATTTAGTTTTGATCATTATGGAAAACAACGATGCAATAGTTTACTTAAACAACTACCATCTAACCAATCTTGTTTTGCAAAATGCAGGCTTCTGCATTAGTGCAGGCATCACAAGTTCAGAAGGTAGATTGGACTAAGCATCAGTAAATTTTTGTTGCATCACCCCTTCATCAGTTGACATATCTGGTAATGAGGATACTAATTGCGTGTTATTTGTACCACAGGTAGGAGCAGAAAAGGGTGTAGTTCCTGCTGGTTACATTGGAGTTCCAGCTAATGTCCAGCAATTCATTGGCAATCATGCAGCAATTCGCCCAAGCATTGTGTATATGGTTCCGGTATGTCAAACTACAGATGATTATATCTTGCTAAATCCCATGTTGAGGAAGTACCAATAGCTCCAGAAAACTAAATTTCCTAGGATATTTGGATGCTTTTTTTGCACAAACATTTGAGGCTCCATACTACTCACCCATATTTGTCTGCATAATGCATGAGCCCCAAATGCATCATTTTGCAGGATGTATACTACAAAGTTGATTCTTGCTTATTTAAATTTTCAGAGTGGTGTTGACCCGCAGGCATTTGGAAATGGTGTTTTGATGCCAGTGATGTACCAGCAGATGTTCCAGGTTTGTGTTTACGTGTGTTAGCAAGTTCATGCATTCATCTTTCCATGACCGTTTTCGCATGTACTGATGGTATATGATGTCATGATGTCATATCTAGGTACCCCAGCAGCCAAATGGAACCGTGCAAGATACATCGGCAAATGGAAAAAAGAAGCGACCTCGTGCCCAGAAGCTGACAGAGGCATCTCAACAGTCAAATGGAACCCCAGGACCTGCATCTGGCTAGAGGAGACTCTTCACATTTAATCATAACTCAGAAGAACAGGTTTTCTTGATATTCAATCAAGCCCTGTTCGCTTTGGTTTCTATAAGCCGTTTTTTACAATACATAGTTTTCAAACGGAGCATCTTTTCAAGACGGGGTTTGCTAGTTGATTGTAGTACACGCTGCAGTGACTTTATTTATATCGGCCAAAATTGCACACGAGTGTCTCTCTCTGTAAGTTTCTCTATAATTTGTTACTATTCATAAGCCAAAGTCAAAAGCTGTCAGTACAAACCAATATGAACGCCCCTGTCCTATTACTCCTCTGTTTGCTTTGTGCCATAATCTATTGAGTTGTTATAACCGATATAGTCGCATTTGCCAGTGTAACTAACCACCACCATATTCACAACCCCAGGACTTCGTAAATATGCAAAGGAAGTGGAGACTTGCTGCCCAGAGGAATCTTCCATAGGGATGCCAGCACTAGCATAAAAAGAAATGAAAGCTGGGTCAAGCGCCGGTCTTCATTTGGATCATCCTGGAGTCTTGTCAAGTGTAGAAGATAGATTTCACCTTTTGATTTTTTGTTGTTGATTCCAGCAACATTAGCTGGATATAATATAACTCGAAGAATGTATTAGTGGCCCCAGCATAATGTGCTAGTCTCTATTTCTTTTTCCTGATAATATGTAAATGATTTTGCTGGATTAGTCCTGTCATGAGCATAGTGCGTCAGGTTGCTTTGAATTACCAATGCATCAGAAAGCTGGACTGATGTAGAAAGTTGTAAAACGCGGTTTAGAATGTTAGGCCATAATCATGTAAGTTTCGTCGTAGGCACTATCGCTGAACTAAAGCATAAAAAAGAGGAACTTTTTGGTACTTAAGTTACCCCCCCCCCCAACCCAGACACCTTTCCTTTTTTTTTTCCGCCCGGGGGGGGGGGGGGGGTTGTAAAACAAAGCAGGTAATGGGAGAAAATAAGCCTAAAAACAGATCAATCAAAAGATTTTCGAAGGTGAAAAGGGTATGTTCAGAGTTGAAAAATGCTGAAACAGATTGTTCGGAGTTTGGTTTGATAACATTAAAGGTGGACATGCCCCTTAACAAAGACAATATTTGAACCTTTCATTCCAAGTTTTCAGCAAGCTGCAAATGTCTCGTTCGAATATCCAATGACTTCACCACTCATGAACACTACACATTCTTAGGGGTAACTAGTCTTCGTTGGACAAATAATACGAGTGGTACAATTTACAATGCCAGCTTATGGTTTTACATGGAAAATGACTCCAGGAGCATGCTAATTGATGCAGGCTTCTCACTGCTTAGCAGCTTGCTTTGTCAGAATCCAACTTCGTCCTGACATCCTAAATAGCTCCATCTCGACAATGGCAAGAATAGGAATGCAGAAACAGGTTCAGGTTTAGCTCTTCACATTCCCAAAGAATTTAGAGAACCCAACAGGACCTACTTCCTCCTCACCATCACTATCAACGTGCTTGGACCTTGACCTGTCACCTGTGCTTCTTTTCCTTCTTTGATCTGGACCTAGATCTAGATTTCGTCACATCCCTCTCCTCGTCATCGCCGCTTGAAGATTCCGATGATGAGCTGGAACTTGATTCTGATGAACTTCTAGCTGCGAAAATATGGATACTTAAATTTAAAATTCATATAGATATGGATGAAGCAAACTGCTTCCAGAAAGGATATGAATTAGAGCACACGTTCTGTATAAATTAAAAATATTTGTTTTGTAATACAGCTAGCAGCTACTCAATTGCAGTCCAACTAAGAGCCAGTGAGATACATAGCATATAAGGCAATAGATTCAGAACTCATGAGGTCATATCATTCCTGTAATGTTTTGATCACTCCCAACTTTCCTAGAGAATTAACCACAATAATTCTAGTTGTTCCATGCTGTAATAGTGCCTGAGTTGATCAAGCTATAGCAGAAATACAAGTCACTGATGCAGTCCAGGTTACTACAGTGAAAGCATATAAAGTATACCTTTCTCCTCTTTTTTCGTCTTTTCTTCTCATCCTTAAATTTCCTGTCTACATAACCAAAAATTTTGGTTAGATGAGTCAGTCACCCAGCACATGCAGTTTCACTAAAGAATTAAGCAAATGAAACAAAAAAAAATTGGCATGGGAAGGATCATACAATCTAAAATGCAAGCAATCTGATAAAAATAAATCATCATCCAGCAGTTTGCCAAACTAATCATTTACCATTTTTTAAGATGAGTTTGAACTCAAGTGGTTTCTACCATGTGCTAGCTTCTTAGCCCTTTCAGCATCCAGCTGAGCTCGATACTCTCTCATCATTCTATCTTTGTCCGCTTCCATCTCACTTCTTTTCAGTTCATCTTCCTATGGAAAAACATCATAAGTGATTTTAAACACTGAGCAAAATATAGTAGACGATGAATTTGCACCCTTTTATAATTGTAGGAACGTTAGAGAATGTAATCTGCTTTAACCTGACTGCGGATTTTAATTTGTTCAATGCTGTAAAAAAAACACAGACGCCTTAACAAATCATATACTTCAATCATAATCAGAGAGGAAAACTACAGCAAAGTACCTATTTCGGAAAATAAAAGCTTCAGAGGGGTAGATTTGTCTGTAAGAAATTGCACTAATATCCATCTTGACCATCGACATAAATCTTTTTTTAGACGGTCCACATAAATCTTACTTAATGGTCAAAATCTATACGTGAATTGTGATTTGGTATTATTACGAGTCAATCACGGTGGTAAAGAATTGTAGATGGGAGAGCCCATCACACCCCTACAAAAAAAAAAGAAGGTGACCAGGGGAGAGACGTCCCCTGGCTTTCCTTCTAGTTGGGTGAGGACTCAAACCCACATTGGCTAAATAAGACGTCCTCACTCTAGCCAGGCGACCCGGGAGAGCTCCTATAATAGACTGCACACCTAGAAGAGTAGCATGTGGATTAACCAGTACTTCAGTCATCAGGTTAACATGAATCTTGGCAACTAGTATCAAGCAAAGAACAGGCAGTACACATCCAGCTGAGAATATAATTAGGAGCATCATGTCGATAGGTACATCAACTATTCCCAGAAAACATGCCAAAACTACCGAGCTAACACAGCATAGAGCACCACAGCAAGAGGCTTGGACTCAATAGTGCTTTACTTTCGTATGTTGTTACCTTCTGCTGCTTCTTGAACTCTTCCCAGGTGATGGTGTGGGACTTGCTGAGGCTGGCCAAGCGAGCCGCATGCCACTCTGGAGAATGAAATGAACCGTCCGCCTGTGACGGCCCCCGTTAGTAAAAATCAGTTGGTAATATTAGTAAAAATCAGTTGCCATTACCAACGCAAAGGTAGCTATCACGAAAAAAATAGTTTTTTATGACGCAATCAAAGAGAGAACAGCATGAACATTGCGCTAATCGGCATCGTGATATGCTATCCTCGTGTCGCCTAGACCTCACGAGAGTTATTAACTGGATTCGATGGAGAGGTTAGAGGATTTCTTAGTTATTAGATGGGGAGGAAGGGGACCGACCATGCCATCGTCGAGGGCGTCCGCGGAGCCGGGGCCGCCGGAGGAGCAGGAACCCAGCCGCGCCCCCTGCATCGCCTTGTACGCCTGGTTCTTACCCACCTCTCGCCTCCCGTCCCGGAAGAAACTGCCACGGGGGAGGGCCTCGCTGAACCAAACCCTAGATTAGCTGGAAAGGATTGTTGTGTACTGTGTTGTGGTTATTATCATGTCTGTAATAACGGGGCGATAGATAACATGTCTGTCAGCTGTCAATAAACATATGTCACATAAAATTTTAAGTAATATAAAAAAAATGTGTTATCTATTATTTAATAGACAGACTTATAGATAACTTTTTATTGTCTATATTATTGTATAGACAATTATATAGATAACATAATAATTATGAGTCTATTACGGACAACTATATAGACAATATAGTGTATTGTTGTCTTTAGTTCTATCTATAGATGACATAAAGGCATATTACAGACTACCACCGTTTATACCATTGTATATGCTCTAAGGAGAGACGGGGATGGATAGTCGAGATGTGGACCTTTCGGTTTCATTGTTGACTGATTACAGAGTGGGACACATGCAGTTTTTTACACTCCAGTGTATGACTTTTGGTTCTAGTGTGAGCATTTATGTGAATGAATCGAATGTTGATAAGTAACTTTAAAAATATTATCTTGATAAATTATTTTAAAAAATGATAAAGAAATTATCTTATTTATTTATTTATTTATATATTGGTCATCATATGTGTCCCGTCTTATTCATAATATTTTTAAATAGTTTTATACCAGTTCTGAATATAACGGTTGGTGATGAGTAGAACTAACGGAGATGACAATGGAGGCGATTGGTGGGGCAGGGCAGTAAGGTGCATGTCTTTTTCTAATACTAGGTACTTTTAGATTCTTTGGTTTAGCCACGGATGCAGTGGATGATGGCGAGTAGGACCAAAAAGAATTACAATGCGGACAACAGAGGCGTTTAGTGGGGCAGGGTAGTGAGGACACCATTGGCCACATAAGGACGATGGCATATAGTAAAGCTAAATCCAATAGCAATAACTAGAAGCACAACGTCAAGAATCTTAATACAGATTTCGTCATTCCATTTAACCACTATAAGCATTCAGATTTTTCATACCTTCACAAGTGGAAACAAAACTAGACAAGTTCCATTTGCAAATTTGCTCTAGAAAATCACTTTTGGAGGATATCCCCTCCCTTTAACTCGACCCGGCCCCATTCCAACATAACGGGGTTTTCTTAAAAAAAGATATTGTTTTAGCCCAGTTGATACCAAGGACTCACCGAATATCTGATCGCCTCAAAACATCAAAAATAACTTTTTTAGGGTGCAAAAATGCCAAAGGATTTTATGTAACGAATAATAACAACATTTAACAAAACATCATGAGTTTGCCACCCTCAGGAATCAGGTTTCTATGCTCCCACATCCAATTGCAAATCCATCATCCACCAGGAGTCCAGTTCCATCCAGGGTTCAAAATCTCGGCGATTACCGGCCGATAGCCGGTAACCAAAAAAACCGACCTTTGTCAAATAGAAATTTGAATTTGTAGGCCATGTATGGTAGGTAGTACAAGCTGCTTTGATTATTTTGAAAGGTTAGGCAGCATGTGCTGCAAAAGAAATATTGGATGCTTCATGTTGGGACTCGAAGCAGCCAAGGGACATTGCATGTGCTGAAAAGTGCAGCTGCTGCTGCTACATGTGAAGGGGAGGAAAGAGGTGCAGTCAGGGGCCAAAAAGGAGCAGCTGTAGCACAAGAGGGGGGAGGAAAAGCAGCTGCAGCAACACGAGAGGAAGAGGAGAGGCTGCAGTAGCACAAGAGGAGGAGGAGGAGCAGCAGCACGAGAGAGGAGAGGAGGAGGAGTAGCAGCACAGGAGGGGAGAGGAGGAACAATAGCAACAACACGGGAGGGAAGAGGAGGAGGAGCAGCAGGTGTAGCTCGTTTAGTGAGTAATACTAACCTCAAGCTATAGCAACAAGTTAGAGTAATACTTGTGTTGGTCAAGTTGTAGCGGTGTAGAGGTAATTGATGCGGACATCACTTTCTTGGATACACACAACACTCATCCACAAGATAATAGGCAAGGAATTATGACGAGGGCACGAACACGACAGTTAAATTATCAAGTGAGCTCATTCCTCATGTTGTATAATTCAGCTTCTAAGAATAAGTTACTATTGCCTGATGCATGTGATATGAGTGTGCTTAGGAACATGTGCAATGACCAAGGAGAGGCACATGAAGTCACGGATGCGCTTGGGATGAACATTGGGGGTCACCACGTCACTTGAGGCCAAGACAATCAAGAATAAAAGCTAGGCATGTTCTAGAATTCAGTTTGGCCTTCGGAGATAGTGCTAAACTCAAACGAGCATAGAAGATGCATACGGAGTTAAAATGAGGTGATCTTGGATTTGTTGGAAAGCTTTTGACGCCATATTTTCAATGGTCCTGATCCTACCTCAAAACTCCACTTGAACATATTGTAATCTACAAAATAAATTTAAATCAGTTCCAAACCTAGCCCCTATGCCTTATATCAGTTTGAGCCTAACTGGAGAGTTATAGTGGGATATTCTCTCACTCTCACGGATGTGCCCCCCACGTCCCTAGCACCATAAAAACTATCAAGGATGCCACTTTTAGGGTTCATGCTTGTTTAGATTGATTTTCGTTCGAAAAACATCAGTTGTATACTTGTATCGACTAGACCAAATACGCCGACTTTAGGCCTCTCCGTTATTCAATGAAACTTCATAAATTAAGATCGTGCTTATTTATTTCTTTTTTGACTCTCGATTGCTTACAGGAAAGATCATCTGTGTTGGGTACAGTTGGTAACAACAAGGGTGTGGTGTAGCAATTATAGGATGGACTTGGTCGTTTCAGTCAAGTAGCCTCGTCATCAACGTCATATCAAACAATCGTAGTTACCGTTCTCATCAAAAGATTGGACCAAAACCCCTCATCGGTAATGCCATTACAAATTCATTTTGTTGATTGCATCACATAGTACAGAGCGTCCATATACTTGTATTAGTCAAGTTATAGTGGTTAAAAGTAAAGCTCATAACTAAATACTTGTACTCTGGGACAACAACGTCATTGGCTTCTTGTTTGCCTTCATCTACAATAATTAGTTAGCAACATATGGTTAATCATTACAATAGAATGGACATATTGTGTTGTTTGGGGGAAGTTATGCTACTGCATGATATTGCATGTGATGGCTGCTAAAGGTATCAATGTTTGGGACCATGAAGAGAGACTAGGAGGTGCTGGGTGGAAGTGTAGATAAGTAAGCTTACCAAATCAAGCGGAGGTGTCACACCCTTGAAAGAGCATTTTGCTGGGAAGCATAGGGGTGTTATTCCTTGCGGTGGAGTTCTAGCGGAAGTGTGAAGGCTCATGTTGGTAAGTATAGAAAAATGAAGGCCAAAAAGAAATCTATTAGAGATGAGCAACTGCGAATAGAGCAAGTCGCTTCAGAGTCTATAGCTCGTGATCCAACATGTGAAGATGTGTTCGATGATGACAAGGAAAGGTAGATGGAATGGGCTCGTCAAGAGTTGTTGAAGTTGCACCAGCTTGAGCAGAGAGCAAGAGCCTAGGGTGCGAGTTTGTACATGGTGGTGGTAGTGGAAATGGAAGTACCAGTGGAAGGGGTAAAGGAAGCAATGCCATTTCTAGAATGTTTGGCAGGTCGTAGTTCATGAGAGGTGATTCTGATATTTTGCACAGTCAAGCACCTGTCCAACCCCGCATTAACACAACGCTTAAAAAATAAGCAAAGCCAAAACTTGAGAAAGTTTGGGCTAAGTGATTTCATAGTAATGACATTGCTGGAAATAAAACAGAGTATCCTTATTTTCGTGCTGCCATCATGGTTACACAAGAACTTGGTAAAGGCATTCCATCACCTAGAGCCCATGAAATCGATGGGCCATATCTTGATACTAATGAACAAGAGATAAAGGAGTATGTACAACAGTTCAAACAAGACTGGAGCATGTATGGAGTATCCATTATGTGTGATTCATGGACAGGACCTACACAGAGGAGTATAATTAACTTCATATTGTACTACAATGGAAGATTGTTTTTGCATAAGTCAGTGAATGCAACCAGTGACATACAAAATGCAGATTTTCTATATCATAAGATCCGTAAAGTTGTAGAAGAAATTGGAGTTAAATATATTATGCAGATTGTGACTAACAATGGTGTAAACTACAAAAAAGTATGTCAAGTGGTAATTGAAAAATATCCAATTATAGTCTTGCAGCCCTGTGCAGCGCATACCATGAACCTCATACTAAAGGACATCGACCAGTTCTAGGAGGTTGCTGTAGTTGTTAAGGCTATCAAGAGGATTTGTTGATTCCTATACAACCATAATCGGCTCCATAATGAAATGCGAGAACAAATTGGAGGAGAGATAGTTCATCTAAATGCCACAAGGTTTGGAACGATATTTGTTTTCTTAAAGAGTTTTTGGGACAGAAAAGACAAATTCATAAAGTAGATGGTATCAAATGTGTGGATCTTGTACCATTTATGCATGACCGAAGAAGGAGAATGCATGTATTCCTGCCTCACAAGTAGACAATGGTGGTCCAGTATGGATTGGGTCATTAAAGTGGTAGAACCGATTTATCGACAACTATGATTTATGGACTAACAGAAACCCACAACAATTCACTGACAAAAGTAATTCAAAGAATAGCCAACACACCCAAGGAGGCAGTGCACGCTCTAGTCGAGATAGAATATTATCGTAACCGATGAGGCCTATTTGCTTCAAATGAGGCTTATCTTGTTGCTAATCGTATGACTGTAGGTATGTTGTTATCAACTTACACATACATACAAAATCAACCATCACTATATATTCAATATATTTTTCGTATTACTTGCAGCTGCATGGTGGATAACGTTTGGAGCAGACACATTAACACTACAAAATATGCCTTGTGGATTGTCTCACAATGTGTTTCATCCAGTGGATGTGAAAGTAATTAGAGCACATTTGCTTTAGTGCATACCTAATTGAGAAACCGTTTTGGGTATAAGAAACTGTACAAGCTCATATATATCCACTACAATCTAAGGATATGATTGCAAGAGCATGAGACTAGAAATGAAGATAGGGATACAGATCCTTTTAGAGATCTTATTAATGCCACTATGTACGACAGAGTGAATCCAATCCATGAGTAGCTCGACAGCTGCATGAGCCGCTCGGAGCCTCTGCTAGACGAGGAAAGTGAGCCCCCATGCCATCTACAATTGTAGTTAATGCCATTCTTGATAATGAACTAGATAAAGCACTAGATGATCAACTATTGAAGCAATGGACTAAGAAAACTATTGGCTAGAGTCATATTACGAAAAGAAAAACTTGTAGCCAATCAACTGAAAAATTGGGTCGAGACTTTGACTCACTTACGCAACCAAGGAAATAAGTGGCTGCTACCAAGAAGAAAAGGGCATTAACGAGGACATTGTGGGAAGCGATGAAGAGGCAAAAACTCCACCATCTGATGAAGTGGAGTACCAAGAGTCTAGTGATAGTAGTTGTAGCTCTTCGTCGTCTGATGATGGTGCTGATGGTGAGACATCTCATGATGGAGTACAAGACCAAAAAAACACATGTCAACCATTGGACTTCACCTGCGAGAAAATTTTCACATATGATACCCATGATGAAGACTATGATTGTCGTGCATCAAGAACAATCAATATGACCTACATGAGGGCTAAGGACCGCCAACGAGATTACTCTCGGCCACAAGACTCTTCTTCCTACGCATCTCATGGTGGCTCAAAACTCTTTTCAGACTTATAGGTATCGAGATGCCAACCTACTACCTTTTGCTGTTGACTCTCATTCATCCTCAGACATCTCTTTTTATCCTACTTACCATTATGCAAATCAAGAAAATGCAAGAATTGTTTACCAGTGGACTGAACCTGCATATTACCAACAAGTTTACAATTATTGGATACATCATGCCCATCCAACATATACTTCGGATCAATACAAAGCGCATCTAGCTCATTCTGAAGGACTTGTCCAAATTGATAACAATGAGTATATCACACAACCTTCACGTTTCTCAACAATGTATTGATATGAATTGGTACTTCATTATTATTTTTGGTATGCTATTCAAGTTACCATTCATTACCACTAATTTGTGTTCTCATTATTTCAGATGCTTCATAACACTTGGAGGAGAGGGCTTCAATATATGGTCAAGATAGTAATAAACAATTTTTATGTACAATTTTAGGTCTTGTTACTTCATTAAACACTTTCTATTTAATATTCGTATTATTCAAATTTTTAATTACCCATAACCGGTTTTCCAGCAGTTCCCCATTTTTGCACTGGTTACCGCCCGGTTACCACCCCAAACCACCACAATTCAATTTTTTGTTTGACAAATTTCATCCACTTTTTTATCAGTTTTTCGATAACCGACCGATTACCAGTATCACCCCTGATAGGATTTGATCCAGTTCCGATATTTCTAAACTTGGTTCCAACCGTCCAGAACACCCTGATCGCAAATGACATCGTAATAAAGCAATGAACACCTTAGGTTCAAACTCACTGATCATATATTAACCCAAGCATCCATTTAACATCAAGTATTTAGAATTTGAAATGGATTAAAGGATTTGAGATTGGAGGGTAACATCCAAGTCCAACCGATCTGTATTTCCACTTCCATGGCAACCTGTTGAAATTTCGGTTGCCATTCACCTGCCGATCCACAGTACGGAACCTAACTATACGCTTGTCATGTCAGCATCTTTACAGCAAGTTTTTCTTACGAATCACAGGTCATTCTATCGAGGAACAAAAAATGGCTGTCTTGCCTTTGATTTACACATGGCGCTGTCATGAAGTAACCGAGATACTTAAAGGTTCTGCCTGAACTGAAATGATAGGTTGCCGATCTCAACAGGCAAAAAGTTTCCAAATGCTTTTCCAACTACTGCCGTGCTTCTTCTTCTTCATTGTTTTCCTCTGTTTGTGACGCCAGCTTCACGATGTCTTCCACAAGGATCTTTCCTTCTGTAGGCGTACAAATAGAAAATGTTCAGAAGACAGTGAGAAAAGTTGGACGTGCTATCATGAATAGAACGTGGAAGTCTCGAGTGAAAGAACCTTTATCTTTAGAAAGGTTGCTGATAAGCTCTTGGACGCCTTCCTTCCCTATGGTATCCTTGAGATAAGCCGCCGCCGCCGCCACCTCCTCAGGAGTCACCTTGCCATCATGATCCCTGAAAATGAGATCAGCATGTTGATGAAACATGCTCCAAGTGAAACCCAACGTCTTGGTCCATAATATATTACTATACAGAGTAAACACCAAGCCTCCCATACTATGTCACGGAAGCATGCAAGTGTATTATACAAGAGAAGCATCCATACAGGAGCAATTTAATTATCACTTGTATGAACATGGTAGATAAATCACAGAAACAGATGGCAAAGTACTGTGATGGACAACAAAGGTACCACTTAATGAAGTTTCGATATAAGGGGAAATTTATCAGCAGCACAATGCAATAGCTGACTAGCATGCAATATAAAACATCATCAATACACATGCAAATGACATACCTATCAAGCAGTTGCCAGCGGTTTCCAATTTGTGCATCTACATCATCAATCTCCTTTTCTAATTCCTGGAGCATAGAATCAACCTAAAATACAGCAAAATTATATGTCAATAGCTAATCCATTAATCATGAGTATTTGACAGATTACCGATATCAATGGCAGTCCCCCTAGAGAAACCTCTCCAACTAACAACACAGACATTGAGAGGTGAGAAATGAATAGTAGATACAGAAATCTGTTGTGAAAATAGATATTGTTTAACTTGTTAGTAAGATGTGAGTTCATCAAAACAGAGTAAAAAAACAGAATGTGAGTGCTGACATCTTATACTTCAATTTGAACTACCAGTAGCCAGCTGGTATAGTATAACTATGCTGATGTTAGTTCAGAATTTTGTTCCCAAATCGGCTAACATATAAAGGAGGAAATTATGCAGACACCAACAAGATATGTAGCATACAAATCAGATAAAAGTTGACTTAGGATACAGTTTATGGCAAGATAGATTCATATAAAGGGGGAAATACAATCATGCAGATGCCAACATCACAGGATAAAAATCATATCAAAGTTCGCTAATTTAGGATACAGTTTATGGCGAAGTAAATTCAGATCAAAAACATTTTTTGTTATGTATATTATACCTATAACCTATTTGCCAGTTCGCATGTGCCATAATCAATTGTACTAGTTACCACTTACCAGTATAAAGTAAACAACTCATCAGAAAATGGGAGTAGGGATATTTTTTAACTGCTTGGTTGGGAAGAGGGAGCAGATGTTGTAACAAATGATTAAGCGCTCGTGGCTGGGTTAACTTTCCTGTAAACTCCTTTTGCCCCCTTAATTGGAATGGGCTGTAGATCTCTTACAGGTCCTTCCCAAAAAACTCTCCTCAGAAAAACGATACATCAGAAAAAACCTAGCAATGTATGCTTCCTTTTTAGGCTTTTATAATGTCAAGGAAAAAATGGCCTATTCAGGCAGGAGTTTGCTGCAGCTACCTGCCGCTACAAAGAAGAGATCCATTTGTTCTGTTTATTATCTCCAACTAGCTATCAACCAAACATTGATTCTATTTGAAAATGTTAAGCAGACTATTTAATATGCTACCGTACCCTTGAAGTGAAAAAATCAGAGGCCCTTAACAAACAATTCTCTTCATAATAGGCCAAAGTTCTTATCATCTGACAATACTCTCTTCAAGTCGTGTGAATCTGTGACAGTTTCTACAATTTTCTCAAACTTTACATATATCTATTTATAGTTATTAGTGTCATCATTTAATACAAGTCAGGCAAGAGCAGTTACCTTCAACAGCAAATTATAGCAAATATATATTGTACCAATTTTAGCCAGAGAGTGATGAGCTATGGCTTTACATGCATGAAAGGATTTCTTACCTTCTCAATCAGCGCTGATGAGACCCTTTCTTCTTCAGCGACCTCATCAGCGTCATTTGACTCCTCTCTAGCAGCAATGTATGCTCTCTTAGCTTCCTCTTCACCCTCTGTACCCTCTTTTTCAAGCATGGAGTTATACAGTTCTATCTGCATTCCACAAGAATTAAGTCCTATTAAACCTCCACAGTATATAAATATGCACAAAAAAAATGAAAGATGGCTCGATGGATAATTGTTGTTCTAATTTCACTTCACAAGTTCACATTATACCTCCTTGTTGACAAGGCTCAGGAACTCTTGACGCTCCTTGCTAACTGACTGCAATGTAAGGAAGTACGTTAGAACAACGTCTGTTGAATGTTGATACTGGTGCTCTATACTCTAAAAAAAGATTGTGGTTTTCTAGAATTATGGTGCTATTAATGTCAGTATGTACAGTTACTAAAAGAAAATACAGATTGACTAGGATCATACCGATGCAGATGCTAGCACCGCCAATGCTCGACTGATATTACAGAGCTGTTCCTTGTCATGCTGTTTTGCTTTTATCAGTTCTTCTTCTTCCCTAGAAGTAGGCTCAGTCATTTCCTTCAAAGCCAAATCTTCTTCAGCAGCCTCCGGTTCTTTGAGCTTCACCTTCTCTTCCTTCTCTTGTTTTGCCTTTTCTTCTTTCTCTTTCTTCTTCTCTTCCTCCTGAATATTTTTGCATGCAAAAGCATTAACAGTTTAGTGTTAGCGGCATTATGCTGAAAATAAAATAATTGGGCTACAGTTCAGTGTTAGCAGCATTATGCTGAAAATAAAATAAATGGGTTACAGTTCAGTGTTAGCAGCATTATGGTGAAAATAAAACAATTGGAATTAGAGGAAAATAAAAGCCCATTCCTTTTGATGGGAACAATAAAAGCCCATTCCTATGAAGTATATTGGATAACTATTGACTAAAATTGGGCTAGCAGATCTCATCAACCAAATTTTATTATGAATGGCATTAAAATATACATAAGATAACACTATTACACCATTCCACCTTAAAAAAGGCTGTGAACCTTGAAGTGGTTAAGATGAGAGGTAGGTTGATAATTGAGACTAAGCAACATGGCTTTAAGTAATAATACAGGGATATCAAGAGTTCAAGAAAAAAAATCATTTCACACCAACATTTTAATTTTTCAACTGAGCATCTTCTGGCTTAACCATGGAGTAGCATAAACCATGTATGGTTTCCCAATACATCTACTGCATTGGAGTGCAGGACATGAACATAAGATCCTATGAGGTTCAAGCATAAGAGCTAACAAGGGCACAACAGGATATGCAATAGCAGTACTGTTCACACAATTCAAAATCAGAGACAATGCAGAGTGCATATGGGCCATGGGTTGTCAGAAAAAACTAAGTCCATAAGATGAATGTGTTTTTTAACTAAGAAGGCAAATTATAAATTAAGAGCTACTAAATGCCCCACTCCCACCAAAAGTTACAAAGAAAAACAGCACAGTGTGCAGATTCAATGGAGGGCAGTTCTGTATCAGCTTATCAGTAGTACACTAGTACTACCAGGGTGGTTTCATATCTACCCCAAATGTTATGCTTGCATTGGCACCACGAGAAGTAAAATAGTGCATAATTTTAATCTTTATAGTACTTCTATATGGAAAAAAATGACCCATCTTTGTATAAATCACCTTGATAAGTTCTTCCTGCATCTCAAGGAACTCCAGCTTTTTCCTCCTCTCAGAAACTGAATCTTCAGATGGCAATACTGTCCCAATTGTATCCACGACTTCATCTGGTAGAGAAGACAATGTTGCCACAACAGCCTCCTCAGGTTTCATTTTCCCAGATACGGTAAAAGCTCTGACAACATTACCAAACATGAACAAGAATGCAAGCCCAAATAGTACATAGCCAGTGAAAAATATATCAATCAAATTTACCTTGAAAGTATGAGAAGAGAAGATGGCACAGCATGATTAAGTGAGAGCTCCAACCAGTCGCGAAGCTGGACAGAAAATAAAGTCGTAAGGAATTTCACTAGCATAATCTAATATCCATTTACAAGGTAGTGGTTGGTTTTATTTTTTAACACACAGAAGTTATGGACTTATGGTTAAAGCAATGTAATCCAACTTTAGATGCGTTTAATTCAAAGTGGAAGCTAAGTGATGGTTGTAGCTTTCCTTCAAAAGTACATCATATTTGACAGAAAATTTACTACATATAGCTTTTGGGAACCCCAAAAAAACTAATGAGATCAACAAAAACATCAACCAATAAAGAAACTAATAGACTAAAGAACGAGATAATATCTACTAGGATGGATAAGTAACCATAACACTGTATAGCCCATAGAGGTATTTACAGTTCGCAAAAACTAAGAAACAAACATATATTCTTATGAAGAACAAAAATAAAGACCCACCATGAAGATTGATGGTGTACGGCCCTAATGTATGATAGGAATATGAAATGACTGCTCCCTCTCTCTCTCTCCGTATCACAAGTCATTCCAGTTCTTGGCATAAGAATTAACATACATGTCAAAATGACCAAATATAGCCCTATTTAAGATGTCTAGGCACATCAGAAATCATTAATTACAGATATATTGTTACAAATATATGAAGGATACTGGATGGAAATAGTGCACTCCAGCAAGTCGCGGCGAACCCGGGGCACCAGGACGCCTAGGCACCCACCATGGCAAGAGTTAGATGATGTACTTTATCCAATGAAAAATCATGGAATACATTTACTGGTATTATACAATACATGCTAATATGACAATGGCCATAGAGGATGCAAGCCCCATGCTTTACATGTCCATAGGTTAAAATACAGTACTACTCCTACAAGGATACATTGGTATGGGTCTGTTGTTTTGGCTGCGGCTTGTGGTTTTTGGGCTGTTTGTACGAGAGATTACAGAGTAACAGAAACTCACGTGCGGTTTTTGCCGATATAAATGAATTCAGTAAAGTATGTACTACAATTAACTAGTAAATCATATCTTGAAAAAATACCCCGTTTAAAAGCTAATTAATGTAGAAAAGCCGAAAAGCAGCTTTTAGAAACTGAAAGGAACAAGGCCTATGGCTACCCAAGTGCCCCAGAGATCCACTCACAACCACATATTATAATATAGTACCCACTACCCTTGCCTCCTCAAAAGAAGAAAGAGAAAAAAGGTAATAAACAACATGGTGCAAATGTAGCTTCTGCTTCTCCCCTTCCTTCCCCCAATGGAACAGCCATGGAGGCTCTTCTTACATCTCTTTGCCAGATCTGCTGCAGTGCATCCTCTTCTCCTTCCCCCCCCCCCCCCCCCCTCTATTTCCTTGAATCTTTCATGCACAAAACAGGAGAGAGGTGCCAAGAAGAGCAGGAAGGCGTGAGGAAGAACGAGGACAACAGAGCAAGTGAGCAATGAGATGAGCGGAGAGAAGTGGCAGATTGAGGGCTTGTTCTTTACCTCACAAGCTGGCGGCTTTTGACTTTTGCTACAGTACCTAACTTTCAAACGGAGTATTTTCTCAAGACGGGGTCTACAAATTAAACGATCTACACGTTAAAAGCCCAACATCTGTACCAGCTAAAATCGTAAGTATCTATCTCTCCGTAATCTGTACCGTAAACAGCCAAAATTCAAAAATTTCAGCCAAAAGCCATAAGCCGCAGCCGAAAAGAACAGGTCTTGAGCTGCATCAGGCTGATTGGAGCTGTAGTAGCAGTGGCTAGTGTTTGCCCGCAGCTCCCCTCCCCACCCCACCTCCCTTGATTTGACTGGGATCTAGAGTTCTGGAGTTCCCAGTCTAGGCGAATGACCATGGTGTCCATTGCCAGCCAACTCAACACCTTGTCATCAGCTAGGCGACGCCATGATAACTATGGTGACAAATTGTCTCAAAAAGGTATAATGGCATACAATGTGAAAAAATGGATACATGACTAGAATGACTTATAATATGAAACGGAGGGAGTAAACACTAACAAATAACTCAGTGAACACTAACAAATAACTCCAAGAACAAGTAACTGAATGAATTATTGGAGACCATAAAGCACTAAATTGTGTGCATATCATCAGAACAATGCAAGCTAACCTGTTGGCGCATTTCTTCTGTTGACAGCAAGCCTAGGTGACCACGTTCACGGCAGGCCTGCCGAAGCTCCTCTTCGGAAAGAGACTCAACACCCTCAGCTTGAATCATCTTATCATCATTCTTGATGCTGCATAGATAAGAGTACAATTACCAAAACAGTGAGCAGATATTTTGCATAATGATATTAAAAAGACAAATGTCAGATTGCATTGAAGTACATGCAGACAGCATCAAGACAAAGGGCAAAACCACTAGCAAATCCAATAAGCAAAAGTCATCATGATATCTCATATTGTTATGGACTCTTATTGGGGAAGGCATTATAGCAGGCGTTCCAAGCCGCCAGTCCAATCCAATCCTTAGTAGCAGTCCTCTTCGGGTTAGGAGTTTGTAAGTCATGCGTGTTAGGGAAGTCTTTTACTATTCGAATTACAGGAGAAGTTGTTTAGGAGTCGGATTCTAAAGAAAACTGGGATTGTAAGAGTATAAATATCTTCCTACGTTTGAGCGGAGGAGGAAGGAAGAAATAAAGTACTCTCTTCTCCCAAACCCTAATTTCCAGTTCCAGGCGGCAACCACAGCGGACCAAGAAGAGTTCCGCCGGGAAGCAGCTGACAACTCCCGACCTAACCATCCCTACTACCTAAGATCCAAAGACAAGACCCATAACAGATTGGTATCAGCTTTCATGGCTCCTGATTCCCTCAACACGGAACTTCGTGAGCTAAAAGAGATCCTGGGGACAATCCTGAAGCGGCAAGAAGAACAGGCGGCGGCTCACGCGAATCTGGAGGCGGCTGTTCTTGCTCTTGAGGAACGTCCGTCGTCACCAACAAAAGACATCAACTCGGCTAATTCCTCAGCACGACAAGCTTCAGGCGAACAATCTGCGGCTACACATCCAGGTCGTTTTTACAAGGTGGACTTTCCTCTGTTTGACGGCACTTCAGATCCATTGGAATGGCTGGCTCGCTGTAATCAATTCTTTAGGGGTCATCGCACCCTGGAAGAGGAAAAAGTATGGCTGGCAACTTATCATATGACAGGCATAGCTCAACAATGGTATTACAAGGTGGAGCGAACTGAAGGAATTCCGTCTTGGCCTCGGTTCCAGAATGCTTGCAAACTGCGTTTTGGTCCTCCTTTTCGATCCAATCCAGTATCAGAACTTGCCCTCCTTCGGTAAACCGGGTCAGTGGAAGAGTATGCTCAGGACTTTTATAGGGTTCTTTGTCGCGCTGACAATCTCTCGCCGGAGCATGAAGTGGGTCTATTTTTAGCCGGTCTGGGCGAGCTTATCAAGTCAGACGTGGAACTACAAAATCCATCTTCTTTGGATACTGCTGTAAGTCTCGCGAAAGCAGCAGAGAGACATTATAAACTCCTTTACAATTCGGGATTGATTCTCTGACAACCACATTCCAATCCACAATCTTCCGCGACAAAATATACTTCAGCGCAACGCATGGCTCCGCTGTTGTCGAAACCACCTGACGCTCCGCTTCTACCTGCTCCGACAACAGGACCATCCCCTCCATCTCAGCGAGCGTTTAGGCGCCTTACTCCGTCTGAGATGGCTGATCGCCGACAGAAAGGCCTCTGTTTCAATTGCGATGAACAGTTCACAAGAGGCCATCGTTGCAAGCGCTTGTATTGGATCGAAATCTTGGATGAAGATGATATTCCGGAAGTTAATAAGGAAGATGCCAATCCCCAGATTTCTTTACACGCGTTGACTGGTATCTCTTCAAGCAATACTATGCAACTGACAATCTGCATTAATGATCTCAAGTTATGTGCTTTGGTTGATTCAGGATCTACTCACAATTTTATCAGCCTTGCGGCTGCTCAACTGTCAGCCATTTCTTTGCGAACTCGCACGGGTATTCAGGTGGCAGTAGCCAACGGAGACAGGTTATCTTGCCCAGGGTTTTGCCCATCCTTGCCATTCACCATTGGTCCTGAAGAATTTTCTATCAACTGCTATGCTTTAGCCCTTCAGGGTTTTGATTTGATTCTGGGCGTTCAATGGCTGCGCACATTAGGCCCAATCCTCTGGGATTTCTCCAACTTGTCCATGGCTTTCTGGCATCAAGGGCGTCAAGTGCGCTTTCTGGGCATTCCACGCAAACCATCCTCCCGCCTGTGCACGATCAACGAGCCAACTCAAACACTATTACCAGATCTGCTGTCAGATTTTCAGGACATATTTCAACATCCTTCTGGACTACCACCTCAACGACACTTTGACCACCGCATTCATCTCATTCCAGGGTCCAACCCGGTGGCAGTTAGACCATACCGGTACCCCCATCACCATAAGGATGAAATTGAAAAACAATGTAAGGAGATGTTGTCTCAGGGGATCATACGTGCCAGTACTTCGCCCTTCAGTTCTCCGGTGATCTTGGTCAAAAAGAAGGACAACTCTTGGCGGCTTTGTGTGGACTACCGTGCGCTTAATGCCCAAACTGTTAAGGATAAATTCCCCCTTCCGGTAGTTGATGAGTTACTGGATGAGTTAAAACTTGCCAAGTACTTCACTAAGCTGGACTTACGATCGGGCTATCACCAAATACGAATGCACTCGGATGACATCCATATGACCGCCTTCAGAACACATCATGGTCACTTTGAATATTTGGTCTTACCCTTCGGACTTTCCAACGCACCGGCCACATTTCAGGTTGTTATGAATGCCATTCTTCAGCCCTACCTTCGCAAATTTGTGTTGGTCTTCTTTGACGATATCTTAATTTTCAGCCCATCTTGGGCAGAACATTTGTGTCATGTTCGATTAGTCTTTACCCTTCTTCGGCAGCACCAATTTTTTCTAAAGCAATCAAAGTGTTCTTTTGGCACTACATCAGTATCATACTTGGGTCATGTTATCTCAGCAGAGGGTGTTTCTATGGACCAATCCAAGGTTCAGGATATTCAGCAGTGGCCGATTCCTAAGTCTCCTCGCCAGTTGAGGGGATTTCTCGGGCTCGCCGGGTATTACCGCAAATTCATACGTCACTTTGGCTCCATTGCCGCACCCCTCACTCAGCTGCTCACCAAGGAAGGCTTCTGTTGGTCACAAGTAGCACATGAGGCATTCGTGGCTTTAAAGGAAGCTCTGTGTAAGCCAACCTTCTTAGCTTTACCGGATTTTTCAACATCTTTTATCGTTGAATGTGATGCGTCTGGCAGTGGACTTGGTGCGGTACTTCATCAAGGAGCTAAGCCCGTTGCATTTTTCAGCCGAACAATTCCAGCTCACCACGCCAAACTAGCAGCATATGAGCGCGAACTCATCGGGTTGGTTAAAGCAGTACATCATTGGCGACATTATCTGTGGGGCAAACCTTTCATTGTTCGCACGGACCATTACAGTTTGAAATTTCTCCTTGACCAGTGCTTGAACACTATTCCTCAACATCACTGGGTCAGTAAACTATTTGGGTTTGATTTCCAAATTGAGTTCAAGCCTGGCAAAACCAATACAGTCGCAGATGCATTGTCGCGGCGGGATGAATATATGTCCTTGTCCGCTCTTTCAGCACCAAATTTTCACCTGCTATCTCAGCTTCAAGAGGAGGTCAATTCCTTGCCGGCATTTCAGACATTACAATCTCAGTTGGCAGCTCAAGACATTCCTCCACATTGGTCCTTTACTGATGGCTTGTTCCTATATCATGGCCGCATATTCGTTCCACAACCATCTGCATATGTGTCACACATTATTGCCACATACCACAGCATTGGCCATGAAGGGATCCAGAAAACATTGCACCGTATTCGCAAGGATTTCTATATTCCCCAACTTAAGAAGCTTATTCAGGAACATGTTTCTTGCTGCGACGTCTGCCAACGCAATAAAGGGGATCACTTACATCCCGCAGGTCTGCTACATCCTTTACCAGTCCCGACTCAGATCTGGTCGCATATTTCTATGGATTTCATCGACGGATTTCCACGAGTACAGGGCAAATCAGTAGTTTTAACAGTGGTGGACAAATTTTCTAAATATGCTCACTTTGTGCCATTAGCACACCCTTACACGGCTCAATCGGTAGCTCATGCATTCTTTGAGGCTATTGTACGTCTTCATGGATTTCCGGAATCGATTGTAAGTGATAGGGATACAATCTTCACAAGCAACTTTTGGAAAGAGCTATTTCGGTTGGCAGGTGTTTCCCTCGATATGACATCTGCATTCCATCCACAAGCTGATGGTCAAAGTGAAGTCGCCAATCGAACAATAGAAATGTATCTTCGCTGTCTAAGTGGGGATCGACCTCGCCATTGGATCAGATGGCTTCCATGGGCGGAATTCTGCTATAATACGTCGTTTCATTCAGCGCTAAAATGTACCCCATTTCAGGTCGTATATGGTCGACTTCCGCCAGCACTTATCCCGTACCAAGCAAGTTCAGCCCAGGTCTCGGCAGTTGAGGAGATGTTACGCGCCCGAGATGAGTTTCTACTCGAAATTCGGGAACGCTTATTACACGCACAACAGCGTATGAAGGAATTCTATGATAAACAGCATCGGGAAGTTGAGTTCGAGGTTGGCCAATGGGTTTTGCTCAAGCTTCATCATCGCCAAGCTGTGGGTATTACAACAAAGTTCTCCAAATTGTCACCCAAGTTTTATGGACCTTATCAAATCATTGATCGCGTGGGTTCAGTGCAAGGATCGAAAAACCGGAACCGGAGCAAATCCCGGCCGACGGGCGGTACCGGTAACCGGCCGGTTACCGGAAATCCCGGATAAAAACCGATTGAATTTTATCAATTGAAATTTTTGGGCGGGGCGGGAGGAGACTGTTACTCGCTGGGGTCTTGCTGTTGGTGATAGCAAGATCCTTACTCTCATCGAGAGGATGACACTTGGGGATGAGGCAATTTTCTTGTTTATTTCTCACACAATGCCATGCCAACCTGAGGGGTTGGGGATACAAATTTATAGGCTGAGAACCAGCCAAGCATATGCTAAGATGCTATCCTAGATGCTGTCCTAAAGCGGTCAATATGTTGTCCTAAAGCAGATGCTGTCCTAAAAGCAGATGTTGTCCTAAAAGCAGATGCTGTCCTAAAGCAAAAGCAGATGCTGTCCTAAAAGCAGATGCTGTCCTAAAGCAGTCAAAAAACAAAAAAAAACTACCACAGCCCCACAGAGACCACAGTACAGGGACTTATTCATCATTCTCCCCCTAAGTCTTGTGCGTCGTCTTGTAGATGGCCGCCTCGTGCGGACTTTGCTCGAAGCCCATCCCTTTCAGCGTGGAGTCCAACTTGGCGTTCCACGCCCTCGGTGCCTGTCGCAAGCCATAGAGGGCCTTGCGCAGGCGGAGCATCTTGCCCTCCTTGCCGGGGATCGCAAATCCCGGCGGCTGATGCACGTAGACCTCCTCCAAGTCGCCGTTAAGAAATGCCGACTTGACATCCATGTGATGAACACGCCAACCTTCCTGGGCAGCTAGCCAAGGAGGAGTCGCACGGACTCCATCCGTGCGACGGGTGCGAAGGCGTCATCGAAGTCGACCCCCTCCTGCTGCACGAAGCCTCGTGCCACCAAGCGAGCCTTGTGCTTGACGATGGCGCCGGCTTCATCTCGCTTCAGCTTGAACACCCACTTAAGGGTGATCGCGCGGTGACCGGAAGGAAGATCCGCCAGCTCCCACGTCCGGTTCCGCTCGACGGCGTCCATCTACTGCTTCATCGCGACACGCCACGCCGCGTCTCCCTCCGCCTCAGCGAAGGAGCGGGGCTCGCCGTCGTCGCATGCCAAGTGCAGCTCCGCCTCGCAGTCGCGCTGCGCCAGTCCAGGGACGGGCAGCTCGCCGAGGATGTTGTCCATGGTAC
The DNA here is from genome assembly GCA_017311315.1 of Dendrocalamus latiflorus. Lineage (NCBI taxonomy): Eukaryota > Viridiplantae > Streptophyta > Magnoliopsida > Poales > Poaceae > Dendrocalamus > Dendrocalamus latiflorus. The sequence goes on along the minus strand of CM029609.1, from coordinate 18,280,610 downwards.
GATAGCGCAGAGGCTCGTCGTCGTGGTAGGCGTCGACGCGGTCCTCGTCGTGGGACAGCGGAGTAGCGAACTCCACCATGTGCTGCTCGTCGTGGACCGAAACTGTTGGGGCCAATCCCGGTGGTGTGGCCGCCGGTGCAGGAGAGCGGTGAGCCGGTGGTGAAGAGTGGGGCGTAGCCGGTGCCGAAGGTGGTGGAGCACTCGCCGGAGCTGGTGGCGAGCAAGGTGTCGAGGTGGACGAGCTCGGTGAAGACGAGCTGCTAGCTCCCCCGGCTCTCTCGAAGTGGACGTAGTCGACAACAAAGTCCCTGAGAGTCGAAGTCGAACCGTCGTCCACCGCCTTTTCCCACGTCCAGCCTCGCCCTTCGTCGAACACAGCGTCACGCGAGATGCGGACGCGCTGTGTGACAGGGTCAAGGATGCGGTAGGCCTTCGAGCCCTCCGCGTAGCCGATGAACACTCCCGGAGTGCTCCTGTCGTCGAGCTTGCCGATGTGGCCAAGCTCCTTGGCGAACGCGAGGGAGCCAAAGACCCGCAAGTGGGAGACCGCCGGCTTGCGCCCATGCCAAGCCTCGTACGGCGTCCTGCCGTCGAGCGCCTTGGTAGGCGAGCAGTTGAGGATGTAGACGGCCGTCACCACCGCCTCTCCCCAGAAGACAGCCGGCATCCCCCTCTGCTTGAGGAGGGCCCGAGCCATCCCCACAACCGTCTGATTGCGCCGCTCGACGACGCCGTTCTGCTGCGCGCTGTACGGCGCGGAGTAGTGGCGCTAAATGCCCTCATCAGCGCAGTACGACGCGAATTCAGCCGCCGTGAATTCGCCGCCATTGTCTGTGCGCAGCACGCGCAGCTTGCGGCCGCACTCCGCCTCCGCAGCAGCCTGCGTGCGCCTGATGGCGTCCGCAGCCTCTCCCTTGCTGCCGAGGACCATGACCCACATGTAGCGGGAGAGGTCGTCGACGAGCAGCAGGAAGTAGCGTCGTCCTCCCGGTGTGGCCGGTGTCACCGGGCCACACAAGTCCTCGTGCACGAGCTCGAGCCTCTCCTTGGCTCGGAAACTCGCCTGCTGGGGAAAGGGGAGTCGCCTCTGCTTCGTCAACACGCAGACGTCGCAGAGCTGCTCCACATGGTCAAGGCACGGCAGGCCTCGCACCATTTCCGTGGCACTGAGCCGCTTCAGGGCCTCGAAGTGAAGGTGCCCAAAGCGCTCGTGCCACTGCCACGCCTCGTCGTCCCGACGAGCTGCGAGACAGAGGGGTTGTGCCACCTGCACGTGAAGATTGTAGAGTCGATTTGCGCCTCTGGTTACCTTGGCAAGGAGGCGGCGTCGAAGATCCCAAATCCGCAGCACCCCGTGCTCGATCTCGACACGCGAGCCGTTCTCATCCAGCTGTCCCAAGCTGATGATGGAGTTCCGCAGATCGGGGATGTAGTAGACGTCGGTGAGCAGCCGGTGCTCGCCAGTCTTGGCGACGAAGACGACAGAGCCGACGCCCTTGATCTCCACGGCGGAGGCGTCGCCGAACTTGACGGTGCCTCGAACGCCTGAGTCGAGCTCGGAGAAGAACTCCCGCCGCCCGGTCATGTGGTGGGTGGCGCCAGTGTCGAGGCACCACCCGTCGGTCTTGTCATTGCCGGAACTGTCGCCGAGGAGGGCGTGTGCTTTTGGCTCGTCAAGGTGGAGGAGAGCCACTGCGGCCGGTGCCGCTGGAGGTAGTTCGATGCTCGCATGAGCAATGAACAGGACCGGCTGCTCCTCCTCCGCTTGCGCGACGTGGGCCTGGCCGCGTCGTGGCTGTCGACACTCCTTGGCCCAATGACCAAGCTTGCCGCAGTTGTGGCAAGAGTCGTCTCGTGCCGGCTTTTGCTTGCCAGCATCGCCGCCCTGGGCGCCTTTGCGCGGCTTGCCGCGCTTGCCACTCTTGCGACCGCCTGTCGTGGAAGAAGGCTCCCCCTTCTTCTTGTCACCTTGGCCGGCATCCCACTGCTCCCGAGTGAGGAGGAGCTTCCCGCCAATGGTGACGGGTCCCGAGGGGCGCTGTGGCTCATCGATGTCGACGACCTTGAGGCGACCCAACGCCTCCTCGATGGTCATCGTGGAGAGGTCCAGCAGAGACCCGATCGAGCGAGCCATCTGCTTGTACTTCTCGGGGACGCAGCGGAAGAGCTTCTCCACAGCTCTCTCTTCGCCGTAGGTGTCGTCGCCGAACTGCACCAACTTGTGCAACAGAGTGTTGAGACGGAGAGCAAAGTCATCAACGTCCTCACCTGGCTTGAAGGCCAGGTACTCCCACTCCGTGCGTAGTGCCTGCAGTGTAGACTTGCGGGCGCGGTCGCTGCCGATGCGTGCTGCAGCGATGGCGTCCCAAGCCTCTTTGGCAGTCCGCTTGTTGGTAAGCGAGAACTGCATCTCGGGCGGGACTGCGGCGATGAGAGCATCCAGCGCCCGTCGATCCTGGTCGTAGTCGACGTCGCCGTACCGGACTGCATCCCACATATGCCGCACCTGGAGCTTCACCCTCATCACCGCAGCCCACTCGACGTAGTTGGTCTTGGTGAGGGTAGGCCACCCGCCGCCGGGGCCGACATCCCTGACGACAGCCTGGTACTCGTGGTGACCACGGTACCGAACCGGGGAGAGAGAGCCGCGTTGCCTGTGAGGGCCGCGCTCTCCGTCGACCCGTACGCCGCCGCCGTGCGTGCCTCCTCCAGGAGCGCCACCGCCGTGTGCGCCTCTTTCAGGAGCGCCGCCGGCGCGTCCGCGCCTGTCTGGGCTGCCGCCGCGCTCGTGGGCGTGCGTGGCTGCCCATTGCGCCGTTCGCCCTTGCGCTGCCTCCCTCTCCAGCAGCTGAGGGTCCGCGTCGGCGCTGTCATCAACAGAGCCGGAGCTGCTGTTGCTGCCGCGCAGAGCCTTAACCTCTGCTGCTGCCGCACGCGCTGCATCTGCCGCCGCCGCTGCTTCCACCTCCGCCCTGGCTGCTGCCAGCTCCGCCGCTGCCAGCCTTGACGCCCTTTCCGCCGCCGCAGCGGTCTCTGCCGCCGCTCGCTCGCGCTGCTCTGCCGCGACGAGCTCGGCCGTCTGCTGACGCCGCATGCTCGAGGCGACCGAGCGCTGAGACTGCCCTGCGGACATGGCGCGCTACTGGGGGGCTGTTGCGTGGAGAGAGGGCTGCTTCTGACGAGCTGCTGCCCGTCTCCGGAGAGGAGTGAGCGGGGACAGCCGGAGCTGCTGCTGCTACTGGCTGGGGCTGCTGCGAGGCCGGAGAAGGAGATGAGCAGGAGATGCTCAGGCTACAGGATATTAAGGCTCTGATACCACTTGTTACTCGCTGGAGTCTTGCTGTTGGTGATAGCAAGATCCTTACTCTCATTGAGAGGATGACACTTGGGGATGAGGCAATTTTCTTGTTTATTTCTCACACAATGCCATGCCAACCTGAGGGGTTGGGGATACAAATTTATAGGCTGAGAACCAGCCAAGCATATGCTAAGATGCTATCCTAGATGCTGTCCTAAAGCGGTCAATATGCTGTCCTAAAGCAGATGCTGTCCTAAAAGCAGATGCTGTCCTAAAAGCAGATGCTGTCCTAAAGCAAAAGCAGATGCTGTCCTAAAAACAGATGCTGTCCTAAAGCAGTCAAAAAACAAAAAAACTACCACAACCCCACAGAGACCACAGTACAGGGACTTATTCATCAGAGACCGGTAACCGGACCGGTAACCGGTCGGTTACCGGAAATACCGGTGGAAAACCGGATAAAACCGGTGGAATGAAGTATGAAGTCTGATATTCAACAAGAAAAAACCGGCTTGCTGCTCTGCTATTCAACACTTCACAAGCAAAAGCAAAAGCTGCTGTTGCTGCGCTGCTTGCTCTGCTGCTGCTGCTGCGCTGCTTGCTCTGCTGCTGCTCTGCATGCTGTTGCGCTGCTTGCTCTGCTGCTGCTCTGCATGCTGCTGCTGCTTGCTGCTCTGCTATTCAACACTTCACAAGCAAAAGCAAAAGCAAAAGCTGCTGCTGCGCTGCTTTGATGCTGCTGCTGCTGTGCTCTTTTGCTGCCCTTTCTCCCTCACATGCAGAAAAGCAGCCCTTTCTCCCCCCACATGCAGAAAAGTACCACTTTCCCATCCCCAAAAGACCCTACATGCTGCAGCCTCAAATTTCAAACTCGGCCGGTATTTTTTCTCCCGGCTCCATCCGGGATTTCCGGTTACCGGCGGTTACCGGCCGGTAACCGCCGGGAAACCGAACCCTGGTTCAGTGGCTTACAAACTACAACTTCCTCCGTCTGCTCGAATTCACAATGTCTTCCATGTGGCCCTCCTGAAGAAATTCAGCGGTGTTCCACCTGCTGCTCCTCCGGCCTTGCCTGACATCCTTCATGGCCGAGTTCTGCCCGTGCCTGCCACTATTGTTCGATCGCGTCTATTTAAAGGAAACTGGGAGGTTCTTGTTCAATGGGTTGGCCAACCACCGTCAGAAGCATCTTGGGTTTCAGTCTCCAATTTCAAACAACAATATTCAACTTTTCAGCTCGAGGACGAGCTGTTTCCTCAGGAGGGGGGAAATGTTATGGACTCTTATTGGGGAAGGCATTATAGCAGGCGTTCCAAGCCGCCAGTCCAATCCAATCCTTAGTAGCAGTCCTCTTCGGGTTAGGAGTTTGTAAGTCATGCGTGTTAGGGAAGTCTTTTACTATTCGAATTACAGGAGAAGTCGTTTAGGAGTCGAATTCTAAAGAAAACTGGGATTGTAAGAGTATAAATATCTTCCTGCGTTTGAGCGGAGGAGGAAGGAAGAAATAAAGTACTCTCTTCTCCCAAACCCTAATTTCCAGTTCCAGGCGGCAACCACGGCGGACCAAGAAGAGTTCCGCCGGGAAGCAGCTGACAACTCCCGACCTAACCATCCCTACTACCTAAGATCCAAAGACAAGACCCATAACACATATATACAGCAAATAAACATAGGTGCTGAACCTAAAATACTGTTTGAATGGAACACATGTTAAATCTATTCGAGTGCAGAGTCTTGAACGTAAATCAAATCAACATGATTTCTAACATCCATCATAAATACTGCTTATTTGCTCTTGGTGTATGAATTAAGTGTTGCAAGGTTTCGCTTAGAATTACTTCATTTATTTTACTATTAGCACTTTAGAAGGCTGCCTAGAAAAATTCCCCTTTCTGTACTTATATTATGATATAGATTACAAGATTACAAAACCCACTTGAATTTCTAATTTGGATGATTGGCTGATGAGCTTTTAGAAAGATAGTACTAACGCCAAGTCTCCGCCACTGGTTGATATCCAAAATTGATCATTCGGAGTACATTTATGTACAATAATAAAGAATGCTTAGATGTTGAAGATGCAAGCTAATTAGCACTCCAGTTATTAAGTTAAATGTCAAACATGTCATTTCTATTTCACCAATTGCAAAGTGCATCTTTTACCCTTTGCAATTTAAATACTTACTCTTGAAGGTTTTTGCGAAGCATGAACCTCAAGTAGTGGTCTGTACCAAAAGGTAGGATACCCATATATTTGCACATATTTACCAAGCGTGGTCTGCAGAAAACTATTGATCAGCTCTGATATGATTGTGGCACTCAATTTACAAGGATATTCAATAATGGGTAACCTGCTCATGCTATCCAAAGTCAGTTCATCATTAAACAGCTTTGCAAAGCTCAAGATTTCGTCATTGGAAACACGTTCACCTCTCCTTACCTAATTGCAATTTAAAGCAAGTTATTCAAGAAAGAATATTAGAAGGCAATTCATAATATACATATCAAATTTCAGGTGACAAACAGGAGCATATATAAAACCGATACCTTGTTCAAAAATTCATCCAGATCTTCAGCTGTCTGTTTTATTTCTCCACTACGTGATGTTTGAATTTCCTTGGCCATTTCTTTTGCAGTATCTTGCAAAAACTTTGCATATTCCATCTTTGCTTTCAGTTTCCTTTTCAATGCTTCCTGCACAGGAAGTGCACCACTTTCTTGAGCCACTCGGTTTGCACCATGATAATGTTTCGTGATTCCGATACAACTGGTACTAGGAGCACAATTCACACATGAGACACAAAAAATCTATTGTAACAAGCAGACATGGAAGACAGGTATACAACCATGGAATTATTGATGTAATGATATACTACACATGCATTAGTAAGTTTGTGCCCTTGTGGCATACATCATCAGTAGTATAACAGCATGCTGAGAAAACGTAACGCCTAAACAGTATAATCTCACTAGCGCATTTAGTAATTCAGGTGGTTGCAACACAAACCTCTTCTTTCATCTTGTCTTGGAAAGTTGATGGCAGCATATTTGGAAACAACTTGAGGAACACTGGCAGTAAGAATTCCATGAATGGAACAATGATGAACACAGCAAAAGGTACCAGCCTGAAGATATCTGCTGTTGTACGGGTCAGCTGTTGCCTCTCCCTTCTTGAGAGGCTCTTTCCACCAGCAAGTTTCACCAGCAATCTTGATGAAATCCTAACATCTGCCCAGAGTAGCTTTGTCCCTAACCAGTAATGCTGCAGTGTGGAAACAAATTCATCCTTCCAATGCTTCAGCTTTGCAGCCCAATCAGCTCTTAACAAACAAAAAATAAGGTAAATTTCATATGTTAAAAAAGGACAGGAAAAGGGGGAGGAAGCAAATATCCTTGTCTTAAAACTACAGATTTGAGTACAAAGAAAAAGAACTGAGACCTGCTCATTGAAGCAACAGCTCGGAGAGCAGGGCCAATACCCAGAAGCCTTGCCCAGAATTTCTGTACTATTGATTGGCTGGCTTTGAGAGATTCTTGCACCTGCTTGGCTTTGGCTTTAGCTTTTGCAGTGCTTAGGCCTTCCACAGCCTGATCACATTCTTCTGGGGATGCCTCCTTTTTCCTTTTGTTCTGCTTCTGATCCTCACTCTGTTCATCTTCAATATCCAACTTAGGTTGCCCAGCAGTTGCAGTTGATGTTGTGCGGGCTGACTGCAGCAAATATCTAGCTCCCAAAGGCAACCCAAATTCATTCCTTCCAATTCCAGAACCATAAAGAGAAATCACATGAGCTGGACGTCGCACAAACCCATTACCAAGACCTGGTAGATTGCCCTTTGTCAAAGTCACACTATACTGCTCCTTCTCACATTTGGAATCCCCTAAGCTTTGCTCAAGAACATGCTGTGCTATTTTTGGCTTAACCTCAAAACCAAACCTTCCATGCTGGAAGGTGGAGGAGGAAGATGAGAGAATAGGTGTGTTAACATGATCCAGAAGATACTTCCTTCTCCTAATGATCGCCCTTGAAGACATATTTGATTTCTTCTCACCTTCCCAATAGGAAGGCCACGGTCATGCCTTTTTGGGTAGAACCCTGAAATAATCCAATTCACCAACCATAAGCACAAGTGCTCATTATCCGCGTACAGGGGAGAAATACTAACAGCACATGACAAAGAACAAATATATATATTGAGGAACTGAGAATAATACGCAACGATCACATGAGCAATATACAAAAGAGGCACTAGTCAAGTCATTTCAAGCCATTCTAGGCGATTGTTCTAATATAACCAAAGAACAGTCAATTCTCTGGGATTCAATCGTGATGATCCAAAATTCCAGCGCAGTGAGTAATACTTAGAATCCTACATGAATAGCAATTGATCTTGACATCCAAATTCAGTAAAGCCAAGCTGTAAGAAAAAAAGTCTCAATTTTGTCCCTAGTGTCCAAGCTCAGCAATAGTCCTCCAATCAATAGCCAGCACAATAAATAAGTCTGCATTTGTGTATTTCAGTATTTGACCTCGGGATTCAGCACTGGCAATTAACAAAATGGACCAATATATATAAGTATTTTTCCAGATGCTGGTAAGAAGATTCAATGAGAATAATCTTTGCTCTTCACCTCAAATATATAAGTTTATCGCTCTTAAGTATTAACTAATGACAACCACACCTAACAGTTTGAGGAAAAGATTCTGCAGCAATCATGGATCTATAGTAAATCTGGTTTGGACACTGTTGCATTAAGGAAAAGCACTCTATCCTCTTTAACTTCCATAATAATAAATATAGAAGAAATAACAGAAATACTATAATCAATATAAGATCATTTCAAGCATGCTAACTCCACATTTCAAGCAAATTTTGGTACCAGCCAAGGTCCCTGCATTGTACGGATTCCAACAAGGAATCTGACAATATCCGAATATCAACAAAAAAAACTACACATGACTGTAAGGCAGTCATAGTTTAATTCAACAACTTCACTATCAGCAACAGTTCAAGCATCCAAGCTTATGCTCCACACTCTAATATCGCAACAGGTAGAAGTCCACTGGAACCTCATTAATGTTCAAACGACATCGGATTCAATCCATACTACATACTAATTCACCAAACCTACCAAAAAGACTAACATGAACAGGAGGATCTTCTGCCTAATACACTCACGTTGCTAAAATTTGCACCAAAAGACACACGAGGGCAAAAGCATATTTGCCGTGGCATCTTCAACAACCACCCCCTTTCAACAAACACTATGCAACTAAAAGGGGGTAAAATAGAACTCCAATAATTACAGCGAACCAATGCCTAAGGGAGAATCGAACCACACGACGCGTACCAATAATACATCACAGAAAAATAAAACAACAATTAATTCGTTCGGCCCGATCAGCACCGCAAAATCGATCCGTTTCGCTACCGCATAGGCCCTGAAATGCCCCAAACTCACTAATCGGCACCGATAACCCCCCAACCCCCCCCCCCCCCCCAAAAAGGGTTCACAACAGCAATGACCAGCGCGCAAGCTAGCTATAGCGATCCATTCCACCAAATCAGCAAGGATAACGATAACAAAATCCTTGAGAAATTAACGAACAATTCTAGTTGCATCGAACGGAATCCCCCGAAAAAAAGTCGGAAAAATCACACTCAGGGTTAAAGGAGCGGCTCGAGCGAGGCGGAGGGGTGCTCACCGGACGAGAGACGCGCCGCCAATCGGCCGGGCCGGTCGAGGCGAGTGGGTAGGGTATAGGGTTTTGGGGGAGAAGTGGGAAGGAAAGAGCGAGAAGAGAAGCGGGGTATTTGACTATTTGGGGAGGGAGCGGAGGATCTCCAATAATGACTTATGAGTTAGCTCTAAGCATATTATTTCATATTTTAATAGAAGAGAGAGAAAAACTATCTCTTGATCAAGAGCTAGTCTCATACAAACATTTCAAGATTATGTGAGAGTATCATGTGAGACTATTTATGTTATGAGTTATATGCTAAAAGTTAGTACTATTGGAGAAGTTGTCTTAGAGCTAGTAACTAGCTCATACTGTTGAAGATGCTCTAAGACTCGAATCAAACTTCTAGTCTTATTTTAAATGAAAAAAGTTAATAAGGCTTAGACTCAATAGTGACTTGTTATCTCAAATTTATAATGATTATTTAAATAACAAATAAAATAATATTATATCAAACTTTATCAATTTGAAAAGAAGCTCGATAGCCAGACACGTGGGAAAGAAAGAAATAAAAGAATGGATGTATTTGCACTAAAATTTGTGCTTCGTGCTTCCGCCCACCTCTATCTTTCATCTCCAGTGAAGATCCGGCGATGCTCCTATGTAACATCCCAAAAATATGGGAAGTAATGTAAATGCAAAGATATTACAATCTTTTGTTGATTTCCAGTATTGTTTAAAACTTTTGTTGTTAATTCGAGTTTGTTAATTTGGTTCTTTGCTAAATAATATAAATGATGAAATCAAAATCTTGAACCAAGAACCAAGACTATGAAAATCAATTCGGGAGAATTTTGAATTCCTTTGCAAGTTCAAAATTCGAAATTAAAGCTGGAATTTGGAATTTCAAAACCAACAATAGAAATTGATATCTTAGTTAATATTAAATTAATTTAACCAAAATATTGAAAGCCTGAAGTTAAAACTATTTGTTTGAATCTGGAAATTTAATATTTGAACCCAAAGTTTGAAGTCAAACTCAAATCTCCAATTTTGTGCTAGCATCCTCTTTCTCACTTCCCTTCTCCTTTCACTCGCGAGTGGCCCTGCTCTTACTCTCTCTGTTCTCTCTCCTCCTCCTCCCTTCGTTCTCCCCTGGCACCCGACCAGCTCCGCATCAACTTCCCTGCGCTGCGTAGCCGTAGTTCGTCTCTGCCATGCCATGTCGCGGTGATCGCCGCACCTGCCATGACAGTGTCCTTCCCCATCTCGGCTCCCCACCTACACCGCTGACTTCCCCTTGAAACCATCGGGCCGAAGTGTGCGCCCTGACCTCCGCTTCAGCGCTCGACCAGGCCCTATGCGCGCGCATGCTCCATTGCGTCCCGCCTCGACTCTCATGTGCCGACGCCCGCTGTAATCGCGGCACCTCTGCCCAGTGCACGACCGCGGCAACGCCTCCCCCACATCGCCACGCCGTGCGTTGCTCCCCTGGCAGGCCATGCGGCCACCTCGCCACGTTGTGCGACACCCACGCCCTGCTCCCGTTGACCTCGATCACCTCACGCTCATGTCGCCCTGTGCTTCGGTCTCTAGTAGTAGCTCAGCCACGGCGCACCCCCGTGACTCCCCACTGGCTATAAGTAGCAGCCTTGGTTCGCCTCTAGCTCCCAGCACCCTTATCCCCTTCCTCCGTTCCTTATTTCTAGGGCCAGGATCGCCCTGTGCCTGCACGTGCCGCCAGCGCCTCCTCGCCAGCCCAACCGCTCCGACGAAGCTCTCCACCAAACAATCGCGTCACCTCACATTCCCAAGAGTCAACCACCTCCCCTCCCAGTTAACTGCCTTGCCATCGCCCCAACACACCGGAGCACCGTCCCTCATCAACGCTAGCCAAAGACTGCTGCCACTAGCACCATCTTCGATCCGACTCCCCTCTTCCCGCTTTGACTCACCAGTAGCATCTCCACGCCACCGTGGAGCCTTCCCAACCACTGTTTGAAACCTCCTCCGCCCGAGCACCTTCCCCCACGGTGACCGCCCCGCGACGCCACCCACGCCCGACGCTGGCTCGCCTCAACTCTTCCCCGGCCAAGCTGTCACTGCAGGTGAGTTCCCCATGGTTCACACTTGCTCGTGCTCACCTGCTTTCTCCCTCCCTCCTTCCTGACTGGCACCGCCCCATGGCTCTGTCGTGCCAGCCACACCTTGCCACCGCGGGCTCCTCTTAGCCCCATTCCACGCCGAGCCGCTGCCTCCTGTGGCCTTCCCACCTTAGTAGCTCCCCATTTTAGCAGCCGCCAGCGCCTCTACGACTGCTCCTCACTGGTGTCGCCCTCCTCCCCTGTTTCCCCTCCGGCTGACATGGCGCCCCTGTTCCTCTCCCTCTCTTCTTATGACTAGTGGGCCCCACTAGTTAAAAGACCAGCCAAATGCTTGTATGCCTCTAACACCCCCTTTTGCATAACCCCATTTTGATTTCTACATTCAAGAATTCAAGTAAGAAGTTGGTAAAGCACATTTCGCAAATAAAAGATGTTGGCAAATAAATTAGTGTAACTGAAAATAAAAATAAAGGACTAGGTTATGAAACTAAGTGATTAGGCAAATTAAAAAAAACTAAACAGTAATCATGACTAAATTACATGTCTTAGTATCTTTTGCATCAAACAACACGTCAGGCAAACAAGCATCCTTAATTAAGAAGTCATGAAAGAACGCTATATTGCCCAACTAATTACCATTCTACCCCACCTCAGGATTTGAATCTACCAATGGCATTTAAAATATTTAATACCTTGTTCTCAGCATAAAAAGAGAACTCAATTAAAATATTGACCCTTGTCTGATAAAAGTGGATCGTTGGTCATCCTTAACAGATTTATTAATCAGCCAATTAATCACCCTTGCTCATGATAGCAATTAGTTAATTGACCAACTCCACACTTTAAATTGGGATATTGAATTAATATTCCAATTATCTGGCAGCTACAGATCTCACATAATATTACTCTCGAGCTATCTAGTTAATTCAACTAACTAATATATCAGATGTAGAACTGTATCCTAAAATCACTAAGTTCCCAACACTCAGCATTAATACCCAATGTCTCGGATAATTTCTCCCATCTATCCATAGGTCTTGCCTGGCTTATGGAACTTCCATAATAAATATAAATTAAATGAAGAAGCTATTTATGAAAAGATCAAAACTTGGTATCATGTATCCGGCTATGTCTACTCTCACAAAGTTTTCCCTTAAACATCATCCTCCTTTTACCCTTCCTGGCAAAATTACCCCATCACTTTGTTCTCCCTCTGAATTCGTCTAATTCCATCTCTATCCCGCGTGTTGCCAAACCTCCTCTCAATCATAGCAAATTATAAATAAACCCATTTGAACTTATTTGGACTTTATTTGGTTCTTGGTCTCATTTGATTTGTTAGTTGTTGTCGCGCAACTAGAAGTTGAAGTCAAGAAGAGACGACAAGTTTGAGCAGGATCAAGATTCATGTAAAAGACGAAGACTAGGAATTCAAGACCACTGACTGAGAAGGCTTTGAGTAAGATCAGGGCCACGGTAAATCGAGCAAGGCAAGTCATCACTTTGATTATATTGATCCTACATTTTATGCAAAATTATGTTCCTTTAAATTATCAAACTGCATGCTTAATTTATTATGCAAACACATGTTACTCATAAGGTAGCTAAACACCCGCTTATCAATCTAGTAATATAATACCCTATCCTTGACACTTGAATATCCATGAACCTTGTCACCCTAGGTAATATTATTAATCTTGATAGCTATAAGTCAAATTAAATGTCATGCAAAGGTATTGTCTAAAGTCCAGGGCATTAGTTTGCCTTGATCATCAATCTCTAAACATGAAAATTGGTTTTATGACAATCACAGGATGTAAGTGATTGGTAATTTATGATAACTTAGTTTATGCTTTTCAAAACCCTAAAAACTTGCTATACCTGTCTGGACGGATAGAAAGAGAGGCTGGTGTGGATGTAACACGAGAATTTATGGTTTGTGGTATAAACTATTCAGACAAATTAAGGACTTAATCCTGTGATGACCTCGTATAAAATAGTACTACCACAAGCTGGCAAACTATAGGCTTGGCTGAATAATTTACCGCGCCTCAGGGTCATTCGCAGGTGGGGGAGTGAAGTTGTGCATGTGTACCCATTTCTTTAGCGATGGGGAAAAGCCGTGGTTCTGCTCTGCTATGATATTAGGGTATGACTTACCGCACTAACTTATGGGGGCTACCTCTAGTAGTTCTCCATAAGGGTGAAATGGCTTTGAGGTAAGGTATTGTAAAGGGCTCACGACAATCTCTCAATCTACTTGACCAAAGAATCGCATAGGCCATCGAGTTGATTATCTCTTATGGGTAAAGATATACAGCATCTGCAGTGCAGAGTATAAAATGTTCGAATAGCCATACCCACTGTCAAGGGTAGATATGGGAACTTGCTCGAGTTAGTCTCTATTTTAAAAACCTTTATGGGTGGGATGAAAACTCGTCGAGCGGATGTAACCCCAACTTTGGCTTTTCCTGGAGGAAATGTACTCCAATGGTGATAATAATCAAAATTAGCATCCGGTGGAGGTAACCATACATTGTAACAAGTGATATAACCTGCACTACTACTATTACTATATTCTCTCAAGCAACTTTAGAAAATCTAATTTAGTTAAAACTGCTAAGTCTCATGAGTTTTCCTATCTATTGTACTTTCAAAATAATGCTTTTAGCAACTAAAAGGATCTCAAGCTTCCCTTGACAGCTTTGCATCTATGATTATTGCATTATGTGTGGTGGCTTGCTGAGTACTGTTGTACTCATTGTTGCTCAATTACCATCATTCAGTCAGTAAGGAACAAAAGATCAAGCCCTACGGTGCTTTAAAAGGAACAATAGAGTTGGTAGAAGAAAAGACCAAGAACTAGGTCGCAAACCCCAATTGGCTGCCTGTGGGCATGTCCTGAGGGTCCCACTAGTGTGAAGTTTCTGCTGCTGCACTTTATTGATTTTGGCCTAATCGACCCATGTGTAAGTTATTACTGAATTATCTACGTTTCCGCATGATATGTTTTTAGTATACAGCAATATATCTATGAGCACTATCTACTGATCCAGAGAATAGTGCAGTGGAATCACAGATGATCTGGGTCTGCTAAACCCAGGGTCCAACATCCCAGTTGTCTTGTTCTCTGACCGTCGTTGGCATCGGCGTCTTTAATGGAGACGTCAAGGTTTAGATTCACCAGTTATGGTTGAGATTCACCGAAAGCCACCCTACTTAGAGGAATCTCGGGGTGGCGACGGATCGCACAATGGGCTGCGACAACGGTTGTGCATTGAGGCGGTGGTGGCACCATCAGACACGGGTGAGGAGGAGGGCAGTGGATGAGGTCGGTGGGCTGGAGACAATAGATCCGATGGTAGGTGGTGGGGGTAGCAGAGATAGGTGAGGAGGAGGGTGGTGGCGGGTAGGGGTGGCGGTGGCAACTGGGGAGGAGAGAGGGAGGAGGACAAGTTAGGGGGTTAGATTTATATAGGATTTGAATGCTCGATGAGACGTTGGATCTTTATCTACCAGTCTAGAATCCAACTAATTTTCAATAAAAAAATAATTGAATTTTTTATAGACAGACCATAAAAGAAATAGCCGCAAATCGCAAGTCTTCGAGAGGAGGAAGAACTTTACTGTTCGTACTGTCACTGTGATCCGGGGCTTGGGTTGCTACCAACCGTTGGATTGAAGTTGTTGGGTGGGGAAAAAATCACCCGTGCCTTTTTCTTTCTTCTCTTCTCTTGGTTTTGAGACGTCAAAATGCCTGCTTGATCATCTACTAGAAGTTGTTTAGTGTTTGGGACCAACAACTTCTTTACAAATCTTCAATTTAGCAAACTAAATCCCGTCCAATTCTGCATGAATCCTACAGGAATTATACTTATTTCCTTCAAAATTCATGCTTATTTCTTCAAAAAGAAATATGAGGTTTCATGTTTTGAAAATAGCGGCTCCAACTCCACGGCAGTCCGCAAAGCACGTGCATTGACCAGGAAGATGCCACGATTCGGGATCGATTCTGTCGTACGCGTACCATTCTTCACACTCTTGGCTCTTCTGATCGGATGTCTCGAATGGCAGACAGGTGTGGTCACTGTGACACCGTTGCCTTGTTTCCCCGTTCGCTCGCTGGATGCAGCGTATTTTCTTGGGCATATGTTTCTGTTTCTCTTTTAGCATGCAGACCTGATAGAATCACAGAAGCCTAGAATATTCCACCCGTACTTTCGTATATCTTGCCCTCTTGCAAATAATGCATCAAGGCAGCCTACTCCCTTATGTCACAGATTTTTCCTTTTCCTAATTTGCAAAAAAAAAAATCATGTAGAATTGCTACTTTCAGGATGTTCCAGGAGTATAGAAATTTTTTTGTGGAAGTTTTTCCAGAACAGAAAAGATAATCAATCAGCCAGAGGCATATGGGAATGCAAGAATAAGCAGTTGGAGTTGATCCCTTGTTGGCGCATTTGGAACATTCAGAAAATTCATACATCGTTCTTTGGATGAACATAGCTCAAAAGAAACTTGGCCGGAGGCATAAATACAAACTACAGATTACAACTGAGCATGCAAGACCTGACAAGGAACAGCTTCTGCCCCGTAACTCGATACAATTTTCACCGTGTTTACTCACACGCAAAAAGGAAATCTTGACAACGGTCTCACGGAAGTTTACGGCTATTGCTCTGCAGCATGTTTCCTGAGTCAGATGAAACATGAGTGAGACCCATGGTAAGACAGATTTTGATGGTAGATTAATCAGAAAATGGGGTAGAAATGAGCCGAAGCAATTGCACATTTAAGCCACAGAGTATTTCCAACTAAACGAATCACCAAACTAATTATATCATGAGTGACTAATGTCTTCTTTAAATCATAGAGCTGGCAATATTTCAGGGAGGAATTGAATGTCGGTAATTCATGATTTTCGGGTAAGATCAGTGAGGGAGAACCAAGCTTTGTTTGGGTAGTTAGTGGAGGTGATTGTACCCCTAGTCCACCAGGGTTCAAACACCAAGTTTAGCCCTGCGTGTCTTATTTAGGAGAATTTTCTTTCAGTGAGAGGCGACTTGGCGATGTGTCTGTCATAAGCGAGGCGCCGATGGTGACTTTGTCATTTCTTTGTCAAACTCTGTTCTTTTAGTCTTCTATAAGCGTCGTGATGTGTGTGAGTGCGTGCATATGGTGGTGTGCTTGTATGGGCGTCTATGAGTTGTACTGGGTCTTTCACAAACAAAGGGGGTAAGATCAGTGAGGGCTATGTACCATGGTAGCTTAAAGGTGTCTGTCCAGCGAGTCTGCTTAGAACAACTTGCATAGACCTTGTTCAGGCGTACAATTATCTCTGCGAACGTTGGCCTAACGGAAGGTGTTGGATCCCAGCACTCTTGTATTAGCCTGCAGCATGCAAAGAAGCACCATGAGCAGAAAACGGCACCAAGGCAAGCACAGCATGCCTGCATCCAGAGAATCCCCCCTAGCTGTGACTGGCAATGTAGGGAAGCTTGATCAAGTGAAAGCAAAGCTACTTGAGAGACCATTAACACAGTAGGTAGTAGATACGAGTAGAAAAGCAAATAACTAGTGGTAAACGTCCAAGAGTAGGATTCACTCACTCTTTCACATCGTCGGGATAGGATTTGGGTTTATTCTTGAATGGTGGTCTCATCCCGTCCAAACAAACCATCTTTGCCGCTTCCTCTGGTGGCTTTGGGTGAAAAGCAAGAGTTCCTTCAATCATCTGAACAATCAATAGGTTGCAAAGGTAATGTACATGTAAAAATTAGCAATCTAAGAATTCGCGCTTATTTGAACAACGTACCGGCACAGCCACAGAAAACTATTAGTGTGGATGCACTGGCTCTTGCAAATTAAGCATTCAAGTGTGATAGCTTTCAAATGTATGAATTGCTACAATTTTATGAAGTTCGAATAATTTTACATACCTCATAAAGAATGAGACCAAATGCAAATGTATCGACACTTCTGTCAAACGTTTCATTTCTGTATATCTCGGGAGCAATGTATACACCTAGGCAAATAAAATATAAACAGAAAAAGTATAAAATAGCATAAGAAGGTCAATAGTATATCTACAACAAATAAACAGTTGCAGAAAAAACTGACTCTACTTAAAATAATACGAGTCTAGTTTAAATGGTATTATGGCATAAGGAAGTTTACTTGTAGTCTCCCCAAAAAAATGTTTACTCTTAACTTCGAAACACATGACATACTAAACATCTGCACGGAAGGCACTAGCCAAACTCACCGTACTAAATTATAATTCATCTACAACAGTCACATAAAAGTAACAGATGACCAGTTGGCATTTAACGGTAGTAGTACTGGTACAAGTGTACAACACATGAATTAGCTTATCTTTTTCTGAAAACTCCGGTACTAGAAGATATTTATCCACAAGCAAAACATATATTGCTTCTCACAGTTACACTATTACATTTGAAATTTGACTTTTAAGTAGAAGCATAGACCGTCATCACTCTGGCACTAGAAAATGTATACGCATGGCATACTAAATTGGAATATTCACTGGTACAGAACCATTTCATAGCAATTAAATAAATACAACATACTGTCAAATTTTGATATCGGCCGAGACATTTGTAGTTTATCTTCCGAGACTTTAATCAGACTAAGTGAGCCAAAGCCTGCCACCTTAAGCTTTCCTTCATCATCCCGCACAATGTTTCTGAAACCTTACCAAAGTATCATAACATACAGTGTACATATAGAAACCACTTAAATTTAAATTATTGAGCTGATTTAATGATGAAATATATTTGAGTCAGCTTACTTTGGTGACAAATCACCATGGATGATTGGCTCTGGCTTGCACTCGTGAAGATAGTTTAGTCCCCTAAAGATGAAATAAATGTTAAGAAATGTTCTTTTTATTTGATTGTAGGACAGCAACAATAACTAGCACATGAGCTTCATAAATCATTGTTGTGATTTCATTTTGTTCTATTGAAACAACACAAAACTGAAAATTCAAAAATATTTCATCTACAGGACAAAAATTAACTCTCCTGCTATTCTGATTGAGAAGAAACAAAAGGGTCTTGTTTCCAGGTGAGTACGAAATTATACACTGACAAGTATCTGCTGTACTTTCAATTAACAGTTTCAATGATAAATACAGGTTTAAAAGAAGAAGGAAAAGAAAACAAGGACAGACGTCCTGAGTCCTGACGTACCTTGCAATGTCAAGGGCAAATTTGATAGCTTTATAAGATTGCAGGCGACTTTTAGTCTCAAGATAACTGGCTAAATCACCCTAATCAGGAAACACAGATCTAGTTGTCAACGACAGAAGATTACTATTGTTCTGGTAATGTAAGTGCAAAGTACTCCATCAAGTTTATGTGGGGAAAAAAACGCTATAGGAGTATGCTTTGGAAATTATCAAAAGTGGATACAGGCATTTGTCCTGTATCAAACATAATTACTTACTTTTTGATGGTACTCTGAAACAATCATCATTGGTGTGTTTTGTGTAACAGCTCCCACAAATTGGACCAAATTGGGATGTCGCACTCTCTCCAGTAAAGTAAGCTCATGTTTGAATGCATCTCTGAGTTGATATAACGACAGTGTTAGACATATATAGGTTGTAACATTATTGCTTTGTATAGGATGCTATGTGCTTATTCTCCCCTCCTGTATAGTTGACCTTTGGCCCATTGGAAAGTATAACCAGTCCACTTAACATGGTATCGGCCCATGCAGGGGGGATTAGGGTTTCCCACCCACCCTAATCCTAGTCCACCGCCACCAAGCTTCCGCCCCTCGCCCGATCCCGCCTCAATTCACGCCGCCCCTGCCTGGATCGGACCGTCGCCACTTGACTTGTCCCGCCGCCACCCTGTTTCTGCCCGCCTTGAGCCGACGCCGCTTGGGTCAGGCCACCACTGCCGTTCGGGCCACTGCTGCCATTCAGCAGCTGTTCAGCCCACCAACGACGTCCGAGGCATGCCGCCTCTGCCCGGACCACATCGCCTTCTCTCCGACACTGCTGCTCCTACTGCCCCGGCTTCTTCCGCACATGATGGCCACTCATACCGGCTATGTTGCTACCCTGTTTTGAAGGTCATCTTTGATGAGATGAACTATCATGAGTAGATCATGCACATGCGGATCCACATGAGGAGCCAACACCTCTAGGGCCATCTTACTGGTGAGGCCATGTCTGCCTAGCCCTCCCTATTGGCCGCCCCTCAAATCCCTGCAACTGGTGATGAGGCAATCCAGAAGGTTATGATCACTACCTTTGAGAAGGCCATGGAGGTATACCAGGCTTAACTTCACTCCTATGAGAGGTGGTAAGACGGCGAGATTTGTGCTTCTGCCATCCTGATGGGTAACATAACTATGGCTATCTTCATTAGGGGTGGGCATTCGGGTTACCCGATTTTTTCGGGTCGGGTAGTTCGGGTAATTCGAAATTCGGGTAATGAAAACTGCTACCCGATATTAGCCCCAAAAAAACACTACCCGCAATTTCGGGTACCCGATAATTCGGGTTCGGGTTCGGGTATACCCGATATACCCGAATTCACAAAAAACTAGCAAACTGCACAGAATTTGCATAGAATTTCAGCAGCAATTTCGGGGTTCGGGTTCGGGTAATTCGGGTACGGGTAATAAAGTGATAAGTTCAAGTGTATTTCGGGGTAGTTCGGGTAATTCGGGTAGTTCGGGTACCGGGGGATATTACCCGAACTATCCAAACTAATTTCGGGTAATCAGAATCGCTATCCGAATTTGGGATCGGGTACCTCGGGTTCGGGTATTTCGGGTTCGGGTCCGGGTAATTCGGGTACGGGTAACGGGTAGCGGGTATTTTGCCCACCCCTAATCTTCATGGATATGGTGGAGCTGCCGACATCTCAGCTGATGTGGGAGCGCCTTCGTGCCCACTATGAGTCGACGAGTCATGTTATATATCTTTCGATTGTGCACTAGGCACACCCTCTTCAGCAGCTTGATGCCATTGTGTATGACTTCTACCAACAAATGTCCACGGTGTGGCATCAGCTTGACTCTTTGGGATCGGACGTCTGTCAGACTTGTCCCAGCTGTGTGCGTTAGCGTGCTCACCTAGAGACTCGCCATCTCTACATGTTCCTGACATGTTTTTGGTCAAAATTTGAGCCTGTCTGTGCTCACCTACTGACTCGTCAGTTGCATCTGTCCATGCTAGAGGCTCTCACCACTGTTCATGCTAAAGAAACTCGTCTTCGCAGTGTAGGCCAGCAGCAGCTGGCTACTCGGGCGTCTTCTCCAGCGCCTGCTCCCACTGCACTAGTGCCTCTAGCTACACCGGTGGCAGCGGCTTCTACTACGGGTCTTTACTGCACCTTCTGCAATCATGCTGGTCACATGTTTCAGCAGTGCTACTTTGGAAGAATCAAGGCCACAGGGGCGGTCACCCTCCCAAGGGCATTGGTGGCTCTTCCTAGTCAGGTTCTCACCAGAGCTGCCCTACTGAGGTTCAGTAGGAGATGCTCACTCTACTTTGGCGCCTTGCTACCTCAGCTCCATTTGGTTCTGTTACTTAGTCTTCTGGTGCTTCACCACCACTACCTCCTCCTCGGGTATCACATTCCCTTGAATTTTGGATTCTGATACTTCGTTCCACATGACACTAGATTCTACTCACCTCACCTCTATGAGTCCTCCTGTTCTTCCTCACACGGTTACGCCTGCAGATGGCACCTCCCTTCCTGTTACAGGATGAGGCACTCTCTCTACTTCTTCCTTTCTTGTTCCTTCAGTCTCTCATATTTTCAAACTAGCTATGCAACTTATGTCCACTGGCCAGATCACTGACCATGGTTGTCATATCATTCTTGAGTCTGGCCCGTGTTGTGTTCAGGATTGTCGCACTATTACTCTGGTTGGGACTGGCCCTAGGCGTCGTGATTCATAGCGTCTCTGGAAGCTCGATTGGCTGCACCTTCCTTCCACTGCCTCCACCAGCCAGTCGGTCCTTTTCATCGCCTCTGCTTCAGTCGCTTCTTCCACTACGACCTTCGTCCAATTGCATTATCGTTTGGGTCACATAGGAGGTTCATGTCTGTCTTCGCTAGTTCGGAGTGGTGTTTTGGGGTCTATTTTTGGTGATACTTCCTTACACTGTACGGGTTGCAAGTAGCTGTAGCTCCCATACCCCTCTAATGATTATGTGTCTCATCGTCCTTTTGATCTCGTTCATTCTGATGTTGGGGTTCAGCCCCCTTCGTTTCGAAAGGGGTCATCGCTACTATGTAATTTTTATTGATGATTATTCTTGATATATTTAGATCTACCTTATGTCTTCTCATAGTCAGGTTCTTTCTATTTATTAGTCGTTTGCCACTATGGTTCATACTCAGTTTGATTCAACCATTCGTGTCCTTCATGCTAACTCCGCTAGTGAGTACATGTCTGCTACTCTTCGTCATTTTCTAGCTGACCAGGGTACTCTTCCTCAATACTCCTATTTTAATGGTTATGCTCAGAATGATATCTCTAAGCGTAAACATCGACACTTACTTGAGACTACTCGTGCTCTGATGCTTGCTTCTCATGTTCCGCCTCATTTCTGGGCTGAGACTGTTTCTACGGCTGCTTATATTGTCAAATCTACAGTGTTCATCTGCTCTTCAGGGTTGTACTCCGGTTGAGCGCCTCTCTAGTAGGCCTCCCTGGTACAATCATCTCCATTGTTTTGATTGTGTCTATTTTGTTCTTCCTCCCCTTCGTGAGTGCACCAAGCTGACTGCTCAATCAGTTGAGTGTTTTTGTTGGCTACAGTTCTGAGAATAAGGGTTATCGTTGTTATGACCCTGTTGCTCGTAGGATGAGGATATCTCGAGATGTTACTTTTGATGAGTCTCGTCCTTATTACTCTTTGTCTTCTTCCACCAGTACATCATCTTCTAAGGTGCTTTCTTTTATGACTTTTTCTGACTCTCCTCTTCTTCCTCCCACTTCAGCTTTGTCATCACCTTTACCTATTTCACCTCTGTCTGCTCCTTCCTCTTCAGACTCCCTTGTTTTCGCTCCCACTGGCTCTTCTGTTGAGCTCGTCTCTCCCTTTCCGCTCTACTCTTGCCATCCACGCCCAAATACATCCCCAGTTGTGCCTTCTTCCGCAACTTCCACACTTCCATCTTTGCTAGGTCCTACTCCAGTCTCTACTCCCAAGTGCAATCTTCATGATCATCGTACTGTTAGGCCTCCTGAGGGTTACGGCTTTTGCAGCCACTGCTCTTGTTAAGCCTATGACTTATCATGAGGTTGTTGATCATCCGGAGTGGCAGCACGAGATGGTGGAGATTGCTGCTCTGAAGCGTATTGGCACTTTGGATCTTGTTCCCCTATCTACTCATGCCACTTCTATCACGTGCAAGTTGGTGTACAAGATCAAAACTCACTCAGATGGTTCTCTTTAGCACTACAAGGCTCGTCTTGTGGCATATGGTTTTTAACAGGAGTATGATCGTGACTATGATGAGACTTTTGCTCCTATTGATCATTTGACCACTATTCATACTCTCCTTGTTGTGGCCTTTGTTAGTCAATAGTCCATCTCTCAGTTGGATGTCAAGAATGCATTTCTCAATGGCGAGCTACATGAGATCTACATGTAGCCACTCCCTAGGTATTCTGTCCCTGATGGTATAGTTTGTCGCCTTTGCCGCTCTCTCTATGGGCTCAAGTAAGCCCCTCATGCTTGGTTTGCAAGCTTCTCTTCCATTGTCATTGCAGTCGGTTTCACCTCTAGTGATCATGATCCTACTTTCTTTGTTCACACCTCTCCTCGTGGTCGGAAGCTCCTTCTTATTTATGTGGATGATATGATCATTACTGGGGATGATCCACACTATATTGCTTTCGTAAAGAAGCGTCTTAGTGAGCATTTCTTGATATCTAATCTAGGTCCCCTTCGTTACTTCCTTGGGATTGAATTTTCTTCTATGCCTGAGGGCTACTACCCCTCTCAAGAGAAGTACATTCAGGATCTTCTTGCTCATGCTTGTCTCACTGATCAGTGCACAGTAGACACTTCTATGGAGCTTGGAGTCCATCTTCGACTCACCACTCAATACTGTCACCTTATTGGTAGTCTTGTCTACATTGGGATCACTAGACCAGATATTTCCCACTCTGTTCACATTTTGAGTCAGTTCGTTTTGGCTCCCACTCAACTTCACTACAGCCATCTTCTTCATGTTCTGCGATATCTTCGTGGGACCATCTCTCGTCATCTTTTCTTTCCTCGCTCTAGTTCTTTACATCTTCAGGTGTACTCTGATGTGACCTAGGCCAGTGATCATTCTAATCATCGGTCTCTTTCTGCCTATTGTGTCTTTGTTGGTCCTCTCTGATTGTTTGGAAGACCAAGAAGCAGACTGTAGTTTCTCATTTGAGTATTGAGGCTGAGTTGAGGGCTATGGCATCACTGACTGCTGAGATCACTTGGTTACGGTGTCTGACTCCTCTCTTGTCAGACAACACATGTGCAATCAATATTGTTCGCGATCCAGTGAAGCATGAGCTCACAAAGCACATTGGCGTTGATGCTTCCTACATGTGATCACAAGTGCAGGTGGTTGCTCTCTAGTATGTGCCTTCAGAGCTTCAGCTAGCAGATTTCTTCACCAAGGTGCATACAAAGAGCTTGGCACAGCTTCTACCTCTCCAAACTTAGTGTTTTTGATCCACCATGCTCCATGAGTTTGAGGGGGTTAGACATGTATGGGCTGTAGCATTATTGCTTTTGTATAGGGTGCTATTTGCTTATTCTCCCCTCCTATATGGTTGGCCTTTGGCCCATTGGAAAGTATAACCAGTCCACTAGACCGAACTTAGAAGTGTTGCATGGCAAATGGTAAGCAAAGCTCACAATCCAAAGAAAAAGTTCGTGACTAACAAACTGGGAAAAAAATCAAGGCTCAAATCTATTGTAGGTTGTTTTATGAAACTAATTATTTGACAATCAACATTGTGCTATCAACATAAAACATCACTGGGGTAACCAATAATATAATTTACCCTAAAGCTTGTTTATGAAAAGAAAGATTATTACTGAAAGTTTAATCAACAAAGAGGAGACCAAGGCGCTGAGTAATAGGATTGCCAGACAAAATATATCAACAAATTATTCTACTATCAAGCACTATGTTTATAACAGGCCCAAAGATCATTTTTTCATATGTATCACTAATAAATTTCATTGCGCTAAAATTTTGTAGTAAAAAAGGAGGATAGTTTCATGCACTGGAAGGTAAGGAATAAATCATGCTAAATTCGTAATGACTAATTGATGTCGAAATCATAATCCTAAAATCAAAAGGTTTACTTGATGTAAGAGTTCAAGGAGGCAGATAATACATGCTTTCTGTGTCCGAGAAGCTGTCCTTGTCAAGTATCTTAACAAACACTTTGGAGCCATACCACTTAGCTACATAATAACCCTGTAAAAGTTATATGACAAGTAGGATTGTAAAAATTCTGAGCAGAGCATTAAAAACCAGCAAATGTACATTTACAGGAATATATAGTAGAAAAGACATAAGTAAGAATTTATAAAGGTGTGACTCATATAGAATAACTAGTTCTGAAAATAATAACCATCCTTTAGCTTAATCTTCTATGTGGAATGGAGCTCAACTTATCATGCAAGTCGATGTAAATCAGATGTTCAACCCTAACATAAGCTTTTAAGTATATAAGTGTTAAGTGGAAGTTGGTAAATAACTAACTACCCAAAGTTTGATAGTATATGAAGAAAGAAGCAAAGTGGAAAACAAATAGAGGTAATTTATAAACACATGCCTTTGTAACCTCCTCTCCTCTTCGGAACTCGAGTTCAAGTGGGTTCAGTTCATACTCAGGAACTTCTTTGGGATTTGACACAGCCATTGGCGTCCTTTTGGATTTCTAAGGAGCAGAACAATCACATGATATTTATTTTCCGTATATACGTATCAAAAGCAAGTATCAAGGAACAGCTCCAGGAGTTTTGAGTAACCGAAATATAGTACCGGAACTTTTGCTCCTCTTGCTCTCAGAAGGTTGTAAACTTCAAAGTGCCCGTAATGCTTGGCGTCTGCCGCTGGCTGAAATTTTACATAAAAAATACAGGCAGGCATCAAATTCAGTTAGATAAGTGCTTGGTCGTATCAAGTAAATTTAGTTAAACTCTGACTATTCTCTTCCAGTACCTACCTGGCCAGTGGCTACTTCCATAGGCTAAGCCTAAAAATTCGCTTAGAAAGCGTTGATTGCTGTAATCTGGCTTCCTTTGTACTCATATTAAGATATAATTGTACAAACGAATCGAATAGAAATGTTTGATCAAAAGTACACAAGTATTTGTTAACGTACTAATCATTAATCCTTCTATGAAGAACAGCCAAATTAAAGTCCTACATATGCATACTTGCATAGCCTCCCGTCCGAAACTCCAGAGAACAGAGCAGAGCACCGTAAATAGCAGGGTCGTGAGAGAAGAGAGAGCTGACAAATCGCGTACCGTGCTTCCCCAACGGTCGCGGGCGTTGATGTTGGCCTTCCAGCCGAGCAGCAGGCGCACCACCTCGCCCTGCCCCTCGCAGGCGGCGATGTGCAGCGCCGTGCGTCCGTCGAGGTCAATGCTGTCGACGTCCAACCCTTCCCTGAGCAGCTCCTCCACCCCGCTCGCGTCCCCCTGGCACGCCGCGAACAGCAGCCGCATCGTCGCGTCAAGGTTCTCCGGCACGGCCAGCAGCGCCCTATCAGCCCCACCCGCCGCCGCCGCCGCAGCCGCCTCGCCGCGCGGCGTGGGGTCGAGCGACGACTGCCTCGCGAGCCCGAACCTTGTCGGCCCCGCCCCACCCGCCCGCCGCGGCGTGTGCGGCTCCAGCGACAGCTGCCGCCACACCCGCGCCGCCCCTGTCGACAGCTGCCGCGAGATGCTCCGCGTCAGCTTCGCCGCCGCGTCCATCGCTCCTCCCTTCCTTCCTTCTCCCGCACGCACCACCGGCTGTTAGTGGTACCGGACGGCGAGTGAAAATTCCCGCGGTTGGTGCGCGTGGGATCTCGCGCGGTGCGGAGGTGGGTGCTTCTGGGGATTGGGGATGGTTGATCCAGCGTGGGGCGGAGACCGCAGAGGAAGATGCAGTCTAGTAATTTTATACGGAGGAGTAGGGACTGTTTCAAAGTGATGCGTCTTTAGCTTCGGACTCTTATTTCCTTCTTTGGGCCAAAATGATACTGTAATGATTGTTATTTTTCTCTAAAGTATTTATTAAAGAAAAATAGAGAAAATAAAAAATATTATATCTTCTGCAAAGAAAAAACACATTAAGAAGTCAACGTGTTCTAAACAGCTTTAGACTTCTTAAGGCCAAAAGCTATCGTTGTTTAGAATGGGGTCTAGTAGCAGTAGGGGAGCGGCAACTTTAAGCATCAGGTACCTTGTCAGAGCATGTACAATGGTAAAGACAATGATTGGCTATAATATATCCTTATATTATTTATAAACGAGACTAAAGATATAATAGATTATATATATATGTAATAGTCTTACATAATTAATGAGTTATCTAAACAATAATATAGATGTTAGAAAGTGGTCTACAAGATGTTTATTAAATACTATATAATATATTTCTCTCTCCCCATCTCTTGTTCTATGCATCATCCAAAGTCGGTATAAGTCTTACGCGCTGCTGATATGTGCTTCATATTGTACATGACCTAGTACAGTAGGAAGCAGGGGAGGGTCGCCCGCCGCCGCCCGAGAGCATGCGTTAGTTCGTGCAGTTAGCCGCCGTTTTTTGTGCAGTGGAGGGAAAGCACGGTGAGTGGGGGAGGCGTGCCGGGTTTTAAATTATAGCGTGTGGGTTTTCTACCTATAGCATGGGACGTCAGCAATCACGGACTGGTGGGGCTTGGTTTAGTGTGGGGTGGATTGTCAGTGAGTACTGACGTGGAGGATGGAGGAGCTTGGGGGTGTTTTTGTCGCTTCGTGAGAACACTTGCCGACGACTAGCGTTTGCGTGGATTATTTCTGCCTAGCTGGAATACTTCCGATGGGGTCAGTTTGAATTTTCTTTCTTCTTTTTTTTCCCCTGCAAGCCCGTAGACTAATTCAACTGCTCAGCTGTGATAACCCTCAAACACACTTAACCAATATCACGCAATTAAGAAGCAAGTATTACATCAACATGAGAATTAAAATAAATCAACCAATACAATAATGAAGATAAATAAATGTCATTATACAAAGTCCAATTACATAAATTTAATTACAATGCTAGACCTTACATACATTACAATGCTACAAGTCCAAAGTTAAAATTATAATTTCAGGTTACAAGAATAAAATTTTACAGGTGTATTACACAAATACATAGAACTCAAAATTCTTCATGGCCGATCAAAGCAATGCAAGCACTTGCAAATCACTTTAACAACAACTAGAAAAGCAAGAGAAAGTAAATAAAATAAATTAAGTAATTGCCATCAGAACCTGGTTTCAAATGAATTGCACAAGAGTAAGCGCTCATCGAGATATCAGATTGTCCGAGGCCAATCGACACCTCTCGCGCTAGTGAGTTTTCATTATCCGGCGGTAATTCCCATTCTTACCCATACCATTTTACCTTCCCTTAAGATGAGTAACCATTCATCCACACATGCATAAGACATGTCCCAGCCGCGAGTCACTGCCATAGCACACCCAAGTGTGCGTGGTAAAACCAACAAAGAGATGGAGGAAGAAAGAATCAAGCTGGCTCACAACCATCATTGAGAAGACAAGCTAACCACGCCACTAAAACCATGGGCCAACAAGAGAACCAGCCACAACCCATAGCCCCCACAGCACAGCCAACGGCATCACTGCCATACCCAACCACTGTACCACCATACCACAGAGTTCACGAGCCAACACACCAGCAAGCCAACAACCAAAGAGAGGGCAAGCTCACCCATTTTCAGCCACTACACCATCCAACACCACCGAAACCACAAACCAAAGCTGAGAGCAAGAGAAAAGAAGGAGGAGTCAAGACTGGAGGGCACCAAAGGAGGAGGAGGCCGCAAGGACAACACCCGCAAGCTACCAGGCCACATCGAGCATGAACGCAAATTAGGAAACCATAGCCACGTGAGGGTAGTGCATATCACCAAACACCCCAAATCAAACCCAACATAGCAAGGTAATGCTAAGCCCCCACCATTTTATTTTTGCCATATCTAGAAGCACAAGACTCTACCCAGCAAAGCCACGGTGGTACACAGCCTCTAGCTCATGGCATTGGAGAGGAAGGCCAGATATGGCCATCCATGAGCTCCTGGGAATCCTTGGCATTGCTCCCCGATGCATGCAAGGAACCCCAAGCCCCACCAGGGTTGCTCACCTACATGCACAAAGCCCTTAAGCACTGTCATGGTTACTCATTGTGCAAGCACCCCAAGAACACCCACATTCCACAACGGGTCTGAAAGTTGGATGAAAGTGAACAACAAACAATGCAAAATTAAAATGGAATGCAGGAATGTAGAAGGTAGAGAAGAAGGTGGAACCAGGGATCGAAGAACCAGAGCCTAAGGTGTCGATGGTGTGTAGCCGATTAGGACGCAAGGTGCCGGAGAGAGGTAGTTGACGGGGCCAGTGCAAGGCAGGCGGTGTAGTAATTGGCGTGCCAAAGCACAGTGTCATGGCATGCAGCCGCCTGGTCATGTGGCTTCAATAGAGGCAGAGAACCTAGCAAGCACACAGAGCGCCAACAGAGCTAAAGGGTGGGTTCGAATGCGCTGAGGCTTATGGTTTTCGGCTTACACTTCCGTCGGTGGAGCCACAAGATGTCCCGAACATAGCGTTTACAAAGTTACATTTATTTCCTCGTCCGCCTGTCTCCCTCACGGTCCCCCTCAGGTAGCCATCGCAAAGCTCCTCGCACGGCCATGCCGAATCCCTACCCCTCGCCAAGCTCCCTCTGTCGATACCCCCTTGCTAGAGCTCCCCCTGCCAATATCCCCCTCGCCGAGCTCCCCCCTGTAGATACCCCCTGCCCCGTCTACCCCTCTGCGAGCTCCGCTGCCCCCTCCGCAAGACCCCCCTGCCCTGCCTCCCCCTCCGCAAGGTCCCCGTGCCCCGGCTCCCCGTCGTGGAGATGCCCCTAGCCCCTTACCCATCGGTGACATCCCCCTCGCCCAACCCCTATGCTGGTGACCCCATCCACAAAGGCGGCGCCAATCCCCATAGTCCTGGCCTAGTGATGACTGCTGCATATGTGTAGAGACCCAAATATACAAATCCAGACTCTCATGTGTATTCTGCACTAGTTCAGGATCACTCTAGTGCACACAGCATAAACAAAGATGAAATATCGACCATATCACGATTCACTAAGAAAAGACTCAAATATTATTAATAATTATCAGAGTTGTAAACTTATGGCCAAGCTTACAATTAATAGCCTGAAAGGCTTAAAGAAACTAGTAGCGGAAAACAAAAATAAGCGTAGTAGCCATTCGACCATGCCCACAGACGATCGACTGGGGAGCGAAGTCTTAATCCGCGAAGTCGTCGATGTATCCTACTTCTAGTACCACCTGCTAATCTGGTCCTTCTTCCTTAACTGAGCAAATATGGATGAAGCCGTGAGTACATAGAGTACTCAGCAAGTCGTTTGTAACAAAGAGTGCAATATAGTATGCAAGGCTTACCAAAGGATGGCTGAGAGATTAATTTTGCAGAAAACACAATTAAAGTAAATACCATTGATAGACTGAAAAACGAACTTTGAAAATGATAATAAGTAATTAATCAAAGGAATTGAGGCAAACCCCAGGTAAACTGCCCATTCATTCCAATGAATTACCCATGAACCAAAATTCACGTAATGAACCACCAGTGAAATATCCATTCACTTCCCAACTCAACCCAACTAGATTTTTATGAAAACTCTACCCCTCGTGTGAAATCACCGAGCGTTGTCCATGACCGAGGACACGGCTATTCGAATAGCTTTACACTCTGCAGAGGTTGCACAACTGTACCCACATGATTTGATAATCTTCATGTTAAAGAAAATCACAACAAGACTTTTACAATGCTCCATCTCAAGGGTGGCGATGCCACAAGGTGGAGCCAGCCGAAGGGAGTAAGGGTGGCGCACTAGGGGGCCGCGCATGGTGCACCGTCAGTGGCGCTATGGCTGGCGGGGCTGAGACTGACGATGGAGCGAAGAGAGAAAGAGAGGAGACGAAAGAGAAACCAGACAATGCATATGCAGGTGCGAATGAGAGGAGAGAGAGGGAGGAGATAAGGTTGGGGGGAGAGAGAGGGGGAGAATGACTGGGCCAGTGGGCTGGCTATGGATGCCATGGGCCGAGTAGGCACATGACCTTACAAGGTCTAGTCCCAATATCAGAACAAAAAATAATAAAATAAATGTGATAATAAAATAGAAAATGATGAATAACCTACAAATATGCAGAAAAAAAATAATAAGACCCAGAGATTTTGAAAAATAACCTTGGAAATAATGCTAACAAGAATAGAAAGAACTCTAAAAAGTGCAAAATTACTCAACAAGAATTGTTGCTTCATTTGGAATATAATCAATAACCCTAAATAATTATATTCGCCTTAAATAATGCATGGAAATACAGGTCCAAGGGGGAAGGGACCGGTTAGACTACTATTGAGACAGATACCCTACATCTAGACAAGTAGGGCAAAATTTTCAAGCATGTCATGATACATGTTGACTAGTTACTTTGCTACAACTATTTTTTTATGATCACTTTGCATCAAATTAAGTTCTAAAAACATAGAAAAGAAGAATGACCTAAAGAAAGGAAACATGATAAAAGAGAAAGAGGTCAGAACAACTAAAGAAGCAGTGGCCTGCAAAGGTTAATAATAAAAGAGGGTAGATGGTGCTCTGTAAGAGATTCAGGGGCAAGTGAGACACTCTACATATGAATATAATATAAGGATAAGAAACAATTTTCATTCTGTAATGAGCCGTAAAATAGCATCAACCATTTTCCGTGATGGGCAGAACATCTTATTCTCTTATGTTGTTATTATCTCCATAATATGCAAGTAGTATGGGCCTGTTTGGTAGAGCTCCACCAATTCCAGATCCACCAAAAATAGCTCCACTCCACGAATTTTTACCCAAACACTCCAGCTCCACGAAATCTGGATCCACCAAAATACTGAATCTAGCTCCAGATTCATGAAATCCATGGAGCACCTCAAGGGGTGCTCCACGAAACCTTGTTTCGTATCTACTCGTGGAGTTGGGTGGTAATTACCCACCTTTTGCCACTGGTTAGACACCTCATCCCATACCACCATAAAACCCATGGGCAAAACAGGTCATTCCCACCAAAAACTCAGTTTCGTGGATCTGGAGCTGCTGTGCAAGCCAAACAGTTTTGTCCAGCTCCATGGTGGGATCCCAGATTCACGGTGGAGCTGTTTTTGGTGGATCTGCTGCTCCAGATTCATTTTTTCAGTAGTGGAGCTCTGCCAAACAGGCCCTATAGATAAGTGGAGAATCTTAGAACTAGTATAGAGCCCGGAAATAGGGGATCTAAGGCGCATGTATTCGCTCAATGTTGCTATTATAACCGGATGGAGATATAGTGATGAAAGTTGAGAAAATATTCTAAAAGCGAGGTCTATAAATTAATTATAGTATACTCTATAACGATTTTATTTATATTGATAAAAATCGTACGTGAGACTGTAACGCTCAAAGAACGTGCGTCCCGTGGAATTTTCGGAAAGAGGAAAGGCTGTTCAGTGTTTCTTTTCATGGAATCTTCGGAAAGAGGAAAGGTAGGCAGCACGGAACGCTTCTGGAGCTGTCTGTCTACTCCTGTTATCTTTTGGAGATTCTTTTAATCTTTTCGTTGCATCGCCTCAATAGGAACAGTGCCGACGTGCATGGAACGGCGACTGCTGGAACCTGTGAGTGGGTGCTTGATTTGGTCAGTGGATTACGCATTTTTCTGCCACACGTCGATAGTTCGGCGAGGCACTGGAAAAAAGAGCGCCTCAATTTCTGCGAGTGGAGATTATCTACTTTAGAATTGTCCGTACTGCAACTGGACTTGCGTCGCAATCATGAAGAGTCCTGCCAAAGCAAGCGAAAAACAATAACGGAATACATTTCAGGCCCGGTTGTAAATTGATGTGTCTTCTCTTTTTTTTTACTAAAATAATAGTATAATAACTGTTAACTTTTTCTAAAATACTTGTCTTTCGATTTCACGGTCATGGACGGAAAGGCCGAGAGCTTGACGTCCTGACGAATTCCTCCACGGGGCCGTGTCGGCCGCGCGCGTCGCTCTCGACCGCGACGCGGGCGCTCCGGCCTGTCCGTCCCGACGGGCTCGGCGAAAGTGCCAGTCCCTTTAAGCAAGCAGTGCCCCTATCACTTCGCAGCCGACCTCCAGGCTGGGCCTGAAGGCCCTGAGCAAGTGAATGGGCCGGTCAGGCGGTCACAGCATTAAGCCCAATGCGCGAGCACCGGCCCGGTTTCTCTCGCAACGCTCGGATCGCCGAGCGCGCAGCGATACCTGCACATATGTTAGTACCACGTCGGCTGGCGAGAGCAGCGGGGCCGGTGGAGGGAGGCATGCGTAAAAGGAGGGGCACGGCTCCGCTGCAACTTCTGGGATCTGTTTTTTTACTGTGGTATGTGACTTTTAGACTGTTTGTATAAAAAATTATAGAGTAATAGAAACTCATGTGCGATTTTTGCCGATATAAATGAAATCAGTAAAGTATATACTACAATTAACTAGTAGTTCCTATCTTAAAAAAATACTCTATTTAAAAGCTAGTTACTGTAGAAAAGCCGAAAAGCAGTTTTTAGAAATTGAAAAGAACATGGTCATATATCTTTTGGCTAAGATTAAGCGTAGTATCTATTTTTATCAGTTTAATATCTGATATGTGAGATATTGTCTCATAATGGTATTAAATTTATTTTCTGTGAGAGAGCGTCTATTGAAGTAGTCTGCTACTTAGGCTCTCATGTGTTGTCAGTGTTGCACTGCTGCTTGGGCCCAGCGCACCCCCAACCAACGCTAAGTTGAAAATTTTTCCATTAACAACAATTGTACCGTAAGTAAGCTAGGCTAATGCAGGGGCAAGAAGCTGTGCTCGGTGAATAGATTTGGGTTTTTTTACTATGGTTTATAGCGTAAAATATTTGAATTTTAATTGTTCATGTATACAGAGAAAATAGTTACATACAATTTTTTAAATGGTACAATATATTTTTTAATATAATATTTCTGTTGACTCTGTCTTAAAAATATATTATTTAAAAGCTAATTACTATATTACATATAAGCTAAAGTCAAAACCAAGCGAAAGGAGCCAGTTCTAGTGGGCTGCCGTAACCTTGTGCCCACTGAATCAGTGATCAGTGATGCCCGAAGGATTACCCAGTATCAATTCGCACAATTTCGGACGCGGACACCTGTGAGCGTGAAGCGCACTCATACTAGCCAAAACAACAATTGTAACATAAGTAAGCTAGGCTAATGCAGGGGCAGAAAGCTGTGCTCGGTGAATAGGGGTAAATTTTTTTAGATTATGGTGTATAGTTTAAATATTAGAATTCTAATTGTTTGTGAAAAGCAGTACGCAAAGAAAATATAGTTGTATATGATTTTGAACGGTACAATACATTTTTTATTATAATATTTCTATTAACTTTATTTTAAAAATATATACTATTTAAAAATTAATTATCGTATCACGACCAAGCCATTCGAAGGGAGCCGGCCTGGTGGGCTACCGTAACCTTGTGTCCACTGAGTCAGTGATGTCCGGAAGATTATCCAGTATCCATTCGTACAATTTCGGACGCGGACGCCTGTGAGCGTGAAGCGCACTCATACTTGCCAAAACGGTGGGCCACCACGGAAGGTGAAAATGATTTTTCGTGTAAATGGCGAGTCTTCCATGGTACTTAGATTTCACTGAGTTTAATAACTGGTTTGGAAGAACACAGAGGGTATGCTTTTTTTTGCTGTGGCCGGTGGGTTTTGACTTTATGATAAATAAATAGTAATATCTGAGAAAGAAATTATGAGAGAGAATATGGAGTAAGAGAAACTTTCATACGATCTTACCTAATATAGATAAAGTCGCTATAAGATTTATTATAATTAATTTATAGATTTTTTTTAAAAAATATTTAATTTAAAAATTAATCACTATAAAAAATTATTTTATTGCTCCAGACTCTCCACTGCATCGCTCGGGAGATTGCCCTTTGTCCAATGAGGGTTCGACAGTCGACATGACACTGACTATACGAGGGTTCGACAGTCGACATGATTGCTAGTCCTTCACGAAGCCATCCCCTTCATTCATGGAAGCTTACGTTGTGTTCGTCTCAGGCTCATAGGCCCTATCGTCGCTCTGCGGGGTGAGCAGTGAGCTAGCTCTCAATGTTTTGGCGGTTGTGGGGGAAGGGACATGGGAATGTTGGGCAAATGCTCTCAAAATCGATGCTTCCCTAGCCAATACTAATGTGATACTGTAGAGGTGCTTGTATTCTGCCGGTTAAATTGAGGTCCTGTTCTTTTTCAGTTTTTAGCTACTCTACAATAACCAACTTTTAAATGAAGTGTCTTTTCAAGATGGGGTCTATTATTTAATTGTAGTACATATTGTACCGACTTCATTTATATCGGGAAAAAACCACACATGAGTTTATGTTACTCTGTAATCTCTCGCACGAACAACGTAAAAGTCACAAGTCGCAGCCAAAAGCCATAAGCTTTAGCCGAAAAGAACAGGCCCTGAGTTGGGAGTGCACAAGCTAATCCGACCTAAATACATCATTGCCAGGGCATAGCTAGCTAGCCAGCCAGCCAGCCTTGGGCCCAGTCCATGAAGAGTGTAGGAGGCCTAGCTCATTTCCTTGGGCTACAGTGTTTTGTAATGAAAAAATTTGATCTTGGTCTCGGGCCATTGCCCCGGTGGCCCGAGGCCCAGCTCCGTCTCTGATCATTGCCTTTTTGTAAATAGAGGTTGTATATATGTCACAAACGTATTTTCAGAGCATAATGCGCTTTCTACCGCATTAGCTTATTTTAAGGTTTTTTTTTTGAAAAAAGTTACTCTAAGGTTTGTTTAGCTCTCGCTTTATGCTTTCTTTAGGTGATGCTTATTTAGGTTTAAAAGATTGAGCTCATGGTTTTTTTTATTGTAGCGATTGAAAATATACCGTAGCTGCTGGTAGATTTTTCAACATAATTAAATTGAAAAAATAGGGAAAATATATTATCATAGATAATGTAAACGAAATAGGGGGAAAGACAAAAATATATTATCGCGTGACTTGTGACTTGCACATGGTGCGCCACTTGGCAGACCACATCTATCTTTATATTTTTGCTGAACTTTGCACCACTTTCTCTGTGTTTGAATGAGATTCAAACGTTTGAATTGAGGCTTTATTGAGGTTTTGATGACAGACAGTTATTAGTGGATAAATGGCTGGTTGAATATGTTAGTTATCAGTGGGTAATGGTTGTTTTAATCATGTCAGTTATCAGTCTGTTTATTTATATACCTGGAGATGTCCAGAGTATGTGTGAGAATATCACTGTCTCCATTTTCTTCTTCTCTGCGATCTTGTGCTTTTGTATTGTGCTGTTTGAACTTCGCCAACCTTTCTTCCGATGTGTACCTGGAAGGAGGGGGAATGGCTATCTTCGAACCATTGCCGCAGAGTACCTGCACGAGGCGACAATAAGGTTTCTGGGTAGCGCATATCTGCGTGACCGCTCACTGCACTGTGTCAAGCTTGCGCTGCTTCATGTTCTTCATCAGGCGAAAAATTAAGTCGTTTGCGCGTTTGTTTGACTTTGCTACTATATATTTTCTTGTGTATATTCTGAAATATGATGAGTAGCCTGCTGTTAGTAGTAAGTTTTGTATCACTAGTTTATTGTATTTGTCTCCCAGTAAAATTTGGAATTAAAATATTGCCCACATTTCAAACAGATTCATGCTCTCATCCATCTCCATCTCTGGTGAAGATCCAGTGAGGCTCCCCATCATCTTCTTCTTTGGGCGTCACTGCTACCTACGTTTTAAACAGAGACGCTAAGTTAAGGTTAAATTCATTGGTTAGAGTTGAGGTTCATCGGTAGCCATCAGGTTTAGAGGGATGCTATGGTGGTAGCGGGCTGACGGTGGGTGGTGGCGGCTCATTGAGGTGGCTGTGGCATCGTCTCAGCCATGGGATTGGAGGAGGGCGGTGGAAGCGGCGGGGGGAGGGGGCGCAGCGGCAAGAGCTGACGAGTGCTTAAGAGAGTGAATGAGCACAGGAAGCAAGCGGCTTTGCCGCATGAAGTACGCGAGGGATGTCGATTTGAGTAGATAAAGGTAGAGAATGGTTGGCTCACTTGGCTGTATAGGATGGGAGAAATGACCCTATTCAGTGGTGATTATTTGGGTTTTTTTGGTGGCTTATGGCTGAAAAGAACTGTAGCTGGCTGAAAAACACTGTAGTTGACAGAGACTTATTTAGCATAATTAAATTTAAAAAATTAAAAATATGTTAGCCTATTACGTATAATACAAACAAATACGGGAAAAAAGAACCGGCAAAAAAGCTCAACAAAAAGCCAAAAGTTCAGAAAAAGACGAAATTTATGAATAGTAAAAAATAAACCGAAATCTAAAAACTGAAGCCAAAACGATCACAGCCTCCGTGATCATCGGACGCACCTAAATGTAACTGATTTATTCATAGAAATCACCCGAATGTTAATTAGAAATTCGCAGGTAATTATTGCAGCGAGCCGCGCGACCTCTCAACATCGGAGAAGATACCGAATTGTTGGGCGGTCCCCGCGCGCGCGCGGCCCAAAGAGACGGCAGGCCACCCGTGACCCATCGTCATCGCGCGGATATCTCCCACCACCACTGGCAGATCCGTAAATTTACCCGCCGCCTCCGCATAAAACCCTACGGCTCTCAGCAAGCACACCCCCCATTTCTGCTGCTCATCGCCACCTTCGCGCTCGAGCTCATCCATGCCCGTCGCCTCCCAGTCTCCACCGGCGGCGGCGATCCCCTGCCGCCGCCCTGGCTGCGCCGCGCGCGTGGCGCTCCCTCGCCGGCCGCATCTGCGCGGAAGCGTCGCCGCGGGGGCGAGCACCGGCGGAGAGGCGGCCGCCGCGGTGTCGGCGGTGAGCGCCGCTGCCCCGGCGGGCGCCGCGAGGGACCCGTAAGTTCACCTCTCCCCGTCGCAATGTCGTCTCCTCTTCGGATGCTTCGCGCCCGAATTCGTTCGTGGCGCGGCTGGTTTTCCTCGCCGCGAGCTGTTTGATGATGGGATTGGTTCGGGTTGGCTGGGTTTCTCGGGGAATGCAGGGTGCGGCGCCACACGATCTCGGTGTTCGTCGGGGACGAGAGCGGCATGATCAACCGGATCGCCGGGGTGTTCGCCAGGAGAGGGTACAACATCGAGTCGCTCGCCGTGGGGCTCAACAAGGACAAGGCCCTCTTCACCATTGTCGTCTCCGGGACGGACAGGGTGCTCAAGCAAGTCATCGAGCAGCTCAACAAGCTCGTCAACGTCTTGAATGTGAGTTCGCTGTTCGAAATTTTATCGGAGCTATGCGGATTCGGAGTTAAAACTTTTGAATTTGGTATTTTATAGCCGACGAGCTCCCAGCTCCTTAGTAAGTTTTTGAATTTGATAGCACTTGGATTGAGCATCCTGGCGAATATGTCACTGCGGACTTAAGCTTACTGTTCTTTATTAAGCGAAATCTCTACACTATTTAAATCATGTGCATTTTGTGGAGCCTTTGGTAGGTAGGTAGTATAAAGTGCAAAAACTTTTGTTTCTAATTTTGTCATGAACGTCATAACCGTCTTTTTCGACAATCTTTTTTTCCCGTGAGAACCACAGCTTGACAATAATGTCAACATTGGGGAGCAAACTCCATTGTACCGATTTCTTATTAACTACTTCGTTATTATGTACACTGTACTCGGGTTATGTAATGCAATGTACTGCATTATTTGTCCACTTAGTGCTATGTTAGGTAAGTACAGATGTGGAACAGTTGGTCCCATGCTTCTCCTGTGTTACAAGTCTTTCATCTACTATCTAATAAGTAAACTTTCAATTAGAATCCAAATACTCCTGCATATCTTGGGCTCTTGGTTGTCTGTAACTTATTAAATGTTACTGTAGTGTCTGAAAATATAAATATGCGGATATTTCCATGTAGCCTTATTAAAAGTCTTGTACTAAAGATTCTATAACAAAGATTTACATATGGAAAAACTTTCTTCTGCTATTGTATGTATACTGGATATAAGAAGAAGGCAGCTATCTAAGATTCAAACTGATTTTGTACCACTTCATGCATTCTCATGCCTGCTTTGTTGGTCTCCCTACCATTAAAATTTTTAGATGAATTTTAATAGTATGATCTGTTCTTTTCGTTTTTATCCAAAGCATGGATATGTCGTCACTTGGAGAATTATTTTCTTCTCATATATTGTTTTATCACCATAAGAGTAATACTGTAAGATGCTTTTCAATCTTTATTCTGTTTGGATCCTAAATTGCAGGTTGAAGATTTATCTAAGGAGCCACAGGTTGAAAGAGAGTTAATGCTTATAAAACTTAATGTTGAACCAGATCAGCGTCCTGAGGTAAGATATGCTATTAACTTGTAATCTCTGTAAGAATGAAACTTAGTCATTGAAGTAGCATGTCACTCATTATATAGTGATATGCAAAAGTACAAGATGAATATTATTCTACTGTTTCTTCGTATAATTGACAGGTCATGGTTTTAGTTGATATTTTCAGAGCAAAAGTTGTTGATATTTCAGAGAATACTGTTACCATCGAGGTAAAAACTTCAGATTTCCAACAGGTTTACATATGTTGGTAGGTATTTGTCCTTGTATGCCGGCTTAGGTGCTTTGATGCTTATTAGACCAATGTTGTAGGTAACCGGAGATCCTGGAAAAATTGTTGCTGTGCAAAGGAACCTAAGCAAATTTGGGATCAAAGAAATTTGTAGAACGGGAAAAGTATATTCTGGATCATTTGCTCCTTACATGCGTTCATATATTTTCTTCATAGTACTAGATGTTAATTCTCTACCTTTTTAGATCGCTTTGAGGCGTGAAAAGATTGGAGCAACTGCCCGTTTCTGGGGATTTTCTGCTGCTTCTTACCCAGACCTTATAGAAGCACTGCCCAAAAATCCTCTTCTTACTTCTGTAAATAAGACAGTTAATGGCAGTTTTGATCAACCATCCAATTCTGGGGTATGTTTTCTGTTCTTACAAAACGAACTCCAAATTTCTGCCCATTTCGTTTTATTCTGTCCTGTTCTGTTTATAGTTTAAATACTTGGTTAGCTATGCTGAAAAGATGCCCATTTTTGTTTGAATTACGCATGTAAGCAATTTGAGGCGCGATAAAGGAAAGGATCCTGTGGTGTATGTGATATCACAGGATCTTTTTAGTGCAAACAAATGCAGTTGAACTTCTATGTTAACCAATAGAAATTCCAGTGCAATCGTAGCGCTGTAAGTGATAATCACCTTATGCACTTAAACAATTACTTTCTGCGATGCAATTGTATGAGTTTACTGAACTGAATGTATTTGAATCATTACCTTCAGTCATGCAAGGGCGTTAGTTCACTGAAGGCAGCACATTTTTGCCAGCGAACGGTACAGTTCATACTACACTACTACTTTCAAAAGTCATAAAGAGCACTGCAAAGCAGAACTACATGTGTCAGGTGGTATGAGGCAGGAATTACAATGTGGGATCATGCAGTTGGATGAGGCTCATCATAATTCACACACAGTCACACATACATAAACATGCACCCGAAATGGGTGAGCCCTTGCAGTATCATAAAACCTCATAGCTTACATTAGTGGAGTATGTGAATTTGCTGGACTAGACTGTGCTGACATTACTAACATTTTTAACGGTCACAACTGAAGCAATATAACTAGTAATATATGCCTGTGTTATATATTTTCAGACTTCCATTACACATATGAGATACGGTATTACATATGTATATAACATGTGGTTGTTTTGACTTTGAACTGTTCAGGGTGATGTTTATCCTGTGGAACCTTATGAGAGCTTATCCATGAACCAAGTACTTGATGCCCATTGGGGTGTTCTTGATGATGAAGATGTAAGATTTCCAGTTTTGTGAAAGAAAGATCATTTGGTTGGTGTAATTATGTTCTATATAGACTGTAAGCTATGTTTATGCAAAACTGAATCTAAGTCTAATGTGACTGCAGTGAGTTCTCATTTTCCATCTTCATAATCTTTGCAACCGGTTAAATATAAACAAAGGTCTCTGTAACTTTAAGCAATGGTCACGATGCTTAATCTGCATGCTAGTAAAGGTCTCTGTAACTTTAAGCAATAGTCATGATGCTTAATCCGCATGCTAGTATATACTGTAGTAATGGCGCAGCTGCTAATCTAACAATGACTTTGTTTGGTACAGTCAAGTGGACTTCGCTCACATACTCTCTCCATCCTTGTGAATGATTGTCCTGGTGTCCTCAACATTGTAACTGGGGTCTTTTCTCGCAGGGGCTACAATATACAGGTTTCTTAATTGAAAAGTTCAGTTTCTTGTTGTTATGTAGTGCCAGACTAGTTGTTAATGAGACCATACTACTGGCCAGAGCCTCGCTGTTGGCCCAGCTGAAAAGGCGGGCATTTCGCGTATTACAACAGTTGTTCCTGGAACTGATGAATCTATTGAGAAGTTAGTTCAGCAGCTTTACAAGCTTGTTGATGTACACGAGGCAAGTGACATGCAATTTTTTCGTGCATTCATTTGTGGTAGCAAATACATTGTGTTAATGCGAAACATCTGACTGCCCCAGGTTCATGACTTAACTCACTTACCTTTTGCCGAAAGGGAACTGATGCTTATTAAGGTTTCTGTAAACACTGCTGCTCGGAGGGACATACTAGATATTGCCGAGATCTTCCGAGCAAAACCTGTTGATGTTTCTGATCACACGGTTACGCTACAGGTGAGATTCTTGCCTAATGATGTGACTGATGTTTTTGATTGTCGAACTCTACTTCATTAGCTTTACCAACACTGACCGCACTACAGTGTGTTAGGACAGAGTGGGTATAAACTCAAGATCAAGAGTACCAGCTTGTGCACAAATAACAAATTGAGGCCCATTTGGAACACAAGAATTTTTTTAGAAACAGTTTTATTTGTATTCTATGTAATTCCCGCGTTCAGCATTCCTAACGAATCGTGGTGTGCATTTACTGTTTTATGCTGCACAGTAATTCTTGTAGTAACAAGATGAGAAGAGGACATAGGAACATTGAATGTTTGACACCACTACAACTATTATTTATTCTGCTTTATCTTAGTGCTATTCAAATTACTGCAAAACGCTTGCATAATGGAGGACTTACTGATACTATGCAGCTTACTGGGGATCTTGACAAGATGGTTGCGTTACAAAGGCTGCTGGAGCCTTATGGCATATGTGAGGTATGTTGATTGTTGCTGCCTCTTCTCTATAGGTTTCTTTAGAGTGTGAACAAGTAGTTCCGGATGACCATGGTCGATTATGTAATTTTTTTTACCTCTTACTTTTGCTTACTATAGCTTATGTGGTTATGACACAGAATCTAACTAGGCAAATAATGTCCATGCATGTAATTAAGCATATATTGTTAATGTGAGAAGTACTTAATAACGTTTCTCAGCAGTCAATTAATATGTATCAAAATAATCAATGGAAAACATTTCTAGATGTTGGAGTTGTCTCTAGTCTGTACTCAGGATACGGTACTAGTTGTCTCTAATTGATTATTTGTTAGTTAGAGAAAAAAAATACCAATACTTCTTTTTTGACAACCAAATCCTTTTCAATCGTTTGCGCACATCTTCTTTATCTCGTTAGTGTGATGTGCTAGCTTTCCTTTTCTCTTTGGAACAATGAATCTTAATGCTTTCTCAAATCAATTTTACTCAGAAAAGCTTACGCGAGGCTTTCATTGCTATTGTGTTCCACACATCACAGGTCGCCAGAACAGGTCGAGTGGCGCTGGTTCGCGAATCCAGGGTTGATTCAAAGTACCTCCGTGGTTACTCTCTTCCACTGTAATTCAAAATCATGTGTGATGGCCCAATAAAACTTGCTTAGATGGTTGCTTGAGCAGAATGTGTAGGCAGGTTTTGTTCAGTTGTGTTCTCGTTTTGGATGACTTCTTTTTGGCTTGTTCCCGCTGTGCTCCGACTTGTCCAATAATATTAAGCTCGGTAGATGCAAGTTGAGGTTTGCCCATGTATTCCACTAACGTGCAGAATAAGTACGTACTTCCTTGCCTCTTCACTTGCTTGTAAGTTGAATCTATTTCGGGCTGATGGCTAGCCTGTTCCTAGTCAAGCATCGTACGGTGTACCATACCAAATGAATCAGAGCGACGATTTAAAACCCTGATCTACCCCCATGAAGTATACGGGGATCGAAGCTGTGAACCTGACGAATTTGACATCAACTGGCTCCTGTGTTGCGATTGAAGAAAGGCGTACTGCTTTGCATAGGAGTGGGAAAATGCGCAATGCTACGGCCAACAGGGGCATGCAATGCCTGTTTGTTTTAGCTGCGGCTTATGGCTTTTGGCTGAAATTTTTGAATTTTGGCTGTTTACGGTACAGATTACGGAGAGACCGATACTCATTTACAATTTTGGCTGATACAGATGTTGGGCTTTTAACGTGTAAACCCCGTTTTGAAAAAATACTCCGTTTGAAAGTTAGGTACTGTAACAAAAGTCAAAAGCCGGTCGGCTTGTTGCTTGCCAAACAGGCCCATGCATCGGTATCTGCCTCAAACAGCCTGATTGCGACGGTAATGTCAGCAGCACTACGGCAGCCATAGGATTGGCTCCTCAGGGATAATGGGGATTTACATCCTCTGCCATTTCATTCAAATGGCGCCGTGCAATTATTCGTTCGAGCTATCCGATCAAGACGTCATCAGATACTGTAGCATGACACTCGATTTTGTTTAACCCATAGCTTCCTTCAAATAAATAAATTGAACTATTTCTTCGCCCATAGGCCTAAAAGAACGCACCGGTTGAGGGAGACGTTTTGAGTGCAGCTTGTGTGGGGGCGCCGCCGTGCCGGCATTTTCAGCTGTCCAAACTGCCGGGCCGTAGTAGACTGGAGCCACAGGCGGCGGCCCCGCGCGCGCGGCATGCCACTACAAGAACAAGAGGCCACGGTACACGCGTGTGGCCCAACGCAGCTGGGCTTCGTGCGTCGGTCGACACGGCACAACCGCCAAGGAAAGGCAAAGCCCACCCACGGAAGAGGACGACTGGACGCGTACAGGAGGCGAGACGCCCCACGCGGCGCAATAAGGGGAGAGGAGTCCAGATTCCTCGGGTCCAGGTTGCTGCCTGCCGAGCTGTGAGGCGAGCTTCGGTGGTCGTTGGGAATTGGGATCGCCGACCGGGGAGGCTGATCGGAGGAGGAGGATGACGCGCGGGAAGCAGAAGATCGACGCGCAGCGGCGGAGCGCGGAGAAGAACCAGAAGCCCAAGGGATCCCAGCTCGAGGCCCGCGCCGTCGGCCTCAAGGTCATCTGCCCCATCTGCAAGGTAGTAACACCCAACACCAGGGCCTTCTTGCTAATCGCCTCTCTTTCCTCCCATCTGGACCTGCCAGATTCCTTAGCCTAGTAGATTCAGGGGGATGGGGGTGATGCGATCTTTACTTGTTTACCGTCTCATCCGTGATTCTGATTCGCTCAGGCCGATTCCGTGAGAAATTCTACCGAGAGTGGGTGCGCAGTTTATCAGAAAATTGAGTGATTAATTGATCGTCTTCGCATGGGTCTACATCCAACCCCGTGAAGTCATGCACGCTTCTTGTTCCTTTGTTAGGCAATGGAGTGACTAGTGTTTAGGTGCACAACTACAGAGACCAAAATAGCAGTCCTGGTCGGTGTTTGCCTGCAATGCTAGCTTTGCTGCTTTGCCTGCAACGC
The DNA here is from genome assembly GCA_017311315.1 of Dendrocalamus latiflorus. Classification (NCBI taxonomy): domain Eukaryota; kingdom Viridiplantae; phylum Streptophyta; class Magnoliopsida; order Poales; family Poaceae; genus Dendrocalamus; species Dendrocalamus latiflorus. The sequence goes on along the minus strand of CM029609.1, from coordinate 18,236,409 downwards.
AACTAGTATGCTATTACACTGTCCTATGCTAGTGCCTTGTAGTCCTTGCTGTAATGCTGTTTGTCCGGTACAACTTCTTGGCGGGCTACCTGTGAAATTTGGTGGAACAATCGTCTATTGTTTTCATTACATTTGATACGTAGCTAACCGAGAGTAAAAGATCCTAAGGCAAAGACGAGGATGATGAGTAGCCGAAGTAGAATATATTCCTGGTCACTGCCTGATGTGATCTTTTTCTTTGAGGCGCACTGCCTGATGTGATCTAGGAGAGAAGATATCATATGAACTTCAGCTGCAAACCAGCATGCACTTTTAACCATTGAATTTTGTCCGAACATAACGCACAAGAGTATAATCATGCATTGACTTATATTTTCTCCTTTGCTAGTTCCTTGGATTTGTAGAGTAAATCGCAGCAAACGTGGATGACATGCGTTTTGCATGAGCATGCACCTGTGGGCTGGAACATCAACTTAATGCGACATTGTGTCATTGCCAATCTGTGTGTAGGTACAACTGGCCAATGAGAAGCAATTGGTTGACCACTATGGATCAAAGCATCCCAAGGAGAAACCCCCAAGTCCATCGGAATAATTGTTGCTGGCCGCGATGCAGAAACATAAGCTCTGCTTGAATGTCTGTGAGTATTCAATCTGCTCCATACTTGGACCTCAACTTCAGCTGTACTCTATAATGTATGCATTGCCTCTTGTTTCAGGCAACACCTTCATAAGCATGTGCCTTCTATGAGTATCTTATGCTATCATACTGCCAATGCATCTTTAAACTGTATGTGGTACAATGCTGGATAAGAGAATGGTAAACTGCAGTGTTCCCCTAGGCGGCCACCTAGCCCACCTAGGCGGCGCCTAACTAGGCGTCAGGCTCCCGCCTTGGCCGTCTAGCCGATTTTGCCCGCCTAGGCTGGATGCCTAGCCCGATTAGACGCTAAGAGCTGGTCTACCGCTCGACTAGCGCCTAGCAAAAGCGCCGGTCTACCGCCCAACTAGCGCTTAGCGCCTAGAGGAACACTGATAAACTGTCAAGCATGCTGTTTCTCTTGTTGCTCGATTCCATTTAAATTTATTGGAACTTGTCAATAGAACTTGTGGAAAGTTTTGGGTTTAGGACGACGTCGTTTTGCGTTGACTGAAACGAGATTTTTTTTTTCTAAAGCGATTTTCTCAGACAAAATGAACACATTCATAAAAGGTGTTGGGACCTGTGGCTGCGGTGCTATTCGTTGCTGTTTCTGTGCAATTTGCATCACTATTATTTCTAGGCGAGTTAAGTAGATCCCCAAATAAAAATTACTGAGGTTTGAGGCAGCTGGCTTGTTCAACATACCTGTCAGAACCTCCGTAAACTAATCTGTGTAACAAACTTGAATGCAGAAAACAAGTTCATTTGATTATTCCTATGACGAACCACGGAATCTTTAAGTTCGAAGACATTAATAAAAAGAAGCAAAATGCTGGCATCTAGGTCATTCTACAATGAAATGAAAAATAACGCCAGACGATGTGCTAAAATCTTTAACTGAAGAACAAGTGAAAGAACATTTACCAGTGAACATTGCATTAAGCATTATGTGAAGTTCCAACTTCCAAGCGGCAGTATCATGGGTAGGAACCAGTACAACTTTCTTCCACTCCCATTGCCCCCAAAATTCCTAATCGAAGCATGCACCCTCACCTTCTCAACTCAATTTCTACCAATTACAACATTCAAAATCAAGTCACGGTCTTCCAATGGCCAGATACAAGTGAATATGTGAATGTAACACTAGAATGACAACACCGACAATAGGGAAGCATGGCCCAGAAAAAAAATGTGCATTGTCTGTAACCATTAACTTCGATACACTGCTGGTGCAGACTGCTGACCATTATGTACAATAAGTGAAAGTACATGATAAGAAAGGATTCACGGACTGTAGCCATTTACGACCAATGCAGTTTACAAGGAAAGGCTGGTCCAAAGCCTCAGTAACCAGTACTGGTATCTTCTTATCAGTGGAGAAATACACCAGGCTACAGATCCCACCTTTTCTTCACATGAAATAGGAAAGAAGGATGGCGGAAATTATGCTGCGGTGCTTGAAGCATAAGCTGAATTTTCGTCTTCATTGGTGCAGTCTTTGCCTTGCCCCCTTCTTGTCCAACCTAACATCCAAAAACATGTCATAAAATTCATGAATTGTTCAGAAAGGTCGCGTGTGCACTTTAAGCCATCAGAAGACAATGATGGCTTGAATGGATGGATCGCTGATCTATGAATGTGAAGACAGGGTTTGCATGTTTTGGCCATATAGACCAGTGCTACAACAAAGGTTTGTTATAGTCTTAAAAAAAATTCTCAAACAGACCTGTTACCACAGGCCTCAGTGAAAGGCCAATCATACTCTCGAAGCTTTAACATACACTGTACAAGACATGACTGATATTTATTGGTCGATTTACCCATTAACATATACATAAGCCTAATTAGGTATTTCTTCAACAAATAGTCACTACATAGCACACTTAAATTCTGAGAAGACCCTGTTAGCACATTTACTTTACGGACATTATGTTTGGTTTCATTATTTTTATACCTCTACATATCATATGTTCAGTGAATGCAATTAGTTTAACAAAGGATGCGAATCACTAAGAAAGAAGAAGGGATGAAATGACAATTCTGACTTATTTCAAATCCACCTGCTCCAATAGTAAAGATAGGATGCTATAGCAAAATGAGGTAGCTATAATGTACATACCCAAAGGGAAGCCCATCCAACTTGCACGTCTGAATCATAACCAGCTTTCATTTTGAAATTTTTACCAACTGTATGCTTATAAACAGCATTCCAGGTATCACTGTCAAAGTTATAATGATAGCTGAAAGAAGGGGGGAATCAACATTACAAAGATCCACTGGAAATAGGCTAACTGTGAAAAGACATATAAGATAATGCATGCACCATGCAGTAATTCTTGCTTCCTTGGTTCAAATTCTACTTTGGCAATATGCTGTTCCTAAGTCCTAGCAACCATGTCAGCTGTAATGCTCAACTAATTGTAGGAAATTGACCAAACGAAGGGAAGATGACACTGAGCAGAGAGAACAAAATTTACTTTTCAAAATTAATTAATTATGCTAAATTTAAGAGTAGTGAAAATCACAATAGTCTTCATTGCTTTGTAACAAAAAGTTGACAGAACATTTGCATCTTGCAGTATTAAGATTCATGAATAACCCGTTGTCCATGCAGAGCAGGCTGTTAAACATCCAGGACCCTGAAGATAAGCTTACGAAATGCTTGTGCTGACCTCAACTTATCAGAAGGACCAAAATGCCTTTTGAAGTCCAGGGATACTGCATTGGAAGGCAATGAGACACTGGGAATTAATGTTAATTCATTGTCCTGCCATAGAGAACGAATGAATATAATCAGATTAAGCAAAAAGTCCGAAAAGGCAAAATAAAACAAAAGATTAGATTAGATAAATAACCTTATAACAATATCTTAGATTAAGATCATTTTCATTGTATTGGGCAGTAAGAATGCCATCCAAAAAATCAGATTGTGCGATCCCATATACAGACAACATTTTGTCGTCGTGTTCATTTCTCCTCTCTTCCACCGAAACTTGACCAATTGGAAAGTGGAATGTTGCTCTTGGCTGCGAAAAAGAGAGGATTTTTTAAAACATATAACTGGGTTTATGTCCCATATTCTAGCAAAAAAATAGCACGAATCCTTGTTGCTAAGAACACAAATGAGCTACAAATATACACAAAACCTCCAAACTGCAGCAGTTCAACTTTTAGGATATATGGTCTACTGCATGTAGGAATATAAACAATAAAAGAGTATACAGATTAAAACAAAACAACATGAACTTCCAAATAAACCTTCGAAAAAATTCTATGACTAGTCAGCATTTTCAATATCATACCCATTTTTTTTTTTAAAAAAAAACTGAAGTAGCATCTCAAGGAGTTCTGAGGGATAGAGGCGGTCTCAAAGCTCATTAAGAATTAATGACTAAAATACATTTTTCATCGGTATCAAAGATCAAAGATGTATTTTAAGTTAGAACACTGACTGCAAACTAATGGGGTCATCGAACCCTATAGGAACCACATTGTTGTGTCGTGATTACAGACCAAATAGTGAATAAAAGGGCTACGGAAATGCTACAAAGGGGTTGACTGGAGCCAGCCTTACAAACCATAGAGATAGAGGGTAGAAGTCTGTGCTACCTGAATTTGTCTGATAAAAAAGTCTTGCCCTCCATGGCGCTTTAACGCACATATTTATAGCCACAAGGAGACTTGTTACATAAAAGCCCCTATTCGGGTCAACAATCGTAGGGGCAATATTGTCTTTTCCCTTACGACAGTCCTCTCAAGCCAGCCATGTGGCCTCATAGTTATTGGGCCTCTTGGTACAATGGGCCGACTGGGCTAAGGTGGTTATCACTTTCCCAGCAATAGCCTCTCATAGTTGAAGATCCCCAATTTCTGTGAGCCGAGACTATGTTCAATGTTACTTGGTCCCCTCCATCCCTTCAGCTCATTGAATCGTAGTATGCTGGAGTTTCTGCCAAAACCTGGTTGACCTCGGTAGGGTGTGTGGCCCCCGAGAGCAAGCAACACGTGGCGACGGTTGGCTTTTCAGTCGTGGGGCATGAGCCGTCGTGCCAATTACGGTGTGGCACATGCCCCTCAATTCTCGCGCTTGTTGCGCGGCATTGAATGTCGCTGTTGTATGTTGTACTTATGCGCCGGGGTGACACCCTTTTTGGAATTGTTTGCCATCTCCGTCTCTTGTTTGTTTTGCTTTCGTCTTCTATAATATCTTTCGCCGCTGTCCTCTGTTTATCGTCGAGCCTTTTCCGTTCTTCCTTGTGCCGTCGATCTCCTACCGCTTGTGATGGCGCGTGGAAGTGACCGTCATGGCCGCAGCAACGCCACCGCTCCCTCGAGCAGTCGTTCCGTTCAAGACGATCCTTGCAAGGCCATCGCCGGCAAGCGATGGAAGGCATCCGTAACCCCTTCACTTTCATTGAGTCGTCTCCCATAGCTGCCTTGATGGTTGTTTTGTAGACACAGGAACTCGCGGGGGTCCATGTCGCCTTGGTAGGGTTCCACTGTGGGTATCTTGAAGTCTTCCGGCCAAGCGCCCAGCTGCAAGCTTGTACAGAGGGGACTCGGGGTCCACCCGTCGAGGGGCATTGCGGGCTTCAACGTTGGCCTTGTAGCTTTCCGTCCCTTCTATGGCCGCCTCCGCCACTATCGCGGCGGGTGTTGGCTAGCTCCGACTCTCCTGCATCTCGCGCATGGCTTTGCGCAGGTCCACCAATTCTCGTTATAGTGTTTCGAGGATCACCTCAACGGGGCTTCCACTCGCGCTCGACGTCGGAAAGAGGATGACCCCCTCTCCCTACGTGGTGACGGTGTCGATGCCTGTGGAGACCACTGCTTGAGCGGTGTGGACCTTGATGTTTCGGTTGCTCGCCGTGATCGGGTCCTTCGTTAGCGATGCTTTCCGCTCTGTCGTTGGCACGATTGTCAAAGAGCCATCCTCGTTACCTGTCACGGGTCAGAGCGCCGCCTCGCTAGTGTGTCGCTGCCATGGGAGCGAGGGACCTTCGAGGGCGGGCTCCCTCACCCTCGCTGCAGCGGTCTCGGTGGTAGCGCTCTTCCACTTAGGAATTGACGAGGTCGCCTTTTTTTTGGTGCCATTGCGTCCGAACACTCCTTTCTCAGCTTGTCGCTTCTATGCCAATCCCCACAGACGACGCTAACTGTTATGGTTATAGATCAAACAGTAAATAAGAAGGCTATGGAGAGGTCGCCAAGGGGCTGCCCATTGCCTTACAAATCGTGAAGATAGGGGATAGAAGTCTATACTATATGGATTTGTCTGATAAAAAAGAGCCTTGTCCCCCTAATGTCTTAAGGCACATATTTATAGCTACGAGGAGACTTGTTACAAAAATGCCTCTATGCGTGTCTAAAATTGTAAGGGCAATATCGTATTTTCCCTTGCAACAACCCTTCGAGCTAGCCATGTAGCCTCATGATTATTAGGCCTTCTGGTACAATAGGCCGATTGGGCCAAGGTGGAGGCCACTCACCCAACACACATAATCCATTTAATCAAATAAATAAAGATGTATATAAGCCTAGACACCCACCAGACCACTGTAAGGCACCAAGGATGATAACTCGAGTTTATAAGACGGATCACCCAACCTAGTTATCACTGACACTTCTCCTTGTTGCTCCTGAGAAATCAACAAAAGGACAATTAGAATGAAAGAAGTATGTAGGTAGCACAATTCAACAGACTACAATCGAAAACTTGATCACTTGAAAGAAATGATGTTCTAAATGAAGTAAGAACTATAAGGCGTTTCTATCGACTGAATCAACAAAATGCACACACATATCATATGCATAGATCATAACACTGAAGTGCGAATGTACGTTAATCAATTCAAAAATAACGGCGCAGTACCTTGACATCGTGCGAGGCGCTGAGCTGGACGGTGCCGCCGGGGAGCGAGGCGTCCCCGCGGAGCAGCGCGTTGCGGCCCTCGACGTCGTACAGCACGGAAAAGTGCTTGGTGAGGAACCCCACCACCGGCGCGGCGAAGAGCTGCCGCGGCTCCGCCCCCTGCCCCTGCGGGTCGCTCTGGAACGACAACCGCAGCTTGGCGAGCCCCCCCGCGAGCTTGCACGACACCTTGTGCGCGAACATGGCCTCCTCGCTGTCGTACTCAGTGGTCACCCGCAGACCCGGCCTCCGCCACCTCGGCGCCGGCTCCACCACCTCTGGTGGCGGCGGCGGCGGAGGAGGCGGCGGTGGCGGCGGCGGGGCCGGGCAGAGGAAGGTGAAGGGGCAGCGGAGGCTGCGGAGCCATGGCGGCAGGTTGAGGGGGTTAGGGTTCTGGGCGGTGGAGGAGGAAGAGGAGGAGGAGGTGGTGGCGGCGGCGGCGGCGGCCATGGGCGGAGGAAGCGAGGCGAGGCGGCGGAGGGAATGGTGGGAAGAATCGAATGGAAGATTTTTGGGCGTAGGGTGGAGGAGGCCTAGGAATCCTGGGCTGGGATTTTTGCGGTTAGGGCCCTGAGCTGTTGGGTTATACTGGAAAACCCTGCTAGTTCACTGGTACTGTGCAGTAAATGTGACTGCGCTAATTTGTCGGGTTCAATTTATATGCGACAAATGTTTATGGCTTTTTAGTTTTTAGGCAAGCTTTTAAATCTGGAACCGGGATTTTGGTTTATGCTGGAGTTCGAACATCATGGTGTGGTTATATGGTTTGGAGTCTTTTGGATCGACTATTTGAGGGTCCATTTTGAATGTAAGAATCCTCTACTTTTTATTATTACTGATAACGTAGAATGCTTTGCGCATAGATTACTTGATGAATGAAGTTACATCTTACAAGTATATATAGCACTAGCTACACACATATGAGTGTGAATACAAAGAGAGAAATGAAGAAACTGGAAGCTGAACCAAAGAGGCATGCTGTGCATGCATTCATGCATGCGTGGGAAGATGGAGAGGCAGCCATGTGAACAGGCATGCATTCATGCATGCGTGGGAAGATGGAGAGGCAGCCATGTGAACATGCGTTTGCTAACACCCCCCCCGCCCCCGCAGTCAGAACGTCGGGACAAACGACATTTAGACTGGAGTGAAACTCGGTGAAGACGGACGTCGGCAACCCCTTTGTGAAGATATCGGTGAACTGGGACGTAGTTGGGACATGAAGAACCCGAACTTCTCCGACGGCGACTCTGTCTCAAACGAAGTGAAGATCGATCTCAACATGCTTTGTCCGCTGGTGTTGCACAGGATTTGTTGACAGGTATACTGCGCTTACATTGTCACAATAAACCAGAGTAGCCCAAGGGAGAGGGCTGCACAACTCCTGTAGTAACTGGCGCAACCAACAAGCTTCAGCAACCCACCTTGCTGTTCGGCTTGTGGCAGGGGGTGTGGTGCGTATGGGCCAGTGCCGTATGGCCCCAATGCAATCAGACCAGGGTGCAGTCCGGGGGCGGCCAGCAGCCCTTGTTGCGGCTGGTGACGCTGCTGCGGCGGCCTTGGCTGGTGACGCTGCTGCGGGCCACTTGTCGAAGGTGGACGTCCTTGGCCGGGCCACATCTGGATGGACCCGGTCCAGGGATTGTAGAATGAAGGCCACTGAGTAGACCCAGCGGAGGAGCGATTGCCGCTGTTCCCACGGCGACAGCGACGTCTGGAGCCCGAGCTCCCCTGCTGGTTGAACTGAGGGTTGGTGTTCGGTTGGGTAGGCGGACCAGCAGGTGGGCGAGAATAGCTCCCGCCAGATGGAGCTCCCTTTGGGGCAGAGGTGCCCTTGGCGGCGAGAAGAGCTGTCGACGGTGTCGAGGAGGATGCCGGCGCCATGGTGAGTTCTTCAAGGAGCGGATCGGGTCGTACCTCGATGAACGTGGGGAAGGGTCGCTGCCGTTTGAGAAGGGCCGACATGTACTGGAACCGCTCGTTTAATCCACGAAGAACATTCAGGATGAGGGTTCTGTCGTGAACGACTTTGTCGAGATCAGCGAGGGCATCCGCCATACCCTTCATCTTGCGGCAGTAGTCGGAGATCGACAAGTCCCCTTGAACAAGGTTACGAAACTCGGCATCGAGATGAAGAGCACGAGTCTCGCGGTTGCCGAGGAATTGTTGCTCGATGCCGACCCACGCGAGGCGCGCTGTTGTGATGCGGGCGCGGACAATCTTCATGAGCTCGGCGGAGATCGTGCCATAGATCCATGAGAGGACCACGCAATCCATGCGGTGCCACGAGGGAACATCAGGGAAGGTGGTGTTGCGCAGAACGTGATCGGAGAGGGAGAAGCGACCACAGACGAGGAGCATGAGGTCACGCCACTTGTTGTACTGTGGCGAGAGAAGATCGAGAACAACGGGAACAAGGGCCCGGATGTTCTGAACTCCCGCGCTTGAGCGTGCAGGTTGGCGATGAGGGCGGCTTCGTAATGATCGGTGTTGTCGCGGACGAAAGCATCGTCGCGGACGGAGTGGTCGTCGCGGAGGCGATCCCGAGCCTCGGCTGCTGCGCGCTCCAGAGCGGCTGCGTCCTCGCGCTCACGGTCGAGGGCGGCGGCAGCAGCACGAACGTGGGCCTGGGCGTCGGCGGCGACCCGAGTAGCACTATCGGCGGCCGTAGTTAGGGTTTCGCGCTCGCGGGCGTGCGGCAGCGGCTTCGCGTTCGCGGGCTGCTTCGCGTTCACGTGCGGTAGCGGCTTCGCGGTCGCGATCGGCGGCAGCGGCGGCGGCGGCAGCGACGCCGGACATGGCTGGTGGTGGTGGAGTTTAAGGTTTGTGGAGCGGAAGCGAAAAGGCACAGGAGATGAACCCTCTTGATACGATGATAACGTAAAATGATTTGCGCATAGATTACTTGATGAATGAAGTTGCATCTTACAAGTATATATAGCACTAGCTATACACATATGAGTGTGAATACAAAGAGAGAAATGAAGAGACTGGAAGCTGAACCAAGGAGGCATGCTGTGCATGCATTCATGCATGCGTGGGAAGATGGAGAGGCAGCCATATGAATAGGCATGCGTGGGAAGATGGAGAGGCAGCCATGTGAACATGCGTTTGCTAACAATTACAAACAAGCCAACTTCGTGCTAAATCATTTGAGTCTAGCAACATCAACCTCTCTCCGCCTTTTCATTCATTCCAAGAAACATTTTTCTAAATATTCTGTAGAGCAGCACCCAAAGAACAAACATATTTTGGCCTCGAGATTTTAGTTCACGTAGAGTTCCTCTATCATCTATTTCTTTTTAAGGAAAAAGGATTTTATTTATTACTCTTGAGGATTACAATCACAATTACACAAGCTCAGACTAATAACATCTAGGTATTGTGTAAGACTACTACGCAATTGTCCCGACGTTCTACCCAAATTAGCAAGATCACAAGCAACATTATTATGGTCCCTCCTAATCAGCGAGAACTCCACCTAAGGCAGCTCCAAACATAAGCATTTTGCTTCCTGAACGATTCCTACATTTCAATTTCCTCTTTCGTATTTCCACATTTCAAATGGACTCAATTGATGACACTCAGGGGCATTAGGATCGCAAACGTCTGAAACTCGGTACGCTTTTTTCGATTTGTTGTGCTTCTATGCCCTCCCAAAAACTAAATTGCGAAGAACGTTTAGTTTGTGCTTCAGTTCTCATAATGATTGTCACACTAGTAGAACCATGGTAATTTTGGAGGTGAAAATGTGCAATCTGTGAAAATGATCATTAATTCTGTGCTTTAATGTCTCGATATATTGCAGTATCTTAATAGACATGGTCGCACAGATTCGCTGCAGTTCATTTCCCCCCTCTGTTGACGTGTACCCATGATCGATGTGCCAACATATTTTTACCTCCGAGATACCAACGGTCAACAAAAACTTCTATGAAGAATCACCATGTCTCCATGATATATAGGATCCACATAGTACAAGCAGGTCTTCACTTTTTGTTGCAAGCTGACTACATATAATTACAGCAGTTTAAGTACCGCATGAGCGTAAGCATACCAATACGACCCTGCGCTTAACTAGATCTAGTTAAAATCAACTTGAAACCTCAAACATAAGCATGGGGTATATTGTCCGTCAGTTCAAGAATTACATTACTTCGACTCTCCGACAGTGGTGGACTCAGGATTAAACTGAAGGGTGCTCATAGAACCCTAGTCTTCTTCAACCTCTAAACCTCAATCCCTTTCCAATGGCTGAAGTGCTAAGGGTACCCACGATCTGGTCGGCAGTAGGGATGCTCCCGCCCCTGCTGCCTCCCTATTGGGTCCGTCTCTGCTCTTCCCAGCTTGTGCTTAGAATGTAGCAGTACACAGAATTTGTAGGGAGTGAAGGGATCCAAGCGATGTAGATGCAATCTTTAGAAAACACACTGCACAATATTGTCACGCAAAACTAAAGATGTAGTGCTGCCTAACGACAGAGCTACGCAAAGACCCCCCCCCCTCTCCACACACACACACACACACACCCCTTTGCTTGCACTCTGCGAGGTAGATGAGCACGAGGTCAACTAGAGCAGATCGAAGCATAACAGTAGCTAGTATTGCCACTTAACTACTTACCACCGTTCGTCAGGGAGCGCGTCGCCACATGGCCTTTCAGCGAGAGAAGTGGTACGTATAACTGTGGTGATCACGCTTGCATGCCTCTCATGAACATGTTTGCTGATGGTCATCTAACCATGCACACATGCATGATCTTATCGCGCTGCACCGCCGCACTCCGTGCACCAAACAGAGCATGGCTAGATGGCCACCAACAAAACAAACTCATGGCTTGCATATGGATTTGTTAGGAGTCTCTGGCCTAATCAAAGAACAAAAGTAGCTTTTAGGCGAGGAGGAACACATATCCAGCTAGAGGCGAAGACGCATCTAATGTAAGCTAAACTGAGCTTGAAGACGAGAGCGAAGTGAAGCATATATTTCATTTGGAGTACATGCTAGGGATGATGCCAGCGAAGTAGGGGCATATTCGCGGGGAATAAACCATCCACAATGATAGGGGCACTGCAGAGCACAGACGGCTAAGAGCTTCTTACTGCAGATGCAGATGAGAAAACTTGAGGTAAGTAGGAATTCAACGCGCGTTGGATATGATTGTACTAGCTAGATGGAGATGGCTGGCTTTGAATCAATGGCCCTTGTTAACTGATCGAGAGGAGCTAGCTAGGGCCACCGTTTTAACAGCAAAACTATACGGATCATGTGACTACCGTACATGAAATGCATGGCACCATATGAGAGGTCTAAGATTAATTACGATAAACCATTGTTAATGTTTGTAGAATTGAATTTTAAATTTATGGAAGATTTAAAATTTTCTACCAGATTTTAGTCCTAGTGATCAGACCGGCTATGCCTATCGGTCTGACCGGCCATGCTTAGCGGTGTGACCAGGGTAGTTGTGTTTTTCGGTAGTGGAGTTTGAAATTTGGAAATTGGGTCATGGATTGGGTATTTTGATTCTAAGACAGTGCATTCATGGTGCATGAAATATGTTTAAACCAACGTGTATCAAGTTGTGAAGAATTTGTATCTAGAAATAATTTCTTTGTCTTTAGATATGCAGAGAAGCTTTGGGTCAACTATGGTCAATGGTGAGGACCAAGACTACGCTCATGGAGGAGCCAATGTTCAGACTGGTTAAGGATGCTAGGTAAGATATGGTTAAACTTAAGTGTGGCACAGGAAAGGCAAGTAATATTGAAGCGAATGTTCGAGCGATTGGGTTACACCTAGTGGTTTGATAGATCTAAGTGAGGTGTGGTCCGGTGGGAATAGGAGCGAGAGACTTACTGACACGAGGCAAACCATTGGTGCACCTACAAAGTGACACATGACAGTCATGGTGATTGCCTACTAGGGAAGGTAAAGATCGGGTCAAGGTAAGGGTATTTTGATAGTTTGGCAAATATCAGAAACTTCATTAGATCAAAACTACAGCATTTGAGCGGCGCTTGGAAAAGTGATTTAGGTCAAGGAGATGCTACGAAAATCAAGTAGATAAAAGACTAAAGAATTAGAGGGTTCAAACTCATGTGCTTTGAAAAGTGTACATGAGCTAAGTGTGTGTATAAAACCTGTGTTGTGTGGGGTTTTTCGCAATTATGCTAGTGGATAGTATCTATTAGGATTAGATATTGGCTGGTTGCTCTATCTATTTAGTGAATGGAGGTGGAGGCTTGCATACTAACCATTCTAGAGTTAGGGTTAGAGTTTGAGAGAGAAGTGTGAATACTGTGATGTGCTCTCTTATTCTTCTCATGGAGTAACTGTAAAACTTTTATTCTCATGTAGCAATATAATGAAGTTTGTTCATCTCTCATAAATCTCTCTTGTCTTGGTAGATTTTGTCGGGACCGAATTTCTGAATTCGAACCCTCTGAGTATTACTGCACTAGTCCCAGATCAAAGCTAGTGCACACAGTCAAATAGTGATGATTACATAACCAACAACGCTTTACTATAATAAAAGAGAGTACAAGTCTTATGGCCACTTTATTACAACTAAGGTTACAAGACCTCTCAAACTTACGAAACACAGTAGAAGCAAAAATAAACTGTGATGATGACCCATCAATACACCATAGGCAATTGACTGGGGAAGAACAACCTAGTACTCCGGTAAGCCTTCGTCGAATCTACACGTGAAGTAATCGTTGGCTCATTCTTGATCTTCATAACCCTCTGAGAGTTGTTTTGAGTGTAGCATATGAGTACATAAAATACTCCGCAAATCTTGAAAAAAATGCAGTAGATGTAAGGCAACATTGTGTAGCATATGGTTCTTTTGCATAAAGCAGCATTATGTTTCAAATACCGTAATAAATTCTCAAAAGCATCAATTTAACAAAGTAAATGCGATAACTGAAACTAAATAAATTTTCTAGTGAAGGTTCCAACCACCAACACTAGTAAATAGGCTCTAACCGCCAAGGTTCAAGACTACGGGTTCCATCCACCTGCACTAGCTCCGTTCGCCAAGACATACTCCCGAGAGTTCCATCTACTCCTGAGTTCCCAAAACTTTTACTTTGAAACTAAAATCAAAGATCTACCATGTAAAAGCGTGCATCACCCGTCCTTGACCGTGGGCACGACTATTCAAATAGTTTTACACTCTGCAGATATTGTACAACTTTACCCACAAGAGATAAGTTATCTCGCTGAAGGGTTTCAACACTGAAGTGTTAAATCCACCACAGTCAGAAGCCGCCTCTTGCGCCATATGAGTACAGTAAATCCCTGTGTCTCATTATGAGTAAATCAGTAAATCTCTGGCACCCACTTATCACTAGTGATATCTAAACTAAACCTTTGTGTGTTAATCGGCTAGATCGTACTTATATAAACTTATGGTTGTACGGTAGTGCTCAGTTTGGACAATCACAAGCATCGGTCCTTAATTGACTAGGACGGTACATTCACAATACAAGTTCTCGTGCTAAATCTGCACCAACCAGATCTTACCATCCGCCCAAGTCTAAAACCAATTTTCATCATTTTATTTTATTTTATAAACAACGGCAACACCTATTGCCAAACACTTGATAAAAGCAATTGTTTAGAGGTTTAATAACATTATTCCCACCTATAGGGTCTTGTCTAAGGAATTACTACCATTCTAAAATTAACAAATATCATAACAATCTCAATACTGAGACAAGGAAAGCCTAGGGTGACAAAGGTACATGGTTGTCAACTTCAAGAGAGGGTATAACAATTATCGGTTTAACTATTATCCTTAAAACAAAAGTTATCATTTTATGTAACATAGCAATGCATTTAAATTTAAAATAATAAAAAGATTTTGGAAAACATAGGTACAAGATGATCAAAGGAGACTTGCCTTCCTGCACATTGTCTGGACCTTCCTGCTGCGGATTGGAAAACTCTTCGGCGATGTTGGGTTCTACGCACAAAAAATGAGAAGCCTAAAATAAATAAATAAACACAAACAAAGTCACAAAAATACAAAATATATATACTGGAAGGAGATTTATGATTTTATAGAAATTTGAACAGGTTCAAACAGAGCTAGCATGAAGAAATATGGCTTCTAGAAGTTTTTACCGTTGTTGTAGACTGTAACGATTAGACAAAGGCTAGGAGTGGTCGAAAGCTACATAGAGTGGTCGATGATTGGAAACTCTGGAGTGGTCGAGAGACCAGGAGTGGTCCAAGTCTCGGACGTGGTGCTGCGTTTCCTGACAGACTAGGTACGACTCCATGGACCGTGGTGTTGAACGAGTGGTGGCAGGAGACGGACAAGAAGTTCCAGGTGTGGCCTCGGACTGTCGGGCCGTTGGTCATGATGAACCCGATCAGGCGCCAGAACTTCATTGTCAAGTCTTCTGAACCTTAAAGGCCGGCTTTCTTAGGGAACAAACCAATGTTGCATGCTAAACCAATTTGAGCATGCATTCGATGTTGTTATGACACCTTGCAAATTACAATAAGTAATGTATTGTTGTAGCTTTGTGTTTGAGTCAGAATTCAACACATTACTCACGGTTGTCAGAAATGCTAGCCATGCTATGGTTCTTGCAGCCTGTTGTGAGAGTGTTCAGTGTCCATTTGTTCTTCATATATGAACCTGTCAAAATGCTAACCTCAAACGTATCTTGAAACAACCTGAATTTTGAAAACAATTTGAATTTAGCTGAGTCTTGATTTCACACAAATCTTTACCCAATTCTGCATCTTTTCACTCCTTGGCACCCTCCCTCACTGGTCCTGCCCCTCTTCAGTCTAGTTGTGCCAAGCCTCGGTTACCACCACTATTCACCGTTCGACAAAAAACAGAGGACGATGCACTGTCGCGATTTTTGCCACCACCTCTCTCTTGATTCTCAGCCAACCACCACAGCAACTTGGTCAATCAATCGTACTATCTTTTCCCTAAGCCTCTGACACCTAATTGAATCCCCTTGACTTGCGCCAGAGCTCCCTGAGCTGAAATTGGCCACCGCCTCCCTTGCCCTGTTTCATAACCGACAAGCCTCGCCCACTTTTCTTAACCACCGTAGTTCACCAATCGAGGAGGCATTGAGACCAACACGCCACGTTGCTACTAACCTCCTTGCCGCCTCTCTCGGACCAAACCGAATTCTACCGCTCCCTCCTGTCCCGACCATCGCCAAAGCCTGAGTGGCGCTCCCCAATGTGCCAAACAGCCATAGCACAGCTATATAAGTCAAGAGCCTCACCTATAGCACACCACCACAAGCTACCCTAGCCCAAACTGACCATACCACTAACACCCTCCCATCCCCTATGTGCTCAAAAGAATCATGCTCCCATTGATTAGGACCTCGAAAATCAAATATGCCATAGAAATGTCTCGAGTCAGGAGCACCTCGCCGCCGGCCACGCCATCAATTTCGACCGTACCTAAGCCCAAAAATGGAACCTTCTTAACCCCTAAGTCCATCCCTACCTTCGGATTCTGTTGGGAGTCACCGTAGCCTCAAGAAATGCCGTCACCACCATTACTTTATTCCCGATCACTGTAGCAACGTGAGAAGGAAGATGAACAGTGATTTCTGCTATTGTTCATGCATTGTTCACACAAACCCAACCCGTTAAGCTCTGAGTCTGATTCATTAGTGCACAATAAAATCTGACACGGTACTGTTCACCTGATCACTAATGAACAGTAAAACCTGCTACTATTCATCCATACCTGAAATACAATATATCTCTATTTTAATTTTTGTGACCCCGCAAAACCAATTTCAACTCCACATAGCCTAAAGAGACTCCGATAATACCCTAGATAGTCGAGATGTTATTTGGAACCTCCGGTCGGTACTATTTGTTGGACCCTGGAGCAACAACTTCAGAAACCTCTGTGTAAATCGCACCAGTCCAGGATCAGCTAGTGCACACAGTGATAACAGGGATACATATCAAGCGCAATGACAACCTTTATTTAACTGAATATTGACATGATGGATAAAGTTTACATCCACGTCACATAAGCCAAAATTAAATATAAGTACCGAAGGAAAAAACCGAAACGGAAGAAGCCCAACAAGCTTGCCCACAGGCAAACAACGGTAAGACACGGCCTATACATCTTGATCCTCACCGAAGTTAAAACTGTTCTTTGGCAACAGAATTAAGCAAGGTGAACACATAAAATGTACTCTACAAGTTACATGGGAAACTGCACAATAATGCAAGGCTGACAAGTGAAGGCATATAGGGTTATTTGAGCGTGAAACAACATTTAAAGAAATATTGTAAATAGATTGAAATTGCTGAATTTAATACAATAAGTAAAAACAGTACTTTAAATAAATCAATATAGTTGAAGCATGCATTGAGCTGACACCAACCTATCCATGGGTATCCCACCTAGACTATCTTTCCCAAAAAGATCTCATATGGATTCCATCCATCTATACACTTTTAAATCTCTTATGGATTTCATCCATCCATAAGATTTTTATAAACCATTTTAAAAAACAAAGTCTAATCCATGAAAAACTTTACTCAGCTTGCTCATGACCGTGGGCATGGCTATCCAGGATAGATTATACACTCTGCAGAGGTTGTACAGCTTTACTCACAAGACATGATCATCCTATATTGCTACCAGATAAGCACGCTTCCTTTGGTGTGCGGCGAGGAGATCATGACAAGGCCTTTACAATGCAAAGCCTTCAACCTGGCCAAACCAACACTAATGGTTCACTCCAGTAAGGAATCCACCAGACCAGGAACCCCTTTTGCACCGAGTGAGACTTCACATGGCCTACGCCACGCTCACTTTCAACCTAGGAGACTCAGGTTAGGGCCCGCAAATTAGTTAGCCATAACTGTCCTATACCAACCTTATGATAGTACAAAAGGACTTCGTAGCAGTAGCTCACAGACCGGTCCTTAATTTGACATAGGCTCAAACCACATACCCCTCGTGCCTGTCAATCAACATTGTGTCATCGAACTACAACTTAAAAGAGGAAGTTGGTAGTGGTGGTTCATCTATCTATCCTAACTCCCTCTTGAACATCCGTAAAAAGTTCTAACAAAAATGAAATAAAGCAATCTATCAAAAAAAATCCCCCACACTACAAATTCTTTAGTAAAAAAACTCTATTAAATGCGTGACAAAGCCGAGGATGTGAAGGGGCGACGCGATCAAGCGCAGAGAATCTCGATGATATCAACTCAATATATTAAAATAATATAATTTTTTATCAATAACAATGCAGAGATATCAAGCTATATAAAGAGGCTTTCAGTGACGTGACTCCACCACGACTTCAATTCTGAGGGCCCATTTGTCGGTGAGAGTAGTTTCCGGAACAGGGACATTAGTGCGCAAAGCACTTCCGCTTTAAACACCCAAACCCTCGCCCCCCCTCTCGTCCTCTGTTCCTCCCCTCCCTCTTTCTCCCTTACATCTCTCATCGTCAGGGTTGGAGGAGAGAGAAAGAGGGGGCAGGAGGAGGAAGGAACCCCACCCACCACCCCATCCTTCCTCTCTCTCTCTCTCTCTCTCTCTCTCTCTCTCTCTCTCTCTTCTTCTTTCGCTTTGTTTGCTTGGCGGCCTCCCTGGGCTGAGCTGCGATGGCGGATAGCAACCTGGACAGCATCAAGAGATACACCCCTCCCGTGCACAGGTCAACTGCCCTTCACATTTACCGCTTCTTTCCGTGAGTTGGGATCACAGGTGAGGAGACTTGTGCCGTTTCTTGGCGTTTGGAGCGCCCTTAGTCAAGAATCGCATTCCGAGTGCAATATAGGAGTAGGACCGTGGTTCCTTGAGCCTTTTGCAAGATGAGCTGATCTGTGAGGGGCGTTTCTTGGTGATTTGGGACGCTTGTGGTGAGGAGCTACTTGCCTTGGATTGGGGCCATTTCTTGGATTTTTAGGGCTATTATGCTTTGGGACATTTCTGTGGTGGATTGGTTGGGATTAGCGGAAGCTTGGCAGGGTGCCGTTTTCCTTACCCTTAGATTTGGACGCTATGTTAGCTTTTTTTAGTTGCTTTAATGGGCGTGATGCCGTGATCTGAGTCACCACCTAAAAACATGTGTCCTTCAACTGTTGTCACTGAATTTGCATAAATTGAGTTTCTTTTTTTTGCCTTGTTATTTTGGACGCTGGCTTTCTGTAAGGCAATAGAAAGTGTATAATGAAAGAGAGTTTTGCTACATTCTACATATATCTTTATCACTGGCAAGCTACGATTTTTAATCTCGTAGTGGTCTATTGGCATGCTGATCTAGCTTATCAGTGAGGTATATGAAAAAAAAAACTTGGCAGCTAACTTTCCTCCTAAAAGGCATGTTTTTAGCTTTGGTCAAGCTTCATGGATTCATTTCCGTTTGCAGTTTACACATGTTTTATGTCGGCCTATTTTCTGTATATGGCCAGTGAGGGATTACTTAAGTGTGCACAATCAACATAAAGCAACCTGGCTCAGCAACATTATCTCATGCAGTCGTTCAGCTTGGATAAAATTGATACATAACTTGAAAACAATACATTTAATTGGCATGAAGGCCTATTATACATTGTTTGGTACAAGGTTCTAAAAACCGGAACCGGAAGAAATCCCGGTCGGCGGCCGGTAACGGTAACCGGGCGGTTACCGGCCGGTTACCGGAAAAACCGGTCACAATTTGAAAATCAAAATTAGAATTTTGAGATATTTTGAAACCGGTAACCGGAAAAACCGGCTGGTAACCGGAAAACCGGAAAAAACCGGCTAAAATTCGAAAAATCAAAAATTCATACCGGCCGGTTTTTTGGTTACCGGTCTCCACCGGTAAAACCGGTAACCGGCGGTTACCGGCCGGTAACCGCCGGGATTTTGAACCATGGTTTGGTACTGTCAGATGTTGTATTTGTACTTTAGTCAGTGATCTTTCATAATCACAATTAGAAGTGGAGTTCAGCATGAAGAGGAAGTAGACTTGCTGAAGCAATCTTCTGCGTTCAGTTGACCACTTTGTTGATTTGTTCAGTTGATATAGCCTCTTAGTTCTGTTCTTAGTATTTCTGAGCTAATACTGAGATATATGCATTTATCAGTATCTGTATGTTGTTTGAAACCATCAATTAATGCTTGAAATTTGTTGTTCTGTTGTCTGCACTGCACTACCATTTTGGTTAGCTTTTTATCTTGCTACATATTTGTGCATATGACTTGCTTGCTGATGGCTGTCTTACTCTCAATATACTCCAGGAATCGTGCAAACCATCGGCGCAAGTCTGGAGGTACATCTCATTTGGATGCACTCAGTTAGATTTCATGGTGATTTTTAGTCACTTGCTATGGTTCCCCTTTTTTTTATTGTATGTTTGGTTCGTATGCTGCATAAGGTCTCACCCAATTAGTCAATATGATCTGATCCAGTTGCTGGGTGTTATCGTATCAATCATTATGCTTCTAAATTAGTCTAGGAATGTTTTTAGATCTCTACACAGTCCAACTACTCTGGTTGTTCTTTGCTGCAAATGGACAGAATATGATGTGCATACACTTTCCACATTGGTGATAATAAGGAGATCTTTTAACAAACCAACATCCTTGTATGAACCCTCTCTGCACCATTGTATGAATAAAAAATATGTCAATACATTTCTCTATAACAGCCATGCATCTAATGTAAGTCACCCGCAATCATAATCTATTAATATCTATAATTAGCCATTTTACAAGTCAGTCAAAAGATATTTGTTATTTTTGTTTTACTTAGATGATCATCTCTTGTAGCTTTTCAGAAGCTTCTAATATAGAGATGTCTGCACTTCCATCTTGTTCATTTCCAATAATTTTTCGATGGGGTTATCTTTTCATTGTCTACATGTTTTCCTACGCACTATCTGTATGTTTAAGTTGATAGGTAGTGCTTTTTTAGCTAACATTTGTGACACTTGAATTTGTTATTTTATCAAACAGATAGGGCTGAGAAAGCTAATTATTCGTACAGCAATGATGGAGAGAAGAGCCATGTTCCTTCATTAAAGAACCTTCCTCCAATTATTCATCATGATACTTTTGTCAGCAAGTTACAGAATGATTACAGTAAAACAAGATTAGTACCTCTAGAGGGATGTTGGGCCAGTGAGGCTGCACGGCTTCTTAGTGATCGTATGTTTCTCAGCGACACTGCACTCTTACCCTCTTTTCAACTGCTTGTAGAATTTCTGTGATAGAAGTTGTTATCTTTTGAGTGTGGAGAGTTGTTGCATGTAATTGTGGTGGTACATTATATCTAGAATAACGTACTAAGTGTGTGCAATCTATTATAGAAAATATGCTTTGCTTCTGTTACATACTTACACAGGCTGACAATTCAACATCCACATACTTGAATTGCAATGTGTCAGACAAAACTCATGGAACACCTGTTAAACTTCATTTCCACTTTCTGTAATTGTGAGTTCTACATGTAAGAACATCCAACAATCCAACCTGGGGTACCTATTGCTAATCTTGTAAGCTCTTATTGTTCTTTTATTAATCTTACTGTCAACTGTTTCACTTTGTGGGCATATACCACCAACAAATCACCAGAAGTTAGGCAACTTAATTAGGGAAGGTCTAGGCATACCATATAAAATATGCACTTCTAATGTATTCCTAAAGCTGAGCTGGTATATTAATCTTGAACTAACCTCATTATTTCCTACCATTCATCTCGTGATAATAAGTCTTCACGCTCTCTCTGTAGGTTGGGCTGCTGCAATGAACTTGTGCAATGATCAATCAAATGATTCCTCTGGTGAGCCCTCGTATTGCAATTAATTTTACATTGCTCCACGGTAGCTGTTAAAGCAAACATGTTGATTGACTTGAATCCTTACTATTCAAGAACCACCATAGACAATTTGAAATTTAGAACACTATCTTATTACATATTTGGCAGTTTAAGTGAAATTCTTGTCTGTTGTTACATGCTATAACAACTTGATACTTGACATTCTTGTGATATTACTACGATACATGTCTATACCTACCTGCATAACCATAGCCTCATGATGTCCTAGTGTTATAGACATGGGCCTTGGGCCAGTTGGGTTATTATTAGGAATAAGAGATTGGTTTCTATTTGAGTTAGAGATTGGTTTCCTTGTATTAGAGATAGGGTTAGAGATATGATTGGAGTTAGATTCATCTGTTAGGGGAGCCATCTATATAAAGGGGCTACCGCATGCTATTGTCATTAAGCAGAGTAATAATAAAGTCTTCCCCGTCTAAAGTTCTCCTCTCTCTCCCTACGCCGACTCCATCCGGCCATCTTCTTGGTGGTGTTTACCCGTTATGAACTAAGGTTCATAACAGATTGGTATCAGAGCCGTCGATTCCCTCCCACGACTTCTGCTACCATGGCTAACGGCTGGAGCGACGCGATCGTGCTCTGCAAGGAGATCAGCAAGCAGATGAAAGAAATCAAGGCATCCTCTGAGGATGCGATGAAGAAGCTACAAGAGGTAATGAAGGCGCATCATCAGTCAACACCAGATCCCCAAATCACCATATCACCAGATCTACAACACCAACAAGAACCATCTATTCATCTACTGCCAGCTCCCAGCGCCACAGCACCTCCGTCCAGGCCCTCCACGGTCGTCGTGGTCGCCGCAGCATCTCCTTCCGGTCCGGCCGCCACCAATCATCTGGTCCAACCGGGGGAAACCCTAGTTTCCCCGATCCGACCGCTGCACTGCTTCCGGCGCAATTCCTCTGAGGCGGCCGGTCTGCGTTGCCGTCCTCAGTCGCGGCCGGATCCGCCACCGCCGACGCCGGCCGCCACCCGAGCCCCTGCGCCTGGGAGCCGCCGCCACCGGATCTGGCGTTCTACGCCGCCGATGCGTCGCTCCCCGCGCCGCCTCGCCGTCTGCTCGGGCCACCGCCATCCATGCTGCCGCCGCCTGGGCTGTCTCCATCCGAGTCGCCGCCTCCGTCGGGCCTCCTCCACCACGCCGCTGCAGCCGCCGCGAGGCCCCCAGGCGCCTGAAGCCGCGCCTCTGCGCCGCCGCCGGGTCCGCATCCGCTGCAGCCGCTCCGCCTGCCACCACCCGACGGTCACCGCTTCAAATCCGTCGGCGCCGCCGACTCCGCCGGGCCACCTCCGCCGCGTCGCAGACGCTGCCGCTCGGCATCCGAGCTCGAGCCCGAGAGCCGCCGCCCGGAGCCGCCGCCGCCGCCGGATCTGCCGGAGTCGTCCTGCTTCCGCCGGCCGCCGCCGTCGATGCCGACCGGGGGGACCTCCACCCGTGCGCCGCCGCTCTTTCGGTCGCTCTGGCCGACGACCTTTGGGTCTGAGGCGGTGTGGATAGCGGTCGGTTTCTAAACCGACCGGTTACTTAAGTTCCAAAAAAAAAGAAGGTATTTTGCAGGCATTCTATTTTCGACGGCGCTACACTTCGTCTAGCTTTGTTCCGCGTGGATCTGGCCAACCGTCTCCATCCGCTGCAGCACTCCGCCACCGTTCGTCTTCTACATCGGCATCAAAGGTCTTCCATTGACCGCCGTTTAGCAGCTTGAGGACAAGCTGCTTGTCCGGGAGGGGTGTAATGTTATAGATATGGGCCTTGGGCCAGTTGGGTTATTATTAGGAATAAGAGATTGGTTTCTATTTGAGTTAGAGATTGGTTTCCTTGTATTAGAGATAGGGTTAGAGATATGATTGGAGTTAGATTCATCTGTTAGGGGGAGCCATCTATATAAAGGGGCTACCGCATGCTATTGTCATTAAGCAGAGTAATAATAAAGTCTTCCCCGTCTAAAGTTCTCCTCTCTCTCCCTACGCCGACTCCATCCGGCCATCTTCTTGGTGGTGTTTACCCGTTATGAACTAAGGTTCATAACACCTAGCATCAACTCTAATAATTGAGAAGTTCATGTTAGGTAGTCGTGTGTATATCCTCTGCAGCAACTCATAGAATTGAGTAGTTCATATTGGGTAGATATTTAGATATGTGTATATAATAGTACTATACATGCTCTGCAACTCTATACAATAGTAGTCAACCAGAGTTGGGAATAAAATTATTTTGTGCATGCAACTTGGAAAAGGTTTGTATTTGATGAGTATGAACTGCAAATTTCAATAGTGTTATAGTGACTACAATGTTGCTGAAACTTTATAATTAACTACTGCTAATTTAATAGGCAATGATTTTATTTAGTGGTTCGTTATGCAAAACAAGATTAGCCTTACCTTTTTCTAGAAGACACCCTGATTTTTTAATCTTTGATCTCTTATTCTAACCTCACTATGGTTACTACACTAGAGTGTTTTTTTTCTTATATATTCTTAAAAGGGAAATGTTTCACAACTTTCTGAGACTCTTACATCGAGCAACTTCAGGCAACAAAAACAAGGTTATTTACTATATTAATGATGAGAGGGTATTTTAGATGTTTCAGGATGGAATGGTATTTTAGATGTTTCAGGATGGAGTTCTAAGTACAAGGATTAGTGTATGATCCAAGTTTTGGAAATAAGGAATTAAGGATGCTTTAGTGGTCTTTTATGTCTGATTTGTGTTAATCTTCAATAAGATGAGAAAAATCTGGACATATTTTAAGTGTTGGTAATAGTAGCGGCACAATCATGGTGATAGTAATTGTGGTAGTGGTATAACAAGTAGCAGTATTATTATAAACACCATATTCAGATATACCCAATGTAACACATAAGTGGATTTTCATGCCAGTGGTGCTAATGTGAAGCAACAAAGCAAAGTGCCCTCCTTAATGCTGTTAACTATGTTCTCTCGATGTTTGGCCAGATAAACCAGTAATGTACTCTGGATCGAGTGGATCATCATGGGGTCATGGTCCCATGGAACTTCCTCATCAGGTATGAATTGCTTTCCCGTTGCGCTTTTGACTTTCAGTACATTTTGGCTCTGTACTCTGATTGCTTTCCGGTGATTATTGGAAGTCCAGATGAACTTCCTTGAACACCTGCGTCGTGCTGTGGATGCTCAAACAGGCATGGCACCGACTGTCAACACCCGCAACTAATAAAACTCAAGCTGCATTGGTGGTGTACCGAGATTTATGGAAAGCAAGCTATTCGCCAGTTCGCTGTGTGTTTTATCTCGTATTTAAACTATATGCATGATGTGACGAAATGCTTTAGTCTAACCTGCAGCCGCATGATTTCTCTAAAATGGAAACAGTAATCATACCCCTTTTTTGGTAACCTTTTGGATGAGAAGCCAGCGTGCCGTGATGTACCATGTACTTGGAGGCTTGAAGCATTCAGTACTCAATTACTCGTACCTTTGAAAAAGGATGGTGGGTGTTCTATGTTTGAAGAATAGATTTACCGTCCTTGGAATGCTCCACAACTGTCCATTGCGCTGAGATCTAACGATTGAAAACGTAAGGTATCTCATGGTACTGCCTTATCCATAGAAAGCCAGAGGTTGGAGATACCATCGCTGCAAAGGTATAATGATGATTTGGTACTAACCGGTTAGACCTAGGTCTAGCTCGGTGTCCTTGTCGAGTCACTTGTGTGTTTGATATTGCTTATGATGTTCATATATTGAGTCAGTTCATAGCTAGTTCTACTGTAACATCCTGCCCACCCTCTGGGCCGGAATGTTACTACCACTATATCCTCTTACCATTTCATCTTTACTAGAAGAATTTAAGCTAACGCTAAATTTATTTATATTGCTGCGTACAGATACAACATATCATTTTTTAGCAATTACTCTAGCCTAGTAAAGGTTAAAATAAACTGATAAAAGGTAGTACAAAAGTGCTGCTGATTCGTGCCGATTATTCATGTGATACTCCCATCCGTGTATGACGTCTTCAACGGTCACCTAAAAACAATAACGAAGCAAGGGTGAGTCCACCGACTTAGCAAGTATAAAGCAAAACAGCAAATAATAGGTTCACTCATCAGACCATGATCATCCCAGTTTCATTAACCACTTTTTCATTTAACCACGTTAAGTTTCGATGAACTATTCATCATGCATATACACATGCACTTCTCTCTTATTTCTTTAGTCTATACCGGTATAGCAAAGCGAGCACCCGTCGATGCTCACCCAAGTCCGCCCTATTTTTATGCGGGGATCACAAGCCCGTCCTTTTTCATATGGGGACCACAGTAGCCCGTCATTCTCATACGGGGACTTCAATCTCCACTCCCGTGGAGCGTCCACACAAAGTGGACCAACAATATCTCTTTTCATGACATACATGCAATGCAAGTTCTCCATCTATGCATATCAACATGTCATGTCTCAACATTCACCGTTCATCATTTCTCAATATGCACTCAGAAATAGTAAACTTACCTCAACATGGTAAGCAATGCACCATCATTCATCTAACAACAAACACTACCTGAATTTACTGATTTACCGTGCACTTGCCTAGTTAGCCTCAGGGATGACGCATGGACGGCTCCGTCCCAGGACCTCCACCTGTACAGACGTCAACTCGTCTTAATACCATATCAATACCAGAGCTTAAACGGAGAACGACGACTCTAAGCACTTAACTCGATTTTTTTGGCATAAAACGCACGGGTTTTTAGGGACCCGTCGCGCGGTACCAAAACACCCCCATTTTATTTTCTTGTTCTCCTCTTTTCTTTTCACTTTTTTCTCTTCTTCTCCCTTCTCTCTCTCCTCTCTTTCCTTTTCCTTTTCATTCTTTTTTTCTTTCCTTCTTACCCGCGCTCTCTCTCTCTCTCTCTTCTTTTTCTTTTTCCATTTCCTTTTTCTTTTCTCTTCCCTTCACTCGAGCTCTCTCTCTCCCTCCTCATTTCCTTCGGCCAAACTGGCCTCCCCCACTCACTCCCTCTCGGCCGGGAGGCCGGGAGGCTCCGGGCGGAGCGGCGTCGGCGCATGGCCTAGCACGGCTCGCCGGCCCCAGGCCACCACCGGTCGGCCTTCGCGCACCCCTCTCTCGCCGACTTCGCCCGAAGGCTCCTCCTGGCGGCGCGGCGGTGCACGGCCGGGCTAGGGGCCCGCAGGGCTCGTGCTCACCGCCGGCCCCTCCTCCTCCACGCCTCTTCTACTCTCTCTCTGTTTCTTGTGCTCAGCCGCACCTGCGGGTGCTCCTCCGGCGGCGCAACGAGGCGCGGGCGACTCGGCTCGCCGGCCTCGGGCTCACCGTCGCCGGCCTCCCCCCTGCTCGCCCCCTTCTTCCCCGCCCCGGCCGACCAAGACCGGATCCACCAGCTCCCCTTGCTGCCGTGGCGGTGGGCATGGCCGTCGGCCGCCTAGCACCGGATCTGCCGGCCGCCTCCCCTACGCCTCTCCGCCTCCCTCGGCTCACCGGCCCCGGCTTGCAGCCGGCCAGGAGCCCAGCACCCGGCCTCCCCGAGGGCCCCCACTTGGGCCCGCCGACCTCGACACACAGTCAGCCGAAAGCCCAATGTCCACTCTACATCCGGCCACTTCCCCAATCTACCATTCGTTGGTTTGCTTCACTACTCTATGTGTACTTCACTTACCTTTTGCATGCTATTGTGTTGTGCTATGGCGCCGAAGCAAGGATGGAAGGTAAGGCTTACTTGTTTGCCTAGCAAGGAGCCAAGGAATGGGCGAGGACGAGGTTGGGGGTTCAGGTGGTTCCTCCTCTTGCTGTCATGGTCGGCCGCTCCCGTGCTCCTCCTCCTTCAGGCTTCCTCTTCCTCACCTCTTCTCTGTGGTGGTCTTTGGTGGTGTGGACTTGCTTGGGTTTGGAGTTTGCTCTCGGTCTTGTCAGTGAAAAGGGAATGGGGAGTGGCTTGCTCCCTCTGGCTTTGCTCTTACCTTAGCTGAGAAAAGATGAGGTGAGAAATGAGGGCTTGCTGTGATGTGCTGGCTTTTTTTAAGGGCATTGTTGGGGCAGCCTCTGGCTTGTGAAATGACCGAAGCGCCCTCCCATTCCTCTCCCATATACCTTACTACCCAAGGGTATTTTGGTCCAAGGGTTGTGTACTGTTGGCTAGGGGTTTCTACTACAGCAGGTAAGCTACTAAAAGTGGGCATTGGCTATATTTTCGCCGAATGACGAAAACCTATAACGCGAGACGATGCCGACTGTCCCTAGGCGGTCTGGGAACCTCTGAGAGCGCTACTTTATTCGGCTCTCTAGACGGTGCCGACTGTCCTTACTTGCATTTTGGGTCTAAAAGCCGGCTACTTTATCTGGGAATCTCTGCGAGCGTCACTTACTCGGTATTCTAAAAGCTGATGGGTCTGACGATATAACTCTTCTCTTTTATCTTTGTTGTTCCCTATTTGCATTTTGGTGGTATTACACCTACTCATCTTTACTACAGTCACCTTCTTCGTGTTCTTCGCTACTTGCATGGGACAATCTCTTATCGCTTGTTTTTCCCTAGCTTCACCTCACTATAGCTTATGGCGTACTCTGATGCGACCTGAGCTAGTGATTCTTCTGATCATTGTTCTCTTTTCTGCTTACTGTGTAGATCGTCGTTCTCTTTCTGCTTACTGTGTTTTTCTTGACTCCTTCTTGATTGCCTGGAAGACAAAGAAGCAGTCTACATTTTCTCGTTCGAGTGCAGAGGTGAGTTGAGAGCTATGGTAGTAGTGACAACAGAGATTACTTAGTTGAGGTAGCTACTTGCAGACTTTTGTGTACCTGTGAGGGGACCTACGACATTTATGCCTGACAGTACAGGTGCTATTAGTATTGCTCGTGATCCAGTGAAGCATGAGCTCACCAAGCACATTAAAGTGGATGCTTCATACACTCACTCACAGGTGCAAGAGAGAGTACTTGCTCTACAGTTTGTGCCATCAGAGTTACAGCTTGCTGACTTCTTAACGAAGTCCTAAACTAGAGCCCAATATTTGTATTTTCTCTTCAAACTCAGTATGTGTGATCCACCATGAGTTTGAGGGAGTGTTAAGGATAGAATATGATTGATATTCGTTTCCTTATATGCCTTGGTTTCTTTATCTGTACATGGTATACTTCTCTATATATCCTCTTGTACTTCCTATATATATTGCCTTTTGGGTGGGGGGGGGGGGCTCGAGCCCCCCCTACCGCTATCGGACCCTTGGAGCCCCCTGGAGCCCCCCCTAAATTTTTAGCCATGGATGTATAATGTAGAAGGGGCTGAGGTCGAGCTGAAGGTACTTCAGCCCCTCCAAAATTTTTTCCTAGATCCGCCACTGGTTGCGGTGACCATGGTGAAAAGGAAGAGTAGGAGGTGGAGGGAAATGGCGCGAGGTGACTGTGGTAATGCCATGAGTTCAACTAGGTGCTAATTTCGCGTCGGAGTTGACAACTTTGACGCGAAATGAGGCGACTTAAATAGGAGTTTGCGCACTGCGTGCTTGTCTGCATAACATTGCTTTGGCATCAACGAGGCCATCTGCTAGGTTGTAGCCATCATGTATCACAGGGAAGGATATGACGATATACATCTAGATTATACTTACACAACTAAATTTTTTTTATTAATGATCTAGCATAGCGTTGTCTAGGATGAGGTTCGCGCTGTGGCCACCCTGCGCCGGAGTGCACTTACCCCACTTAAATCAATGGATGGATTAAATTTGGTGTCCTTCTTAAGTGGAGAGATACTCTTTTTGATGGAAAGGTACTGGTAACTCCTAGTACCTCACATGGACGACAAAAAACCTCTTAGGATATATCCATTTTCTAAACCCTGAATGGCTGAATAATTGCAGTTCTGTCAAATTTGTAGAATGCTTGCTGAAAGGCTTAATTTAAGCCTTGACCGTATTTTGTTTGAACTTATTTCTGCACTTCATGGCCCAACGTTCATATTGACGCATGAACAAGCAAAAATTAGTTCAACCATTGTCCTAAACAAAATTATCAAGTGGTGTTCTGCACGATCTAGTTCGCATAGTTCTCTACCTAGGCTGCTTCCTGTTTCAACAGGAACTGCAACAGAAGTAGTACGGAGGGTTGAACATAGAAGAACGCAGGGAGTTAGGTGAGTGACATTGCGATCCTTTGATTCTGGGCGCAAATTGATGTGACAACGCCAAAAGGCTCCCTCGAATTTTCATTTAAGTGAACAGAATAGCATGAAAATGCATTTTTTTTCAGTGTACATATAATAAATGGACTGATGGACACATTTATTCCTTGCTGAAGTCTATACCAGTCGAACAGCATCTTCGAAAGTATTGCAAATTGGAATTATTAGCATGCTACATATCTGTCCCGCCAATCATCGCAAAGGAGACAGAAAAAGTAGAGAGTGCCGAGACATCTCAAGTATTGATGAGCATGAAAGAATGCCGTTTTTACTTTTTAAGCAATGAACACCCACCTATTGTCAGCTTAGATGATATCTATACAGAGAGGCCATCTCAATCTACAAGAAATAAGAGTTTGTCAGTAATACAAATTTGTAGCTTTGTATGACTGGACAAAAAGATGAGGGACTTCCGGCGGCCAAAGCAGCTTCAGCACCCTTGTTTCCAGCCTTGCCACCAGCACGATTCAGAGCCTGCACGGATTGGGTGTACGTCATTTCCCATAAATGGTGCTTCTGTTGATTAATAGATGTGCCCGGGAGGTCGGGAACATCAAGTAAAAATAGTTGTGAATGTGACTGTAGCTATTTGTATTGCCGCCTCTGAGAAGTAGTACAAGTGGCACAAAGAAATGATCTGAACATGCAACATTCCACACTACAAGTCCGTGTAACACTCTGCTCATTCTCTAGATCGTGCTACCATCCTTACATAATAATACTATTTTAGAATAATTGTTAATCAATTTTAAGCAAATTCTATTTTTTTTTTCATAAAACAACGACCACTTACATTATACCATTTTTAAGCAACTATTTTAGCTTATGGCAAAACTTTTCTTTATTTCTTTTATTCTCCCTTATTTCTTGCTTTTTTTCTCCTTTACATTTTTAGTGGTGTTACACCCTGAGTCCTAGACGGTTGTCATGCATGGTCTCACTGAGTTGTGCTGGAGCAGTCGAGCTCTCCGGTTGAGTCGAGTCCTACTCCTAGGGAGGGCAGCTTAGAAAGTTCGGCGGAGTCAACGTCTACGCTGCAAAAGAAGTCGGTCGCCGAGTCTGAGTGCGGGTGAAGTGTGTGTCGCCGTGTGGGGACGATGCGACGCGCGTGTAGTACGTGGAAGCAGAACCGCGCGCTTTTAAAACCCCCGGCGGCCTGCGCCCAGCTGAGCATCCAGCGGCAGAGCCGAGCAGAATAGGCCGCCCGCCGCCGTGCCGTGCCGTGCGCTCCGGCCGAACCCGAGCTGGGCGCACTAGCTTTCCTTCCTTCCTTCCCGTTCCCTTCTCCGTCCAAATCAAGAAACAACATCATCGTTCATCAGATTCCAGCAGGTACGTGGTTGGGAAGATCAATTAGTTCCACCGGCAAGGTGCTAATCTCTTCAGCCTTATTTGGATGCGCGGGGTTTAGTTGAGATTTATGTTCCGTTTAACCCCGGTAGAGTCGAACTGTCCCACAAATGACACTATAGCCATTTTTTCTTTAAATTTAATCTCTAGATACCCGTTGTTATAAATTTAACTCCTTTCTTAAACTCAGTTGTTGCTTACCCAGCTAGAAGAGCTCGGCAGAACGTCAACCAACCACACAATTAATTAGTTCTATGCTTTAATTAGTACTAATTGTATTTGATTAGTGCTAAATTATGGGCCTAATTACATACGGAGCCTCGGGCTCAGCAGTATCCTGCTGCCAAACAACTATGGCTCAGTAGCACTTGCTAGGCTCCTGTAGCACGGTAGACAATATATACCGTGGCTACTAAGCTCGAGGAGGGAGGTAGATTTGTAAAAACGGATATTTCAGGGTTAGGTTAAAAAAGTGGCTACAATATCATTTGTGTGAGCAATTTGAAAAAATCATCTACTCAGCTACTCTTACGTTTTTGTTTTCTTTCGTACTTTCTTTGTTTTCTTTAGTAATTCATTTCGACATGTTTATGCTTGACGCTTTGCAGCTATCGGGGGCGCCAAGCAGCGTGTGAAAGCTTACCATGCTTGTCTTGTTTGCGCTGTTGCTGCTGTGTTATGATGGAGTTGGCGGATTCCATGCCGCAACGGTCCCTGGGAACAGCACGGACATGCTCTCTCTGCTCGAATTCAGGAAGGCCATCACCAACGACCCGACAGGGGCCTTGAGCTCATGGAACAGAAGCACCCCCTTCTGCCGGTGGAAGGGCGTCGCTTGCAGCCTGAAGCACCCAGGGCGTGTCACGGTGCTGGACCTTGGCGACCAAGGTTTGTCGGGCCCTATTTCCCCCTACCTTGGAAACCTGACGTTGCTTACGGAACTAAACCTTTCCTCAAACACCCTGTATGGCCAGTTACCTCCTCTGAACCGTCTCCACGCACTAGAGGTCCTTTCTCTGAGGAATAACTCATTGCAGGATACGATTCCAGATGCAATTGCAAATTGTTCCAACCTAGTGTCATTAGACCTCTCTTCTAATCTTCTAGTCGGTGAAATTCCCCTCAAAGTTGGCCTACTACCCAACCTCATAAATTTAATGCTTTATCGGAACGATCTCACCGGAGTCATCCCGCCAACCATGAGCAACATCACTAGCATAGGGCTTATAGATTTTTTCTCTAATCAACTCACGGGAAGCATCCCCGCTGAGCTTGGGAAACTGCCAAATTTGCAAATGTTGTTCTTGGATAGAAATAGGCTATCAGGCGGTTTCCCACAGGCCTTACTTAATGTGTCTTCTCTTGTAGTGCTAAATTTGGAGTCGAATATGCTGGGCATGGCATTGCCACCTAACATTGGCGATGTCTTCCCTAATCTCGTATATCTTTCGTTGAACGACAACATGTTTGAAGGTTCCATACCACCGAGCTTAGGAAACCTTACAGGACTTTCATCGTTGCACCTTGGCTATAACAATCTCCAAGGGAACGTACCTTAAGAGGTGATTTCGTCCTCAGCGTATCCAAACAACTAAATGTGCATTATCCTACAGTAGCTTCACTACCTCCGTAGTAACCATAAGCAACTCGCCGAACTACATGCATGTCTCATCATCAAGCTTACGGAAGAAATTCCCACCGCCCATCAACTCCCCCTTGGCTAAATGCCTAGGACCTTGTTAAATCCTAACCAAATCCTTCTCATCCAAAACAGCTTGTTAATGTAAGCTTTTCTGTGGACACACATGCAACTAGTGTGAGTGAGAAGCTAACGGGTGTCAAGATCACATATGTGTTGTCCGACTAGCATTGATGTGGTGTGTACTTCTACTGGTAATAAAGATTCAGAAAACGTGCAACTGCTATGTTGTCAGGAACCAGGTACATCCTTTGCTGGTTCTCCAAATCATTATAGAGACGTGATTCTTCTTACTAGATATCCCGTAGCCCCTCGACAACTTTGACACAAAATGAGGCGGCTTAACTAGGAGTTTGCGCACTGCACGTTTGTCTGCTTGATATTGCTTTGGCATCAAGGAGACCATTTGCTAGGTTGTAGCCATCATATATCACCGGAAAGGGTATGACGGTGTACATCTACATTATATTTACACAACTGAAAAAGTTTTATTAATGATCCAACACAGCGTTGTTCAGGATGAGGTTCGCGCTGTGGCCGTCCTGCGCCAGAGTGCAATACTGATCTTACCCCAGTTAAATCAATGGATGGATTAGATTTGGTGTCCTTTTTTGAGTGGAAAGGTACTAGTACCTCCTAGTGCATCCCAATGACGATAAAAAACCTCTTAGGATGGATATATCCATTTTCTAAACCCTGAATGGCTGAATCATTGCAGTTCTGTCAAATTTGTAGAATGCTTGCTGAAAGCCTTAATTTAAGCCTTGACCGTACTTTATTTCAACTTATTTCTGCACTTCACGGCCCAACGTTCATATTGACGCATGAACAAGCAATAATTGGTTCAACCATTGTCCTAAACAAAGTAGAGAGTGCCGAGACATCTCAAGTATTGATGAGCATGAAAGAATGCCGTTTTTACTTTTTAAGCAATGAACACCCACCTATTGTCAGCTTAGATGATATCTATACAGAGAGGCCATCTCAATCTACAAGAAATAAGAGTTTGTCAGTAATACAAATTTGTAGCTTTGTATGACTGGACAAAAAGATGAGGGACTTCCGGCGGCCAAAGCAGCTTCAGCACCCTTGTTTCCAGCCTTGCCACCAGCACGATTCAGAGCCTGCACGGATTGGGTGTACGTCATTTCCCATAAATGGTGCACGTGTTGATTAATGGAACATTAAGTAAAAATAGTTGTGAATGTGACTGTAGCTATTCGTATTGCCACGTCTGAGAAGTAGTACAGGTGGCACAAAGAAATGATCTGAACATGCAACATTGCACACTACAAGATTAACAGCAAACTACGAGGAGAACTAAGTTGTCAGGTTGCCAGGTTGTCCATAATTTGTATCTTTCACAGTAGCTTTTCCATGCCTCTGGCTTTTGACCTTCAGGTGTTGTACCAAACAATTTAGTTTGTTTTCTCTCTTAACGCATTAACATGCAGTTCTCCTGAGTGTTTTCGGAAGGAAATAAAAACCAGAGGAAATCAATTTCCAAAGAAGGAAAACACTATAGTCTGTAGTATTAAAGCAACATTTGCAATTATCTTAAATTGCAAATCACAAATTACTTGGTCCATATCGTCACAGGTCAGGACTCCAATATGCATGGGACTCTTGCAGTAGCACCAAGAAGTGTCAATTTGCAGTTATCTTAAATTTTCAAGTAGATGCAGTCTCCTATTTCTCAACAAAAACAACATGAACACATCATAGAACTTCACAGGATGTTGGGAGTACTTCCAAGACTACAGTAAGCAAATATGGAACTTAAGGTACATAAATACAATAGCTTCATGCCAATGTCTCCTTTCTTATATAAGAAGCAAATTTGCGTGCTATAAGCCAAGGTTCCAAATCCCTCTACTGGGGTAAATCCCGCCGGAGGCCCGGTACTGGTTACCTGTCGGTAACTGGAAAAAAAACCGATCGAATTTTACGCATCAAAATTTAAATTTGAAATCGGTAACCGAAAAAACCGACCGGTTACCGTCCAAAAAACCAGAGAAAAACTGCCAAAAACCAGTTTTTTCAAATTGAAAATTGAAAATTCGTAACACATTCATGGCAAAAAGTATGAAGTCAAGTATGAGCAGTGCATGGATTTTCTTAATACATTTCATTAGTGTTAAGCAATATAAACATCATTAGGGAAATTAACTTTTACATTCAAAATTTAGAAATTCCTAATACATTCATGGCAAAAAGCATAAAGTCAAGCATGAGAGGTGTATGCATCTTTTTAATACATTCTATTAATGTTAAATAATATAAATATCATTAGGGAAACTAACTTTTACCTTCAAAATTTAGAAATTCTAATACATTCATGGCAAAAAGCATGAAGTCAAGTACGGAAAATGCATGCATCTTTCTAATATATTCTATTAGTGGTAAACAATGTAAACATCATTAGAGAAACTAATTTTTATATTCAAAAGTTTAAATTTGAATTAAATAAAAACCGACGGTTTTTTTTTCTCCCGGTCAGCACGGGTAAAACCAGTTACCGGGCCGGGATTTGGAACCTTGCTATAAGCAACATCTTGTTGTCTGTCATGATTAGATATGCTTATTCCTTGGATGTTAATATTTAGACGTCTCAAGCGTTTATCCTCTTGTCATGCCAGTTCAGAACAGCTAAACCCATCTACATGGTACATTTGAACCTTGACAACCGAACGAAGGCATGAAAAAATTACTCAAACAACCATGACGGGGCAGAAAATGTCATAGAAAACCAAGTTCACACAAACATGACATCCAGGTAGATCGAGTTGAAAGGTTAAAAGGAAGCTTACCAGCAGATAAACCAGCAGACAGTACTCCTCCCCATGCAGCTGAGTTTGCAACAGCATCATAGTGGGTTGTGTGACTTGTGTCACCTCTAATCTGCGCAACAATTGATAAATATATTATCAGAAGCCACTAACATGAAATATTGCTGAATATGGGAGAATTATTGCAGTCCATTATGGACACCAGGGTTAAAAGTGGAGCACAGTTCGCTATCTTCTCAGTGTTTACCGGTGTGATTCTGTTCATGCATTGCTATATGCTACAGGCTACAAATGATTAATATATCCTACACTTATATTATGTAAGACATCCCCTGAAGAAATTTTTAGAAGCTTCCAATCCTCTAGCAGTTAGACAAGTACAGGCAAAATAATACACGGGATGGGTATACACAACGTGACAGTCAAGCGTAAATGACTTTCCGCTGGCCTTTTAGAAGGTAACAGTCACAAATAAGCTCGATTCCTTTCGGCCTAATCAAACATAAAAATGAACTGATCAGGGTTAGAACATTATTTATTCAAGCACTAAACAATTCCTTGCAGGGGGACACGATCCTTAAGATGAAACATCTCAAATCGTATGTCACTATATGTAACGTATCTTGAAAAGAACCTAACAGTGCGAACAATATCATCTAATGCGTCGTGCTGAGAAGATGGTAAAACAGAAATTTTGTAGTCTTTATGAGAACACCCAGATTGAAACCGTCATAACTAGTGTTAAGTTGGGGACTGGAAGCACTACTAGTGATGTGTGAACGACAGTGTATGAAATCCTTATTTGATCTTCCTGACTCTGGTCACTCTCATAATCCAATTGTGGACTAAACAGAACTTACTAATAGAACACGCAGAACTCGTTGATACAACTCAACGTAATACATAACTGTAATATCATTTCGTTATTATCGTAAACCACACTACCTTTGACAAAACTATTACACAACTACCTTTGGCAAAAACTATCAGAAAACCAAACTATCACACTACTACCTTTAACAAACTGTCACAATCCTTCTCTTGGAAGCCATGATCCAGTCTAGGAAGCGCACGTAGAGAGACAGACGGGAGGCTGGGTGCATAGAAGTGGTACAAAGTGGGATGCGGTGCACAGAAGTATCACAAAATAGGATAACCTTGTTAGTCTGATGAGTGGTTTTAGGATGTCATGACCATTGCATATGATGGCATTACTTAGAATTGTGGTTTTTTGAAATGTTATGCAGAAGTAAATATGATTCTATAAAAACTAATGCTTAAAAGTGTAGTTTTGTCAAAGGTTGTATAGATTTTTAAAATTTACTCAAAAAATAGAAAAAAGAAAAACTCCACAAATCATCAATACAGCCTGCTATGAAAATTTGAGAAAATACAAGAAAACAACAAGAATTCAAGTACTTCATGTGAAGATGTGTGATACAAAGTAAATTTACCATGGCACCAATGCACAAAATTGCATCGAAATCTCCAGACTTCCCGAGCTTTTGTGCAGTGACAGGAATTTCGAAGCTGCCAGGAACACTAAGAACCTAAATCGTGTTACAACCTGCAGGCATTGAAGTCACAGGGTTTCGCTCGATTGGGTTGAAAAGTTGTGGCTTATGGCTAAAATTACACTGTAGTGATCGAAGTTTTACTGTAACTAAAGGTGACCTATTTGGCGTAATAAAATTTAAAAATAGAAAAAAATATGCTAGTTCATCACGGACAACGCAAACGAATACGGAAAAAAAGAACAGGCAAAAAACTCAAAAAAAAGCTAAAAGTCAGAAAAAGATGAAATTTATAAATAGTGAAAAATAAGCTAGAAATTAGAAGCTGAAACCGAGGCGGACTATTCTAAAGCAAAAATGTTCCGACGGCCCCGAGTCCTAGACAGTTGTCATGCATGGTCTTACTGAGTTATGCTCGAGCTCTCCGGTCAAGTCGAGCCCTACTCCTAGGGAGGGCAGCTTAGGGCATCTGTAGTGTATATAACCCAAAGGGTTTTAAGGTGGGTCCCATGTAAACCTTAAAACCAACTCCATAGTGTATATAACCCAAGGGGTCTTAAGACGGTCCCACATGGCAGATAAAGAAAAATTGTATTTTAATGCTTATGGCTAGGTCTTTAGCTTGAGGACCAGCCTTAAGCTTTTTTTGCTTAGGGTCTGCTTAAGGTCACCCCTGTAATGTATAAGGTTGACCTTAAGGTGACTTAAGACCTCCTCTTTTCATACACTACAGATGCCCTTAGAAAGTTCGGCGGAGTCAAGGTCTACGCTGCAAAAGAGGTCGGTCGCCGAGTCTGCATGCGGGTGAAGTGTGTGTCGCCGTGTGGGGACGATGTGACGCGCGTGTAGTACGTGGAAGTAGAGCCGCGCGCTTTTAAACCCCCCGGGCCCCGGCGGCCTGCGCCCAGCTGAGCATCCAGCGGCAGAGCCGAGCAGAATAGGCCGCCCGCCGCCGTGCCGTGCCGTGCGCTCCGGCCGAACCCGAGCTGGGCGCACTAGCTTTCCTTCCTTCCTTCCCGTTCCCTTCTCCGTCCAAATCAAGAAACAACATCATCGTTCATCAGATTCCAGCAGGTACGTGGTTGGGAAGATCAGTTAGTTCCACCGGCAAGGTGCTAATCTCTTCAGCCTTATTTGGATGCGCGGGGTTCAGTTGAGATTTATGCTCAGTTTAACCCCGGTAGTCTTTCATCTACTCAGCTACTCTTACGTTTTTGTTTTCTTTCTTACTTTCTTACTTTTCTTTAGTAATTAATGTCGACATGTTTATGCTTGACGCTTTGCAGCTATCGGGGGCGCCAAGCAGCGTGTGAAAGCTCACCATGCTCATCTTGTTTGTGCTGTTGCTGCTGTGTTACGATGGAGTTGGCGGATTCCATGCCGCAACGGTCCCTGGGAACAGCACGGACATGCTCTCTCTGCTCGAATTCAGGAAGGCCATCACCAACGACCCGACAGGGGCCTTGAGCTCATGGAACAGAAGCACCCCCTTCTGCCAGTGGAAGGGCGTCACTTGCAGCCTGAAGCACCCAGGGCGTGTCACGGTGTTGGACCTTGGCGACCAAGGCTTGTCGGGCCCTATTTCCCCCTACCTTGGAAACCTGACGTTGCTTAGGGAACTCAAACTTTCCTCAAACACCCTGTATGGCCAGTTACCTCCTCTGAACCGTCTCCACGCACTAGAGGACCTTTTTCTGGGGAATAACTCATTGCAGGATACGATTCCAGATGCAATTGCAAATTGTTCCAACCTAGTGGTCTTAGACCTCTCTAGAAACCTTCTAGTCGGCGAAATTCCCCTCAAAGTTGGCCTACTACCCAACCTCGAAATTTTACAGCTTTATGGGAACGATCTCACCGGAGTCATCCCGCCAACCATGAGCAACATTACTAGCATAAGATGGATAGATATATCATCTAATCAACTCACGGGAAGCATCCCCGCTGAGCTTGGGAAACTGCCAAATTTGCAAATGTTGTTCTTGGGTAGAAATAGGCTATCAGGTGGAATTCCAGGGGCCCTCCTTAATATGTCTTCTCTCGGATACCTAGGTTTGGAGTCGAATATGCTGGGCATGGCATTGCCACCTAACATTGGCTATGCCCTCCCATATCTCCGATGGCTTTTGTTGAACGACAACATGTTTGAAGGTCCCATACCACCGAGCTTAGGAAACCTTACATGGCTTGGATCGTTGCACCTTGGCTATAACAATCTCCAAGGGAACGTACCTTAGATGTTGCAAATAATGCACAGAAAATAGAGACAAGATACACGAAATTTTTATGTGGAAAACCCTTGCGGGAAAAAACCACGGGCGCTCGAAGGCAAATCACTATAATGTGGAGAGTTTACAATAGAGCGTTTGATTTTCCTATGAGCTACCGGGGTACATATTTATAGCGTGAGGGAAAAGAGTCCCATACAAAGAGGAAATCGAATCAGAGTCGGTTGCTACAGATTGATACCACGTCTGATACCATCTGTGCATGCATCTGTCATGCCACGTCTGACATGAGGCGATGAATACGAATTCGGATCAACTTTAACAATCTCCACCTTGAGCCGAATTCCCTCCAGTAGTCGAAGAATATAATAGACTCATCCAATAAAATTATCATCCATACCTTAAGCGCCGAAAGTCCAAAGGACTAGTGAGTAATACCAACTAAGTCTGAGCATAGCTCAAACTTAGATGCAGGAACTGGCTTTGTCAACATATCAGCTGGATTATCATGAGTACTTATCTTGCTGACTTTAATATCACCTTGAGTAATGACACCTCGAATGTAGTGATATCTGATATCAATGTGCTTTGTTCTCTCATGGAACATTTGATCTTTTGTAAGGCAAATAGCACTCTGACTATCACAAAATATTGTAGTGCAAGATGTAATTCCACAAAGCTCAGTGAATAAACCTCTTAACCAAATGGCTTTTTTGCAAGCTTCAGAAATAGCCATATACTCAGCTTCTATAGTAGACAAGACAACGGTAGCTTGCAAACTTGCTTTCCAGCTAACGGCACACCCTCCAACAGTGAACACATAACCAGTGAGAGATCTTCTTTTATCCAAATCTCCAGCAAAATCAGAATCCACATAACCAAGTCCATCTCTAGTCTTCCCAAATTGTAAACAAGCATTAGATATGCCCCGCAAATATCTGAAAATCCATTGAACTGCTTTCCAATGCTCTTTTCCAGGATTAGCCATGTATCTACTAACCACACTTAATGATTGAGAAAAATCGGCGCGAGAACATACCATGGCATACATAAGTAAACCAACTGCACTCGCATATGGAACTTTAGACATGTACTCAATTTCATCATTTGTTTGTGGACATGAAGCTGAAGAAAGTCTGAAATGTGCAGCTAAGGGAGTACTCACAGGTTTGGCCTTATGCATGTTGAAACGACGAAGAACTTTATCAATATATCCTTTTTGACTTAGATATAATTTGCCAAACTGTCTGTCTCTAATGATTTCCATACCAAGAATCTTCTTTGCTGCACCGAGATCTTTCATATCAAATTCACTATTTAATTGTGCCTTCAACTTTGAAATTTCAGCCTTGTCTTTTGCAGCAATCAACATATCATCAACATATAGGAGCAAATAAATAACTGAACCATTAACAGTCTTCAAGTAAACACAGCTATCATAATTAGACCTTTTAAAATTCTGAGATATCATAAAGGAGTCAAATCTCTTGTACCATTATCTAGGTGATTGCTTCAAGCCATAAAGAGATTTCTTCAATTTACAAACAAAATTCTCCTTTCTCGGAATAATGAAACCTTCCGGTTGCTCCATATAAATGTCTTCTTCTAATTCCCCATGTAAGAATACAGTTTTCACATCCAATTGTTCAAGCTCATAATCATGCATAGCCACAATACTGAGTAAAGTGCGAATAGAACTATGCTTCACAACAGGGGAAAAGACATCTGTAAAATCAATACCTGGAATTTGACTGTATCCTTTTGCAACTAGCCTTGCTTTGTACCTAACCTCTTCGGTTGGTGAAATTCCTTCTTTCTTCTTGAAGATCTATTTGCAGCGAATAGACTTCTTCTCAATTGGTAACTCGACCAGCTCCCAAGTGCCGTTCTTGTCAAGAGATTCCATCTCATCATTCATGGCAGTCATCCATCTTTCTAAATCACTAGAAGAGATAGCCTCTGAATAAGATGAATGTTCTGCAGTACCTTCAATTTCTTCTGCCACATTTAAACAATAAGCCACAAAATTTGCTTCTTCAATATATCTCTTAGGAGGCTGAATGTTCCTTGTCTATCAACTGCAATGGAACGATGTGTTGGTGGCTCAACAATAGGGGCTTCTGAAATATTTTCTGTTGTAGGGGTGGCCCCCACCTAATCCCAGCAGGCCTGGTAGAAGGTTATAAGGCCCAGAATAGGCCATGTGTAATGACATAAGTGCCCCCGAAGGGGATACTCAGATGTAAGGGTATAATTGTAAAAGCACTCCCCATGTGTATATATATGGAATACAGGCCATGGGGGGACCCGGGCCATTACTATCACTCTCTCCCAACTCTCCACTACGATCTCTCTCTCTCTCTCTCTCTGTTTGGTCTGTAACCACAACAGTTGGCGCCGTCCGTGGGGAGGACAGGAGCAAGCCTGAAGTCCGAAGAAGGATGGCACCGAAAAAAGCCTCGTCGGCGGCGGTGAAGGGAAAGAAGGCGGCTGGGTCGGAGCGTCGCAGGGGTACCAGGGCTTCGGCATCGGCTGTTGCGGGCGATGACGCAGGCACGATGGTCGAGGACGTCGATGCTGGCGCCACGACGACCGACCTCGCCCCCGGCGCTGCGGCCGTCACTGGCGCTGCGACGACCGACCCCGCCACCGGCGCTGCGACGGCCAACCCCGCCACTGGCGCTGCGATGGCTGACCCCGCCACCTCCATTTGCAGCGAATAGACTTCTTCTCAATTGGTAACTCGACCAGCTCCCAAGTGCCGTTCTTGTCAAGAGATTCCATCTCATCATTCATGGCAGTCATCCATCTTTCTAAATCACTAGAAGAGATAGCCTCTGAATAA
Organism: Dendrocalamus latiflorus; assembly: GCA_017311315.1. Lineage (NCBI taxonomy): Eukaryota > Viridiplantae > Streptophyta > Magnoliopsida > Poales > Poaceae > Dendrocalamus > Dendrocalamus latiflorus. The sequence continues at coordinate 18,194,383 of CM029609.1, read as the reverse complement.
GATGAATGTTCTGCAGTATCTTCAATTTCTTCTGCCACATTTAAACAATAAGCCACAAAATTTGCTTCTTCAATATATCTCTTAGGAGGCTGAATGTTCCTTGTCTATCAACTGCAATGGAACGATGTGTTGGTGGCTCAACAATAGGGGCTTCTGAAATATTTTCCTTGTCGACTTCTGGTGTAGATCCTGAATCAACAACATGCTCCACCTGCACGCTTGATTGCTTGTCAACGGGAATATCAGTAGATGGTTTATCATGCAACATAGCAGACTCATCAAAAGTAACACTTCTGCTAATAACCACCTTTCTAGTTTCAGGATTCCACAATTTATATCCTTTCACACCAGTTTTATGACCAAGGAAAATGCACTTAACTGCTCTAAGCTCTAATTTACCATTGTTAACATGAGCATAAGCAGGACAACCAAATATTCTTAGGTTTGAATAATTTGCTGGAGAGCCAGACCATACCTCAAGTGGAGTCTTCTTATCAATAGCCAAATTTGGTGATCGATTAATCAAATAACAAGCAGTGGAAGCGGCTTCAACCCAAAAACTCTTAGATAATCCAGAATTTGATAACATGCAACGTACCTTCTCCATGATTGTTCTGTTCATGCGTTTGGCTACACCGTTTTGTTGAGGAGAGCCTGGAACGGTATAATGTCTCACAATACCTTCTGACTTGCATAAAGCTTCAAATTCTCCAGAACAGAACTCCAAACCATTGTCAACGCAGCTTCTTGACATGCTTGCCAGTTTGTCTTTCAATCATAATCTTCCACTCCTTGAATGTTTTGAATACATCTGATTTGTGCTTGACAAAATATGCCCAAACTTTTCTTGAGTAATCATCAATGATGATCAACATGTAGCTTGCACCTCCAAGTGACGGCACGTGGGATTCTCCCCACAAATCAGAGTGAATATAATCCAATATAACTTTTGTAGAGTGAGTCGCAGTACTGAATTGCACCCTCTTTTGCTTGCCGAAGACAAAGTGTTCACAAAACTTCAACTTATCGATGCTTTGACTATTAAGAAATTCTCTTTTGCATAATTCTATCATTGTAGCTTCACTCATATGCCCCAGGCGCATATGCCAAAGATTAGTAGCATCAGAATTAGATAATTTATTTGAGGCAACAGTAGCATTACCTGAAATTGTAGTGCCTTGTAGATGATATAAGTTGGCAACTTTCATATCACCCTTCATCACAACAAGAGAACCTTTGGTGACTTTCAGAACTCCACCTCCACCTGAATACTTGTACCCTTTAGCATCAAGAGTACTCAACAGGATAAGATTTCTCTTCAAATTTGGAATATGACGAACATCCGACAAAGTTCTGATGGTGCCATCAAACATCTTGATCTAGATAGAACTAATGCCTACAACCTTGCATGGTGTATTATCACCCATCAAAACTGATCCACTTGGCGTAGCTTCATAAGTAGCGAACCACTCACGGTTTGGGCTCATGTGGAATGTACAGGCTGAATCAAGAATCCATTCATCGTCGGCTTTGCAATTACCGGCGAAGGCGATGAGAACATCTCCATCAGAAGCTTCTTTGGTGACAAAGGTGGCTCTAGGTTCATCATCTTGTTGATCCTTCTTGAAATTGTTATTCCTCTTCTCCTTATTCTGCAACTTCCAGCACTCGGATATGTCATGACCATCTTTCTTGCAATACCTGCATGACTTCCTGTTCCTGGATTTAGATCTGCCTCTGTATTTGCTTTTGCTTCTGCCTTTTGAATTGTCGTTTGAATCCTTCTCATATTGCCTGTCGCGGACAGACAAACCTTCTGCATGCGTACTTGAACTTTCATTGGGAACCATAAGCTTCATCTTTTCCTTAGCATACAGAGCTTCATAAACTTCACTGAGAGTGAGAGTATCTCGGCTATATAGAATAGTATCTCTAAAAGTAGAGTACGAACTGGGCAGAGAGCATAGCAAAATAAGACCAAAATCTTCATCACCATATTTTATCTCCATAGCTTCGAGGTCTGCAACAACTTCCTTGAAAACTGTTAGGTGGTTCAACAACGAGGCACCCTCCGCCATCTTGTGGGAATAAAGCTTCTGCTTCAGATGCATCTTGCTGGTCAGATCCTTGGTCATACAAATCTGCTCCAGCTTCAGCCATAATGCGACGGCGGATGTCTCCTTCATAACCTCTTGTAAAATATTATTTGATAGATAAAGATGGATTTGAGATAAGGCCACGTCTGACATGAGGCGATGAATATGAATTCGGATCAACTTTAACATTAGAGTTGATTTCATCCTCGATGTATCCAAATAACTAAATGTGTGTGCATTATCCTACAGTAGCTTAGATGGTCACTACCTCCGTAGTAACTATAAGCAACGCGCCGAACTAGCATGCATGTCTCATCATCAAGCTTACTGAAGAAATTCCCACCGCCCATCAACTCCCCCTTGGCTAAATTGTTGAGCTTAATCTAAGTCTATACATAAACATTAGTCTTAATCCTAGGCTCAAAACATGAACACAAATATGAACATAAATGCGGAAGCGTACCCGAACTCGATGAATCAATATTGTGGTGGTCGGTTCATGCAGCAAAGGGGTTAGCGGTGTAGAGATGTCGGGGATGAAAAGGTTACGGCCTTCGTCCACCTAAGCGCCCGTGATGGATCGGTCTTGATAGAGTTTTCGTGGTCTAGCGCAACTACCATAAGTAGCTCTGCCAAAACTCTCGTTTTTTATATGGCGTTGAGTGACCGGGACCGAAAACCAGGAGTTGGTTGCGGCGCTTCCGATCATGGCGCTAATGGAGGTGTCTCCTCCCTGAAATCTCGGGGTAGTTAGCCGAGATCAACCCAGCATAAATGCCTAGGACATTGTTAAATCCTAACCAAATCCTTCTCATCCAAAAAACTTGTTAATGTAAGCTTTTCTGTGGACACACATGCAACTAGTGAGAGAGATGCTAATGGGCGTCAAGATCACATATGTGTTGTCCGACTAGCGTTGATGTGTAGTGTACTTCTACTGGTAATAAAGATTCAGAAAACCTGCAACCGCAATGTTGTCTGCAACCAGGTGCATCGTTTGCTGGTTCTCCAAATCATCATAGAGACGTGATTCTTCTTACTAGATATCCCGTAGCTTCTCGACAACAGAAATGATAAACTCATACTCACTATCAGAGGTTCATATAATATATGAAAATATGCGTCAGAACAAGTACGTCTTCACGGTAAGTCGGTAACAAACAGAAAATAAACATAACCCAATACAAAAACGATAAGGGGAAAAAAGGAAAAAGAAGAAAGCTCTCCTGCAAACTAGCGGGTAAACATAGCATATCACCTCTCGGTCGAGCGACGCTACTAAATTAACCTCACGCAGAAGCTTCAAGCTTATGTGCGTTATTAGTAGCCTTTTCAGAGGACCCAGCAATTCAACATTACGCGCGAGATCGCTTCCCATTGAATTGCTTTCCTCCTCGGCTGTTCTTTCCAGCCCTAGAAAAGTTACACCAAAAAAAGGAGGGGGCTGGCAAACCACATTAACTTCTGCAGACGTACAAACAAGTGATAACGGATGAGTGATAACATGAACGCAAGAGACAACTTCCATGCATGCAAAATAGTGTATGACACCCAGCGTTTTCGTTACCGGTTCTAAATTTTTAATGGGGGCGTCGGTACGACCGATTTCGCTGATAATCGGAAATTTTCAGAAGATTTCAACCAAAATTTTTAAATCAGAATTCAAATTTCAAAAAATATTGGCCGATAATCGCTGATTATAGGTTGAACTCAAATTGGCCCAAATTAGTTGCAAATTGGCTTCAATTCAAATTTGGCCAAAATTATTTGGCCAGTCCCCATTTTTACCGGTGGGTACCGGTAGACCCGGTAAAACCAATAATTGGCACATTAACCCTGATGACACCAAATAATAAAGAACCTTTTCGACACAATACTATCCTTAGTAGTTGAGAAGCATGATAGCGTTAACCATAATGCTTCAGTGCCCAAAAAAATTGTAGTTAGTTCAGGTATCATCTGGGAATTATAAAATTCCTTTTATGTTTTTTTTATAAAATTTACAAAGCATTTTTTAGGGGTGTGTTGTATATCTCGGTCAAACACTTGACTCCTACTTTAATACAAAGATGCACATAGCTTTTCTGTGTCCTCGAAACTAGCCGAATTCCCTACTCAACTGCGTGGCTAGATTCTATAACGCATATGTTTATATCGAAATATAGAGTTATATTTGTTACACAATTCTGACGCTTATGCTGAAATACTGTTGTATAAGAAATACAACTGTAATATCTTAGATTTATCCGACTGATCTCCATCGTTATGATCCGGAACCACTGTTATAATCTGATGGTATAGTTTTTTTCTTTATTTTCTAATTAACATGCAAATTTCTAATCATTGAGAGCGAACATGATGTCTTTTTTTCTACCGTTTTAATAAATAGATAGATAGATAGATAATCACCACCATCTTTGGATCTGTCTTGAATCCACGTATTGTGTTCCAATAATTCTTCTCGGCTACACCTGCAAAAACAGAAGAGTAAGATCAGCAAACCGATTGGTATTTGAAGGTGAAACGCACAGGAGACTGCGAACAAAACGCAAGAGGACGTCGCGAAGAAGGCGAGCAATCGAAGGACAGGACAGCAACATCAGCTAGTCTATGCACCAGCTGTATCTTTATCGTTTTTTGGCTACGGTACACCTTGTAAGTTGTAACTTCGCACTGAGTTCATGCAACCTTGCGAGCACGCTCTCGGGTCTGTAGCATCTTACTAGATCTAACATTCTAAAATTTTGCGGTGAGTTCAAGACTTCGGAAAAGGATGCATATCTTATTCGCAGATTGCATATAATACGGTAGAGAAATTTGGAAATGATATGGAATAATGAAGCTTCTTTTGTCCTCAGCCACTGATTGATTGGACTATTAAAGAGTACTGAGTTCGAAAGGCTCTAGTCAAGTCACTGTTTATATTAGCTTCCGAGAACTGTTTTCAAGATGAGATCTATTAGTCGATTATAGTATACACTATAGTAACTTCATTTATATTAACTAAAATCGCACATGGGTATCTCTATCTCTACAAACTATTACTATTTATAAGCCAAAGTCTAAAGCTAAAATCAAAAGCTACTATAAATAGACCCAAGGTCTCATTTGAAAGAGATGGTAAAGCTAGGTAACGCGTGAAAATAATGGCATTGTGTGGATCAGTAGAGGTGATTGCGTGGAACAACGGTCTATGAGAAGAGCACGGACACGCTTTGGTTGTTAGATTTCAAGAAGGGCATCACCAACGATCCATACGGAGCCTTGACCTCGTGGAACACAAGCACCCCCTTGTGGGAGTGGAGTGGTCCCTGGGAACAGCTCGAACATGCTCTCTCTGCTCGAATTTAGGAAGACTTTGAATGCTATTATGAGTTGATGATCATCAAGACGAGGATTCAAACTTGGAGAAGAGATGTTTGTCATCGAGTTGAAAGCTCTAAAAGAATGTGAAAGGCAAAGGTATAATTAGAATACGCTAAAAATGTATTTCTAGTCTTTTATTGATCTCGGTGTTTGGTTGGGAGACCATATTGTTAGTATAGGTTATCATACTATTAAGAGATATAGTGTCCAGTAGATTGTGTCTTATCATGTGTTAATTGCTCAACCCCGCTTGCTCTAGCTCTCCATAGCATGATTCTATTGTTTACGAATGTGTTTTGCAAATAGTTGATGCTCATCTATTCCTTGTAGTATGAGATTATAATTTACAAATATGTTTTACAAATGGTTGAAGTCCATGCACCTACTCCTCGTGGAATGATACTAAAGTTTGTAAATGTATTTTGTAAATTATTGAAGTAGACTTGTGCATTACTTCCTATCCTTGAGTACAAAAGAATTGGATTGGGAATCAAAATTTGACTTGAAATCATGTTTTCAGCATAGGACAGATATGTCTGGAGGTATCTCAAACATGTATGTGGTTTCCAAAGAGCTCTCAAGGGGGTCTAGACATGTCTAGGGTATTAGCATCTTAGTCCAACGACTCTTTGCCATGTGTGCCCAACTAGCCGTTATGTGTTGTTGACCCTAGACATGCCTAGGGTACCTTAGACATGCCTGGGGTATATGTGACTTTATTAATTTTGTGAGTAACGGCTAGCTTTTTTATATGGAGGCTATATAAGCTTGGCTTGGGCCTCTCTATCCTGGGTTTTTGGAATCCCAGTCTATTTTCTTGAGATATTGTGAGCTTCTCCTCTTAATTGTACATGTGTTGCACATTGTGAGCAATAAGAGGTTTATAGTTACATGTGTTGCATCTAGAGGTGGATTAAGTGTTCACTTGTGTTTGTGTAACACTCGGTGAGGGTCAAGTAAGAGGTATGGCTTGTTACTCTTGGTGGTTACCGCCACCTATATAGTTTGGAGGAATCGTGCCCGGTGATCTCTTCAAGAAGTTTGTAAAGAAGCCCGGTGTGGTTGTGAAGTCGGAGCTCACATACTCGGAGGGAAAAAGAGCTACTACTATCGAGTAAAGTGTTGTCTTAATTCGTAGAGCTGATCCAATTCATTAGGCTTACCTTATTGTGGACTAGAGAAGACCGATAAGTTTTCAAACACCACAGTAAAAAGAGATTGTGTCATATTGTGTAGTTTGCTTTCTTGTGCATTACATTTTTACAATTTACATTCCTAGAACTAAATTACTTGTTTGTCACCCTAAGATTGCAAATATTTGATATAGGCATAGGTTATAGGTGCACTTAGTCGAGACTAGACTATTTAGATTTTAATTATGCAAAATCAAGTTTATTTACAATTCCATATAAAACTTCATTTTGATCAAAAGAATTTTTAAAACCATCTATTCCCCTCTCTAATCGGTATCTTGACCTCTCAAGTGCTTGAGACCTCCAGCGTCGACCCACTCAGGGTCCAACGCCGGCCCGCGCTAGGACTCCTTGAGAGTCCTAGTCGGAGTCGATGCTCTGGAAGGTTCCTAAGGTCTTTGATAGGTGGGCCCATTCCTTTTGAGGTCAGTTTGATCTCGACAAATCCACAGAATTTTCCAAAACTTGCATAGAGTCCAAATTCCTGACGTGCAATATTCCAATTCTCGGCTACGAAAATCTCTCGGGAAATTGAGGTCTTCCGGTGAGTTCTTTGGGTGAACATTCGAGAACTGAGGGACAAGCGTCGGCCGATGCTAGGGCTCTGAGTCGAGCCACACTCGGTCTCTAATTGCCATGTCTTCCTCTCTCGACTTGTTGCAAAGATGGTTAGGGTAGCGTCGGCCAGCGCTTGTCTGGGCTACAACCAGCTCCAAGTATACCGCGGACTTTTGGCATTTTCCCAGTAATTTCCCCAATTTTCATGCTTTCTACAAAATAAATTCTAAAAATATAACTTCTGTTATGGGTTACAATTAGTGGAAATAATCCATAGTGTTGGCACTCTTCTTACCAATTACCCGAGAAATTAAGGATGTGAAACACATATAAAATAAGCACCAACAATAGGGCAGCTTAAATAGCAACAGTATTTCCTGCTAAGAAAGAAAAGTACTAGTAATTAAGGATGGTCAAGGTTTACACTGTAACAGCGGTCAAGCTAAGATAAGGGCATAATTAAGGCGTGATAGTTGAAGTGTGTGGATGCAATGACTCTATGAAGCCGTTATTAAACTGCCCGGGGTCTGAACAAGCTGAGTCCTCTCTTTCATTTCTCTTTCTATTGCCTTCTTTTAATCTTCCTAATATAATCTTTTCTTACATTCAGCGAGCGATGCAGGCTCGGGATCAAGATCGATGATTGTGGCAATTTTCTTTGCGAAGTAAATATCGATATCGGCTGTTGAGCACATAATTTATAGCTATTTCTTCATGAGTTGCTGCTTCTAGAGCGATTGCTTCTTCTAGAGCTTCTCCTTGCACATCGCTTCTTCCAATTGCGGTGGCAAGTCCCTTTAGTTTTTCGGCTCCGATGTGTGCGCACACATCCATGCCGACTTCTTCTTCTTCTTCTTCTATGGGGATATTCAGATCTAGTATGCCCTTTTCTGAGGGTGTCATACTTCTACCAGGTCTCAACTGGCTCCCCTGGGATATTCAGATCCGGTATGCCCTTTTCTGAGGGTGTCATACTTCTGCCAGGTCTCAACTGGCTCCCCTTCTCATTCTGGAGGACTCCAGTGATCGGCTGTGATAAGTCCTTCTTATCCTTTTTCGCCGAGCGTCCCCAGTTACATGGGATTCGAGGAGCTGGAGTTCTTGTCCTTTTATTCTGAGGTCTTTGGACGGGATTAGGGATACCTTCTACTTTCTTTCAACCCTCTCCGGTACATTGCGTGCAGGCACATGCGACTTAGTCACGCTCTTCAAATCACTAAAGTGATCAGGCAGTTGGTTTGTTAATGCTTGCAAGTCAATGATCTTCTGGATCTCTTTCTCTGTTTCACTAGTGCGTGGGTCATGTGTATGAATTCCCGTGGCTTCCCACGTAATTTTCCGATATTTTTCATCAAGGGGTTGATTTTCTCCCCCTAATATTGGGAAATTATCCTCATCAAAAATACAATCAGCGAAGCGGACAGTATGCAAATCTCCCGACATGGGTTCCAAATACCTGATTGTAGATGTCATCTCATAATTAATGTATATCCCAGTCTTACGGAGAGGGCCCATTGCAATACGATACGGAGGGGATATAGGTACATAAATCTTACGTCCAAACCTCCTGAAATAAAAAAATTTCGGTGGTGACCCTTGCGCTAGTTGCATAGGTGAATGGATGTTCTAGGCCGATGGTCTAAAGTTGATGAGATTCGCTGTATGCAGGACTGCGTGTCCCCAACATGTAGCTGGCAAATTACAATTCTGCAAAAGGGGTCAGGCAATAAATTTAATTCTCTTTATTAAAGCCTTTGCCAAACCATTCTGGGTATGGACATGCGGTACCGAATGCTCAACTGCAATCCCCATTGCCATGCAATAATCATCAAATGCTTTTGAAGTAAATTCTCCAGTGTTGTCCATTATGATGGACTTGATATGATGATCAGGGAACACATTTCTGATGCGAATAATCTGCGAGATCAACTTTGTGAAAGCTTGGTTTCTTATGGATAATAAACCCACATATGACCACTTCGAGGAAGCATCAATGAGCACCATGAAATACTTAAATGGCCCTGAAATAGGTTGAATGAGACCGCAAATGTCTCCCTGGATGCGTTCCAGGAATGCAGAGACTTCATCTTTCACTTTCAAAGTGGATGGTCTAGTAATTAATTTCTCAGTGGCACATGTAGGGCACACAAAATATTCATGATTCAGGAAATTCTTTACATTGATATTATGCCCTTGGGAATTGTTGATTATATTTCTCATCATCCTAAGACCTGGGTGACTTAATCTGTCATGCGAAAGACAGAATAGTTCAGAGTTTCTAAATACTGTCTTTAGGACAATGTAGGCTGCAGGTGCCTTGATATTGGTATAATATAGCCCAGGTGTCTAATACCCTTTTTTCATTCTTTTCGCGCTTCGTAATGAGCAGATATTCCTTACCATACTCTTCTTCAGTCTCAACGTGGAAACCATTGGCGCAAATATTTTTAAAACTTAGGAGAGTTCTAATTGATTCTGGGTACAATAAGGCTTCATCAATGACCAAAGTTGTGCCCATTGGAAGTATAATTGTGGCTCTTCCGGAACCAATTATACATGCATCGCTTCCGACAATTGTCGTAAAGCTGCCAGCGCTCTTACGAATCGACTAAAAATACTTAGTCTCTCTTAAGATGGTATTCGTTATGCCGCTATCGGCTAAGCACACTTCCTCCATAGGGCGCCACACGTGTTCTAATACAAGGTTTTTTATTAACATGTATTAGAAGGCAATCAACACATAAATAAAATAAATCAATATCAGAACATATCATGCCATCATAAACTGAATAAATGAATGAATTATTCAAAATCATCCAACCATCACGAGAAAACAAATGCTAAAGTATAATGCATTCTGTGCATCAGACTGAATCAACTAGAAATTAGAGACTTCTTCGGCTATCTTCTCAGGAGTGATCTTCTCTTCGAGAGAAATCATGGCGGTGGCTGCCTCTAGGCCTCAACCTCTATCAACTCAGACAGCTGTTCAGGATGCTCCCCCTCAACCATTGCAAATTGGGCTTCAGACTGCCCTTTGTCATCCTTCTTCTTTTGGGCTTGGTGGGCATCAATGACATGCTGCGGTTCTTTGCATATCTGCGACTAATGCCCTCACTTGCCACACTTGTAGCAAGCTTGGTTCTGCTGGCCATAGGTCTTGCCACTCTTCTTAGCCTTTTTGTCACTTGGAGCATCTGACTTGCCTTTCTGGGCAGCGGCCTTACCTTTCTCCCCCTTCTCTTCATCAAGGGCTTTCGCACCTTGTAGCTCCCAATGTTGGCCTCGCGGCCAGCGGAGCTCCCCGGTGGCTGAGTGACGTAATTCTTGCGGAGAAGTTCGTCCTGAGCCTCCGCAACCTGCATCATATTAATCAATTCGGCGTACTCCTTATAGCCGTCTTGACGATAGTTGCGGGCGGATTGAACAGCATTGGGGTGAAAGGTGGATAGGGTCTTCTCAATCTTCTGCTCGTCTGTGATCTGCTTGCCACAGAGTTGAAGATTGATACAAATTCTGTGCAAGGCAAAATTATACTCCTCGACCGTCTTAAAGTCGGCAAACCTCAGTCTGATCCACTCTTGCTCTGCTTGAGGAAGAATGGTGTACTTTAGCCTCTCAAACCGCTTCTTGAGTGCGGTCTAGAGTGCTAGCGCGCTTTTCTCTGCCATGTACTCGTTCTTGAGAGTGAGGCAGAGGTGGTGCCTGAGAAAATGAAGTGTCTGATCATTCTCCTCAGGCGTGGGTTAGACGTCATGCAGTCCGCCAATCCCGATAACCGCGCAGAGCTTCTTAGTTCCAAGCACTATCTCGACATCGGATGCACACGTCAGATAATTTTGGCTATGCTGGGCCAGCTCCTCGAACTTCCAGTTCGTGATGCCAGTCATCTACATGTGTATAAACGGAATAAATAAGTTTACTGCTAGTAAATATGCGTGAAATAATCTACTGCGGGTAAATAAATGGTACAAAAGGTTCTCAGAATGTTTCATAATTTTGTATGCATTTTCTATAAATTTTACTGCTAATTTCAGTGATTAAAAGCAATTTAAACAATTACAATTAACTAAAAACAGTAAAATACAGAAATATAGAAAAATAATAATGGCAGAAATAAATAAGCTTCAAATGCTAAAAATAATTCAAAATTCGGATTCCCGAGGCCCTTTTATGCTAGAATATGAATTTTCAGTGAATTCTGCAATTTCCGAGGGTTTCTACGCAAAATTTTAGTTCAGAGAAAAATTCGCGCAATTTCCTGATTTTTCGAGGGGTTTTCTGCAAAATTCAGGACCCGTTCGTAAATCTGAGGGCCTGTTCGTAATTTTTGGAATTACCGAGGCCTCTCTGCAAAATTCGGGACCCGTATGTAAATAAGGGTTGATCGGTAATTATAAGAACTTCAGGGTTTTTTCGCAAGATTGTCGGCACCTCCGCTCGGGCCGTGATTTCGGCCTACCTCGTACTCGGCCCACTCGGCCCATTACTGCCGGATCAAATGCGAGCAAGGGGTAGGGTTTCCCTACCACATCCCGTGCGTGGCGGCGGCTTGGCCTTCTCGGGTGCTGGCGGCGGAGCGGCTGTGCCGAGTCGTGAGGCCGATGTAATGGCCGGCCGGCTTCGGGCTAGGTAACTGTCGGACGGCGGGGGCTGGAGGCACGGTCGGCTGCGGGCCGAAGCGAGGCTATAGGCGCGGGCGGCTACGGCCAAGTCCGATGCGGTAGCGACGGCGAAGGCCGAGCGGCGGTGGTCGGCTCCGAGCAGCGCACAAAGCCAGGCGGCGGTGCGCGGCGGTTTCGAGACGTCGCACGCGCGCGGGCAGCGGAATCCAAGGTGTCGCTTCGAGCGGCGCGCAAGGGGAGGCAAACCGGTTCGGGGCGGTGCGCACGAGGGTCGAGGCGGCTGCGAGCCGGCGGCGACTCCTCGGCTTCGAGCCAGGAGACGGCCGAGGGTGGCGCGTGCATGCGAGAGGCCGAGAGGCTGAAGTGCGGGACCGGCTCAGGTGCAGCTCCCTCGGGCGGAGCCGAGCGGCTGACTCGAGTGGGGCGGCGGTCGGCGCTTCGTGCGCAGTGCCGGCGGATTCGGCTTCGGGACGGGTTCAGGCTCACCTTCCTCGGGCGCGGTCTTCAAGCGAGCGGTCGTGCGGGGCGCGGTGCTGAGGCGGCGGCGTGGTCGGCCGACCGTGCGGGGAAACCAAGGCACGAGCTGTCGGCGCATGCTGCGAGCGGCCGTACGGGGCGCAGTGCCGAGCGGTCTGTGGTGACGGCCCGTGCAGGGCGAGCAACGACCGAAGCCGAGTGGCGCTTCGGGCACCTCAGCCGGCTGCTGGTCGACGGCCGGCGACGCGCATGCGGGCGCAGCGGCGACGGCGCTTCGTGCTGGAGGCGGCAGGCCGACTACCGTTTTTTTTTTCTTTTTCGCGCAGTGGCGTGCAGAACCGATGTATGCAAAATTTTTCTTTTTTTCTTTTATTTTCTGTTCTAATCTACAGTGCAATCAACATCTACCCCGTGATACAATCTATCGATCGACATTGTGCCGGCGACTTCAGGTCTGCTCGCGGTAGATTAGGACGGATTTGCAACGTAGAAAATCAATCTAAAACGCAAAAATTGCAAATGTACAACGATCTAGATAATTCAATCTATTAGAGCTTCGATGATTACCTTCGATTCACCGGAGCGATCTCGTGTTGATAATGTGTTGAGGAACCGTCGCTGGCGACCAGTCCGATCGATTCCTCTGCTTAGAACAAATCAAATCAATTACAGAATACAGAATAATAGATTGAACACACAGAGAGAGGTAGAGAGAACTCCTGGACCTTCTTTATTAATTTCTGATACGGCTATCTATGCTGGTACGGCTATCTATTTATAGTCTCCGGTGAGATGCCCACCATGGGCCAGGACTGCTGACCTAGGTCCAGGTTTCCTAACATGAAGGAGCTCAGCATCCAACTAAGGCGCACAGGTCACACACCACCAGCATGGCAAAAACCAAGCAGAAACGGTTAGTGTGTTGCCACGCACTTCGGCCGAGGAGGGGTTCCCGGTTTGCTCTTCCCCGGCGAAACCAGAAACTGCTTGGCGATTTCTCGGTCAATCTCGTGCGACATTCAACACCGGGAAGTGGTTGAAAATCAACTCCACCGCCCAGGTGCTGATCTCTCAGTACAGTTTAACCATGGCAAAATCGTCTATCTACACCTAAGTTTTGCGTTCGTTTTTGTGACAACATGTTTATGGATGGCATCTTTCAGATCACGCAAGCCATATCCGTGCCAAGGCTAAGCAGCCTGTGAAACTCACCATGCTTGCATTGTTGGCACTGTTGCTGCTGTGCTATGGAGGTGGTGGCATCCATTGCTCAACGCGGGTCCCTGAGAACACCACAGACATGCTCTCGTTGTTAGATTTCAAGAAGTCCATCGCGGACGTGTAATACCCCAAATTTGCATAAAGGGAAACTTTAGGGATAAAGAGCGTATTTTGCCGTCAGACCCATCGACCTTTTTGGAGTGTCGATTTAGTTTCGCGCGCAGAGGTCCCCAGACCATCCCAGGACGGTCGGCACCGTCTAGAGAGCCGTATAACTAGCGCTCTCAGAGGTTCCCGGACCGCCTAGGGACAGTCGGCACCGTCTCGCGTTTCGGGTGTTCATCATCCGACAAATCTTAACCTTACCTTTTACCGATTTACCGCTGCAGTAAAAGACCCCCAAACCAACATAGCCTTGGACCAGAATGCCCTTGGGCCGTCATGTATATGAGAGAGGCGTGGGAGGGCATGCCGGTCATTCCACAAAAGCAAGGGCAGCCCCAACCATGCTTCTATATGATAGCACAAGCAAGCAAAACCATTTGCATTCCCCAACCGTGAGACCAATGCCTCATTTCACCATCCATACTCCCCAACCGAGAAACCAAGCAATAACCCACTACCTCCTTCCTCAACCAAGTGTAAGTCAGCAAAACAAGAGCTAGGGGAGGAGAAGCCTGAAGAGAGGTGCACGAGGACGAAGGCATCAAGGCGTCGGCCATCGACACAAAGCCTTCATCGACAACCTCCTTCCTCACAGCCACGCCCTCGGGGAGGCGAGCAGGGGACGGCCGGCGGTGAGCCCAAGGGCCCGTGCGCCCGTGCGCCGCCTGGGAGGAGCTAGCCGCTCGGCCGAGCCCGCGTGGTGGAAAGGCAAGGAGGGAAGAGAAGGCGGGGGCTGGCAGAGCCGCCGGCGGCGGGCTTCAGGCCGGCGCCGCTGGGGGAGGACCCTCACGGGAGGCCGCACAAGAGAGAGAGAGAGAGGGGGAAGGAGAGCAAGAGGAGGCGGGGCAGGAGGAGGGGGCCGTCGGCGGTGAGGGGACCGGCCACACGCGCCGCCGCGCTGCCCCGGTGAGGAGGCCCCTTCGGCCGGTTAGAGGAGAGAGAGGGAGAGATTTGGGGAGAAAGGAGGAGGGCCATTCGGCCAAGAGAAAAAAAGGGGATAGGGAGCCGGCCGGGTAGGTGAGAAAAGGAAGGGAAAAAAGGACAGAAAGAAAAGGGGAAGAAAGAAAAGAAGAAAAGGAAGAAAGAGAGAAAAGAAGAGAAAAAAAAGAAAAGAGGAGAAAAAGAAAGAGAGAAAAAAAGAAATGGGTTCGGCACCTGCGCGACAGGTCCCTCAAAACCCGGGCGTTTACGCCAGTGATCGGGGTTTGCGCATAGGGTCGTTGTTCTCCGTTTATGCCCTGGTTTCTGTTTTGCCATTGAGTCGGGTTAACATGTACGCAGGTGGAGGTTCCGGGTCGGAGCTGTTCACGCGTCATTCCCGAGGCTAACCAGGCAAGTGCATTGTAAAGCGGTAAATTCGGGTAGTGAATTCGGTTAAAAATTGAATAATGATGCACTGCTCACCGTGTTGAGGTAAGTTAAATATTTCCGGATGAAACCTTGCTTACCATGTTGGGGTAAGTTGATTATACTTGGGATGTATACTGAGAAATGATGCACGGTAAATGTTGAGACATGTCATGTTGATATGCGTAGTCGGAGAACTTGCATTGCATGCATGTCATGAAAAGAGATAGCATTGGTCCACGTTGAGTGGACGCTCCACGGGAGTGGAGTTGAGATCCCCGTATGAGAGATTACGGGCTACTGAGGTCCCCGTATAAAACAGGACGGGCTTGAGGTCCCCACATGAAACAGGGCGGGCTTGGGTGAGCATCGACGGGTGCACACTCTACTATACCGGTATAGGCTAAAGAAGTTGAGAAACAAGTGCATGATGAATAGTTCATCGGAACGGAAAATGGTTAAATGGAAAAAGTGGTTAAATGGAAACGTGGTTATTGAGAATGAAATGATTATGGTCTAATGAATAAACCTGTTATTTGCTGTTTTGCTTTGTACTTGCTGAGTCGGTGGACTCACCCTTACTTCGTTGTTGTTTTTAGGTGGCCGTTGAGGAGGTCAAGCACGGGCGAGAGTAGCACATAAAATAACGGCACGAACTAGCAGCATCTTTGTATCACCTTTTGTCAGTGTACTTTAGCTTTGTTAGGCTAGAGTAATTACTAGAAATGCTATGATGTATCTGAACGCAGCAAAATGAATAAACTTATCGTTGGCTTAAATTCTTCTAGTTGCTGATGAATTGGTAAGAATATGTAGAGGTGGTAGCATCTTGGCACAGTGAGTGGGACGATCCAACGGGAGCCTTGAGCTCGTGGAACACAAGCATCCCAGCCCGAAGCACCCATGGCGTGCCGTGTGACGGTGCTGGACCTCGGCGGCCGAAGCTTGGTGGGCCCGGTCAGCTCCTCTCTTGGAAACCTGACGTTACTCAAGGAACTCGACCTCTCTTCAACATCACTCGCATAGAAAGAATTGCTCTGTCATAATCAGCTCACGGGAAGCATTCCTGAAGATGTAGGAAAATTGTCAAAAACTTTTTTTTTAGCCCTTGGTGGAAATTACCTATCTGGAGGGCTCCCACAGGCCCTCTTTAATCTGTCTAATTCCCTTCGAGTTCTTGCCTTGGAGTACAATAAGCTACGCGACGCATTGCCAACTAACACTGGCGACGCCCTCCCTAATCTCCAAGACTCCAAATTCTTTTGTTGAATAATAACATGTTCGAAGGCCACATCCCAGCTTCCCTAGGCAATATTTCTGGGCTAGAAGGCTTACAATTAGGCAATAACAGTTTCACTGGAGAAATTCCTAGTTCTTTCGGTAAGCTTCGAAAGCTGTCTAGGCTAAGCCTTGAGAAAAACAAGCTTAAAGCAAGTGACAGGCAAAGCTGGGAATTCTTTTATGCGTTAACAAACTGTAGTTTTCTAGAAAGGCTTTCACTAGCTGGAAACCAGCTACATGGATCTATCCCAGATTCAGTAGGCAACTTGTCCGCTAGCCTTCATATACTATTTCTGGGTCACTGGGTGGAAACGAGCTATCAGGGATAGTTCCACCAAGCATAAGCAACCTTGGTGGCTTGACTAATCTGACACTAGATGATAATAATTTGAGTGGTACAATTGAATGGATTGGAAAGTTGACAAAACTACAGGGTCTATTTCTCCAAGGGAACAACTTCATTGGACCAATTCCATGATATAGTAAATCTACTGCCAGTCTTACTGGGTTGACACGGAGACGAACTCTGTGATAATGCTTTTCTTTGTGCCTGGGCTTCTACAGCCTTGGTAGCCTTCGGGGAACCACCTTCGACGCAATGACAATTTGACAAGGCAATCTTCAACACTCGCCATGACGAGTGTCTTCCAAAATACAACATGTTGAATTATTTCACCAGTGAATAAATATGCATTCAGTTATATTCTCTTGTTTGACAGTGTCAATCTGCAGAGCCCCCTGTGGCAGCAAGCTCGCCACTGCCTCTTTGAATTGTGCTACAACCTGAACGAATTGAAGGAGCAGGAGTAGCACTTAAGGAAAACTGGTGATTGAAAACCAAAAAGAAAAAGGCTACACTATCCTGTGTTATATTTTGTGATCCGGATCAGATCAGATCCGACTACTACTAGTCCTTCCGACCGTCTAAAAACTTCGATTAGGAAAGCAATATGAACTAATTAGATGTTATAATTAGAATTATCTTCGAGTTCATAATGAACTCTGTACCAATGTGGTACTCTAAGGTAGATGTGCTGACTAGAGCCAGATAGTTCCCCAAGCATAGGGAACCTTCGTCGCCTAGTCCAACTGTGTCTGGCCAGCAACAATCTTACCGGTATGATCGAAGGACGGATTGCAAAACTAACGGAGCTAAGGGAACTTACATCTTGAAGCAAGTAACTTCACCGGGCCAATTCCCCGCTCTATTAGCAATCTTGCTTGGATTCGCTCTCTCTAGCACAGAATGAATTCGAAGGTCACATAACTCGCAACATGGGTTGGACCTTAGTTACAACAATCTCCATGGCGATATACCAACCAACTTCGGAAACCTTCAACTCATGCAGTTGGACCTTAGTTATAACAATCTCAGTGGTATAATACCACAAAATACAGATTCTTCCAACAAATTTCTCGCGGATCATTCCCTGCTAAGCAAACCTTCCATGGGAAAACTCACATAAGTTATTATGAGCTGAGTGGTATAAATGTAAAGATCCCATAATAGTGAAGTTGGATCCACATTTCTCAATCTTTTGGTGTACATTTTTTTCCCCAATGCGTTTAAGGCATCATACGCAAAAGTTCTTTTTAGCGCTCTGCATAACCCTTTTGTGTGGTACAGTAAAGAACCAGAACACTTGAATTGCAGCAGGAAACGAGGTTGCAGGTCGCAGCTATACAGCTTCAAAATCCATCTAAACGAAAAGGAAACTGTAAACTCCATCACCGAAGGCTCATGATTTATGTAACTATGTAAGTATACGTCAGAACAAGATCCCAAACAACCAAAAGAAAGAAAATAAAACAGAAACTATAGAGGGGGGGGGGGGGGGGGGGGACCTCTGATACAAACTATGGAGACAAGTGAAGGTAAACTTAGCACGTTACTACTCAGACGAGCTATGAAACGAACCAAAATTTTGCAAAAATCAAATTTGGATTTGAATTCCCATTTCTCTTTTGCCCAACTCCTCCATAACCCTAGACCACACCAATCTCAAAGCAATCCACTCCTTAATCCTTATCACCATGCCATGAACGGAGGGATGGAGCTCAGCCACTGTTCACCGTCCAGATGTTTCGTCGCCGCCTCCGATTTTTCTGCCGACGCCGCCTCCTCGCGCCTTCTCGCGTCTGCCCGCCCTGCCAGCTCCTGCTCTGCTTGTCAGCTACCGTACCCCCGCCTTAAATGCGCCTGCACTGCTGTCAGCCACCGTCGAACTCTCCCGCCACTCCCGTGCCCCGTTTCTCCTCCGCCTCCACCCGCTTCTGCCGCTTTCTCGCCCCTTCCTCTCACAGCCGTAGCCGACCCGTACAACAGCTTCCCCTGACCCCCTTGACCGTCGTGGAGTCACGCCCAAGCCGACCTTGCCCGTCTTGAGCTCCAAGCCATGGCCGCCGGAAATATCCCCTCCTCCTCTCTCGGTGAACCGCCATTCCCCAGCTATTTAAGCACGGCCAAGCCCTCCGTTGTAAGCCACTAGCCTCCCCGAAGCTCACCGGACATCCCCGAGCGTCCCCCGTCCCTCCCAACTCCGGTAATCCCAAAAACCCCCAAATCCGTGCCCTAATGCAATGTCTTTCTTCCGGCCCACCAATCCCAATTCCGCCCGTTTCTAGCATCCTCATAGCCCTAGAAACCTCCCCATACCGTGGCCTTAAGCTCCCAATTCCCCATCTCCCCCAGCACCGTTCACTCCTCCCTATCCAAAACCGGCCACCGTGGCCAGCCAAACCTGGGCATCCCGAGCTTCGGCCAACCCCTCCCCAAACCTCCCTAAACCCCAGTGAGGCTCAAGAACCAAGCCATATGCCCAGAACCCCTCCTATTAGCGCGCAATCCCAAAAATGGCCGCAAAACGGAAGACCTCGCCGCCGGCGATTGCCGCCTCCACCGGCCCTCCCACCACCAAAAACGGAATCCCCGTACCTCCCTGAGTCCATCCAAGTCCCCCACCACCATCGCAGGCCACCCCATCGCCGCCGGTGGCCGCCTCCCTCCTCCTCTGTCTCACTGCGCGCGCGCGGTTCAAACGGGGAAGAAGAACAGTAGCCCAGCCAGCCCGCCCGCGCCCCCGGTCGCGCCCGTGGCGCCCGACCGCCCCGCCTTGCGCCCGACCGCACCGCCTGCCGCGCCGGACGCGCCCGACCGAGCCCAGCGCGACGCGTCTCGGCCCGACCCACTCGCCCGCGCCACGCGCGCCGCGCCCGTTGCCACCGACCGCGCCCGAGGCGACGCGGCTCGCCCGAGCCAACTCGTCCCGCGCCCGTTGCGGCCGGTCCGAGCCCGAGGAACAGTGCCGAGCCGGAGGAATAGTGTTGGGCCCGAACCCAAAAATACATATTTATACTCCCCGGATTCGTTTCGAGCCCGCCAACCCAAATCCAAGACCCATTTCCCCATAAAGCCCTCCTATAAACCAGAAATCCCATTTTATTGGAGTTTTTCGAATTTTCTTTATTCTTTTATTTCCTTTATTCCTCGCTCATTCCTTCGGGCATGGAATTGATTTGATTTATTTGTTTTGCGTTAGTCTACGAAGTCGAGATTTCGCAAGAGCAGAAGGGAAAAGCTCAAGTCCAGACCCGGCCCATTGAAAAATACGACATAATCGAAATCGAAAATCCGCAAGGCAAGTCACACATACCTTGATCATGTTGAGCCTACAGTTCCGCTATTTATTTATTTACCAGTATTTTCATTATGTTATTTGTGAACTGTTATTTTATGTACAATCAATGTTTAGAATAACATGATACTAGTTATGTCCTACCACCCGAAAAGCCCAGTTTAACTTGATGGCCACATTCACCTTGACAAGACCTAGTAACATAAAATATAAGATTATTAATATCATGGTAGTTTAGAATCACATTGAATCTTTATACTGTTAAGACTTTGGTATTTTGTTTAGATTTTTGGAAAAGTTGGGTCTAGGGTAAGCGAGGATTGCAGAGATGGATCCGAAGACCTTATCCTAGGGTGGAGGCTGGTTGTGGAATGGTGGCAGTACAGTGGGTACTGAATATGGGTTTGTGTGTGGGTGATGCCTCAGTTAAAATATAAGGACTAGACCCTTATGCTGAGTAACGGACATAGTAACCGCCCAACCACAAGCGTTGACTTTGTCAACCTTGACTTAGTCAAACCTGGCTTAGTAACTGCTCAACTTCAATTGAACCTCTGCAACTGGAAAGGGGGAGACAGAGGGTGAGTTCGTATGGGAGGTGGTTAACCATACAACTGTAGGGCTGCGATGAGTCGGATGAGATCCGTGGGGTCATCCGAGCTTGTTGAGATTAAACACCTACTGGGCGGAGTCTACATAAAGAATTGAGCAGTGAACATCCTTGTTGTCTTAACTCTCTGGCCGGAGTTAAGGGATCTTGTGGGTAAAGCAGGGCAGCTTTGCAAAGTCATGACAAATGGTATTCGAATACGCCGTGCTTCCGGTAAACGAAGCTGTGTTTAGTGGGTGAATCCAGTATCGAGGCATAAGTAGTTTTGGAATGGTTTAGCAAATATTGAGTAATGATAATCAAGCTTGAAACCCCCCCTTTTTACTTTAATGAAGTACTTTTTAAAGGTTTTCAAATGGTTCCAACTAAAACTGCATCCACATAAAATAATAGACTTGATCCCCCTTTACTGGATATGCCATGCATGAAATTATTATTAAGCTCCGTGTGACTTGTTGAGTACAAGTGGTAGTACTCATGCTTGCTAAAAACATAAACAGAACCAACTAATTTTGAAGACGCGAGAAGATGAAGGGATGATTCCGTACGAGGTTGATAAAACGTGGAATTAGGGTCGTTCTCCGCTCAGGCGTGCCTGTGGCATCTTTTACTGTAATGTAAGTAAAGGCCGTTGGCCTGCTGTAATACTTGGCTTTTAGCCTTTATATTGTAATAAAGTTCGCTTTTGCGCTTAAGCTTGTGTTGGCAATGTTATACACTCATTGAATATACTCGCAGTTGAACAGTCCTGGGCAGCTGCGAGGGTTTCATAATACTCCCAGAAAGGGGGGTGTTACAGAGTGGTATCAGAGCCCGCTTGCTTGACCGTAGGATGACCCTAAGTGTAGGTTTGGTTACGTTAAGAATACGATTTCACAAAACCATACTTTCAAATACAAAAGAATTTCGAAAACCATAAGTATTATTGCTGTCTCACCTTTCCTATTCCTATCTTACCCTCCCTGGTCAGCAAAAGCTTTCCTTTTGGGTTTTGTCAAAAAGCTTAAAATGCGAGTAGATGTTCAGACTAACTTCATGCTGACCAAATGAAACAAATGCTAACCCTAGCTTAAGAAACATTAAAAACGATGCTAAAAAGGAGTAGTATAAATACCCTAACCAAAAGCTTTTCCTTCTGAAAAGTTATAAGATTGCCGCTCGAGTAGTTAGCAAATAATACCCGTTTGATATCCTTGATGCAAAGGGTAAAACCATTTAAATAGACGAAAATTTTTGTTTGTATTAATAGCCGAATTGCTCTTTTAGCCTGTAGGCTACTATAAAAGTGATTCGTGCAAAACTAAATTCTTGTTTTTAAATAAAGAGTATGTTAAAAACTCTACTCCTATCCCATTTCGTCTTTAATTCTTCCCTACTCTGTTCTGATCTCTCCTTACCTATCAGGCAAATCTTAGAAGAAATTAAATGCAAATTCCTGATTGTAACAAATAGGTTGAAATATAGCCATGGAGTTTAGAGAAAGGAGTAGATAACCCATAAGGGATTAAAAATATGAGGCGATGATAATTAAAGATATTGGAGGAATTATGTTAATATCGGAATAATATGAATGGATAAAGTGATAGAAATTGTTGGATCGGATAAAAAAAGAAATGTGATAATAATTATTGGATTATAAATCTGATTAATGATATTATCCTTGGGGGATTTTTCAAATGATGAATTAAATGAGAAGGAGATAGCAAGAAGCTTAGTTAATTATTAAATGAGCTGACTGAGATTATGAGTTGAAAAAAAAACAATAATTGGATTTTTAGGAAATATGGATACAAATGATATTGGTGGATTTAAAATATGGATACTGGATTATAACAGGTTTGATATTGGATTTATAGTCATGGTTGAAGTTGGAATTTCTGTAGGATTTGGATAACCATGATATAGTTACTGAAATTAGGAGAATGCAATAGGAATTACGTCTTCGGTGGATCAAAGGAATCATTATATTTGTTTGGTTATCAACAAAAATGAAGTTGTCATAACTAGGATATAGTGTTAGCCCTAGTGTAAAGTAGAAATCAAATTAAAAAGGGTACTGGATTTTAAGCCCATTTACAGGAGTAGTATGAGAATAAATTTAGCCTACGAATGTTGGAGGCTAACAGATGTGGGGATTATCCTCATAAGCAAGCAAGAAGATTTTCTAGAGGTGCCCTACAAAAGAAATCAGAAACATCATTTAATCTCATTTCATTTTCTTTCCTATCTTTCTTGCTCTTCCCTTGTTTTCGTCTTACTTCCTCTGCTAAGCCCAAAAATGTTACAGGACTAATTCCTAAGTTTCGATCACTGTCAGATGAATTATTACTGAGCAAACTGAAGAGTTGATGGTGCAACAGATGGACGACGAAAATCAGAACGGACTATCCATCTTGTCGAAAGCCCTATCCACCCTGACAGAAGCCCTATCTGACATAAAAGAAGTTGTGTCTATCATGGAGAAGAACCGGATTGAAAGCGGACAAGGACAGGTCAGAGTACTAGAACCACAAGCAAGAATATTGGAACAGCCCATTACAAAAGCGTCACCAGAAGAACTAGTATCAATGTCAAGTGCGACTACATTCAAATTTACAACTTTCCTGAAGACTCGACCACCGGAATTCTCTTCAGCAACGGAACCTTTAAGTGCTGATAACTGGTTGCAGAACATCGAGAGGAGATTAAAAACCATCGGATGTATGGACAAGGAAAAAGTTCTTTTCGCCGCCTACCAATTATCAGGACCAGCTAACAATTGGTGGACTGCTATCCAATGGATATATCCGAATAAGAATGACATTACATGGACAGAGTTTGTGACTCGATTTCGCCAGACTTATGTCCTTCCTAAAGTCATCACAGAAAAATATCAGGATTTTCTTAATCTCCGACAAGAAGACAAGCCCGTTATGGAGTATTTGCAGCAATTCCATCATCTGTCACAATATGCCCAAGAAGATATCAACGACAAAGCAAGAAGGATGGCATATTTTATACAAGGCTTACAACCAGAAATAAAGCGCTACATTATGACTATGGAATTTCCAGATTTACGGACTTTGGTCGATCAAGCTCTCCAGATAGAAGAAAGAATATCAGGATGTGTGAAGATTATCAAGCAAAGCGATCCCTTGACCTTGGCACATATGATTTGTTTCCACTGCAGTCAAAAAGGGCATATTCGCTCCCAATGTCCATGGAAGTCCCTACCTAAGGAAGAGGCCTGGATGCAAGCTAGAGGACAGACATCAACATCGTATCAACTGCCAACAGAGGAAGAAGGACGCCGCTCCAAAAAGGCTCGAGTGAAAAAGGGAGACAAATGCACCCTAAGGGGGTGACTAAGAGAAAGTGACAAAAAGAGGTAGTCAAAAGATTAGGCAACATCGTTGGTTAAAAACGAAACATAAAATGAGTGTTCTCTCGCACTTTTGTGTAAGCAAGTACGTTTGTGTAACCCAGTAGCCTCTTAAGGTATCGGATGTACTCGTGAGTTATCCGTGAGCTATCTGTACCGTGGTATAAGGAATAAAGAAGTTTGCATTGCAATTCACTGGGAACCTACTTTCCAATTTTGTGTAAGAGAAATTATAAGGAATGTCGACATACAAAATACCAATAGAGGTTACAGTAAATAAACCAGGAAGGTTTATGTGAAGATACATGATTGAACTGGTATAATACAAGGATGATATGCAAGTACCAAAAAAAAAGAGGAGAAAGAAAAAGGAGTATGTATGAGCTCGAGCGTAACAAGAAAAGTCCTTAGAAGATAAGGATTATAGCCTCATTCCTATTGAAGACTAGATTGATTATAGCTCCAGTTCTAGAATTTCCCAATAGAAATTTTCAACCCTGTGGTCACACCTCAGAAACAGAGACTAAGATGTATATTAATACAAGACAGAAGGATTATAACTTTTGCATTGAGATGCCAACACCTGAAGAGAAGTGCACTACTTATCGTCTGGAATTAATAGTCATAGCACATGCACTGGTCAGCTGGGATTTAATTCCCAACAATGAAGATGGTATTAAATAATCAGAGACTGTGAGTTGGATGGTCAATGAAAGTGAATGCCCTGGTATGGTTACTAAGTGTTATCTCTACCACGACAAGTAAATTCAACAGAATCCCTTCGGGAATAAGCATGAACCCTTGGGATCTCACAGTCACTCCTAATATTCAATGAAGAAGAAATTCAGAGATTCGATCATAGAAGAAACTCACACCTTATAGCTCTCTATACAG
This sequence comes from Dendrocalamus latiflorus, assembly GCA_017311315.1. NCBI lineage: Eukaryota > Viridiplantae > Streptophyta > Magnoliopsida > Poales > Poaceae > Dendrocalamus > Dendrocalamus latiflorus. The sequence goes on along the minus strand of CM029609.1, from coordinate 18,169,554 downwards.
TTCGATAAAATGACATGAATTCAGGTTGAAGAAAGAATTGTGGTGAGGTAATATGAAGAGAGAAATCTCAGAGTATAACACTTGTAACATTTGCTAGAAAATAAAAGACAGATTACCACAGTCATAACTAGTCTTTGAATGGAAAAGAGGAATCAACGGATACTGGTACAGATCTATGTTACAGACTCCCGAAGACATAACAAGTATACGAGATTATGAGTAATCATGGGCCGATTGATTGGTACAGACACTACAAGGCAAACAAACCGAAAAGATAAATTCAACAGAATTCTACTTGACCATGGTCATGCTATTACACAAGTTTCCAGATAAGATTATCTTAGACCAAGGAGCACAAGTCATATATGTGCTTTGAGAATACCTTCATGAAGTTTTGAGAGCACAGATAACCAAAAAAGGACAGAGTACTGACGGAAGCTCAATTAACAGCCACCATTGGAAGCTCACTCTGAGTAAAACAAGATTTATGGAAAGGGATTAGAACTGTAACAAGTTTTGCTTTTCGCCCATTCTTTAACCTGGGTGAATCTCGGGGTCGAGATTCTTTTTAAGGAGGGAAGGTTGAAACGAACCAAAATTTTGCAAAAATCAAATTTGGATTTGAATTCCCATTTCTCTTTTGCCCAACTCCTCCATAACCCTAGACCACACCAATCTCAAAGCAATCCACTCCTTAATCCTTATCACCATGCCATGAACGGAGGGATGGAGCTCAGCCACTGTTCACCGTCCAGATGTTTCGTCGCCGCCTCCGATTTTTCTGCCGACGCCGCCTCCTCGCGCCTTCTCGCGTCTGCCCGCCCTGCCAGCTCCTGCTCTGCTTGTCAGCTACCGTACCCCCGCCTTAAATGCGCCTGCACTGCTGTCAGCCACCGTCGAACTCTCCCGCCACTCCCGTGCCCCGTTTCTCCTCCGCCTCCACCCGCTTCTGCCGCTTTCTCGCCCCTTCCTCTCACAGCCGTAGCCGACCCGTACAACAGCTTCCCCTGACCCCCTTGACCGTCGTGGAGTCACGCCCAAGCCGACCTTGCCCGTCTTGAGCTCCAAGCCATGGCCGCCGGAAATATCCCCTCCTCCTCTCTCGGTGAACCGCCATTCCCCAGCTATTTAAGCACGGCCAAGCCCTCCGTTGTAAGCCACTAGCCTCCCCGAAGCTCACCGGACATCCCCGAGCGTCCCCCGTCCCTCCCAACTCCGGTAATCCCAAAAACCCCCAAATCCGTGCCCTAATGCAATGTCTTTCTTCCGGCCCACCAATCCCAATTCCGCCCGTTTCTAGCATCCTCATAGCCCTAGAAACCTCCCCATACCGTGGCCTTAAGCTCCCAATTCCCCATCTCCCCCAGCACCGTTCACTCCTCCCTATCCAAAACCGGCCACCGTGGCCAGCCAAACCTGGGCATCCCGAGCTTCGGCCAACCCCTCCCCAAACCTCCCTAAACCCCAGTGAGGCTCAAGAACCAAGCCATATGCCCAGAACCCCTCCTATTAGCGCGCAATCCCAAAAATGGCCGCAAAACGGAAGACCTCGCCGCCGGCGATTGCCGCCTCCACCGGCCCTCCCACCACCAAAAACGGAATCCCCGTACCTCCCTGAGTCCATCCAAGTCCCCCACCACCATCGCAGGCCACCCCATCGCCGCCGGTGGCCGCCTCCCTCCTCCTCTGTCTCACTGCGCGCGCGCGGTTCAAACGGGGAAGAAGAACAGTAGCCGACTCGAGCCGCCCGCGACGCGGCTGAGCCCAGCCAGCCCGCCCGCGCCCCCGGTCGCGCCCGTGGCGCCCGACCGCCCCGCCTTGCGCCCGACCGCACCGCCTGCCGCGCCGGACGCGCCCGACCGAGCCCAGCGCGACGCGTCTCGGCCCGACCCACTCGCCCGCGCCACGCGCGCCGCGCCCGTTGCCACCGACCGCGCCCGAGGCGACGCGGCTCGCCCGAGCCAACTCGTCCCGCGCCCGTTGCGGCCGGTCCGAGCCCGAGGAACAGTGCCGAGCCGGAGGAATAGTGTTGGGCCCGAACCCAAAAATACATATTTATACTCCCCGGATTCGTTTCGAGCCCGCCAACCCAAATCCAAGACCCATTTCCCCATAAAGCCCTCCTATAAACCAGAAATCCCATTTTATTGGAGTTTTTCGAATTTTCTTTATTCTTTTATTTCCTTTATTCCTCGCTCATTCCTTCGGGCATGGAATTGATTTGATTTATTTGTTTTGCGTTAGTCTACGAAGTCGAGATTTCGCAAGAGCAGAAGGGAAAAGCTCAAGTCCAGACCCGGCCCATTGAAAAATACGACATAATCGAAATCGAAAATCCGCAAGGCAAGTCACACATACCTTGATCATGTTGAGCCTACAGTTCCGCTATTTATTTATTTACCAGTATTTTCATTATGTTATTTGTGAACTGTTATTTTATGTACAATCAATGTTTAGAATAACATGATACTAGTTATGTCCTACCACCCGAAAAGCCCAGTTTAACTTGATGGCCACATTCACCTTGACAAGACCTAGTAACATAAAATATAAGATTATTAATATCATGGTAGTTTAGAATCACATTGAATCTTTATACTGTTAAGACTTTGGTATTTTGTTTAGATTTTTGGAAAAGTTGGGTCTAGGGTAAGCGAGGATTGCAGAGATGGATCCGAAGACCTTATCCTAGGGTGGAGGCTGGTTGTGGAATGGTGGCAGTACAGTGGGTACTGAATATGGGTTTGTGTGTGGGTGATGCCTCAGTTAAAATATAAGGACTAGACCCTTATGCTGAGTAACGGACATAGTAACCGCCCAACCACAAGCGTTGACTTTGTCAACCTTGACTTAGTCAAACCTGGCTTAGTAACTGCTCAACTTCAATTGAACCTCTGCAACTGGAAAGGGGGAGACAGAGGGTGAGTTCGTATGGGAGGTGGTTAACCATACAACTGTAGGGCTGCGATGAGTCGGATGAGATCCGTGGGGTCATCCGAGCTTGTTGAGATTAAACACCTACTGGGCGGAGTCTACATAAAGAATTGAGCAGTGAACATCCTTGTTGTCTTAACTCTCTGGCCGGAGTTAAGGGATCTTGTGGGTAAAGCAGGGCAGCTTTGCAAAGTCATGACAAATGGTATTCGAATACGCCGTGCTTCCGGTAAACGAAGCTGTGTTTAGTGGGTGAATCCAGTATCGAGGCATAAGTAGTTTTGGAATGGTTTAGCAAATATTGAGTAATGATAATCAAGCTTGAAACCCCCCCTTTTTACTTTAATGAAGTACTTTTTAAAGGTTTTCAAATGGTTCCAACTAAAACTGCATCCACATAAAATAATAGACTTGATCCCCCTTTACTGGATATGCCATGCATGAAATTATTATTAAGCTCCGTGTGACTTGTTGAGTACAAGTGGTAGTACTCATGCTTGCTAAAAACATAAACAGAACCAACTAATTTTGAAGACGCGAGAAGATGAAGGGATGATTCCGTACGAGGTTGATAAAACGTGGAATTAGGGTCGTTCTCCGCTCAGGCGTGCCTGTGGCATCTTTTACTGTAATGTAAGTAAAGGCCGTTGGCCTGCTGTAATACTTGGCTTTTAGCCTTTATATTGTAATAAAGTTCGCTTTTGCGCTTAAGCTTGTGTTGGCAATGTTATACACTCATTGAATATACTCGCAGTTGAACAGTCCTGGGCAGCTGCGAGGGTTTCATAATACTCCCAGAAAGGGGGGTGTTACAGAGTGGTATCAGAGCCCGCTTGCTTGACCGTAGGATGACCCTAAGTGTAGGTTTGGTTACGTTAAGAATACGATTTCACAAAACCATACTTTCAAATACAAAAGAATTTCGAAAACCATAAGTATTATTGCTGTCTCACCTTTCCTATTCCTATCTTACCCTCCCTGGTCAGCAAAAGCTTTCCTTTTGGGTTTTGTCAAAAAGCTTAAAATGCGAGTAGATGTTCAGACTAACTTCATGCTGACCAAATGAAACAAATGCTAACCCTAGCTTAAGAAACATTAAAAACGATGCTAAAAAGGAGTAGTATAAATACCCTAACCAAAAGCTTTTCCTTCTGAAAAGTTATAAGATTGCCGCTCGAGTAGTTAGCAAATAATACCCGTTTGATATCCTTGATGCAAAGGGTAAAACCATTTAAATAGACGAAAATTTTTGTTTGTATTAATAGCCGAATTGCTCTTTTAGCCTGTAGGCTACTATAAAAGTGATTCGTGCAAAACTAAATTCTTGTTTTTAAATAAAGAGTATGTTAAAAACTCTACTCCTATCCCATTTCGTCTTTAATTCTTCCCTACTCTGTTCTGATCTCTCCTTACCTATCAGGCAAATCTTAGAAGAAATTAAATGCAAATTCCTGATTGTAACAAATAGGTTGAAATATAGCCATGGAGTTTAGAGAAAGGAGTAGATAACCCATAAGGGATTAAAAATATGAGGCGATGATAATTAAAGATATTGGAGGAATTATGTTAATATCGGAATAATATGAATGGATAAAGTGATAGAAATTGTTGGATCGGATAAAAAAAGAAATGTGATAATAATTATTGGATTATAAATCTGATTAATGATATTATCCTTGGGGGATTTTTCAAATGATGAATTAAATGAGAAGGAGATAGCAAGAAGCTTAGTTAATTATTAAATGAGCTGACTGAGATTATGAGTTGAAAAAAAAAACAATAATTGGATTTTTAGGAAATATGGATACAAATGATATTGGTGGATTTAAAATATGGATACTGGATTATAACAGGTTTGATATTGGATTTATAGTCATGGTTGAAGTTGGAATTTCTGTAGGATTTGGATAACCATGATATAGTTACTGAAATTAGGAGAATGCAATAGGAATTACGTCTTCGGTGGATCAAAGGAATCATTATATTTGTTTGGTTATCAACAAAAATGAAGTTGTCATAACTAGGATATAGTGTTAGCCCTAGTGTAAAGTAGAAATCAAATTAAAAAGGGTACTGGATTTTAAGCCCATTTACAGGAGTAGTATGAGAATAAATTTAGCCTACGAATGTTGGAGGCTAACAGATGTGGGGATTATCCTCATAAGCAAGCAAGAAGATTTTCTAGAGGTGCCCTACAAAAGAAATCAGAAACATCATTTAATCTCATTTCATTTTCTTTCCTATCTTTCTTGCTCTTCCCTTGTTTTCGTCTTACTTCCTCTGCTAAGCCCAAAAATGTTACAGGACTAATTCCTAAGTTTCGATCACTGTCAGATGAATTATTACTGAGCAAACTGAAGAGTTGATGGTGCAACAGATGGACGACGAAAATCAGAACGGACTATCCATCTTGTCGAAAGCCCTATCCACCCTGACAGAAGCCCTATCTGACATAAAAGAAGCTGTGTCTATCATGGAGAAGAACCGGATTGAAAGCGGACAAGGACAGGTCAGAGTACTAGAACCACAAGCAAGAATATTGGAACAGCCCATTACAAAAGCGTCACCAGAAGAACTAGTATCAATGTCAAGTGCGACTACATTCAAATTTACAACTTTCCTGAAGACTCGACCACCGGAATTCTCTTCAGCAACGGAACCTTTAAGTGCTGATAACTGGTTGCAGAACATCGAGAGGAGATTAAAAACCATCGGATGTATGGACAAGGAAAAAGTTCTTTTCGCCGCCTACCAATTATCAGGACCAGCTAACAATTGGTGGACTGCTATCCAATGGATATATCCGAATAAGAATGACATTACATGGACAGAGTTTGTGACTCGATTTCGCCAGACTTATGTCCTTCCTAAAGTCATCACAGAAAAATATCAGGATTTTCTTAATCTCCGACAAGAAGACAAGCCCGTTATGGAGTATTTGCAGCAATTCCATCATCTGTCACAATATGCCCAAGAAGATATCAACGACAAAGCAAGAAGGATGGCATATTTTATACAAGGCTTACAACCAGAAATAAAGCGCTACATTATGACTATGGAATTTCCAGATTTACGGACTTTGGTCGATCAAGCTCTCCAGATAGAAGAAAGAATATCAGGATATGTGAAGATTATCAAGCAAAGCGATCCCTTGACCTTGGCACATATGATTTGTTTCCACTGCAGTCAAAAAGGGCATATTCGCTCCCAATGTCCATGGAAGTCCCTACCTAAGGAAGAGGCCTGGATGCAAGCTAGAGGACAGACATCAACATCGTATCAACTGCCAACAGAGGAAGAAGGACGCCGCTCCAAAAAGGCTCGAGTGAAAAAGGGAGACAAATGCACCCTAAGGGGGTGACTAAGAGAAAGTGACAAAAAGAGGTAGTCAAAAGATTAGGCAACATCGTTGGTTAAAAACGAAACATAAAATGAGTGTTCTCTCGCACTTTTGTGTAAGCAAGTACGTTTGTGTAACCCAGTAGCCTCTTAAGGTATCGGATGTACTCGTGAGTTATCCGTGAGCTATCTGTACCGTGGTATAAGGAATAAAGAAGTTTGCATTGCAATTCACTGGGAACCTACTTTCCAATTTTGTGTAAGAGAAATTATAAGGAATGTCGACATACAAAATACCAATAGAGGTTACAGTAAATAAACCAGGAAGGTTTATGTGAAGATACATGATTGAACTGGTATAATACAAGGATGATATGCAAGTACCAAAAAAAAAAGAGGAGAAAGAAAAAGGAGTATGTATGAGCTCGAGCGTAACAAGAAAAGTCCTTAGAAGATAAGGATTATAGCCTCATTCCTATTGAAGACTAGATTGATTATAGCTCCAGTTCTAGAATTTCCCAATAGAAATTTTCAACCCTGTGGTCACACCTCAGAAACAGAGACTAAGATGTATATTAATACAAGACAGAAGGATTATAACTTTTGCATTGAGATGCCAACACCTGAAGAGAAGTGCACTACTTATCGTCTGGAATTAATAGTCATAGCACATGCACTGGTCAGCTGGGATTTAATTCCCAACAATGAAGATGGTATTAAATAATCAGAGACTGTGAGTTGGATGGTCAATGAAAGTGAATGCCCTGGTATGGTTACTAAGTGTTATCTCTACCACGACAAGTAAATTCAACAGAATCCCTTCGGGAATAAGCATGAACCCTTGGGATCTCACAGTCACTCCTAATATTCAATGAAGAAGAAATTCAGAGATTCGATCATAGAAGAAACTCACACCTTATAGCTCTCTATACAGTTCGATAAAATGACATGAATTCAGGTTGAAGAAAGAATTGTGGTGAGGTAATATGAAGAGAGAAATCTCAGAGTATAACACTTGTAACATTTGCTAGAAAATAAAAGACAGATTACCACAGTCATAACTAGTCTTTGAATGGAAAAGAGGAATCAACGGATACTGGTACAGATCTATGTTACAGACTCCCGAAGACATAACAAGTATACGAGATTATGAGTAATCATGGGCCGATTGATTGGTACAGACACTACAAGGCAAACAAACCGAAAAGATAAATTCAACAGAATTCTACTTGACCATGGTCATGCTATTACACAAGTTTCCAGATAAGATTATCTTAGACCAAGGAGCACAAGTCATATATGTGCTTTGAGAATACCTTCATGAAGTTTTGAGAGCACAGATAACCAAAAAAGGACAGAGTACTGACGGAAGCTCAATTAACAGCCACCATTGGAAGCTCACTCTGAGTAAAACAAGATTTATGGAAAGGGATTAGAACTGTAACAAGTTTTGCTTTTCGCCCATTCTTTAACCTGGGTGAATCTCGGGGTCGAGATTCTTTTTAAGGAGGGAAGGTTGAAACGAACCAAAATTTTGCAAAAATCAAATTTGGATTTGAATTCCCATTTCTCTTTTGCCCAACTCCTCCATAACCCTAGACCACACCAATCTCAAAGCAATCCACTCCTTAATCCTTATCACCATGCCATGAACGGAGGGATGGAGCTCAGCCACTGTTCACCGTCCAGATGTTTCGTCGCCGCCTCCGATTTTTCTGCCGACGCCGCCTCCTCGCGCCTTCTCGCGTCTGCCCGCCCTGCCAGCTCCTGCTCTGCTTGTCAGCTACCGTACCCCCGCCTTAAATGCGCCTGCACTGCTGTCAGCCACCGTCGAACTCTCCCGCCACTCCCGTGCCCCGTTTCTCCTCCGCCTCCACCCGCTTCTGCCGCTTTCTCGCCCCTTCCTCTCACAGCCGTAGCCGACCCGTACAACAGCTTCCCCTGACCCCCTTGACCGTCGTGGAGTCACGCCCAAGCCGACCTTGCCCGTCTTGAGCTCCAAGCCATGGCCGCCGGAAATATCCCCTCCTCCTCTCTCGGTGAACCGCCATTCCCCAGCTATTTAAGCACGGCCAAGCCCTCCGTTGTAAGCCACTAGCCTCCCCGAAGCTCACCGGACATCCCCGAGCGTCCCCCGTCCCTCCCAACTCCGGTAATCCCAAAAACCCCCAAATCCGTGCCCTAATGCAATGTCTTTCTTCCGGCCCACCAATCCCAATTCCGCCCGTTTCTAGCATCCTCATAGCCCTAGAAACCTCCCCATACCGTGGCCTTAAGCTCCCAATTCCCCATCTCCCCCAGCACCGTTCACTCCTCCCTATCCAAAACCGGCCACCGTGGCCAGCCAAACCTGGGCATCCCGAGCTTCGGCCAACCCCTCCCCAAACCTCCCTAAACCCCAGTGAGGCTCAAGAACCAAGCCATATGCCCAGAACCCCTCCTATTAGCGCGCAATCCCAAAAATGGCCGCAAAACGGAAGACCTCGCCGCCGGCGATTGCCGCCTCCACCGGCCCTCCCACCACCAAAAACGGAATCCCCGTACCTCCCTGAGTCCATCCAAGTCCCCCACCACCATCGCAGGCCACCCCATCGCCGCCGGTGGCCGCCTCCCTCCTCCTCTGTCTCACTGCGCGCGCGCGGTTCAAACGGGGAAGAAGAACAGTAGCCGACTCGAGCCGCCCGCGACGCGGCTGAGCCCAGCCAGCCCGCCCGCGCCCCCGGTCGCGCCCGTGGCGCCCGACCGCCCCGCCTTGCGCCCGACCGCACCGCCTGCCGCGCCGGACGCGCCCGACCGAGCCCAGCGCGACGCGTCTCGGCCCGACCCACTCGCCCGCGCCACGCGCGCCGCGCCCGTTGCCACCGACCGCGCCCGAGGCGACGCGGCTCGCCCGAGCCAACTCGTCCCGCGCCCGTTGCGGCCGGTCCGAGCCCGAGGAACAGTGCCGAGCCGGAGGAATAGTGTTGGGCCCGAACCCAAAAATACATATTTATACTCCCCGGATTCGTTTCGAGCCCGCCAACCCAAATCCAAGACCCATTTCCCCATAAAGCCCTCCTATAAACCAGAAATCCCATTTTATTGGAGTTTTTCGAATTTTCTTTATTCTTTTATTTCCTTTATTCCTCGCTCATTCCTTCGGGCATGGAATTGATTTGATTTATTTGTTTTGCGTTAGTCTACGAAGTCGAGATTTCGCAAGAGCAGAAGGGAAAAGCTCAAGTCCAGACCCGGCCCATTGAAAAATACGACATAATCGAAATCGAAAATCCGCAAGGCAAGTCACACATACCTTGATCATGTTGAGCCTACAGTTCCGCTATTTATTTATTTACCAGTATTTTCATTATGTTATTTGTGAACTGTTATTTTATGTACAATCAATGTTTAGAATAACATGATACTAGTTATGTCCTACCACCCGAAAAGCCCAGTTTAACTTGATGGCCACATTCACCTTGACAAGACCTAGTAACATAAAATATAAGATTATTAATATCATGGTAGTTTAGAATCACATTGAATCTTTATACTGTTAAGACTTTGGTATTTTGTTTAGATTTTTGGAAAAGTTGGGTCTAGGGTAAGCGAGGATTGCAGAGATGGATCCGAAGACCTTATCCTAGGGTGGAGGCTGGTTGTGGAATGGTGGCAGTACAGTGGGTACTGAATATGGGTTTGTGTGTGGGTGATGCCTCAGTTAAAATATAAGGACTAGACCCTTATGCTGAGTAACGGACATAGTAACCGCCCAACCACAAGCGTTGACTTTGTCAACCTTGACTTAGTCAAACCTGGCTTAGTAACTGCTCAACTTCAATTGAACCTCTGCAACTGGAAAGGGGGAGACAGAGGGTGAGTTCGTATGGGAGGTGGTTAACCATACAACTGTAGGGCTGCGATGAGTCGGATGAGATCCGTGGGGTCATCCGAGCTTGTTGAGATTAAACACCTACTGGGCGGAGTCTACATAAAGAATTGAGCAGTGAACATCCTTGTTGTCTTAACTCTCTGGCCGGAGTTAAGGGATCTTGTGGGTAAAGCAGGGCAGCTTTGCAAAGTCATGACAAATGGTATTCGAATACGCCGTGCTTCCGGTAAACGAAGCTGTGTTTAGTGGGTGAATCCAGTATCGAGGCATAAGTAGTTTTGGAATGGTTTAGCAAATATTGAGTAATGATAATCAAGCTTGAAACCCCCCCTTTTTACTTTAATGAAGTACTTTTTAAAGGTTTTCAAATGGTTCCAACTAAAACTGCATCCACATAAAATAATAGACTTGATCCCCCTTTACTGGATATGCCATGCATGAAATTATTATTAAGCTCCGTGTGACTTGTTGAGTACAAGTGGTAGTACTCATGCTTGCTAAAAACATAAACAGAACCAACTAATTTTGAAGACGCGAGAAGATGAAGGGATGATTCCGTACGAGGTTGATAAAACGTGGAATTAGGGTCGTTCTCCGCTCAGGCGTGCCTGTGGCATCTTTTACTGTAATGTAAGTAAAGGCCGTTGGCCTGCTGTAATACTTGGCTTTTAGCCTTTATATTGTAATAAAGTTCGCTTTTGCGCTTAAGCTTGTGTTGGCAATGTTATACACTCATTGAATATACTCGCAGTTGAACAGTCCTGGGCAGCTGCGAGGGTTTCATAATACTCCCAGAAAGGGGGGTGTTACAAGCTACACTACCACAATTAACCTCATGCAGTAGCTTCGACCTTCTGGGTCTTATTCGACACCTTATCAGAGGAATCGGGATGTCGAGCTCGCTTCCCATTGAACTGCTTTCCTCCTCTGTAGTTCTTTCCGGACATAGAAATGTTACACCAAAAAACAAGGGGGTAAAGACACATTATCTTCTGCAAACAAACAATTAATTAATGGCATGAACACGAGAGACAATAACTTCCATGCAAGATGGTATACGACGCCAGACAACAAGATGGTATACAACGCCAGACAATAAAGATTTTTTCCACAAAGAGTTAAAAAGCATGTTTGTCTTAGCCATAAAACTGTAGTGCACCAGAGTCCAGAAACTGCAGTTACCTCAGGTATCATCTGGCCTGTCAGCTTTCACGAGGAGTTTAAAAGTTCTAATCAAAGCATACAACACATCAAACAGTTATTTTTTGTAATTTGCTACGCATTTTTGAAAGGTTCTAAAGTGCCTTACCGTTCAATGCCCACAATTACTTCCTGAGATGATACCAAACCAACCGGCCCGGCCCACCCCCACAAACACATCAAACCCAACCACCCCGTTGTGCCAAGATACCAACCCAAGCATGACACACTTAATCGAGCTGGACCAGAATAGCCTATTTATTGTTCATGTCCTACCGTGCCTAGGCCGGATCAACAGTACCGTGCTTTGAGCCGCTATGGTTGGCCCGGCCCGTTTCGCTAGGTCTAGGTGGAGCAAAGTAGTGAGAGCTTTTCGTGATTCTCCTGAAACTAGGGGTGTAATCGGGTCAGATTTGGATGGATATTGTTTATACTATAACCTAATCTATATTTTTTTTCCCTAGATTCGAAGCTGGATATAGTAAGACCGGATATGAATATGAATTTAGAGTTTCGGGTATGGTACCATTGAGACGAATACATGATGTTTTTTGATCAAAAACGGTAGTATAGGCAGATAGTACGTGCATACATAAAGCAATATACATTGAACCATACCATCATTACTTCAAGACTTCAACTAGTATTAAATTCAGCTAGATTACTTAAGTGCGATAGCCGACACAACACAAATTCAATATAAGTGATAAAGTCATACATAAGTTTGAAAACCAATAAACTTATATAATAGTTCGAAAACCGATAAATTCATACACAAGTTCAACATAAGCTGGGAGGACTGGTAGCGACTGGCTAGAGTGGCTGGACTCTGGAGTTAGGATAGGACTTGAGTAAAATCTAGATCAGTTGGTGTTAATGATGATTAATGGACTAGACGGTTAGGTTACTAACTTGCTTGACGGATATCCAGTTTACCATTTACCAACGTTATTCGGTTAAATTTTAGCTTTCTCATTTTCGCTACCGTATCCGACAACATCTATACAATACCGACTGGATTCGGTACCAAATACTAAATTATCTTCCTGTATTCAGTACCGACCGACCAGATTCGGTACCTTGAACCATTTCGAGAAGGTGTTTGTATCCATTCAGACCGGCCCAGAAGACAACGCAAATTCACAACGTCTCTCGCATTCGATAAATGGGCCTGATCTGGAACTGGGCCGGGCTCGAGGGCACTTGACTTCAGAATTCCTCTCCGAAAAAAAAACGTTGGCTTGAAGAATTCAGACATCGAGTGAGGAGCCGTGAGAGCATTGAAGAACTGGGAGCTGTCGCCATTCACCAACAGCCAAATTGGCCCGATTATACGTGTGCTTATCTCCGGATAGGGATACCGTCTCCACTTACGTGCAGGATTCTCTCCTCTTCCCGTGGAATAACACGTTCTAATCTGATCTCCGAGCTGCAATCTTGTCTGATTGTCTTCATGGCTGCGTCAGTCAATTCAACCAGCTCACGTTCTTTTCTCCCAAGAGTCATTGTTTACTGTGGAATTGTAATATTGAACCTTTCATTTGTTGGAACGGTAGCGGAATACTGAACCAAAGAATTTATGCGATTGCTTCCAAATCCCAACTATTACTAACTAACTAGATGCACATCAAGCATCAAGTTATTGGTTGGGACTTGGCAGGCTTATCTTTGGGTTAATAATCAAGGAAACTTCTATCAAGGGTTTAGGCCATGCTTCAACTGGTTTATAAGTTGTGACTTCTGACTTTTTTAACTGTAGCAGCAGGTAACTTTTTCTGACTAATTAAAATTTAAAAATCAAAAAAGAAAGAAAAATATTATATCATCACGGATAATGCAAAGTAATAAAGGAAAAATAAAAGATAAAAAAGCTAAAAAAGACGAAATTAAGAAACCAGAAGTTAAAAACAGAAATTGTTTAGAGTGGAACCTAAGTATCATCAACTACAATTATCGGGTTATTTTTTACATTTCCTTGCCGTAGAATGTTCGGCTTTACCGCTTTAGATAACACCTGTATTATCTAACTCTTCTCACCTTAAAACGTGAGCCTCACATGGAAGCTTTATCCATTCATCAGTGACACACAGGTAGAAATACACGCTTAATACGCAAAACATGTATATACATATGGTTCCAGTGGAAAGGAGCAGAGGCGAACCCAACAGGTCAGCAAGGGTTGGAGCCCCTGCTCCCCTGGCCAAACCGTAGATACTCCGTAGCCTATGTTTGGGACACCATGATAGTAATTGAGTATGACAAATACCAAGGGGGTGATTTCAAAAACTTTCTTCAAGAATCAATAATATAGAGCGAAATCACAAACACTAAGTACACCAAAACCATGAGTCAAAGAAGGCAAAATTTTGGAAATTCAATATGATACCGGTCTGATATCTAGCAATTTCCGGTCGGACCTCTAGCAATTTTCGGTCAGACCAATGAATAATAAAATCAACACGATTTCAAAACCTATAATCCATGTAGCTTTTGATCTGTCGATCCAAGTGACTTGAAACTTGACATGCACCTTCTCTAGGATGTTACAAACCTATTTCAATTAACGATAGAGAGAATCATTGTTAAAGTCAAATCCAAGTAAAAAATGGGTAACTTCATGAACTTGTCAAATCTGATGCGTAGATAGATAGAGATTGATTTTCAAGGTACATCCCTACCACTTACTCGTACTTAGCATCCAGCAATATCGAGAAAGGGAGAAATAAGATCAAAATCAACCAAATCAATAGCAAATCAACCAAAACAAGAGGGATACATTAGAAATAAATAAAGTTAATATATTATTACTTGAGGATGAAGGTTTTACAATCACTCCACCTGAAGGACAAGAGAGCATACTACAACACTTACACTTCTTAAACCCTAACATTAGAACCCTTGGCTTCAATGAGTAGAGGTGGAATGGTTAACTAGTAAGTCTTCATCCCAACTCGTTAAATAGAAAGACAATTAGCCCCATCTAACCCTAATAGATATTATTCACTTAGCACAAATGAGAAAACTCATTTACCCCACACAACACAGGTTTTATTCACACACTACACTTATGCACGCTTTTCAAAGCACATAAACCCAAATCTGGTAAGTCCTTAAGCTTTTAATCCAACTTGATCTTTCCACCTTCTTCTTGATCTAAATCTCTTTTCCAAGTGTCACTCAAGCACCGTGGTTTTGATCCAAGGTAGTTTATGGTATTTTGATCAATTTACCAAAATACATTTTTTGACCGGTCTTTTCTTCCCTTATAAGCAATCACCATACTTACCACATGTAGATGCACTATTGGCTTTTCATGCGTTGGCAAGTTTCTTCCGTTATGATTTCACGAGACTACACCTCACTTGTATCAACCAAGCCATGTGGTACAACTTGCTGCTCGACTTTCCTTCAAAAATTTCCGTCTTCCTTGTACCATTCTTGAGCTCAGCCTCTCATCAACATCCTTGATCATTTTGGGTCTCGACTCCTCTATGAGGGTAGCCCCGATCTCTGCCGTTGATCATTGTTGACTCCGAGCGCTCCTGCACATCCAATGACCAAGGAATCATTTTCGGGCATAAGTTTTTCATAACTTGACTCACGTTAATTAAATGCATGTTTAATACAATACATATGCACTACTTATGTCAAACCAAAACACACCACGACTCAAATCCCCAAAAACACCATAATTTGAGCAAAGCAAAAACCTCGAGCCAATCAAACTGCTCCCCAGCCAGTCTAACCGCTGATACCACCCAGTTGGACCACTAGTAGTGGCCAATCAGACCGCCGCCTCTAGCCGACCAGACCATCAGGTCTGCAACCTATCCAAAAAACTACAAAACTGTAAATTTGCAAAACCCAAATTCACACTCCTTTAAAATAGCAATGGTTCATCACAACAAAACTCTATACCCTCCCACATGGTCCTTCAACCATGGAAGTAATTTGAGCCGAAATTTTCTTAAGTTGGCTGCACTAGACGTCTTAGTTGTTTTCGTGTTACCGTGATGGGCTAACTGGCTAAACCCACTACCCATTAGGCCACTAAACCCGTTACCCGTCTACCTCATTTACTAAGCTCTCTTTTCCTAGTTCATTCCTCAATCCACTTGCATCGAGCCCTAGCGAACCCTAGCATGCGGGGGTGCGGCGACGCGAGGGTAGCAAGCAGGAAGCACAGTAGTGGCGAAGGCATAGAATAGCCTGCATGCAACGTGGTCGTGAAGGCAAGCAGTACTGGCAAGCAAGCGGGCAGCAAGTAGTGTCGTCCGTGTGGTAGGCCGGCAGGCAGCACAAGCAGGCTGATAGTGGCGCAATACCGAAAATCAGGCTAGCAATAGTAAGCAATCTCACAGTATTAGCTTCCTTTTGTTAAACTTTTTAAATTTTCGTTCTGGATGAGGAGTATCACCATTTACTACGATCATGTGTGGTGCACCAACCGGTTGGCACAGTGTCGCAAGTGTAACTTGAGAGCATCTCCAATAGTGACTTATGAGCTAGCTCTAAGCATATTATTTCATATTTTAATAGAAGAGAGAGAAAAGCTATCTCTTGATCAAGAGCTAGTCTCATACACACATTCCAAGATTATGTGAGAGTGTCATGTGAGGCTATTTATGTTATGAGCTATGTGCTAAAAGTTAGTACTATTGAAGAAGTTGTCTTAGAGCTTAGTAACTAGCTCACAGTGTTGAGATGCTCTGAGGGATACAGATCTCGCTCGGGATTTGCCGGCCGCTGACCTGGCAGCATTGCATCCGCAAGGGATAAGGTCGGGAGCTCGGCACCCAACCAGGCCGCGCCAGCTGGCACCAGCTGGCCTCCACGGGTGAATGGGACAGTCGGGTTGGCGTGGGCCCCACCGCCCGCTGCTGTCCTCGTCGTCCTCGTCGCTCGCGGCCGCATCCCCACATCTCGTGCTGTGGCGTAACGACAAGCGACGACAACCGTCTCTTTTTCGGAGAGAATAATAACAAGGGCACCGAAAACTACTTCGGAAGGAAAAAGGACGTGCCGGTGTGAAGGACTGAAGGGTATCTGCGTGCACCACCGCGATGCATCCACGCAACTCGTGCCCAGTGCCAAACCGAGGGCTCACACCAAAAGTTTTTACCTTTTTATAGTACAAACTTCGTTGCGTAAGTAGACGCTGATCCATGCCTAAATCCATTGCAGGGCCGGCCCTGAGGGGGGGGGGGGGGGGGGGGCGAGAGGGGCGGCCGCCCCGGGCCCCCAAAATCCAAGGGCCTCCCATATACTACGTAGAGTATATACATGCAACAAATAGAAAGCATGGTTAAATAATTTAATACTTATATATAGAATGAAGGGTTTACTTTGAGTATGATCATTACCAAAAATATTGCAGCTCCAATGAATGTAGAGCCATCATTTCCAGTTAAGCAGCGTGTTCTTAGGAAGAAACAGTTTGATGAAATTGATTGTGATGAAGCAGTTTTGCAAGCTGACAAGGAATTTGAAGTTAATTATTTTTTGTTATGGTTGATATGGCAATCAATTCATTGAAAAGTAGATTTCAAGAACTCTAAACATTCGGAAGTATATTTGGATTTTTAATGAGTTCAACAATATTGAAGTCATTGGATCGAACTAAATTAAAAGAATGTTGTACAAAATCTCTAGATGGTTCATCTGATGTTGAGTTAAATGATCTAATTTCTGAGTTAAGTGTTATGTAATTGACTTTATCAGATAAACTCATGCCTGTTATGGAGATCTTTGAGTTTGTCAGAGAAGCGGATTGTATGTGTGTGTATGTAGATTTATATGTGTGTGTATGTAGATTTATATTTAGATATTTATACTAGGGCTCCTATTTCTAGTTTCGCCCCGGGTCCTTAAAATCCCAGGACCGGCCCTGATCCATTGGTCCTATGGGGTTATACATGCCGTGCCAATGTTTGAAGTTTCAGGCCGGTGTAAAACTACGGTACTCAACGCACATCGCGATCAGATACACCAGCGTAGAAATGCGATCAGATACACTTGGCCGAAAAGTCTGCCAAGTGTTTGAAGCTTCAAGCCGGTCCAACCGCATGTTCTTTTTAGCTGCGGTTTTTAACTGCGATTTATGATTTTTTTAGCTGTTTGTATGAGAGATTATAGAGTAATAGAAACTCACGTACGATTTTTACCGATATAAATGAAGTCAGTAGAAATGCGAACAGATTAGTCTGCCAAGTGTTTGAAGTTCCAAGCCGGTCTAAAACCACGATACTCAACGCACATCGCGATCAGATACACCAGCGCAGAGATGTGAACAGATAGGTATCGAATAATGTTAGTCCAAGCAGCCGATAGCGATTTCAATGCAAGCACAAAATACTCGCGTTGCAATTTACCGGCTCAGCCAATGTGAACCGTAAGCTGCGGTGCTCGAGTTCGATCGGTCCGGCAGACGGACAACCGAGTGGTCCCACGGGACAGCGACCGTGCGCCGGTCCAGTGAGGGGACCGCCCGTCTCGTGGCCGCGAGCCCCTCCACGTGCCGCCGACCCCTCAAAACCCACCGCGCCCGTGCCGAGCAACCCAAAACCAACGAAATCCACCGTGAAACGCCCGTGCCGAGCACCCAAGATCGGCGGACGCTCGCGGGAACCGCTCGGAAGAAGGCCGGCAAGCAAAGGGATGGACGCGGAGGACAACAAGCCGGTGGTGGGCGCGGGGTACTGGGGGCTGGGCGCGCGGCCGTGCGACTCGTGCGGCGTGGACGCGGCGCGGCTCTACTGCCGCGCGGACGGCGCGTTCCTCTGCCGCGGGTGCGACGCGCGCGCGCACGGCGCCGGTTCCCGCCACGCGCGCGTCTGGCTCTGCGAGGTCTGCGAGCACGCGCCCGCGGCCTTCACCTGCCGCGCCGACGCCGCCGCGCTCTGCGCCGCCTGCGACGCCGACATCCACTCCGCAAACCCGCTCGCGCGCCGGCACGAGCGGCTCCCCGTCGCGCCCTTCTTCGGCGCGCTCGCCGACGCGCCCCAGCCCTTTCCCTCCCCGGCCTTCGCCGCCGCCGCCGCGGCCACCGGGGCTCAGGAGGATGCGGACGATGAAGGGAGCAACGAGGCTGAGGCGGCCTCGTGGCTTCTCCCCGAGCCCGACAACAGCCACGAGGACAGCGCAGCAGCCGACGCGTTCTTCGCCGACTCGGACGCGTACCTCGGCCTCGACCTGGACTTCGCCCGGTCCATGGACGGAATCAAGGCCATCGGGGTGCAGGCCGCCCCGCCCGAGCCCGACCTCGCCGCCGGCAATCTCTTCTACCCCGAACACTCCATGAACCACAGTGTAAGCATACAGCTCGTGGATGCTAAGGGGTTGCGAAATGGTTTGTTCACATGGACGCAGTGGTAAATAATGTATACGCCTTTGCAGGTGTCGTCGTCGGAGGTGCCGGTAGTGCCGGACGCGCTGTCGGCGGGCGCGGCGCCGGCGCCGTCGTTAGCGGTGGTGGCGAGCAAGGGAAAGGAGAGGGAGGCGCGCCTGATGCGGTACCGGGAGAAGCGCAAGAACCGGCGGTTCGACAAGACCATCCGGTACGCGTCCCGCAAGGCGTACGCCGAGGCGCGGCCGCGCATCAAGGGCCGGTTCGCCAAGCGCACCGCTGAGGACGACGCGCTGCTGGAGCACGACAGGGCGTGCTCGCCGGCGGTATCGGCGCTCGTGGCGTCGGACGGCGACTACGGCGTCGTGCCGTCGCTGTGAGGACGACAGTGACCGATCGCCTGCATGACCGGCCGACGACTCCGCTGTAGTTTTGGCGTTTGCATCCATGCAATGGCTGCAATGCATGCCCGTTTAACATGAATAATATGTACAGTTTAGCTCATGAACATGTAAAGTTTATCTCCATGAGCGTAGCACTCGATCGCACCGAACTCATGTGCTCCTTTTCCTCTGCCCAATCCAGGCTTGTACATTACCTTGGGGAGTAGTAGCTATTTTGCAACTGTGACCTTCAATTAGCTGTGCATGTATCAGTTCCTCAGTGCAGTAGTATCCTCCCGCTTCCAGAAATGTGCAATTACGTATCTTCTCAGACAGATTTGACAAGGTGCGGATGCGGGTGATGTGATATGGTGTTAAGCTTTCGCTTTTTTGTGGTTTTTTTCGTCATCAAGTAGCTTTCGTTTTGCCTGCTGTTCTTGAAGTAAAGAAAGGGAGGGGATCGACAGGACTTCCCATCGGAAGTGAAACTGTGAACAAACAACTTTCCACCCTCATCAAGTCATCATGTACCATGTGGAGTGGAAGGGAGCGGCTACTGCACGCTATACGTCGGAGATTCCGACGGTGTATCTCCTCCCCTCCTCCCTCTCCCTCACCTTCGCTGCCTTCCTTCTTCGTTGTCATTGCCATCACAGCTCTGTGTGCCTCCTCTGCCGTCTCCCTCTGCGGTTGCTTCCGATTTCGCCATCGGTCATCTCGTCCAACCTAATATTTTCTTGAGCTTCACCGCTCATCACCGGACCACCGTCTCCCTCTACATCGAGGGAGCGTGGTGAACCCATCATCGTCATCAGCACCCCATCTCCTCCAACTGCCACTTCTCTCTCCCTAAATCCGGTGGCCCTCCTACTCTTCTTCACCACCGATAGCTGGATCCGGCAGAGGGTGACCGGATCTAACAACGTCGTAGACTCGTAGTCGAGAATGACGAGACGTTGTGGCACTATGGCCAAAGACAACAGATCTGATGGTGCCATGGCCAAAGACGATAGATCCCGACGGCGGCGGATTGCTATGCCATTGGAAAGCTATAGCGTTTTCTAGCTTTTCCCAAAGTGAAAGTTGTGAAACAAATGTGAGCTAAAATTGTGAACGAATTATACAACTTTGCGCTCCTCGTCATGCAACATGTGAAGCGAACAACTTTCGTATGGGACCGGGGACCTCGTGGAGGTAAAGTTCTGAACTGAATCATGCAAAGATATTGGAATCATTGAAGCCTTTTTGAGCTGCGTGGATGGCTGCCGGGAAAGTTGCTGCCGGGTTGTGCAACCACGTGACTTGGAACTAGCGTGCGATGCCGGGGAAGTTGCGGGGCTCTTCAGCCATGTGAGCTGCCGTGTGCATGCCTGTGTTGGTGGTTCAGTGAGCCGAGGGCTCCAGAAGCGGTTTCTGGCCCTGCTTTTTACGGTTTCTAAAAGCGGCTTTTGGCTTTTGTTACAGTACCTAACTTTCAAACAGGGTATTTTTTCTTAAGATGGGGTCTACAAGTTAATTATAGTACACGTTAAAAGCCCAACATCTGTATCAACTAAAATCGTAAACGAATATCTCTCTTTCCATAATCTCTGTCGTAAACAGTTAAAATTTCAAAATTTCAGTCAAAAGCCATAAGCCGTAGCCGTATCAAACAGGCCCAGGTACCGGCTCCCACCCCTTGTTACGAAACAGCTGCTGTAGTAAAATGCTCATGGCATCATATGAATATATGGTGAGTACTCGAAAGGAGAACCAAATGGGAAATAACAGCCCAAACACCGTCGTCACCGAGAGCGACTTGAGTAGCGCTTCCATGCTCACCGAGCAAATTAAATCGCACGCAGGTTAAACGCGGCAGAGATTAGTTGCAAACCATGCCGTCGATTTGCTTTGAAATCTGTACCATCCGCTTTTCGAGTGAGCATAGAAGCATTTCCCAATCGGATGGCGAGTCTTCGCCCATTAGGATCACGAGCGGTCCGCACGCTAGTGAAAGAATTTGTAGAGCAGAGACTTGGAACAAGCAAAGACGGTAGGCGAGCCTTCATCGGGCCTGTTCTTTTCCTCCAAAGTTAGCGGTTTTTTATTTTTACTACAGTACACTAGTATAGTGCCCATGCTAACGCTACGGTAAAATACAAAACAAGATAAAATTTGTAAAAAATAAAACGAACAATCAGATTCATTAAGATTCACGTCTCATATATTGTATAACCAAATAGTTTTGTCACATAATGAATGTCACATAAATACGTGACCGGTCGGAACCACCCAACACGCAATGCTCAAAAGCCTACGACCGATTCCCAGGTCTTGCGACCGCTTCGCGAGCGAGACCATACGACCGGTTAACAGAAGCTACGACCGTTTATCGCGTGATTTAAGCTACGACCGTCTCATATAACAATGTGTGCACAAGCCATACGACCAGCTCCCACATGCTACGACCACCCAGAAGACCGTACGATGTGCCAATTCCATGGCGAGTTTGAAATTATTGGCAATGTTATGTAATTTGTGTATATATGGCATGCATTGATCAGAACCCTTAAACATTCCATTTTTAGGATGAGGATCCATAATGGACACAGTTCTGTTACCCTTAAATTTTGCAGAGAAGGAGAGAAGGGAGAGGGGAGGGGCTCGGCAGTACGGACCAGTTCCAGAGGCCGACGCGGAAGGGCTCAGACTTGCGGTAGGTGTAGTAGGGGAGCGCGTCCTAGCGTGCCGACGGAGGCCCCAATTTTCCTTCGGCTGGACGGCGTGGATGCCTGGACTCGTCGCTCGCTCACGGCCCACCGTGCCACCGGCCGCCGCCGGCACTTCTTGCTCACTACGGCAAAATACGTTAAGTTTCCATGCAGAATTCGTGAAGGAGAGAGAGATAGAGGTAGAGAGGAGAGAGAGAAGAGATTGAGAAGTTTCCATGCAGAATACGTGAAGGAGAGAGAGATACAGGTGAGATATTCATGGGAGAGAGAGAAACGGTTGACCTTAACGACAAATATGGGAAGCTTGTGGTATTTGGCAACATTGCGAATCCAAGGATTCCGCTTCATTTCAGAACTTGATGCAAGAATCACATTGGCCGCTAATTAAGTGCCTCCTATGACTACCAAGTCGATCGCTGCGGTAAAATACAACACAAGATAAAATTTGTAAAAAATAAAACGAACAATCAGATGCATTAAGATTCAGATTAAATGAACAATCAGATTCATTAAGAAAATATTATTTATTTTCCAAAGAAAGTAGAAAAAAGATATAAACAAATGTGCAGAGGACATAAATTTTCATGTCACTACGGTAAAATACAAAATAAGATTCATTAAGATTCACGTCTCATATATTGTATAACCAAATATTTTTGACAACAAGACACAAGCTGTGACCATCGCTAGCTTGCCACGACCACATACAACTCGCTATGACTTTACCGCTCAAAGTCTACGACCTCATCCCAAGTCGTTCCGACCGATCGAAATGATGAACCAACAAATGCACGAGGTCTACGACCACGTTGGGAATGGTCGATGAGGCTTTAACCGCGAGGCAAGCGGTCGCAAAGGGTTACGACCACGCTGTAAGAGTGTGAGTGGTCGTATGGTCGTAGATCTGTGTAGTCGTAGAGTCTTACGACCGCCCTAGATTGTTTACGATCAAATCCAAACCCTTAGAATCCTGTACGACCAAGTTAGAGTCCTTTTCGACCGTCTGCAATACCATACGACCGCTTAAACTTGTTGTCGATCACTTTGAGTCATGGTCGTAAGACCTGTAGCAGCTCTCGGCTTCAGCCACTCAATTCACCGTGGTCGAAACCCATATCGATCATGTCCACTTCTTTCACCTCGGTCGTAGTCGTTTATGGTTACGTACTGGCCTTTTCAGCGTGGGCGCATCTCGTTACGACCATCGACGCTGAAGTCGTGGCCTTCCACGTGATCGAGCATCTCTACGACCACATTCTGTTAGCGTTTGCCGTGGTCGTAAACGGCAACGTGGTCGTTAGCTTCTGCGTTGTCGTAAGTCGATTGTGTGGTCGTAGTCCATTCTCTGTGGTCGTAAACGGTAACGTGATCGTGAGCGATTTTGTAGTCGTAAGTCGACTGTGTGGTCGTAAGCGACTTCATGGTCGTAATTTCGACTACGTGTTCGTAACTCATTCTCCGTGGTCGTACACGACTTTGCGGTCGTAATCTCGACTGTTTGGTCGTGAACGACTACGTGGTCGTAAACATCGTAAGTCTTCTTCGTAGTCTTAAGTCTCCTTTGTAGTCGTAAGTCTTCTTCGTAGTCTTAAGTCTCCTTTGTAGTCGTAAGTCTTCTCCGTGGTCGTAAGATCCATTCGAGTAATCGTAAGCTCCATCCGAGTAGTCGTAATCTTTTCCGACTGCATTGTTGTAGTCGTAACCTCTCCTGATCACGTTTGCCGTGGTCGTAGCTCTTCCCGATTACGTTTGCCGTGGTCGTAGCTCTTCCCGATTACGTTTGCCGTGGTCGTAGCTCTTCCCGATTACGTTTGCCGTGGTCGTAGCTCTTCCCGATAACGTTTGCCGTGGTCGTAATTTCGGCTACGTGGTCGTAAATTCTACAGCATAGTCGTAAAATTTGATCGTGGTCGTAAACAACCGGGTAATCGTCAGTTCGACTGTGGTTGTAGGTTCGACTACGTAGTCGTAATACCTCTCGGTCGTCTTTCCGACTGCATTGTCGTAGCCGAAGTTTCTTCCGATCACGTCTACAGTAGTCGTAACCCTTCCGACCGCGATAGCCGTGGTCGTATCTCCCTCTCCGACCACGTTGATTCCCGAAGACAATTCTTTTTCTCCGATGTAAAACTTCCAAAGGTCATAACTTTCTCATTTTAACTCCGATTTCAGCCATTCAAATTTCTAAATTCATCTAAAATCATAATCTAACCAAATATGGTCTCTCTTGAATTTTTTGGATTTTGTTTGAATTTTGTACCCGGGTTTGGTCGTGAACGACTACGTGGTCGTAAACATCGTAAGTCTTCTTCGTAGTCTTAAGTCTCCTTTGTAGTCGTAAGTCTTCTTCGTAGTCTTAAGTCTCCTTTGTAGTCGTAAGTCTTCTCCGTGGTCGTAAGATCCATTCGAGTAATCGTAAGCTCCATCCGAGTAGTCGTAATCTTTTCCGACTGCATTGTCGTAGTCGTAACCTCTCCTGATCACGTTTGCCGTGGTTGTAGCTCTTCCCGATTACGTTTGCCGTGGTCGTAGCTCTTCCCGATTACGTTTGCCGTGGTCGTAGCTCTTCCCGATAACGTTTGCCGTGGTCGTAATTTCGGCTACGTGGTCGTAAATTCTACAGCATAGTCGTAAAATTTGACCGTGGTCGTAAACAACCGGGTAATCGTCAGTTCGACTGTGGTTGTAGGTTCGACTACGTAGTCGTAATACCTCTCGGTCGTCTTTCCGACTGCATTGTCGTAGCCGAAGTTTCTTCCGATCACGTCTACAATAGTCGTAACCCTTCCGACCGCGATAGCCGTGGTCGTATCTCCCTCTCCGACCACGTTGATTCCCGAAGACAATTCTTTTTCTCCGATGTAAAACTTCCAAAGGTCATAACTTTCTCATTTTAACTCCGATTTCAGCCATTCAAATTTCTAAATTTGTCTAAAATCATAATCTAACCAAATATGGTCTCTCTTGAATTTTTTGGATTTTGTTTGAATTTTGTTTGTATTTATTGGCTTTAGGAGTGTTTTTTAGGTGCATTATTAGTTTAGATATGAACTACTGCACGTTCAGACAACACTATTAGGAACTGATCACATAAGTCGACAAATAACAATTTATCATTGATTATCTCTATATCTAGATGTTAATGCAGCAGGCCAGCAGCAGCCGGCCATCTAGTAGTAGCATTCAGCAGCAAGCCATCCAAGAGTAGCATGCAGCACAGTAGCATGCAACCAAAGCTGGTTTAGCAGTAGTAGCATTCAGCAGGAGGCGCCCAGCAGCAATCATTGTCTTTCTGATGGCACTCAGGAAGCACAACAGATAAAGATTAATAATTATTAAATTTGAGAAGCAAGAATCGCCCAAGAACTGAAAAAGAAAAGGGAATAAACGAATCGTACCAGGCCGGGTCGCCGTCGTTAGCGGCGCCTGCTGCTTCTACCGGGTCTGCTGAACGGTGCCGTCGCCGTCGACGAGAGGAAAGCGCCTGCTGTTACCGGCGGATGGAGGAAATCCCGGCGGCGGCGAGCACAGAGCACACACGTCATGGCATAGCTGGATCAGTGCGCGGGTACAGAGTGCACGGTCGCCTGTGCTCTCGGCACGGAGGGCCGGGGCAGAGGCACGGGGCCGCCGCCGGAGAGAGGCACAGCGGGCGGCGGCAGGGAGCGACGTGCGGGCACAGAGTGCACGGGCGCGGCTGCTCTCGGCACGGAGGGCGGGAGCACAGCAAGAGGGCCGGAGGAGAGAGGCACGGCGGCCGGCGGCAGGGAGCGACGGGCGATCGATGGAGCGACGAAATTGTTTCCTTTTTTTCTCGATGATTGATCGTAGGAAGAGAAAGTAGAAGCCGCGATCCCCGGGCGGACAGTGTTGAATCGCGTGCGGGCGCCTCGTGTTGAAGCCTACGTTCCATCCAGGCCGCACGATTGGGTTGAAGCCAGGGAGAGTTTTTTTTAGCCCTTGATTTTAATGAAGACAATTTGCTGGGTGCATTTTTGTGGGTGCACGAAGGTTGGTGCTCTCAGCGGGGGACGTATTCTTGGGTGGACTAAGTGTAATTTCAATTGGTCAATTATAGTAGAGATAACTTTCAAACGGAGTATTTTCTGAAGACTGAGTCTACAAGTTAAACGATCTATACGTTAAAAACCCAACATCTGTACCAGCTAATATCGCAAGTGAGTATATGTCTCTCCATAATCTGTACCGTAAACAGCTAAAATTCAAAAAATTTAGCCAAAAGTCATAAGCCGCAATGTTGCCAAACAGGCCCATCGTCGTGGGATCGGTTTAGCCGGCGGAACCAACTTTTCCTTCATCCCAAGTAAATACACGTACAAGCGAGCTTTGGCCCTGGAACATAAATCTGTACCCTGTACCGTGTTCTCCCCGTGGCCCCGAATTTTTTGGACGCACAAGAAGTGTTGCGGCACGAGAGCACGTTCAACCGCAGCAAAAAAACTTCGCCAAGAAAAGTGTTGTGGTCCTCCGGCGTGGCGGCGCCCACGACGTCCTCCGCCGACGGAGATCGATCGATCTGTCTCCCCCTCCCCTCACGCGCGCACAGGAGCGGAGTTCCCGTCGCCGGCGACCCTCGACCGCGTGGATCCCAAGCCGCGGTGGAACTCGCGGTCGGAGGAGGACGAGGACGACGAGGTGGGCGCCACCGGCAAGACGAGCAGCTGTGGCGGGACGGCGCACAGGATCCGAATCTGCTCGTCCGGGTCAAGCAAGCCGGTGAAGCCGGCGGCGCAGCCGATGTCCGCGACGGCAGCCATGGACCTGCTCTCGCCGCTTGCCGATGTCCGCGACGGCGGCCATGGCGACGGCGGCGGAGGAGGCCGGGGTCGTGGGCGGCGCCGCGGAGGAGGCCGGGGTCAGGGGCGCCGCCGCCATGCCGGAGGAGGCCGGGGTCGTGGGCGCCGCCACCATGGACGCCGGGGTTGTCGGCGCCGCCGTCGGGAGAGGGGGCGCCGCCACGCCGGAGGACGCCGGCTCATCTCCGCTCCTGCGCGCGCGTGAGGTATGGAGGGAGGGGAAGGGCAAAACGGTAAGAAAAAAGTAAACTGAAATTAAAATAGAGTTTAAGGGGAGGAAATGGCAAAAGAAAGGAATAAAACTCAACTTTGTGGCATTATAACAAAGACATTTAACTTTGTGGCAAAAAGGAGTATCACACATAACTTTGTGGCATAAGAGCAATTTTCCCACGGCTATACCGGTGCTGCGTCCCTGATCTGGAGCTGGTATGCTTACTTACTGGAGTTCTCATACTCTATTTTTCTTGTCTACTTTTATTACAACCGAAATTGTTACTCATCCAGTCATCCCGTATGCCTAAATGCTTTTCCAGCACACTGGAAATCTGGAATGATAGGCCGGCAAATTACAGGTCTGCCACCTATTCGTATTAAGCCCTACTTTTGATTTCTATTTAGAAAAATTGAGTTCAACTTTTAATTTCTATTTAGAAAAATCAAAACAGATACGAACACAGTTTTTCGAAATAACTTCTCCACTTCTTTCACTACCATCTCACCTCAAAGATAAATATAGAATCATAGGTACATCACATATCTCACTCCCGCTTCCGTCACACACACATCCCCCTTATTTTTTTTCCACCATTCATTCCTTCCTTCTAAAAACTACTTCTTTCAACCATTATCTATTCATTTTTAACTAAAATCCAAAAGGCCATGTCCAATGAAACCAATACGAACGAATTTCTCCCCCGGTTGCTTGCATCCAGAAGTGACCCTCAGATATCACTGTACTGTGGAACCACTTGGCCTCGGCGACAAAACAAAGCGGCGTCTCGCAGAATCATCACTTGATTAACAATAATTATGGGACTCAACTCTTTAGTACATTGACATCCACGCATTGTATCCAAGCAAGCAAAAAAATACAAATATCACAGAAAGCGGATCATGTTTTAAGAACCACCACATGCGCTCAAGTGATAGTCAAAAGAGAAAGAAACGCTAGGCTCCTGCTTCCACAATTGTACCAGCAGTAGGGTTGTCTCGAGGGAACACAAATGCTTGCGAAGAACATACTCAATCCTATAGCTTTTCAAAAAGTCATACCGAAACGCTTAAGCAAAACACACTTGAAGGCCCCCAACATTTCCAGCATTTTGGAACTAAGCACTCATGCGTTATTGGCATAAGGGGACTCCTCACGCTGGGGCGGCTGTGCTGGGGACCTGCTATAGCTTCGCTCACGAGGTGGCGGTGGTGACCTGCTGTAGCTTCGCCCACGAGACGGCAGCGGTGATCTGCTGTAACTTCGCCTCTTTGGAGAGCGATCCCGTGGGCTATAGCTCCTAAGGCAAACAAGGTTTATTGTCAGAAATAAACACAAAAGCAGCAAGCATTCACGAAGCTGCTAAAGTGTATGTAAGCCTAAAATATTGAACTACAAAATCCTTCAAATTGTTCTCATGTTTGATTTGTTAATGTACAAAAAAAAGTTCACGTGTTACGTTTCAAATAGATTCACAATACTAATGAAGCAGTAACAGACAAAACAAAAAACAGAAGCATTAGATCACTTATTACCAATAAAGACAGGGCATAGGGCTTCAATAAGAAGGCAAGGAAATTGAATCTGAATGTTAATTGAGAAGAAAGTTGATAGTACTATCGAGCAAATATTCTGGGAGGGGCAATGTTAGATGTTTATCTGAATGGTGAATATTATCCCTGGAGATATATCTTCTGTTGTTCTTTAAGCTTCTTATTATACTTGCCTTTTTTATTTTTCCATGTTATATTCTTTCAATATTAGAGGCCTAGAGGGTATGAGGGGCCAGCTACTTAAGTTGGCAAGCAAAACAGCAAGTGTGGTAGTCACTTGGTTGGTTATCAAGAAAGAATCTGGGGATGTCGATGTCCAGATCCCCATGTAAGACATCTGCACAGAGCCTGTTTGAAAGTACTTATTCATTACCTTCTACCATAGCTTGGGCTCCTCCGATATCTTGGGCTGCGGCTGCGGCTGCGGCTGCGGCTGCGGCTACGACTGCGGTATCTCGGACTTCGGCTGCGGCGTCTTCCACTACCCAGCCCTCCAGAACCAATGCGTAAGCGACATTCACGTGCAAAGTGACCAGGTTCACCACATTCATAGCACTTCATATCAGAACCTCCACCACGATCTCGGCCACGGCCACTACCAGATTTGGTTGACAGCTCAACTCTCCATCCATTCTTACCTATCAGCACAGCGCAATCATCATGAAGATCATGAGCACAAATTCATGAATTGCTCAAACATGCGATGACTCCATAATAGCTAAAGCACAAAAGTAGGTCTAACCACTAACACCAAGGAAAAAGGGTGAAATGTTCTTGGTCAAGTAAGAAATCATATGATAAATCACAATTTGAATTTTCAAATCTAACAAACACTAACAAGCAAAATTAAGTCTCTTAGCAGTTTAAAGTTTAAACTGAACTGAACAATTTACTTTTTTTAAAAAAAAAAAAGTTGTCTACCAAGGTCCTCCAAGTTTCTTTGCTTCGAAGGATGTGCATTTGTTAGTGCGTGCTACAGTATCAGTAAATACAAGCAGTTACAATGTAGTGCAGCGACAATATCTTCGCCATCCCCAGTCATACAATAGGTGCGACTAGAGTCGGACTGCTAACTGGATAGCAATATAATAATGGATCTAATTATTCTAATATACTGGATACTGGTTTGTTACCAATTCCTGGTAACAGTACAAAATTCCAGATTTTAAAACACAGGCACCAATGTTTGCAGGTTTCCTGCCAAATACAGTTTGTTTTCTCCTGTGATGAACAAGAATTTGTTTTTTTTCAAAAAGGCAATAAAAGCATCAATATATATCAGACAATCCAATATGAATATCACACTATGGGCCACCTGGAGTAGGATAAAAAAATGCTCACCTGCTAGCTGTATGAGAGTTTAGACAAGTGAACTTATTGGAACGAAACCCAGGGTGAAAGTTGCCCCCATCAATATATTCACAATTTGACCATATAAAATATGCCACTTTCTGGAGATAGTGGGATACAACCACCATGATAAGATATGATTATCATATTTGCATGAAAGATTATTCCTGTAAATTTTCTGCTGTTTGTTTATTAAACTTGGAGTTCAAGTTGCTTACATCATCGTTCAGAAGCAAGTGTCATGGTATATATACTACAATGAAGAAAATTGGATTAAAAGATTCTATCCGGGATATAATTTCATCATGAGACTATCCAATGTCAGAAGTTGAAATAATCACTTGTGAAAAAGTGTATATCAAGAAGGAAACTTTGTAAGATAAAATTAAGAAGAAAACATCCATGCTTATTACCATCCAATTCACGAATTGCATCTTGTGCATCCCTGCGGTCATCAAAGTCAATAAAGGCAAAACCTGGTGGTTTTCTAGCAACCCATACACTGCATTGAAAAACAAATTAACCAAAGTCAATGCATCTGATTACCCCATACACAGAAACATCTAAGAAATCATTACAGTTTGAAGGTCAATACCCTTCTTGATATTGAGCAACCAGCGAAACATCTTTCTTACTGCGGTTCTTAACTTAAAATCATCGTAATCAACAGCAAATTAGCAACCAATAAACAAACGAAAACTCAACCATTTGGCATGCAAATACAAGATATACAGCATAATAGTAATACATTTAGGGTGCCTTTGGTTGAGCTTTTGGGAGCTGCTTTTGCTTCCAAAAAGCCAAAAGCCAACCAAAGGGGTGGAAACCAGAAGCTGCTTTTTCAGAAGCAGCTACTTTTGGGTAGTACAGTTTTGAAAGCACCTTGGACCCTGCTTTTGGCTTTCTGCTTTTTGAAATGGTGAAAATAGAGAGCTGTTTCACAGTTGTTTCAAGGGAAATAGAGATAGGAGGTAAGTTTTATACTTGTTTGAACCAAACAGCTTACAGCTTTTTCACAGCCCACAATCTACAGACTACAGCAGCTTTTCCACAGCCCACAGCTCACAGCAGCTTTTTCAGAAGCCACAGCTCAACCAAACACACCCTTAGAAACATACCATTAACTTGGTAAAAGAATGGCATATAACTCTTTAGACCAGCAGAAAAGAAATTCATAATAATAAGATGGTGTTGAGTTTGAAAAATGTACATCCGAATCATGTCATTTATTCTCGCATTAACTGCCCTATACTTCTAAGTACAAAAGGCCATATACTGGCAGACCAAGAGTTAATATGATTGTGTTGCATATGCCTCAGCGTTACTGGCATGATCTCATCTTCTGCATATTCGTAACTTTACTTGATTCTGCATCTACATATCTTATTATTTGTTCCTTCATTACTCTTCATGCACACCTAGTCCTAGTACCGTCCAGCACATTATCTCTCTTTAGCGTGTGGCATGCCAAAATAAACTATACCAAGCCTACAAATGCATGTGTGTAATGTGTTGCATTAATCTATAAATCACAAAATGAAAAAAAAACTATAATATTGAAAAAAATCCACCATTTGAACAAAGAAACCCCTAAATATATAAAACTATAAGCGACCAAGTAAGGCAACTAACATATAAAGGGCTTCTATTTCTGAAACAGTAAGTTGCATTACAACAAACCACCAGGTTCATCAAGAAACAGTCTCAACTCTCAATATCACACACATGATGGACTATAATCAGACCAATCAACAAACTTAGCACATAGCCGCATAGGCAAAAACAAGATATGATTAATTATTACACTGTGGTAACCTTAATGGTCTTAGCAACTGCACCAATAGCAAATGAACTACTACCCATCAGTTAAACGCAAGGTGTGAGAATAGAACATTCCAAACCACAAAGTTACTTAGCACGCCGATAAGCAAGCACATAAAGTCTTATCAATACACACAACTCATGAAAAAAGTAAAGGATTAAGGATGTACCGTACCACAAAGTTACTTAGAGTTTTTAAGGAAGGTTACAAGCATCTCACCTCCTCAGAACCCCAAACACGCGGAACTTATCCTCAATCTCGCGCGCCGTCGCGCGCGGATCAAGGTTCCCCACGTAGACGCGAGCCATGAGCGCAACCCTGCAAGATAAAAACAAAAAATCCAAACAAAACGCTCACGGTTCCAACGCGCAGCAGCAGCAGCAGCAGCAGCATGAGCTACCGATAAACTCCACCAAAAAACCCAAAATTTCTCGCGTTTTGGGCAGAAAAGGAGCGCAAAAGCGAGGCACGCCGGCCTAGAAACCAAAAGCACGGGAGGATCTGGAGGGTACTTGCCTTGGCGGGCGCGTCTCCCTCGGGGGATTTGAGATTTGGGTCGCGAGAGCGAGGCGAGAAGCGGCTCTAGGGTTTTAATTTGAGCCGCGGGCGGAAGAGGGGGAAAGGAGGGCAGCGAGGGAAGTGTAATGTAGTTTTTTCAGGCGAAGAGGGCCGACGAGTTGGGGTGAGGGGTATTTACGGAATTGTAGTTTTATCCGGTTCATTTCTGTTTCTGTTGTCGCTTGTTATTTATAGGCGGTACTATAGATTGTTTTATCATAAATTAATTTTCATATATCTCTATCGATAAAATTTTTATGATATAATATATCTTATTTTTGTATTACAATCAATTGTTACATAAGAGATGACTTAATTTTCTATACTCTCCCTCTTCTCTACATCATCTCATGTTCAACGTGATAAAACTTATAAATAGCTAATATCATATTATTGTACATACTCTAAAAAATATGTAATATGTATACTACTGTATGCTCTCGCCGCAGGGATACTGTGGCCCTATTTGAAAACCACAAATTTCCTAAGAGTTTTCATATGAGTTTTATAGGAATTGGTATGGTTTGTCCAAAACTTCTATGAATTTTTGAATGCTACAGATGTTGTATCCATTATCATCGGATTTCACAATAAAATGCTTCAAAGAATTGTGCACACTGTATCAAAAGCACTACTAAGTATTGTCAGAGTATCTAACCAACCAATTCAGCTACTTCACACAAAGGGGAAAAGGCGAGACACAATGCTTTTAGCCTTTAGTACACGAGGCAAAAGGATCTTTTCTCTGGTACCACGGTGGTAGTAGTATACAATTACACATGCCTGTCAAATTTAAGATCCTATTTAGAAACACAGGATTTTTTTTCGATTTCTAAGAGAATCGAACCGTTTTTCCTATAAATTTCATGCGTTCAAAACGGGGCCTAAAACGGACTTCTCGTTTGTCACGAATCATTGTCAAATTTTGAGCAATGGTATATAGTATATACATACTCCTAATGGTAAAAAAAAATGTCAATTTTTTACTCTACAGGTCTCTACTGTTCAGATTTAATATTTAATCGTATAGTAGTATTTTTTTCCTTTTTGCGAAGATTTTATACTATGAAAGCACTTTTTATTTTGGGGGCAACATTCTTGATTATTGTAAATATGCCAACTTGTGGTTAGACCGGCTAGTATAACACTTGTGTCTTGTGGCTGAAGACCACAGTTCGAATCCACTATATGTGGTTTATTTGTGGATTTTTTTTTTGGTGACTTCTCAAGATAATTGTGATAACTAATAACCGACTACGACCTTTAAAAAACACGAAGGGAATAACATATGTTGTTGTCATGTATAATGTTGTAGCAACATATGCTGTTGTCATGTATAATGTCATAGCCTTGCTACAACACGGAGTACAGTTTTCATGGAGGATGTAGAGCTAAAGACAAGAGAGAGAGAAAGAGCTCGTGTATAAAATAAGTAGATCCTCCATTCTCATACCTCTCTTGGGGTTTATATATATTAATGGGGTAGGATGAAAAAAATTTATCCTACCTATTTAATAATTACAAAAGGTGAGAAAATATTGATACATTCCTCTATACTATTTGATCTATTACATATGAGTTAGTTACAAGACCTAGTCATGGGGTTAGACCACCCCTACAACATATAACCAGGTGGTTTTAGTAAACCAAAACTCACTAATACTATGAAAAGTATGCCTAACAAAGTGTAATACCCCAAATTTGCAAAAGGAAAACATTAGAGGTAAATAGGGGT
Organism: Dendrocalamus latiflorus; assembly: GCA_017311315.1. Lineage (NCBI taxonomy): Eukaryota > Viridiplantae > Streptophyta > Magnoliopsida > Poales > Poaceae > Dendrocalamus > Dendrocalamus latiflorus. The sequence continues at coordinate 18,135,722 of CM029609.1, read as the reverse complement.
TTTTGCCGTCAGACCCATCGACTTTTAACGTGTCGATTTAGTATCGCGCGCAGAGATTCCCAGACCATCCCAGGACGGTCGGCACCATCTAGAGAGCCGTATAACTAGCGCTCTCAGAGGTTCCTGGACCGCCTAGGGACAGTCGGCACCATCTCGCGTTTCGGGTGTTCATCATCCGGCCATTTCTACCTTACCTTTTTACCGACTTACCGCTGCAGTAAAAAACCCCAAACCAATATAGCCTTGGACCATTTTGCCCTTGGGCAGGCAGGTATATGAGAGGGGCATGGGGGCTCGAGGAGGGCGCTACGGTCATTTCACAAAAGCAAGGCAGCCCCAACCATGCTTCTATGTGAAAGCACAAAACAAGCAAACCCATTTTCATTCCCCACCCGAGAGCTCATTCTGAGAGCTAGCCAAGTCCATGCAGAACTAGAGAACATAAAACAAGCCTCTCAAGCCTTTCCATTCCTCTTCTCTTCTTCTTCTCCACTAAACCAGCCCCACATAGCCACATCTCTTCGGCCAGCACAAGGTAAGTGCAAGGTGAGCCTTCACTCAATAGAATGCCGCATATTCTTCCCACACCAAGCCTTGCAAACCTGCACGTAGAGAGGGAGGCGAAGTAGCAATAGGGGGAGACGGCCGGCAAACCAGGTGTTCGGTGGCCGACGGCCGTGTCATCCTCCACGGCAGCACGGGAAGGCGCGCCTCGCTGCGTGCGTGCACGGGAAGGCGACGGTATCCGGTCCCGGCCGGATCTAGGACGGGGGAGGCGAGTAGGGGACGGCCGGTGGTGAGCCCGGGGCCAGCGGGCCGAGCCCACCCGCGCACAATCGAGCCGCCGGAGGAGGCCGCGCAAGAGAGAGGGATTGGGGCGGGGTTATGGAGGAGGGCGGCGAGGAAGGGGCCGTGCGCCCATGCGCCGCCTAGGTGTAGGAGCCAGCGAGGCCCAGTGGCCGTGCGCCCGTGCGCCGCCTGGGTGGAGGGCCGGCGGAGAGAGAGAGGGCCGGGGCCGGCGAGCCTCCCGCGCGGCCGCACGCCGCCTCGCCGCCCCAGGCGAGACCGGCGAGAGGAAGGCGGGGGGCCGGCAGAGCCGCCGGCGGCGGGCCAAGGGCCGGCGTCGCCGAGTGCCGCCGCGCCGCCCGGTCGGTTAGAGGGGAGAGAGAGAGAGAGGCTTGGGGAAAGAGAGAGAGGGGAGGGGAGGAGAAGGCAGGGGGCGGCGGGGGAGCCGCCGGCGACGGGCTCGTCGGGCGCTGCCACGCCGCCCTGGAGAAGGAGCAGGCCGTTCGGCCGGGTTGGGTGGGAGAGAGAGAGAAGTGAGTGAGGAGTTGGGCATGGAGAGGATAAGGCCCATTCGGCCAAAAGAAATGGGGAGGAGAGAGATTAGGAAGAAAAGGAAGGAAAGAAGAAAAGAAAGGAAAGAAAAGAGAAAAGAATAGAAAAAAAGAAGAGGAAAGAAAAGAAAAGAGGAGAAAAAGAAAGAAAAAAAGATGGGGTGGTACCCGCGCGACGGGACCTTGACCCCGTGTATTCTACACTCGAGTCGAGTCAGCGCGTAGAATCGTCGACACCCGTTAAAGCTCTGGTTTTTTTTATTGATTTGCCGTTGAGTCGGGTTAACATGTACGCAGGTGGAAGTCCTGGGTCGGAGCCGTCCACGCGTCATCCCCGAGACTAACCAGGCAAGTGCATTGTAAAGCGGTGAATTCGGGTAGTGATTTCGGTTAAATTGAATGATTTGGGGTAAGTTTACCTTTTCCGGATGCATATTGAGAAAAGATGAATGATGAACGTTAAGACATGGCAAGTTGAAATGCATAAATGAACTTGCAAGGGCATGGTAGAACAGTGGATTGTGGTGAATGATTGGTATTTTTATATCTTCTGTGCCATGTTCTACAGTGACTTATGATTACGTGATAATCATACTTTGATGAGTGTTGCTTATGATTAAGTGCTAACAGTGAAAGCATGTTGCATTGCACTCATACACAGATAACAGGACCTACTTCGGTAGGTACTCCACGGGAGTGGAGCTTGGATCTCCGTATGAAAGAGGACGGGGATTGAGTGATTCATCGACGGGTGAACACTCCGCTATACCGGTATAAGCTACAGTTACAAACGCATTACAGATGCATTGCATGAAAACAGAACTGAACAGTGATACAGTTACAGATGCATTGTATTGTATAAAAGAGTTAATAATAAAATAATTACAGAGATAGTGATGTGTAGTTCACAAAGATGGAAGGTGGTATCAGTGAAATAACTACAGAAATAGTGAGGAATAGCTCACAGAAATGGGAAGTGATGATTGTAGAATATTACAGAGATAGTGAAGAGCAGCTCACAGGAATGGGAAGTGATAACCGTTAAATAGTATAGGCTAAAGAGTTGAGAAAGAAGTGCATGTGCATGTGCATGATGAATAATTCATCGGAACGAAAAGTGGTTAAATGGAAACGTGGTTAATGAGAATGGAATGATTATGGTTTAATGAACGAACCTGTTATTTGCTGTTTTGCTTTGTATTTGCTGAGTCGGTGGACTCACCCTTGCTTCGTTGTTGTTTTTAGGTGACCGTTGAGGAGGTCAAGCACAGGCAGAAGTAGCACATGAAATAACGGCACGAACTAGTAGCACTTTTGTATCACCTTTTGTCAGTATACTTTAGCTGTGTTAGGCTAGAGTAATCACTAGAAATGCTACGATGTATCTGAACGCAGCAAGATGAATAAACTTATTGTTGGCTTAAATTCCTACTAGTTGATAACGAATTGGTAAGAGTTGCAGAGGTGGTAGCATCTTGGCCCAGAGAGTGGGCAGGGTGTTACACAAAGGGATTTTAAAATGTTAAAAACAAGCATTTCCTTCCAGATAAAAGATATAGCTCAATAAACTTTTTCCTCTCAAAAACTAGCAGCAGCTAGGAATGCCAAAAAAAAAAACAGGCTAGAGCAATAGCCTATAAATTATAAACTTCTTCTCAAAAAAAAATATAAACAATAAGCTTTACGCCCCACAGTACTGAAACTCGTACTGAATCAGCGACATCATAAATCAAATTTACTTGAGCTACCAAAATTATCACAGTGACATCAAGCAACGTTTTTATATGCCACTTCTGCTGCAGATGCCATAAACCGAGTATTGCCCAAACAAACACAGACTTCTAATTTCAAGCCACTTCTTCAGTCCAAAGCTCAAAAGGTTTCAATAAAAAGGATAAAGAGAAGCATGCTTGCTGACTTCAATCTTGCCATATAACGATGAATTAAACTACTCTTCAGTTGTTAAATAGCATCATCAGAAGCTGTTGACTACATGTAAAAAGAATACGGATACAATGTTCGATTTGATACACCGTGTATGATCATTACACATGCGAAACTGCATTGTTATTGCACAGCCAGCTTGGATTAACTATGAAAAAAATGGTTGGATCCAGCAAATAAGATTCAGACAAGGAATCTCCTGGTTGAGGAAAGTGAAAAAAAACTTCCATGGTGATATGCTATTGCCCAAGTAAGCTAGAAAAGGCCGCCAGATATCCAGCTAACTGCAGGAATAGATAGACACAAGATCACATATTAGTAGTGTGGAGCTGTTATCAACGTTCTGGAAATTAGGTAATTATGGTATTTTCAAGTAGATATCACAGTTATTCATTGGAAATTTCTCAGGCAGAAAACCACTTGTTGGTTCTGATTACTATTGTCTGCTATGAGGTGATTTTCCTTTTTATATTCAACCTAAGTACCTGTCCCAAGATACCCTTTCCTGTCTGACCTTCCACTACCAATCCTGCAGTCAGTCCTATCATTGCCAATGCGCCATTAATAGCTTCTGCCTCACGGCGTCTCTGCATAACAGACAACTTTGATTTGGCAAAAAAAATAAAAATTTGAAGAATGATTTGGCAAAAATTTGAAAAGGATATAAGAAAGCATATAGATTGATGGTACAATTCAGAGGGGTATACAACAGATGGTTCCTCCAGGAGGAGCATGGACAAATTCATATTAATGAAAAGAGGAAACAGCCATTTGTTCAAGGTCAGGAACTAGTACATATGGAAAAAAACACACCCCTATATGTTGTTGTAAATAGTGCAGTATAAGCATATATTTGTTTTTAATTCCAGCAAAATTAATAAAGACATAATCATGACATAAATGGCATAGAAACGACTTAATCAATATATAAACATATGAACCTTTTAAGTCATTGAAATAGAAACATATGCCTAACTTAAATGCCATAAAGAGTTCAAGATTAGTATAATCACATGTAAACAATTGCATTGAAATGCTGATCTCAACAAAAGCATAACATGTATGACCAAATTCAGCATGTTATCAACAATTTGAATGTTATTAGTTGCTCTGAGAAGGCTAGTTGCACAAGATTCAATCTTGGCCCTCTCTATCATGACAAATATTAATCTTGATTATATATGACAGTTGTAGATTTGATCTTGAACCCTAAATCAAACTTTCTATTCAGGAAATTACCTGATCATGATTCAATGAATCTGTAGAGAATAAATGATGATATAATCAATCTGAAATTCAACTTAACATGAACACTATTGATTATGACAGAGTTCGGCCACTGCAGGAACAACTCAAACTGACTCCTGAACTGAGACAGCACCAAGCAAGAATAGCAAATACAATAACCAGAGCACAATAATAAAGCTAACCAAAAGCCCAAGATTAATCTACCCTCACATTCATATATAATTTCAGAAATATGTCATTTCATCACAGAGCAGGTGAACCCAATCTTTGCAATTTCCAATCAATGATATCACACAAGTATCAGAAATATATCTCAAAATTGCAAAGAGCAAACAGCCGACAAACTCACAGCGCCAGTGATACTCAAAATCGTCAAATAGCAACTGAAGAAGGCAAGGCACGCAGGCTGCGCTGTTCCAGAAAACCAAGCACCCCGCTACGCCGAGCAAGGAGATGATGGCAATCAGAGATACAATGCCACACTTCCACCTGACTAGAAACCGAGGTAGAAGCCGAGGGTCGGGTGGACGCCGCACAAGACCGATGAGAGCTCTGGCCAAGAGCACTCGTGAACACCAAGAACAAGTCACAAATCTCTCAAATACTCAGCACAAGTCCGAGCCAATCAACCTCTAGAGGTAAATCCCCAAACCTTTCCTCTCGGCCAGATCCAAGGAAAAAGCACAAGGAAACCGCACGGGGAAGAACCCTAGAACGACGATTCGAGCTCTCCTCAGCCGACGGCGATAGGAAGGAACCCGGTCAGCAACTCTCAAGACTCAAGATCAAAGAACTAATGAGGGAGATTTGAGATCGGAGAGGAGAAAGTGAACTCACTCCTTTTTCCTTGGGCCTCAAAAGAGAAGGGGAAGTTGCCTTTTATAGGGAAGAGGGGCGAAGGCCGGCGGGCTGCAGCCACAGCTGGCGCCGAAGCGCCCGCACCGATGACACCTCCATCGTTGCTGCCGCCGCTCGACTCGGCCGCCCACAGGTGAAGCGGTCGAAGCCACCCCGCGCTGCACGCGAGAGATAAGGTGAGCGCACACGCACGGGAGGAGACGCAATCTCCTCCCCCCCTTATCTCTTTCAACCGGCCCACTGACAGGTGGGCCTCACCTTCCTTTTTTCCTTTCAAATTGGGAAATTACCCAAATACCCTCAGGAGTTCAACATATGTAAACCAGCAATAATGTATTGCATAAGGATTTTCAGATTATTCCCTTGATATTTTTCTGAATAATCTTGAATCCTCAACAAGCTACTACATATTTGAAAATAAAATTTGTATCCTTGCAGCAGTGAAGCATTGCAACTTGCAAGAATAGTTTTGGTTCATGTGAACATTACTGCAGTGGACACATCCTTTGCAATTAGGTTAGGTTTGTCAATTTCACAGCACACCATCACATTTTGGTCGACAGAGAGGAGTAGATAAGGAATTGGCAAATTGCACAACAATAAAGCTAAAAACCTTACATGTAGGGAAAAGCCAAGCTCTATTTCCAGCTATAAGAAAGATTTTTACCGATAAAGTGTAGAAATAATTTCCCATTTCACTACCATCGATATTGGTTTAGAAAAAACTTTTATTTAATTATCAAGAATATTTTGTCCTTTAGAGGAGACATGATTTAGTGGAAGTACAAGATAGCAACACTGCACCTTCAGCTTTTCTCTGGCCCGAATTTCTTGCATTTGTTTAGCAGCTAAGCGCTTGGCTTCCTGTGGGTCAACCATTACCACATTGTCACCTGAACTTCTTTTGCCTTCCGGTGCCTGGTTCATTTGGACTCAGCATCTTAGCGACCAAGCAGTAATATCAAGAACAAGAAATCTGTGATCATAATAAAGGAAAATCAACTCTCTTTCTCCAGGATCCAGGTTAGAGTATTGCAGAAATTCTAGAGAGAGATGGCATCCTGCTTGGGATCTAGGACTAAGAATCATGTTAAATCCTATAAAAACACTTGAAATTAGTGATACCCATACCAAAACTCGAGCATATTAAAAATGAATAAAAATTATATCATGTTGCATTTAGTAAACAGTGTCTATATTCTGTACTAGTATTTTACATTGCGTAGACCTACCAAACCCAGAGCACATTCAAGCCCCAAAAATAAATGGCCTACACAGAAAGACTGAATCATACATCTGCACTAGCAAAAGCCAGGAAGCTTTGCACATGGCTTCTTCGGTAGAATGTATGCCCTGTCTGCTTGTATTGGATAGTCCATCTACGAAATGAAAAGCATGTAATTGAGGCATCAGCTAATTCAGTGGAAATACTATTGAAGCACATCAAGAAAATAGCCGTTAGCACACCAATACTAGTTTCCAAGCCAAATGGAGAAGGTGAATTGCTAACGCTTTACAAAATTGAAAATTCTTTTGTTACTAAAAAAGGTTAACAATGGCCACAAAATTTTCATAAAAATGGTGGAGCAGTTCGTCCCAAATATTCGTCAAAATGAAGAGTAGTTAGTATTAAATTCATTCGGAATGCACGGTCAGCACTTGGAACAAACCAACAACCCCCACAAAATGATTTTCTTGCCGGCCAACCTCCGTAACTTACCGGAGAAACGAAGAGTGACATCATGACGCACCTTGCTTTGGGCTTTGGACAAGCACGAAGCAGAAATGAACTGGGCAAGCGGCCAAGGATCCAAGCAGAGCAAGAGTGAATCGATGGGGGCACCAAGAAAGAAAGAAGAGCATACCTGAACGTGGACGGAGCTGAGCGCACAAGCCCAACCGCGAGGAAGGAGGAGGAAGAAGCAGGAGGAGGAGGAGCAATCGTCGCCCAGTGGAACAGCCGGGGAGAGCACGCCATTCTTGCTGCCCACCGCCTCCTCTCCTCTCCTCTTTTTTATGGACTCGAGAAGCCGTCGTCTTCCACCCTCCAGTTTTTTTTCTCCTCTATCTTTTCCTCCGGTCGTCGTTATCCAAGCCTCCCATTCTCCGGCTTTCTTGGGCTGTGGCCTGTGGCCGGCCCACGACCAAAGCGGCTAGGGAAGATTCCCTCTTCTTGGGTGAACTGAACAGGCGCCGCGACACCACCACCAACTTAGCTTGTGTGTGGCCGTGGACGCGCGCTGCTCCATGACGACCGCCACCGCCATTATCGCCGGGCGTGGCCTCGCCCTGCGCCGGAGCCGCCTCCTCTCCAACCCCCCAGGGAAACCCGGTTCCACCTCCCTCTCCGCGCGCCCCCTCCCGCACGCCCACCGCCTCACCGTTCCCACGGCGCCGTCGTGGAGGCCGTGCCGGTCCATTTCCTTCGAGAGCTCCACGGCCGCCGCCGACACCACCGACGAAGAGGAGCCCGTGAACGAGGAGGATGAGGAGGAGGTCGACCCGCTAGCGGAGGTGTGCTACCTGGACCCGGCGGCGGACGCGGAGGGGAACCGGGAGTGGGAGCTGTAAAGGCTAGGTCTAGGATCTCCTAGGGTAGATCTAGTGGGGTGCTTCTTTTCTCTAGGGTTCTTGATGTTCTACCGAGCGGGAGAGAGAGGTACCAACCTTCCGACGTGTAGGAGGAAGAGCCGGCCATCGCGGTTCGTCGGTGAAGCTCTGCGCACGGGCAGTGATGGTCGGGGAAGAGGTGCGGAGCTCCTCGGCGGCTGCGCGTCCCGGGCGGCGGCGACTCCCTAGCGGCGGTGAACGGCGGTGGAACTTCCCGTCGCTTCAGCGCCCCCTCTAACAGATCGGGTCTAGGGTTTGTCGGTGGGGTGACGGCGGCGCGGTCAACCTCGTGATACGTGCCGCCCGGCCCCCACCTCTGTATTTATAGCGCTGGCGACAGGGGCCCACCAGCCAAACGGGCTGGGCGCCCCCGATCAGGGCGCAGTCAAGGGATGGGCTTTGGCCGTTGGGCCAAAGCCCTGAGATCACTCTAACATTCTCCCCCTTGATCTCAATCTATACTTTATCTTTAATTACTTTTGACTTTATACATTCCATCACAGATTAGTGCATAGAACATGTCTCATCGTCACGGTCAATCGCCGATAGATTCAACAGTTACAATACACCTCTCTGTTCTGAAATAGTTACTTTAATCTTTGGGCCATCTTTTAGTCCAGGAATCATAGGCTTTCCCTTAAACCCATGCCGGCTACATGTTCTCTGAACACGTTGGGTGGTAAGCCTTTGGTAAGCGGATCCGCTAACATCTTTGCGGTACTTATGTGCTCAAGACTTATGATTTGATCCCGAACTTTATCTTTCACAACATAGTACTTTATGTCAATGTGTTTGGCAGCACCACTTGACTTATTGTTGTGGGCATACGTTACTGCGGGTTCGTTATCGCAGTACAACTTAAGTGGTCTATTGATGTCGTCAACCACTTTTAAACCGGGTATGAACTTCTTTAGCCAGTTCACCTGCCCCGTAGCCTCATAACATGCTACAAACTCGGCATACATTGTGGACGATGTAGTGACGGTTTGTTTTGAGCTTTTCCACGATATAGCTCCTTTAGCGAGAGTGAACACATATCCGGATGTAGACTTTCTATCATCTCCCGCAAAATCAGAATCTGTATACTCCACTATATGGAGTGAGTCTGATCTTCTGTATGTCATCATGAGGCCTTTTGTTCCTTGCAAATAACGCAAGACTTTCTTTATCAATTTCCAATGTTCTATTCCAGGATTGCTCTGGAATCTGCCAAGTAACCCGGTAACAAATGCTAAGTCAGGGCGTGTGCACACTTGAGCATACTGTAAGCTTCCGACAGCTGAAGCATATGGAACCGCTTTCATTTGATCGATCTCATACTGGTTCCTGGGGCATTGAAAATCCCCATATCTGTCGCCCTTGACTATAGGTGCAGGTGAAGGACTGCATTTATGCATCCCAAATTTCTTTAAGACTTTCTCTATGTATGTCTTTTGTGATAGTCTCAATACCCCTTTGTTTCTATCCCGGTGAATTTCGATCCCTAGAACGAACGAAGCTTCACCAAGATCTTTCATATCAAAGTTTGAGGACAAAAACTTCTTTGTCTCCAGTAGCAGACTAACATCACTACTAGCTAGTAGGATATCATCCACATACAGGATTAGTAAGATAAACTTCCCATCTTTAAACTTTGCATAAACACAGTTGTCCTCAACATTCTCTTTAAACCCAAATTTTCTTATTATACTGTCAAACTTCAAGTACCACTGTCTTGAAGCTTGCTTTAACCCATATATTGATTTCTTTAGGCGGCATCCCATTCTTTCATTTCCTTCCACGACAAAACCTTTCGGTTGTGCCATGTAAACATTTTCCTCCAAATCCCCATTGAGAAATGCCGTCTTTACATCCATCTGATGTAACTCTAAATCATAATGTGCTACTAATGCCATTATGATTCTGAAGGAATCTTTACATGAGACTGGAGAAAATGTCTCATTGTAATCAATCCCTTCTCTTTGCGTAAATCCTTTTGCCACAAGTCGCGCTTTGTATCTTTCTACATTCCCTTGGGAGTCATGTTTTGTCTTGTAGACCCATTTACAACCTACTGTTTTGGCTCCTTTAGGAATAATTTCCAAGTCCCAGACTTTATTAGTCTTCATGGACCTCATTTCCTCTTCCATGGCCTCAAGCCATTTTGAGGAATTTTCGCTTCTCATGGCTTCTTCAAATGAGGTGGGATCATCCTCCATTTGAAATTCCTCTGTATGATAAATCTGATAATCATCAGAAATAGCTGATCTTCTTACTCTTTGAGACCTCCTCGGGGCCTCCTCATTTGGTACATCTACTGTTTGAGGCTGCTGTTGCTCCCCCTCATCTGTGGCAATAGGTTCTATATGATCCTGAAGAACAGGTTCTTCATTCTCATTCATTGTTGCCACGGGATGAACAATAACAGGTGCTGACACCACAGTGTCTTGCACCGTCGGTGCAGCGACAGCAGGTAGTGTGAAGAATGGCTCTTGAATCATCGGAGTGGGCGCATACACCCGCTTCTCTTCAAGATCAATCTGGCGAGCTACCATGCTCCCCCTCATCATTTCATCCTCTAAGAAGACAGCATGTCTCGTTTCTACAAACTTTGTGTATCTGTCTGGACAGTAGAAACGATAACCTTTTGACTTTTCAGGGTAGCCAATGAAATGGCAACTTACTGTTTTGGGATCAAGTTTCCCAAGGTTTGGGTTAAATACTTTAGCGTCAGCAGGACTCCCCCACACACGTAAGTGGTTTAGTGAGGGAACTCTTCCTGTCCACAACTCGTACGGTGTTTTGGGCACCGACTTACTAGGCACTCTGTTGAGAATATGAATGGCGGTTTTCAACGCCTCCATCCATAAACTCAATGAGAGTGTGGAGTAGCTCATCATACTTCGCACCATATCCATCAGGGTACGGTTGCGTCTTTCAGCTACTCCATTTTGCTGAGGTTCGCCCGGCATAGAATACTGGGCCACTATTCCATTTTCCTGTAAAAACCTCGCAAAAAGTCCAGGAACTTGTCCATATGGGGTATGTCGACCGTAGTACTCCCCTCCACGATCAGATCGGACTATCTTAATCTTTAAATCGTGTTGGTTTTCAATTTCAGCCTTAAATATCTTGAATTTATCCAAGGCTTCATTTCTTTCTTTGATTGGATAAATATATCCATAACGGGAGTAATCATCTGTGAATGTTATGAACGAGTCATATCCATCCACACTTTTCACAGGAAAAGGACCACAAATATCTGTGTGAATAATTTGTAGAACTCCTGTGCTTCTTTTAGCATCTTTCTTTATTTTCTTTACATATTTTCCTTTAATGCATTCTCTGCATTGTTCTAAGTCTGAGAACTTTAATGGAGGAAGAATATCATTCTTTACTAGTCTTTCTATTCTCCCCCTCGAAATATGGCCTAAACGACAGTGCCATAATTTTGACGACTCATCTAGAGTTCTCTTTCGTTTTCTGTTTACATTCGTAGACGAGGATTCAATCACTTTCTCGCACGCAACGTTCTCATTATCGCATACGACATTCACATCATCACACAATGATAACAAATAAAGCTCATTCTGTAATATGGCAATACCAACACATTCTTTATTAAACATTATTTCGCACTTGCCATTTTCAAAATTGCAATCATAACCATCTTTGTCCAAATTTGACACACTAATCAAATTCCTCTGTAAAGAGGGTACAAAAAGGACATCTCTAAGTAAAAGAGTGGAGCCATTAGCTAATTCTAATGAAAGATCGCCAACGGCTTCAACTTCAGCTTCGACTCCATTTGCGACTTTAACGCATCTTTCTTTTCTTTGCGTAGTCCTCGTCGAACGGAATCCCTGTAAAGAATTAGCAACATGAACAGTTGCTCCTGAGTCAATCCACCAAGTGGATTTCGAATATTGTACATACAGGCATTCATTTATAAAGGTAATAATATTCTCACCTTTCTTAGCCATTATCATCTTTAAGTAGTCAGGACAATCCTTCTTGTAGTGTCCCGTCTTCTTGCAGTGAAGGCACTGGTCTTTGTCTACAGCAAATTTATTCTGTTGAGGCTGATGTACAGAGGCTTTGCCCTTGTTCTTTGAGAAGGGGTTACTGTTGTAATTCTTTTTCTTGTTTTCCCTCACAAAGTTGATAGAACCACCATGTGAGGTTTTGATTCTTTCCTCCTCTTGCACGCACATGGCTATGCACTTTTCCATGTCCCATTTCTCGGGCTGCATATTATAGTTGACAACAAAAGTGTCAAACTCTTTTGGCAAAGAAGCAAAAACCAAATGAATAAGGAACTCATCCTTGAGAGCCAAATCCATCGGTTTCAGTTTAGATGCCAAGTTGCTCATTCTAAGAATGTGCTCTCTTATGCCATTGCCACCGCCAGAATACCTCTCTGTTACCAGCTGCTTAATCAGCTGTGTAGCATAAGTCTTTGAAGAGCCAGTGAACTGACTCTTTATTTTATCAAGGTATTCAGTGACAGTGTCACACTCTGCAATTGAGCCCAGAATAGCAGGCTCAATTGTGTTCTTTATCACAGCCATACATTTCTTGTTGGCTGTGGTCCATTTCTTATGATCAAGGTCATAAGACATCTGTAAGGGAGCATGATCCCTCTGTCTTTTCTGCCATGCAGTGTCATCCTCATTCTGTTCCCTCACTGGCGCCAAAGGCTCAGTGGGACGTGCTGTAGTGAGGACCCAGTCCACCTCAGCCAAGATAAAAGCTAAATCTAACTTTTTCTTCCACTCTCCATAATTATCACCTTTGAGAGTGGGGATTTCTCTAATACAACTCATTAAGTTGTATCCTCCTGAAAAAATATTTCAAATACAGTGAGAACGTAACATCAAAATTATATGCCTTATTTCCAACGTTGGTCAAAAAATACGACATACAATTTAAAAAAAACAATTCTATCATACATTAAATCTACATCACCGTTGGGCAGAAATAGAAATAATGCATAAAATCAACATTAAAAAATTTACAATACTGTTATTAACAACGTTGGTCAGAAAATAACAATATCATAAATTTCTGGAAATTTTATCTATTTTTCCAAAATTAAATTCTCCGTTGGTTCGAATTTAATAATGAAAAACAATCAATATTAACTTTTGCAGCGGAAACTGTAAATTATTCAAAATAATTCATTATTCAGAAGCATTATACTGTACTCTTTTAATCTCTGAAAAATTAACACGTTGGTGCAAAAATTTCCAGAAATTTTGGTTCACTTTTCAATTAAATTCACTCAATATTGCTTCTGTAAATCAATAAAACTCCATTTACTGTGCAATTAGCCATTTCTGCCTGCTCCTGCGCAGCCACGGCCCATGGTGGCCCGCTCAGCCCTCTGAGCGCGCGCGGCCTCTTAATGCCCGCGTTCGGGCCAGTTATTTCTTTCGGCCCAACCGGCCGCTCTGTACTCCTCTTTTCATCACGCCCGTCCAAGAAATCGCACGGCCAGGAGGAAATTTCGGCCGAACAAAAACGGGCGCCGGCCCCTCAAACCCTAACCCTAGCCCACAATCGGCTCCTCTCCACCCGAGAAAAGCGGCGCGCACGGGAGAGGGCGTGCTGCCCGTGCGGTGCGGCGGCTTCCACGGGGCGGGGCGGCGCGCAGCGGCGGAGGGGCGGCCCCCAGGGCGCGGCGCGCTGGGTGGCTGGCGGGCGACGGCCCCGGTTGAGCCAACCGGAGAAGGCGGCGGCCCCCGACGCGCGGAGCGGGAGCGGCTCCCCTGCGGCGGCCCCCGACGGCGGCCCGAGCGGCGGAGCTCGGCGACGCTCGCGGCGCGGAGCAGCGGCGGCGCGGCGCCCGGGAGGCGCGGCCGTAAGTTCCCCTCCCTTTTTTTTGATTGATCTTTCTTTCCGATCCGGGGCTAGGGTTCGGGATTTGCTTTTCTTTTCCTTTTCCCGCACTAGATCTAAACCTAGATGCTCTGATACCATTGTAAAGGCTAGATCTAGGATCTCCTAGGGTAGATCTAGTGGGGTGCTTCTTTTCTCTAGGGTTCTTGATGTTCTACCGAGCGGGAGAGAGAGAGGTACCAACCTTCCGACGTGGAGGAGGAAGAGCCGGCCATCGCGGTTCGTCCGTGAAGCTCTGCGCACGGGAAGCGACGGTCGGGGAAGAGGTGCGGAGCTTCTCGGCGGCTGCGCGTCCCGGGCGGCGGCGACTCCCTGGCGGCGGTGAACGGCGGTGGAACTTCCCGTCGCTTCAGCGCCCCCTCTAACAGATCGGGTCTAGGGTTTGTCGGTGGGGTGACGGCGGCGCGGTCAACCTCGTGATACGTGCCGCCTGGCCCCCACCTTTGTATTTATAGCGCTGGCGACAGGGGCCCACCAGCCAAACGGGCTGGGCGCCCCCGATCAGGGCGCAGTCAAGGGATGGGCTTTGGCCGTTGGGCCAAAGCCCTGAGATCACTCTAACAGGAGCTGGACTTCTCGTTGGGATGCAGTAGGTCATACTAACGCAGATTAAAATTTTTTTATCACATAAACCAGTATGAGACCAATTGATGACAGTTAAAAATATGATAATTCCCGCAGTGTCTTATGGTGAGTTAATTCAACATCATGTTCATATTATTGATTTGATATCTCACATCCATGATCCACGAAACATAATCATCAATCAATACATGTATTGATATATAAATTATAATTATCTCATATAATGATATAAGATTAGGGATAATTTAGAATAACATTAAAACATGAATAAAGAGTTTTACGAATAAGTCACATACTTGTTGAACAATACGAAAGATATTTATTCAAAGAACAAAATAACATATTATTTAAAAAATTATAAATATGGAAGTAATATAATTATTTTCATGATTAACTCCACAGTATATCACCAACACTACTCACACCTCACTCGGGACACCCCAGGCAAGAAGGTGTGGGAGCTGGTGGTGTGTGACGCGACGCTCTCCCTCCAGTTCACCAGCTTCTTCCCCAACACGTCCATCAACAGCGTCACCCTCCGCGACGCGCTCGCCTTTGTCGCATCCTCCCTCGGTGTGCCACTGCCCGACCGCGCGCGCTTCTTTCGGTCGTAGATGCAGACCATCATCACTTGCGCATGCAATGTGCTGGGAGTCAAGACTGTGCCCAGCCGCCGGTGTGTGTCGTTGCCGCTGTGCCTGGAGGAGCGCTATGAGACGGTGTACAGCCGCCACCCTGGGTTCCAGAAGGGCACCAAGCCGCTGCTTGCGCTCGATAACCCCTTCCCCACCAGCTTACCGGAGAACCTCTTCAGCGACAAGGGGGTGTTCGTGCAGCTCCCCTTCTCTGGTCAGTATTGTTGCAGCACATTTGTCATTGTGTTAAGCATCTAAGCAAATTAATTAAGCTACATATGTGTGAGTGATCAGTGCTGCTTGCGTTTAAGATGATTGTGTGCTTGTTCAGCTGTGAGGGAGGAGGCGGAGTTGTTGGAGAGGAGGTATGCGTTGATGGATAAGTCTCTGTGTTGGTTTTTGTTGGCTTTTGCTGCTCTTCAAGGACAGCATCCTTGACTGGTCTTTAGGACAGCATCTTAGGACAACATCTTAGGACAAGCATCTTTAGGACAGCATCTTAGGACAAGCATCTTAAGACAGCATCTTAACTAGCATCTAGGACAGCATCTTAGACTAGCATCTTAGCATATGCTTGGCTGGTTAACAGCCTATAAATTTGTAACCCCAACCTCTCAGGTTGGAATGGCATTGTGTGAGAAATAAACCTAGAAAATTGCCCCATCTCCAAGTGTCATCCTCTCGATGAGAGTAAGGATCTTGCTATCACCAAGAGCAAGAATCCAGCGACTAAAAAGTGGTATCAGAGCCGTACTATCCTGTAGCCTGAGCATCTCCTGTTCAATCCCTTCTCCAGCGTCGCTTCCAGCCTCGCAGCAGCCCCAACTAGCAGCAGCTCCGGCTGCCTCTGCTCACTCCTCCCCCCTGTTCAGACGAGCAGCAGCTCATCAGAGGTAGCTCTCTCTCCACGCAGCAGTCCCCTGGTGGCGCGCCATGTCCGCAGGACAGTCTCAGCGCTCGGTCGTCTCGAGCACGCGGCGGCGGCAGGAAGCCGAACTCACTGTGGCAGAGGAACGCGAGCGAGCGGCACAGGCCGCTGCGGCGGCGGAAAGGGCGTCAAGTCTGGCTGCGGCAGAGCTGGCAGCAGCCAGAGCGGAGGTGGAAGCAGCGGCGGCGGCAGATGCAGCGCGTGCGGCAGTAGCGGAGGTCGAGGTTCTGCGCGGCAGCAACAGCAGCTCCATCTCTGCTGATGACAGCGCAGACGCGGATCTTGAGCTGCTGGAGAGGAAGGCAGCGCGAGGACGAGCGGCGCAGTGGGCAGCCGCGCACGCCCACGAGCGCGGCGGCAGACCAGACAGGCGCGGACGCGCCGGCGGCGCTCCTGGAGGAGGCGCGCACGGCGGTGGCGCTCCTGGAGGAGGCACGCACGGCGGCGGTCGACGGAGAGCGCGACATTCACAGGCGACGCAGCTCTCTCTCCCCGGTTCGGTACCGTGGTCACCACGAGTACCAGGCTGTCGTCAGGGACGTCAGCCCCGGCGGCGGGTGGCCTACCCTCACCAAGACCAACTACGTCGAGTGGGCTGCGGTGATGAGGGTAAAGCTCCAGGTGCGGCATATGTGGGATGCAGTCCGGTACGGCGACATCGACTACGACCAGGATCGACGGGCGCTGGATGCTCTCATCGCTGCAGTCCCGCCCGAGATGCAGTTCTCGCTTACCAACAAGCGGAATGCCAAAGAGGCTTGGGACGCCATCGCTGCAGCACGCATCGGCAGCGACCGCGCCCGCAAGTCTACATTACAGACACTACGCAAGGAGTGGGAGAACCTGGCCTTCAAGCCAGGTGAGGACGTTGATGACTTTGCTCTCCGTCTCAACACTCTGTTGCAGAAGATGGTGCAGTTCGGCGACGACACCTACGGCGAGGAGAGAGCTGTGGACAAGCTCTTCCGCTGCGTCCCCGAGAAGTACAAGCAGATGACTCGCTCGATCGAGTCTCTGCTGGACCTCTCCACGATGACGATCGAGGAGGCGTTGGGTCGCCTCAAGGTCGTTGACAGCGATGAGCCACAGCGTCTCTCGGGACCGGTCACCATTGGCGGGAAGCTCCTCCTCACTCGGGAGCAGTGGGCTGCCGGCCAAGGTGACAGGAAGAAGGGGGAGCCTTCTTCCACGACAGGCGGCCGCAAGCGTGGCAAGCGCGGCAAGCCGCGCAAAGACGCCCAGGCAGGGGCGCGAGGACGTGCCGAGGGTGATGACCGTGGAGGCGCCCAGGGCGGCGCCGCTGGCAAGCAAAAGCCGGCACGAGACGACCCTTGCCACAACTGCGGCAAGCCTGGTCATTGGGCCAAGGATTGTCGACAGCCACGACGCGGCCAGGCCCACGTCACGCAGGCGGAAGAGGAGGAGCAGCCGGCTCTGTTCATTGCTCATGCGAGCATCGAACTACCTCCAGCGGCACCGGCCGCAGCGACTCTCCTCCACCTTGACGAGCCAAAAGCACACGCCCTCCTCGGCGACAGTTCAGGCAACGACAAGACCGACGGGTGGTGCCTCGACACTGGCGCCACCCACCACATGACCGAGCGGCGGGAGTTCTTCTCCGAGCTCGACTCAGGCGTTCGAGGCACCGTCAAGTTCGGCGACGCCTCCGCCGTGGAGATCAAGGGCGTCGGATCTGTCGTCTTCCTCGCCAAGACTGGCGAGCACCGGCTGCTCATCGGTGTCTACTACATCTCCGCGTTGAGGAACTCCATCATCAGCTTGGGACAGCTGGATGAGAACGGATCGCGCGTGGAGATCGAGCACGGGGTGCTGCGCATCTGGGATCATCGCCGCCGGCTCCTCGTCAAGGTCAACAGGAGCAACCGCCTCTACGTCCTTCACGCGCAGGTGGCGCAACCTCTTTGTCTTGCAGCCCGCCGCGACGACGACGCTTGGAGGTGGCACGAGCGCTTTGGGCACCTCAACTTTGAGGCCCTGAGACAGCTCGGCAGCAAGGAGGTGGTGCGGGGCATGCCGCACGTCGACCACGTGGAGCAGTTCTGCGACACCTGCGTCCTCACCAAGCTGCGGCGGCTCCCCTTCCCTCGCCAGGCGAGCTTCCGCGCCAAGGAGAAGCTGGAGCTCGTACACGGTGACCTCTGTGGCCCCGTGACACTGGCTACACCTGGAGGCTGGCGCTACTTCCTCCTCCTCGTCGACGACGTGTCCCGCTACATGTGGGTTGTCCTGCTCGACGTCAAGGCAGTCGCGGCGGACGCCATCAAGCGCCTTCAAGCTGCTGCGGAGGCGGAGTGCGGCCGCAAGCTTCGGGTCCTACGCACCGACAACGGCGGTGAGTTCACGGCGGCCGAGTTCGCGGCGTACTGCGCCAACGAGGGGATCCATCGTCACTTCTCCGCGCCGTACACCCCGCAGCAGAACGGCGTCGTCGAGCGCCGCAACCAGACGGTGGTGGCCACCGCCCACGCCCTCCTCAAGCAGAGAGGGATGCCGGCATTCTACTGGGGTGAGGCGGTGATGACTGCCGTCCACTTGCTCAACCGCTCCCCCACCATGGCCCTCGACGGCAAGACGCCATACGAGGCCTGGCACGGGCGCAAGCCCGCGGTGAGCCACCTCCGTGTCTTCGGCTGCCTGGCCTTCGTCAAGGAGCTCAACCACGTCGGCAAGCTCGACGACCGGAGCACGCCAGGGATCTTCATCGGCTACGCGGAGGGCGCCAAGGCCTACCGCGTCCTCGACCCTGCGACACGGCGCGTGCGCATCACGCGTGACGTCGTGTTCGACGAAGGGCGAGGCTGGACGTGGGGCAAGATGGTGGATGACGGCTCAACTCCGACGATCAGCGATTTCGTCGTCGACTACGTCCACTTCGAGGAGGCCGGGGGAGCCAGCAGCTCGTCTTCACCGAGCTCGCCTACCCCACCACCTCGTTCGCCGCCACCTCCGGCGAGTCCTTCACCACCGCCACCACCAGCTCCGGCAAGCCCACAGGCTCCGGCGAGTCCACCGCCAGCACCGCCGGCCACGCCTCGCTCTCCTACACCGGCGCCTACTCCTTCAGGCTCGGCACCGGCAGCTTCGGCCCACGACGAGCAGCGCACGGTGGAGTTCGCCACTCCGCTGTCCAACGACGAGGATCGCATCGACGCCTACCACGGCGGCGAGCCTCTGCGCTACCGTACCGTGGACGACCTCCTCGGCGAGCAGCCGGTCCCTGAACTGGCGCAGCGCGACTTCGAGGCGGAGCTGCACCTCGCACAGGACGACGGCGAGCCTCGTTCCTTCGCCGAGGCGGAGAGAGACGCGGCATGGCGTGCCGCGATGGAGGAGGAGATGGACGCCGTCGAGCGAAACAAGACATGGGAGCTGGCCGATCTTCCAGCCGGCCACCACGCCATCTCTCTCAAGTGGGTCTTCAAGCTCAAGAAAGACGAGGCTGGAGAGGTGATCAAGCACAAGGCGCGTCTCGTGGCACGTGGCTTCGTCCAGCAGGAGAGAGTCGACTTCGACGATGCCTTCGCGCCTGTTGCACGGATGGAGTCCGTGCGTCTCCTCCTTGCCCTCGCAGCCCAGGAGGGCTGGTGCGTCCATCACATGGACGTCAAGTCTGCTTTCCTCAACGGCGACTTGAAGGAGGAGGTCTACGTCCGCCAGCCGCCGGGATTCATCATCCCCGGCAAGGAGAGCAAGGTCCTCCGTCTGCGCAAGGCCCTCTACGGCTTGCGGCAGGCACCGCGAGCTTGGAACGCCAAGCTGGACTCCACCCTCAAGCAAATGGGATTCCAGCAGAGCGCTCACGAGGCCGCGGTCTACCGGCGGGGCAAGGGAGGCAATGCCCTGCTGATAGGCGTCTACGTCGACGACCTTGTGATCACCGGTACCAAGGAGGCGGAGATCGAGGCATTCAAGGCGGAGATGAAGGCCACCTTCCAGATGAGCGACCTCGGGCCCCTCTCCTTCTACCTCGGGATCGAGGTCCACCAGGACAGCTCCGGCATCTCTCTTCGCCAGACTGCCTACGCCAAGCGCATCGTGGAGCTGGGCGGCCTCACCGACTGCAACCCAGCCCACACTCCTATGGAGGAGAGGCTGAAGCTGAGTCGTGAGAGTACGGCGGAGGAGGTGGACGCAATGCAGTACCGGCGCATTGTGGGCAGCCTTCGCTACTTTGTCCACACGCGACCGGACTTGGCGTTCGCCGTCGGCTACGTCAGCCGGTTGATGCAGCGACCGACGACGGAGCACCAGCAGGCCGTGAAAAGGATTCTCCGCTACGTCGCGGGCACCTCCGACTACGGCTTGCACTACCCAAGGTGCCCCGGCGCGGCGCACTTCATCGGGTACAGCGACAGCGACCACGCCGGCGACATCGACACGAGCAAGAGCACCAGTGGGACGCTGTACTTCCTCGGCAAATGTCCGATCAGCTGGCAGTCGGTCAAGCAGCAGGTGGTGGCTTTGTCTAGCTGCGAGGCAGAGTACATTGCAGCCACTACCGCTTCTACTCAGGCTCTGTGGCTGGCTCGGCTGCTTGGCGATCTCCTTGGCAGAGACGCGGAGGCAGTGGAGCTCAGGGTGGACAGCAAGTTCGCCTTGGCCTTAGCGAAGAACCCTGTCTTCCATGAGCGCAGCAAGCACATCCGGGTGAGGTATCACTTCATCAGAAGCTGCCTGGATGAAGGGAGTGTCCGGGCCAACTACATCAACACCCAAGACCAGCTCGCCGACTTCCTAACCAAGTCTCTTGGGCGGATCAAGTTCCAGGAGCTTCGCGCCTGGATCGGGATGGCTCAGATTCCTCACAAGGAGACACACAAGACTTAGGGGGAGAATGATGGATAAGTCTCTGTGTTGGCTTTTGCTGCCCTTCAAAGACAGCATCCTTGACTGGTCTTTAGGACAGCATCTTAGGACAAGCATCTTTAGGACAAGCATCTTTAGGACAGCATCTTAGGACAAGCATCTTAGGACAGCATCTTGACTAGCATCTAGGACAGCATCTTAGCATATGCTTGGCTGGTTAACAGCCTATAAATTTGTATTCCCAACCCCTCAGGTTGGAATGGTATTGTGTGAGAAATAAACCTAGAAAATTGCCCTATCTCCAAGTGTCATCCTCTCGATGAGAGTAATGATCTTGCTATCACCAAGAGCAAGAATCCAGCGACTAACATGCGTTCGGTGCCGGGCTCGATTTGGACCTCTTGGGATTTGAGCTTGATGACACCACGTTATTGCCTGGAATTGCAGTGGAATCTTCGCGCACCAAGCCTCTAGCGGGTAAGATTTTACTCAAGTAGGAGCACTGGCCAAGACAAAATGCTGTAATTAAGTTTTTTTAACGTAGCCGTAGTTAAGCTGGCTAGAGCTTAGTAGAACTGTAGAATGGTAAATTTGTGGTGCAGGTATGTGCTGAGTTTAGTTCAAAGGTTGCAAGGCGCTCTAAGTTTCGATTGTAGATTTGCAACGAAATTTGCATGATGAATGTTGTACTGCTAATACATAGGATATGTGCTATTTCTACTTGTAACAGTAGTAGCTTCAGGCAATGTGCCCCAATATTCTTTGTGCTCGACGAAGAACTCGTTCTCCTTACACATTAGTTATCTCTATTTAAAGACTAGACATATCACACACTAGCCTGACCTACTATCAAGTATGAATACGGGAACAATATATACAATTGCAGTGTAGTCCTAAGTAAATCTTGGTGTGGCTCAGGACATCATCTTACAGGTTTATCTCGGTAGAAATGTAGCTTGTGTGTTGAACAAATGACAAGTGAATAAGAACCATGCATGTATTAGTCTTTTGAAAATAAATAACACCTTAGAATGAGCCAATGAACGGTTAAGTGGCAAAGCGACAATGCATTTGCTTAACATTTTCTTTTGTTAACATGAGCGGTAACTGACATGATCACTTGAACAAATGGACAGGGAAAACAATTTCGGCCGAATTTGGTTTTCTCGGCGGGGTTCCAAAAAAAATGCAAAATCGGTGAATTTCAGTTCAAAATATAGAGTTTCACTAAGTTCCATAACCAATACAAGGTAAGAAATATTTAGCTAGCCTATTGGTAAGAATGGCGGGTATTAGGTCTTGAGTTCAAACCCAAAACTAGCACTATTTTTTATTTTCCCATTTCTACTCAAAAAATTTGATTTAGAATTTAAAATTTTCGAACAATTTTTTTTTTGAGATTTTCCAAAATTTCTGAATTTCGGATTTATCGGTGGGGGCGAAAAAATTCCCGGAAAGTTTTCCCTACAAATGACAAATCATTTCTATTGTTTACAAAAGATCACCTTTTCGACTCTCACTTGAGCAAGAAGGTTAACAGATTATTTGGGGGTAAACTATCTCCTGTTATCTGCAATAACATTCTAAAGAAAAGATTTGGACAAAGCAATTATACATTACGAAATAAGCATGGCACCCATCCTCGCTGCATACCCTTTTCATGAAAGTTTACCATGTTTCACATTTTGCATCTGATGAACATTCTTGTCACGATGGTCAACTGACTGAACCCCTTATGTGTCCTTGTTTTCATACTTGACCATATTCTCTTCAAATTTTTTTCCGACGACTATTCAAGATTTTTGACAATTGGCTTAGATCTTTGTTTTTCAATCCTTGTAGCTTGGATGAATGGTTTGGGGATTTGTGCAACGGAGGTCGACACCGGCAGAGCGAGCTTGATCCTATCAACCGGTGTTCTTTACCGCACAGAGGTGTACGCGCGCCGGGGGGGGGGGGGGGGGGGGGGGGGGGTCATATTTCATAGTTTACTGTCAAATTGTAGTTATTGTGTTATGCTGCACTGTGCTATGGAATGTAGTTAGTTATGTGAATCCATACTGATTCGAGTAAAAGTTCACTGTTATGGACTTGAATTCAAGTTGTTACTGTATTCAACGTGGAAACAAAAGTATGGTTTCAAAAGGCCACTGCAACGACGGATGAAGTCTCAGGGCATTGTCAAAGTGAAAATAATTTCTTCCATAGAGAACAAAGTGAAAAATAGGTTCCTTTTTAGTGGAATAAGTTTTTTCGTAGGAAAAGTGAAAATAGGGCTCGTCAGTTGGTTGGTCTTTGTGTACAAGGCCCAACTTGTCATAGCTCAACACCAGCCCGATGCCGTAGGCCCGTGGCAACGAAGCACCCTTCTCTTGTGGTCCCAATGCATCCTGGCCTCTTCTCTTCCGTTCCTAAAAACTAACTTTTCTATAGCTAACTTTAAAATATAGTATATTTTTAAATTATGTTCTATAAATTAATTATAGTATATATTATAATAACTTTATTTATATCTACTAAAACTATATATAAATTATTTATATCTCTATAATCTCTCTTACAAATAAATAAAAGTTATAAGATAAAAAGCCCGTCGGCCGGTGCACCTCCCGCAGACGCGCTCGATTACTCGAAGCACCTGTCCCACCGCTATGCGCGAGCCGCTCCGTGGATGACTGCTCTGGCTGCCCGCATCAACTCGAGGCCGCGCTGGGCCGCAAGCCTTGAACCCACGGGCCGGCCACGGTCAGGCACTCAGGTATGCTGCGCTACGGTGCGCCCTGGAGATCCAACGGACAGGCCCCGCATCTCTTGCCCCAGTGGCCGTACGTCCTCCCCGCCGACCGGACTGAAAGCCGAAGTAAGGGCCTGTTTAGGAGAGCTCCACCAGCTCCAGATCCACGAAAAACAGCTCAACTCCACGAAATTTTACCCAAACGCTCCAGCTCTGCGAAATCTGGATCCACCAAAATCCTGGATCTGAGGGCCAGATCCATGGATTTCATGGAGCTCCTCAAGGGGTGCTCCACCGTGGAGTTAGGTGGTAATTACCCACCAATGCCACTGGTTACACACAAAAGTGGTCATTCCCACCAAAACCTCAATTTCGTGGATCTGGAGCTGCTGTACAAGCCAAACACTCCATGGTGGGATCCCAGATCCACGATGGAGCTGCTCTATGGTGGAGCTGCTGCTCCAGATCCACGTTTTTAGTGGTGAAGCTCTCCCAAACAGGCCCTAACTATCTGCCAGATCTCGGAAGAGGATCTCGTTATTCACCCTGTTGTGCTCATATCTCTACTATTATATAAAGAGGAGTTGGTAGTCGTCGGCGTGTTCTCCTCTCCCCTCTCTACAACTATCTAATTTGATCTGGACCATTCGTCTCTCTCCTCCTCTCTCTCTCTCAGGATACAACCACCCACCCCCACCACTTTTCCCATCTCCTCGCGCATTGTAGCCATCCTTCTCTCTCTGTCGCTTGCTCTTCAATGTTTGATGTGTGAAATTGGTCAGGCAATAAGTTATGTCTCACTATTTTTATGACTCCGTTGCAACATACGGATCTCTAACTAGTTAGCTTATATAAATCAGATTATGCTTCTAGCTTTTAGTTTTTTATTTCATTTATTTTTTTTTTAACTTTTTAGTTTTTTCATGTTCGTTTACATTGTCTATGATAGGTTAACCTGTTTTTTGTTTTTAATTTTTTTAATTTTAATTACATCAAAAAGCCACCAATAGCTACGGTACAAAATAAAACCAACTACAGTATAAAAAAAAAAGCTATATACTGATTTATATAAGCCCAACTGAGTGCCCCAGCATGGTTGCCCATGTAGGCACTGTGTAATAAACGCCGAGTCACTAACCACAAAACCGTGCATAAAATGTTATCGAATCAATACATCAAGATCTGCATTGACCTGTATATCCGAGTGTTTTTTATTACAAGAAAGATACACATGTACACACCACATATACATGCAAGCGTACCCTTTTAGCACACATATTAATTGACAGAGACTGAGGATAAATTTGTGACTTCACAAAGTTCATATTGAAGCGCCCTCAAGTGTGCGTAAGGTAGATAACAGGATATAAAACCTGATGGATGAAGTCATACACCTGTAAATTCACCACCCCACGTAGAAGTGTTTTCAAGTGTATATCCAAGTTTATGACTATCAATTCCTTGCAGTAGTACTTGTAAAGAAATCGACCTGTATGGAAATAGGTTTGAGGACACCGTGATGCTTAAGCGCTACCTCTGCCTTCGCTTATATAGCTTGCACACTGGACGGCAAACAGTGTTCATCATGGCAACGAGATAATACAAACAGAATTGGTTCCAAGATTATAGAAGATCAGAGATTAGTTTAGATACAACACATTTAGGTGATTCGATCTACAGCCTAACGTTCATAAACAAGTACTCCTTCTGTTTTTTACTTGATATTTTTTATTTTTCACAGTCTACAAAATACGACTTTGATCCTACTTTTTGTAACTTTATACTAAGATATACTAATAAAATTATAAATTATGAGAGTATTTTTAATGATAAATCTAATAATATAATAGCCAATCTAGATGGTTTTAAATCTATTGACAATTAAACTTTAGAAATTTGACGGCATAGATTTTAGAAAGTTAAGTAAAAAAAAGAATAGAGCGAGTATTTCAGCATTACTCAAAAGGTGTCATATATACTAGTGGCGGATCTAGAAATTTTAGTATGGGCGTTCGAAGTTACGGAAATATTGTTCAGTGGAAAACATAAAGGTCCACACTTCACAATACAATAGTTAAAGTACAATTTTTCATACTAGAGATAACATCTCAAATAATATAAAGAAATTACAAAATAATGTTAGGTTATCAAATAGAACACGCTCACCTTAGAAAATTGACTAGAAGCACAGGAGTACCTGATGAAGCCTGAAAAGAGCTTTAGAGTTCCCATAGCTTCAGACTTCAGTCTTTAGAGTTTAGAGGGACCATAAGAAACTGCAGAGCTATTACAAAGTGGTTTTTTCCAATAGCCTGCATGCATGTATCAAGTGTTAAATGATCAGCAATGCTCGCATCAAAAGCAATAATGATGCTCAATTAAACAAAGATAAGTGCCGCAAGGCTCATAATACAGACCAGTCACAACCCCTAGCTTGGCTGCAAGTGATTAAATTATAAGAGCAACACAGGATGCAATAAGTATGATCCAAAGAAGTTGCCAACAAAAGAGATGTTTGTGGTTCTTTGTTAGAGATAAGCATGATATAGCTGAATGACAGAAGTTTAATCCATACTTTAAAGTAAAGATAGGATAGGCAGCACTCAGAATTATGCTGATCTACTCACAATTCAAGAAGAACTAACATTTTCTATGTAACGTTTCATTATTTGACAGGCATATACAACACTCAATCAACCTAACTAATTAGATACTACCAAATTGTTATACACACCTATGTTTCTTTGCTGTGCATGTCATTATTTTATCTAATCCTATAATCCAATAGGATTTTTGATAGGATTTAATTGAAATTTAAACTAAACCCCAACCAAATCTTGAACTACATCCCAACCAAACCCCCTTCATGGCCTCATCCAAGCATAGTGTCCCTTCTATATAAAGAACCTTTCAACCTTCCAAGTAATAATTTTGTCCCATGATGAAAGAATGGTGAATGACTGAATGGAAATGCCAAGAAATGCACTGCTCACTCTGGAGACTGGAGTGGAGGGCCGGAGGCGTAGTCAGCGGCCTGCGGCCGGTCGTGCGGCGTGGAGCCGGCGGACTGCGGAGGCAGTGAGGCACGGTGTCGTGGAGCACTGGAGGTCTGGAGCGAAGGGTCGGAGCCTCGGAGGCACGGTCGTTCAGTGGTGCGGCACGGAGGCGGAGCTTGGAGGTGCTGGAGTGCTGAACTGCTGGAGCGGTGGACTGGGGAGGCACGGTTGGCCGGTCGGCGGTCGCACGTTGCGGAGGCGGCGAAGCCGGAGCCCAAGGTCGCCTCGTCTCGTGCGGGCGTGAGGCTAGGGTTAGGGGAATGGGGGGAACCGTGATGTGACCACGCCACAAACACATACGACAATCGCGCCCAATATCAAGATTGAACTAAAGGTGAATTCGTTTCTTCAGCCTTCATATGTTACTGAGAATAGACCGCTACCTAATGCAAGTGATTTAATTGTGCTTAGGAATTTGGGAAAGGATGAAGGAAAGGGACATGGAGTCCTGGACATGCATGGAAGGAATAATGGAGGTCACCACGTCACTTTGGGACCAAGTCAAGCACGAATTCGAGTTGGACACGTTTTGGAATCAGACTCGGACTGCTGCAATGGTGCAAGTTTAAACGGACGTAACTTTCTCATACGGACTCCGTTTGGGACGTTCTTGGACTGGATGGAAATCTTATCAAGTCTACTTTCTAAAGGATTCAACCCCATCTTCAAATTCTATCCGAGACAGCCGCAATCATCAAAAGAGTCCGTGTTGGTCATGTACTGGAATCAGATTCGGACTGCTGCAATGGTGCAAGTTGAAACGAACGTAACTTTCTCATACGGACTCCGTTTGGGACGTTCTTGTACTTCATGGAAAGCTTATGAAGTCTACTTTCGAACGGATCCAACCTCATCTTCAAATTCCATCCGAGCCGGCTGCAATCATCAAAACAATTCACGTTGGTTTTTGAGTCCGAGTCAAAAGGGTGCTGCGCCACCACCAATTGGGCCCATGGGCCTTGTAACCCTAGAGCATGCACTTTGGACGCCCCTCCTGGTTGTTCTCCCTATAAAGGAGCCGCCGCCTCCCTTGTTAGGACTTGGATTTCATTGAGTTTAGGTTTAGCCCTTGTGCAAACTTCTGTTCTTCAGTTGTGTCGGACGACCACCTGTTAAGACAGCCTTCGGAATCCCACCTTTTGATCTCAATTTATATATTTGCAATTTCAGATTGCTTGTTATCTTGTTCTTGCGTGTTCTTCGGTTGCATGCAGGAATAGACCTTCGTGGTCAGGTCAACCGCGTTCTTGGCACGGTTGATAACACTTTGGGGTTGGTTCAGCGATTGCTAAGGCGCAAGCGTCGTCGTACGGTTGTAGTCGGATCGTGAGAGTCACCTCCGCCAAAATCGATAGTTATCATCCTATCGGAAGATCGGGACCCATCGCCTCATCAGTTGGTATCAGAGCTTCAGTTGACCGGTAGGAATTCTTTGTATCCCTAGTTAGTAGATTGATTTTTATTTCCCATAGTCCAGAAAAATTCCCCCACAATAAAGAGTTAATTTCCCGCTATCCAAACCCCGTTGTGCTTTTCAATCTGTTAGTTTTGGTTTGCTAAATTGAATTTGTGTCCGTCTTAGCATTGTCTAGTTGCTGGTTGTATCTTTGTTCCAATAAAAATCCAAACAAAAAAAATCCCCCACCCCAAAGCCTAATTCCAATTTCGGCTGATCCCTCCTTTCTCTGCAGCCGCCACCAAAAACGCCATAACTTTTGATTACGAGATTAGTTTTGAGTGAGACCACCGCCATTAGATTCAAAACTTCATTGTCCATCTATCTGTAAAATTTCACGTCATTCCAGAAAGTCAGTTAAGAGATATCTGCGGTGCAAGTTGACCTAAAATTCTAGATTGAATCTGCAACAGCCGGTACTTGTGAATTTTGTGCGAATTGTTCAGTCAGTTTCCAGAACTTGGCCCCAAAAGAAAAGTTGTAGAAAAAGCCGTCAGGAAAAGGAGAAAAAAAGAATCATTGAAAAAAGGCAACTGACAAAAAGTTACGGCCGAAATACCAACGTGCTGTCCAGTGGACAGAAATCTTCAATTTTCAAGTTTGGGATCAATCCTTGTGTTCTTCAATTCCAAATTGCATTCGATTGAATTATCTTGTATTTACCACTCTCATACATTGTCATACACTTGTTTTTGCCTTCTTCCATCCTTGGTTGATCAGCAACATAGGCTAAGTGCTAGATACGAACTATAATTCAATTCTATGCAATTTCCGAAATTAATTGATTGCTTTCCTTTGCTACAAAATACATAGCCTATCCAAGCTCCACTTTTCTACTAACCAAACAAGTCTCGCTGTACCTTGCAATCGCTTTACTCATCACTTGAGTTAGATTTATCACGAACCAGCCACCGGTTGCACCACCTGTTTGCTTTGGTAAGAACTTGTAAGAATTTGGTAAGAGCTTGAGAGATGCATTACTTGAATTGAGCCACCATATTCTAGTAGTTGATAGGAGCATATACTTGTGATTTGTTTCCTTGTTTGCTACTAACCATGGCAGGTTCACGGAATGATTACAAGATAGATCCACATCTTCTTCAAGAAATTGGTTGGGAGATCAAAAAAATTCGCGAGGAATATGCACGCTTGAGACAAGCTTCTTCACCACGGGAGGTACACAATCGTGATAGTGCGTCTGGTAAAGCTAAAATCACTTTGCCATCTTTTGCTGGTGAATTTGATCCTGATGCCTATATTGACTGGGAGATAGCACTAGATAAAAATTTTGATTGTTATGATTGGTCTGATAGGCAAAAGATTAGAGCTGCCACTAGTGTTTTTATTGATAATGCAATACTTTGGTGGAAGTACATAAGTAGACTTGGAAGAGCGCCTCAAACGTGGCATGCATTAAAGAAACTTTTGAGAGATCACTATGTTCCTAAATATCATGCTGATTATTTGCTAGCTAAATTGCAACATTTAAAACAAGAAAGTAGAACTGTAAGGGGATATTATCGTGAATTAAAAACTCGTTTATTGCGTTGTGGTTTAGAGGAAAATGCTGAAGCTACAGAGAATAGATTCTTACGTGGGCTTAATAAAGAAATTCAGGACCTTCTCATTCACAAAGAATATAATTCTCTCCCTCATTTGTTTATACTTGCTTGTAATGTTGAACGTCAGATTGAGGAGAAATTGAGAGTGCTTGATGATAAGAAATGTGAGAACAAACCCATGTTTGTGCCTTTTTCTGTAACTAACAACTTGCAGGCAGTTGAGAATCATGTTGAAGAGGAGCATGAGCTGATTGAACCATCGATTCCATTGGTTGAGAACGAAGATGAAGAGATGGATGTACCTACATCATCTGAGGGGAGCCAAAAAGATAAAGATCATGGTGCTATCATCACTCACGGTGAGTATGCTTGTGAAGAACAACAATTATGCATTGTTCATGCTATTTTAGAGCAAAACTTAGTGGAAAACAATTCTGACACGCCCATATTTCAAGTAGAGAATTCACACTGCATTGATTTGAGTATTGAGAATGAGTTTAGTGCACCTTGTCAAAAAATAATTGAATTGCCTGCTGTTTTGAGTGATTCATGTGATGAATTAATCACATACAATGATCATGTGGCTTTGGTTAGACATAAAGAAGTTTTAACTAGAATTTCTCCTGGCAATTCATTATGTTATATCATGTTGGATCTTCCTATGAAATTGTCACATGCTTTGGAGAAAGTTTCTGAACTTACATGTTCAAAATTCTTGTTTAGTGCCTACACCCCTGGGTATAAGTTTAATTTGATTGGAGATTATGGTGTAGGAAATCAATTTCTTGTATATCGAATATGCATAACTTGTGACCACATGGATGAATTGCAGCTTGTTGTTTTGAACAACAACTCTTGTATGCTCAATCTTGTTCATTATGAAAGAAAAATAAAATTTAGTGATCATTCAATGCCTATGTGTTCTTCTCTTATTGAACCATCTAACATTGGCAATCTGAATAATGAAATTGATGTATGGAAGAACTTGCAAATATTTTCACCCTTACTAGATGAATTTGCTATTGGTCAATTGAAATCTGATTATATGGATAAACTTTGTTTGATTCCAAAAGTTGTAGCTTTGCCTATATGTGCCGCCACAACAAGTTTACAACTTCAAAGATTTGAATTGCATAAATGCTTCACTTACATTTGCAAAACAAGTTGCGATAATTACTGTGTGAGAAATTTTGATTTGTTCATTAACATATATGATTACTTTTGGGTTAATAATACAATGAGCTTTTATGATTGCTGCTGTGTTATAACATTAATTGTGCAACAACGAAGAACTGTTAAAACGGATGACATATACATATACCATGCATACACCTTGACTTCTTTGTTACCATACTTTCAGTTTATCAAAAGCCGAGGACGGCTTTGTTTTCAAGAAGGGAGGATGATGAGGACACGACCCCTATGGATACAACCATATTTGCTATGCTTGTTGTTCCAATTACAAGAGCTCCTACGTATCACTTAAATTATAAGGTGAGCTCGTTTCAACAAGGTTTTACTTTGTGTGATAAAGAACGTATGATATTACATAATGAGAGTTTGTTGCGTTTGTTATTATGTACCGAGATTTATGATGAAGATCATGCAATACGTGAGGCTACACATATGCTAAAACCGAGGACGGTTTTCTATCAAGAAGGGGAGGATGATGTGACCACGCCACAAACACATACGACAATCGCGCCCAATATCAAGATTGAACTAAAGGTGAATTCGTTTCTTCAGCCTTCATATGTTACTGAGAATAGACCGCTACCTAATGCAAGTGATTTAATTGTGCTTAGGAATTTGGGAAAGGATGAAGGAAAGGGACATGGAGTCCTGGACATGCATGGAAGGAATAATGGAGGTCACCACGTCACTTTGGGACCAAGTCAAGCACGAATTCGAGTTGGACACGTTTTGGAATCAGACTCGGACTGCTGCAATGGTGCAAGTTTAAACGGACGTAACTTTCTCATACGGACTCCGTTTGGGACGTTCTTGGACTGGATGGAAATCTTATCAAGTCTACTTTCTAAAGGATTCAACCCCATCTTCAAATTCTATCCGAGACAGCCGCAATCATCAAAAGAGTCCGTGTTGGTCACGTACTGGAATCAGATTCGGACTGCTGCAATGGTGCAAGTTGAAACGAACGTAACTTTCTCATACGGACTCCGTTTGGGACGTTCTTGTACTTCATGGAAAGCTTATGAAGTCTACTTTCGAACGGATCCAACCTCATCTTCAAATTCCATCCGAGCCGGCTGCAATCATCAAAACAATTCACGTTGGTTTTTGAGTCCGAGTCAAAAGGGTGCTGCGCCACCACCAATTGGGCCCATGGGCCTTGTAACCCTAGAGCATGCACTTTGGACGCCCCTCCTGGTTGTTCTCCCTATAAAGGAGCCGCCGCCTCCCTTGTTAGGACTTGGATTTCGTTGAGTTTAGGTTTAACCCTTGTGCAAACTTCTGTTCTTCAGTTGTGTCGGACGACCACCTGTTAAGACAGCCTTCGGAATCCCACCTTTTGATCTCAATTTATATATTTGCAATTTCAGATTGCTTGTTATCTTGTTCTTGCGTGTTCTTCGGTTGCATGCAGGAATAGACCTTCGTGGTCAGGTCAACCGCGTTCTTGGCACGGTTGATAACACTTTGGGGTTGGTTCAGCGATTGCTAAGGCGCAAGCGTCGTCGTACGGTTGTAGTCGGATCGTGAGAGTCACCTCCGCCAAAATCGATAGTTATCATCCTATCGGAAGATCGGGACCCATCGCCTCATCAAACCGAGAGCGGAAGTGGGGAATCCGGAATTGTGATTTGCGAAATCGAATGGCATGGGGGGTAGGGTGGCAGGCGGGCCGATCAGGCTGGGCACGGAGAAAAATGGGCAAGGCCTAGCTATGTTGGGCTGGTTGCCTGATCCATAGCTACGAATATAGCTATTTTGGCCCAACTAAATTTATACATATGTATTATATCTTATATATATTAGATTTTTTGCCAAAAAATTTGGTTGTTTAGCTGAACGCCCATGAACATTAATTTGAACCTTCCAGTCCAGTCTATAATTAAAAGAAAGAACATTTTGACGCACCAGTCCCCCCCCCCCCCCCCCCCCCCCTTTAAGAATATAGCTAGCGTGTTGCACGTCCTTACTCCAGCAAGCCCATGAAGCGCATCCATCCGTAAGTACTCCCGCAACGGCCCAACCAACAAACCGGCTGTTCATGCTACGTACGCCCGCGCAGCAGGCAATCAGGCAACCGCTTTCCATTGCACCGGCGCGCAAGCAAGAGCGGAGCGCGCAGTGCACAGCACAGCCCAGGCAAAGCGCTGCCGCATCTCGAAAGGCGTAGCCGCGTCGGACGGATGCGTCACTATAGCTCGCTGCGTGCTCCGCTCGCTTGGAAAAGCAGAGCAGGAGGAGGCTAGCCAGCAGCTACTAGCTACGCAGCCAGAGCACACTTGCCTCTTCAGCCTTTTGCCCTTTCGGAGCGCAAGATCCTCCTTGGTAGCCGCGCTCCTATGGGATCAGCCGACCCCGATCCGTGCGTGCATGCAGATACGCAGTAAGCGTCGACCGAACCCATCCATCAGACGATGGCACGCGCGTGCTGTCACCTCTCGGCGATGGATGGCCGGCGCCGGGTAGCTTTTCTGCATGGGCACCGAAAGGCGAGTCGCGATCGAGCTGCTGCAGCTGCGTGCGTACGTGCATGTATGCGCATGCATGCATGCATGCATGGCACCAGCGGCGATGTGAGAGGAGAGGAGAGGAAGGATCTGCAGGAGCAATATCCACCTCAGTACCGATCGGTTTGTCAGCGAGACGGAGGAAAACGCTACAGGCTCGATATTTGCATTGCAGGGATTCTCGCCGCAGATGCAGGGGCTTTGGTCATCATGGTTACGCCATGCCCGTGGCTAGACTACGAACGATGAACAGGCAAACAGCGCCTATATATGGCCTATATAGCTGGTCTCTTCCATTCCAAAACCCCGTAGATGGGGCTAGGAGCACGTAACATGCGCAGGCCGGTCTCTGTGTTGAGCTCTCAGATCACGCACAGCTACTGGCCGGATGGAACTACGTGCCACGCCAGTCGCACGTGTCCTCCTCCTCCACAGTCGCTGCATTAGATTCTCATTACGTTCAGCAACTGGCACTTGGTGGATGCTGTGCTAGTACTAACTGCATTAGGATCTCAAACTGCAGCATCCTGGCGTAACCTATGTACATATACAGGAGTGGTGCTACTGTAAGATAATAGCTTTTCAGTGCAAACAATAGTAATGTTCTCAAATCTCGTGCAGAAAGTACTGCTTCCGTCTGAAAGATATCGAGCGGTCATGAATGTTTCATTGCTGCTGATCAGTACTCAAGCAAACACAAAGGACTTCCTTTTTCACAAATAGTATATACATGTTCATAGAATAGTACGTGGTTAATTTTCCCTCAAAAAATTAAAATGATTGCCCCATAATGAGAGAATTATTTTCAAGCCGAGCCAACCGGTTCTTCTTCCAATAAGCTAAGCTCGTGACCTGGAGCCCAGCCTAGCTAACTAGCTAGTCTGGCCCATGAAGTGTAGGTAGTAATTGACTGCAAACGAGTTGGAGTGTTCATGCATAAACCATACTAACTTAGGCACAGCTAGTTTGGGCTTCAAGTTATGTCTTGTGGCTTCTAGTTTATTGTATCTTGATTTCATCTTTTTCTATTTTTTTAGTTTTTTGAGGCTTTTTTGCCCTTTCTTATTTTATATTTGTTTGCATTTATCCATGATAGGTTAATATGTTTTTTATATTTTTATATTTTTTAAATTTAAATACGTTCAATAAGCCACCATCAGCTATGATGCAAAATAAGCTAACTATAATCAATTTTAGGCATAAGTTAGCTTATTTCACGGAACTAAGTGGCCTCTTAAGGGTGTGTTTAGTTGGTGCCCAAACTAACCTTGCTAAATTTTTAGTAAGCCAGTAGCTCTATAATGATCTCTTATGTATTTCTGGTCAATTTTTTTTTATCAAATTATGGGCAACCAAAATTTTGGCTAGCTCTTGGCGTCAAGTGGAGCTAGCTAGCTAGCTTCACCACGGTGGAGTGTGCAAGAAGATCGATATATAAAGCTTGCTTAGATGGAGTACAAGAAAATTAAGCAAGAGTAGTCTGAGAAAACTTGCCAAAGATGATCGGATCAAGGGCTTCGTGCATAGTAGTATAGTACTGCTGGAATTTAGCTGAATCGAACAAATGCTTTTGGCAGTGTGAACTAGCTAGCATTGAGTCATTACATTAGCAAATTCATGCATCATGCATCTTGATCGCACCAAACTTCAGTAGAAGTGTATAACACCTAGGGTCCTAGGCTGCTGTTGTAGGATCAAATATGAAAAATCAGATGGGGAACGAATGATTTTTTAAAAATCTTTACTCTTATGTTATCAATAGAATGCAGCGAAAAACATAAACTCATAAACCTCACAAAGTCAAGAGCCAAAGATCACAAAAAACCACCCGAGACAATAGCCTCACCGGTTTGACCGCCAGCAAAGGGGTGGTTAGACCGCTCGGCTGGTTTGACTGGTCAAGGGTGGTCTAACCACACAGGTCGCAGTAGTCTGACTGCTCGCCAAACAGAGGTAGAAAACAGCATGGCAACATGACAAAAAATGTCTAACTCTTAAATCATTGATCTAAACAGGATGAAACTTGGTACAAATCTTCCATATGATGTCAAGAGTCTATTTTAATCATGGATCATGAATATCAATGCCTAATAGCACCTCCCCCAGCCTCAGTCTTGCCGTTAACAGCGACAATCATCAAGCGCTCTGCACATCAAAAAACAAGCAACCATCTGGAGCACAAGTGATATGCACTTGACTCTCATCAATAAAACCGATGCAAACATGCACCACTTGACGCCTACGTCAAGATTTTCACAATGCATGGAGTCCTGCCTATCTAACACTTGCATGAACTCCCATTATGACTGAACTTGTATGGACTCCAGCCATGATTAACACAACCGAGAGACAACTCAGCACTGCCCGATCTAACCGCCAACCAACGGCTGGTCTGACCGCTCACGCACAGCGGTCTGACCACCTCTGTAGGCCAATTTGACCGCTTTCGCCTAACAACAGAAACTAGAAATCAAATGACACAAAGTTAAACTCAAACTTCAACAACGAAACACAAACACATTTAAATACTCATCACATACATGGTTTGACCTACACGTGGTCTCACAACTGTTCTATGCTATGCTACATGACTGTGAAAGAGCATCACTAGGTCCCATGCACTGAAGAGGAAGCCTCAGCTCTCAAAGTCCAAGACCGCAGCAGGCAGAGACAATCAGAGTTTATCAGTTACAACTTGCAATGAGAGAGAGAGACTATGAGTATGTGTGGGAGTGTAAATGCACAGAGGGGAGGCAGTTACAGGGGGCATTGAAGAGGTGGCTCAGTGCTCTCATCATAGCCAAGGGCTCCCAATCGCAGCTGCTCGCATTTACTTGCAGCTTGCTGTTTGTGCTGTTGTAACTTTTGTAAACCCTATGTTGCCGAAAAGGTGCAAGTCAAAATGCAGGCAACCCACCCTCACATCTAACTTGGGGGCCTTCTTTAGTTCTTTCCCATCACCACACTGACATGCGCAAGATACAAAGGTCGATC
Organism: Dendrocalamus latiflorus; assembly: GCA_017311315.1. Taxonomy (NCBI): domain Eukaryota; kingdom Viridiplantae; phylum Streptophyta; class Magnoliopsida; order Poales; family Poaceae; genus Dendrocalamus; species Dendrocalamus latiflorus. The sequence continues at coordinate 18,099,367 of CM029609.1, read as the reverse complement.
TCTCTCTCTCTCTCTCTCTCTCTCTCTCTCTCTCTCTCTCTCTCTCTCTCTCTCTCTCTCTGTTGCGTGAGTTTGGAGAGAAGAGATGTGTATACTAGTACTAGCCAGTAGCTAGTACCATGTCTCTTACATCCTCCTCCTGATGGGTGACCATGCATATGACTGCAGTACCTTACAACTTACAAGGTGCTGTAACACATCAAACCCTGAAGAGTCACAAGTCACAGCAGCAGCAAACAATTCTTTTCTTTTCCCCTTCAATTCATCCTTTATTCCTCTTCTTTCACATGCAGGTGTGTCCAAGTGCACAAGTAGAAGCATATATGCCACCGTGGTGCATGGAATGCAACAGAACTGAACAAATCATGCATATATGAGACCTGAACTTTGATCCACTGCCACTGGCCTCCATCATATCACACGCGCGTATACACATTACTGTACTATCAGTTCATTCCCTGCATCTTCCACTGTAATAAACTTATTATAGTGTTGTTGTGCATACGATGATAAGCTTTCATTAGACTATATAGAGTGTACCTCATTACTCATTAGGCCCCGGATTGACTGTGCGTACGAGCAGATGCATATCTACGACCTGCCTGCAGCTATGGCTAACGAGCTAGCGGCCCCCTGATCGAGTTCCAAGTCAGGCATGAACAACATCTCAACTACTGTTTGTATACGGTTTTCGCTGGTGTGTACAGCAAAATTTTCAGGGCCCACTCACAAGTGACCGAAACTTTTTCTAGAGACGAAACTATGCTACAATATCATCTCTGATAACTCCTGAGCACGAACCAAGGACTTCAAGAGTTCAGTTAAACAAGCACGCACAAAACATCTCCTAACAATTCAGTAACACTCACTGTCAGATTTGAAACCTAGCATGCAACAATCAATGAAAACCATGCACGCAAGGACCCCCAAAATTGAAAATGGCTGCCTCCTCACTCTGATGCACCTCTCTTAATTCTCCATAAATCAAACAGTAGCCATACACAGTCAGTCAGTCACACAGTCATGCTATTCCTCTGGCTGGCCGGCCGCATGCATGCATGCATATATGTCCAAGCGCAAGCAATGGCCATCGTCTACCGTGTTCCTGCAAACGGCCGGCCGGTCCCCACCCGCCAGCCGCTGCCGCGGTGTTTTCTCGTCGTCCTGCCGCGCGCAGGGGCATTATGCATGGCGCGCTCTGCGGCCCGTTTTCAAAACCCTTTGTTGCCGTGCTCATAAATGGGCACTGCTTCATCCTATCAGGCCTTTCTGTTCCACCTTTATGCTTCTACACCCAATCCATGTGGGAAGGACGAGCTAGCTAGCTCCTTTGCATGTCAATGGCAGGCATGCATGCAATTGATGTTTTGCTCTCCTTGCATGTCAATGGCAGGCATGCATGATGCAATTGATGTTTTGTTCCGTTCCTTCTCTAGCTGCAACTTGAAAGGCCAAATGTTTGCTAGCTTTACGAATTATTCCAGCTGTTCTGTTCTATCTTGCTAGACTAGCCACAATCAAGCTAATGAGATTAACTACCAGCTGCCCGTGTAGATTTGACCAGGGTTTTTACCCTTTTAACTCCCGTGTTAGCGTGCTAAGGGCAATTTTCCTTTTTCTTTTTGTAATTTGGACCCAATATAAAAATATATTATTGTGATGCTGGAATATATATGCATGATTGTTCTAGTCTGAGTTGTCTTATGGAGTAGTTGCTTTTTTGTGCAGCAGTACATTGTATGTCAGTAAATTATGCTGCAAAACATTTAATGTGCACATAAATTACCATCTGATGTCAAGAGTACTAAAAGCTTAAAACTTTCATTCAAACTGTATATTTTAAGTACTAACAGTATTATGCTACTAGCAACTCCAGGAAAAATATTGATCCTAACCATTTCTCCATGCATCCAGCTGATCAACATTCTGCCACAAGTTAAATTGACTCAAAAATCTTCCCTTAGCCTCTATATATCATGCAATCTTCCAAATTAAGATGAGTTGTTGGAAAGACAGCGAAGCATGCATTTTTTTCTCCTGTAGAAGCCACCCAAATTAAAGGCTAAAGGGGAAAGAACAACAAACCCGCACGCCAAGATTGCCCAACTTTTCCTGTCATGAAATTTGTTTGCGAGTGTAGTTAGCATTATTTAACTGGGCACCTGCTTCCTCCTTTTTGCCTCCCCGTTTTATGACTCTCGGGCACCGCCCTCCCTTCGCTATATAAAGAAGGCACCACCCATGTTCTCCACAGATCTCGCCACATCCAAGTCTTTTCCTCTGGCTACCAATGTCTAACCCAAGCAACCATTGCTGCTTCCTCCATGCCCGCCCAAGCTTCTTGGCTGGTCCCTTCTTGCTTGCCTCCATGCATGGGGCACCTTTGGATCAGGAAGAGGAGGTTGAAGCCTCCTAGCAAGTGCTGCGCTGTTATGTGATGGCTCTATCCTCACCGAGCTTCTTCAACCATTTCTTTACCGATCCTTCGACGTCTTTCTACAGTCACCTATTCTTCTTTCATATCTTCGAGCTGATTGGTAAGCATATGTCTTCTTGACCTTGCAAGACTTTTCACTCGTAGACGCTCTCCTACAATGTGCTTTCCATACCCTTGCTAGCATTTCTTGCCACCTCGCACCTATCAATCCTTCCACACTCCGAGTCCTCGTCTATCCCTCTTGAGCTTGTAAATCTTGAGCTACCTTGTGATGCAGCTTTACTATTTCATGTAACGGAAGTTAGTTTCTGATATGTATTTTGTGCCATGCATTGTATGATCTGTGTCATCGTGAGTTCTGTACGCTTTTGCACTGCTCTCTGTTTGATCCAAAAGGGAGAGCAGAAGGCCGTGTAAGCTATCTATTAAAGCTTGCCCAGAAGTGCTTAGTAACATCTGTTTTGTTGATGCAACCACGCTTAGCTAGACACGCAAACATAAAATCTGCAGGGCCGGAACGCTCTCCTGGTCGGGCACATTTACGTATACTGAAACCTCTGCGACCGTCACGCGTGGTCCTGAAACTCATACGCGCAGATCGATCGATACAGCACTACGACAATACGCATTTACCGTTCCCAGCTGGCTAGCACATGTACATTGAATTGGCGACGTACGTACGCGCGCACCAATACCACGTACGGCTCGATCGGAGACGACCTCCACGCATACCGATCGATCGAGCAGAAGCAGATCCCCCCTCCATTCTCGTACGCACGTACCATCGATCGCGCGGAGCCCTGAACACGGTGAGCGCGTACGTACGTACGTACGTTCAGGCGCCGGCGTTTCGTCGGCGTTTGTTCAGAACGAGACGAGACGAGCCGAGCCGGCCGACGGTGAACGCGCCAACGGCTCACGCTCCGATCGATCGAATGCGACGGCGCGGCGCCGTGTGCCGGCCGGGACGTTCCCGCTGGCCCGGTCGTACCGTATAGCCGCATACGGACGACACGTGAACGCTCGGAGGAAACGCGAAGCTTTGCGCCGTCCGTGCGTGGTGCGGCCGTGGGCTGATGGTGCAGCGCATGCACGCAGCATAGGCGCAGCAGCAGCAGCAACGGCACAAAGGTGGCTATGCGCCGCACCGGCCGGCCAACCGGTCCAGCGTAGAGCCTGCACGAAATGGAATGGTCCCCTGTGCCGTTGCGTAGCGGCAGGGACTGTGGCAAGAGACTCCAAATGGTGCATTAGCTTAGCTTCTCAATGTTACAGATCGATTGACGAGTAGTAGTCGGAGAACTAGAGGTTTCACAGCACCGACTGGCAACAATAGATTCGATATCTTGCAGAGTCTGCTCTTTGAAAAAAAAGGAAATAACTTAAACGTATCCATCCGACAAATAACAAGGCACAGTTGAACCAAACAAGATAGCGCAACATGGAGCCGCCATTGGTGAAAAGACAACCTACAAGTCTACGGAATAAAGTTGAAGATATGATTCTCTCTCTCTCTCTCTGAAATCGATAACTTCTCTGTGCACTGTTGCTGCTGTACATTTGAGATTGCGCGCATAAAACATTCATTTACGCCGATCAGGATCCAACCAAAACATGGGGTGATTATTTACACCGATCAAGAACACACAAAGAACATATAAACTCAATGAGTGACCATCCCCTAAATTTCCCATGGAATCTGCTTATCCCAAGCAGGGCCGCAAACTCTCTACAACGGAGATCGATGATTGCTCCCAAAAAATTTAGACTTCAGCAAGAAAGCAAGTAAAGGCTCTGTTTTCAAATCTCGCCATGAGAAAGGTACAGCAACATTCATGGACGAGTATGTAATCATTGTCCTACCTCGATTCCCCACAATTACTACAATTATGGCATATTGATGACCCAAAATGTATAGTACAGGATGAAACAGTTGCACGCATGAAATAATGAAAGTTCGATACAGTAATATGCGAATAAAATGAGGCCCAAATAAGACCGCGTGTGAAGTAATTGTAGCCAATTATTAGACCAACATAAAGGAAAGCATCACTAACAGTTTTGCAGTGACTGTTTGAAGAACACAGGACAAAAGCGCCGACAAACTCAAACCAGAATGGAACAGTTCGCCTAATCAAAGAGTTGACTAGTCAAGGGGATGCTTAAGGCAGTAGATTTAGAGGGGTCCTGGAAACGTCCCGTTCTCCCTCTGCTCATTCCATTTCTCGACCTGATTCAGCAAACAGTCAAATACTGATGATATCAAATTAAGAAAACGATACACTGCTTCTAGTCAACAACAGGAATACAATAGATTAACAAAGGCATGAATAGCTAAACTGTTATACTCCTTTCCAGGGGTTAAAATGTAGCAGGTAAACTTTTAACTCTTAAAAGGTTCATGCTGCAAACACTTGGCCAAAGCCAATATAATTTTCTGAGGATGTTGAAAGGTTTCAAATATTTCTCATCTAGTGTTTACAAAGGCAATTGCAATAATACTATGTGCCTTTTTCTCTAACTTTCTAGGCTTTTTGGATTAAACTGCTTTTGCTATTGTCTTGCTGGCTGCCTCCACATATTCTTCTCTATGTTTTCCGGTTAGGGGGTGACTGCCGAGTATCATTTAAGATTGTAACATTTATTTTCATCATGCTTATTGCTTAGACAGTGCATATCATTTTGCAAGATGAATAATTTTACAAATTTAGGTACTTTAATTGCAAGATTCGAGCGTACTGTCCTTCCTGAACTAAGCGTGGAGATAAAGCACGGGTTTAACTGGCATTAATATTGCCATCTTTCTCCCATCATCAGGGAACAAAATATGTAATGCTACCATGACACTCCACCAACAGAAACTAATCCCTCTTTTATCATTCGCACAGCCATTGTATCCTTGATGCAAGAAATAAACTTAGAGTCCTAAAAAGCACAAAGCAACATTTTTGACCAAGACAACATAAACTGTTCAGCACCAAGGACAGGGACCCTCAGAATGGATCCTTCACAATCTGAGCACAATGCACGCCATAGTTCTTATGCACATCTTTAACTGGGGAAGAATGGAACAAGAGGAAGGACGGTGTCGATAATAAAGCAATACAGGGTAAATGTGTAAACTGTAAGTGTAAACACCTCTTTTATACGTGCATGCTCATACCAGTGTTTGCATGTGCAAGCACATCCATGTTGGTACCCACCGAGTCTTAAAGGTGCAAAACACAGTTACCGAGAATGAATATTATCATGAATAGACGGTGATGATAAACAAAATTCAGGTTGAATACAGACTGACTGGGCCAGGCCACTGAATGCAGACAACTAACTAAGCCACTGGACACCAGCAAAATATTTGTTGAGTGAGGTTTATGCAGCAAAAGATTGAGGTGAAACAAGTATCTTGAAATAGTTTGATCACCATGAAGAACATATTAATACATCCACCGAAGCATCCTGCTAACTCAGCAATTTGTAGATCAACAGGAGAAAAGCCATTTTTACAAATTTCTATAGATACGAACCATGTCTTGCGTTGGCAACAATAACTACAGAGTTAAGTTTTACATGACCTTATCAATCAGATTATCTACGCCTTTTGACTCAAAGACAACATTAGAAATTCTTATCTGACATGTTTTGCACTTGAAAACAATGGAGGTGGCAAAACCCGAAATCAATATTTACTAACTACAAGAATTAGATAGAAATCCACGAGCACAGTTAACAATGGCAACTGGCAGCAGAAGCACTCACCCATTCTCCGGGGCAAAGAGATCTGTAGTACTTGGCAAATTTCTCACAGTCACCAACATCGTCCCCTTTGGTATTCAAACACCTGATATCCGTGAAAGTTCATTAGTAAGAAAAGTATGGACATGCCTTTTGCATTTAAGGTTGAAGCAAAAAATGCTAAACAAATTGTTATGGGCTCACTGTTACACATTATACCTGTGGTACTCAATATAGCGAGTAAAACAATGTCTGGTTTGGTTTGTTGTTGGAAAGCGGAAATCAGCCGGTGCTGTTTTCAACTCAATCTGACATATTACAAAACAAAGAAACTTTCTAGGGTGAGAAATGAATAAATAACACAGCGAAAGTAATTAGACAAGATAGGAAATGAGAAGAAAACACCTTTATGGAGGGTAATGTAATAAGTGGAAGCAATGAAATAAAGTGTTTATATATGACAATAAAGGTTTCAGAAAGAAAACACATGGATGAAATGTATTATTAGGACATGTATGTTTGTTTAACCATACCTAAATACCAGATTAGATCCAGACTTCTGTTCACTGAACATAGGAAAATCAGTTTTCCATTGCCATCAAGTGGGAAAAATACTTGCAGATGCTAAAAAATGATATGCACTGTCTAAGCAATAAGCATGATGAAAATAAACCGTTACAATCTTAAATGATACTCGGCAGTCCACCCCTAACCGGAAAACATAGAGAAGAATATGTGGAGGCAGCCAGCAAGACAATAGCAAAAGCAGTTTAATCCAAAAAGCCTAGAAAGTTAGAGAAGAAGGCACATAGTATTATTGCAATTGCCTTTGTAAACACTTGATGAGAAATGGATTACTCTCAGATAATGAAGTGACATGACATCTCAAGCAAACCACAACAATCAATCGAGGATATATCAGTATTTGATTCTGACGTACAAAGAGTCTAAAGTCTGATATAAGAAATGATCCAAACTAGATTCTTTCTATTTAATTGCTCCCAATAATATGTTGATCAAAGATTGTACTGAAGTTTTTCATTGACGAAAATTAATACAAGCGCTAAGGTGATCAAATTGAAGACGTGGGAAGGGGTTCTCAATCCCGAAAGGAGAGGCAAGTGCAAAGTTTCTTAGGGGGCAAAGATGCAACCCCACCCCGCTGCATCTATAAACACGGGTGAGAGAATTCGGCCTGCAATTCTTAATCCAACTTTATACCGCCGCAAATCGGTAAACCGCACGTCCTGCCATCTTCTTCTCCTCCTAGGGTCCTTACTAGTAACAACCTAACATGACAAAAATGGCGCTACGGACCAAAACGGATAATCTTTTGGCATGATCCTCTGGATTCTCCTATCCCCGTTCGGAACAGATTAGCAGAATCTACAAGCGCTAGCGGCGACCTAACGGCGGATGCGCAAAGCCACGGTGGCAACCGAAGGTTCGCGGGCTGGAGATTCGACCGAGGGAATAGAAGATTCCAGAAGGATCGCGCATGCACCTCGGCCATCTCGGGGAGAGGAGGAGTATCGCCGGCCGGCGTCGCGCGGCGGAGCGGAGGAGGAGGTCGCGACGGTGGTGGTGGAAGAGTTGGCGTGAGCCCCGGTCGACCTCGATGGCTTGCGACTTGAGACTAAAATAGACTATGTGCAGATACTGGGCTTCCCAGCCCAGAATAGCCGAAATGTTGGGCAAAGTGTCATCGGGGCTCTCTTGATCCAGTCCAATCCAGTAAATCCAATTTTCCAAGTATGTGTCAGCCTGTGAAGTACAGCTGTACTGGTCTAATAGAGATGGGCCAGACAATCCGCTATTTGATGGCCTAGACAGTAATAAACAGAACAGATAATTTATGTTCTACTAGTTAAATACCTGCACGTTACTACGGATTTTTAAATTTTATCATACTACATGTTTTAAAATTTATGAGTGGTAAAAATTTTTAGAATATACATACAAACTGTTTATGATCGAGACTAAATGTTCAACAATTATGTTTGGGGATCCAGCACTTCCTGCTGGGACAACACATAGATTGCTCAGGGTGTAAGCCGTTTCCTTACGAATGTCAAACTGTGCACTTGTGAGGTGGTGTATCAGCAAAGGCGTGGCCTCACTGGTGTATCAGCAAAGTGTTTGAGCCAAACCTTCTGTAGTTAAAATTTTGATTTAGCACTCCTTTTAGTATCAGAAGATTTGAACTCAAGCCGGTACAAGGCTAGAGCATTGGAATCATTCATCTCATACTAAAAACGCCACTCATAGTTGCTGGCTGGTTGTGGGTCCATGTAATAGGACCTCTTCAAACCCCCAGAGTCTTTTATCACTTGCTTCCTCGATTCATGCCATCCACGGCCGTTGTAATCTGGCAATGATATTTGCTTCCGGTTGCCACTCTCAAATGCCCTTCTTGGTGTGTCAAAAAACAGCCATTCTCTAAGAGACTCACCCTCGAGAAGAGAGATCAAAAAGTTCTACAAAAACAGGAGCCAAACATTAGCACAAGAATTTGCTAATAGAACTATTCACCTGAAAGGCTAACACTTACACAACCAAACTTACCACGTGCATTCCAAGGTGATTTTGAAGTTGCAGCCCCTTCACATACAGGAATACCAACATCCTTTCCTTTGATTTTTGCACAAAGAGCAGCAAGCAGGGGGCCATCTTTCAAATCAATACCCCTCGGACGCATCACAGGCCTTGTCCCTAGAAGGCCAGTATCATTCAAAGCCAAACCAGCATGGTAACGGTTGCAGTAATCTTGACACACTTCTAATCCTCGATCAGGTCGACCACGGTCCCAGAGTGCACATTTCGGGAAACTTTTGTACAGATAACCCATTTTTTATTCGAAAATACAGAAATATACCCGCGACAAATTTTTTTACACAAATAGGCTCGAGTCACCAAAGCATTGGACGATTTACGCTTGTCGCCCCACCAAAAAGCGACTTATAAAGAATCTGGTAACCGTTGGGCGATTAAATGCAATCGCCTCCCCGTTAAGCGATCCAATTGAATCGCCCCCCCGTTCGGCGACATAAAGAAGAGTCGCCCAACGGGGGGGGGGGGGGGGGGCGACTGCATGTGAATACAGCCCGACGGCCAAGCCCCTTTTCTTCCCCACGCCTGCTCGCCATTCAGTCTCCGCCGCGCGAGGAAGACAGAGCAGAAAAGAGGAAGGAAGAGGAGGAGGAGAGGGGAAGAAGAGAAGAGAAGGAGAGGGAGAGGAGAGGGAAGAAGAGAAGGAGAGGGAGAGGAGGAGAAGCCGCGGGATTTGCAGGTATTTTCCTAATTTTAGAAAATTTATTTTAGAAAATTTGTTTACATAAATTTAGTTTAGAAAATCTAGTGTAGATATTTAGTTTAGAAAATTAGCTTAGATATTTAGTTTAGATATTTAGTTTAGAAAATCTAGTTTAGAACATTAAATTTAGAAATGTAGATGCAGTTTACAAATTTAAATGTAGAAAAATATAGTTTTTTGTATAATATTTGTAATGCATTATTGTGGAAAATTTACTTTACAAAATTTGTTTAGATAAATTTAGTTTAGAAAATGTAGTGTAGATATAATGTTGACAAATTTAGTTTAGATATTTAGTTGAGATATTTAGTTTAGAAAATTAGCTTAGATATTTAGTTTAGAAAATCTAGTTTAGAACATTAAATTTAGAAATGTAGATGCAGTTTATAAATTTAGATGTACAAATTTAAATGTAGAAAAATATATTTTTTGTATAATATTTGTAATGTATTATTGTGGAAAATTTACTTTAGAAATTTATTGTAGATCATTCAATGTACAAATGTAGATGCAGTTTACAAAATTGAAATGAAGAAAATTTAAATGTAGAAAATTGTTGTGTCCAAAATTTGTATACTATTTTTCATGTATTATTGTAGAAAATGTAGTGTACAAATTTACATTTAGATAATTTTACAGTTATGGATGAGCACTTGGACCGCGTGCACCGCGCTTCCCGTCGTGCGCCGCCACCGGGGAGCACGGACGAGTCGACTGAGCTGGGAGTGGTCCGGACACGCACACCTCGTGTGGCCTGGGGACTCGACCCCCGTTGGACTGCCAGGTTTGCACTACGCCAACGTTTTAGTATTACCATAAAAATATTTAATGCTGACCTTCACTTTATTTGCAGGCTGCGGGATGCCGGACTTCTCCCTCTTGCCCGGATGGTGCAGGCCACGGATGAGGACGGAGGTGCCTTGGCCGGGTAGGGGGACGAGGCGGGAGTGGAGCGATCACGACGCTTCCCGTTCGACCGTTCCCTGCTGACGGCTTTGGTGGACCGTTGGCGGCCCGAGACGCACACTTTCCATCTACCAGTCGGGGAGATGGCGCCGACCCTGTAGGACGTGTACGTACTCCTTGGCCTTCCGGTCGCGGGAGACGCTGCCTTCCTACCGGAGGCTCCCGCCGAGTGGCGCGATGACCTGCTCGGCAGATTCCAGGGGGTCCTTCCACCGGCCGATCAGCACCACATCTTCGACGAGAGGCAGAAGCATGGACCGACGCTGAGGTGGCTGGCACAGTACCGGGTACGTGGTGTTTCAAGTCGATCGCGTCTTCGAAACTCTTATTTGTGCAATTACATACTAATAAAAACTTGTTCGCATTCAGGTTGAGCGCATGGTTGCAGATGCTGACGATTACCAGGTCGCGCACCACCTGGAGGCTTACTTGCTGTGGCTGTTTGGTTGGGTGCTCTTCACCACCAGCCACGGCAACACCGTTGACGCGCGCCTTATCGCTTATGCGAGGGCGATTGCGGACGGCGAGGCCGTCCAGATCAGCTGGGCATCGGCCGCACTTGCCGCGACGTACCGCGGCCTGTGCGATGCGTGTACGAGGATTAAGGCGAACTCGATCCTCACGGGATGTCCCCTGCTGCTGCAGTTGTGGTCGTTCGAGCGCTTCAGTCTCGGACGACATGTACTAGACGACATGGGTCCCTACGGGGCCAAGATGTACCCGGGGGGAGACATCGACCGGCCGACGATGGGTTCTATTTGGTGTCGTCGACGAGTGAGTTTTATTTTATCGTAGTCAACTTATTAACGATCGTCGTACTAAAATAATTTGCCTTTCTTGCAGGTACAGTTCGCGCACGTGCAGGTCACGCGGGCGTACCACCCCTTCGTGGAGCAGTTGGACCGCCTCGCAGACTCCGACGTGCGCTGGGAGCCTTACGCAGCGGAGGCAGTGCAGGCCCGTGCTCCTGACGGGCTGTCTGTACTGTGCTGGCGTGGCCAGGCTTTCTGGCTGACCTGCCGGAAGCTCGTGTACGGCATCTACGTGGAGGACTACGCACCGCAGCGAGTCATGCGGCAGTTTGGGCTGCGGCAGGCACTTCCTGTACCAGTCGGGCCGCCGATTCCACCGCGCGTGCACGCGTGAGTGATCGCTTCTGATATTTTTGTACGTACTTACTATTGTGATCGCAAGTACTTACATTACGTAATGGTTCCATAAACAGGCACAACACGAAGGGCGTCAAGAAAGGCACGGACTGGTCCAGGAGGATGCAGCCCTGGATTGCGCAGTGGGAGGATGCGCTGGATGACCGCGTGGAGGAGTACTGGCCATATGACATAGCCGACTACGCGGAGTACCTCATCTGGTACCAGGGGCGGACTCGTACCAGGCTGGTACATGTCGTTGACTGTAAGAGCCCAGATATTAACATCCGGATTCCTCTGTGATTCCACCGCACTATTCCCTGGATCAGTAGATAGTGCTCACAGATTACAGTTCTGAATATCAAAGTACATATCATGCGAAAGCGTAAATATAATAGTAAATTTACACATGGGCCGATTAGGCCGAAATCGATAAATTGCAGCAGCGGAAGAACGAAGCACACAGGTGGGACCTTCAGGACATGCCCACAGGCAGCCAACTGGAGGTTCGCGACCTAGCCCTTGACATCGTCATCTTCTCGGCCAGCTTGTCCAATCTTGTTGCTGAGGTGAGGTGATTTGATTCCTGATTCTGAATTTTGTCGCAAAAGCGAGCATGAGCACTCCGACCCCGTGCTCCGCGAGCCAATACACAGAATGCAATTAAATAGTATGCATGGCTTATCAAATGAAGGCTCGGGATATTTTATTTTTGCGTAGAGTGCTTTTGAATACAATTACTTAAAAATCTCTAAGACCTAGCAATTTGAACCAAATCATAATGTACAAGGAAATGCATTATTAATATCGATTCAGATTCCATCCACCGTTACATGGCATATGCACCATATAGCAATTTCTTCAGCGTTATAGCCGCTTAACTTACCACTGGGACGACACCCAGGACAATTCCAAACCAGGGTAGTCCTTCGCCCTTCAAGTTTTCATTCCCAATTTCCAATGTTTTTAAAACAGAACTATATCCAGTTAAGTTCCCATGTCTGCCCTTGACCGTGGGCACGACTATTCGAATAGTTTTGACTCTGCAGAGTTTGTACACTTTCACCACAAGAGACAATCAACTCGTTGCCCCACATGATTCCTTAGTCATGTGGTTGAGCAGACCATCACAGTAACTTTTCAAAGTACCTCGCCCCTTTCATCATTTCACCCTATGGGTCGCTCCCACTTGCGGTGGGTCCCATACGTAATGCGGGATGTTCTCCTTCTGAACGTCTAGCAGCTGGCTCCCCACCCCTGCTAGCCCGCCACAGCAGAACTTCACCTTCCACTGGTGTCCCATTCAAGCCGTCACACAGACTGCCGCTTGCACTATCCCACACCTCCTCCTGGAAGGATGACTTTCAGGGTCCGGTAAATCTACTAAGCCAAGTTGTATTTTACAGACTTGTGGTTGTACTGTTTTACACGGGTTGACATGACAAGATTCAGTCCTTAGTGGTATCTGGGCGATTCTACCACAAACCACACTCTCGTGCACCACTGCACCATACCCCCGAACCATCCGCCCAGATATTTAAGCATGTTGGGGTTTTTGGAAACATAAAATAATCATATCCAACATTTATCAGTCATTACCACCATGACTGCCCAACCAATTTTTCTCAGGATTAAAAGTGATGCTTGGGCGCTCTCGCGCCCATGAGTATCTAAACAATACTACGCATGGCATATAATTACGGACTTATTTTTGAAAGGTTACTATTATAATTTGTGCTAGGGCGACAATGTTCACATGTTCAAATATTTCAAAGGAGGGGTAATATTAACCAAGTACACAATGGGATATAACTAGAATCTTAAATTAACATGTATTTGCATATAACATAACAGTATGCAATTTGATAATTTAAACAAAAGTAATTTGCAGAAAACGTAGGTTCAACATGATCAAAGTATTGACTCGCCTGGCGCGGTTTACCGCGATCTTGAGCTCACACAATGCTTCCTCTTGAGCTTCTGGTCTCTATCTTCCCTTCAAGCTTAATCCCGCTGGATCCACTGAATCTTCATGACTCCCAAGTTCTAATTACGCGACAAACGACTGAATCCAAATAAAAACAAATAACTCAAAAGATCCAAATAAATCCGAATAAACTCAATTTAGTTTTATTATGAGTTAATGGGTGATTTGGGTTATTTGAGGCAAAGCCGGTGATATAATACGATGACTTGATCTTTTTATTAATAATCTCTTTTATTATTTTTTTTGTATTTATCAAGAAGTTCCATGAGTCGGGTAGACCTATGTATCGAAGTACGATTCTGGCTGGGTATGTATTCCTTGCAACTTAGGTTATGGTATCTTACGGGGTTCTATTTGGCAATTACTCGAGGTATGCACCTAATGGTTGATTTAATGATTCATTGCCGTATGTGCGTATTTAATTATCTCATTGACGTTTAATAGAATTTTTTTTGTATATTCTTATTTGCTACTCATCTGCGACTATTGGTCATAATATTACATGCTTCTTTGAGTTGTGTATTGGTGAGATTATTTCAATGTCTGATGATCTAGGGCTACTATATTTTAGTAACTGTATAATAGTATGACCTTCTAAATTGGCGGTGCTATGAGAATTATTGGTACTGGCATCCTATCTCTTTTATCTAGCACTTGACAAAGTTTAGTCTTTAGTTAAATTTATATTTACCTAGGGTCGAATTTGTTATACAGAACTAGGTACCACTATCATTATTATCTAAGTACACCACTGAGATTTATTTATCGGCAAGGTATTAATGGCGGGGTATATTTAAATTACGCCTTTCTACTTTACACATGTAGTTTATTTTAAATGGTTACGGCATACTTTTTAATAAGATTTACGGAGCCACTTGATTTGTTATTCACCTTGCTACTTTGGTTGGGCTTTTATTAAATCTTGTAAAGTCCATCTTTTGTTAATAATTAGATTTGGAATAAACAACCAAGCCATATTAGTTACTCATATTTGATAGCTAATCCATCATTGAATCTCTAATGATCTTACCTTGCACAATGTTTTATTCCATTTCTATACTTAAATTCTTATCCTATATTGTCAATCATAGGCAACACAACTTCTAATTTAATTTGAGCATTATGGTCGAAAAAGGATCCTCACCATTTATTAGTCAAAATAATTCTCCTAATTGCTAGAGCATAAAGACAATGGGTTAAGGTTTAAACTTTACAAAGGTTAATTTTATAACACTTGCTAATATGCGAGGTTCTATGCTCTATTGTTTAGTAAACCTTTATTTACTAGGTTGTCATTCCATGCAAGTATTCGCATACCCCTAACAATATCTCAAAGAAGCCTTTTAATAGCTAAGATTTAAAATAAATGCGCAAGGCATATTATTCTCTAACGCATGATAATTAATCCATGGTTAAATATTTACTAAGCTCATTTATACCCTGGATAAATTTTAGCATCTTTTCTGGACCACTTCTGATTTTTCCTAATTTTTCTTCACTGTGTGTCGCTCTGCAAAAAGATTAAACCTAATGCTAATTACTGCGCGGGAGGGGGATCGAACGCAGGCGGCCGAAACGAGCGCTAGCGCTGCTCGCCAACCGAGCACCGGGTATTACCTGATGTAGGCGGGGGAAATATTGCAGAAGAGCAAAGCAGCAGCGGGGGCCCGAAGCAGAGGAAGCCGAGGGCAGCGCACGGCGGCGGTGTGGCCGGCGAGGGGCGGCGCAAGGGGCGTTAGCGACTGCCAAAGTGGGGCGTATAGCGGGGGGGGGGGGGGAGCTAGAGGCGGCGGAGATTTGGCCGGAGCGCCGACGAAATGGGCTGGCGGTGGGGTTCAACGGCCGGAGGCGGAGGCGGAACGGGGCGCCGGTGCCGGAAGGGGAGAGGGAGCAAAATAAGGATCGCGTGAGCAGGAGTGGACCCCGGGGAACTTACCTAGGTGGTCTACGGGGCCAGAGGAGGGCCGAAGCGAGCCGGCGGCGATGGCCGGTGGTGGCGCAAGGGAGCTCACATCGCCGGCGAGCTACCGGCGTTGGGAGGCCCGGGTGACGGTGGGGAAGGCTTCGCGGTGACTTGGTGGTGCTTCTACTCCAAGGAATCGGGCAGGGGTGCGCCGGGGAGGGAGCGGCGCGGGCGGCGGCGGTTTCGGTCGGCGGCGGGGAAGATGGCCGGCGCGCGAGCTCTGGGTTTCCTGGGGGCAATTCGCCGCGGTGGGAGGATGAGGGGGCCGTGAGAAGGTCGTCTGTGAGCTCCAATTGCTTTTATAGGCGGTGAAGGAGGCGGGCGCCGTGGAGCTCCGAGCGGCGTCTGAGCGGGGTGACGTTGGCTTGGCATTGCTACAGTTCGGGAGAGGGGATGGGACGGCCAGGCGTGACGCAAGCTGGGCGACGTGGGGCAGGTGAGGCCGTGACGGGAGGCGCAGGGCATGGGGGCGGCGCAGTAGCTGACGCTCGTGAAGGGACGGAAGAGGAGGGAGTCCGGCAGTAAGGGCATGGTGACGGGAGAAACCGGGTGCTGCGGCCGCTGGAAACGGTGGGCAGCGTGGAGAAATCGGTGGGCGAGGCTGGAGCATGGCTGCCACGCGGAGAAAAGGTGCTGAGCTCGGCGCAGAGAGAAAGAGAGGGGAGGAGGAAGAAGGAGCTGGCGCAGGGCACTCGGGCCACTGCGGAGAGAGAGAGGTGCGGGGGAGAGGGGTGGAGCTGGGCCGGGCCGCTTTCGGCCGGCATGGCTTCATTCTTTTTTTTGTTGTGTATTATTATTTTTATATATATAGCATTTGTATTTTATTCACTTTTGCTAGCTCACAAAATTTTCATATTCATATCTCCTTATCACTGGATTAATCCTTGCATGTGCAAAATTTTGATATACATATATATTCACGTATGTTGGTATCCATATGCTTGCTCCTATTGTTATTCTTGTTATTATTTTCAAGATGGCATTTTATGGTTTAAGTTGAATTTCTCCCTTCCTTTTATGGATCATCTTTTCAGATTCTTATTTTAAGTTTCACTTCTCTATTGTTTAAACATGTTTGTTTTCTTCTTGTTCCTTTTAACCTTCGGAACCTTCACCAAATTTTTCAGAAAATCCCATAAACTCCAAATTCAATGAAATACATTGCAAAAATACTTCAAAAGCTTCACATTTTCAAATTTCAAAATTTTGGGATGTTACATTGACCCACCTGCCCCACACGTCGCCGCACCGACAGACGCGTACCCTGCGCACTTCGCACGCGACGCTCACATCGCGGTACGTAACTTGTAATTTCAAAAATTCTCAAATGGCAATATCGTTTCGATGATGGACCATTCTATGTCTTTTTGTCCAGGCTGACGTTGGTGCCGCGATGTGGTCGGAGTCCTCCGCACTAGTGCAGAGGTGGGGCACAGGTGGGGAGTTGACCCGCGAGGAGGCCGTCAGCTTTGCGCGACGGATGGAGGCAGGGTGTAGACGTATCGTCAGCCTACTGTCCTGCACGAGGCTACCGGTGGTCTCCACACCTACGGCCAGTGCACCCCGACCACCAGTGCCACCCCGACCAGCGTGGCACTACTCCGGAGGTAGTACGTGGACACGTCCACCTCCCCCGGAGCAGCCAGGGAGTTCTACGTGGACACGTCCACCTCCTCCGGACCAGCCAGGGAGTTCTGCTTGGTCACGGCCTCATACACCTACGTACATCCCCGGCTTCCACACGGATGATTTCATGGCGCCATGTACGGGTACGCATCGTCCGAGCTTGTTTTTATCCTAAGACGACATGCAACGAACTAACGATATTACTATTCCAGGTCCTTACCAGCAGCAGGGACGCTTCTCCCCGGGCCACATCGAGGTGGACCAGTTTTTTGCGGACTGGCCTGGGCCGTCCTCCGACGTAGCACCGGAGGTTCTCTCCAGCAGTGGCCTCCTGTAAGATCGAGGAGGCCGACTAGAGGGGGGGTGAATAGGCGGTTTAAAAATTCTCTACAAATTAATACTAATCAATTCAAGAGCTTTCCTATTTGCCTAAACCAAGTATATAATGTGGAAGCGAAATTCAATTTGGTTTAGCTCAAATAGCGCCTAAGTCAAGCAAGAACGCCTAAGTGCACTAATAATTCTAACCTATGTCAAAGTTTACAATTCTAGATATACAAGCAATCAATTTAATTCTATGAATGTAAATTGCTTGAATATAAATAGAGCACAAGAAAACAAACCACAAATAACACAATCACTTTTTACCGTGGTGTTCGGAGACTTGCCGGTCTCCCCTAGTCCACGTTGAGGTTAGCCCGAACGAATCGGACCGGCTCCACGAATTAAGCCGAAACACCTCCAATCCACTAGTGGTAGCTCTTTCCCGCTCCGGGTAGGTGAGCTCCAACCTTCACAAATTCGCCGGGTCTTCTCACAACCTTCTTGAGAAGATCACCGCGCACGACGCCTCCAACGCCGTCTAGGAGTCGGCAAACTCCAAGAGTAACAAGTCAAGTCCCTCACTTGACTCTCACCACGTGCAACGAATGCACAAGCTCAACTCCGGACACAAAGTCCTCCTCTAGATGCAACACATGCACTCTAGAACACCTCTCCTCTCTCACAAAGTGCAACACATGCACAATTGAGTGGAGAGCCTCACTCTAGCTCAAGACAACAGGAATGGATCAAGCAACAACATCTCCAACCAGCCTGAGGGCCGGTACTACCGCAGTTTAAACGGCCGGAACTACCGCCCTCCCAACGGTCACAAAAAACTAGCCGTTGGACCAAAAACGGAACTACCGCAGTACAAATCGCGGTACTTCCGTTTTTTTCGAGGCTAAGTCATTCAGAAAGTCGCTCTCTGGAAAAAACATTCCGCTCGGAATCCGGAACTTCCGGAATCGCGGAACTACCGGAAAAATCGGAACTACCGCAGTACAAATCGCGGAACTTCCGCAAAATCCGGAACTACCGCAGTACAAATCGCGGTACTTCCGTTTTCCGGGTTTTCAGCACAGACGACACTCGGAAAAACGGTCATAACTTTTGACTCCGATGTCGGAATTGAGTGATCTTGGACTCTATGGAAAGTTTATTCAGAGGGCTACACAACCCACCTATTTGCATGATCTCAAACACATTAGATCAATGCAGAAATCACAAGACATCCAAAGAGTCACTATCACGGTCTAATATCAAAGGAAATAGCGACAAATAATTTTAGACCATGCCAAGGGATAATGCATGATCTCCAACTTTTGCAAAACACATTTGCAAACTTAGATCATGCTACAAGGATTATATATGAGCTTCAACCATTTGCAAAACACATTTGCAAATATAAGTCTCATATCACAAAAAATGAAAACATGGACTTCAAACACTTGCAAAACACATTCGCAATGCATAGTCCCATGTTGCAAAGATTCACCACATGAACTTCAACTATTTGCAAAACACATTCGCAAATATAAGCCTCATGTCGAGATGAGCTAGAGCAAGTGAGGTTTGAGCTATCAACACATGATGAGACTCAAACTACTAGACATGACCACTCTTAATAGTACGGCAACCTACACTAGCAATCCGGTCTTCCAACCAAACACCAAGACCGGTAAAAGACTAGGAACACATCCTTAACCCTAGCTAGTCATACCTTTGACTTGGGTCATCGTCTCGATATGCATCAACTCATGATGCTTTCTTTTCATCAACACCATCAACTCATGATGGTCTTCACTTGATCAACACATGATCAATCTTTGACATGTTTCAACACATGAAGCATCTTCTTCTCGATGGCCTTTAACACATGAAGCCTTCGTCTTGATAGCCTTCAACACATGAAGCTACATCTTCTTCATCAACTTTGACTTGATGACCTTCAACTCATGAAGTCATCCCAAGTCATCTTCATTTGTGGAACCTAACCTATTCATCCAACTCATGGAAACCGTTAGTCCACAAATCAATTGTCATCGATTACCAAACTTCACCATTTTGGTAATTCATGACAATCTCAACAAATAATGAGATATTAAATTGATTTGCGAGTATACAATATGTACACAACAAATGTATACTCCAAGATAAGCTTTAAACAAAGCTTACTTATCCGGTTGTCATTAGTCATCCAACCATTAACACATAATGGAGAAGTTAGATGACAACCCGATTGCACATGAGTATATATATACTACACAAGCTATATATACTTAAGTATGTATTTCAAATTAAAGATCCCAAATATGCATATTGAAAGAAGCATGGATCAATACTTATGAAACTCCAAAATATATAGAGAGCTCCCCCTAAATGTGTGCATACAAGTGTATATAGTGAAGACATATGCACATATTCATTTTACACTAATTGAGGAGTTCAATCTATATTTTGGATCTAAGGAATGCATTTGTAAATGAGAAAGCGATTTCGAATGCATACCTCTTTGATTTCACCTTTTCATCCAAATGAGACTAACCAAAGATAAACTCAAATAAACATATTAGTCTCATAAATTCATTCATCATTTTCACCAAAACATTATAAAGTATATGTCATTAATATCATAATGTCATAATTGCATTTGTCATTAACACCAAAACCAATTTAAATGGAGCTTGATCTCTCACCTCCCCGGTGCACCGGAGGCCACACAGCCGGAGGTGCAGGTGACTCCACCAGCGCAGCCGCGGGTGCGAAACCCACCTGATCGTTTTACTTTTTCGGACCCTCGTCACCCGCCGCCTCGTAATCCGTTGCACCGGAGGACGGCCAAGCGGGGCTGTATGGCAGGACGCGGGCGCGGTGATGGAGCACCTTAGGGTGGGGAGTGAGGGGTGTATGTCATGCATGTAATGGATAAATACGCGGCATGTTACTGCGTTATATTATAAAGTTCATTTAAATTCAAACAATGCTATTATCACTTCTTTTCGTATAGAAAATTATTTCTATATCAAGTAATGTGACAAATATTAAATACCAGTTCTTGTGTGACTTAACAGTATATGTGACTATACCACATTTTTTACGAGTTTCAAATTACAAAATTCACAAAACCCTTAATAGGATCCATGCAGTCGCCTAGAGGTAGATTGGCGAGCAGGCGTGGGGAAGAAAAGAGGGCTTGGCCGTCGGGCTGTATTCACATGCAGTCGCCCCCCGTTAAGCGATTCTTCTTTATGTCGCCGAACGCGGGGGGGGGGGGGGGGGGGCGATTCAATTGAATCGCTTAACGGGGAGGCGATTGCATTTAATCGCCCAACGGTTACCAGATTCTTTATAAGTCGCTTTTTGGTGGGGCGACAAGCGTAAATCACCCAATGCTTTGGCGACTCGAGCCTATTTGTGTAAAAAATTTTGTCGCGGGTATATTTCTGTATTTTCGAATAAAAAATGGGTTATCCGTACAAAAATTTCCACATTTCGACCCCAATATTGAGAAGGCGATGGACACATTGTTGTGAGCAAGTCTGGCATGTGGAAAAAAAATATCTGCAGTATTTTGTGCAGAGTTATTTGCATCGACATATGAATTAGGTGGTGGCAGTTCTAATGGCAAATCAAACTGTTGATGTTCCAGCTGACCAATCCCTTGCAGATTATTGAGGCCATCTGGGTTTGATCCAGGAAGATTTATCTTGTAATCATCATCATGAAGAAAATCATCAATACTGAGTTCATGGTCTATATAGTACATCTGCAATCAAAGGTAAGACAAAAGGCACACTAAAGCTCTCGGTAGAACAAGCAAAATTAACATGAACAGACATTACAAGTAACAACCACCAAACAGACCAAAAGTGACGCACAGACAATCGCATGCATACACGTATTGACCTACACATTGTGTGATTCACAACTTTGCGTGCATGCTGGCATATAAAGAGTAAAGAATACCAGTACCACAAAAGCATCATAAAGTGTATACATGTTCATTCATTATATCAGAAAGGTACCTAGGATATATCAAAGAAGGCAGGAACAAAAATTTAGAAACTAAAATTTGTACATCGACCAATTTGGGCCAGAAACTCAAAAGGACATTTGGACAACTAAAATAAAGCTAGCCAACCTGTTTTTATTGGAGACATAAAAAATCAAACAAGGCCTCTCAACATGTGATCTTCTGAAGGCCATTATTAGTTCCTATTTACAATTTGGTCAAGCACATAACACATTATACTGCTGTGACTTGTGCTCATCAGAAAGCTAGACATATAATACTATAACACATTGCTTGTCATAGAACAATAGAGTTGTCTATGCTAGCATCTTTACTATCTGGTACGTCCGTTCTCTTACACCCCTTCACACACAAAAAAAAAACCAGCGCCGACATGTGGGCCCGACAAAAAAAACCACCTGCTCCGAATCTTCTCCCCACATACCACGTCTCCCCGCCTCCTCCCCCGCGCCGCCGCCTCCTCCCCTCCCTCCCACCCCGCGCCGACGCCTCCTCCCCTCCCTCCCACCCCGCGCCGCCGCCTCCCCTCCCTCCCACCCTACGCCGCCGCCTCCTCCTCCCCCGCTCCGCCGCCTTCCCCCCATTCTCCTCTCCAAACCCTGTACACCTCCACGGCCATGGCCACTGCCAGCGACGGCAACGGCAGCGGCGCTTCCTCTCCATCCCTAAGGAGGGCGAGCGCATCATCGCGCCGATGCGCCACCCCGACGGCACGCTCCGCAAGGCCATTCGCATCCGCACCGGCTACGTCCCCTAGGAGGAGGTCGCTATCTATCAGTCCAAGGGTGCCCCTCGTGGGGACCTCCTCCTGGGGTACTATTCATGTTCAACTTCAATTTTTAAGAAATAAATAATAAAAGCATAAATAAACGATACCTATTCGTATCAGTGCCGATTGCACCACCAGTGCAATGGAAGTTTTGTTTTGGTCCCACGATGGCTGGATGAAGACTCCAGATCAGTAACCCATCGCAGCGTGGTGTCGACTTCTCAACTTTGTTGTGACGCCGCATTCCAGCGAGCGACACTGTTTCAACAGTAGCCGGCGCCGCCCGTGCGAGGTCGTGTTCCGGCAAGCCACGGCCTCGCTTCTCGAGGACTCCAGGCTCAGCCCAGACGCAGGAGCACCTGGGCAACGCGCGTCAACCTGCCGTGCCGCTCGACCACCCCCCGCATCCAAACGCCGCCGTCTCCAGAGTTTCCGCGCAGTCCAGAATCCCAAGAGAGTCACCAGACATGCGCCCGCCTCGGCAGCGCACCCAAGGACGGCGCACCACGTTGATACGGATACCCAGCCGCGCGCCACCGCCGTCTCGTGCCGTTCGCCCCGGGCATGCGCGCGCCACAGACCGTGCCAACATCTGTTCGTGGGCCGCCTGCTCCACCTCCACAGAGCTCTGTAGGCCTCGGTGCCGTGCAACGCCGGATCCCCAGTCCAGCTGTCGACAAAAGGTGGTGCTTGGTTGGTGTCTAAACTGGTTCTATTAAATTTTGGCTAGCTAAGATTTTGGTTAGGATTTTATTTGCTTATAATTTGGCAAAAATTGTTAAAAAAATATATAGGGTGTCACTGTAGAGCATTGGTTTACTAAATATTTGATAACTATCTAAACAAGTGCCAAATTATTGGTGCTAGCTAATTTCTTTGGCAAAGTTAGTTTGGGCACCAACCAAACACACTCAAAACACACGTAGAAATCTCAGCTCCGGCCTTTTTGTGTGTGTTTTTTCGGCTGCGGTTCATGATCTATGCCTGCGTTGAAGATTTTTAGTCTTAACGCAAGTGTTCAACGAACCGAATATCGATAAGTCATTTTGAAAAAAATTATTTCAATAAATAATTTTGAAAATACAATAGAAAACTGTTATTCTATTCTATTTATTTATTTAAAAAAATCATAAATCATAAGTAGCGTTATGAAACGAACGGGCCAAAAAAGTGATTCCCCAGTTGCGCAGCCGAAAGCCGGAAGGCGCGGTCGGTTGGAGAGTGACTTTGTACAATCCTCTCTACCTCACGCGACAAAGGAAACGAGAATTGTATATGACATCGTCCTCATTCTCTCGAAAAGTCCAAAGAAAACACAGAGCGGCCTTTCCCCCCGTACAAAACAGAAGCTTTGCTCATTTGAGATTTTGAATACCAAGATTCTAACTTTTCTAATACTGTACTAGTCTTTTTATACGGTAACTGTTGATAGTTTTTCAGTGTAATTAATTTTTAAAAATAAAAATATTATATCATTATAGACAATGTAAAAAAACTAAAAGATTTCAAAAGCTAAAAAATATAAAATTTAAGAAACTAAAGGCTAAAAGTTTGAGCCTAAACGAACAACTTGAGAGGTAGCCGCCTAGACGCATCCAGCGAGTCCACAGGTCCCAAACCTCCCACGCCAAGCAAACGAGGCGCCGTCCCGGCCGCGCCATCGTCCTGTTAGCGGGCCCCACCTGTCATCCCCACACGCGCGCCAGCACTGGAAGGTTGGCAACAAACAGCGAAACTGATTACCAACACGCACCGTGAACGCGGTCCACTGTATCCCTGGACCCTACCGCGACGAATCCGCCTCCAAAGTGGGCCCCGCGGACCTTATGGTCCAGTGGACCGATTCCTTCCTCACGCGACCCGGATGCGCTAAGGGCGCTATAAATAGGTCGCCAAGTCCGGCCTTCCCTTCCCATCTCCCGAGTCTCATCGCCTCGTTGTTTAGGAATTTGATTCCTTCCCCATCTCGTCGGTGTGAGAAACCAAGAAGCCCTGCTTTTTCGGAGAGAGAGATTTTCCCTCGGTTGTTCAGATCTGTGGCGAGGAGCAGATTCGTCGCGTGCTTCCGGGGTTGCAAAGTTGATAGGCTTCGTGGAATTGTAAGATCTCTCTCCCGATCTGTCCTAGGCGTTCTATGTGATATCGGTTTTGGTTTTATCTTCAGTGATAGTGGGTTCTGTACCTCCTGGAGAAATCGATGATGGGAATCATGTTTCTTTTGTTGTGGGAATAGCGTGATTGAGGGGAGATTAAAATTTTCCAAGAATTTATAGGAAAACTTCGCCTAGAATATATGTAAATTATCTAACCTCTGAATTATGCACTTCATTATGTGTGTTACTGTATGTTATGTTGGTCAGCACATAAAATTCGTGGTAGATTATAGCGTAACAGGTGCCCTTGATATCTTAGGGCTTGATGCCTCGAATGTTTTTTTGTTTTTCCTACTTTTGATTTCCTTTTGTTATCGTTCCAATCGGAATAGTCTTCGACTAAGGCTAATATTAGAGCAAATAATTATCCAAAAGAATTGGTGAAATAATCCTCCAGCTTATGAAGCATGAAGGAGTCTTCACAAGATGGAAGTTTTTTTTTTGATCCAATCTGTTATATGGCTCGTCAATTTCTCAAAAACAATTCGGCTCTCTGCAGTGCAGAATTTGATGTACTGATGGAGTCCAAGGGTGGCAAAAAGAAGTCTAGCAGTAGTCGTTCCTCACTGATGTACGAAGCTCCCCTCGGCTACAGCATCGAGGACCTCCGACCCGCCGGCGGCATCAAGAAGTTCTCCGCTGCTTACTCCAACGTATGTATCGAATCAATTGATCCCCCTTTTTGTCTTTGCAATTCAATTGATGATTTGGCTGCTCACAATGTCAATGGTTTCGTCTCTTGCAGTGCGCGAGGAAGCCATCCTGATAGCCCCCTCGGCTGCCCCGTCCTAGTAGCTTAGATTTCCCTCGCTTTTCCATTTTGAGCTTTCCCAAAATCTCTCTGGCTAGCTGCTTTCCGGTGACCGGCAAGATCACAAGTCTTGCTTCCTGTCTTCCTCCCTCCACCGCCGTCTCTGCCACCGCGTTCCGAAACAATGGCCGTCCTGTCAGCTGTTGACCCTCCCCCGGTCTCTGCGATCGGGTTTGAGGGCTACGAGAAGCGCCTCGAGATCACCTTCTCCGAGGCGCCCGTCTTTGCTGACCCCAGCGGCAGGGGCTTGCGCGCGCTCTCGCGTGCCCAGATCGACTCTGTTCTTGATCTTGCGAGGTGCACCATCGTGTCTGAGCTCTCCAACAAGGACTTCGACTCGTACGTCCTGTCTGAGTCGAGCCTGTTTGTGTACCCGTACAAGATTGTGATCAAGACCTGTGGGACTACCAAGCTCCTGCTCGCCATTCCAAGGATCCTTGAGCTTGCCGAAGAGCTGTCACTGCCGCTTGCTGCTGTGAAGTACTCCCGTGGGGCATTCATATTCCCTGAAGCACAGCCCGCTCCGCACAAGAACTTCTCTGACGAGGTTGCCTTCCTGAACCACTACTTTGGCGGCCTCAAGTCCGGTGGCAATGCTTACATGATTGGTGATCCTGCGAAGCCAGGGCAGAATTGGCACGTCTACTATGCCACCCAGCACCCTGAGAAGCCTGTGGTCGCGCTTGAGATGTGCATGACTGGGCTGGACAAGAAGAAAGCTTCCGTCTTCTTCAAGACCTCTGCTGATGGCCACACATCGTGCGCCAAGGAGATGACCAAGCTCTCGGGTATCTCCGACATTATCCCGGAGATGGATATCTGCGACTTCGATTTCGAGCCCTGCGGGTACTCCATGAATGCCATCCATGGCCCTGCTTTCTCAACCATTCATGTGACCCCCGAGGACGGCTTCAGCTATTCCAGTTATGAGGTTATGGGCTTCAACCCTGCCTCCATTGCTTACGGTGACCTGGTTGAGAGGGTGCTGAGATGCTTTGGCCCGTCCGAGTTCTCTGTTGCTGTGACTATCTTTGGTGGGCGCGGCCATGCTGGGACCTGGGGGAAGAACCTGGATGTTGGGGCCTATGCTTGCAGCAACATGGTTGAGCAGGAGCTGCCGTCCGAGGGCTTGCTCATTTACCAGAGCTTCACTGCTACCGGCGAAGTCGCCGCCGCGGGGTCGCCACGATCCGTCCTGCATTGCTTTGTTGGTGACAATGTGGAGGATGGCTCCAAGGTCGGTAAAATGTATGCTCCTCTCTTCTGGGAAGAGGACGCTGTGGAGGAGAGTGATGAGAGGGAGGTTAAGAAGAGGTGCTACTGATGTGCTTACTGAAGATAGAAGAGAAGAACTGGAGGCTCTATTCTGTTTTGGAGCCCTTTCTTTTGGTTTACCTTGTGAAGCAGCCAGCCAGATTGCTACTGTGTAATAGCGTATGCATACTGTTAAAATTGCTCTAGGTGGTGAGTTTTGTCTGCCACGGTGAGCGCAGGTGTATTCTGAATAAAATGCTCTAGGTGGTCAGCTTTGTCTGCCACAATGAGCAAATGTATGGATTGTTGATGTCAAGAATCTCCGGTGTTTTCTGTTGGGGTTGAATTTCATGTCGAATATTTCGTCCGAAGACGCTTGTTTTACGAGGCCTGTTGTGCTGGGTGATTTTGAGTGATTGTTTAGGCTTGTTCTCAAATCTCAGTATGAAGAGAACACATGAATGGATAGCTTTGCCAAATGGACGGATAGCTTTGCCAAAAGTACTTGTACCTGACGTCTTGGAATTGGAAATCACCCATGGCTGCTGGTACCTGGTGGTGATGGTAAGCATGAACAAATCATCGCTCCGTGGCCACTCAATTCTAATTCCATGGGATTCAGATTCGATTGAGAGAGGCACTCTGGATGGTTGGGGGCGATGGGCCGGGCACTTTTCTGCGCGTTGATTCGGATTTTGTACTCACGAGGGATTTATGCTCGTCTTTTCAGCTTGTGGTTTCCTCAACATATAAATAATACGTCTTCTTTGTCATCTTTTTAAAACAGTTTAGTGGAACGATCATTTTAAAATAGTTTATTGGTATTCGATTTATTCGTATAAATACTCATACTAAGACTAAAAGATATGAGCCACAGTAAAAAAAAAAACCACCGCTTCTCCTATTGGTGAGGAAGTGGTAGATGCTATCATGCTGTGGTTGGTACCAAGATAACCAAGATATTAATACAATGCGTTGCAACGATAGTTTTTATCATTGTTAAAAAGTTATCACAACATACTAGTAATTTATATGTAATTTGAAGACGATATACTGATTCCTTCCAAAGATAGTAGAAACTCTCGTTTGCAATTACTCTGCAGGATCTACTGTCTTGAGGATTTGGGTGTTAGGAATATTAATAGTAGCTACGTATCATCGTACAGATCAAACGTGGACCTCCGGTTGCCACCATCATATAAATACTCGATCAGTTTGCGTTGGCTTTATTGTTGATTTCGTAGGGATAACATCGATTCCAATTCTAAGAAGTGAACGATACGTAACACGTACACGGTATAGCCATTGCGTTGGACATTTGCATGGTGCAAGCAATATCACGCGATCGACCGGCGACGCGTAGCGCACTAGCGCGTAGGCTACTAC
This sequence comes from Dendrocalamus latiflorus, assembly GCA_017311315.1. Lineage (NCBI taxonomy): Eukaryota > Viridiplantae > Streptophyta > Magnoliopsida > Poales > Poaceae > Dendrocalamus > Dendrocalamus latiflorus. The sequence continues at coordinate 18,071,465 of CM029609.1, read as the reverse complement.
TTTTCTACAGCCACCGCGTGGCCGCCTGTCCAGCTCCCCACCGCCGAGCTCCGGCCGACCACAAGTCACCCCTCTTTAGTCTTTTTTCTTTCTCGAAATCGCAGGAGACATACGTTCTAAAGACTATGTGCAAATCGGGATTTAGGTGAAGATTACAGAAGGCAGATGACTAAAGCGACAGGGGAGAAAAGACCAAAGAGAAAACAAAGAAAAACACCAGAAACAAGGAACGTCAGACTAAACTGAAGACGACTTTGCCATCGATGACCAGGAAAGGAACTCCTGCTTGATGCTGTATGTGAACCAGTAAAGGATCACCAAGTTTCTTTCCTTCTAGATCATCCAAGTGATCAGAATGATGAGCGAGTCTAGCCCTTTTTGCTTGGAGTCAAGCACCAAATCTTGAATAACAGGCCAGATTTCCTGTAATGTTAGCGCGGTGAAATTGCAAGGAGAAGGGGGCTTTTATGTCCTTCAACCAGCAGAAGTTGTGAAGTGCATCCTTGACCAGGGTTCTGTGCTTGCGAGCTTTGGTCACTTTGGCGAAAACTGTCAGGGCTATGTCACGGAGTCCTTGCCCATGACACCATTTGTCGGTCCAGAACCGTGTTGAGGCACCATCCCCTAAAGTCATTGAGGTTGAAGCATAGAAGAAACTTTCAGTAACTGAGTCTTCCGGCTCATGAACGATCTACTAGAGTCTACCTGGGTCTTTACGAGCCAGCCATTCCCAGTGAGAGAGGAATGCTATGCCTGCTAGCTTTAAGTCCGGAATGCTAAGACCTCCATATTCAAACGGGCGACAAACTTGTTGCCAGCTTACCAGACATTTTCCTCCTTTGATCTCGCTACCTCCAGACCAGAGAAAGGCTTTGCGTTTCTTGTCAATTTCTCTGGCTGCCCAGGCAAGGAATTGGACACTGATTGTCCTCTGTTCTACGATCACACCGATTGCCCTCTGTTCTGCGATCACACCAATCGCCTGCTATCACACCGATCGTACTCGTGCTCGATAACTTCTCTCGACTACATCGCCTCAACTTGATACATCGTCTTGACTACACTGCTATGTTTTTATACCGACTCTTTGACTACGACTCAAAGAAGGACTTGCAGTTTGACTCGCACTGGGACTCGACAACGACACGGACTCGGATACAAAGTCGTACTCGACTACGACCACACGGAACAGACTCGAAAACGGAAACACGATTTAAACTCGGACACGGACTCGACAATGCCGAGTACAACTTCTACGACTAGAAACAAGATTATTCTAACATTGGGGGCAGAGCTGCCCTGTTGTGTGGGCAAAGATGTATGCAACTGGGCCTCTGGTGCTGCAGTTGCAAGAGCATTTTGCGTGGGATTCTTCATTTGGCTGCCCAGGTGTCCTTGGCAGTTGTTTGCCCCGCAATAGCACTTGACCTTCTCCCCAAAATGCACAATCCTGTAAGAACCAAGCAAATTACTGTTACTCATAGCAAATATGACTAATTACTCACAATACAGTTTTGGAAAACACCCTGCTAATATTTATTAGCAAGGAATGTTAGGATAATTAGAGCTCAAACATCAGGTTTAGATGGTGTAGTTCAAGGAAGATTACTCAGTTCATTGGAAGGTGGAAAGGCATGGATGTAAAGTGGAATAATTCTCACTTGCTACGCTCCTCTGATTAGCATATTTGAGACCTTATTAAAGTACCGTATCCTCTCTGAGTAACATCCTAATCTATCAAAAGCAGCGAAAAATGTGCTGTAATCAGGATAGTTGAGACCAGGAAACATTAGGAACCAACTGAGCTGTCACCTTGGTTTCAGGAAAGCATGAAATCTATCACATTACAAGTTTTTCTCCAAAAATTTTCTTATCCATTCCACATCAAGCAAACAGTAATTGTTCACTTAAATGGTAAGGGCATCTAGAAGCATTATGCTTTTGTCCTGTTCGAAGTATACAGTATATGGTTGAGAATAAAGCTACCACAAGCTTTTTGTCGAACCAAATGGACTATTCGAATGATCAAGCCGGTCTAATAATGCATGCAAATTGTGTACATGGGGGCCTAATAATGCAGGCAAATTGTGTGGCAAAAGAAGCTCAAGAAAATTAATAAAAAATAGAGATCATCGTGCTTCTGCTACAGAAGTGTTGAAACAACCCAAATTTTGAAAATGACTTTGATTTGCCCTGAATTTTGATTTCATTTGAAGCCTTAACAAATTCAACACCTTCCCCTCCCATTCGCGTTTTCTTTTCCTTGTCATGCTATCTCTTCCCGCCATTTGTGTAAACGTCTTGCCGCCAACACTATTCACCATCCGACAATTTCATCACCGCCTCTCCCCTTTCCCCCCTCCACCTGGCCGCCACTCATTTGCTGTCGCCATGACCTCGCCCGTCTCTGCCACGCCACTGCAACCACAGTTAGGCGCCTTGCGCCTCGCCCTTAGCACCCGGACAACCCTTAACTCCACTCTTGACCATGTGTCAGAGCTCCTGGGCTGAATTTGGCCGCCACCTCCTTGCCCTGTCCCTCCCTCGACAGATCGCGCTGCAATTTGCCTCGCGTACCATCACCAGTTGCTGCCAGGCCAGCGTACAACTCCTGGCACTTGATGACACCCCATTTAAGACCCCTAACCGGCACTGGATAGGACAAGCCAGAGATTGCCACCCGCCGCCATTTCTGTCTTGGCCTACCTGACACCACCCTGCTCTTTGATCGCCGCAATGCTCCATCCGAGGAAACGCCAAGCTCGAGGTGCTACCCCACCACCAACCTTTCCCCTAGTAGCCCAAACATGGCCGAAGCCTCTCGAGCTCTCCAGCCATAGCCACGCGTAGAAGCCCTACGATGTCCTCCCCTGTGCCAACCGCCTTAAGCCCTCTATAAGAGGCCATGAGCCCCTCTATAAACCGCATTGGCGTCCAGTTAGCCCTAGGCATACCCTAATCCCCTCGCCAACCTTCGCTTCACCGTCATCACCGAAGACCCTCCCAGTAAGCCAATTTTCAATTTTCTTTACCTAGTCTATAACTTTTCAATTTCTTGCACTTGTAGCATCCTTATGCCCCTAGAAACTCCACCGAAGCATTGACTTAAGCCCCCAAGTCCCCTACCTTGCCGACGCCTACCTCCACCGCTGCTTGACTCACCCTCACTGTGAGCAGCACTCCCCAAAGCCATAGAGCCCAATCCACCAACACCAAGGTCTTCCCCATACCCCAGAGATACTCAAACCACCTCTCCCTTTGCCGATTAGTCACCGAGACACTTCTGTGCCGTGGCCATGTTCCAAGAAGCCTCCCTTGCCGCCGACCGTTCCTAGTCAACCATGGCCACTACAAACATCAAACATGGAATCCTCTCTATCCCAATAGCCCATCCATGCCCTCGGCTGCCCTCGAGAGCCAACCCACACGTTGCAATTGCTTGCCTTGGCTTTCCCCCTATTTTAGCCACTAAGGTAGAAGAAAGTGAATAGTCTTGGGCTGCAATAAGAAAGTGAATAGTCTTGGGCTGCAATAGTGTGGCCCAAGCTGGAAATTTTGATTGGGTCGGCCATTTACTGTACACTATTGTAGCAAGCCTAACCCGCACGAATAGTGCAAACCCGGTACAGATAGTAAAAATCCAGAATGAACAGTAAAATACCTGTTACTGTTCATCCACCACCCAAGAATACAAAATATGCCCATTTCGTCTGTTTCGAGCCCGTCTACCCTATTCCCAGCTTCGCTTTTCCATACTAGACATCGATAAACCCAAAAGCATCAAACCACTGCTTCAAACCCTAAACCCAACATGATCCAAACTTTTACTATTCGTTGAAACCTATATATTTGCCTTGATCGTTTTGAGCCATAAAGTCCATACTCAACTATGTTTAGCCTAAATATACTCTGATAAAATCCTAGCAAGCCCAGATGTTATTTCAAACCCTTACCAAGTGCTATTCCAGCCATTACTGTTTATCGAAAATTCGATAACACACACACATATAGCCATTTCGACTATCTCAGACCTATCTAGCGCCTGGACAGTGAGGTGGTGGGCAGTGAAGCGGTGGGGGGCGAGCGGCCGAGCGTCGGGAGCGGGTGGGTGGGCGAATGAGTGATGGACACTAGGCGATCAAGCGGGCGGCTGTGCGACAAACACTGGGCGGCTAAGCGTTGGGAGCGGCCGAGCAGGTGGCAGTCGAGCAATGAACGACGACGTGGACAGCCGGCGGTTAGGGGCAACCACGGCAACGGCAGGCGGTCGTAGGCGATGGATGTGGGCACGGTGGTGAACTAGAGGGTGGCGGCTCGACCTGTGATCTAGCAACAGCGGCGGATGCACAGTGTCGGTGCGGAAAAAATTAGGGTTAGTGCCCTACCTCTGATACCATGTTATGAATATTTTATGTATATTCATGAGGTCCAGAGAGCAGTATATATAGAAAGTACAAAGGGATATATAAGAGAATATGTCTTACAAAGATAGGAAAATCAAGATATATAAGGAATCAAATAAAAATCCCTGTAATTTTGGAGCTTTCGTTACGTGAGTATAACCTATCTGTTCGTGCACTTGTCCTGAATGGAATTTTGCTGTTGTTGGATGTTAGTACGACTTAACAGTATGAAGCTATAACCCTGCAACGCGCCCCAGCATGCGGAGCAGATCGAGCAGCTACTCGAAGCATAGCAGCCGAACACGCGCTCAGGCGCCCACGCCAACCGGGGAACCAACCAACTTTCAGCCGCACGAACGCGCTCGCGTCCCGTCCGATTAGATCTCGACATCCCGTCTATATAAGACCATAACCCCTTGCCCGCCGCGTCCAAACCCTTACCCGGAAAAAAGAAAGAAGGCACGATCGTGGAAAAGGAAATTAAGTTCCCTGCCGCCTCTAAACCCCGTAGTCTCCTCTTCTCGTCGGCAGCACGATCCATAGCATACACAACACCCCTTACATCGACCCTAGGTCAGCCCCAGCTCCGTGGTTCCAGGCCATCATGGACCGAGAGCAGAAGAAGGCTAGGGGTGTCGAGGTGGTGGAGGACGAGTCGATGGAAGAGCAGGCGGAGCTTGAGGCGGCCGACTTGGAGATTCGGAAGATGATGGGGCTGCGGGATGAGCTCTTGAGGCGGCTCGGCTACCCTTTCATCATCGACGACGGTAAGCTCGTCCCGGCCCCCAGCTGGGATCCCCGCGATGGCCAGAATCCGAGTTTGCGGAGCAGGCACCTCGTCGTAAATCGGAACAACTGCCAGGACGTCGACATCGACGGTTTCTTGGGCTTGAACAAGTACAAACCCCTCTATCTCCTTACCTGTTTGATTTGTCGGTCGTGATGGAATTTTTTTGGGATTTTTTCGGGATCAGGATTGAACCATCCGCCCATGCTATGGATCCTAGTAGTACTACAGCGATATTAGACTTTTATAACATGCACTTGAGAAGCACAATTTTCTTGGTGTGCCCTTTAGGCCAGGTTGTTATTGTTAAGACCATCTTTACCAATCTTAGTTAAGGGATCTGTGAAAGAGTAAAATTTGGTGAGCATGTCAAAAATTAGTAATACAAAGCCGAAGCTGAAAGCCATCCCTATGCCGAGCTAGCCACTAAAATTTACTTTTACCTTGAGTTATGTACAACATTGGTTCATCTATAATTCAAGTGGTGAAAAACGGTATGGTACGGCACAAAGGTACCCAAGCATGCTTACTTTGATCGTGTCTCTGTTATTTCCCTAGTTAAACATAATTTCTCCGCATTAAATTTTTGATTAGTCAGCTGTAGCGGAGGTTGAGGAAGGGTTTGTGAGAAAGGATCGCTAAAGTGGGACCGAAAGCTGAATTTGATGCTATGTTTTTTTAGTTTGAATTCATTTGATTGTTGTTTACTTTGTTGGCCGTGTTTGATGCTAGACCCCTGGATAAAAAGGAGTTCCTTGCCAAAGAGGAAGGCATCTGGAGAGCTGCTATGGATCATTGGAAATCCAAAAACACGGTAATGGATTTTATTGCTATTTTGTGTGCTTGTATTGCCGATTTTGTTTGTGTTTATTGTTAGTAAAACGTTCAGTGTAATAACATCTAGACAACATGTTTCTTTTTGCCTTTTCTGGTGCCATTTAAGATTAGTTTGACATGATCATATTAGCTAGCTAAGTGCTACAACCAGAATGTTTTTACCATCCCCCAGTGTCATTTCATCCACACTTCTTGCATCATTGCACCATTACTTTCTCCAATGTGAAGGAATGCGTGGAAGTGTTTACAAATTGGTGCAAATTGTTTCCATTTGTGCATTTAAAATTATATGCTAATCTATATCTTTATTATAGGGCCCTGAATATGATTTAATCCCTTACAACATAAGCCTCTACCCAGTGGTGTTTGAGAGTCGTACATGGTACCATTGCAACCTGTTGGCTCAACAAAGAGAGATCTCTCCCCAAAACCCTACATTGTTTTTTGTGGAGGTGAATGAAGTAATTGAAGATAAATGTACTCGAGCCATCACCTACAATGTGGTGGCATGCGTCTCACTTGGTACGTTTAATATTCTTCAGAAGCTCATACGAGATTCTAAAGTTTTTAGATCTCAAGGAAATATTATTTTGATTATTTCCCTTTATGCTCGTGTGTAGATTGTGTAGATGCAGAAATCAACTACCTTTGCAATGTGTGTCCTCGTAGTATCGGCGTTGTCCACCCACGGAATGGAGGATTCACTTGTGGCAGTCAGGAAGGTCAAAAGGTTTTTCATTACACCATTCCTGGGTAAGATATTGAACAAACAACTTTCGAAACCCACAAGGTTTTAATTTAGAATTTATAATGCCAAACTCCTAAATTTCTCATCTTCAAATTTGCATAATAACTTCAAGCATACTTCATTTTCAGACCGACCGTCGTCTTCTCTGATGATCACCAATTTGCCACGACTCCCTCATGCCCTGAGTCCCTGACACCTCATACCCACCATCAGTTTCGCTGAGTGCGGGTTCGGTGAATTTCCCCAAAGATGTAGAGTATGTAAATCATTGTGTTTTTCGAATAAATGAAAGTTATTAGTACTATTCTCTTTGATTATTGCTTCAATTAAAGGCCTGGAATTTTGTTTAGTCTACAATATTTCGTACAGCCTCGGGGTATGCTTTTGCTTGTTTGTTGCCTTGTCTGATTGGTTCTTTTGATTGGAGCCACATGTTATAGGTGGATTGTCTATTGTGACATTGCATTATACTATTAGACCCTATTTGTGGGGGTGGGGTTCATGATTGGAAGATGTAATCTCTCCAAAGCCAAGAGGCTGTTTTAAGCTCTTGTAATTCCAGAATTAATCCTTTTCCTCCGGAGAAAGGCAGCATGCTGCATCTTTTATCCTCGGGTATGCTACATTGTGCTAGTTTTGCCTGTTGAAGTTGGTTAACTTGCACTCGCACACATTTGTACTCAACCCCGAACCCTTCAATCCTAATCGCCCCCTTTTAAGTGAACTGTAGTCTGGATCATGAATCATGCTTGAGTCATTGTCATCTCAGCTAATTATTTGGGCATCCTATAGATAATTAGATATGCTTGCCTAGTGCACTTGACAAGGAAGTCTCCACTTGCCGTATCATGGTTTTCGGAAGTTGCTTATCATTTGATGATTTGAAGCTGGTAAATTAAGGGGTGTTAGTGTGGTGGCAAGTTTAAATTTAGACATGGACATCAATTCTCAATGCCAGTTCTTAGCGTTTGTTTACTTGACCTTATGAATATATCTTCTACTGAACATGCACTGGTTTTCTAATTCGTCAGGGATGGAGTAGTTGTCTGAAGTTAGATGGATGCCTGGATTGGCTAAGGTATGTATTTCGTTTAGTAAGTTGCTCACGTTAATTTCATTTAAAAATTTTTAATTAAAATTCTTCATGGTAGAACACTACATTCTTTTACTCAAACAGTCAATCTGGTTTCTTTTGCAGGGTTCTGGAAGAAGCCTGCGCAATTACGATCCTTTATTTTTATCTTTATCTGTTGCTTTTTTTAATTCCCACTGAATTTTCCACTGACGTTCCATGACGATACATTCGACTTCTCAGATGGTAGTTTGTGTAACTATGATTGTTAGAGCTGGGACTGTTGTGTGCCCAGATTACCCCTGTTAATTGCGTTTGTTGCTAGATTGAACAATTGTTACTGTCCGTTTTAGACACTGACAATTCTAGATGGGTCATTTTGTTGCCCTAAAGGCGCCCGTTTTGGTGAATCAATTAAAAGTACCTTCTTGTGTCTTCTTCATTTTGGCCAAGTTATGTTGATTTTCCTATGGGTCATTTTAGTTGCGTTTATGCTGGTTATATGACTTGTATGACAACCTGGAAGTTGAGCTGTCAATCTGCTAAAGTTTTCGGTTGTGATTGGTTTAATGCTAAAGTTTAATCAGTCAACCCCTGCCTATTGTTGTGGAATAACAATAATGCAGCATATCCTCTGTACACTGGCAACTTCGTGCAACCATGCACTCAGCCATTTACGGCTCTTTGAACGTTATCCATCAGTCCTGACGCAGGTGGGTGATTCCCGTTCTCAGACCTCAACCCAATGGTGACCACATGTTGGGAGAGGGCCACCGAAATTTTTGTACGGATAACCCATTTTTTATTCGAAAATACAGAAATATACCCGCGACAAATTTTTTTACACAAATAGGCTCCAGTCGCCCAACTATTGGGCGACTAGGGCTTGTCGCCCAACCAAAAAGCGACTGATGAAGAATCTGGTAACCGTTGGGCGATTAAATGCGATCGCCTCTCCGTTGGGCGACAGAGATCGAGTCGCCCAACGGGGGGGCGACTGCATGTGAATACAGCCCGACGGCCAAGACCTCTTTTCTTCCCCACGCCTGCTCACCAATCTACTCTCGGCCGCAGAAATAATTTTCTATACGAAAAGAAGAGATAATAGCATTGTTTGAATTTAAATGAACTTTATAATATAACGCAGTAACATGCCGCGTATTTATCCATTACATGCATGACATACACCCCTCACTCCCCACCCTAAGGTGCTCCGTCACCGCGCCCGCGTCCTGCTATACGGCCCCGCTTGGCCGTCCTCCGGTGCAACGGATTACGAGGCGGGTGACGAGGGTCCGAAAAAGTAAAACGATCAGGTGGGTTTCGCACCCGCGGCTGCGCCGGTGGAGTCAGCTGCACCTCTGGCTGTGTGGCCTCCGGTGCACCGGGGAGGCCACTGCCGGAGAGAACCTCCGGTGCTGCGTCGAAGGACGGCCCAGGCCAGTCCGCAAAAAACTGGTCCACCTCGATGTGGCCCGGGGAGAAGCCTCCCTGCTGTTGGTAAGGACCTGCAATAGTAATATCGTTAGTTCGTTGCATGTCGTCTTAGGATAAAAACAAGATCGGACGATGCGTACCCGTACATGGCGCCATGAAATCATCCGTGTGGAAGCCGGGGATGTACGTAGGAGGTGTACGAGGCCGTGACCAAGCAGAACTCCCTGGCTGCTCCGGGGGAGGTGAACGTGTCCACGTACTACCTCCGGAGTAGTGCCCCGCTGGTCGGGGTGGCACTGGTGGTCGGGGTGCACTGGGCGTAGGTGTGGAGACCACCGGTAGCCTCGTGCAGGACAGTAGGCTGACGATACGTCTACACCCGGCCTCCATCCGTCGCGCAAAGCTGACGGCCTCCTCGCTGGTCAACTCCCCACCTGTGCCCCACCTCTGCACTAGTGCGGAGGACTCCGACCACATCGCAACACCGATGTCAGCCTGGACAAAAAGACATAGAATGGTACATCATCGAAACGATATTGCCATTTGAGAATTTTTGAAATTACAAGTTACGTACCGCGATGTGAGCATGGCGTGCGAAGTGCGCAGGGTACGCGTCTGTCGGTGCGGCGACGTGTGGGGCAGGTGGGTCAACGACATGTACCAGCCTGGTACGAGTCCGCCCCTGGTACCAGATAAGGTACTCCGCGTAGTCGGCTATGTCGTATGGCCGGTCCTCCTCCACGCGGTCATCCAGCGCACCCTCCCACTACGCAATCCAGGGCTGCATCCTCCTGGACCAGTCCGTGCCTTTTTTGATGCCTCTCGTGTTGTGCCTGTTTATGGAACCATTACGTAATGTAAGTACTTGCGATCACAATAGTAAGTACGTACAAAAATATCAGAAGCGATCACTCACGCGTGCACGCGCGGCGGAATCGGCGGCCCGACTGGTACAGGAAGTGCCTGCCGCAGCCCAAACTGCCGCATGACTCGCTGCGGTGCGTAGTCCTCAACGTAGATGCCGTACACGAGCTTCCGGCGGGTTAGCCAGAAAGCCTGGTCACGCCAGCACAGTGCAGACAGCCCGTCAGGAGCACGAACCTGCACTGCCTCCTCTGCGTAAGGCTCCCAGCGCACGTCGGAGTCTGCGAGGCGGTCGAACTGCTCCACGAAGGGGTGGTACGTTCGCGTGACCTGCACGTGCGCGAACTGTACCTGCAAGAAAGGCAAATTGTTTAGTACGACGATCGTTAATAAGTTGACTATGATAAAATAAAACTCACTCGTCGACGACACCAAATAGAACCCATTGTCGGCCGGTCGATGTCTCCCCCCAGGTACATCTCGGCCCCGTAGGGACTCATGTCGTCGTACAGGTCGTCCGAGACTGAAGCGCTCGAACGACCACAACTGCAGCAGCAGGGGACATCCCGTGAGGATCGAGTTCGCCTTAATCCTCGTGCACGCATCGCACAGGCCGTGGTACGTCGCGGCAAGTGCGGCCGATCCCCAGCTGATCTGGTCGGCCTCGCCGTCGGCAATCGCCCTCGCATAAGCGATAAGGCACGCGTCAACGGTGTTGCCGTGGCTGGTGGTGAAGAGCACCCAACCAAACAGCCACAGCACGTAAGCCTCCAGGTGGCGCGCGGCCTGGTAATCGTCAGCATCTGCAACCATGCCTCAACCTGAATGCGAACAAGTTCTTATTAGTATGTAATTGCACAAATAAGAGTTTCGAAGACGCGATCAACTTGAAACACCACGTACCCGGTACTGTGCCAGCCACCTCAGCGTCGGTCCATGCTTCTGCCTCTCGTCGAAGATGCGGTGGTGACCGGCCGGTGGAAGGACCCCCTGGAATCTGCCGAGCAGGTCATCGCACCACTCGGCGGGAGCCTCCGGTAGGAAGGCAGCGTCTCCCGCGACCGGAAGGCCAAGGAGTAGGGACACGTCCTGCAGGGTCGGCGCCATCTCCCCGACTGGTAGGTGGAAAGTGTGCGTCTCAGGCCGCCAACGGTCCACCAAAGCCGTCAGCAGGGAACGGTCGAACGAGAAGCGTCGTGATCGCTCCACGCCCGCCTCGTCCCCCTCCCCGGCCAAGGCACCTCCGTCCTCATCTGTGGCCTGCACCATCCGGGCAAGAGGGAGAAGTCCGGCATCCCGCAGCCTGCAAATAAAGTGAAGGTCAGCATGAAATGTTCTTATGGTAATACTAAAAGTTGGCGTAGTGCAAACCTGGCAGTCCAACAGGGGTCGAGTCCCCAGGCCACACGAGGTGTGCGTGTCCGGACCACTCCCAGCTCAGTCGACTCGTCCGTGCTCCCCGGTGGCGGCGCACGACGGGAAGCGCGGTGCACGCGGTCCAAGTGCTCGTCCAACAGCGGGTACCGCCAGTCACCCGTCATAACTGCAAAATTATCTAAATGTAAATTTGTACACTACATTTTCTACAATAATACATGAAAAATAGTATACAAAATTTCGACACAACAATTTTCTACATTTAAATTTTCTTCATTTAAATTTTGTAAACTGCATCTACATTTGTACATTGAATGATCTACAATAAATTTCTAAAGTAAATTTTCCACAATAATGCATTACAAATATTATACAAAAAACTATATTTTTCTACATTTAAATTTGTAAACTGCATCTACATTTCTAAATTTAATATTCTAAACTAAATATCTAAACTAATTTTCTAAACTAAATATCTAAACTAAATTTCTAAACTATTTTTCTAAACTAAATTTTCTAAACTAAATATCTCAACTAAATATCTAAACTAAATTTGTAAACTAAATATCTACACTAAATTTTGTAAACTAAAATTTCTAAAATTAGAAAAATACCTGCAAATCCCGCGGCTTCTTCTCCTCTCTCTCTCTCCTTCTCTTCTTCCCTCTCCTCCCCCTCTCCTTCTCTTCTTCCCTCTCCTCCCCCTCTCCTTCTCTTCTTCCCCTCTCCTCCTCCTCTTCCTTCCTCTCTTCTGCTTCTCTCTTCCTCGCGCGGCCGAGAGTAGATTGGCGAGCAGGCGTGGGGAAGAAAAGAGGCCTTGGCCGTCGGGCTGTATTCACATGCAGTCGCCCCCCCGTTGGGCGACTCAATCTCTGTCGCCCAACGGGGGGGGGGTGATTTCATTTAATCGCCCAACGGGGAGGCGATCGTATTTAATCGCCCAACGGTTACCAGATTCTTCATCAGTCGCTTTTTGGTTGGGCGACAAGCCCTAGTCGCCCAATGGTTGGGCGACTGGAGCCTATTTGTGTAAAAAATTTTGTCGCGGGTATATTTCTGTATTTTCGAATAAAAAATGGGTTATCCGTACAAAAATTTCGAGGGCCACCACCCTACCTCGTGCCTCCACTAGGCCACCTGCACGGCAGCGGTGAGAGGGCGCCGAGGGGAAGGCACGGTGAAGTTAGGGTCTGCTTTTTTTTCCCTGCCACTTATAGATATGACTTATGATTTTTTATCTGTTTGTGTGAGAGAGTATAGAGTAACAGAAACTCATGTACGATTTTAGTTGATATAAGTGAAGCCGCTACAGTGTGTACTATAATCAATTTGTACACTCTGCTTTGAAAAGACGCTTCATTTGAAATTTAGTTACTGTAGAAAAGGCGAAAATCAGCTTTCAGAAGCTGAAAAGAAGCGATGCGTAAACTTGTATCTTTCTACGTACAAGATACCACGACGAAAAATAATATAGAAATATACCACGACCAAAAGTTAAAAAAATACATTCCATGCACAGTCAAAGCACAATATTTCAACGTACAAGTATGCGTCAAACTAATAGTCCCATTTTTTAACTTATTTTTTCTCCAAATAAATAAACAGAACAATTTATCAGGACAATCTTTTTGAAACGACTTATCGGCTTATCTGTAGGATCAAGGATACCGACTAGAGGGGGGTGAATAGAAGGTTTTTAAAATTTTCTTATCTACTTAATTAATTCTTTGCAATTTTCTCTATCTCAATAGCAAATCCACACATCAGCTGCCCTTGAGAGCCAACCCACACGTCGCAATTGCTTGCCATAGCTTTCCCCCTATTTCAGCCACTAAGGTAGACGAAAGTGGATAGTCTTGGGCTGCAATAGTGTGACCTAAGCTGAAAATTTTGATTGGGTCGGCCATTTACTGTACACTACTGTAGCAAACCTAACCCGTGCGAACAGTGCAAACCCGGTACGGATAGTAAAATCCAGAATAAACAGTAAAATACCTGTTATTGTTCATCTACCACCCAAGAATACAAAATATGCCCATTTCGTCTGTTTCGAGCCCGTCTACCCTATTCCCAGTTTCACTTTTCCATACTAGACATCGATAAAACCCAAAAGCATCAAAACACTGCTTCAAACCCTAAACCAACATGATCCAAACTTTTACTGTTTGCCGAAACCTATATATTTGCCTTGATCGTTTTGAGCCATAAAGTCCATTCTCAACTATGTTTAGCCTAAATATACTCTAATATAATCCTAGCAAGCCCAGATGTTATTTCAAGCCCTTACCAAGTGCTATTCCGGCCATTACTGTTTATCGAAAATTCGATAACACACACACATATAGCCAGTTTGACCATCTCAGACCCATCTAGTGCTCGGACGGTGAGGTGGTGGGTGGTGGGCCGAGTGTTGGGCGGCGAAGTGGTGGGGGGGCAGGCGGCCGAGCGTTGGGAGCGGGTGGGTGGGCGACTGAGCGACGGACACCAGGCGATTGAGCGGGTGGCTGTGCGACGAACGCTGGGCGGCTAAGTGTTGGGAGCAACCGAGCAGGTGGCAGTCGGGCGATGAACGACAACGTGCGACAGCCGGCGGTTAGGGGCAACCATGGCGGCGGCAGGCGGTCGTAGGCGACGGTTGTGGGCGCGGTGGTGAACCAGAGGGCGGCGGCTCAACCTGTGATCTAGCAGCGGCGGCGGATACTAAGTGTCTGTGTGGAAAAAATAAGGGTTAGTGCCCTAGCTCTGTACCATATTATGAATATTTTATGTATATTCATGATGTCCAGAGAGCAATATATATGAAAGTACAAGGGGATATATAAGATAATATGTCATACAAAGATAAGAAAATCAAGATATATAAGGAAGCAAATAAACAATTAATCCTTGTAATTTTGGAGCTTTCGTTAAGTGAGTATAACCTATCTGTTTGTGCACTTGTCCTGAATGGAATTTTGCTGTTGTTGGATGTTAGTACGACTTAACAGTATGAAGCTATTACCCTGCAACGCGCCCCAGCATGCGGAGCAGATGGACCAGCTACTCGAAGCATGGCGGGTGGCGGTCCGTGCTGGCAGCCGGCGAGCGTAGCAGCCGAACACCCGCTCAGGCGCCCACGCCCACCGGGAACCAACCAACTTTCAGCCGCACGAACGCGCTCGCGTCCCGTCCGCCGGCGTGTGGCGTGGACATGGAGTCTCGGTTTTACTAACGTCGTCCGCAGCGTCGCGCCGTGCTGCCGGCTGCCGGCTGTTCACGTGGCGACGAAACCGACGAGTCGATCGTGCGGCATCCAGGAGATGACGGACTGGCTTCAATTCCTTTTCGCCGGAGCTACAGGGTGGACCGGGTGGTCCGCGGACCACCCTGTGCTCGGCCCATACAAGGTCCATAGATATAGGAAAATTCGGATCTTCAGCAGCCAAACATCGAATACGTGGGAGCGTCCGCGGCCTTTCGCGAATACGCATTGTGCGACCCTTCGTATTTCTCTGTGCGGCCGGCCTGCACCCCTTCGTATCCCTTGCTGTGTTGTGCTTCATAGAATACGAATACGATTATACGAATGATAGCGGCGGCGGCGGGCCGGCGGCAGGCCGGCCCCGGACGACGAGCAGCAGCACACGTGAGTCCTCTGCAGGTACGTCTCAAAAGTCAAAATCTTCATCCAATTAGCCTGCTCGTTTAGTCATGTTTCCTTTTTTTCTCCCAATCTCTCCCTAGAGCTAGAGACTAAGCAAATAAGCCCTAACTCAAGCAGAACGCATCAGCTATTGCTGGTGGCCACCTGATGCGGACACAAACATGATTAGAACTTTTCAATCAAATACATTATTTCACTGGAAAGAAGTATTGAGCCGCATTAAATATTGTCAGGTGAATTTGTTTCTTAATGACTTTCTTTCTATTCGTGGGAACGATATACTACCTTATGCCAAATTCTTGTTTATTATTAGGTTTGAATATTATGATGATTCCGGGGCCAAAGCAATGGAGAAGCATAAGGAGGGTGATCATATTTGCTACCAAGAACGAAGAGCTCAAAGCCTATGGGAATGGAAAGGAGGAAACCAAGCAGCCCATGTAACTCATCAAGGTGGAAAGAAGCCCATGCAGTGGGAGAGCAAAAGGGAGGAGCCCAAGGACTTAAACTACAAGTTTTGGATAAGATTTTCAAGTCAAATTCAGACTTCCCACGTGCTCAATCCAATTCAAACTCGGATTCAACTCAGGATTCAACTCGGACTCGGTTCGGGACAGCCTGACAGGCAGTTACTAAAAAGGCCATAACTTTCACAAACGGAGTCCGATTCAGGTGTTCTTGTACTCGTTGGAAAGATAATTTCAAGGGCTACGCAATGGATCTGGTCCCACCTCCAAATTCGTCACGGATAAAAAGTTATGACCGAAACAATGTGACGGGTGAAAAATATAGTTTCCTTTTTGTAAGAGTTTGTATCTAAAACCATATAGGGTTGAGTTGTATTTGGTTTGGGGACCATATGGACGTCCCAAGGGGCTATATAACCCTTGTATTGGCAGCCTTTAGGGCACAGACCACTTTTGATAATATAATACTCTTGTTCTTTCCGTTGGCTGAACCAACTTGAGGGAATTGGGAGTTCGCTGAAAATCAAGATCGTTCAACCTTTCCGTTGGGAATTGGGAGCGCGATGGAACTTCATCGGTGGTCGTGAAGTTCAGCACGTGTGGTTGGGCGAATTATAGAGTGCTAACTCTTGCATTGGCAACGGGAGATCACTACGATTCATCAAATCCACGTGAGTATCTTGATCCTACGTCGAGAAGATCGGGCGACCCCGTATCATCTTGGTATCAGAGCGCGGTTTACTCGGTAGGATTATTTACCCTTAGTTTTAGATTGATTTACTTTTGTCCTATAGTCCATTAAAACCAAAAATTGCCACAAAAAAAAAATATCCAAACCCTAGTTTTTGCATCTGTTAATTTTGTGAGTTTTGCTAAGTTTTGATCCATTAGAACTTTGGTTAGGTGCTGATCATTCGTGTTTATTTGCGTAGCTTAATCTTTGTATCCAATCCAAAATTCAAAAAAAATTGATCTGCTACAGTACACGATCGCTACAGTACCGTATTGCTACAGTACGCGATCTGCTACAGTACCGCAAAAAAATCCTGTTCATCTTTGAGACTAGCTGTTGAATATTGCATCTAGGGCTGCTCTTGAGTATTTTACACTTTGCTAAATATTTGAGACCTGCAAAAAAATCAAAGGAACAATTAAAGCTAGTTCGGCCTTTAAAAAAAAAGACAGCTGAAAAAAAAAGAGAAGAAGAGAAAAAGAAAGAAAAAAAAAACATTGGCCGAATTTGGGTGAGTTCTTAGTCCATAAATTCAGATTGTGTAATTTAATCTCTTGAGCAATCTCGTGCCCTTACATTCATATCATTGCAGTTGGCTAGCGTCTCTCCTAGTACTTGGTGCAAAACGAGCTATCTAATCTTTAATTTCAGATTGCCTCTAGTTAGCTCATTCCCTTGTTTGCATCGAGTCACATTGATCTTTGCGTGTGCGTTCATATACTTCACTTAAATCTTTTGGATCAGCACTTAGGCAAAGTATTCTAGCTTGGATTATTACTTAACTTTACAACATCAAGAATGACAGATTGCTAGGATATACACTTTCATACCAAGCTCCACCATATAACCGTTGTTGTGCAAGTAGTGAACACTCTTGAATTCGCTTAATCATCACGTTGCTGTTGTCACTTCTACCAGGTGTAAGTTTTTATTGGCCTTAATTCACTTCGGAAGGGTAAGAACTTTACTTGGGAGAGAAAATAGTGAGATTGAGTGATTTCCACATATATATATGTTGCATAACTAACCATGACAGGATATTCAACAATTCGATCCTCTTGGTGTGAACAAAATAGGAATGAATCTTCAATATTTCGTTCCTCATGGTGTGATTCCAAACCCAACAATTTGTCTCTTCCGTTCTATGGAAGTGAAGATCCAGAGGAGTATATTGAGTGGGAATGGCAATTGGAGAAAGAGTTTAGATTTCAGAAGCTTCCCAAAGACCAAGAAGTGATGCGAGCCACTATGCAGTTTAAAGACTATGCTTATAGTTGGTGGCAACAATTATCTGGAAAACGATTCATTAGATCTTGGTCAAATTTGAAGGTGATCATGAGAAATGAATTTGTGCCAACCTATTATGAGCGGGAATTGCTTCACCATGTGGAGAGCATCACACAAGGGAGTAACGCTGTTCAAGATTACTATTATGAGTTGAAGCATGCATTCCGTCGTGCCGGTGTCACCAGCGAATTAAGAGAGAAGGCATATTTCAAACAAGGCTTGAATTATAAGATCGCTGCTGCACTTCAACATAAATATTTTAGTAGCATGCATGATCTTGTGAATTGTGCTATTAAGGAGGAGAAGAGACTTATGGAGAGACGTACATCACGGTTCAATCCATGTCCATACTTCAGCTCTTATGGTTCCACTAGTGTGACACATGAGAAGATGACCGAGCATGGGACTTTCCCTTCGGTTAAGAAGACATGTACTGCTGCCCCATTGCTACAAACAACACTTGAGATGCATCAAAACCCATGTGAGAATGAGAGCCACATAGCCAAATTGAGTGAGAGTGTTGAAAAGAGTGAGCTGTGTGATTCCACCATATGTGAGTTTGAGAACATCCAAATTGAGAGTGAGAGAGATACACCAAAAGAAAAGAGAGAAGTAGAAGATAGACAAAGTGAGGTTGATTTTGAAACTAACACATTAATATATACTTCTAGTGTTGTTTCTCACATTATGCAGGTTGAAATTGAAGATGAGGAATTAAACATTCAACAACCGGCATCATTGGAAGTTAAAGATGAGGAGATAACCACGGTTCAAGATGAAGTACTTGCTGTCCCGTTGTTACATCATGATGATTTAATACCTACAACACCTACATCAACTGAGGAGAACAACAAAGGTAACAATATTGGTACTGAAATTAATTGTGAAACAGTGAGTACTTGTGAAAACTCATATGTGCGAATGAAAATTCCATGTTCTAAAATTTCTTTGCTTAATTTACATAATATGGAATTGATTACTCATAAGGAAGTTCTTACTCGAATATCTCCTAGTGATTCTTTATATTATATCATGTTCGATGATCCTAAAGAGCTATCTAGTGTCATTCAGAATGTTGCTGAAATTTCATGTTTAAAATCACTAGTTAGTTCCTATGCCTACACATATAAGTTCAATTTGATCGGAGATTATGGTGTAGATGACAACTTTTATGTTTATCGAATATGCATTACATGTGAAAAGCTTGCTGATTTGAAATTGCATATTTTGGATAAACAAACTTTTGTGCCATATCATGATCACAAGGAGATGAGGTTTAACAATAGTGCGTGCTGTTTACAAAGAGTTCTTGTGCCTACTTGTTCCTCTTTTAATGAACAATCATGTACAAATAATCAGAGTAGCGCAGTTGAAGCATGGAAGGCACTTAAAATTTTCTCTTCCATATTTGAACCGTTTGATCTGGTTTTGCCCATTAATGACTTGTCCACGTACTTCTCAAAGTCGAGGACGACTTTTTCTTGTGGGAGGGAGAATGGTGTGAATGAAAACATTGCAATGTATGCATTTGATAGCTGTTGTAGTATCAATTGGTTTGTGCAAAACAGTAAGAATGACAACGACACAATAATTGATTCATACATATACCACGCATATGTGTTGTTCTTTTTGCTTACTACACCTCTAGGTAATAATAATGTGAAAGACGGAAGGGGTGTAACTGACCAATACATATACCATGCATACACATTGTATTCTTTGTTTAGTACAATTTCAGGCTATCAAAAGCCGAGGACGGCTTTTCTTGAAGAAGGGGAGGATGATGCGGACACAAACATGATTAGAACTTTTCAATCAAATACATTATTTCACTGGAAAGAAGTATTGAGCCGCATTAAATATTGTCAGGTGAATTTGTTTCTTAATGACTTTCTTTCTATTCGTGGGAACGATATACTACCTTATGCCAAATTCTTGTTTATTATTAGGTTTGAATATTATGATGATTCCGGGGCCAAAGCAATGGAGAAGCATAAGGAGGGTGATCATATTTGCTACCAAGAACGAAGAGCTCAAAGCCTATGGGAATGGAAAGGAGGAAACCAAGCAGCCCATGTAACTCATCAAGGTGGAAAGAAGCCCATGCAGTGGGAGAGCAAAAGGGAGGAGCCCAAGGACTTAAACTACAAGTTTTGGATAAGATTTTCAAGTCAAATTCAGACTTCCCACGTGCTCAATCCAATTCAAACTCGGATTCAACTCAGGATTCAACTCGGACTCGGTTCGGGACAGCCTGACAGGCAGTTACTAAAAAGGCCATAACTTTCACAAACGGAGTCCGATTCAGGTGTTCTTGTACTCGTTGGAAAGATAATTTCAAGGGCTACGCAATGGATCTGGTCCCACCTCCAAATTCGTCACGGATAAAAAGTTATGACCGAAACAATGTGACGGGTGAAAAATATAGTTTCCTTTTTGTAAGAGTTTGTATCTAAAACCATATAGGGTTGAGTTGTATTTGGTTTGGGGACCATATGGACGTCCCAAGGGGCTATATAACCCTTGTATTGGCAGCCTTTAGGGCACAGACCACTTTTGATAATATAATACTCTTGTTCTTTCCGTTGGCTGAACCAACTTGAGGGAATTGGGAGTTCGCTGAAAATCAAGATCGTTCAACCTTTCCGTTGGGAATTGGGAGCGCGATGGAACTTCATCGGTGGTCGTGAAGTTCAGCACGTGTGGTTGGGCGAATTATAGAGTGCTAACTCTTGCATTGGCAACGGGAGATCACTACGATTCATCAAATCCACGTGAGTATCTTGATCCTACGTCGAGAAGATCGGGCGACCCCGTATCATCTGATACCAAGATGATACGGGGTCGCCCGATCTTCTCGACGTAGGATCAAGATACTCACGTGGAATTGATGAATCGTAGTGATCCCCCGTTGCCAATGCAAGAGTTAGCACTCTATAATTCGCCCAACCACACGTGCTGAACTTCACGACCACCGATGAAGTTCCATCGCGCTCCCAATTCCCAACGGAAAGGTTGAACGATCTTGATTTTCAGCGAACTCCCAATTCCCTCAAGTTGGTTCAGCCAACGGAAAGAACAAGAGTATTATATTATCAAAAGTGGTCTGTGCCCTAAAGGCTGCCAATACAAGGGTTATATAGCCCCTTGGGACGTCCATATGGTCCCCAAACCAAATACAACTCAACCCTATATGGTTTTAGATACAAACTCTTACAAAAAGGAAACTATATTTTTCACCCGTCACATTGTTTCGGTCATAACTTTTTATCCGTGACGAATTTGGAGGTGGGACCAGATCCATTGCGTAGCCCTTGAAATTATCTTTCCAACGAGTACAAGAACACCTGAATCGGACTCCGTTTGTGAAAGTTATGGCCTTTTTAGTAACTGCCTGTCAGGCTGTCCCGAACCGAGTCCGAGTTGAATCCTGAGTTGAATCCGAGTTTGAATTGGATTGAGCACGTGGGAAGTCTGAATTTGACTTGAAAATCTTATCCAAAACTTGTAGTTTAAGTCCTTGGGCTCCTCCCTTTTGCTCTCCCACTGCATGGGCTTCTTTCCACCTTGATGAGTTACATGGGCTGCTTGGTTTCCTCCTTTCCATTCCCATAGGCTTTGAGCTCTTCGTTCTTGGTAGCAAATATGATCACCCTCCTTATGCTTCTCCATTGCTTTGGCCCCGGAATCATCATAATATTCAAACCTAATAATAAACAAGAATTTGGCATAAGGTAGTATATCGTTCCCACGAATAGAAAGAAAGTCATTAAGAAACAAATTCACCTGACAATATTTAATGCGGCTCAATACTTCTTTCCAGTGAAATAATGTATTTGATTGAAAAGTTCTAATCATGTTTGTGTCCGCATCACCACCAGCCGGTGATCAGCGACAGCGATCCACCATCAGGCATCAGACGTTCACAGGCCGCAAGTCACAAGGTACACAAAACCTTATTTTATTCTGTGTCATTAGATTATATTATTGGAATGCACGGTCGCATTGGACTATTTAATTTTAATTGTATGTCCTTTTTTCTTAATTGCGTTTTGTAATTCATATACTTGTGTACCGTCATGTTAAGTTTATAGTGATTAAAAAAATTAGACAATGGACCACCATAGCTACTAATCCTGGCTACGCCACTCGGGCTAGGAGTCCGAGTACCACGAGATCCATTTACAATGAAAACATCTCCCCTATATTCAGAGAGTTCTTTTTGCATACGTTTGTATCTCCGTTTTAGAGTTCAAAAAGAAAGTGTGCGGCCCAAGCGCCTAACCGTACCGACAGACAGGTTAGTTTCATAACACTCACGTCGCCAAAATTTGTTAGTCTGTCCGATAATCCCATTGGATCTCAACACCACGTCCATAAGATCATCAGCCTCCAAACCCATACCCAGAAAAAAGAAAGGCGCGAACAAACAATGCAAAAAAATAGATTAATAACTGACACAAGAGATGAAAAAGAGCGGCCGATGATCTTATTTATTGATCTTAGTTGATATGTTTACGATGAAAACATCTCTCCTATATATGTTTAGAGTTCTTCTCTTCTATGATTATAGAGTCCTTTTGATATACCTTGTATCTCCAATTTAGAGTTCAAAAAGAAATTGTGTGGTCCAGCGTCTAACCGCACCTGACCAATAGATTAGTTTTGTAATATCCACGTCATCAAAATTTGATAACCTGTTTGATTAGATCTCCACATCCCGTCTATATAAGACCATAACCTTTGCCTTGCCGGCCGCGTCCAAACCCTTACCTGGAAAAAAAGAGAGAAGACGATCGTGGAAAAGGAAATTAAGTTCCCTGCCGCCCGTAGTCTCCTCGTCTCGTCGGCAGAATCCCGTCATGGGCACGATCCATAGCATACACAACACCCCCTACATCGACCCCAGGTCGGGCCCAGCTCCGTGGTTCCAGGCCATCATCGACTGAGAGCAGAAGAAGGCCAGGGGTGTCGAGGTGGTGGAGGACGAGTCGATGGAAAAGCAGGCGGAGCCTGAGGCGGCCGACTTGGAGATTCGGAAGATGATGGGGTTGTGGGATGAGCTCTTGAGGCGGCTCGGCTACCCTTTCATCCTCGACAACGGTAAGCTCGTCTCGGTCCCTAGCTGGGATCCCTGCGACGGCCAGAATCCGAATTTGCGGAGCAGGCACCTCGTCGTAAATCGGAACAACTGCCAGGACGTCGACATCGACGGTTTCTTGGGCTTGAACAAGTACAAACCCCTCTATCTCCTTACCTGTTTGATTTGTGGGTCGTGATGGAATTGTTTGGGATTTTTTCGAGATCAGGATTGAACCATCCGCCCATGCTATGGATCCTAGTAGTACTACAGCGATATTAGACTTTTAGTAACATGCACTTGAGAAGCACAATTTTCTTGGTGTGCCCTTTAGGAAAGGTTGTTATTGCTGGTATAGAATATAGTTAGTTAAGACCATCTTTACCAATCCTAGTTAAGGGATCTGTGAAAGGGTAAAAATTGGTGAGCATGTCAAAAATTAGTAATACAAAGCTGAAGCTAAAAGCCATCCCTATGCCGAGCTAGCTTTAAAATTTACTTGTACCTCGAGTTATGTACAACATTGGTTCATCTATCATTCAAGTGGTGAAAAATGGTATGGTAGGCCACAAAGGTACCAAGCATGCTTACTCTGATCGTGTCCCTGTTATTTCCCTAGTTAAACATAATTTCTAAGCATTAAATTTCTGATTAGTCAGCTGTAGCGGAGGTTGAGGAAGGGTTTGCGAGAAAGGATCACTAAAGTGGGACTGCAAGCTGAATTTGATGCTATTTTTTTCTTAGTTTGAATTCATTTGATTGTTGTTTACTTTGCTGGCCGTGTTTGATGCTAGACCCCTGGACAAAAAGGAGTTCCTTGCCAAAGAGGAAGGCATCTGGAGAGCTGCTATGGATTATTGGAAATCGAAAAACACGGTAATGAATTTTATTGCTATTTTGTGTGCTTTTATTGCCGATTTTGTTTGTGTTTATTGTTAGTAAAACATTCAGTGTAATAACATCTAGACAACATGCTTCTTTTTGCCTTTTTCTGTTGCCATTTAAGATTATTTTGACATGATTAGATTAGCTAGCTAATTGCGAACTTGGGCACCATTTTGTTTTAATTGTCACAGCAAAGGATCATTAATGGTCACACACTACAACCAGCATGTTTTTACCATCCCCCAGTGCCATTTCATCCACACTTCTTGCATCATTGCACCATTACTTTCTCCAATGTGAAGGAATGCGTGGAGGTTTTTACAAATTGGTGCAAATTGTTTCCATTTGTGCATTTAAAATTATATCCTAATCTATATCTTTATTATAGGGCCTTGAATATGATTTAATCCCTTACAACATAAGCCTCTACCCAGTGGTGTTTGAGAGTCGTACATGGTACCATTGCAACCTGTTGGCTCAACAAAGAGAGATGTCTCTCCAAAATCCTACATTGTTTTTTGTGGAGGTGAATGAAGTGATTGAAGATAAATGTACTGGAGCGATCACCCACAATGTGGTGGCATGCGTCCCACTTGGTACGTTTAATATTCTTCAGACGCTCATACGAGATTCTAAAGTTTTTAGATCTCAAGAAAATATTATTTTGATTATTTCCCTTTATGCTCGTGTGTAGGTTGTGTAGATGCAGAAATCAACTACCTTTGCAAGGTGTGTCCTCGTAGCATCGGCATTGTCCACCCACGGAATGGAGGATTCACTTGTGGTAGTCAGGAAGGTCAAAAGGTTTTTCATTACACCATTCCTGGGTAAGATATTGAGCCAACATCTTTCGAAACCCACAAAGTTTTAATTTAGAATTTATAATGCCAAACTCCTAAATTTCTCATTTTCAAATTTGCAAAATAAATTCAAGCATACTTCATTTTCAGACCGACCGTCTTCTTCTCTGATGATCACCAGTTTGCCACGACTCCCTCATGCCCTGAGTTTTGACACCTCATACCCACTATTAGTTTCGCTGAGTGCGGATTCGGTGAATTTCCCCAAAGATGTAAAGTAATTAAATCATTGTGTTTTTCGAATAAATGAAAGTTATTAGTGCTATTCTCTTTGATTATTGCTTCAATTAAAGACCTAGAATTTTGTTTAGTCTATAATATTTCGTACAGCCTCGTGGTATGCTTTTGCTTATTTGTTGCCTTGCCTTGTCTGATTGGTTCTTTTGATTGGAGCCACATGTTATAGGTGGATCGTCTATTGTGACATTTCATTATACTATTAGACACTGTTTGTGGGGGTGGGGTTCATGATTGGAAGATCTAATCTCTCCAAAGCCAAGAGGCTGGTTTAAGCTCTTGTAGTTCCAGAATTAATCCTTTTTGTTAGAGATCACAACACTCAAAAGAAAGAAGATGAGAGGACAAAGTAGCTTTAGGATCCTATTCACTCATTTCTCTCTAGTAAAAACATACACGTACATGAAGCTTAACAAGCTTCATTAATGCTCACACATACAGGAAGGGCACTGGTCCTTTTATACCCAAATAAACCGACTCAAAACAAACTAATGACCAGCTCTAGATAGCTCTAGACGTTACACCAACCGACCTTAACAAGATTTTTACAATACACCTTTTTCTTGTGTGACTCACCCTTAAAAAGATTTTTACAACACACCTTTTTCTTGTGTGACTCATTATGGCTAGAAGATTCAAGTGCTAATAGGAAGCTCGCACTCAAATCTGCATGTCGGCAGCTAGCTCTAGAAGAGTCTTGATGGCTCATGAGGCTTCAAGTATGCATTGTTATATTTTAACACTTTTACTCCGGAGAAAGGCAGCATGCTGCTTCTTTTATCCCCGGGTATGCTACAGTGTGCTAATTTTGCCTGTTGAAGTTGGTTAACTTGCACTCGCACACATTTGTACTCAACCCCAAACCCTTCAATCTTAATCGCTCCCTATTAAGTGAACTGTAGTCTGGATCATGAATCATGCTTGAGTCATTGTCATCTCAGCTAATTATTTGGGCATCCTATAGATAATTAGATATGCTCGCCTAGTGCACTTGTCAAGGAAGTCTCCACTTGCCGTATCATAGTTTTCAAAAGTTGCTTATCATTTGATGATTTGAAGCTGGTAAATTAAGGAGTGTTACTGTGGTGGCAAGTTTAAATTTAGACATGGACATCAATTCTCAATGCCAGTTCTTAGTGTTTGTTTACTTGACCTTATGAGTAGATCTTCTACTGAACATGCACTGGTTTTCTAATTCGTCAGGGATGGAGTACTTGTCTGAAGTTAGATGGATACCTGGATTGGCTAAGATATGTATTTCGTTTAGTAAGTTGCTCACGTTAATTTCATTTAAATTTTTTTAATTAAAATTCTTCATGGTAGAACACTACATTCTTTTACTCAAACAGTCAATCTGGTTTCTTTTGCAGGGTTCTGGAAGAAGCTTGCGCAATTACGATCCTTCTTTTTTATCTTTATCTGTTGCTTTTTTAATTCCCACCGAATTTTCCACTGACGTTCCATGACGACACATTCGACTTCTCATATGGTAGTTTGTGTAACTATGCTTGTTAGAGCAGGGACTGTTGTGTGCCCAGATTACCCCTGTTAATTGCGTTTGTTGCTGGATTGAACAATTGTTACTGTCCTGACAATTCTAGATGGGTCATTTTGTTGCCCTAAAGACGCCCGTTTTGGTGAATGAATTAAAAGTAGCATCTTGTGTCTTCTTCATTTTGGCCAAGTTATGTTGATTTTCCTATGGGTCATTTTAGTTGCGTTTATGCTGGTTATATGACTTGTATGCCAACCTGGAAGTTGAGCTGTCAATCTGCTAAAGTTTTCGGTTGTGATTGGTTTAATGCTAAAGTTTAATCAGTCAACCCCTGCCTATTGTTGTGGAATAACAATAATGCAGCATATCCTCTGTACACTGGCAACTTCGTGCAACCATGCACTCAGCCATTTACGGCTCTTTGATCGTGATCCAACAGTCCTAACGCAGGTGGGCGATTCCCGTTCTCAGACCTCCACCCAATGGTGTGACCACATGTTGGGAGAAGAGGGCCGCCACCCAACCTCGCGCCTCCACTAGGCCACCTGCACGGCGGCGGTGAGAGGACGCCGAGTGGAAGGCACGGTTGAGTTAGGGTCTGCTTTTTTTCCCTGCGACTTGTGGATACCACTTATGATTTTTTATCTGTTTGTGAGGGAGTACAGAGTAATAGAAACTTACGTGCGATTTTAGTTGATATAAATGAGGTCGCTACAGTATGTACTATAATCAACTTGTACACCCTACTTTGAAAAGACGCTTCATTTGAAATTTAGTTACTGTAGAGAAGGTAAAAATCAGCTTTCAGAAGCTGAAAAGAAGCGATGCGTAAACTTGTATCTTTCCACGTACAAGACACCACGACGAAAAATAATATAGAAGGACACCACAACGAAAAGTTAAAAAATACATTCCATGCACAATCAAAGCACAATATTTCAACGTACAAGTATGTGTCAAAGAATGGTCTCATTCTTTTTAGCTTATAATTTTCTCCGAATAAATAAACGGAATATTTTTTTGAAACAATTTATGGAGACAATCTTTTTGAAGCGACTTATTGGCTTATCAATGTTCACTTTATTCTCACAAGTGCGTGTGCTAGGTATAAAAGTTATTAGCTACAGCTATAAACAATCAACCATAGTCCAAAAGGACAAAATCAGTATATCAAACTAGTATGGAGCGAATGATTAAGCGGTTAGGATATCTCGGAGGAAAAGATGCATGTGAGGATAACAAACCTACATGCACTCTTAGGTTCTGCTCGAAAGTGTTGTGCTTTTTAGCTATTGCCTGAATTTATACTATAGCTGCTATTAAAATTTTTTGATGCATTCAATTAAAGAAAAAATAAAAACATTGTTATATTTCCACGGATAATACAAAGAAAATAGTAAAAAAGAAACAATCTGCATCAAGATGCCAACGTGTTCGAAACATCTTTTGGCTTCTGGATTCCATCGCTGCTGTTTGGAACAGGGCCTAACAAAGCTGGAAAAACTAATCGCCTCAAGCACTGAATCTGGGAATGCCAAGTCTGTAATACAGGAGCTGGGAACAAAGCTGCAGGCCAGGGAAAAGGCAATTGATGAGTTATCAACTAAAGTTTTTTTTCTTGAAAATGCCAGAGATATTTCATTCATTTAAAAAGAATGAGAAGCAGTACACAAACTGGAATGCTCAAGAAAAGACAAACACAAGGGGTGTTAATCACAAGTGGCCATCCAAAGGCAACTGAGAAACGCTACTCCATAGATCAATCTTTGCATCTTCACATGGCAGTAGCCGCTAATGAATATTAAAAGTCAATTAAGTCCTATCAGTAGATTAAAATTTCATGCGTATTGATTAAATAGTATATTGCCGCTTAAATCACTCTGTTGCATAGTTAAATACCTAGGCAGTTTTGTTAGTCGTATTAACTTACAAACCTCCATAAGCAAATATTTATGTTTATTAAAATCAAATTAGTGCCATCAGTAGATTCAAATTAGATACCACCTGTGACGACCCAGGTTTTTGTCGAGAGGTAATAACCCTAGTCAACGGATTATTATTCATCTTAGCCGATAGAATATTAATCTAACGAATAATAAGCCAATTAGAGTGTTTCGGCAGAACAATAATTAGAGACGATGCATGCTATTATTACATAAATATAGCCACACAGGGCTAGATTTTTGTACAAAGCTACTAAGGGTTCAAATACAACAATTAGAAAGGAAAATGTTCTAACTACCACCTATACAAAGATAGAGACTACAGTATAACTACACCCTTCAGTACACAGGTCCACCAAAATGACTTCGGTCCACTACATACTCAACCCATCCTTCACATGGGGTGTCCATCTCGTACGTGTCATATTCTGAGTCCATGGCATTTTATTTCAGGTGGAATCTAAATCCATCCAAGTAAATTTTTTTTTTTTTGCAATAGCAAGTTCATCTGAGTTCATAGGCATGTGAGTATACCTTGGGGAGGCGGCCTTGCCAGCCAGGACGTGGGCAACAAAGCTTCCAGCGATCACCCGCCCCTTAGCGGCTACTGCCATGTAAAGATGCAAAGATTGATCTATCGAGAGGAGAGGACAGTACTACGTTGTGTTGCGAGATGTAGGGAGAAAGGGGATAGGTTTCATTTTCTGCGAGATGTGTGACTGTGAACTAAGTGGATGGTTGCTGAAAATATGAATAATTCATGAATGTTTGCATTAAATAAACTAGTTATATGTTTTTGTTAATTTCTGTTATACAATTTAAGGGGTTTTTATGTTCCAAAAATATTTATAATCGTATTCGTTTCGATTTGTATTCGCTTCGTATTTATATTTGATATTGTTTGTATCCGTATTCGTATCCAGTGTATTCATATTTATATCCGTATTTAATAAAAATATAAAAATAAATATGATAAAATTATTATCTATCTATATTCGATCCGTTTTCTCCGGAGAGCCCGTCCGGCTTTTGATTGTCGCATCGGAATTCATCAGTTCTCAGTTTTTCTCGACTCTCCACGGGCGAAACAAAAAGTGTACCCAAAAAACTGCCAGGTGACAGACACTGACAATGCTTGAGTGGAGAAAACATGAAAAGGCTGTTTTGTTTTGTGATGGACACATAAAGCACCGTAACTTAAACGTGTTGTCGAATTGTACATTTCTTTGATCGAGAATTTTAGGTACCTTATCTCGGATATGCCCCTACCCTACAACGCTGTATTTTTACTTGACAAAATTGGATCTATGCTACTCTAAAGGTTAGCGATTTGAAAAATGACTCAAAAAATGATAATAAAAAATTTGCTGCTCCAAAACATGACTATTTGGAGTTTTGTCTCCCTTGAACAGTTTTGTCCTTACTCCTCCCTTCTTCCTCCCAGCCAGCCATCGCATCCGCTTCTCCAGTAAACTCCTTCTATGAGTCCGTCACTAACTTGGACCGAGATCGGGTCAAGCTCGGGAGCCCCCGCACTGTGCCATCTCTATTGTCAGGCCAGGTTGGCACAGGGCGCCGGCGAACACGGTGAGACACGCGGCACTGAATCCTTGAGAGTGAGAAAGGATAGTTCTGAGGGAAGAACGTGAGGAGGTGGCGTCACAAGGGAGGTGGAATATCGAGGTGAGGCGGGGTGGCTAGTGATGTGGGAAGAACGTTGGCACAGAATGGGTGGAAGAGGTGGCGTGGTGGTGACATGAATCGGAAGCGTGGTAGGCATGAGAGGCGAGGGTGAAGAACTTAGGGTGTGCAGGTCGGCGGCGGTATTTTTTCTTCAGAAACGTTTAAGGCCCGTATTGGCTTTTAAAAGCTATTTTTCTATAGTACCTGACTTTCAAATGGAGTATTTTTTTTAAAATAACGTCTACTAGTCGATTGTAGTATATATTGTAGTGACTTCATTTATATCGGCTAAAATCGTATATAAGTATTTCTCTATAAATTTTTCTATAAGTTATTACTATTTATAAGTCAACTAAAAACCAAAGTCAGAAGTTACTATGAACGAGCCTTAATAGTGAGAAGAGGTCTAACTTGCTTAGATCTATCTGCTGTCTCAGGATCGAATGGATGAGATCGTGGGTGCAAGTTGACACCGCAGATTGTTGGGCTCTAAAACGAATTTCACAAAATCTTATACATGTATGCGCCCTTGCTTACCAGAGAGCAACCATTGTTTTTGTGTAAGAACATGCTAATGCTATTAATGTGTGATGTAACCTCGTGTGTAATGTGACCTGGATGACATTTTGGGAGAATAAAGGTTTGCTTGTAGGACAACTGTAAAGCCAGAATGAATCTTTCAGGTGCTATGTTCTTTTACACTATTCAGTCATGAAATCTGTAGTTGTAGAAACGCTCTTGTCCACCTTGTGAACCGAATTGGATGATTTAGAAATTGCAACGGTGCCTCTTTGACTGCCCTTTTTCTGAAGTTCAGACTTAATGCTCCTTATGTTACCTGTTTTTTCTGTTCACTAACAGGGAATTATTGTATTGGTGTTGTATGTTCCGCCACCAGATGTGGAAAGTTGATATGAGAAACTACGCATCCATGCAAGGAAAATGGAGTTAACGGAGGTTGTTGATCTTTGGAAGATTGTGGAGCGCTGAGCTATTCATGTTGGAAATAATCAAGACTTTGCTGGATGACTAGACGCTGCACGGAGAAAAAGTCTGAAGCCACAAGTTGCCGTTGGCTGCAGTGCTGCACTCGGTCAGAGTAAATTGCAGTTGAGATCTGCATGTCCGAGTTACTTGGATCGAGGTTTGATTTTCCTGAGTAATTCATGCATGTAACGAATGTTTACTAGTCAGCTAATAAGAGTATAAATAGAGGGCCTCAGTTTGATTGAGGCAGTGCGCTCTGCACCATTCATTTTTTCTCCTCACTGTCTTCTACCCGTTGTTGTCTCTTCTTCAGTTCATTATTCACATCCGTCCAGAGAGCGTGAGTTCCTGAGTGTGTGAACAGAGAGAGCTGAAGATAACCAGAGTGTGCAGTCCGATGTCAAATTCTAACATTTGGTATCAGAGCCGAGGTTGAGTTCTTGAGCGGTGTATGCCCAAGTACTTGCGGCTTGAGAAGATGTCGATCGTTGAGACGGCGCCGGCGGCAAGCAAGGAGGGAGGAATGTCTCTCAAGTACCCGGTGTTGAACAAGACGAACTACACAGCTTGGGCAATGAGGATGAAATTCCTCATGAAGGCGCAAGGCGTGTGGGAAGCAATTGAGCCCACGGGGAATGTTGCTGTTGATGTGAAGAAAGAAGAAAAGGCCATGGCTATCATCTCCCAGGCGTTGAGCGATGTGACGCTCATGCAAGTTGCGGCCAAGAACACTGCCTTGGAGGTGTGGACAGCTCTCCGCACCATGCACATGGGGGCTGATCGAGTCAAGGAAGCGAAGATCCAGACGCTGCGCTGGGAGTTTGAAAATCTCAGCATGGGCAATACGGAATCGGTGGACGATTTCGCAACGAAGGTAACATTGCTTGTTGGCCAGATGCAGGCACTTGGAGAAAAGATAGAAGAGAAGAATGTCGTCAAGAGGTTTCTGCGAGCCGTCTCCGACAAGTTCATCCATATTGCGACGACGATCGAGTATTTTGGCGACGTCAACAACATAGCTCTTGAGGAGGTCGTTGGCTCCCTCAAGGCGTATGAGGAGCGCACCCAGCACCGTCATCGCAGCAACGGGGATGAGGACAGGGGCAGAGCTAGAGAAAAATTGAGGGGGGTGCGGCACTTCCTTCATGCCATGTATATGTATACATACGTACAATGTTTAAGCAATAATATAACTTTGTTAGATGAGCCTGGGTGCATAACTTTGGGCTTGGGGGGTGCAAAAGAGGTGAAAGTTTAGACGTTAGCACTGATTTTCGATTTTCACGTGGGTGCGGCCGCACCCACAGTGAACTACATACCTCCGCCCCTGGATGAGGAGCATCTCCTTCTCACGAAAGCCCAATGGGAAGCTCGATCATCAGGACAAGGCGGCGGTCACGATTCCAAGACGAAGCGCGACAAGAGCCACATCAAGTGTTTCAATTGCAGTGACTACGGGCACTATGCATCCGAGTGCCGCAAGCCAAAGCGTGACCGTGGGGATCAGGTGAACCTCATGTGTGCACAGGAAGATGAACCGACTTTGCTTTAGTTGAGTCTAGAGTAGAAGGAATGTTAGCAAATAATTGAGTCTAGACTTAGTTTTTTTTATATATTTGCATGTGTGTATGGTGCAACAGGTGGTGTGCTTGAGATTGTACCAAGTAGTATCGCACGAAGTTATTCTAGGTGCAGGAGAACCGGAGAGTCCGGAGTAGCGGGGAGCCACTTGAACCTGCGGATTGATCCTAGATAACAGGTGCAGAAAATAATTACCGATGGCGAGTAGCCAGGATGGCCGAGTCATCAGTCATGAGTAGGAGTGAAAGATTTGGCATAGCAAAGTCTAGATTAGGGGGGAGATTGTTGGAAATAATCAAGACTTTGCTGGATGACTAGACGCTGCACGGAGAAAAAGTCTGAAGCCACAAGTTACCGTTGGCTGCAGTGCTGCACTCGGTCAGAGTAAATTGCAGTTGAGATCTGCATGTCCGAGTTACTTGGATCGAGGTTTGATTTTCCTGACTAATTCATGCATGTAACGAATGTTTACTAGTCAGCTAATAAGAGTATAAATAGAGGGCCTCAGTTTGATTGAGGCAGTGCGCTCTGCACCATTCATTTTTTCTCCTCACTGTCTTCTACCCGTTGTTGTCTCTTCTTCAGTTCATTATTCACATCCGTCCAGAGAGCGTGAGTTCCTGAGTGTGTGAACAGAGAGAGCTGAAGATAATCAGAGTGTGCAGTCCGATGTCAAATGCTAACAATTCACTGGTGCGGATCTTGAAGGTCTGTGCAGGGAAGCAGGGGTGGCAGCATTGAAGGAAGATCATCAGCAAGTCGCATACACGACAAACACTTCCAGGCCGCACAAAGTTCGCTGCGACCATCACTTGCGAAATCGGAAGTTGACAAGCACTCAACTTCATTCATTTGTCGATGAGAGATATATATTGAGATTTGCATACTTTGTTATGAGACAGGTTCAGTTCAGAGATGAGATGCTTCGTCGATCGGCCCATCTTGACCAAAGAACTTGTAAGCAGGTCAGGTAGGTGTACTAGAATTCAACTGATGGGTGTCCGGACTTCAGATGATATATGTGTCCCGTTCATTGACGAGTTGAAGAATAAATTAGACAGAATGGTTTGATTAGCTTGCTTGTATTTGCAATCCTGGAATGAAATTTTTTTGGTTCTGGTGCTACATATGGTAGCTTGATAATTAACGAGTTACCCTTGATTGTCATCTGAATCTTATCATATGTTCCCATACGTGTTATCTTCTCCATGATATAGATTCCGTGGTTTGCGATTCCAATGGTTCAAATATCGTAGGGAGAAGCACAAATGTGCAAATTGTTGTGACAGCTTGGAAGCCTAGGATGTGCAGACAAAAAAATGCAGTAACTGTAACATTCATAAATCATTTGTTTTGAGACAAAAAATGGGGGTAACTGTAACATTCATAAATCATTTGGTTTGAGACAATATTGATAAATCATACTGTCACTAAACTCGTCTAAAGTTAAACCCATCTTTAAAAAAAAGCTCGCGATTAATCTTCTCCTGGCACCGTTAAATCGATCGCAAGCGAGAGGCAGCGATGCACGGATAACCGTCGGATCGGAGAGCTCAGACGGTGCGGATCGAGCGTAGCTCTTCCCGCAGCCCGCTTCTCCCGCCTCTCGAACGCGTCGTAGGGTTTTTCCCCCTCGCCTCACTTCTCACTGCGGCCTTCTCCCCCAGCCACCGCGACGGCGGCCACCATGAGAGCCCTCCTCTCCCTTTCCAAGCTCGCCGCCGGCTCCTCCCCTCCCTCGCAGCCGTCCAAGCCCCGCCTCCCACCCTCCTTCGGCACCTCCACGCCGACTCCCCCCCGCCTCCTCCTCAAGCGCCGCCGCCTGTCGCCTCCCGGATCCTCCAATCCGACCTGAGCCCGAGCCCTACCACGGAGGCGGAGCCGGCCCAGACCGCCTCCGACCCCGTCCTCGATGAGTTCCTTGCCCGCTTCGTCACCGCGCTCCGCCCGCTCCTCGTCGCTGCCTTCCCCACCCACGCCCGCCCCGTGATCGACGAAATGCTCCGCCTCGTCGCGGAGGCCGTCGTGTGCCGTCTCAACAGCGCCGACCCGGGGGCCGACGCCGTCGAGCTCAGCGACGACCTCTGGGCGGCGGAGTGGGAGGTCAGCGCCTCCGTGCGCGACGCCATGCGCCGCGACCAGGTCCGCGCCGACCTCCGGAACTACCTCCACTGCGACGAGGTCAAGGAGATGACGCGGTTCGCGGTGGACGTCGGCATCCGCGGCGCCATGCTCCGCGAGCTCCGCTTCAAGTGGGCCCGCGAGAAGCTCGAGGAGGTCGAATTCTACCGCGGCCTCGACGGCATGCGCGCCCAGGCCGAGGCGGCTGCTGACCCTGTCGCGCTCCCGCCGCCGAGGCTGACCGCGTTGCCGCAGAGGAAGGGGGAGGTTAGGTTCAAGATCCACGGGCTGGACTTGTCGGACCCGAAGTGGGCTGAGGTGGCGGAGCGGGCGGCTGAGGCTGAGGCGCACTTTGTGCCAGAGGAGGCCAAGGCTGTAGAGGGGAAGGCGAAGAAGGCCGAGGAGCGGCTGCTGGCGGTTGACCCGAGGAAAGGAGACCCGGCGCCCGCCATGGAGGACTGGAAGGAGGAGCACCGGCCAAAGCGTGCCGACTGGATGGCGCTGCTAGAACGGGTTAAGGCCCTCAACGTTGAGTTGTACCTCAAGGTCAGATTTTTTGTACCTTCTTGAAAGCTAGTGTACTTTATGATGTGATGTTAGTCCATTATAGTTCAACGCTTCGTTCTTCCATACTGCATTTTCTATTTTTAGGTGCTCTCTAGGCAGAATGACCTGACTATGGGCATGTTTGGTTCATGACCAAAAGTTGCCTAGCCACAAGTTAGACGTGCTACAGTTTTTAGGTAACTGTTTGGTTCACTGACACAACTGTGGCATGCCACACTTTCTTAGCACCCGGCCCCACATGTCATAGACTCAGTTTCTTGCCAAACTTTGCCACAAATGTGGCTTCGATTTTGTTTGCCACAGAAAATGTGGCAGCCACACATTGCCTAAGCTTAGGCATGGCAAGCTTAGGCACCAACCAAACAGGCCCTATGTGCTTCGTTAGTTTGATCAGTACGAAGTGTGCCATTCGCATCATGTGATTTGTTCCTTCATGTGCTGAAGCAGACGAGAAATGTTAGTGTCTTGCTGAAAGCTCTGAGCCTGAGGTCTTCATGTCAAATCTGCCTTCCTCTTGTATATCTGATTCCCAATTGCTGATCTCCGATCCATTCAATCTGGTCAGTACGCTCTCGTGCTTTGGAGACAAATTGTTGTGGTCTTTGTGTGAGTTACCAGTTACTCCATCTTCCTCGCTTAGTGTTTCTATACTCTCTGAGGCAATGGCGGCGCTTGCCTAACAATCAAGAGGGGGCTATCCATGGAGATAAAATATCAACATGGGAAAACTAAGCAAGCTTGGAAAATAATGGATTGGATCATGGATAAAAAGCCGGCGGTTACCGGTTACCAGAAATCTAAATTTAAATTTATGACTACATAATGCATTTTCCAGGTTGGTTTAGTCTTTTTTGTGCTAGATTACCTATTATATGAACTAAATATGCATAAATATGCTAGTCCTAACATTTTGTGCTAGGTTTTCTCTGACTTTTCCTGGTTTTTAATGGTTTTTCTGTTTTTAAGCGCCTTTTTCTTCTAGTTACCGGTTTTAAAACAGCCTAAATTCAAAATTCGATACCTGAATTTCATCTGGTTTTCCCGGTAACCATCTGGTTACCGTTGCCGCCCGCTGGCCAGGTTTTGACCAATATCGAGATTTCTATGCCTGGATTGGAGAGGGCCAAACTAGTGGTTTTTCAGCCTGATATGCAGTATAAGTTGCCAGCTTCTTATTTTATAGTGTTGCCAAAATGAAGGGGGGCACTGCCTACCTTGGCCTGCATGAAGCTCCACCCCTGCTCTGAGGTTTGTGTGTTGGCTACGTGTGGACATACGAGCTCCTGAAATTGCAGGAATATAAAACTGATTTTCTATTGCCACTCTTCTATATCGAGACAGCAAAGGACATAATCAGGCTATTCTGGCATGGTGTGGACCACAATGTTGAAGGTCTGTGTACATATGCCAAAATTAGCACGAAATTTGCAGTTTGGAATTGACCGCATTTAGGCAGTAAAGTATATTTGTATCACGATAAGAGTTGCTTGCATCTTTGATGGTAAACTTACAGATTCTGATCTTACCTCTTATTGATGAACTTCTTTACTTTATTTAGAATCATCATATTTTTATGTGGCAGTTAAGTGACTTCATGAAGTTTCAGAAGCAATACTTTAGTATGTAAAGGATCCATCAATATGATTACTACTCTTTCTGTTTGAAATATAACTTGCTATTAACTTTTAACACTCCAATATGCAACTACGACAACTAATTGGTAGTGAAAATTAGAAAGGTTTTGACAGCACACTCCAAAATGACTTACATTTAGGAATATTGGGGATACTGCATTCATGTTCCATTGATATTTGGATAGACTCAAGCCTCACTTGCTTTCATAATCAAATCGACTACTATTGCATGTCCCTTAATCAAATTTACTACTATTGCATGTCCCTATAGCTCATGATTGAAAGTGGTTCTAGACCGACTTTTGCCTGGTAACCTGTTACTATTTCAGCCTTTTGTAACCAGGTAAAAACTGGCTGAGTTTACATGGAAATGAAACTTCCATTTGTGATTGACGATGTACGCAACTGGTCCAGTCAGGAATAACGGCTTCAACCTCTTGATGTTAATTTGCCTTTGTTTTTGTGCAAAGCATTGCTTGAGTTATGCATTTATATACGTGATTACATCAAACTGCCCAATGGTCTTAGTGCTGTTAGTTACTTTGCATAGCTGGCCAGTTACCATTCAGTTTTGAAAGTCTGCACCCATCCACACACACTCAAAACTCTTATGTAAATTCATGTGCATGAGTTTATATTTACAGGTTGCTGAAATTCTGTTGGCTGAAGAATCCTTTGATGCAACCATCCGGGATTACTCTAAGTTAATTGATCTTCACTCCAAAGCAAATCACGTAGAAGATGCAGAAAGGGTACTTGGTAAAATGAAACAGAGGGGTATTGCACCTGATATTCTCACATCCATCACTTTAGTCCACATCGTCACCGTATTACTCCCGGAAGCATTCGCGCGAGGAGAGCCGTGCCACGTCGCCCCCGGCGCTCCCCCGGCCGGCGCGTGGCGTGGGAATCCGCGTACGGCCGGGGGAGGCAAATTCCTCCAGTTTTTCCGAAATTACGTAAAGGTCCTTTTTTCTCGCGAAAAGGTCCCTGCGCCCAGTTTTTTTCCAAAAAAATTTGGATGGCGCCCCGCGGGTTTCCAAAATTACGTATAGGTCCTTATTTACTTACGTACAGGTCCTTGCATGTCCTTGGTTTTTTGCAAAAAAATCCTTTTGTTTTTCCGAAATTACGCACGGGTCCTCGATTTTTTTTATGAAACTCCCTGCGAATCGCCGTCTCTTTTGCTTCGGTCCACACGGTGGCTGGCGTGGCGTGGCGCCACGCCTACGTGGCTAGTGTATAGCAAGGCAGGCAATCTTGAACAAGCCAAGCAGGCTTTCGAATTTATTCAGAAGGAGGGTTTCCCACCAGATATGAAACTCTACGCTTCGATGATTAGTGTTTATGGGCCTGTTCTTTTCCTCCGAAGCTGGCGTCTTTTGGCTTTTGCTACAGTACCTAACTTTCAAACGGAGTATTTTCTCAAAACGGGGTCTACAAGTTAAACAATGTACACGTTAAAAGCCCAACATCTGTACCATCCAAAATCGCAAGTGAGTATCTATCTCTCCGTAATATGTACCGTAAACAGTCAAAATTCAAAAATTTCAACCAAAAGTCATAAGCCGCAGCCGTTGTCAAACAGGCCCTATATTAACTCTGGAGATCCAAAAGAAGCAGGAAACTTGTTAAAGAAAATGGAAAACCTGGCTATCAAACCCACCAAGGAAATGTACATGGATGTGATGCGGGCATTTGCTGAGCGTGGCATGGTGGATGGTGCCGATAGGGTGAGAACCATGATCTCAGTCGCTGGATACCAGCTCCCGTTGGAGTCCTTCACATTACTTGTAGAAGCATATGGACGGATTGGCGACCCTTATCGTGCCTGTTACACGTTTGAACAGATGAGGAAGTTTGGACACAAACCAGATGACCGTTGCCTTGCTGGTATGATGGCCGCGTACATGGGGAAGAACCAATTGGACCAGGCTTTGAACCTGCTGTTGAATTTAGAGAAGGAAGGACTTAAACCCGGTGTTAAGACTAATCTCGTCTTGCTGGATTGGCTGTCTATGTTGCAGCTAGTGCAGGAGGCCGAACAACTTGTGCAGAAGATAAAAAATGCAGGAGAAGAGCCCTTAGAGATCCATGTTTTCCTTGCTGGTATGTATGCAAAGTCACGACAGGAAGAGAAAGCCCGCAAATCCCTCAAGATTTTGGAAGAGAAGAAGAAACTATTGAAGGCTGATCAGTTTGAGAGGATTATAAGAGGCCTTCTTGACGGGGGGCTTCTCGGAAGAGGTAGATAAATATTACAAAATGATGAAAGCTCGTGGCTTTGTTCCATCAGAAACAACCGAGGTCGGGGTTAAGGCTAGTTTTGGGCTCAGGGGCAGGGTTCCTCCCACTGGTAGGTATCGGGGTTAAAGGCTTGTACGCTGGCAGTGTCAGCTAGCCATGCAGGCACTGGCTCCGGTATGAAAACCTTAAGGTAGCACTGACGACCGCACAGCCAATTCAGCCGAAGTGAAGTGATGAAAGATCCCCAGTGTCGTGTGAACTTTTGATTTGTTGCTATCAGATGTCTTCGGGCTTGAACATGCTTCCATACACTAAAAAATTCAGATAAGTTGACGGGTGCGTGCCCTGGTGTTATTGCCTTTTTTTTTTTGTTCTCATCAATTCGGACTTGCACGTGTATTTGATAAAGTTTTTGGGTCATTGTAACCAAGGATCGAAAAACCGGTACCGGGGCGAATCCTGGCCGCCGGGCGGTACTGGTAACCGGCCGGTTACCGCCCGGTAACCGGAAATCCCGATTTAAAACCGGATGAAATTTAGCAAACGAATTTTTTTAGCGGGGCGGGAGGTCCGGTTACCGGACCGGTTACCGGTTTTACCGGTGAGAAAACCGAAAAAACCGGTGGAATGAGTATGGAAGTTAGAGCTCCACTTTTGTTGCCGTAAATTGAAAGATATGGGTGGATATTTTGCCAAAAGCTTAAGTTTTTTATAACAAGTAAAATCCACATAAGACTACATCAAACTAATCCCTTCTTGAAGCATTTTCTTGTAACTATGAGGCCAAAAGTAATTGAAATGCTTTGGCATATAACAAAACCTTCTAAAGCCCTTATCCATGGTAAAAAAGAACTGAACCTTAGTCAAAAAAGGGTCCGCATCTCAATAAATTCAACTTGGTGTTGACCATATGGTGAAACCCTCTCGTCGTAGTGTTGTGTTACATTTGAAATAATAAAAACACAAGTTAATAGTAATGAATGCTAACTTAAGTAGTATACTAAAAAGTGAAAACACTAATGAAGGATCAATTCGTACCAATACATTGTTGAGAAATGTGAAGGTTGTGCAATGTACTCATTGTTATCAATGAGGATAAGTCCTTCATTATGAGCTAGGTGGACTTTATATTGATCCCAAGTGTATGCGGGATGAGCATGTTGTACCCAATGATTATAAATTTGTTGGTAGTATACAGGTTCCGCCCACTGGTAAATAAATCTTGCATTGGGAGGATAAGAGATGTCCAACGATGAATGAGAATCATCAGCAGAAGATAGTAAGTTGGCATCTCGACGCTCATAAGTCGGCAAAGAGTCTGAGCTACCATATGATGCGTAGGAAGAAGAGTCTTGTGGTTGAGGATGATCTCGTTGGCGGTTTTTAGCTCTTGTGTAGGTCTTTTTGATTATTCTTGATTCGTGACAACCATGGTCTTCATCCTGGGTAGCATGTGCGAAAGTTTTCTCACAGGTGAATTCCAATGGTTGACATGTGTCTTGTTGGCCTTGTACCCCATCGTGAGATGTCCCACCACCAGCACCATCATCAGATGACGAAGAGGAACTATCGTCAGACTTTTGGTACTCCACTGCATCAGATGTTGGAGTTTCAGTCTCTTCATCACTTCGCACAATATCCTCATCGATGTCTTTTTTCTTCTTCTTACCAACCGCTTGTTTCTTTGTTTGTGTAAGTGAGGCAAAGTCTCAAGCCAATTTATCAGTTGGTTAGCTACAAGCTTTTCTTTTTGTAACATGAGATTTGCCAATAGTTTTCTGAGTCCATTGCTTCAACGGTTGATAATCAAGTGCCTTGTCAAGTTCATGCTTAGATATGGCATTAACTACAATTGTAGATGGCATAGGGGGCTCACCTTCCTCATCTAACAGAGCTCCGAGTGGCTCATGGAGCTGTCAAGCCACTCATGGTTGGGTTTGCGCTGTTATACATGGTGGCATTAATGAGATCTCCAAAAGGATCTACATCCCTATCTTCATTCCTAATCTCATGTTTCTGCAATCGTAGCCTTAGATTGTAGTGGACATATACAAGCTTATGCAATTTCATTATGCAATCTCTCCTCCAATTTGTTGTCTCATTTCATTATGCAGGCGATTGTGGTTGTATAGGAACCGACAAATTCTCTTGGTCGCCTTGACAACTGCAGCAATCTCGTTGAACTGGCCGATGTCCTTCAACATGAGGTTCACAGTATGCGCTGCACAGGGCTGCCAGACTAGAGTTGGATGTTCTTCGATCAACAGTTGACATGATTTCTTATAGTTTGCACCATTATCAGTGACAATCTGCATAACATGTTTAACACCAATTTCTTCAACAACTTTGCGGATCTCACGATACAAAAAGTCTGCATTTTGTACGTCACCGGTCGCATTCACTGACTTATGAAAAAATATTCTTCCATTGCAGTACAACATGAAGTTAAATATACTCATCTATGTAGGTCCTGTCCAGGAATCACACATGATGGATACTCCATATATGCTCCAATCATCTTTGAACTCCTGTACATACTGCTTTATCTCCAGGTCATTAGCATCAAGGTATGGCCCATTAATTTCATGCCCTCTAGGTGACGCAACACCTTCACCAAGTTCTTGTGTAACCTTGATGGTAGCACGAAAATAATGATACTCTGCTTTATTTCCAGGAATGTCATTACTATGGAACCACTTAGCCCAAACTTTTTCGAGTTTTGACTTTGCTTCTTTCTTAAGAGTTGTGTCAATGCGGGGTTGGACGGTTGTCCGACTGTGCAAAATATCATAATCAACTCTCATAGACTGCGACCTATCAAACATCCTCGAAAGAGCATTTCTTCCTGTACCCCTTCCTGTGGCACTTCCACTACCTCCACCATGTTCAAATGTCGCACCACGGGCTCGTGCCCTCTGCTCGAGCTGGTGCAACTCCAACGACTCTCGCCGAGCCCATTCCATCTGCTTTTCCTCATCATCATCAAAGACATCTTCATGTGATGGATCACGCGCTACAGGCTCTGAAGCAACTTACTCCATTCTCATGCGCTCATCTCTAATAAATTTCCTCTTGGCCTTCGTTTCTTCTATACTTGCTAGCATGAGCCTTCTCACTTCCGTCGGAACCCCACTGCAAGGAATAACATCCCCGTGCTTCCCAGCAAGATGTTCTTTCAGGCGTGTTACACCTCCACCTGACTTCGTAAGCTTACAATATCTGCACTTCCAACCAGCACCTCCTAGTCTCTCTCCATGGTCCCAAACATTGATACTTTTACCAGCCATCACTACAATATCATGCAGCAACAAAAACATATATCAGTAATAAACAAGAGAATCATATGCTTCTGTACAAAGAAAGGCAAGGCAAGTTTCAAAAATGAATAACATACTGCCTCAAATTGAACATGCAGCTTGTAAGATTGAGAATTTCTTATCTTTGCCTGTGACTGCATGATTTTAGAGTCCCCTTTGCTTGGGAAATACATGATTTTTTAATGGATGTATAAGTAAGATATATATGTCGCAGATATTCCAGAAGGTGTAACAACTAATGACTGGAAAATATGCTATATATGGAATTGGAAACGTCCTACTTCTTGCATTTTCTATGGAAATGTCCTGCTGCTTGTGTTTTCACAAGTCCATGCAAGTCTTCTCTTTGTTAGGAGGATATATAGCATCAAGTGGCATCCTGTCATTTTTCAAATCTTTCACTAGGGAACAATTATCTCTTGTGGAAATTTGTTGGTCCATGTTTAACAAAACATCTTGCACTATCCGTTGAATCATTAGATCAGCAATTATCATTGTAATCTAGCTACCAAGCCATGTGCATCTGATGCTTGGGAAGTTGGGATACCTCAGGCATACAGGGCACATAAGGAATTCAAGGAGGAAATGGAGAATACCTTCTTGCCTGCTGCAGATCAGCTGCTGCTGCTTGCTGCAGATCTGCTGCTGCGTTGCTTGCTGCTGCTGCTCTCAAGTCTCCCTCCTGCTGCTCTCAAGTCTCAATAATGGGAGTTACTGCTGCTGCTGTCCTGCAGCCTCACTTTTGTCTCCCCACATGCACAAAACATCAAGAGTTCACAAGCAAAAGCAAAAGCCTCATGGACCCTACATGCTTCCAATCTGATAAGTAAGCATC
This sequence comes from Dendrocalamus latiflorus, assembly GCA_017311315.1. NCBI lineage: Eukaryota > Viridiplantae > Streptophyta > Magnoliopsida > Poales > Poaceae > Dendrocalamus > Dendrocalamus latiflorus. Next base: position 18,028,338 of record CM029609.1, on the reverse strand, counting down.
CAATGCAGGCTACAGTGCATCTACAAATTCAAATTTTCGCATTTCATATTTCGGGCGGTAATTTCCTTCCCGGTCTGCGGCGGTAATTCCGGTTACCGGCGCCGCCGGTAAACCTAACCCTGATTGTAACACCTTGATCTCTAGATTCTGCCAAGCAAACATATTCTCTTTCTGCAAATAGCGGTTATTGTTGTGTGTTCACAAACATCCATCGTCGCATGTTAAATTAATAAATAATGGAGTGAGTTCTCCGGAAAACAAACGGCTTGTTCTTTTAGACGGCGACTTATGGTTTATAATTATGTTTTATAGCTTTTAGGCTGATCTTGAGAGAGAGTACGGAATAAGAAAAATTCACATATAGTTTTTATCGATATAAATGAAGTCATTATACTATGTACTGCAATTAATTTATATTTATATATCTAACTTTGAAAAGATATTCCGTTTAAAAACTATTTATTATAAAAAAACTAAAAAACAGTTTTTAGAAACTAAAAAGGAAAAAAGTCCAAAAGCTGCTAGTTTTCATTCCAACTGGAATAGATGTATACGCAGTTATGCACCAATGTATCCGATTCCAATGTGCAATCCTTACTATCATGCGCCAGTTTGTGTTCTACCCTTTCTGTATATGAGAATGTCGGAGCAACTATGTTGGAAACAAGTGCACCCCCTAATCGTATGGCTAACTTGGAATTATCGACGATGTAATCAGCATTCGTATTGAAATATGGCACAATAACTGAAGCTATGTTGTGCTGTTACCTATTAAAATAATGAAATCCAGAACATGGCAAAATCACAGGAGTTATTATTTTTGAAAAGCAGAAATACGTGGGGCAAAGCTGAAGTGCAAAACATTGATAGCAGAAGCCTTCTTCCATTCACACAATTAAAAACAGCAGATGTGTTGATATGATATATAGGGCACCGGAGGCAAGCCACCATTGAAATCTGAGTTTAACATCCATAGTATAAGCATGCCATATAAAATTCTCATAATTTTACAATAAACACCTCCCAGGACACTAAGCTGACACCCATTATCACGCATGCTTGCTTGTTGGTGACAAGATATCAAACCAACACCAGTCACTCTACCGCTGAGCCAGCTTCTTCAGGTGTTGAAACAACTTTTGCTTTATCCACTGTCGGTCATATGGAAGAAATGCCTGAATTGAGTGATCATAGCTGCAAATGGAAAATATAGAGCTGTTAAGTTTTTACCTTTGAACAAAAACATGTGAATTAACTTTGCACCATTCTGATATAATGTTTTGAAGATCTAAAAAGTTAAAAGTTCTTAAACTCACACTAGTGCGCTTATGTCAGCTAAGCCATCAATGAAGTTGTACAGGTCGGTGATATCATAGGTTATGTTCGGGACCATTGGGTTGATATCCCTAATTTTCCTTTCATAGAGCCCACAAATACCTGACATTTCAGTAGAGAGCATCAATTCTGATTTTATTAGGGCATAGGATGGATCCATGTCAAACTAGCCCGTTGTGGTGAGTACGGAGTAGACAAAAAGAAAAACAAATGTTGGTTCTTCTGAATAGAATACTACTAATTTGATGCATGGTGCAGTTGAGAAAACATCCGGTACCTACTCTGAAACTCCTGCCCCCAACAAATTAAATATAAAAAGAGGAACTAGAGCCTTAAATCTTGATCATGCCTCTAAGCAAGCATAGGATAGCTTTGAGCCCATTACTATTGCTATTATTATTGAAATTTCAAGAAGCTACTCTTTTTAACAATAGCAAATGTACAAAGGGAAAGGCTCATTAACGACGGGAAAATGAATGACATTTGTGAATGCAAAACACAAACAACTTCATAAAATCTCAAGATCACATGATAATCACTAGGACCATATTACTAATATTAACTAAACTTATTATCTGAATATTGTAGTACCAGTTACTTTTTGAAAACCATACATACCATCCAATGCATGGTTAATTGAATTATAATCCATAAATGTTCTAGAAGCCCTGTTTTGGGATGGTTGCATAAGAATAATGGTGTGCCTCCCAGCCTGCAAGATGCAAGAAACCAGATTCAAACATCAACTAACGCCAAGTGCTCCAAGAGTATCAATACATTGCTATAGTACTTATTAAGACATCACAGCGATAAAAGTAGATATTGATGTATACTAAAGAAATGGGCTAGAGATTACGAACAGGTCGATTTTCAACAGGTTTCAAAAAGAGCAGCTATTTCCAGAGGCAACTTCTGTACTAAAACAATACAAAACTAATCCCCAGCCCCAGGTATGGTTCCTTGTATAATCGTAATGTTGATACCATAATCATCAAGTTTGGCTTCAGACATTATGCACAATCATGGCATCCAGAAAGCTTCTTATCTTAAAGACAATAATACTAGAATAAAGCAAACCGCTCTAACACATTGCCTTGAAATAAGCAATATTATCAATACCATCGTTATGGTCTTGCGTGCAAACCACACAGCTTTGTTTCTATTTGAAAGAGAGTAAAACTCCATATTGCACAATATATTATGCTATTCTTTGGAGGCTATTTTACCATTTTTAAGTCATATATCGTAAGATTCACTCAGCATCATATACATGACAGTTAATAAGAAACACCCAAATTCTAATAATGGTTCGAAGTATCAGGCATTCCTTGCTAGCATTAAGCCATTAACTCTATGTTCTGTTTGAAAGTAGAATAATGAACCTAACTATATGATGTTCCTTTTGGCTTGATAGTATCCCCTTATGCCTAGACGCCCATACTGCAGACATTTAGGGCCTGTTTGGATTATCCCTCTCATCCAACACCCCCTTAAGGTGAAAGAGATATTTTCTATAGGAAAAAACATACCTATACAAAATGAAACCAGAATATTTTCATGTCTTAAATTTATCTAACATGGCAGATATTTCACATATGTAAAAAATATCCTTGAAATGAATGGATATGGGTCAGAACCAATGAGAAAACCAAAATATCTTCAATGATTCAATGAGGATAAGACAGGAACTAGGTTTACAAACAGACCAGACTCAGGAGCCACATAACAAAATGTGATCAAAACACATCCTTCTTTGAACCTTAAAAAGGTCAGCTATAAAACTTTAGAGAAGGATAAAACACAATGCTAAAAACTGCAGACAGGGGCACACGTTTCCTTGCTATACAAGCAAAGCAGAGAATATTCCAATACTCACCCCCACCAACTATTCCTAAAAGATGAGGTTAATAAAATCACAATAATGTTTGCTGCATTCCTTATCCAGTAGAACAATACAGACCCTAGCACTATTGACAACCTAATGCCATTGCCACTCGCCAGCACATTAATTACTGTAATTTTAACATCCCATTTTGGGGAGTTGTAAAACTGGTTTGATTGAAATTCAAAGATTGGAATCTGAATGCAAATTGTCTTCTCAAAATTCAATCAAAATTCGAATTTTCAAAAACCAAAATCCCCTTGGGCTTGGCCTAGCCTTAGCCCATCCCCCGCCTTTCCTCTAGCCAGTGGCCTTGGCCCGACCCAATTTGGGCCTCGGCTCGGCCTGGAACGCACCACGCCGCCCTTGGACATGCCATTACAAGCCTCATCGTGCTCCCAACCCGCCCCTGTTGCGCTCACGATCAGCGCCGCTTGCCACTTGTGCTTCCACAGTGCACGCTGCCCCCACCCGAGCTAAACCTCACCTAGCGTTGCCTCCATCCCGGCCAGGCCCCTCCTCTTCCTTCTCTCCCTGGCGCCATGTTGCGTCCGCGCCTGTTGTGCCCGCTCCGCATCGCCCCCCCCCCCCCCCACACCTGCGCTTTGCGCACAGCCATTGCCACCGAGTCAACCTGTCACCTTAACCCTCCTCCGTGCCGTGCGCCTCCGCCACCTTAGGACTCTGCGTCCGCCATCAAGGCAACCAATGACTAGCGACCTCCCCGTGGCTATAAAAGCCCATGAACCACCTCCTTGTGCTCCCAATCGCAACCTCGTGCCCTCAACCACCCCGCAAACCACCCAAACCTCCTATCTCCCTCACCTCCGGTGTTCCGCCACCGCATCCCCGTCCGATTGCCCGTGCCTGGAGCTTCACATGCACATCCTGTGGACAACCCAAGCCACACCGAGCACCTTCATCCACTCCAGTGAGCTCTCCGCGTTGGACCCCTCCCCGCCGCCTCAGCTCTCCGTCGACAACCCAACCTCCGCGTTCCAGCTCTGTCTCCCCTTTCGGTGAGTCCATCTCCGCTCGTAGATACTCCCCTAGCTTGGAATCGAGCTCTAGTGCCTTAATTTGCTGTAGTGCCGTGGTCGATCTTCCATCGCCAACCACCCCAGGCGCCAAATCCAGCTGTGTCACCTCGCATGGAGGTGCATGCCATGCTGCGGAGACCATTTTGGCCTTCACCTCCGACCGTTGCCCCCCTTTTCACCGACAAGGGGTTTCGCCTCTCTTCGGCGGGGAAGACGGCCCTATAGCAAATTAACTTAACGACCGTCGTTAGTTCGGTTAACTCCGCCGATATGTGAACCCGGTTACTTAAGTGCCCCCCTTGTTCCTCTGACATGTGGGCCCCAGCCCTTTAAAAACTCTTTTAAAACGGTTAAGTGGTATGCCACTAACAGGTGGGCCCACCTTACTGTTTGCACAATAAATAGGTCCCACGTGCCAACCTCAGGACCTTTCCTTTAAGAAATAAATTTAATTTAATTAAAAGCCATGGGCCCAGTTGTCGGCCTCTATAGCCTTTTCAATGAAAAATTAATTCAAAATTTGGTGGATATAGCTACCATCAGATGAAACCTTAGCGGGTGTAACTTACACTAAGAAATGCATTGTAAAAGCCCTGTGCATGGTTATTAAGGCGTCGGTAAGGCGCTCCCGAGGTGGCAAGGCGTCGCCTCGCCTTGCGAAATGTGACTAAGGCGGTGGCTAAACCAGAGAGAAGGGGCGAAGACTCACCTGGAACCCTAGATGGCGGCGTCTCCATCTCGTCGCTCCCGTCTAGGCGGCGGCGCCTGAACCCTAGGGCTAAATCCACCGGGACAGCCACTAGATCTGTAGGCCTCGCCGACGAATCATCCTCTTGGGGAGTAGGGGAGGCAGGAGCAGGGGCGACGGCGGAAGAGGAGGCGACGGCGACTCTTGGGGGAGCAGGGGTGGCGGCGGCAGCGTCTTTTAGGGAGCAAGGGAGGCGGCGGCGGTGACGTCTCTTGGGAGAGCAGGGGTGGCGACGGCGGCCTCTTTTGGGGAGTAGGGGAGGCGGCAGCGGCGTCTCTTGGGAGGGAGAGCAGGGGAGGCGGCGATGACAGTTGGGGGAGCAGGGAGGGGAGAGAGGAGGCGGCGGCGTCTCTTGGGAGGGAGAGCAGGGAGGCGGCGGCGACAGTTGGGGGAGCATGGAGGGGAAGAGGGGAGAGAAGCGGCGGCGGCGGCGTCTCTTCGGAGGGAGAGCACGGGAGGCGGCGATGAAAGTCGGGGGAGCAGTGAGGGGAGAGAGGAGCGCCTGGCTAGGGTGAAATTAGATCGGGGGCGACCGGCTAAGATCTGGTGTATTTTGGTATTATTACAATTTAGTCTTTAGAGTTTTACGAAATTATAATTAGGTCCTTCTAGGTCCTTTATCCTCTTAGATTGGTCCTTCTAGGTCCTTTATCCTCTTAGATTTCTTCTGATTTAGTCTTCCAGAACTCTGTTTTCTTCGCTTTATGAAGTGTGTAAGGCGTCGCCTCGCCTTACGCCTTACCGCTTAAAAAGTGTGAGGGGGCCGGTCGCCTTACCTCGTCTTACCGCCTTAATAACCATGGCCCTGTGGTGATCTTTTTTATTCACATATCCAAGAAAATATGTGATACATAACAAGATGATTATCTCTTATGGGTAAAGTGTACAGTCTCTGCAAAGTACAAACTGTTCGAACTGCCGTACCCACGGTCAAAGGCGGGCATGGGAACTTACTCAAGTTATTTCCTATTTCAAAAACCTTGTGGGTGAAATGAAAACTCATCGGGTGGATGTAACCCTGTTTTTGGCCTTTTCCTAGGTGGATATAACCCATTGTTAATAATTAGGTGGATGTAACCCTAATAATAAAAACTAGCATATGGTTGATGAAACCATGTAACAAGTGAATGAAACCTGCATCGTTATAAATATTGCACTATTACTCTCTTTAATAAAATATGTTTTAGTTAAAATGCTAAGTCATAGGACTTTACTAAGTATTGAAATGTTACCTTTAGCAAATAAAAGAACCAAAGCCTACCTTTGTTGAAGCCTTGCATGTATAAAAATTGCATTCTGTGTGTTGGCTTGTGGAGCACTATTGCTTGTGCTCACCCTCGCTCACAAGCTCCTTCAGAACCTATGGACTAAGGACACTACGTCTACTACGACGTTCCTGGAGTTGATGGTGAAGAAGATAGAGGATATTAGATTAATTCCTAGTAGTCTAGGTCTCACCTTAGTCATGCTAAGTTGGTGTTTGCGTGAACCAATATTATCTAAATCTTTGGTTAATATTGATCGCACATAACTTACCCAGTCGCTTGTCTGTGGCGAGATGTACTCTCCCCTTTTGCTTTTGCTACCATTTTCACACTTTATGTAATGTATCAATTTGGCCCGGACGACCCTTATTGTAAACTTAACCCGATACGGTCTATTTCAAACTCTGATGATTGTAATATTAACGTATGGTACAGTTTACGTCCTCTATGAACTGATTCAGTAATGTATCCGTAAGCATTATCTACTGATTTAGGAAATAATGCGGTGGTATTCACAAATGATTCTGCATTGGTTAAATCCGGGTCCGGCAATTACTGCCAACCAAGCTGAGTGGGCTGTGAATTGACATCTTGGCAAAGGGTGAGTCGGGAATGCAAATTAGAGCAAGGGCGAGAGCTAGGAAATCAAAGCAACTCAAGTGGGCATGACGCAAGTTTCTTGTTTAGGTCCTGAAGATGCTATAGATTCCTTCATATCACTTCCCCAAGTAATGGGGTATTTTGTTTCGCAGCCCTTGCTATGTTTTAGTCAAAATTTCTATTTGCCGTCCTACGATACGAGCTGCAGCAACAACATTGCAGTAGTTTCATTAAATGTTGAAATAGTTACAAAAAATACTTTGATAATGTAGAGTAAAATAGAATTGTTTGATTTACATCTTGATAAAATTAACAGAAACACATATTGTGAGTAAGTTTGGTTTAATGCTATATTTTAAACTGAAATTATGTTTAATTTATCACATAAAGCTATAGCTAGTAGATTCTAACATTTTCCCACGCCTACCATAACATGCTAACTAAACTACTGCAACGTGGAAACAAAGTGATCCTAGGATTAGCTCATCTTAGAACATCGAAGGTTAACAAAATCTATTCCAATGGAAGGGAGAAGGAGCTAGAGTACTGGGGAAAACTATAAAATTTGCATGGATCAGGATCAGGATGTCATACCATACTCAATAGATAACCACAGCATTCTCGAGCCACTCATCAACGCAGCGCCCGAACAAATCACCAAAAATACTACAAGCAGATCAATCGACCAACCTACCCAAGCAAACTTAAAGAAAGGACAACAGGCTACTCCAATTTAATTCACCATCCGACTATCGGCGGCACCCCACGAAACCAAAGCAAAAGGGAACAAAGCAACACAACCCTGCTTAGACCGCGTCATTACCGACCACCGGCGGCTAGATCCCCGGCGATCAGGCTCGAGCCAACGCCCTGACACGCAAAGACTCCCCACAACCTACTACCACCATCACTCGCAGAACATCGCAAACAATCTGTGATGTCCCCCGATCTGCAGGTGCGATACAATAAAACAAAACTCGCCGAATTCCCCCCAGCCGCTAGCTAGGTCAGCAGCAGCGACGCGTGGCCCCCGAAGCCGTAGAGTAAGAAAATGGTGCAGGGGGAAGCTCACCATGGGGCGGAGCGGGGCGGCGCCGAGCTCGCGGAAAGGGAGGAGCCGCTGAGGTGGGGAGGGGAAGCGAGGGAGGCGGCGGCGATTGGGGTGGGGTGGAAGGGAATATGTGTGTGCGTGTGTTTTCCTGCGAGGAAAGCGTGGTTTGTGTGTGCGAGGAAAGAGTGGGCAGTGCTCCAGCAGCGAGCTGTCTCCTCCTTTGGTAGGAGAGGATCTAAAAAATAAAACTTTGGTAGGAGAGGAGAGAATAAAAGGAGTAAAGGAGGTGATCGCAAAAAAGAAAAGGAGGTAACATGAGTGCAATAGATAGGGTGACCAATCAATCATGGATGCGGTAAGGGGTGATTTGAATTTTTTACTCTTTAAGTGAAATACAAAAAGGTATATTTTAAAAAAAAGATTTCCTCAAAGGATGTTGTATCTTACGACAAAAATGTAGGGGATGCTAGGAAAGCTCTCAAATTTTTAATATAATCAAACCACCGGTCATTTTTTGTTAAAAATAATAGAGACATACCGTGTGAGCTTTTGGAAAAGTATAATAAGAGTTATAGTACTCGATTAGAAATGAATAAGATTTTCTAAGCAATGAATACTTCCGTATCAGGTTTATTAAAACCCAACCCATTCTCCTCGCGCGAGAGCGCTCCACGCACCGCGCGTGCGTTCGCGCGGCGACGCGTGGCGAGCGCTACCTCGCGGTCACGCCGAAGCTTGCTAGGAGCAGATCGCTATACTGACCGGTGGGTCCTGTGCTGCGCGGTCCCGCGTGCAGCGGCGGGGAGCAGGCGCGGGGGGTCTGCCTCTCCACGGCTAGGCGTGGCGCGGCGCGTGCACGGCGCGCCCCATCCTCCAGCGCCACCGCGCAAGAGCCTGGGCGATGGGCCCTTGTCCTCTCGGACCCCATGCGCTAGCGATTGAGTGTAGAGGGGCAGGCGTGCGGGGGCTCAGCAAGGGCGTTTTGATCGGCATGCGGGCCGTCTGGGGAGAGGGAGCGGAGCAGGCGGAGCAACCCATGCCTCCTCTACACCGATACGAGATCTGATTCGCTCTGTAAGCTGAGCCGTCGCATCGGAACAGTAGCAGTCGGCGCTGCTCCCTCGCCGTACGTGCGTGCGCGGCCGCTCTTCCCTACCGATGGCCGATCTGTCCCGTCGGAACAATTCACGGGCGGCCCTGGCGTCCCGTTGGGCGGAGCGCACGCGGCGCGGCCATCATCCCTCAGTGTCGAGCTGAGTGGCTCCCTCTCCCTATTTACCTGCTCGTTCGGTTGGGAGCCCCCCTTTCCCCCTCCCTTTTCCAAATCTTTGCGAGACCTGGTGTTTGACCTCCGTTCCCCAACCACGATGGCCTGGGTGAACTGTTGACCGTGCCGGGGCTTCGCCGTCCCTAGGTCCTGTGCTTGTGTCCATGCGATTTAGTAGGCTTCAACCTGCTCTGCAGACTATACATGAAAATAGATCAGACCTTTGTGCTCTGCCTTTCGTTTATGTGGCATCAGCTAGGGTTTTATGAGCTTATGTGATGAAAAAAACCTTTTGCTTTTAAAAAAGGGCATGTTCATAGGTTTGTGCAATAGTACATTTGTTCATTTTGTTAGCGCGACTTATTGTTTCGGGTCTGAAATTTTGAGCGTTTTCCTTTGATGAGCTATTGTTTCTATATGGATGTTCGTTAGTCACTTTTCGTTGCAGAAAGAGGTGGTGACTACTCCTGCTTTCATGTTGATTCTGGTCTTTTTAATGTTGGATAGGCTCATTCTTTTGGTTCAGGTGAAAAAAGGGGTGTTTTTTTGGTATGATAGTTGGGAGAAAGTGTCAACTTTTATGAGTCAAAAGTATCATCGTTGGTATGATAATTGGGAGAAAGGAAGACTTATGAGTCAAAGTGTCATTATTGTATCCACAGTTTGATAATTAATGTGACATATGCTATATTTGTTCTGATTCTGCCTTTGGCTTGTGTTCTCCTATTTAGAAATCCGCTGCTCCCTTCACTGAACTTCCGGTATCCTGTGTGAGAGCCTGTCGTATAATAGTTGTGATTGAATAGCTCTTACATTTTACATTTGTTGCCTTGGAATCCTTCTGCAGATCTCCTTCTTGTGATTCCCTTGGTTCCTGAGGTACAGATTCATAGCTCTCGACCACATACATCATCTCTTCAGGATAGAAGCTGAGAAGAGGTTCTTGGTTCCAGGTATGGGAAATGTGTGCTATAGTATCGCCGATTCTAACCTTTTTCGTTGCTCTTTCTTGATTGGATTTGGGATACGGTGCTAAAGAAGTATATGTATGAAGCATTAATGCAGGTCGCTGCGTGTTAGCTCACAAATAATTTAGGCACGTAACTTCTGGATTGAAGACTAATCTGCAGAGCTACTTTGTTTTTGCTATTGGGTTCAGGCATATATCAAATAGAAAGAGTTTGTAACATGTATTAGCCCTAGTTGTAGCTGCATGCATTTGTCTCTCTTTTTGCGATCAAATGATGTCTTATGCTTTGTCACAAGGAATATAGTTGCATCCAAAGATTTTTACATCAAAATTATATCTACCAAAATAAATAAATGAGGTTGTCGATTGCCGGCCACAGCATTATATGTATGATAATGTCCCAAGTAAAATTTCATAGTTAAATTACAGTATTTCACATGTCACTTTTTCTATTTGTTGGCTTGTGTTTATAATTCACTTTGTAGATAATTGCACATCTCATGCAATTCTTTTGATTCCTTAGTCTGAATTGTAGATCCTTATTGTGTTAGAATGATGTAAGCACCATTAGTCTGGTTGCCTTGAGTACCATCAAAATGATTTAGTCTACATGGTGTCACTAACAGCACCTGTGTTACCCAGTTATTTTCCTCACATAAAATCCTTATGTTGCACATTGGGCTCTTTTTTCAGGACAAGGTTTGATCACTAAGAAAGGATTCAAGGGCTCATTCGGCAATGTAGGGTTGTCTGCCAAGGTTAGTTGTTCATGGTGTTATGCAAATATTTTTAACATGGAAATTGCCCTATCCTTTTCTGGACAGCTTCGTCGTAATGGAAATTTCTTGGGTTAGACTTTTGCAGTTCTCTTAGGCGTCTAGAGTTTGGTCGTGTGCTTGTTGAGAAGGCTGCGTGGGAAAGATGATAGTATGTGTATTGTTTAAGTTGTCCACTTATTTTTGTTATACTTTGGGGGTTGGATATGTAGTATGAACTGACATGTTCCTTTGGCAGTTGTCAGCGTTGCTTTTAGTTTTAGGAGTTAGTACTTACCTAATAAGCTAGCTTATTTGAACCTATGAACTACTTTGTGAGATAGGCCTAAGCTTGGCCAAACAAGCTCTAGATTGCTAGCGTTCTTTTTTAGCAAAATGTTCTCATTTAAGTAAGTGTACATTCTATATGTTGTTATTCCTTATATATTGTTTTGTTATGTCATAAGAAAACCTGTATAATATCTATTACTCCGCTATTTGCTAGCCCTTTTCTGTTGCATTTGAATTCCAGATGTTATCACAGTGAACAAATTCCTTTTTACTAAAGCTTTCTTCCTGCTTTAGGTGAAAGGTTGCAGCGGTTAGAACAAAAGGGAATAGTTATCCGCTTCATTATAGGGCATAGGTAACCAGATGTTTCTTGTTACTGCAAGCATATTTACAGTTTAATCACCACTGGTATTGCATATTCTCTGCCCAGAGCTTGTATATCATATCATTTGGATATGCTTTTCTCTTCTTTCTTAGAATGGACCAACTTCTTTACAGCCAAAGCTACAGATCTGTTTGTTCTGGATACTTACATAAGTCGGCCTTACTGACATACCGAGCAGCATAATAGTATTACTGCAGGCATTCTTAAATATGTAGCTCTAAACAACAATTTCCGTCAAAATTTGCACTTAGACATGCATGAAATATCTTGCAAAGAGCTGATTTGGGCATTTATCTGCAGAACACCTCAAGTCCCTGAGTTCTGCTGATGATTTATTGTTGTGTTGCTTTATTAATCCATCCCAAGTCTACTTTTTCCTCCCCCCGATTTGACAAAAAAACATTCTCGATTCTTGTCTGAAGAGGCTTGGTTGTGCAATGGCTGATTCAACGAGACAGCCTGATTTAATTCACTCCCTCTTTCTATTAAAAACTTGGATGTTAGTTTTCATGTTGCTCCATGTTTTCATTCTTGTATGCTTCAAAATTCAATACTGGTTCTGTTGCTTTTTCTTTCCAGCCTTAACTGTCTCTATTATGCCTTTTAAGTTTGATGGTTGATAATGCAATACTGATTAAATACGTGTTGCAGGTCAAGACGTAAATGCTGGACACCCGTCTCCTACTAGCTGTTAACTCTTAAGTGCTGGAAGAGTAAGTTTCTTGTGCCTTGGTTTGAAACTTTGCCGAGTGTGATATGTAAGCAACTTTCCCAAATGTAGTCCTGAAAGCTTTTCCCTGTGCACCCGTCTCCTACTAGCTGTTCCCAAGACGTAAATCCTGTTTTTCATGCTTTTGATTTAGTTCATGAATTTCATCAATGAAGGCTTGGTCCTGAAAGCAATAATAATGAACCTCAATTAGTTTATTTGCATGAGACAGTCAGGTCCAGAAAAAAATATGGTCAGCAGGTTGACCTTTTTTGTTCTGATGCACCGTAGACTCATTTCTAGCTGATTCTCTAGAGTATGAAGTTCCTTGAAACCCAATCCAGAAATATCTTGTCCTATCAACTGCCTACAATCAATCAATCAATCAGCGTTACAATATGTATGCCAATTGATAATCTGATATATATATGTAGCAACATTTCCACGTCCTCTTAGCATGTTTGATCAGTTGTCAATAAGTGAAGGGTAGCATTATTTATTAGATGTTTATAGTTGTACCTTTTTAGGTTAATTATTGTAGATTGGGCCTTCATAGGCATGCAAGTATTAATGGTGTGTGGGTTGTGAGTTGTGATTGAAGCAAGCACAAACCAGAATGCTCAAAAAATAAATTAGCAGGCAAAAGAACAAATGATAATATCATAGCTGTTCTCCTTTCATGTGTACTCTGCTCCTTTAGAAGTTAATCAGAATTGCATAAAAACTAAATGGCTTGGCGTAGAAAGTTCACCAACCTTTTACATTTCTTTCGTTTGTGAAAACTGATGCCTGCATAAACGAAGCATATCCCCATGGAATCGGTATAAATCATTTCTTATGCTTAAGTATTGTATTCTTATGCATGTTGTATACCAAATTGGCCAATTCCTTCTCATGTTATGATTTTTACTAATTTATATACCATATACAAATTAGTTGTGTTGGTACTCGTGGTATCTCATGGTCGTTAAATTTCATCACCAAGAGTCATGAATGATCATTGATATGGTGCATTAGGTTCATAATCATCTCCTCCAACCCAAGTTTTACCTTTATAAGAATTATTGTGAGATTGCAATTGCTACATTCAGCCACCAATTGGGTATTTCTGCATGCTGAGCATCGTTACTGTGTGTTGATTTTATTCTGTTGTGCATTTTGATCTTCTGTATGTTTTTGCAAATTTAGCACTATGAACTATGAAGGTTTTCCCTCCTCAGTCAACCTTGAAGTTATGCCCATGTGCTTGTACTACCAATTTCTGATATCTGATACCTTTTTTACATTTCACTATGTATTATGTATATTTCCACACTTCACTTGAAGTGTCCCATGTCATCACCCACACTTCTCTTAAAAGTGCTCCTAACTCCAAACAGAGCTAAATAAACTTAAAAGGCTCAATATAGACTGAAAAGGATTTAAGGGGCAGGACAGGACTGGAAATCAGTGATGGTCTACCTGTTGCAAACATTTGCTTCACTGTAGAAAATTGCTGCTTTGTCTCAATTTTATCCAGATTTGCAAAGGTTTTTCATCTCAAAAGGCTCAATATAAACTGAAAAGGATTATTGTGTTGCTGGTCTTTTTGGTAGCTTAAAACATAGGTACATGTTTTCTTTGCTCCAGTGTTACTTGTGATTCTTTACAGTTGTATCTTTTGATGGTCTGTTCTTATTTAAACTTTGTATTCTGAGATTTTAAAAAAGGAAGGTTCAGAATCAAATAGGAGCTCTCTGCACACGAGCTGCTTTGGAATGGCTTCCTTCAGTGGCAACAAGAATTGAACTATAATTTGGTGCAACGTATCTGCAATCTGTTCCGTGTCTTCGTTTTTAGTTGGTCTTACCAATTTGTGCTTTTGCTCGGTGTTGGTGCTTTTAAAATTGTTTAGGAGCTGGCCTTTCGTTTTGGTCAGGTATCTCTGCTTGGTGCGAGATAGACTGTTAGCTCATGAAACTCTGTTCTGAATCCCTGTTCGGAATTTGTCTGTAACTGTGGTTCCGTTCCGTTTAGTGAAAATGGAATAGGGTTGCAGTACTGTCATCCTTATTCATATTCATTTATCTTGTCAATTCATGCGACTACTATCATTTGGGATTTATGAAGATTTTAAAAGCCATCCTTTTGTAAAACATAGCTAACTAAGACATGTGGATGTCACGGCTAACTAGAATTACAGTGCTGCCTTTCTCATAAACATAGTATTGGTTGTCTAGAACAGATTGTTAAATGATGTGTCCAGTTGCAGCTATATTTCCTCATTAAATTGATTGCACATGGGTCTGCAGCTCAATCTGGTCACTTACAGTTGCAGGAAAGGCGTCCTCCATCACTGTGCAGCTGTCCGGTGTTGAAGTTGTTGCTACCTTCTATTGTGTGCAGAGGAGCCAACTTGCAAAGGTAAGTTTGGTCTTCCTGGTTTGTACAGTCATGGACTGTTAGCATTGTTACATGCTTTAGAAGTAATGACTTTCCATGTGCTTTTCTAATCTGCTTCTTCTGCGTTCGTCTAGAAAGGCCCTGGGTGGTACATAGGTTTTCTAATCATGTTGCGACAATGGTTTTACGTTCCTGTGTGTAACATCCCAAAAATTCGAAATTTGGAAATATAAAGTTTTTGAATTATTTTTGCAATATGTTCTAATTTTTGGATTTGGATTTCATGGTGTTTCTTCAAGATTTTGGTTGAGGTTCCCAAAAGTTGAAATAAAAAGAAAATATACAAATAAGGAGGTAAATTCAAATTTTAATTTAGAATCTGAAAAGATGATTCAGAAAATTAGGAGGGGGAAAACCTAAAATGAAATATGGAAATTTACACCTAAATTTGTATCAAAATTTAACCAAAGACATGGCAAGAAAAATAAAGCAAACAAAAAAAATGTATATGAGTGGAGTTAGGCCGGCCGAAGCCAGCCCAACCCCACTCCCATCAGCGCGGCCCAGCCCAGTGTGCGCAGCGCGCCCGCGCTCTCTGCCAGGCGGGCCACGCCTCCTCTCCCCGCCTTCATCCACTGCCCGCGGGCCCGGCGCCTTCTCCCGCTCATTCCCCTGGCCGGTGGCCCCGCGCTCGCGTCCGCGCTCTCCCTCTGGTCAGCGGGCCCTCCCGCTCGCCCGGCTCTCTCTTCCCCTCTCCCTCTCTCGCTGACCGGTGGGCCGGCCCTGTCAGGGGCATCTTTCTCCCCCGGACGCTTTTTTCTCACTCGGCGCAGAGCTTGAGCTCCCCGTGGAGCTCATGCACGGCATTGCCCTGCCCGCGCCGTCCCGTCGCCATGGTGGAAAGCCTGCGGAGTTGACGCCGCCCCTGGTTCCACCGCCTCTGCCCACGGTTCGGCGCCACCGCCCACAGTTTTCCCCCGCCCGGTCGCGTCGGCCCGGCTACGTGGTGCCGGTCGTCTGCCGCTCCGCCCGTGCGTGGGAGAGGCAAAAAGTGGAGGAGACCGCACAGGGGGATGGGTGCGCTGCGTCACACTACGGTCTGCTGGGCATTTACGCCACCTGCGTCACCGCCTGGCGCCACCACCTGCTCCGACGGGACCGAACGGCCGCCCGCCCGTTGCCAGCCTACCCCGACCGCCTATAAAAGGCCCTAGCCCGTCCATTGAGTTCCCCACGCCGCCCTCTCCGTTCATCAGAAGGTAATCGGGTATTCGTGCCCCGTAGCCGTCAGCGATCTCTTTCTCCCCCAACTCCGGCGAACTAACTTCCCACTATTTTACTGTCCCAGAGCCAAATTCCTTGAGCTAGGATAGTCTCCAGAGCGCCGCGAAGCTTCCCCGGCCCTCGTCCGAGCTCCTCGTCGCCTGTGGTTCGCCGCCGCCGAGAGCTTCCCCGAGCCGCCGCTGCCGCTCGACGCCGACCCATCTCCGGACCTCCTCGGCCCCTGGCGACCGCGTCACCGTCTTCACCTTAGCGCGAGGATCGTGTTTCGGCACTCACCCAAAGCTCCCCGACATCCCCTCGCCACCGGCCACCGTCGACCCCAACTCCTCTGCCCGACCCCGCTGCCGACCCCCCTCAAGGGGATAAATCGCCCTATAGAGGTAGGCAAAGCCTCCCCGCTCACTTGGCTATCGGCGCTAACTCTCTTCTCCCCCCCCCCCCCCGGGTTCCCTCGGCCGCGCGCGTTCGAGCCCCCGGCTCCGCAGCGCGCCGAGGTCGAACATTTCTTTTTAATTCCGCCTGACAGGTGGGCCCCACCTGTCAGCCTCTGTACCCAGAGTCATCCGCTGACCGCTGGGCCCCACTGGTCAGTGGAACCTTTCCCCCCGCACCGTACTGACATGTGGACCCCATAAACAGTAGCTGGACCCACATGTCAGTGGCACAGGGGAGATAAAAGAAAAATAAAATGGGAAAACAAAATAAATGCCAGAAAATGACACTGGACCCCACATGTCGGGATTTCAAAATTTTTGGATTTGACCGAAACAGAGATCTTTGACTGGTTATAACTTCCTCATTTTAGCTCCAAATTAAATGAAACAAATTTGTAAATTCATCTAAATTCAAGATCTATCTATTGGAACCAGAACCATGATTTTTGGAGTTCATTTGAATTTTTGGTGATATTTTGAGTGATTGGTTGCTTTTCTTTTATTTGGGAATTTCGCACGATTAAATAGCGTACGAGGCTCAGGAAGAGGAGGTTGAAGCAGCCAGTCTAGAAGCTTCAGAAGGTCAAGACCAAGATCCCCGCGAACAAGGCGAGTTAACACCTCGATCATTTTGAACCTATGATTTTGCAAAGTAATTTCTTTTAAATATCAACATGCATGCTGTTATTTCATATGGCAAAATATGTTCATTTCCAGAAATGATAGCTATACACCTACTGTAATGCTTGCTTATAATGATCCGTTGAAATGCTTGGACACGTGAACCTTGTCGCCTTAGCAAAACTTATACTATCATAGCTTTTTATCAGTAAGTCCAAATAAATATTGCGATGCTTAGTATTGCTAGATAAAACGGGGGTACATAGCTGCCCCAAAAACAACACTTGCAAAAGAATGATATGTTTTGGGGACAGTCATGGTGGTAATGACTGATAAATGTTGGATATGATTATTTTATGTTTCCAAAAACCCCAACATGCTTAAATATCTGAGCGGATGGTTCGGGGGTATGGTGCAGTGGTGCACGAGAGTGTGGTTTGTGGTAGAACCGCCCAGATACCACTAAGGACTGAATCTTGTCATGTCAACCCGTGTAAAACAGTACAACCACAAGTCTGTAAAATACAACTTGGCTTAGTAGATTTACCGGACCCTGAAAGTCATCCTTCCAGGAGGAGGTGTGGGTTAGTGCAAGCGGCAGTCTGTGTGACGGCTTGAATGGGACACCCGTGGAAGGTGAAGTTCTGCTGTGGCGGGCTAGCAGGGGTGGGGAGCCAGCTGCTAGACGTTCAGAAGGAGAACATCCCGCACAACGTATGGGACCCACCGCAAGTGGGAGCGACCCATAGGGTGAAATGATGGAAGGGGCGAGGTACTTTGAAAAGTCACTGTGATGGTCTGCTCAACCACATGACTAAGGAATCGTGTGGGGCAACGAGTTGATTGTCTCTTGTGGTGAAAGTGTACAAACTCTGCAGAGTCAAAACTATTCGAATAGACGTGCCCACGGTCAAGGGCAGACATGGGAACTTAACTAGATATAGTTCTGTTTACAAAATAATTGGTACTCGGGAGAAGGGAAATTTGTAGGGCGAAGGACTGCCCTGGGTTTGGAATTGTCCTGGGTGTTGTCCCAGTGGTACGTTAAGCGGCTATAACGCTGAAAGATACTATATGGCGCAGATGCCATGTAATGGTGGATGGAATCTGTGTCAATTATAAGATCAACTTACTTTATAAACAAAAGTTTTGAGTTTAAAATTGCTAGGTCTCAGGGATTTTGCTATAATTGTATTCAAAAGCACACTTCGCAAAATAAAATGAACCCAAGCCATCCTTTGATTAAGCCTTACATGTTAAAGTATTGCATTCTGTGTGTTGGCTTGCTGAGCACGGGGTCGGAGTGCTCATTCTCACTTTTGCAATAAAATTCAGAAACAGGAGTTCAAGGACACTACACCTATGAGGAGGCCCCTGCCAACGTCGACGGAAGCAAAGGCGATAATTAAGGCGTAGGCCTCGGTGGTTAGGCATAGACAAGTAGACTCTAGGCGTTGTGTACATTTATGTTACCGGGACCCTGGTGGCATATATTGTACACATTACCCTACTGGCCGCTTGCCTGTGGATTTGGGTTTACTTTGCTATAATTTCCGCTGCATTTATGTAATGAAGGCATTTGGCCAAAGCGGCCCTTTTGTAAACATTCACCCGATGTGGTGTACTTCAGACTCTGTAATATTAATATGTGATGTATGTCATGATTCAGCAATGTACCTGTGTGCACTAACTACTGATCCAGGGATTAGTGCAGTGAGACACAGTAGATTCCGGATTGAAAAATCTGGGTCTGACAGCGCTGGTATCAGAGCATACGACCGTAGGGTAAAAGCCTTAGAAGGGTTAGAGCCACAATATTTCTAAAATTTATGAAAATGATTTTGAAAAATATAGCATACTATCTCTTTCCGTACCCTTCTTAGATATGTTCTATTCCACCATTCTTTAAAATATTTTGAGAATTACTAACACTAGTAATTACAGATGGCAGGAGAGGAAGGTAACTGGGATTACGTCGTCCATGGAGCATACGAGGGCGTGTTCGCGAGTATCCTGCGCAAGATCCTCCACTACTTGGAGTACCCGGAGCAGCCCATTTACCGTGGGCGCCAGACGATCGCAGGAGGGGAGGAGTGCTGGATGTTTGAGGTGTTTATCTGCCCGAAGAGCGAACATGACCCACCTCACATCTTCCGGACAGAGCACCAGAGAAGCACCAGGTCCGCGGCACTCCAGGATGCTGCGCGTCTCGCCGCCGCCCGACTCTGCAACATCTACCAGATCTCCCTGCGCCGCACACCCTTCTGCTTCTACCCCTCGCGCCGAGAGGGAGCACGCCACAATGATACTTACCTGCCGGTTAATGAGAACAACCCGATGCTCACCCATCAGGTTGATCTCACCAGGGCCATGGCTTTGCAGTACCCGTTACTATTTCCTTACGGTGAGCATGGCTACCATCTTGGTATTAAATACTCGGACATTGAAAATAGCGACGGGACAGGCCGTAATATGTCATGATGCTTGAATTTGTTAGACATCACATGCACTACAGATTAAATGAGGCGAATCCATTCACTTGCTATGGCAGGTTAAGTGACCAGATAGACGTCGATGCGTACTCAACGATCGAAGGGTCAAGACTAAAGTTCATAGCAGACCACCAAAAAGAACTACGATCCGAAACGGTACAAGGAATAGCCGATGCCATTGATAAGGGTCTTATAAATGCCGATTCAGTTGGTGGTAGGGTAATCGTGCCAACCAGCTTTACTGGCGGCAGGAGGTACCATGTAATGAATTACCAAGACGCGATGGCCATATGCAGGGTCTATGGCCCTCCTGAGCTTTTTGTGACTTTCACATGTAACACTAAATGGAAAGAAATAGCAGATGCACTGCGCTTTGAGCCTGGGCAACAACCGTGCGATCGTTCTGACTTGATAGTGCGTGTTTTCCATATGAAAGTCGATGAATTCATAGCCGATATTAGAGAGGGCAGCACGTTTGGTCCTGTCCTTGCAGGTGAGACGTAGTATATGCTGCTGATACGTGCTGGCTTCTACATTTATTGTTAATGAGTCTTACACTAGCCCTTCCATGTGCAGTTCTATACACCGTTGAGTTCCAGAAGCGTGGCCTGCCGCACATACATTGCCTTATGTGGCTGGCTGCCAATGGTTCAGAATTCAATGCTGCTACTGTCGATAGTTTGATTTGTGCAGAGATCCCTAGCATCAATGATGACCCCCTAGGATATGCTTTAGTTGATGAGTTCATGATACATGGCCCATGCGGTGATCACAACAAGAAATGTCCATGTATGAAAGATAACAAGTGCTCGAAAAAATTTCCTAAGTCGTTTCAGGATGAAACTATCATGGATGACTTTGGGTTCGCTATTTACAAACGAAGGGATGATGGTAGACACGCTTGTAAAAACGGTGTCATATTGGATAACAAGAATGTTGTTCCATACAATATGCGCTTGCTACAGAAATACAATGCACATATCAATGTCGAGTGGTGTAACAAATCAAACATGATTAAATATCTGTTTAAATATGTTACGAAAGGAAGCGATCGAGCGAAGATCTATTTTGAAATTACTGCAAGGACATCCAATGCATCTCCTGGCCCTCAGTTGGCTCCAAAAAATGAAATCCAAGAATACGTTGATGCTAGATTTCTTTCTTCGTGCGAAGCCCTATGGCGTGCTTTTGAGTTTGACATTCACTTTAGGATACCTCCGGTGGAGCGACTAGCCGTACATCTTCCTGGCATGAACCATGTGCGATATGAACCTGATGCTAACCTAGAAGCGTTGCTCGCTAGCCCTGCAGCAAAGTGCACGATGTTGACTGCGTGGTTCGAAGCTAATTCAAAACATGAAGCAGCTAGACACCTAACATATTGTGACTTCCCAAAAGAATGGTCTTGGAATGCTTCTGGGAGATGTTGGCGAAAGAGAACACCTTGCGCTAAAATTGGTCGTATGTACTATGTTCATCCAGCTGCTGGTGAGCTATATTACCTACGCATGCTTCTAATGATAGTTAAAGGCGCAAAGAATTATGCTGACGTGAGAACCTTTAACAATAAAGTATACACTACTTTTCGAGACACTTGTGAAGCACGTGGTTTACTTGAGGGCGATAATGAGTGGCATCTTCTGTTTGATGAGGCGATAGTATCTGCATCGGCATATCAGCTGAGGCAATTATTTGTCACTGTGGTGCTTTTCTGTTCTGTTGGTAATGTTCGCGCTTTGTTTGATAAATATTGGCTTTACTTTACAGATGACATACACCGTAGACTTAGAGATGAACTTCAGAACCCATACTATGCTGTTCCACATGAACAACTGATGGCTTTGCTTATACAGAAACTCACGAATGTTTTTGCAAACAGCGGCGGAAACATAGGTGACTACAACCTGCCCACGTTGACGCCACAGTGTGTTAGCATAAGCGATAACAGGCTGATTAATGATGAACTTGACCCTGAACCCTTGATGTTGTCCATGCATGCCGCATCTTTAGTCTCGAAGCTGAATGCTGACCAAAAAAATGTATTTGATATAATAACAAACCGTGTTCTTCGTGGGTCTCCTGGCTTTTTCTTTGTCTGTGGGCATGGCGGTACTGGTAAAACATTTTTATGGAATGCTATAACTGCGAGTTTACGGTCCGAGCAGAAAATAGTGCTTAAAGTAGCATCATCTGGTGTAGCATCTTTGCTATTGCCAAGAGGACGTACTGCGCACTCGAGATTTAAGATACCTTTCGACATAACAGAGGCTGGGACATGTAGTGTGAAAAGGGGTACTATGCTTGCTGAGCTTATACAGGTTGCTGCCCTAATTATATGGGATGAAGCCCCGATGATGCATCGACGCTGCTTTGAAGCTTTGGACAGAACTATGCGAGATATTCTTTCTGAACATGATCCTAGGAATACGATCCTACCATTTGGTGGAAAGCCCGTTGTTCTCGGAGGCGATTTCCGACAGATTTTACCTGTTGTACGCAAAGGCTCACGGTCCTCCATTGTTAGTGCGTCTATTACGAACTCTAAGTTGTGGCAGCATGTTGCCCTTCTAAGATTACGCACGAACATGCGACTTCTTAACCCGTCCTTACAAGGGAACAAGCGTGACGAACTTGAGAAATTTAGCAAATGGGTCTTAGCCATTGGTGACGGTGCTATCCCTACTATAAAAAAGGGGGAGGAGCGTGAGCCTTCTTGGGTGACAATTCCTGACGATTTGTTGATTCGTACTACTGGTGATAAAATTGCTGCTCTTGTGTCCGAGGTGTACCCAAACTTCTTGGAAAATCACCAAAGTCCTGTATATTTAGCCTCACGTGCCATTGTCTGCCCAACTAATGTGACAGTTGACGAGCTAAATACATATATTGTCTCGATGCTTCCTGGAGACAGTGTACACTACCTAAGCTGCGACACAATATCGAAATCGTTTGAACACATACCAGATTTTGATTTGCTCTACCCTGTGGAATTCCTAAATTCCATTGATGCAAACAATTTCCCCTGTCATAGGCTTGTGCTAAAAAAAGGTGTTGTAGTAATGCTCTTGCGAAACCTCAATCAAAATATGGGCCTTTGTAATGGCACAAGGCTAATTGTTACTGAACTTGGGCAGCGTTTGCTGTAGTGCATGATACTAGCAGGCTCTAATGTTGGTGAGAAAGTCTTTATACCAAGGATTGTCCTTAACACGACAGATGTCAAATGGCCCTTCACGCTGCAGAGAAAACAGTTTCCAGTGCGAATATGCTATGCAATGACAATAAACAAGAGCCAAGGCCAGACTCTATCAAGGGTTGGACTTTACCTCAAGAAACCTGTCTTTACACATGGACAACTTTATGTTGCTGTTTCAAGATCGACGTCTAGAGGTGGCCTTAGGATTTTAATTGAAAACGATGATGGCTCGTGTGGTTCACAGACTCGGAACATAGTTTACAGAGAGGTCCTTGATGCCGCAGACGCGGCATCAGCCTAGGGCTCTTGCCGTACGATGCATTTTTGCTCTGACCATATCCTTGCTTATATATAAGACTTCAGAAGGCATTGGCTGATCACTTTTTTAAGTTTTTTGGCATTTGGTCTGATGAAACTACTTGATGCATGTGATGTCTTTTGATCTAAGGTGTTTCCATTTTTTATCTAAACCCTTTACAACCCGTTAACTGATATGACCTTTCAGTAATGTCTGTTCTAATGATTCCATGTTTCTTTCTATATTTGCAGATGGGAGACGTACTGATTCCCACCCTTATGATTGGAGACTGCAGTGAGCACATATGTGTGTGTGTCTCTAGGTTTTGGGACTTTTTTGATCCTCATGATGAAACAAAGTTGCTACACACTGATCTGGTGCTGATTGATGAAGAGGTATCTATTGTCCTTAAGAACAGATTGTGGGTTTTCTTTCCTTTGTTGGAATATTTTTATAATGTTATTGAATTAACCATGCACCCAAAATTTGAAAGAAAAAAAAGAGAGTTCTTGATTTGACTATGATTCAACCATTGGGCCTAAGATTGAATGTTACCTGCCACCAAAGAAAGGTTATTTTCTTGTTTATTAGGTGGTGTGTCTGGAATACCGTGCTGTGGAATGGTGATGCTTGCTTATTACAGTAATGTTTAGGATCAAACATCTTTGGTTCTAACACTGCTTTTTGGACAGAGAAACAGCGTCCACGCGCAGATGTACCCGCGTTTGGATGAGCAGTTCAAGCCTCTGATAAAGGAAGGTGCGTTTACAACATCTCATATTTTCGAGTCAAGAAATCCAACAAGTACAAGCCAGTGCCAAATGACATCATGATCATCTTTACAAGGTGGACTTTAGTAGAGGAGGTTGTTGAAATCCCACCTACTTTTCCCGTGTGTACCTACTCCCTTGCTCCCATGGAGCAGCTCCAGTCACGTGTTGACTGCAATGATTCCTTCACAGGTAAACTATTGAACACAGAAATTTAGCATCCCAGAAAGCATTTGACACTTGCTTATATGTTACCGTTACCCAAATTAGATGTCATTCGAGTGGTCACCATGATCGCAAATGTTTCAACGCTACGGGCAAGGTCGCGGCAGGGAGACAGCTTGAAAAGAACTATCACCATAGGCAACGTGGGGTTAGTTATGCATGTCTATTGTTCATGATACGTTTTTTTTTGTTTGCCTGTACAATAGTAGTGTCTGTTTGACAGCTTATCTATGGTAGTGCTCTTTGAAAACTATTCTAACTTGCATTTGATTGCACTGAAACAACAGCAATGCTACAGTTGATATTGTGCTTCGGGGTGAGCGGGCTACATCGTTCCCAGGCGAACAGGTGTACACGGATGGTCAGACTTCTCCACAAGTTGTGATATTTGTTGGCACTCTTGTCAAGCGCTTTGCAGGTATGTCTGTTATGCTATTGTGCATCGAATGCTACCAGAAGCCTAGACCTAATGCCTGCTGTTTCAGACAAGGTATCGCTAACAGGCGGTTCAGCGTGCAAATGGTACCTAAATCCTGAGGTCCCTGAAGCAAACAGCCTTATGGCCAGGTAATATATTGGTCTAAATATTTGGTACCCGCATGTGCTAGCCATCTTTTCCTGCATTTTAACGAATGATTTCTCTGCTCGCTAACCTAATTAGAGTGAGAAACATGCATGAGCCAATTAAATGGAACGAACACATGACTTCAAGAGAACCCAAAGCTGCTGCTGAACCAAAAAAGGTCTCTGATATCAAGTACCTTCACCCTTTCAAAAATAAGGTACGTTTTTGTTACAGTATTCCATACCTCTACTATATCCATGAATATCGATGGTTGCTTACTTTCACTGCATCTTTTACAGAAAAAAGAGTTCCTTGTCATAGTGACGGTACGAAAGATCGACAATTCATGGTGGTACAACTCCTGCAACAAGTGTCTCAGAACAGCAAAGCCTCATGGTGACTCATACAGATGCACTGGTCATGACTGTGGTATCATTGGTGCACCTAC
Organism: Dendrocalamus latiflorus; assembly: GCA_017311315.1. Taxonomy (NCBI): domain Eukaryota; kingdom Viridiplantae; phylum Streptophyta; class Magnoliopsida; order Poales; family Poaceae; genus Dendrocalamus; species Dendrocalamus latiflorus. The sequence continues at coordinate 18,003,325 of CM029609.1, read as the reverse complement.
CCAAAGGTCAGACAATGTTTGTGATAAGGGCAAATGTGATTAGTACATTAAACTTGCCTATAGTTGCATTCTAGGATTAGATGTTGCACTGGGTAGTTACATTTTTATTTTTGGTTCAGGCGGATTTTATGACAGGATCAATCGTATGTATAGCGATAGATCTGTAACTTGTAAACTAGACAGGCAAAATTTGCAACGTACGCAGAGCTTTAGCATCTTTCTCCTGCACAACTGCCTCCAGGCTTTTCGTATGGATTGGCCTTTTGCTATTTCCTTCCCACTGTATCATGTACAATGATTAAGTTGGAAGTTGTAAAAGAGAATGTGGCTTTCCCCCATCTATAACATAATGCATCCCAGCTTTCTTTATTTAATGGCCATACTATTTTTTAGCTGATCTGCCCAGTTTCATTTAGCAAAGCTGAATTACTGTCTATACAGCACTTCCATAGTTCCATTCTAATTTATTCATCTCCTTAGGAAAACAGTTCCAGCAACAGAGGATTATAAGCAGAAGTAGTTTGTAGCTTACTGGCAATGAGTTGATAAGGGCCGGCAGGTTGCTTGTGGCATTCTTGAAAATTTTGTGAGCCTTTTGTTTTCTGTCAGTTGGATGGAATATCAAATTTTGCAAATTGTTTGACACCATTGTTGTCTGAATCTGAGCTTAGCATGTGACTTGAGATCTTATTTGAAAATACTATGGTCTCATGAGTTCCTTATTGATTAGAAGAATCATGGGCGAAATGTCTGCATAGAGCTTTCACAATCTTTGGTTATATTTGTATGTCCTAGAGGACTACCACTGATTGGGGTTGGGTTACTTTTTGTGTGCCTCATAAGTTGCTTGGGAAGTTGGAAAATATGTCAGTTTTCTGGGCTTGTGATCATGTCAGCTCCCCAGATTCCAGTGCTAGAATGAGCATTTCGTGTTAATCGCCTGAATTGGAGTTTAGTGGATGTCCCAAGCTTCTATCAACATTCAACTCTTAATTTGTTCACACTTCTCAGATGATTGCAACGGGAGGGATGCACCTTAATGGTTTAGTTAGTGTTTGGGTTAACTGCAATAGGTTAGCTTTTCCTATAATTTAATCTAAATTGGCTGATTCTTGCAAATTGTTTGCCAGATCTCAGATGTTCCATAAGTAACAATGGTCAGAAATCATCAGCGTTTCTAGAATAGCAAAGCTTCTACAATCTTATTTGTTTATTTTTTTACAACTTATTACTTTTCCTGGCAAATAAAAATTTCCGTTGTCGTCCTGCTCTCCTCTGTGTACTGTAACTTGTAAGTTGTAACTATCACATTTTGCCCAAGTGATAAAATGGATGAAACTAAGTCCTAGATAAATCATCTTGATATTGGCCCTCTAATAGTAGTTTTCTTGGAATTTGACTTGTTCCAGAATTTCCGTTCTACCTAGGATAGACTCCCTGGTAGCTCAATGAATTATCTGAGCATGAACTTTGATACATTTAGACTTGAGTCCAGAATTTTGAAATTGGGCATATACTATAGTATTTTACTTTTATAGATTACCATTGCCTGCACTCAGTGCTAAATCCAGTATTCTTTGTACTGCCTAGAGATTGTTTGTCCTGGTATATTTTACAAGAGAACATAGTTGTTGTTTTGGTTTCTTTGAAGCAACAAATTCCACCTAACAGCACCTATTAATTGCATATTAGTTGTGGTATTTGACAGATGGATACACCATTACTAGGGAGAGCCAAAATGTGTTAGAAAATAAGGCATTTAGTCCGTTGGTCTATGTGCATGGATCGAAAATGACATGTATAAATGAGAATGGAGGGAGTATTTTGGCAGACCAAAAGAATAAATATTGTAGCGCACTGTTGTATTTAGACTCATATGCTCGTTTAAAAGAAGTAATGTGGTCTAAAAGAGGACATATTTCTTGCAATGGCTGATTGTACTGTTCCGTTTCCTTTCTGTTAATTTGTTATATTTATGAACTTAGTGCCCTAAGAGGAAATATTGGCAGTAATATTCAGATGATTATATGTTGAAGCACAGAAGTTTTGTTCTAACCTACTCTCCATCTATTATAGGTACAAACTGTGCATTGTTGCTGGAGATGAAACGGGTGATACTGAATTTATTCTCTTTGGACGAACAGCCCAACGCCTCACAAAGAAGACAGTTGATACTATCATCGCTGATAATCCGTGTGGTTTCATTCCAGATGAGATCACGAGGCTCCTAGAGAAGGTTTACTTATGGAATGTTAGCTTCACTGAAAACACAATAGGTTCTGGCAATGTCTGCTTTCAGGTTAATGCAGTCATTGGAGAAATAGATGCTACCAATGCTCTTCTTCCAGCGACACCTGCAGGATCACAGTCATCGTCGCACATGCTCTCTCAAGGTGCAAGCAGCAGCATGCAAAACACTCCTCAGAAAAGTGCCCCTTAGCTTTGCCTTCGCCACCTACTACTTCGGAGGCTAGCCACGCTTCAAGCACTACGCCGAGTAAAGCAACTCTTCTCACCCATGAACCACCATTGACACCGCAGAGTACCATAGACACAGCTAAGGATAAGGTAAACTGTTTCAATAAAAACCAGTAATTTACACATTCATTTTGCAGACAAAAAATAATTTATCCATATGTGTACCATATATCTTGCCTTCCTCTAACACTACTATACACTGTTTATACCTCTCCACAGAAAGGTCAAGACCTGGCTTTACTCCAGACAGGGAAAAATTCAGCGCCTATTAGTGTTTTGGCAGCGCTTACAGAGTCACCAACAACGCCACAGGCCAGCGGTGGTGTCAATGTGCTTAAGGTAGGGTTTACTCCTGAGACCATTCCTTTTCTTTTTGAACCTGCAATATTGGAAAGTTTGAACCTGCAACCCCTTGGAGAAAACAGACCACTTGAATAGAACATTGTCTGTTCCTTTTCACTTATTTCACTTAGTTGTGTCACGTAATCATGCTTCATACCATTATCAGCTTGTGGTTCATATACCATGGGTGCAGCTATAGGGAAACTATCGTACAGATAATACTCATAGTCGAATAGAACTGAGTGGCTCTTGCTCTGAATAAGTTGGCCGCATATCATAATTCAATCCATAGCGGTTCAATAAATAGTACAAGAGAAGCATGGGCTTCAGATAGTAATGTTTTAGTGCAAGCAGCTAACCAACAACACATATATGTTGTAAAGATGAATTGTAAATCATTATGGTAAGCATATTTTGAGAGACCAACTAATCCCCAAAAAAACAAGCGATAACTGATTAAAAAACCCCATGGTTAAAGCCTTGCACTACAAGGCCACTCCCAGATTGTCTGTGCATCATCAGTCTTAATGCCAAACTGTATTAAGATGAAACCCAATGTGTATTAGGAAACATGTTAGATTCCATCAAGAACATATTAAAGGCACCTTCTGCAGTAGATTCTGTGCATCAGCAGTTCATATTTCCTTCTACATATGATGGCTCAGAGTAACTACTCATTTCCTACAGCAACAGAGCCTATTTGTTTATAGGTTTCCTAGATGGTTTTACTAACATGGTCCTTTTTCCTTGCCCTGCTTCACCATAGCCTACTGATGATGTTGGTTTTGGAGATTCAACGAAGACTCGAGGGAGCGTGACAGGAAAGAGGTTAGACCCACTGACAATGCATTTCTTTGCTTTGTTTTCTACCCGAAATCAGGATCCACCCTTATATATACATACATGACATAACAACTCGCTTATAGGTCTCGCCCAACGCCTAAAAAAATACTACAAAGAAGCTCTTCAAAGATGATATCGCTAGAGATGATGATGGTGATGCTTGTGCAGATGACCCTGCCAAGCCTAGGTGCTTTCTTGCTGCCTACGCTCTCATGCTTGATATAGAATAGCATCATGTGTATTTCCTTACTCACAAAAGCCCTTTTCCTTTACAGGGCACCAAAAGATTCTTAGGCACAGGAGGGCTCAGTACTTTTGCGTCTACCAGCTGCAGCAAGATGTGTGTGTTTGTAATCACTGATCAGCCTTTGCTTGGCATCTGACGTGGTGTCATGAACTTACCTGTTGTTCTAATCTGATGGATGTTATATTTTGGAACCTCATGGCTGCAAGCTGTGCTGTTTGCTTCTGATTTAGTTTTTAGCATTATGGAACTACTTTAGTCTTTTCAATGTTCATTTGGATCAGTATTCTAAACTACCGTCTCTATGTTTGGTAGTGACGAATTATGATCGTAGCATGTAACGTATGTCAACCCTGTGGACTGCAAGGGTTGTGCATACACTGCCCAACTATGTATCTGCTTGTTTCTGTGTGCTATAAAATGTGTGGGCACTATCTACGTAATTTGTTATGCCTTCTTTTAGACCCTGCTCCTTAAATAAGGATGACTGGTGCACAAAAGCAAAAAAGAGGAATCTGACAGCTCTGAGAGTGCTTCTGATGATGGATTAGATGAGTTGATGGGGATAGGTTGCTTCATATGGTGTTGTGATTCATTGTAGTGTACTTCCAATTGTAAATCTTCTCTTTGTAGTCAATTCTACCTTTTATATTGTTTTTTTCCTAAATGCTAATGGATACTCACCAACATTTTTGTATAGTTAAGCATAATTATTTAGTCTGAGAATGATTGAAGATCTCTTCAGGATGTACCTACCAAGTGTAAAAAACTGCTTCAGCTACCAAAAAGGAAGATTGTACTGAAAGTTCTGAGTTAGAGAGTGACACTGAGGATGAGGTACCCATAGAACTATATTTTTCCTTGTTTTCAATGTCTCCATTTGTTGCTTAGTATAATTCCATTCATTTTGTTTCTCAACTCTCTAGGATAAAACTGAGAAGGCAGCCCAGCCTACCAACAGAGCTGCTTCTGCCGCTGTTGCTAAAAGGAAAGAGAAATCCAGTGACTCAGACAGTGATGACAGTGATGAAGAACCTCCCCAAAAGAAGCAGAAGGTGCTAGATGTCCTCAAAATATTCCTTTTGCTTTGCTTCTATTGAAGACTCTGTCTCCATAGTTTACATGCCATGTTTCTTTTTGTTTACAGGACACCGCAGCTTCCACTGTTGCGAAGGGTGCTCCAATGGCTGTGAAAAAAGAAAGCAGCAGTGATGATGAAGATGGCAGTTCTGAGGAAATCTCCGATGATGAGTCTAAACAGGTAATAATTATGAATTAAGAGCTATCATGATTTTACATGTTTGATAACAGATACAAGTGAAATAGCCATGTTAACAGATACAAGTGAAATAGTCATGTCTTATGTTCCTTATAATAGTCTTCATGCTGCTGCAACTAGAGACACTTCGATGATCATCCATCTGTTCCTTCCCCCTTTAAGAGAGCATTTTGTTGGTGATTTCCTTGTAGCATAGTTATGCACTATTGTTTACTTTGGTTTCTTGAATTACCTGAAGGCGTCAGCCTTAGTTATTGGAATAACTTGGCCATTGTTGTTCACTTCAGTTACTTCTTAAACTTGTTCAACTCTGAAATCTGAACTATCAATAAAGAATATTAATGAAGGCATTCACCTTAGTTATTGGAATAACTAGGTCATTGTTGTTCAATTACTTCTTAAACTTGTTCAACTCTGAAGTCTGAACTACCGGATAAAGAAATTATTGACAAATGAGACTTTTCCAGGTATCACAGACGATAATCTTCGTGAAACAGCATATGAAATCCTCGTTGCTGCTGCTGGTGCTTCAGGGTAGGTCTGTGCAATTCATTATGTCCAGCATAGTTTTTTAATTAGGAGATTACAGGTCTTTCAGGAGTATCATAGTACTTAACCTATTTTCGTACTTATAGGGGGATTATAGTTCCGCAGAAAGAAAAAAAGAAAGAGAAGAGACACAGATTAATGAGGAAACTTGGACGTAGTAAGAGTGAAAGTGCTGAATCCCAAACTCAACGGCAACCAGGTTTAGTTGGTTTGCTTGAAACCATGCGAGCCCAACTTGAGGTGTGCTGTCTTACCTTTCTGTTTTTGATGAATAAATTAACAGATGAGTTTTTTCCTTTTGTGTTTTTTGATGTTTGTTATTATTTATTTCTCTCAATTCAAATTAGATTAGTCAAAACAAGTGTTATTGTTGTCTTGTTCTGATCCATTGCAAAACTGATTAATTAGTCGAATAGTATGTTGTAATCTGAGAAGTATCATGCTAAACATCTACTTATGTTGATTGCACTATGTCATAGCAATTGAATTAATTTCTGCAATTGATGATATAGCAAGGCGCGCAAAGCGCGCCCGATTTTCTAGTATACTTTTAAAGCTGTTGATAAAGCCGCGATGTTCGTACACCCTTCTTTCCTGTCCTGTCCAAGGTTCACATGGCCAGTTGGTAGATATAGCTAGAAGGAAACCGATGACGAAGGTGAAGATGGCAATCCGAGGTGGTGCTGGTGTCGCCGACGACCACAAGGAGATGGTTAGCAGTAAAGATCCAGCAATGAAGATGTGTCCAATTTGTCAACAGAAGTTACAACTCAAGAGATTTTAATAGGAGATTAAATTAGTTTGATTGCGATGAAGCTGTAGTGCATAACTAGAAACCCCTTTGGCCAGTTAATACACTACATAAATTTCAGATTAAATTAGTTTGATTGCGATGAAGCTGTAGTGCATAACTAGAAACCTATTTGGCCAGTTAATACACTACATACATTTCGAAGGACAAAATAACTCCTCTTGCATCGAAGCATGGGGACACTCGCCACCAGTCGATCCGATTTGTACCGACTTGAACACGAACAGAACACACAAAATCCCCTTTTCCTACTTCACCATGGGGAAGCTGCTACACACACGGGATCTAATCAGTTTGGCAAGCTCCCGCCCAACTGGAAGGCTAATAAACTCACCGACGAAATTCTCAAAATAAGTGTTATGAGATAGGTTAAAAGAATCGTAGTACATCTCAACTTCTGACTACTAGACTTCTGAACACAGTAGCATCCAACAGTATACTTGCCGAAACACGGCAGTACATGTTACAGAATGTGTAGGCCCAGAAAACTAATAACATCAAGATGACAAAAAGGCCACATTAAAGCCTTGTTCATCTCAAGCTCCAGCAAGTTGACCTGCTGCAACCAGAGTAAAATCCATGGCTTCTTTTCTTTCTCCATTGTCCAACCAATAATCACCACTCATCTGACCTCTCAAAAATATACAGCTCACAAATAGCTGCTCCTCACAACTTCAGTATTGTAGTTTCTCGACAAAGGGGCAAAACCTGGGAAATACTAGATTAATACAAATAATGGATGCCGCTTTCCCAGTTACGGTATAAATGGGGTAGCAGGTGGACCGGTCAAAGCTACCGCAAATATTTATTTCGAGGATAGAAGATTGTTGCAAGCGTTGATTTCAGCAGCATGCGTGCCCAAGATAGCCTGACCTGATGGGTTTGCTTCAATGGTGTTCATCACAGCTTTGAAAACCGCTGTGCGGAAGAAGTTGTCCTCCATTTTCTTTAGAGTATCCTCAACAACTTCAATGCTCAGGTTGTGTGACAAGATCAACCGTCCAATAACTTCACCAAAATGTGCTGGAGCTTTTGGAAGGTCGATAGCGAGTTCATCCAGAAGAGACCCATAAAGCAAGCATCCAGATTCCAAGTCTGTCAACTTGAAAATATTCTTGCTGTGAAGATGCTCCAATAGCCTTACAAGAGGATCAATGGAATTAGCACCTTTATCAAGAGCAAGATTGATGGCTTCTTTAACAACTTCTGGGTAGTACTCAGGGCTCTTCAGCTCCACGATGCATTGGTGTGCTTCATCTAGAATACGAATGTGGAAATATTCCTCAAGAAGAGCGATGGTCTTCTTTTGAAGCTCTGCAGAGTTTGACTTGGGAGCAACAGCTGGCTTCTCAACTACCGGGGATACAGATGGAGCTGGGATGAGTGACTTTGGTGGCCCCATACTTTGAGATGGTGTGACAACCGGACCAGGAGAAAAACTTGAAGGACGAGATAGGGGACCACCACTGCCCACAAGTGCACTTGTCTTGGCACTAAATAGTGCTCCACTGCCTTGAGGAAGTAGTCTGGAATTAATAGGTGATGGCTTATTGACCAACGGGGTGTGGTTGCGAAGTGGGTCAGCTCTGGGCATCGATTTAGAACGCTGAACTTCCCAGTTATCATTATCTAACCCAGGCATTCCAGGCATCTTTCTAGCTCCAGGCATACCAGGCATCATGCCACCTGTTCCAGGTCTGTTCATTGGAAAAGCTCCTGGTGAAAGTGGCCCTCCGGTGCCACTACGAACATTCCGGATGTTTGCAGTTGACCCTGGTCGCAATCCAAGATTCTTTTCAGCCTCTGTATGAATTTCACTGATTGTCTTGGCTTTCATCTGAGTAAGAAAAAACATATTTCAGAGCTATTGAACAGTAGGAAAATCAAACCAGACAACATTTTCACAAGAACCACAAATAAAGTTCAAGCCTAAATATTTATAATGCATCTACTTAATGTATGGAGAAAAGTATATTGACTTGAAGTGGACAAATGTCAGTTGGACAGTCAGCATGTGAAACATGTGACTTGTGGTGTAACTTGTAAGTACCAACAGGGCAATACTTGCGCAATTTGCAACAAATACAACAACAACAAAACCTTTTGTCCCAAACAAGTTGGGGCAGACTATTTATAATAAAATGCACTAACAACATTCAAAACTAAGTCACCAAAGATTAGCTTGATTAGTTTAATCTTATTCCCTTGTCTCCTCACGTCAACAACTCCGCTCTTGAGGCGCTTATCGATTAAGATACTCACTCCATTCTTATTTCATTTTGTTCCAGTATACCACAACTTGAAGCTAGTATGCTCTACCTCTTTCGCCTTCTGATCCACCCATTTAGTCTCTTGAATACATAAGATATTTATACGTCGCCTAATCACTGTATCAACTACCTCTCTTAACTTACCTGTTAAGGACCCTATATTCTAACTACCCATACAAATCCTACTCTCCTCGGTTAGCTTCTTTACCCCTCGCACTGGTCGAGTAAAGTGCGAAGACCCTTGCATATTTTTCACTACATCCAGGCGCCGACGTAGCGCGTCACTAAGAGAGTGACGTCTTGGCCCTTGCTAATTTATCACCACATCCGGGTTCCGATATGCACGTCGCTAAGAGGGTTACACCCAAGGTTATTAAGGCGGTAAGGCGAGGTAAAGCGCTCCACCCCCCTCACACCTTTTAAGCGGTAAGGCGTGAGGCGAGGCGACGCCTTATACACATCGTAAGGCGAAGAAAAACTGAGTTCTGAAGGAGTAAATTGGAAGAAATCCAAAGAGGATGAAGGACCTAAAAGGATCTAATTGCAATTTTATAGAACTCTATAGAGTAAATTGCAAAAATACCAAACATATCCATCAATCCATCCTTTTTAACCCGTTACCCTAGCATACACAGCACTCGTCGGCCGTCGCTACATCAGAGCAGACAGCAGAGCTCTCCCATCTCTCGCTCACTCATCTCTCGCGCAGCTCTTGCCGCCTCGCTCGCTCCCTCTCCTCGGCGAATCCGCCTCCCCCTCGGCCCCTCCCTTCTCCCGCCTCCCCTCGGTGGCTCCGCGCCTCCGCCTCCTCCCCTCGATGGCTCTGTTCCCTCTTCCTGCCGCCACGCTCCACGGCCCCCAAGCGGCAACCGCGGAAGAGACCGGAGCCGGCGGGGCCGCGGAGGTAGTGGATCTGGCGGCGGCGACGGCGGAGGCAGTGGATCCGACGGCGGCGACGGCGGATCCACTGCAGCAACGGCGGACATGGCAAGGCGGGGGCGACGCCTTGCCTCCTAGGAGCGCCTTACCGCTTAGGCGACGCTTAAGCGTCGCCTAAGCGACGCCTTGATAAGCTTGGTTACACCCCAACGAAACTATTTTGGGTTTCATTCCATGAAAAGATGGCTTAATTTTACGTTAGTTTACCAAGCCTAACACAACCCTCCTCCTTTTTCCTATCTTGAGACAGGCTATATAGAAAACTATATAGGCAGAGTTGCACAATTTGCAACAAATAGGCCATAAAAAAAAGAAAATGAGTATTGTATGCCACCATATATATGAAAGTTCTTACCGCTAATACACCATCAGGAATCTAGTTCGGTTTTATATCTGTTCTTAGTATAACACTATACAGCAATAAGCAACTACAAGGTCCACCTGACGGTAGTGGGTGAGGATGACATTCTGAACAGTAATGCCGATGCATTTCAATATGAAGCTGACTAACTGAGAGAAATTTACCTCTTCGCGTCGAGGCACCCAGTTGTTTGAACGGAGATCAAGGACATTACGTGCCAAGAACCTCAACCGTGGTGCCAGCTGAGAATTAGTTGTTAGCTCCTTCAGCCGGTTGAAGTATACATCATTAAAGCGACGGGACTTTGGGTTCTCATCCAACTGTTTACCAATTGTGATGAAAAACTGACAGATGGCCTCAACATTTTCCTCAGCAGGGCATGTGTTGCTTTCAGAACCCAACAGCTCCTATTTACAGAAAAACGGTTAGAATATCTTTCACTGAGCAATGACTGAATAGGTGTGCAGAGAGGATGCCAGTCTAATGAATTGTTTTCCTACTGATGGATTGAAAAATTATCGTCTCAGATCAACCAATTAAAAGCAGTTTTGGTCCAGGTCATAAGCCAAAGTGGTTTCCCATTTGATGGTATTACCCAACTGAAGAGTAAGAAAGTTTGCATGTGTACCTGAACAATGTGATGTACTATCTTCTCTGTGACCATTTTTTGCTTGAGCAACTCACCAATAAGGCGAATGTTCCCAAGTGTTCGAAGCTTCACTAGCCTTTCTTTATCCCGTCTCTCCATCTCTTGGTCTGGACCAGTCAACTTATCGACCTCGACCCGTAGATTGTCAGCACCTTCAAATGCTTCTTGACAATTGTTCAACAGTACACGTTTGAAAGTAATCTCTTTACCACCAGGTTCTTCAGGAGGGAATGAGGGGAGCTTTTCATTGAGATCAGAGCAAAGTAGAGCATACATCGGACAGAAGGTGGGCTCAAAAACAGCCTTTTCAAATATGAGAGTAATAACATCCTGAATAAAAAACCGAGCAGAGGTAAATGACAAGGAACTGTCAAAAAAGTAAAGCCAATGGCATAAGCAATTAGGAATAAACTAAACCTTCAAAATATCAGCTGTAGTGATTCCTGCTTCTATTAACTGGTCCTTCAGAAGATCGAACTTCTCTGGAGTCAATTTGTTCAGTATACTGTGCAACGAACAATAAATAAAAATGTGCAAGAAAACAACTGAACAAATTGTACTCTCTGAATATGAAATTATAGAAAAAGCGCTTTATGAAAGTAACAGCAGCAAAAAAGCCCAAATCAAATAATACCCCTTCACTGTTTTCAGAACTCTTTCTTTCTCAGAGAGATTGCCTCTCCGGATTGACCAAGGGACTTCAGCCTTGACAAGAGCAGGGGTGGGACCAACCTGATGTTTACAATAAATGAGAATGTTAGAACAATCATTTAGATATCAAATGCAAATGGTCATACACAACTTTTGCAGGTCAGGTCACTTATGCAGCATCCAGGGACCAAAGCTGAACATATTGTTGACTATTTCTATCGCATAAAATATGATAAGGCAAACATTATTGTATTTGGATAACAAACAAATATACATGTTAAATTTATAGTGTGAATTTGAACCAATCAATTCAACGTTGGTACACTAACAAATTTGGGTAATGCTTTTGAAGGACTACAATTAGATAAGGGCCATACAAGCATCACATCACCATTTACAGAGCATGTGCTTTATCTATGCAAGAATTGCCTAAAGGTCAATCAATGCTTGTAATCCGGACGCGTGCATTCATCACAAGGATATTGGGATCATTTTCTACCAACGCATACAGCCCAAATATTGAAAAGCTTAGCGGCAGCAGTTTAGCATAGCTATTGTAAGAAATATGTGATGACAAACCCATACAGGGCAAGAGAGCTCAGCCAAGCGTACTGACAGCACAAATACTGACACTCTTTATCTTCAAGATACCTGGGCTTTAGCACCAAACTGGGAGCTTAATTGGTCTTGCTTGTTAAATTGTTCTTGCTTTCCACTTGAAGCATAAGATTCTTTTGCTGCACGGATATTGTCCCAAGATTTCTCTTCACTAACAACCACGGGAGTTTGTGCAGGCCGTTCAGACCGTGATCGCCAGTCACGGCCGTCTGACTCAGCATAGCGATTATACGACTGAGTTTGTACCTACAGACATGATAAACCACCAAAAGGATGGCGTAATCAGGAAAAGAAAAACTGCAATGGTGTTACTGTACAAGATAAGACTTGCAAAAGTGATCATTAGAGCAGCACAACAGAACTACAATAAGACATCATTTGAAAATAATGAAAGTTCTCACATTTGAGTCACTGCGAGCCCAACTTTCATCTTCACCATGGAGTTCTACGTCAATATCTTGCTTAAGTTTCAAGATGTTCTCAAGTACATCAACAATCTGCAAAGCCGTATAATCAAAACATGTAAATGCAAAAAATATGCCACATTCAGGAAGAGAATTTTCTTTTTTTAAAATGCAACAAAATGCACAAGCACTGGAGATAAATACAGGAATTGATGGCAACAATTTATTGCTCCCTCCTATTGCAAATATAAGTGGTTCTAGCCATGTGAACTGTTCTCTAGATATAAGGCACTCTTTACTCCTTTCTTCATATTATGCACTAGGTGAATATTTGTCTTTTGTAAGTGTTGCAGTTAATATTTGCATGGTGGGATAGAAATAATGAGAGAGAATTCAATATGTATTTATAAGGGGGGAAAAGGCTAGTATGTTTGGGAATGATTGAAGGGCACAAAGGTCATTTCGTGTACTCCTTAATTCATGTGCATAAAGCTAAAATGACTAATATTTGTAATTGAAGGGAGTAAGAGAATAGGAACACATCATGCTCCCTCTATCGGGAACCACACATCACCCCTACCAAAACCATTTCGTTATGCAACAAGTTCTCCTAGTAGTTAGATAGCACAAATCAATGCAACAACACATAAAATAAAAGGCGGCAAGTTGCTCAATTAACAAGGGAATTTCTATTTTCCTTTCAACATACACAAGTATAAGCAATGGCAACGCCCCTAAAATTGTTACAAGCAGTCATAGACCACTCGAAGTGAAGTTTAGAAAACCATATTGCTATCTCCTCTCTTCCAAATCTTCAATTCTCAATGCATATCTCCTTTAATTACCCATATACATTGTTTTCTTCTCCCTCCAATTCAAGGCAAGATAAAATATGCAGAAGATCGAAAAATCTAACAACTAAAAAGATTTGAATTCTGTGAAGACAGACAATTGTTTTATCGATGATTTAAGCAACTATTAGCAGTTCCGACAAAAGTCAAAAATGAATTCGACACAATATGCTACTAAGCAGCTCTCTCATTATACAAGAGAGCCCCATACAGAAATTAATTTCACATGATGAAATAAGCAGCTACATAAACAGAATGGGTAAAATAAGTAGCAATGAATAAATACCTCACGCAGTTCAAGAAGCTGATCCCTTGTGTAACGGACCCGCTCAAGAGGCTCAAAACATGAATCTCCAACCTGCAGCAGATAATTACAAAAGTTAGCCTAGCAAAGGTAAGGAAACCATAAATATCTCTTGTTGCTCACATCATTAACTGGCCGGCCCAGCAAAGTACACGCCAAAACAAAGTGCATTTGAAACAAGCCAACACAGTGCAAACCAGGAACCTTAAGTCTAGCACCATTTGCTTGGCCCAGCTGGGCATGTAATGTTCATAGGATGGATTATATCCTAGCTAATTATTCGATTTTCAGTGTTGTCTAGTAAAAGCTGAGTTAACCTCATTTAGCAAAAACTTCTAGCGACACCTATCTTTACCTTGCCATCTCCACTATGGGAAGCGGAAAACCAATGGAACAAGAAGAATCTAGCTATAGAGGCATGATTAAAGATATTGCTATTCAGTGTAATTGAAGTTTGTTTTGCAGTCTTAATTTGAATTTTGTTGGATTAAGCAGGGGGGAAATTTTCAATTAAAAAAGTAAATAATTACCGTTGAAATTCCTTTCAGCAACAAGTGATACCCGTGTAAAGATGCATGACTCTTTTGGACAGTGTTCAGTATCCATAAAAGAGATGAGCTCACAATAGCTAGTAAGAACATATCCATGAAAGTAACACCCTCAGAAACCCAAAGAGCAAAGCAACCTTTCCCCACATGTATCAGCCTCAGAGCCCAATCTCAGCCCACTCAAAACCCTAACAGAAGCCACCCACAACCCCTAGATCAAGCACTCATCATAGCAGCAGTCGCGGCTGAGCTGTTGGAGGTGACATTGTAGACTTGTAGTGCAATGTGGGAAGTTTGTACCCCTAACTCAATCAAATGATCCAAGCTGTATGAAGCAGCACTATACAATGCAAGAGGGGCTGTATGAGGAGCTGGTGATTGTTAAGAATGTATAGATAATAATAAAGGGCTTAACAAAAAAGAATTTTGTGCCCTCAAGTAGGGTTGGATACGGATACTGCCCTGATATGCTCCAATAAGTACCATGCCCGTATGCCCAAAATTTCGATTTTCCAAAAAAGAAAATAATTCCCAAGACTTCTAGGATACTTCACCGATACTTCCCTGATACCTCTAAACCTACTACCCCTTGTTCCAGCCCATTATCCTCTCGCTCCTTGTTTCCCCACGCCAGTCGCTAGCGCTCTCTCCCTTGGCCCTTATCCATGCCGCAGCCAACACACCACCGCCCCCACGCTGCATCCTCCATGCAGCCGCTGCTCCCCTTCCCTCCCCATTCCCCCGTCGGCCGCTAGCCCCCACGCCGCAGCCTCCACGCCACCGCAAGCCCCCTGCGTCGCAGCCTCCACACCGGCCCTGCTCCCCTTCCCTCCCCCGGTCCCCCTCGGCATCTAGCCCTGCGCCGCAGCCTCCACGCCGGCACCGCTCCCCTTCCCTCCCTCGGCCCCCCTCGGACTCTTGCCCAGCGCCGCGGCTACCACGCCGCCGCCGTTCCCCTTTCCTCCCCCGGCCCTCCTCGGTCATCGCTTGCGTGTCAGGGCAGCGCCCACGGCAACGGTGACTCGGTGAGTCCTCTTCTCCCCCTTTCCCTATTCTGCAATTCTTCTTCTCCCTAGTAGAAGTGCTTACAGCATGTTCAAACTTGTCAGATCATGGCATCTCTTTGTTTGGAAGTGGATTTAATTCCTTGGACTCAATTGAGGGTAGAGACCTAGCTTATAGATAATGTTACAGGCACTTTCTAAATCACTACTGTTCCCAATCCCGAATGCTAAGAAAAACAACAGTCCAGCTCTATAAATACAAATTCCCAATCTAGCGTGGCAACAACAACAGCTAAACTTGTAACCGGAAGAAATGCCTCTACTTGAATTGCTCATTGACAACATTCTATCATATGTTTTAAAAGCCACATAACAACATCCAAAACTATACGCTTATCTACTGTATTAACGCTAAAGCAGCCTTTACTCTGCCAAAAGCTCCAGCTCTACATAAGAAAAACTAAACCATCATCACATCCTAATGCCACTGGGTCCTTCAAACCAACCAAAAGGAAGTATCGACTATGAATCAGGACAAGTGCTTAAGATACCCCAACACCAACGTATAGCCCGTAGCGTGCGTTACCACCTTCTGAAAACGTCATCGCGCAGCTCAAATGGATAATTAAGTTCCCAGCTTAAATTTCGAATAGAACGTCCCCGCTGCGATACAACCCAAACAGCAGAGACCCAGCCATCCCCCGCAGATCTCGCCTTCGGAGCCGGGGCAAAAGCAATCAAAGCCCTAGCATACACCGCACCAAGCCCCAGATCGCGAGGTCACCTTGGCGACCAAGCCGGAGGACGCGCCGCCGTGCGGGCGGAGGAAGTTGCCGGACCCGGTGACGGCGGCGAAGGCGGTGGGGAAGAGGCGGGCGCCGCGCAGGCCGTCACCGCCGCCGCCCGGGCGCAGACTGATCACCGGCTGATCCGACTGCATGCTCGCCTCGATCGGAACCAACAACCTGAGCCGCGCCGCGCCGCGCGAATCCTAACGGAGGCGCCGCGCCGCGCGAATCCTAACGGAGGCGCCGCGCGAGGAGGACGCGAACGGATTCAATCGAAGAAGCCCGCGCCTCTATCGAAGAAGAGAGGCGGCGGAGGAGGGGGGAAGGGAGGCGTGCGCGGCTGGGAGGGCGTGGGGTTTTATCGCGGAGATGTCGTTAGGGCTTGCGGTGCGGGATGGAGTTTGGCTCGGTTTGGGAGGGCATTCTAGTCTTTTCGTGGAGTGGGATGTGGACCGCTTGGAGGAAGATGCTGCGTATGTTATTTTTGGCTCAAACTTGTATTTTTTGTTACGATTTATGCCTTTTGTTTTTTTACTATTCGTATAAGAGATTACAGAGTAACAGAAATTTACATGTGAACTCATATATAATTTTTGCCAATACAAATGAAGTCGGTACAATATGTACTATAATTAACTAGTAGATTTTATATTGAAAAGATAGTCCGTTTAAAAGCTAGTTAATATAGAAAAATCAAAATTTAGTTTTTATAAGCTGAAAAAAAACAAGCCCGCCGTCTTGTCAGCCAGCTTCGGGAGCATTTGGGTCTCTTTGGCGGTGGGGAGTTGACGGTTTTGGGGGGCTCCGCTCCGGCCGCGACTCTTTGAGGCGTGGGTGGTGTCGCGGTGCGGTGGCCGTATTTGGCGCAAAGGGCTGAAATATGCACCGACGCATTGCTTGTCCCTCTCACTTGCACTGTTTTGAGGAGAAAGTTTGCTAACGTAACTTCCAAGTTACACATGTATTTGCAAACTTCAAAGGTACACATGTATATAAAAGGTTACTTTTCCATTTATGATTCGGTGGTGTGTGTCGTGGTTTGAGTTTTAGTAAGTTTGTCAACACATGAGATGCGACTAAATATCAAGTCATAGCGAGAAAATCATATACCATCGTAAAAGAATTTTATGGATTTTTTCTACATTGTTGACATATGAGATGCTCCTAAATATCAAGTCACGGTGAGGAAATTATATACATCGCAAAAGAGTTCCATGAATCTTTTCTACATGGTGCTCTCTAGAAGGATACGTACCATGCATGGTAGCTTGAAGTAGAGATTTCATCCTCCACCTAAGCACAAACTACCCGACACCATCCAAACTCTCACCCTCCAATGCATGGTGGTTTGAATGGGTGTGCTTCAATCTAATATTTTTTTACCAACCTCTGTATTGTATTGTTCTCATTTATATGTTAAACCAAATTTTTACACATGAAACCCTAAGGATAAGACATAAATCACACAACCACCCCTTGACCCACATATTAGTCACACCCCACCCCACCTCTTTTCTCTCCCCCCCCCCCACACACGTGAGCCCTCATCTCCCTCCTGATCACCTCACTTTCCCCGCCGATGATAGCTGAGTTCATTGGCGGCTACTAGTGGCACCCCCGATGGCAATAGCCCATTTGGGCCTTCTCTTGGAGCTCACTGTGGAGAAGCAAGTAGATCGGTGGCATATGAGTGGAAGACTAGTTGGATGCCCGTGCGTTGCTACGGATTAAAACATAATCGTAACATTTAAAAAGTCTAATTGCAAAATGATAGGGAGCAAAGGAAATACTCTAAAATTAGTCTATCAAACAAGAACACTATAGATCAGTGGCGAAGCTAGGAATAAAATTGAGGCTAGGCTGAATCTTTTGTCGGACTAAACTAAATTGACATAAATATAGTGTTTTACTTTTTGCAAAATTTCAAATTCATATAGAAACACACAATTAGAGACAAATAATGCAAAATAAAGAAATATAAAGTAGGTACCTCGAAAGTAGGCTGAATCTTTTGTCGGACTAAACTAAGCCATTTAATTCATGGAATGTGGTTGCATCTGAGGTTCCAAGGCCCCATCTTTTGGTCAAAGCCCAAGGCTAGCTAGCTTTTGGGGGGTGTCGTCATGGATTCCTCACCCACCACGGCGGCGGAAGCGGCCTCGCCGCCGTCCTACTGGTGCTACAGCTGCGAGCGCTTCGTGCGCGCCGCACCGCAGGGGGAGGCCGGGGTCGTCTGCCCCGACTGCGACCGCGGCTTCCTCGAGGAGATGGCCGCGTCGCCGCGCCGCGCCGAGGTCTCCACCTACGTCCGCCGCCGGGCGGAGCCCCCGCGCGCTCTCCACGGGAACGAGCTCCGCCCCCGCCGCAACCGGCATGCCGCCGCCTCCGGGGACCGCTCATCGTACAACCCCGTCATCGTGCTCCACCGCTCCACAATCCTCCCCAGCGACGATGAAATCCCTGGCGCCACGAGCAGCTTCGAGCTCTTCTACGACGACAGTGCTGGCTCCGGTCTCCGCACAAGTTAGTCACAGCAAAAGTTCAATTTTTGAATACTGCTATGACTTGACTTGTTTAAGTAATGTAACTAAATGGGAAAAAAGCCTCATGGTTTGATATTGATTCAGATGGAATCATGGGAAATTAAACAAACAGACAGCTGATGTAATTTCTAATTTGAATACTTGGCTCAGTCAAACCAGTAAGTACCGTGGATCCAACTTAATGCAACATTGAAGAATCAGACCGATGTCCTCTTCCACAAATAGCGGGCTTGCAGAAAGCAGTGGCACATGACATGGATATATATCAATTAGACTGCTAGATGAAGACATAGGCGCATAGCTACAAGCCCTTGTCCTTTATTTTGATTACCACACAAGCTAGCTTCTTCATGCATACATTGAATGCAAAATTAAAAACCATCTAATTATGAAAACCGCGATTCAAGTAAACAATGCATAGCTGACATGCGTCATTTTTACATATATTTACCATCATTTTACCCCATTATTTTTCGTATTTTGGGATCATTTATCATCATTTACACACTTTTCTATAATTAATTGCTCAATTTGGATCATTTTACATTTTCTTTATGCTTTTCCACAGGCAGGCGCGAACGAGGCGCATAAACGACAAATTCGGCATTTTGGGACTGCTCTGTACAGATGTACGCGTCGTCACGGATGCGTAGGATCAAACCGCGCTGAAAACGAAGCTCCGGAGGTCTAATTCAGAAGAAATCAAATGAGGGAAGGACTTTATTGTAAATTCTGGAAATTGGGAGGACTAAATCAAAAAATTTCCAAATCCCCAACTCCTTCTAAACCCTAGCCGCCGCCTGCATTCGGTTTAGAGCCGGCCATTTGCTTCTACCCGAGCCCCCCATTTCTCTCTCCTCCCCCTTCCTCTTCTCCGGCGCCGGCGAGGGTCGGCCAGACTCGCCGGCGGCCAACCGTCTCCACCTTCCGGTGCGCCCCCACTGCTTTTCCACCATCACCACTCCATTGCGCGCCACCAAACTTCGCCGCCCCTACCACTCTCCGCCGCCAGCTTTAGATCCCGCGCGCCTCCCTTCTTTGCTCTCCTTCACCGCCGCTACTCTCCGTCGCGCCATCCCGCAGCACCCGCGCGTCTCGGCCGCCTCCATTCCCCTCCTCCTCCGCCTTGCTCCGTCGCCTACTCCCGTGCGCCCAGCCTCTCTTCTCCACCCGTGCGCCACCGGCCAACCACAGCTTCCTCCTCCGCGCCACTTCTCTCCGGCTCCTTCTTCGGCCGCCCCTCTGCTCTCCTTCCACCGCGCGCCTTTATCTCCCCGCCACTCTTCCTCTCCACCACATCTCCACTGCACCTCCTCCTTCTCCATCCGAATGCCGCCTCTCTTCGCCGCTTCTTGCTCTTCCACCAGATCCGTCGGTGCGCCACTTCTCCTGCCTCCACACCTCTCCTCGCCGCATCTCACCGACTCGTCTGCCCCGGCTGCGACCGCGGCTTCCTCGAGGAGATGGCCGCGCCGCGGTCTCCACCTACGTCCGCCGCCGGGCGGAGCCCCCGCACGCTCTCCACGGGAACGAGCTCCGCCCCCACCGCAACCGGCATGCCGCCGCCTCCGGGGACCACTCGTCGTACAACCCCGTCATCGTGCTCCGCCGCTCCACAGTCCTCCCCGGCGACGATGAAATCCCCGGCGCCACGAGCAGCTTCGAGCTCTTCTACGACGACGGTGCTGGCTCCGGTCTCCGCCCCCTCCCGGAGAGCATGTCCGACTTCTTGATGGGCTCCGGCTTTGAGCGGCTCCTCGCCCAGCTCGCCCAGATTGAGTCTGGCGGCTTCGGCACCGTCCGTCCGTGTGAGAACCCCCCGGCGTCCAAGGCCGCGCGAGAGAGAGATGGGTGGGAGAGAGGGGGTAGTAGGTGAGGAACTTTTGAAGTGGGGCCTGCGCGAGCACAGTGAAGTGTAGGATGCACCATCACCTTGAACTCCTCCTTTTATATGAGTGGAAGATAATCTATTGGATTCATAATAACAGTTTATGATCGTTTATGTTGTTGTAAGTTCAAAAAATTTGTGAAACACGTGGATCCACGTGGGCAGGAGGGGAAGGTGGCACTGACAGAGAGGGGAGGAGTTGAGGTGGCGTGCCACCGGGCGCCATGTGGCATGCCACGGATGCCCGGGCTGTCGACGTGACTCGCCGGCCGGAAGGGCTCTCGGAACCCGAGGGTCGCCAGCATTCCGATGGGCGGCGGCGGCCGGTGTTGGGTGCAAAAGAGAGAGGAGATCACGGGGATTGCATCGGTACACGGGGTGCTCACCGAGAAGGGCCGAAAGACAGTCGGTGGTGAAAGAGATGGTGGCACGCGCTCGGGCAATGGCAGCGATCGTGCTCCGGTGGTCCTGGGGCTCAGCCGAGGGCGCAAGAGGTGGAGGAGGTCACGACGAAGCTCGGACGGCTGTCAGATTGGCCTGGCTACGGCTGAAGGCGTAGTGATTGCTCGATGGAGTTGGTGGCGACGCTCGGGGAGAAGGGACCACGGCGTTGGGGAGCTCGAGAGGAGGCAGTAAGGGCGGGGTGAGGTGGAGTGAGGGGTGGCGGTGCGGGGTGGGGTGGGTTTATATAGGCTCAGGGAGAGGGAGGTGCGGCGGGATTCGTCGCCGAAAAGCTCGAGACGTGGCGGCGGTTCTCGGGCGGAGAGGGCGAGTGGGGAGGTGGGGAAGGTGGGAAATGGGTGCGGTGAATGTGGCGCACGAGAGAGGTAGTGGGGGCGGGGCTGGCGCGGGGTGAACGTGGCCGGGAGAGGCGGGGCAGCGTAACGGCCGGGCGGCGCCATGGCTGGGAAAGAAGGAGACGGGCACGAGGAAGACGAGAGGTCTGACAGGCGGGCCCGGGGTGTCAGCGGCAGAGAAGGGGAGAAGAGTAGGTGGCTCGGATTGGTGACGCGTGGCCATAGAAGAATCGGATGACCAAGGCATTTAAGTGGAAGGGAATGGGTGAGATGTGCCGGGGACGACGTGGGTGGAATCGGTCCGCACACGTGTCGCTCGGAGAGGGAGGGAAGGCGGGTTGAGCGAGCGGCTGGATGGAGGCGACATGGGTGGATCTCAACCGTCCATGCGTCGGCCGGAGGGAGAGAGGTATTTTATTTTCTTTTTGATTTACAGAAAGCCCGAGAAAGGAAAATAAAGCTTGGAAATTAGCAAAAAGATCCAAATAAATACCAACAAATTCCTATAATTCTAAGAAAATGCAGAGAACTCAAATAAAATTAAATAAACTCATTTTAAACACCATTTCTTCCAAACTTTAATAGTTTTTAATCTATGCTCAAAATGAAAACAGGGAATTTAAATTCTAGAAAATAGTAAATAAAATTTAGAAATTTTTAGGTTGTCACACCAAACTTCACCGTTAACACATAGTGAAGAGACTAGATTCTACAACCTTTCCTTTTTGGTAATTCATGACAATCTCAATAAATAATAAGATAAAGATTGTATTCGCGAGTATATAACATGTACATAACACTTGTATAGTCTAAGGTAAACTTTAAGCAAAGCTTACTTATCCGGTTGTCATCATCCAACCATTAACACATAATAGAGAAGTTAGATGACAACCCGATTATAAATGAGTATATGTAAACTACTGTCGGAACCCGGAGCAACAACTCCTGGATCCTCTGTGTAAATCGCACTAGTCCAGAATCAGTTAGTGCGCACAGGGATAACAAAGACAAATATCATGCACAATGGCAAACTTTATTTAACTGATTATGGGTCTGATGGCCAAAGTTTACATCAATAGCACATAAGCCAAATTGAATAATAGCAGCGGAAGAAGCCCACTGAGCCTGCCCACAGGCAAACGACAGTAAGACGCGACCTACTCGTCCAAGTCTTCATCGTAGTCGAAGTCGTCTTCCTCTGTGTGGAGATAGCAAGGTGAGTACAAACTTGTACTCTGCAAGTCACACGGAGAAATGCAATATAATAATAAAGGCATCAATGGAAGGCTTATAGGGTTATTTTGCATAAAACAGCATTTAATGAAATACAGTAAATATATTTAAATTGCTGAATTTAATATAGTAAGTAAAAACAATACTTGTAATCGAAAATAATACCGTCAGTGCAGGCTCCGACCAAACACCAACCTATCCACGGGCATCCCACCCGGACCATCTTTTCCAAAAGACCACGTATGGATTCCATCCATCCACACGCTTCCAATGCGCAACTCTCTCACGGATTCCATCCATCCGCAAGGTTTTCATCTCTCATGGATTCCATCCATCCACAAGGTTTTCAAAAATATTTTTGAAAAACAAAGTCTAATCCCTGAAAAACTTTTACTCAGCATGCCCATGACCGTGGGCACGGCTATCTAGGATAGATTATACACTCTGCAGAGGTTGTACAGCTTTACCCACAAGATACGATTATCACTTTTTGCCACCAAATTACACACTTCCTTAGTTGTGCGGCGAGGAGATCATGACAAGGCCTTTACAATGCAAAGCCTTCAACCTGGCCAAGCCAACACTAAGGTTTCACCCAGTAAGGAATCCACCAGACCGGGACCCCCTCTTGAGCCGAGTGAGACTCCTCATGGCCTACACCACGCTCACTTTCAACCTACAACATGACCCAGGTTGGGGCCCGCAAATTATTCAGTCAGGGCTGTCCCATACCAGCCTTTTGGTAGTACGATAGGGCTTTGCAACAGTAGCTCACAAACCGGTCCTTAATTGACTTAGTCTCAACCACTTACCCCCTGTGCCCGAAAATCAACACTGTGTCTCCGAACAACAGTGCATGCCTAAACCCACCAATCTAACCAATTGCCTAAGTCTAAACCAGGTTTTATATTTTGTTTTCAAATATTTCATAAACCTCCTTGACTCACCAAAGTCAAGAGTTCATTTAGAGGAATCATGGAGGAATTAACAAGTAGGCATTAACTATATTTAAAACAGAATAAAAATACGTTGAATAAAAATATGCATGCAATATAGTTTAAATCAACATAATTTTATTTTGAAAACTGGGATCAACATGATCAAGGAGTGTGACTTGCCTTGCTCTTCAACTTGGCTTGAATCTTCGTCGAAGAATTTTCCCGAATCGTCGAAGTCTACACGTGAAAATAACCCACTAAATTCAAATAAATTTAAAATAAATTTAAATTGACTTCAAATATTTGAATTGAGGCTGGAAATGGATAGAAAGGAATTTTTGATGAATTTAAAAATTTGAATGGGCTAAATCGGAGTTAGGATGAAGGAGAACGGGCTCCGGGAAGTTTGAAAAGAGGGAAAATGAAAAATCAAGATTTTTGGAATTATTTTCCTAAAGGAAAATCTGAATTATTACGTCAGCAGGGATTTTTATTTTCGGCTGATTTATTTTTCAATGGAAAAATGGCTTTATTGCGTCAGCATGACCTCAGCCCCGAGGTGGGCCGGCTGACAGGTGGGCCTCGGTCCATGTGGACCGAGTCCACGGGTGAAGGGAGTGGCCGACGTGGCACGGGAGGGGTGGCGTTCACGTGGCGCCGACGGGGCGTGGGGAGCCGAGGTGGCTGGCACCGGGTGGCCACGTGGCGTCCACGCTGGCATGGGCGGCAGCACCGGCCAGGGCACACGGGGACCGGGACCTCGCCGGCGAGCGGCGGCGCGGCTGACGACGGCGAGGACGGGAGCGGGGAGAGGAGGCCGAGGGCAACACGGGGGGGGTGGCTCGGGGTTTACCGTGGGAGGCCGGAAACGGGCCGGCGGCGAGGATGGCGACGGCGTGGCACGGGTCTCCCGCGGCGGCGGCGGCGTTCCGGCGGCGAGGAGGGACGGCCGAGGGGTGGAGGCGGTCGGGGAAGAAGCGGTGAAGCCCGGGGCAGAGTCGGCCGGGCGCGAGGAGGGGCGAAGCGGCGGCAATTGCTCGCCGTTGTTGGCGGTGGCGGCGGAGGCGGGTGAGCACGACGCGGCAGCGGTGGAGTGGCCGGGAGGGAGAGGGAAGTGGCGGGGAAGGTGGAGTGAGGAGAGGCGCAGCTCGAGGGGGGTTCTTATAGGGCGAAGGGGAGGGGGCCGGCGGCGATTTCTCGCCAGAAATGGCGCGGGACGTGCGGCGGTTACGGCGGAATTAGGGGAGGAGCGGGCACGGGAATGGGGAATTCGGGTGCGGGAATGGTTAGGTTGGTCGGGGAAGAAGAGGGAGGGAGAAGGGCCATATCCGGGCGAGCAGGGAAGGTGGCGGGAATGGCGGCGGTGACGGGCGGTGCGAAGGAAGAAGGTGGACGGGAGAAGGGAGACGGCCTGACGGGTGGGCCCTGCGCGCAGAGAGAGAAAGGGAGGGAGGTGGCTGACGGATGGGGCCCAGGGGCAGAGAAAGAGAGGGGAGAGAGGGCGCGGGCGGCCGGATGGCGATCGGGGCGGCCGAGGGGGATGAGCGCGGGCGGACGGGCCAGATGGGCCGGGCGCGCGGGGAGGTCGATCTGGGCTGCTACGTGTCAGCCGATGAGGAGGAGGCGGCGGGATCCTAGGCGGGAGGCGTGGGCTGATCCCGGCCGTCCACATGGCGGCCGGAGGGAAGGGGAGGGTTTTAAGTTTTGTTTTCTGATTTCCAGATTTTCATAAATTGCTAGAAAATCCAAATAAGCTCAGAAAAATATGAAATAAACTCCACAAATTCCAGGAAAATTCACAGAAGCTCCTGGTGACATTTTGGACTTAATAAAAATATTTCCAACTAATGTTGGTATTTAATTTTCATACTTTAAAATACTTTTAATTTCAAAAAACATTTTAAACTCCTGAAAACTCAGAAAAATTCAGGAAACCAAATAAAAGCCAAATAACTCCAAATATTTAATTTGACAGAATTTTTATGAAAAATTAAAATATCATATTATTTAATATTAGTTTTTGGTTTTTCTAAAATACTTTTCAAATCCAGCTTTTCCAAAAACAGAAATTCAGGACAAATCCAAATTTAAACTTTAGGCACAAAAATACTTATATTAATTTACATTTTATTTTAATTAATTTTTTATTAATTAATTATTTATTTTTATGTTCATAAAAACCCGGGCTGTTACAACTATACAAACTATATATCTCAACGGATATGTTTCAATGTAAAGATTCTAAATATATGTATTAAAGGAAATAAGGATCAATATTTATGAAACCTCAAAACATAGAGCGAACTCTTCTAAATGTTTGTATACAAGTATATGTAATGAAGACATATGCACATATTTATTTTGGACTATTTGTGGAGTTTAATCTATATTCTGGATCCAAGAAATGCACTAATATATAATAATGCAATTTCGAATACATATCTCTTTGACATCACCTTTTAATCCAAATGAGACTAAGTAATAACATACTTAACAAATATAGTAGTCTGACATATAGATTTGTCATTTAATCATATATTTGGATTTGAGAAATGCTATAAGATTATAAGTAAGATATCGAATGCATACCTCAATTATTTCACCTTTTTATCTATATGAGACTAAGTAACATCATAATTAATAAATAGGGTTAGTCTCACGAATGCATATGTCATTATCACCATAACTTCATAATAGTATTTATTATTATCACCAAAACTAATTTAAATAGAGTTTGATCTTTCAATCTTCCCCTTTTTGGTGATTGATAAAAAATCCATAATAATAGTATTTGGGTGAAAATGAACATGTGACATAAAATTAAATTATTCATGCATATCACACAGCAAATGCATGAGAGAAAGTGAAAGCATTATTCAAGTTTAACTTCCCTTTTTGGCAATATTCAATTTTGTATTATGAGCTAAGCTATTATCATTCTAATTTCTCCCCCATTATCTAATATCTCCCCTATTATCCATAACTATTATCACAGATTTCTCCCCCTTTTGGCATTAAGCACCAGGCATTGATCACCAAATACATTGATTACTATAAAAACAAGGAAAGAAGATAAGTTAACCCAAAAATGGAGATTTTTCATTATTCGGAACTTAATACCAAATAATTTAACTTAATATGGTCATGAAGAGTATTAAGATAGATACGAATGACAAATATGATACCAATTGAACTAACTAAAGATATTTGAAACACATTCAAATTATTTTACTCTTGAGAGCTCCTTGAATGCTTTGAAAGTTTCATATTGAAGTTACAGCTTGAAGTTCTCCTTCTTCTGGCATTTGAACCACACTCCAATTTAAATTTTAGATTTTTCGAATTTTGACACTGCAATTTGCCTTCAAAAGCTACCTGAAAAACTAACTTACAAATATCCAATAAATCTAAGAAAATTTGTCAGTATAGATTAACAACTGAGGATTAAGAGTCATAATTATAGCTTCCTCAAATTATGAACCTATTTAAAAATACAAAATTCACAAATCAGCTCAAAAAAAAAGAAAAACTCCAATTTTTCAACATTTTGACAAAAAGAGAAAATACAGAACTTTCTCAAAATAAGTTAAAATGATTTGAAAATTTGTAGAAATAAATTTTGGACTCCTAAAAAACTTTTCCAACAAGAATTTTCAAAAAAAAAAGGGGTCTCCCTTCAAATGATACGGCAAAAGCAATTTAAAAGCCATAGGGAAGATTGAATTGCAAAAAAACGAGCATTCCGAGGCTAATTTTTTTTAAGAAAATTGTGCTACATTGTCAAACATGCAAACTGCTCGGCTTGTAGAGCTACAAAGTAGTTGTAGAGGGAGTAGGTGTCTGGTTATCACAAAGCACGCTAGCTTAATTGGGGAGCTGCGTTGAAGCAAAAGAATTGGCTTCATCATATGTTTCCTCAGGACCACAGTTCACAATCGCCTCACGCACACCTGGTCATGGGCGGACCCAGGGCCCGGCGACCCTGGCCCTGCCCGGGCTCATCTCCGGCACCTAAACAACACCTCAGTGTCTCCTTGGCCATGTATCTTTGAACACGAGAGGTAATGCTTATTTGATGTAATTGTTCTTATGGTTGATAATCACATAAGTTTGCTTTGGACATAAAATACAAGAAGGTTTTTCTATCATACTTGCTGTGTGTACATTTGAATTGTGAATGCTCTAAAATTATCGAATTTTTTTAACTAAGCACCTCATTAAGCCACTAAGCTAATGACTACTCCAGTGATGTTGAGCCAAAACCCAAGTAATTTTCTCAGGGAAACTTGGTTACTTTGACGCTATTAATTGTACCATGTATCATTGATTTCTAAACCATAATAGAGTTTTATTGCCTTTATTGTTTATTTATATAATTTATTTCCAGTTTGTTAGCTTTTCCTGTTTTGACTTTGAGTCATGCTAGTATGCTACCATCCATACCGACTCCCACCTGCTTAGTTTACAGCTATCATTTCGAACTGTAGATTGCTTTTGTAGTATTCTAAACTTGTGTTTTATTGTTACTCCCGTGGTCTTTTAAATGACATTGAAACGAAGAGGTAGTATTCTCCAAGCTGCTGCCGTGAATTACAGGGGCACGGGGACATAACGTAGTAGCGCTAGTAAATGCGCGACGACGGAAGCGAGGCGTCGCTCGGCGGCGGCGGAGCTCCCAATCTCCAAAGGCCCAGACTCTGTTCTTCGCCCAGGCTCGTCAAATTCTCTGGGTCCACCACTGCACCTGGTGCCCACCAAAGTACTCGATGACAAAGATGGCGACGAAGGCAACACGGCAAGGATGACCACCAGACGGTGAAGATTGCCTGCGGCGACGGGATTCGGTAGGACGACGCAAGTGGCGACGAGTGCGGACGGAGGCGACGATGACGCTGAGCGTGGGCCACGACCAGGCGCTTGGACTAAGCGCGTACACGAACACGGACGGCATCGAAACCCAGCATTGGCGGAGGCAGCGGCCGGGACCGAGCGGTGGCGGTGGTAGGGTTGCCGGATCTGGGGTAGAGAGAGGTGATGCGGTGAGAGACTGAGTGGGGGTGAGGAGAGGATGGTGGGTGGGGATGAGGGCGGTGAGGGTGACATTTGTGACTAATAGGTGGGCCTAGGGCAACTGTGTAACTTCTTTTCTTATTTAGGGTTTTAGTGTACATATTTTGATAAGTATATAAATTTAAATACTTTAGGGGTTGAAAAAAAATAGAAGGTTGAAATACAAATGTCTCAAACCACCGCTCAAAGCCACTTGCATTGGGCACAATTTTTTAGTGGTTTGAGCCAAGGTGTTGGCATGCCCTGGAACTCTATCACGCAACCCCTGTTGCCGGCTTGGTTCCGTACAGCAATCAAGTTGATATACAGTATATAACATGTTGGTTGTGGCGATGTGCCACTTCCGAGGTCTCACGTTCCCTTTTCTTTGGGGTTGTACAGTATAAAGGATGCTCTCACAAACTTCCTCCTTGAAGAAGTGTTGAGAGTAGGAACGAGTCTAGCAGTTTCAGCGTGGCTCTAACCAATGGCGAAGCTTGGACTACAAACTAGAGGCGGCTAACATTATATGATGCATGGATTAGTCTACGGTTGTGTTAGTTTTGGCTTATCAACGACTTTTAGTTTATGTTAATAATTACTATTTATTAGATTAAGAATCATGACTAAAAGTCATAAACCATTACTCAAAAGAACATATCCTATTTAAATAGGCCTATTTCAAAGATTAGTTAATAAAACACCATTGTGTGCACCAAGCCCATTTTGGAGCGGCCAGAATTCTAAAGCAACGACTCCATCTCCGGCACCCGATCGGGGAGGGCATCTCCACATATGGGCTCTGTTTATTTCGCTTTGAACTTCTAGCTTATTTTTACTATTCCTAAATTTCATCTTTTCTGACTTTTCGGTTTTTTTGAGCTTTTTTGCCTGTTCTTTTTTGTATTTGTTTAAAAATAGAAACTGCACTGTAGCCACCATCAGCTACAGTGCAGTTTCAGTCAGCTACAGTGTAATTTCAGCCATAGCCTATAAGGGCCTGTTTGGAACAGAGGAATTTCACAGGAATTTTGCAGGAATTTTGCAGGAAACAGTTCAATTCCCGCAGGAATCGGGAAAAATTCCCGCATTCCAAACAGGGCTTAAACCACTAAATTTTAGACCAAATGAGCGAGCTGATAACAATCCAACATTCGAGTACTTCTAACACAACCACTATGTACAATTTGGGTGGTATATAGGTTTATTCGGTGGTATATGGGTTTATTCTTTTAGATTATTTTAACTTATTAATCTAATAAATAATAATTACTAAAAATATAAAACCAAAAATGATTGAAAAATCAAAAAATATACCTACATCTAACTTGTGAGCCCCGTATGCTCTGCAGAACTGTGATGTCGCTGGCCAAGAAACACAGGGTTGGCATGCAGGAGTGAATTGCCTTTCTACCATGCTACTCCTGTCTTCGAACGTCGTGATGATGGCAAGGCATATGTGCGCGAAATCTTTGCTGTTTTGAGACTCTGGTGTTATTTTTAAATAACACCTCGAAAGTATTTTTTTACAAATCTTACCTTCTTTCGAGCGCGATATCTTTGCTGTTTTGACTCTCTGGTGTTATTTTTTTTATAGTTCTAGCCTTGGAAGTATTTTTTTACAAATCTTTCCTTCTTTCGAGCACAGAATTATACGAAGCCGACATGGCGACACATAACAAATCCGTGATACTGTATCACGGTTTTTACTGTAGCTCAGTGGCACTACATGGTGAAAATACCATTTTCCGCGCTAGAAATTGCATTCCACACTCCTCTGGTGTGGAATTTGCTATGTGTTGACTTTGCATAATTTCACGCTCAGGAGAATGCTACATTTGCCCAAAAAAAAACTCAGAAAACTAGAACCGTAAAAAATTGCACCGAGAGCCAAAACATTAAAGATTTCTATGTGCGCTCTTTCTTTGAACCAAGTACCGGCACAAAAAGGTCGAGCAATCATTGGGCAGGAGGATTGGAACCAACACGGCTGTGCATGTGCAGCTCGTGCCTGGCCAGGCCTGAAGCTGATTGGTCAGAGCTCACAGTGAAAAACCATTTAATTCGCTCCTAAATTCGTCCGTCCGAACAGAGCAGGTCGGATTAGGATTTCTCACCAGACGCGCAACGACGTTACAGTTGCAAGGGGTCCGGTATTCGGAACGACTTTTTCCCTCATGCATGGTCCGTACAGCAGTTTGTCCCGATCCATGGACACGGTCTGCGTTGGCTGTACTGTAGCCTTTAAGCATGAAAAATGACAGCTGATCTTCGCAATCGTTTTATTAAGTTTGGGTATCAATTTGATGTACATTGACCTGGCACGACGGAGACGTGAAAATTTCCACAGCTGATCCCAGTAGCCGAGAAGACACGCTCTATTTGTATTTGCTTCTAAAAGCTATTTTTTATAATACCTAATTTATAAATAAAATGACTTTGATATTTTTTTGATCGCTTCGGATGTGTTCACAGGCTATTGAAGCAGTCATTCTTGGGCCTGCAAATACTAATTTCCAGGCGTAAGGTGGCGGCTCGCGATTAAATCAATCAAGCTCTTGTTAAAAAAAACTGCCGATCCTCCTAGCTTAATTGTCGCTGTTCCTTTTCTCTTGACCAACTGGAAGCTGTCACTGTTGCTGATGCACTGCACAGACCACGTCGAGCAATCACAGGAAGCCTAGAATGCCGCAGCGAAGCTGTCGCTGTTTTTTTAGTGCGGAGTACTACAATCTGAAGCTGTCACCGCTGATGCAGTGCAGAGATCAGCGGAGGCCGATGAGGGGTGTAGCTCGTCGGCAGGCACGTCCATCATCCGGTTGGATGGACCGCGTCCACGGAGCATTTAACCATTAACAATGGCGCTATATTTATTTCCGCAGGTCATCCATCCCACCAACTCTCCCTCACCTCATCCGTGGACTCCACCCGTTCCCAATAGCTTCCCGTTCTGTTTTTTTTTTTTGCGCTTTGTTCTGATTTATCTGAAAATTAAAATAAACAAGACGTCTTCTATAAACAAATTCTTCAAATAATTTTTAAATCAAAAATTGTGTGCGATATTTACGTCGGTATTTTTATCATTCACTATTATCTCAAAACATATAGACAAAAAAAACCCAAAAGAACAGAGTCTTCAGAAGTTAAAAACCGTTTAGAATATGTTGGTTTCTTAACATGATTTTCTTTTTTTTCTTTATATTGTTTGTGGAGATATAATGATATTTTTTCTATTTTTTAATTAAATGCCTTAGAAAAAGGTAATGATTGATATGATGCCATTTTAACAAAAAGATATTAGAAAAAAACAGAATTGAACAACCTAAACAATCGAGTAATTAATAAACTCTAAATAAAAATTTTTGAAAATAAATGGGAAAAAAAGAGGAGGAGAACGGCGAGTGGCGCATTGCAAGCTCCCCCGGCTATAAAAGCCGCGCCAGCCTCGCCTCGCTCACCAGCTCTCCACCAAGATCCTCCTGACGACTACCTTACCACTCACTCCATATCATACCACGCGTATTCCTCGTAGAGGCATTCGCTTTTGCTTGCCTCCCAGATCTGCCTGCCGCGGCAAGGCGAGCGCTTCGATCGCGTCAAACAAGGTTGGTCTCTCTGTTCTTGCCGCTTGAATTTCTCTCCGTTCGTTTGTTTTGTCGAGGTGTTTTGATCGATCGACGGATTAATGGGGGATTAATATCGATAATGCGTGTGTGGGTGGGGGGTGTGGCATGCAGATGAAGATCGCGGTGCGGGGATCGACGATGGTGCGGCCGGCGGGGGACACGCCGCGGCGGCGACTGTGGAACTCCAACCTCGACCTGGTCGTGCCGCGGTTCCACACGCCCAGCGTCTACTTCTACCGGCGGGAGGACCCGGGGAAGGAGGGCGACGGCGGGCGCTACTTCGACGCGGAGAGGATGCGGCGGGCGCTGGCGGAGGCGCTGGTGCCGTTCTACCCGATGGCGGGGCGGCTGGCGCGCGACGAGGACGGGCGCGTGGAGATCGACTGCAACGCGGAGGGGGTGCTCTTCGTGGAGGCCGACGCGCCCGACGCCACCGTCGACGACTTCGGCGACTTCGCGCCCACCATGGACCTCAAGCGCCTCATCCCCACCGTCGACTACACCGACGACATCTCCTCCTTCCCGCTCCTCGTGCTCCAGGTAAACGAACTCACCTCAATCTCTCTACTCGCTATTTTGATCGCTATTTACGGTCATGAGATCACCGGTTGATCGCTATTTTGCTATTTTATGCAAAACCCACGGCCTCTACTGTGCTGTGATCGTGAGTGCGGTAGCTCTCGGTGAATTGCCATGCCCGTCCAGTGGACAACCTTTGGATTGCAGTCCATGGTGGGCAGTCCATGTGCTAGGCACTATTCAACGAAACACCCATGAACGTTCATTGACAGACGGCCCATGGAATTGCTGTCCATGTGCTAGGCACTATTCAAGGTGCGAGCACCCACAGCGGCAAAATCAGAATGAAAAATACAAGATAGGTATAAATAACTAAGCTAAATTGATATAAATATAGTATTTTACTCTCATGTAATTAAAATTTGTATATAAACAGAAGAGAAGCAAAAAAAAAAAGTAAAAACAATAAAGATACCTCACTATTGAAAAGCGCATCAAGAAAATATATAAATATGCTTCTGGTGAGTAGCGATCTATCGTTTATGTATCAAATTTAGCAAAATTAGTGATAAAACCAAAATTAGTAAAATAATATAAAATAGAGAAATCGCCATGAAGTTATAATTGGACAGCTCGATCTTCTTTAATTACTGACGAAGACTGAAATGCCGAGCTGTCAAGCCACATACATATGTACTAGATCATAATCCGTAATGTTTATATAGGATTTCGATCCTCCTATAAAATTCTCAAAAATCTCACAAACTCGACTATGATCTGAATAAAAACAAATCTAGCAAAATTTTCTTTTCTTTTTTTTTCTCTTCCTAATTTTCTTCTCTTTTCTCTCTTTCTTTTCCTTTCCTCCCTTTTCTCTTTCCTTCCTCCTTTTCTTCTTTCCTCCCCTTCATCTCTTTTCCCTTGCTTCTATTTCTATCTTTATTCTCCTGCCGTCCTACACACCCGATGCCACCGCCTCCCTTTGCGCGTAATATCGCCACCCTTGCCGGCGATGAGCCCACCACCCGGCGCCACCTCCTCCTATCTTCTCTCTCCTCTCTTTCCCTGCCTTTCTCTCTCCCCCATGTTTTGATGTTGTACCGCCTCCCTCTGCGCATGATGCCGCCGTTAGGGGCAAAGCCAGGATTTAGAAATAAGGAGGGCTAAATAACCTATACAATGTAATTACATTTGATGAGGAGACCAAATAGAACTAACAACAATAACATTTCTTAAAATATAAAAGGCTATAGTGTAAATTTATCCAACTATGAGGGGCCTAACCCCTAGCCGCTACCCCTTGCCGGCGCTGAGCCGACACCACCATCTCCTCCTATCTTCTCTGTCCCCCACTGTCTCTCCTCTTTGTGATCTTCCTCTCATTCCCCATGCACTGATATTGTCGCCGCGTGGTGCTACTGTTGTTATGCATCGCTTCTGAGCTCCGGTAGTCCGGAGGGTTGGCTGAAGCTTAACGAAGCCTATCTAGTGGATTCGCCCTGAGTACCCGAGAATTTAGTTTTGGGTATGCACAAATTAGCACCCTTGCTCCCTTAGCCTCTTACAAAAATTACGGGTTATGCTCTTTGTTCTTCTTCGAATTTCGTTGTTTTGCATCGCAAACTGGTATCCCCGGTAATGTAATTTGGATGGATTTGCTTTAATAAAAGCAGGGCCCTTATGGTCTTTGGTCCTTTTTTTCTGTTCTTCGAAGGATATCGCCGTGCCAAATTTTAGAAAATATTTGTAATTATGCAATGCGATATATACTGTCCTCATTTGTGTCAAGATCAAATTTGTGCCCTCGAAATCTCCAGACAGCTGGCGTTGTGAGCCTGGAGCCCTGGACTTATCATTCCACTTTGGGACTAGGTGGAGTTGGTTCTCTTTTTCGTAGGTCTTTGTAGGGCGAACTCATGCCAACAAACAATTGAGGATAGTACGAAAATTCCAAAAAAGAATTAGGCGATATCTACCATGACTTAGCTTGCACAAAGTTGCATTCCATTGTTAGTGTTGTGATTACCGGCATCAACCAATTGTTAGGCTGAACTATTCTGACAGCCTTCTGCCTTCGGAAAGAAAACTATCCCAAGAGCGTTGCTTGAGTCCGACTTCTCGCTGTCGAGTCTTGTGGACTAACCCTGTTGTTTCCTGACACCTAAATTTGTATAGATTCTACTCATGATGGCATCTTTTCAAACATGAAAGTGAACCAATATTTTGATAAGGTCGCCAGATCATAATCGTGTGCAACCTCGCAACAGCACCAATTGGTATATCAGCAGCCACATGGGGTGAGGTAGAGTGAGCTTCCCCTTCATCAAACAGCGAAATGCGATTGCTTGCTGGATGCTCTTTGCTTCATATGCACATCACATGTTGGTTGCAAGAAAACGATAGCACTTCTCTCTAAAAAAATGATAGCCCAACTGGAATGCCAATAATATTTTTTTGGTGACTTTTCTTATGGTAGCAAGCAACCGTTGATTGATTCTTCTATCTGCTCTGCATTTCTCTTAGCTTGTACGTGTAGGCTGTAACTATCATTTTTGGTCGAGCCGTCACCTAGTTCTATGATTATATATGGCAGACTTAAATTATTGTGAACACGCATCAAGTAAGGTGCTGTGGAACATCCAGATTGCCATGGCATGACTACGACCTTGGATATTCTCCCAAGGGACTTGGATCCTCTGACGTGCGGTAGGTCAGAACGGCTGAGACTAGGTGCTTGTTGTGGCAACGAAAATTGGAGTCGAGAGAGCTAGAGACCAGGAAGAGCTAGTGGGGAAAATAAGAGTCTCTTCCTCCCTAATGCCTCCTTAGAACTCTCTCTCTCTCTATATATATATACACACACTAGTTATATGTCCATGCATTGCAACGGAATTTATGGCTGTATAGAGAATCATACTATGAAAGGGAGTTGCTTTGATCGGTTGAAAAGTAAAGAGTGATGAGAAGTTGAAGAAATAGAACGGTTAGATAAGAATGGACATACGATCACCAACTCGTTCTTTTATAATAGTAATGATAATATTATATATATGAATGAATGAATGAGGAAGGATCTTACCTCTTAATAATTATAAGAGATGAGAATATATTGGTATATTACTTTGTAAGTATAACACTATCCTATTAGGGCTTTAGAGCCACTAACGCACCCCGGCAACAGCGACGCAGCACCGCCGTGCTACAGTGATCTCAAACAGTGTTAAGCTGCTACAGTGACTTCAAACAGGGTTGAGCTGTGGTACGGTACAGTAGTTGGAGCAGTATCTTGGTTGAGATGGTAGGTGTAATACAAAATCATTACTCGATGGAACCTTCCCTAGTTGTTGTGTTAGTACGATGACTCGATGAGTTGTCAGCTATTCAGCCCCCTAGTTTTTTTTTTCACAAGAGCCCGTCGATCAGTCTCACAAGGTTTCTTAATCTGGTAGTGTCATAGCGCTAATGAGATTGGATATTGGTCAATGCTGTTAGAATAACTGAAGACCAGAGTAGTTCAAAATTTATAAACACGTCGCGAGCCTGACTCGCGCGGTTTTGCTTTGCAGGTGACCTACTTCAAGTGCGGAGGCGTCGCCCTCGGCGTGGGCATGCAGCACCACGTCGCCGACGGCTTCTCTGGCCTTCACTTCATCAATTCATGGTCTGACCTCTGCCGCGGCGTCCCGATCGCCGTCATGCCATCCATCGACCGCACCTTCCTCCGGCCCCGCGACCCGCCGACCCCGTCCCATCCGCACGTCGAGTACCAGCCCGCGCCCGGCATGCTGGCCTCGGAGCCGCAGGCACTCACCGCCAAGTCGGCGCCACCGCCCACCGCCGTGGACATCTTCAGGCTCTTCCGCTCCGACCTCGGCCGCCTCCGCTCCCAGCTCGCCAAGGGCGAGGGTGCCCCGCGGTTCAGCACGTACGCGGTGCTCGCGGCGCACGTGTGGCGGTGCGCGTCCCTGGCGCGCGGCCTGCCCGCCGAGCAGCCCACCAAGCTGTACTGCGCCACGGACGGGCGGCAGCGGCTGCAGCCGCCGCTCCCGAGCGGCTACTTCGGCAACGTCATCTTCACCGCCACGCCTCTCGCCGAGGCCGGCAAGGTGACCGGCGCGCTGGCAGACGGCGCGTCCACGATCCAGGCGGCGCTGGACAGGATGGACAACGGCTACTGCCGCTCAGCGGTGGACTATCTGGAGCTGCAGCCTGACCTGTCGGCGCTGGTCCGCGGCGCGCACACGTTCCGGTGCCCCAACCTCGGGCTCACCAGCTGGGTGCGCCTGCCGATCCACGACGCCGACTTCGGTTGGGGGCGGCCGGTGTTCATGGGCCCCGGCGGAATCGCGTACGAGGGGCTCGCGTTCGTGCTCCCGAGCGCCAGCGGCGACGGCAGCCTGTCGGTGGCCATCTCTCTGCAGGCCGAGCACATGGAGAAGTTCCGGAAGCTCATCTTCGACTTCTGAAATGAACAGCATACATACACGCACGCAGAGAGAAGCACTAGAGCAAAATTAAGTAGGGGTGCAAGTGGGCGGCCTGCGGACAGCCCGCGCCCACCTACGCTGGCTGTTGAGGCATTTGCGGCTGCCGCTATCTATCCCGCAATGCAATCCGCATGCAGGTTGATGGGTTTGGCGGCTGCCGCAAAGCACCAGGCGGTTTTTGCTTAGTACTT
Source organism: Dendrocalamus latiflorus (assembly GCA_017311315.1). Taxonomy (NCBI): domain Eukaryota; kingdom Viridiplantae; phylum Streptophyta; class Magnoliopsida; order Poales; family Poaceae; genus Dendrocalamus; species Dendrocalamus latiflorus. The sequence goes on along the minus strand of CM029609.1, from coordinate 17,966,121 downwards.
GTCCTTATCAGCAGTAATAATGCTTTATAAAAATCCCAAAATAATACCAAGAAATCTGAAAAATACAAAAACCTAAAAAGAAATTTTGTTTTTGAAAAGAGATTCCCCATTTTTTTGTGCAATGGGCCACATAATCTATTTCAAATAGTAAATTAGGCCTAAATTTTCACCGTAACGGGGCTAGGTTGCTACCATACACATATGGTGAAAAAGGTTAAAGAGACAAAGAAAGAGCGAAAGTGTCGACGATCAAGTTGCCAATCTTACGAAAATATGAGAAAGGAGGCTAGATTTCATAGAAGATGATTTAGCAAAAGAAAGGAGGTGATCTTTATTGTTATGCACTGGTTACAAACAAACTTACAAAAAGGATTCAACTAGCCCTAATATATAATTTTCCGGTATTCAGAATATCTTGATTGCCTTGCTCTCTGAGTTCTGATTCGTGTTCTTCTCAGAGTTGCCTTTGTTCTCTTTATATCTTCTCTTGTCAACCTTTAAATATCGTTGAAGGGGTGCCAGTTATCCATCTAAGAAGATGTCTTGTGGAATCACCGTGTCCGATCGGAGGGGTGGTTACTGTTAGAGAGAGGTATTCGATGATAATTGATTTTCAGTTGTTGCTAGTGAGAGATAATCGTGGGAACATATATATATATATATATATATATATATATATATATATAGTAAAATATTAAGTACTATTAGGTGTCCGGACTCCTCAATCCTGAGTCGTCCGATCGCGCACGCACAGTGAGCCGGAGAAACGACGATTAACGGGTTGGGCATCTCCTAGACACGTTGCTTGAACAAAATAGGAATATCCGTCACTCGGTCACGCCTCTTTCCCCAAATCGCGCATTTCCCCCGGTCTCGCCTCTTTCCCCAAATCGCGGGCAGCTGCTTCACTGGAGGCCAGCTCCGCCGTTCACAACACCGCGTCGCCTCCATGAAGAGGAGGCGACGGCCAACAGCGGCGGCCCGGGAGGAGTAGCGTCGACCCAAGGGTGGTTGCCGGAGAAGGCGGGGCCCCGAGGAGTTAGCGACGGTGACCTCAGCGTCTGGATCCATGTTGAGAAACCATCGGGGAGAGCCAGATCCGGGAAGGTGGCGGCGTCCCAAAGGTGGCAGCGGCCCATTAAGAGCTCAGATCTGGCGAGTATGAGGGTGATGACGACCGAAGATGGATCCGACCACAAGTGAGGGCGGCGGCGGTCTCGCCTCAACCCGATTCACACCATCGCGGCGCCTCGGCCACGACAGCTTCTTACCGCCGCCACCCATATAGTTTGTATTTTAACTATTTTAGATTTGGGTATTTTGTCAGTTTGTTTCCTTTTCACAAAGGGTTAATCGATGATTTATTCCCATATATACGGAATGATGATTCTTGCCATGGTTATAGCATTGTGAAGAGTTGTTTCTATGTATAGCAATGCAAATTATACCGTGATAGCATGTTCAACTTCCAATAAATGAGATTCCTTTTGTCTATCAAAAACAATTAAACCGTGTGATGTTCTTTCCATTTAAGTGTGATTCCAATATCTCTTATTGATTTTACTAAGCTTGATGTCATATGCTCTCTTCCTCGTTCCAATATCTGCCGATCGTGTCTGGCTCATCAATCCGGATATAGTTTTGCCGATCGGTGCTATCTTCTTGGGTTATGGTTCACCATCCCAGGTATGTTAGGTATGAGAGTGTTTTGGTAAAGATTAGCTTCTTGATGTCATCTATGACAATCTATCTTTCATTGGTATTGAGGTGAAGTATATGTTGAAAATAGAGATTGCAAAGTTCTTGTAGGTTCTGGACTTTTTCTACAGCGAGTGCCATGAAATACTATGATATGTGATCTTCTGGGATGCTAGAAATTTAGATTGCAAATGGTCGGTCTTGGGACTGCAGAATTTCATACTAATTGTTTGTCCATATTGCTTCTTTTTGCAGTTTTGAAGCCATTTTGTTTGTTTTCTTTAAAATTGTCAATCTTGTGTTGTAAAGTAGAAGATTACTTGACAAAGCTTACATCTGTATTCTCTGAAACAATTCTTTGTTTGTATTGAACTACCAATTTGCTGGTTAAGTTGCTTGTTTAGTTAGGCCCGACTGCTTGTTAATTTCATTGGGTATTTGCGTGTAGTGCTTGTGAAGGTTGTCGAGTAGGTTTGGTTCTATGATCTCGCGTGATCATCGAATTGTATAGATCTAGTTGGGGATATTATTTTCTTCATAGCTCTAGACGGTTGTTTTAGGTCATTTCATTGCACAATGAGCATCAGGTTGCCAAGGCAGAGGAGCATGCTTGGGGGGAATGAACTCTTACGCATTTCAGCTTATGACGCTTCCAGTTAGATTTACACTCCCCTTTCGTGAAAGTTGCATTGCACCAATTGATCGATTGCATTGTCTCTAGCCTAACAAAGAGCAAAACTAGATGAGGTAACTCTAATTTGTAGAAGACCCGCATTGAAATGCAGTCAGTGTAGCTCCTTGCATTAACCGCATCGATCGGTTTCCTGGCAGTAACAAGATACTATACCCAGCCATAATGTCACTAATTCACATCCCACTCTTACTGTACTCAATTATGTATCCATTGTATTGGCATATTGCAAACCATGATCAAGCCAACATTAATTGTTAAGTTAGGACCCATGCCCCTGGGGAAAATCTTAAGTAACTCAAATGCTGTGTTGTTTGTACATTTTTAGTTGGGTTTACAAAGCTTATATTTGCATCTCAATCTATTTATCGACCTGTGCTATACATGATGATTTAGTATAATTAGAGACTAAAATTGTTCGTAAGGATCTTTTGTGCATTGTGGGAAGTAAAAGTTGTTCTTGTACCTTAATTAAATAATATGTCTTGCTTCTGCTGAACATTTCCCAGACAAAAAGAGTATTCATTTTTTTTGCCATAATAAGATGTTGTCCTCATTTCCTTTTGTAATTCACTTTATTTGATCATATTGAATTGTCAGAAGAATAATTCTTTGGTCTTTTGTGTTGACAGAAAAAATTGATTGAATTATTATTTTTACATTTTTACTGCTTATCTCATTGTTTTTTATCCTTCAATTTCGTGTTCAGGACAAAAGCGTTTTCTCAGAATGCCGAGGCTACCACCAGGTGCAAGTGCCAGACGAATGGGAAGGCGCATTTCCTTGACTGATGGAGTTAGACCTGAAGCATCGTACTTTGATGATGACGACTTCGTGTGCCCACCTACTAGGAATATTACAGGTCAAAAATATGTCCCACCTGTATCTAGATGTGTTCCGTCTTCTGTTTCATCAATTATTAAGGATTTCAAGGGAGAGAAAGAGCTTTTAGTAAATGAAATGGGTTTTGGGGGTTTGTTGAATATGCCGGAGATTACAACACATAGGGCAATAAGTTATTGGCTGCTCTCTAGAATATCTTGTGATACTCATGCATTACAAGTTGGAGATGGTACTCTTCTTCCATTTTCTGAGCATGATGTACAGAAGGTTCTTGGAATTCCTTCATCTGGAAAGGACTTGGACCCTCCTAGCAGTGAAGTAATTGCTCAGGTTAAGAGCTTTATATGCACTAGATTGAAGGTTGAAGATTACAAGCATGTCAACAGAGCTGTCCTGGAGGATGTTCTTACAAGAAACCATAGAGGCAGAATGTCTAAGGAAGACAAGGATGCTTTTAAAACAACTTTTCTAATCCTTGTTATGACTAAATTCCTTGCTCCTCAGAAATTTTTGGACAACATTTGTCCGAAATATTCACTGCCCTCATAAATCCGGATAACATATCTAGCTATAACTGGTCCGGGTATGTTTTGAACGAGTTACTTGCAGCAGCTGAAGACGTTCAAAAAAAATTTTAGATGGCGAAAGATGTGGATATGTGAATGGATGTGTAATATTTCTACAGGTAACACACATATATATCATAAGCTTAGAATACTATAGCATGTAATGTTCTTTAGTTGTACTCTGTACTTTGCTAAATAATTTGCAATAATGATTTGTCTTAAATGCTACACATCTGATCGGTCATATATATTATGGGTTTAGGATAAATAATCAAACATATATACTATCTTGTATGATGCCATGTTGCTTTTCTTTTTGGCTGGTTTTCTGAATGCCTGAATGATGTCATTTTTCTACGGCGAGTGCCATGAAATACTATGATATGTGGTTCTGGAATTGGCACAGGAAACATTTAGTGCATTTAGACATGTGCCCAAATTTTGGATAGTACGTGACATGCTTCATCACAATTTATATGATCAGTTTGAAGTAATAGCAAAAATGAAGCTAGCTTGGTTTCAAGTTTTGACACATTAAGTGATATAAGGATCAAGGATGGCTTTATCTAGTACTGGCATGGTAGAGCTACTTGATTACAAACAGACACATAATAAATTAATAACAAATTAATGATGTCAAATGTCCCTCTGCCTGGGCAAAATATGTTTTCTTCTTTTTTGCGTTCTGCTTTGACAAAGTTTATGTACCTCTTGCCTCTTTAGATGTTCAACTCTTAGGTATCCTACTGTCCTTAGCAATTTGACTGTTAAAATATGAAGACGGCTGGAACTGAATCAATCCTATCAGACTCGATGTCAAATTTCATACTGTGATGATGGGATGGGATTGGATTTATTTACTTATTTCATATCCATGGTTGAACTTTCGATGCATTCATATATATATATATATATATATATATATATATATATATATATATATATATATATATATATATATATCCATGGTTGAACCTTTTTTTTTGTTATTTTTCTCTTCTTTTATCAAGCGTTGAACAGATTCCACTAGTGAACAAACAGATATTCATTTAAGGTTTTATTGCCATTTCAGGTTTTCTATTTAGACAACTTGGATTTCGGAAATCTTAGTCTTCCGCATGATGTTTTCCCATGAATTGTTGTTTATGATCGTGATAACATTAAGAAAAGGTGCATTATTGACATTACATTGAAGGATAAGTACACGGTTACACAGTTTGGGTAGATGTAGGTACGCACATCGATATCCCAGAAAAAATAAATACTTATGGTTGCCATTTTACTGATATTTCTATGGCATGACATACTCATTTTTGCTGCAGCTTCGTCCAAAACTCAATGTATGTTATACAAGGTCTAATGAGTTCATTAAGGCCAAACAAGGTCAAGATAAGGGTGATGGCCCATCAAATGTAAATCTTCAGAAAGAATCAAAGGTGTTTTTCAAAATACTTTAATTTTAAGCACATATGAACATCATGGTGTATACAATGTTTGTCCAAAGACATGCGTTGACAAATACTCTACTAAATATGTTGTTTGCCAATGTGTATAATCATTGTTGTAGGCAATAGAGCACGCTGCCCATATAATCCAACAGGCCAAAAAGATGAACGTTCTTTGGGCTTCTTGTATTAGCAATCTAGACAAGGCAAGGGAAGATATTGTAAAGGTGGCAGAAGCTTGCAAACTGTTGGCTAACGCAAAACAAACCAACACAAATGAAGATGAGTTGTCTCGTGGGTATATTTGTACCCTTGACAATGATGTAGAGCATATTGATGAACATCACACTCATGAACAGACAGGTATTATTTAAATTCCATTGTGTCTCCATTTAAATGTCATAATTTACATTTTGGATATACTATGTCCATATTTTGTCATTTTAATAGGACCTGTTTGTAACGAAGAGCTTAACAATGAGGAGATAAATAATAACGTGGAGGGTGCACCAAATGTTACAAGCAGCAGACCCTCCTACAATAATTCAGCACATCATTCTAACTCTGCACAGGAATACACCCCCACAGTAGTACTTGAATCTATGTCAAATGCTTCAATTGATTTGAACCGTTCTGTACATACTAATAAAGAGTCTGGATCTACCTCGAAGACAACATTTTTTCCACCTAGAACGGAGAGGAATGTCGATATGGACCGACCATCATTCGATATAGGTCTTGATTTATCTCTAGTGCAAACCCAAGGTTAGGTTTCAATCATATTTTCCCTGTCATTACTAGTTATTATTTCCATTGTCGATGTGATTGCATGACTAACTGTTTATTCCTGAGTTTCAGAAATTCATTACAGAAATCCTACCATCGGTACAATTCAACCAACTGAAGTATCTCCAGAGATAATGCCAAAAAAGCCTTCCATATCACCACGTTCACGTTCTCGTGAAATTGCAGTGTCAAGTCTCGTAGTATTACAAGATATATACATTGAGAACTGCAAATTAATGACACATTAATTCTTAAATCATCAGATTGCTGGTTATTTATGGCATTAACAATTCCGGTTCGTGCACGCACAGCAAGCCGGAGAACTACGAATGCGCACGCATAGCAAGCCGGAGAAATGACGCACATTCAGCTCGCTGGACATTTATGGCAATAACAAATCCATCGCTGGATATTTATGGCAATAACACATCCGAATTGCACTAATCAATCTGACGTTTGAATTCTAAGGCAAACACTATTTGCTAATGGGTATACCCGTTAATCTCATACTGTAACATCCCAAAAATTTGAAATTTGAAGATATAAAGTTTTTGAATTATTTTTGCAATATATTCTAATTATTGGATTTGGATTTTATGGTGTTTTCTCAAAATTTTGGTTAAGGTTCCCAAAATTTGAAGTAAAAAGAAAATATACAATTGAAAGGAAAAATTCAAATTGAAATTAAGAATCTGAAAAGATGATCCAGAAATTAGAAGAGAGGAATGGAAATAAAATCTGGGGATTTATACAGAAAATTTTGCCAAAGTTTAACCCAAAAATATAGCAAGAAAAATAAATAAGTTAAAAAAAATATCGCAAGGATGGGATGAAGCCAGGCCGGCTGAAACCAGCCAGCCCAGCCCCGCCGACCGTGCGGCCCACTTCCCAGCTCGGTCCAGCCGCGCGACGCGCGCGCGCGCCTTTGGCAAGCGGGCCTCGCCCTACACCCGCTCTCTCCATGACCGCGGGCCCTCCCCGCCCACGTCTCCTTCCGCCGCTGCCAACGGGCCCCATCTCCTCGACTGCTCTCCCTCTGGCCGGTGGACCCGCACCGCGCCCGTTCTCTCTGGCACACGGGCCCGTGCCCTCGCTCTCGCTGCCGCTGGACCCGCTCCCACGCCACCGTCTTCCTCCTTTTTCCCCGCGCGGCCAAGCGCGCGCCTCGCTCAGGAGCTCCCTTCCCCGTGGCGCGCATGCCTCCGCCGAGCCGTCCCGTCACCCGGGAGGAACGCCTGCGTGGCCTCCTCCGCCCATGGTTTCGCCGTCTCCGCCCCTGGTACGGCGCCACCGCCCGAGGTTCTCCCTCCGCCCGGTCGCTTCAGTCCGGCCACGTGGCGCTGGTCGTCTGCGCTCCGTCCGTGCGTGGGAGATGGTAAACGCTGAGGAGACCACACGAGGGGAGTGGTTGTGCAGCTTTGCCAGGCCATTACGCCGCCTGCGCCACCGCCTGGCACCGCCACCTGCTCCGACAGGACCGAACGGCCGCCCGCCCGTTGCCAGCCTCCCCCGAATGCCTATAAAAGGCAATAAACCCTCCGTTGAGCTCCCCACACCGTATTCGTTGTTTTCCAACAGGTAATTGGGCCCCGGTCCACCGTACTCGCCGGCGAGCTCTTTTCTCCCCCAACTCTGGCGATCTAACTCCCCGCTGTTTTACTGCACCAGAGCCCAATTCCCTGCGCTAGGATCGTCTCCAGGACTCCGCGAAGCTTTCCCGGCCCTCGCCCGAGCTCCCCGTCGCCTGTGGTTCGCCGCCGCCGAGAGCTTCCCCGAGTCGCCGCCCCCGCTCGTCACCGGCCACCCCCGTACCTCCTCGGCCCCTGGCGACCGCGTCATCGTCTTCACCTTAGCGCGAGGATCGCGTTTCGGTGCTCACCCGAAGCTCCCCGACATCCCCTCGCCGCCGGCCACCGTCGTCCCCGACTCTTCTGCCCGACCCCGCTGCCGACCCACCTCAAAGGAATAGATTGCCCTACACAGGTAGGCAACGCCTCCCCGCTCACTTGGCTAGCAACGCTCGTCTCTCTTCCCCCCCCCCCCCAAGTTCCCTCGGCCGCTCGCGTTCGAGCCCCCGACTCCGCAGTGCGCCGAGGTTGAACTTTCTTTTACTTTTACCTGACAGGTGGGCCCCACCTGTCAGTGGTAGCTCACCAGAGCGGCCCGCTGACCGCTGGGCCCCACTGGTCAGTGGAACACCGGTGCAGACCCCGTACTGACATGTGGACCCCGCTGAACAGTAACTGGACCCACATGTCAGTAGCACAGAAAGTAAATAAAAATGGAAATTAAAATAAATCTGAGAATGACAGTGGACCCCACATGTCAGGATTTAATAATTTTTGGATTTGACCGAAACAGAGGACTTTGACCAATCATAACTTCTTCATTTTAGCTCCAAATTGAATGAAATAAATTTCTAAATTTGTATAAATTCAAGATCTATCTAATGGAACCAGAACCATAATTTTTTGGACTTCATTTGAATTTCTGTTAATATTTTGAGTGATGGATTGCTTTCTTTTATTTGGGTATTTCGCGCGATTAAATAGCGTACGAGGCTCAGGAAGAGGAGGTTGAGGCAGCCAGCTTGGAAGCTTCCGAAGACCCAGACCAAGACCCCCGCGAGCAAGGCGAGTTAATACTTTGATCATGTTGAACCTACGCTTTCTGCAAACTACTTTGGTTTAAATTATCAAATTGCATGCTATTATTTTATATGCAAATACATGTTAATTTAAGATTTTAGTTATATGCCCATTGTTTGCTTGATTAATATTACACCTCCTTTGGAATGCTCGAATATGTGAACCTTGTCGCCTTAGCAAAACTATAATGGTAACTTTTCAAAAGTAAGTCCGTAATTATATGCCATGCTTAGTTTTGCTTAGATACTCATGGGCGCAAGAGCGTCCAAGCATCACTTTTAATCCTGAGAAAAATTGGTTGGGCAGTCATGGTGGTAATGACTGATAAATGTTGGATATGATTATTTTATGTTTCCAAAAACCCCAACGTGCTTAAATATCTGGGCGGATGGTTCGGAGGTATGGTGCAGTGGTGCACGAGAGTGTGGTTTGTGGTAGAACCGCCCAGATACCACTAAGGACTGAATCTTGTCATGTCAACCCGTGTAAAACAGTACAACCACAAGCTGGCAAAATGTAGGCAGGGTTAACTAATTTGTGTAGCTCCAAGGTGGTTACGTGAAGGTATGACCACGAGCAAAGGGATGCATGCGTAATATTCCTCGCCTTTGCCCGTGATGGCTCACGAGGGACCCTTCCCGCGGTATGCGTAATATTACTACGGAAGGTTGACCTTAGCGGGCGTAACCACAGTGGACTATGCATTGTAAAGGCCCTGTGATAGTCTATTCAACCACATGGCTAAGGAATCATGTGGGGCAACGAGTAGATCTATCTCTTGTGGGTAAAGTGTGCCACTCTGCAGAGTCAAAACTATTCGAATAGCCGTGCCCACGGTCAAGGGCGGACATGGGAACGTAACTAGATATAGTTCTGTTTACAAAATAATTGGTACTTGGGTGAAGGGAAACTTGAAGGGCGAAGGACTGCCCTGGTTTCGGAATTGTCCTGGGTGTTGTCCCAGTGGTAAGTTAAGCGGCTATAACGCTGAAAGTTACTATATGGCGCAGATGCCATGTAATGGTGGATGGAATCTGTGTCAAGTATAAAGATCAACTTACTATACAAACAAAAGTCTTGAGTTTAAAATTGCTAAGTCTCAGGGATTTTTCTATAATTGTATTCAAAAGCACTCTTCGCAAAATAAAATAAGCCCAAGCCATCCTTTGATTAGCCATACATGTTTAAATATTGCATTCTGTGTGTTGGCTTGCTGAGCACGGGGTCGGAGTGCTCATTCTCGCTTTTGCGACAAAATTCAGAAACAGGAGTTCAAGGACACTACGCCTATGAGGAGGCCCCTGCCAACGTCGACGGAAGCAAAGGCGATAATTAAGGCGTAGGCCTCGGTGGTTAGGCATAGACAAGTAGACTCTAGGCGTTGTGTACATTTATGTTACCGGGACCCTGGTGGCATATATTGTACACATTACCCTACTGGCCGCTTGCCTGTGGATTTGGGTTTACTTTGCTATAATTTCCGCTGCATTTATGTAATGAAGACATTTGGCCAAAGCGGCCCTTTTGTAAACATTCACCCGATGTGGTGTATTTCAGACTCTGTAATATTATTATGCGATGTATGTCATGATTCAGCAATGTACCTGTGTGCACTAACTACTGATCCAGGGATTAGTGCAGTGAGACACAGTAGATTTCGGATTGAAAAATCTGGGTCTGACACATACCTACTACAAACTAGCACATCTCACTGCGATCGAATGGTAGATAGGTTAGGTGCCTGGACTCCTTGGAGTCCCAATTCTCCTTCCTATATATATATATATATATATATATATATATATATATATATATATATATATATATATATATATATATATATATATATATATATATATATATATACCAATATAAATTAAGGAGCTTATGCAAAATGTATTAGAATGCTAATTTACTTATTCAAATGCTAATATATGACAATTTAATGCTAAAATTCTGGTCACTATTTAATGGATTTGAATAGTAATATTCCACTTGTGACTAGTATTGTGAATAGTATTTGTGCACTATGATGGTATGGTGGGTATACTATTCAGTTACTATTCTGATTACTATTCACTGAAATGAATGTTTCGTGTACGATGCTTATGATTAATTTTAACCAGTAATTTGCTTATGATTAATTTTAAACAGTAATTTTTTCAGAATCTTGTAGGTTGGCGAAACCAACAAGACAGCCGAAGTGCTTATAGTGGTGTAAAAATCCTACTCGGTACTCACCATACTTCTCGCTAATTTGCTTCAGGAGTAGCTAGACCGTTTCCTTGAAATTTAAAGTCAAGATCATATGAGACAATTTTTTATCGTCTCCCCAGGCAGTTCCACCCAAAGGGAACACTTCTCTAAGGCCTCAACATTCTCCTTAGCCAAGCTCAGGTTCAGCAGAGAATTGCCAAAGAGGTTTCTCCTATAGGGTCCCTAGCATAAAACCTTGCGCCATATGATCAGACTTAGAACAACCAAGGAACTGAAGAAGAACTACTTCATTTCCACAAACAAGCTTACATATGGTTTTCCCTTTCGGGAACCCCGAAAGTTACTTACACAAAGATAGAAAATATACCTTACACAGCAGTATTACAACACACTTCAAATGGATATTTTATAGTGGATATACTAGAACTGAACTATTACAAAGGTGGAGCTCTTGAAAAGTATGAATCTGAGTGATGCTCTCAATTTCCTCGATGTCCTTCATCTGCGGAGAACTCCTCCTTATATAGCAGAGAGATATTCATTCTTAATTAGGCCTAAGGCCTTAGGGTAGGTCTTCCTGGCAAGCGCACCATTTTGAGCACCTTTTCCTTCTTTGGCCATATTCTTCAGAGTGGCTCCTATTATTGGAGAATCTTTCCTGTGTTGGCAACCATCTTCTGAGAGTGGCTCATATAATTAGAGAGTCTTTCCTGTGTTGGCAACTCTTGTCTTGTCCGTTCTGCATATTCGTGCTTATCATCTTCCGCGCCTCAATTATTGATAGTATTCTATCAATATTAGCATCCTTTATAGGGGTATCTTTAGATATTCCTTTACCTTTTTAGGATTCTTTCTGTTTATAGACATGCTGATTCATCATACCTTCATATTTTGCCCGTGACCGGCAATATCCATTATATCATCATCAGATAACAGTATTTCAAATTTTTCATCATATTCTTTTTTCATGGCTTCAAACTTGTTATTTATTTCCACTCTTAATTCTTTTAAAATTTCTTCCTTTATTTCATTTTTCCATTGAGGAGTTATGGATTCGAACTTTTCATCTATTTTCCAATCTAGGTATGATCCATCTAACGGGTCTACCCCTTTTATTAGACATTCTTTATAGGTAGGTTTCTTTTGAGTTCCTTCTTCTTCTTTTATATTCATCGAGGATGATGCTACTGGAACCTTCTTATTTTTTGCTTTTTTAAATTTTTGAATATATTCCTTTGCAGCTGGTTCCATATAGTAATTAACTCCTAATATTTTTCGTGCTTGTGTTAATGCTTCTTCTATAGTTACATATTTTTTCCAAGATATTCCTCCAGCTAATTTGGAGTCTATTTTTTGAGCTATAATTTCTTCAAATGATATGTATATTCCTGGTACTTTGCCTTCAACACCACATATAATGGTTTGGGCTCTATGAATTCAGGATTATCTGATATTGGCATTAATTCATTCATCATGTGGAAATATTCAGCAAGGCTATTTAATATTGACAGCATATATCCCTTTTCTTCTCTCTTATTATTATACTGATACCAGAAATTATCTAATATGCATTCCTGAACTTCATCAATAATTATATGATCCTTTGGCTTGAATTTATTTGAATTTGGTGGGAATATTTTCAGCTTATTTTCTGTTCCAAAGCTGAAGAATTCGCTCCCATTATAATTCATGGACCTCTTCATTCCTGCAAATAGAAGATCGAGACAATAAATCAGGTAATTTATTATCTTTTCCTTTTATGTGTTCAAATATAACTTTGTATCCATTTCCTGTAATAATATCTTCAAATAAAACCCATCTTCTAGTAGAACTTTTCTTACTATTTATTTGATTGTGATATCTACATATGGCCTCACAGTCTGTTCTTACTGTGAATTCTTTAAAGCCTAAATATAGTCTGAAATAGTTTATTGCATTGATTATTGCTAAACTTTCTCTGTCAGTATTGTTTTCTGTTTTTAATTTATAACTTTCTGAAGCATATCTGCATATTTTCTCTTCTGTTTTTGAAGAATACTTATTGGGTTTTTGTTTTAATATCGCTCCCCGTCCTATCTGAGAAGCATCAGTTTCAATGATAAAATAATTATCATCTAATGGTAATTCTAGTGGTTTCAATTCTTTGACTTTCTCTTTTATTATTCTGACTAATTTAACATCTTCAGAGTTAAAGTATTTTTGACCATTTTTTTCTTAATTTAGCGTATAATGGTCCAGCTAGTTTTGCTAGGTTTTCTATATAATTTCGTGCGTAGTTTACAATACCAAGGAATTGTTGTAGTGTCTTTTTATCGTTCATAGTATCAGGAAATTGTAGAATCTTTTTTGCTATATGATCTTGTAAGTATATTTTCCCTTCTCCTATTTCATGTCCTAAGAAATTAATTTTTTCTTTACAGATTTCCATTTTTCTTTTGGATAAAATTAACCCATTTTGCTCTACCTTTCTGAAAAATACTTCTAAATGAGCAATATGTTCTTTATATGTTTTTGAAAATATCAATAGATCATCTATGTAAATTAATACGAATTCTTGATTTTCGTTAAATATATTTTGCATTTTTCTTTGGAATAATGCTGGTGCATTTTTTGGTCCTAAAGGCATTACCAGCCATTCAAAATGACCTTGTGGACAAGTAAAAACTGTCCATTCTATAGATTCTTCTGCCATTTTAACTTGCCAAAATACGGCTTTTAAGTCAAATTTAGAAAAATACCTGCTTCCTTGTATTCTGTTGATCCATTCTTGTTTATTGGGAATGTTGTAGGCATCTTCTATGGTATTATCATTTAGTCTTTTATAATTAATTACCATTCTTGACTTTCCTCTAGCAATTTCAGCATGATTTCTTACTATAAAAGCGGTTGATCTATGAGGGCTTTTGCTTTCTCTTATAGCTTTTAGTTTTTAATAATTCTTCTATATGCATTTTGAACTCTTCTATATCTTTAGGAGTGGCTTCTATAGGGCATGTCTTTATTATGTATTCAGGGTTTATTATGTTTAATTTACATACAATAGAGTTTTTATCCCAATGTTTCATAGGGATTTCTCCAATGATTTGAATATCTTCTAACCTTTGAACAATCCTTTCTATATCCTTTTTAGATTTTATGTCTCTATACCAATTTGGTGCGAATGATTGCATCCCTATACATTCTACACAAGAATTTGATATATAATATTCTTCTATATTTTCACTAAGTTAATCTATTTTTGTTTCAGGGTATGTATTGTCATCTTGTGCATCAAGATTTGAAATTTTTTGGCGAGTTCCACCACGCTTTCGTACTTCTGAGATATAAGGAACATTATCTTGATATGGAATAAATGTAATACCAAGTTCATGTATAATTGTGGTTTGTACTGATTGTTGTAAAAATCTTAAACCAATTATCATTTCGTCATTTATCATGGATAAATCTCTTATTGTAATTTCATCTATTATATGTTTTGTACCATTTATGTACATTTCAATATTATATGCTAGTTGATTATGGATCTTTTTTATTCCTGACATATCTGTAGATATTTCTGCTTTACTATCTTCTATTGTGTGGACTATCTCAGGACATTTTATAAAATATTTATCATGGATAATATTCTTAGTACATCCTGTATCTACTAATGCTAATATTTTATAAGAGATGTTTGGTTTTAATTTTATCTTTACTGGAATTCTTATTCCTAATATTTCTTTGAAAGGTAGCTTGACTATATATTTATTTCCAAAACTAGTTATAGCTTCTTTTAACTGAATTAACTTAGTCACTTTACTTTCTTTTGAGGTTATAGCTTGTACCATAAACTCAGTATTTTCTATGGCTTTATCTTTTATGACTTTATCTTCTTGAGGCTCTTTAGAATCTAATTGATATTTAAGTTCTTCTAATTCTACCTCCAGCTTATTCATCCTATTTTCTAATGTTCTAACTCTACTAGATAATATCTTTTCTTCTGGTTCAAATTCTATTTCCTTTCGCCAACTATGACCTTTTGCCTTTAAGCATTCTGAACAGGCTTACTTTAGACATAGATTGCAGGTGGCTCTATTTTCTTGGCTTGGGTAATATATACAGAATGTGCATTTTATATTATAATCTCCTTTTCCTCTAATCCAATCATGTTCACATATTGTTTGATTCATCATTTCAATTTTTAAACCAGCTAACTCATCTATTAAGTCTGTCTCATCATTGCTTGATTCATATTCATCTTCAATATTATCAACCTCTTCTGTTTCTATAATAGAATATATTGATTCATCATCTTTTATTTCATCATCACATACCAGTATATTATCATTTATACTGTCTATTATTAGGACTCTTTCTTGTTCTTCATATTTGCTTGAGTACCTTTTCTGATCTTTATTAGGACACGTCTTACTTAAATGATCTGGTGAATTGCATATGAAACACCTACATGTTTTATCATAATTTTCCTAGGATTATAACGCCTTACATTTCTTTTATGTAAATAGGGGACTTTGTTATCAGATCTCCTAAGGAAGTATCTCCTCTTTGTTCTAAAGTGGTTATTGTTATTTCCTTTATTTTGAGGTTTATATTGTTTTCTACCTTTGGGTCTATCATCTCCATATGTCAAAGGTATTCGTACTATCTTGTTACAGAAATTATAATCATATTTCATAGATCTCTGAGCTTGTATGTTTGTGCATATTTTTCTTAGCTGTTTAAATACAAAAGTTATTGCTTGAGATATATTAACGACCATCCCTACTGATTCTTTTTTATATTCTTCAAATATCATGCTTCCTAACGGATCGGGTAATTTATTAAAATACCTTTCTACAATGCCTATATTGTATCCTTGTTTAGCCGTAGTGGCATTGTATAAGTAATGTTGAGAAAATTCTTTTATTCCTTTCCAACTTGTCAATGTTAACTTCTCTATTTCTTTTAACCTTTCATTCTGTAATGTTGTATATCCAAGCTCTGGATCTTTTGCTATAACGATATTTGATACTATATTTGCAAAGTTGTTAGGGTTGCTTCCTGCTCTTTTTAGTTCTTCATACAGATTAGGATAACTCTCTACCCATTGTTCCCATAAAATTTTTATAGATTCTCCTAGGAATGTTTCTAAATATGTTATCATATCTTCAACTTTATTTCCAATATTATGCTGATTTTGTATATATTTTTGTACTATTAGACCTTTCCATACGCTTAAGATATTTGGCCAATCTATGGGATCATGTGCAGCTAAGTTTAATATAGCCCCATCACTGTGATGATTTTGAAATCTTATAGTCCTTTCAAACTCTCTTCTCTTAGATCCCATATATCTATATTGTCCAGGGATATAATTATATGAACAATCTTCTTTTTCTGGAGGCCATCTTCCTGCTGCTCTAGAGGGTCTCTCCCTTTCTCCTTCAGTTTTTACCGAACTTGAACTTTCACCATATCTTCTTCTCTTTCCCTTTCCTAGATCTACTTCCATTGCTTCCATAGCATTATCTAAATTGTATAGACCTATTTCATCTAAAGAGTCTATGAAGTCAATATATTGAGTCGCATTGTCTATAACATCTTCTTCATCGCATAATAACTCTTGTTCTTCTTCATAGCTTTCTAATAATAACTTTTCATTTTCTTCCCACTGTGCTTCTTCAGATATTATTTGTTTTTCTTTGGCTTCTTTGTTTTCTATTTTTTCTTTATTCTTAGTCTGTTTCCTACTTTCTTCTTGTACCTTTGAATTATTTATAACCAACTCTTTGTCTTTTTTTAGCTTTCTTAATCTAAATAGTTCTCTGTGGAAGTATATTTCTTTATCTCTTAGTATAGGCCATTCACTTTTCATAACATTATTATATTCTTTAGATATTTCTACTAGCTTGGTTTCACAATGTTTTATTTCACTATCTAATTCTGATTTTTCCATAAATTCAGAGATGCTATGCCTTCTATTATCTTCAATATCTTTTTCTGATATGACTGACTCTAGATCATCTAAAGCCCTGGATTTATAATTTATAAATCTAATACTAGTGTTTCCTCTGCTATTTTCATAACTAATATAGTCTTCAGGTTGCTTTAGAACTTTGTCTTCTATCAAATTACTTATGTTCCATTCTTCTCCTGCTCTTTCTTCCGTACTTATCTTCAGAGGACTCATGAATTTGATTCCTTTTGATTGCATACTTTCTATTACATCATTTACATTTACTTTGTATTTAGTTCTACTTTTGTTAGTAAGCCTTCCTATGAATTCTATGCTTATTAATAAATTTGTTCCTTTAAATTCTTCATAACCTTTAGTTTGAAACCCAAAACTCATTTTCCCTATAAATTCTCTTATTGGCATAATTAAATCTGGAGCTATGTATGTTATTAGGTTATTTTCATTCATATCTCCTTCTAAGAATCCTAATGCTGCTTTATTTATTGTATCCCATCTTTTGTCTAATAGGGTTATTAAGACCTTTGTCCCTAATTTCTTTCTAGTCATTCCTTTAACTCCTATAATATACATTCCTTGATGAATATATTTATAGCCTGAATATTTTAATCCATTTTCAAATTGTTTGCTTACAATTCTTAATTCTACTGGTTGTGTCAACACACTTAATTCCACTTCTCTGGATATTCTATATAATCCTGTTTTGCTTTCAAACATACCCATATGATATATCTGTTGAGGTTTTAATTTTCTTAAAGTATCTTTCTGATATCTTTCTAAGTCTCTTTCTAAATCTATGACTTCTTCTAAATTATCGATATCTTCACTCTTGCCTTTTAGTTTATCCATTAAAGTTAGGGGTCTATTGTCTGTATTGACTAACTGGAGTCCCTTATCTCTTCTAGTGAAGCTTTTAGATAGGTCCATTTTTCTGAGTTTATAGATTTAGTAGTAGCAACTATGCCTGGTGAAGCTAATACTATTTCTTTGCTTTTGTCTTCTGTATCAATTTTATTCAGAATTTGAACTAACAGTTGAAGGATGGTATTATTTTGTCTTATTATTACTTTTGAGTCTTCCTTAGATGATTCGTAGTTAGAAAACCCAACAGGATGATCAAGATATTTTTCTGTTTCTTTTAGGGCTTTATTATATTCTGACATATAATTATGAAATAACCAAATTTTTTACTTCCTCAACTAATTTTTTAATATTAATAACTTCTTGATCTAAATATTTAAAATCTTCTTTAAACTTTGAAGTTTCAACAGAGGGTTTGCTTAAACTTTTAATGGTAACTTCTCTTTAATGTAATCACTATTTTTACTAATCTTATTTTGATGTATCTTAACTTCTTCCCGACTTTGCAAGATTAAATTTATATTATTGTTAATTAGAGAATATTTATCTGCTAACTGATTATGTTCTTTATACAACCTGTCTAATTTTAAGTCTAACTCGTCTTGTCTTTTACCCCAAGTTATATAAAAATTATGTAAAAGATCAACCAGTAAATTTAGTTGACTATGGGAGGTATGCCAACTATGTTCTTCAGAAGGGTTTATTCTACACCTTATATTAATATTATCTTTGGTATTAACAGTTTTACCAGCACTGACTTCTAAATTAAGATATTTTAGTTTTTCAATGATGACAAACCTTGCTCTGATACCAATATAAATTAAGGAGCTTATGCAAAATGTATTAGAATGCTAATTTACTTATTCAAATGCTAATATATGACAATTTAATGCTAAAATTCTGGTCACTATTTAATGGATTTGAATAGTAATATTCCACTTGTGTCCTATATATATATATATATGTGTGTGTGTGTGTGTGTGTCTAAAACGTTATGCTGTTTAGAGCAGATAAGGCACATGCTTTATCTATCACACAGGAGGAGTTCCCTGAAAATGGGTCCTCATACTAGTTCATGAAATCTCTAAATAGCCTACAGGTCAGATAAAGTATAAAGTAATCTTTCGACCAGGGGTTCTCGGGAATAGCTTTAGAAAGCTTACGATCACTTGGGACTTAGGGTATTAATTAAGTATTAAAGCCTTATTTTAATAAATTATTTAATTCTTGTCAGAAAGGACTATGTAGTAGAAACGCGATATTACTTGAAACCTGCAGGAAATGCATTTTCACGCATGCATTTAGTGTGTCAGAATCACACCCAAATCAAACACCACAAGAAAAAAAAACCAAGAAATCAAAAGAGGTTATTTCTGGACAAGATTTTTACGGCGGTGGGCTGGTCGCGCCGGCAAAGGGGGTGACGGCGGAGGAGGCGCAGCGCCACCATCGTTGGAGGAAGTGGCTAGGGCTTGGAGTGAAGAGATCGGGCGTGGCTGGAGGAGTCGAGGACTACATGCAGGGCGACGTGTGTGGCAACCCAATGGGCTTTGCAGGCTGGCCTGCTTCAAAATGCAAGCAGATTGGTAAGTTTTTTTTTGTGGACAGACAAGTGGACTTATTTTGCAGGATGGGCTAGCGGTTTAACGGACTCCCCCACTTGCACCCCTAAAATTAGGGCAGGGGATCTTGTAGCTTACTAGGATTCAGCAATGATTCTTTGATTCCACACGCAAGTAGTTGCTGCATATCATACCAATACTAAAGGTGGGGGGTTCCCGGCCAGCGAGAAGGGCCACGTCGCCCCCTGCCTCGCCCGCTGCCCTCGGTCGGCCGGCGCGTGGCCTCCGGGTTTTGCGTACGGCCGGCCGAGGCATTTTCCTCCGATTTTGCGAAAATTACGTATAGGTCCTTTTTCCTCGCGAAAAAGTCCCTGGCAGTTTTTTTTCACCCAAATTTTTGCAGGATAGCGCCCCGCGGTTTTCTAAATTACGTACGGGTCCTCATTTATTACGTACAGACCCTCGGTTTTTTATGAAAAAGCCCTTTGACTTTCCCATTTATTACGTACAGGCCCTCGGTTTTTTACGAAAAAGACCTTTGCCTTTTTCGAAAATACACATGTGCCCTCGATTTTTTTAATTTTTTTCCCAAATTCCTCACGGATTATCACCTCTTTTACTTCGGTACACACGGTGTCTGGCGCGGCGTGGCGCCGCGCCTATTAGGCTAGTTTTCCCTTACTGCCTGCCACTTTGGTGTGCCATCCTATCAACTAGAAAATTTGTATCTGTACGATGAACAGTTAATCCATAGAAAAATATGAACGATACGGAATTAATAAAATTATTGTTATTTTTTTTTTGTATCTTTGTGTCTTCTAGCTTTCGTACAGGACTACAGGAGAGTGATATGTTTCACAACAGAGAGCAAAGAGCATTGATCGATCGATCAAAGTATTCCCTCCTCCTTGTCAGTGGTCCGTGGCTCAGTTTAAAAAATCCTTACTATTTTACTGTAGCTATCAATAGTAAAGATTTAACATCTTTTTTCAGTGGAATGGATCCGAAACTAGACCTAGACCTGGCTACGCGGCTGCTCCTTATTGTTCTTGAAACATGCAAGAAGTATTGCACGACTAGCAGCCGTACCCTGCACACGCGCGCACAGAAAAGCACACTTCGGCTCCGTTTGGCACAGCTCTAGCTCCGAGATCTATGCTGGATCTGTAGTTTGATGACTAAATTAAAGTGATTTAAATATTTTTATTTAATATATAATATAAATGAAATGAGTCATGTAAATACACTTAGGCCCCGTTTGGCAGAGCTCTAGCTCTAGGAAATCTGTAGATTTCCTAGAGCTGGTCATCTGTAGCTCTAGGAAATCCTGAATCTAGAGTTGCAGGCATGTTAAGTGCATTTACATGACTCATTTCATTTATATTATATATTAAATAAAAATATTTAAATCGCTTTAATTTAGTCAACAAACTACAGATCCAGCATAGATCTCGGAGCTAGAGCTGTGCCAAACGGGACCTTAATATGTCTGCAACTCTAGATCAACTTTAGAAAATCTACAGAACTCTGCTAAACGGGGCCTTCGTTGCTGCGACTCTTTTTTTCCCGAGGGATCCTTTCATGTGACTCGAAGCGCACGCAACGCATGCGTGGCGTGGAGAACGTGATACAAGACCGAACGGGAGGCCGAATCCCAGTGCTCAACGTTGCTAGTCGGTGTGGAATGCTTGTGGGGGCTCGCCGACTCTCCGAGACTTGCGAGAAGGTAAGAATATGTGAATGAACACTCTAGGTTGCGTCTGGTTGCAAGAAGCTGGTGAGCATGGCTCCACCTCCATTAGCCTCCAATTTCTCCAACGTGGTCGCCACAAGCTGTAACATGCCAAATGTGTGCAAATGTGGAAGCAACCAGGGCTTTAGGCAGAAATCGGAGAACTGAAAATAGGATTATGTTGTAGTTGCTGATAACATTTTATATGTAATTAAATTTTAAAAAATAAAAAATTATATATCACAGACAATGGAAATAAATAAGGGAAAAAGGGCAAAATAGTCCCCAAAAAGCTATATCACCAGAAAAAGATGAAAGTAAGAAGTCAAAATCAGAAGAAGCTCTAATAAGCATATGACTGCTAATAGGTTTGGGCCTGTCTAGGCTTTTGGATTAGGTTGGCCCAAAATTATAAATAGATTATATTAAATGTGGACTCTTCTTTATTGGGCTAGACTTGGGCTGAATTAGACCAGGCCTTGGTCTCAAATTTTTGTACTAATTACTAAAGGTAGATAAGAATTGATTTTAATTAGACAACTAAGAATGTAAGAAGGTAGAGGTAATTGGTCCAAGCTAAAACTTAGATCTATTTTTGGACCTGAATCAAACTTAGGTTTACTTACATAATTTGGACTAGGCTTGAATCAGATACTTCTTAATTTTATTTAGATCAGATTTTGACCTATTATCAGCCCTAAATGAGCAGGCCTAATATTAGTGCCTCATTGGGCCTGTTTGGGACTGCTCTGCTCCAGGTTTTTCAGCTCTGCTCCCAGTTTGTCTAGCCAAATAGATCCAGCTCCAAGAACTCTGCTCCAAGAAAAAGGTGAAGTTGAGGGCCAACTCCACGTTTTTTTTGTGGAGCTCATCAAGGGGTACTCCAGAAACTAGAGATTCATACCTCCTCATGGAGTTGAGGGAAAATTACCCACATATGCCATTGATTACACAAACATACCCCTTCGTTCTTTTTTCTTTCTTTCTTCCGCACGGCGCGTCTTCGCTTCGTCTCGACTCGACTTGGCCATTTCTCCTGCCCAATCCGCGCCCGCATCAAACCCTAGGGCACTGAATCCGGGTCCTCAGATCCAATGGGCGCGGCGCCGTCGACGCCGAGGCTGGGCGCGGAGGGCGCAGCGTCGCTGGGGGCCGCGGAGCAGATGTTCGCGGCGCTGGTCGGCGAGAAGGCCTACCCGATCTCCTCCGAGTTCTGGAGGCAGCTGCTCGAGCTGCCCCTCACCCTGCAGTGGCTGCGCGAGCGTGTCCTGCAGGCCTGCCGCTCGTTCGGTGAGGACCACTCGAGATCCACGCGCTCCTGCGGTTGCTCTGATCGCTTCCATTTTTTCCCCTTTTGCTGTTGCCTCGGATGATTTTTTTACCGTGTGACTAATTGGTTTGGAGCTCAACTATGGGGTGCAGCATCAAATGTGCGAGGATCAGGGGCTTGGGGCCTGCATTTGTGCTTTGTGTCGCCACTAGCTACGGACCTAGTTGATGCTCCAGTGGATTGGTCTCTGCATGGTGCAATTAGTGAAAATTTTCGAAATCTTTCTGGTTTGTAATGAAAATAAGATAGAATACTGGTAGGTAGTTAGAGAGCTGAATACAGGACACAAATCCTATGGGAGCTCTTTGATAGAGAGAACTGCAATGTTATCTCTTAAGTTCACTAATTACATATTTACATTTCAAGTTGTAACTAAACTGTGATATGTGAATTTACATGGAAAGGACTCTGGTATGGTTGTGGCGATGAATAAATAATTAAGAATATAATATACATTCATGACAAAAAGTTCCTTTTAGTTCAGCTTACCGTGATGCCATTACATTCCAGCAAATAATGCTTTTTGTGAACATATTGTATGTGATTCACTGATTTGTAGAATGCTCCAGGTTGTAATAGCCGTGTATGTATGGCATATTCTTGGTGTATCTTACACAAGCATTGGATTTCATTGCAATTGCTTTGTTGTAGGATTAACCCTGGATGTGCTGAGGAGGGAGAACGGGTTTCATTCGCATGGCTATGCAATCAGATGAAAGCATGGAATTATTTACAGCAAGTGTGTTCGACATTGAGGCTCCTCTATCTCAATAACTTCACTGTTATGCTAGACTTGTGTTGTAAGCTTTGTTCTGAATCATGGTGAGATGAATGGATGTGTTGCCTGTTTTTGAATCATGGTAAAATAGTTTTTTATTGCTTGCTTCTGAAATGTTTCCAGCTGTTTGTTAACAGTATCAGATCTGAAATGTGTTCAGCTGCTTGGTCCTGCGTATTGTTGCTTCAGAGATGCATTCAACTACTTGTGAATTTTATCAGGTTACCCGATGTATATAATTTTCAGAATAATGTGAATATGTGATTGCTAGGGAACCGCTAATGTCCTGGCCGTTCTTTCGATTTCTCCATTGATTTAATGACACGGCAAATATATATAATAAATTAATTGGCAACAATTGCGATTATAATATTAATTTCGGTTTTCTCGAATAAATTAATTGCGATTATAATATTTTACATCATATTTCAATTGGCAACAAAAAAAATTCAGTTACATATGCTCCGCAGACATCAAAACATACACCAAACATCATTCAGGGGCACATTGGACCTTTCTCAGGGAAACCTCACACTCCTGGAGCCGGAGCTAGTTGCGTGCCAAACAGGACCACCTGCTCCAGGAACTCCACAGTGGAGCTGCTCCATGGTGGAGTTGGTGGAGCAGAGCTGAAAAGACTGGAGAAGAACAGTCCCAAACAGACCCATAGTCATAGCCCACGCGTATCGAGCATCCAACGCCAATGAGAGTCCCGAGCAAGTCTGGTGTAGGTGTAAGACAGCACAAGGCGCATCCGACTAGAGAGAGCTAACCCAGCACGAACGACTTTGCGATCGTGCCCCAGCCAGCCACGATCGCAGATAAATCCTGCGATCAAGGAATCGAACCCTCTCATTTTGTGTTGATTTGTTAGGCCCAGCCTATGGGCTTCTGCCCTCTTTAACATAGGCAGAAGCAAGAGGAAACGTAGGCTACTTGGCCTCCACTGAAGAAAAAAGGGCCTCTTTATTACTTGAACTTGTCTGTCTCAGGACCCTGCCCATGTTTCTTCCAAAGAAAATCACATCCCCTCTCAAAGAAAAAGAGAAGAAGGTAAATAGGGGTACGTAAATACGTGTAGCGTAAGTGGTAGCACCACCAAATACGACGTGATTAAGCAATGATCGTCAAGGAGTTTGGTGTTTGGTGAATGAACTCTCGGTCGGTGTTTGGTTGCAAAGTAGGTGAGCATGGCTCCATTAGCCTCTAATTTCTTCCGCGTGGTCGCCCACAAGCTCTGACATGCCAAGTATATGCAAATGTGGATGCAACCAAGGCTCTAGGCAGAAAGGAGGAACTGAACATCGGAATTGTCTACTTTTGTTCAGGTAGGTGTTACCGTGTAATGATAGTGCCTCATAGCCCAGGCACATCGCGCTTATCATCAAGGAAGCATCAGCTACAATTAGAGCAAGTATAATAAGAGACTGTTAGTAGGCTGTATGCTGAGGTGGAGGAGGGAGAGGAGGAGAGAGAAGAGAGGCGGGCTGTAAGTTTACAGCCAGCTGAAGCATAAGAACCAAGAAACTTTGTGAGAGAAAGAAATGGGTCATACAACCTTTAGCTGGCTGTAAACTACTATATGAATGGGTTGATAAGTGGGCTGTAAGTGTCCATACAGCCAGCTGAAGACTGTATTATTAGCCTTGCTCTTATGAGTGAGAAAGTTTGGTTTGGGTGTAAGGCAGGACAAGGTGCACCCTTAACTTTAAGGCCATATGACTTTCGGCTTCTGACTGTTGGTTTATTTTTTACTATTAATAAACTTCGTCTTTTTTTGAATTTTTGACTTTTTGAGCTTTTTTGTCAGTTCTTTTTTCCTGTATTCGTTTGTGTTGTTCGTGATGAGCTAGCATATTTTTCTATTTTTAATTTTTTTTAAATTTAATTATGTCAAATAAGTCATCTTCAGTTACAATAAAATTTCAGTCATAAGCCACAACTTTTCAGCCAACCGATCAGGGTTATCCTGCCCAGACAAGCATGGACCTCAGTAACTATGTGTTGCCTAAGTGGTAGCACCGAAAATTCAGGAACTGAAGAGGCTAACCGGCCAATCTTCCCCACTTTTTCTCTGGAGAGGAAATTGATCTTCCCCAATTAAGCACCAGCCGAGCTCCCCAATCAATCCACAGCCCAACGTGGCCTGAGGCCTGTTTGTTTCAGCTGTAGATTCTGAGAAGCAGCTGGTGAGTATCCAGCTAGTCAGAATCTAGAGAAGCTGGATAACCCCAGCTTCTGACTACTAGTTCATTTTCTGGATTCTGTAGCTTCTGGCTACTTAGAATCTGGATGAAAATCTGGACTGTTTGGGGGAGCTGCAGATTCTGGAAGTAGCTGCAGCTGCCAGAAGCTGAAACAAACAAGCCCTAACTTAGGATCTGTTTGGAATACAGAAATTCTATAGAAATTTTTGAGGAATCAGTTCATTTTCACATGAACAGAAATTTTTTCCCATGTTGCAAGACCTTAACGAGTGGATCTTAGGCCTAGCCTGGAGGCCCAAATGAAACCAGGCCTTGCCCCGACCCAGCCAAGGATTTGCTCAGGTCTACCCAGTACTGTGGCATGCTCGGAGCATCCATCCGGAACAATAAACCCTCGAGTCCACCCTCCCAACTTGTGTGCGCCATCAATGTTTTTTCATATTATGGTTTATGGTGTTTGATTTATGATTTTAAATTTTTATAGATTGTGAAAAATAATACACAGAGAAAAATAGTTGTATATGATTTTAATCAGTATAACTGAACTTGATGTATTATCTATTATAATATATTTATATATTTTACCTTAAAAAATATATGTTTGAAAACCAGTTAGGGTAACAACGAAACTAAAAAAAACAAAGCATAAGCAAAAGAATATCCACCACCCACCCACGCACGAACCACAGCCAGCGAGGGCGGCCAGAGGAAGCGAACAAACGAGCCCAACTCGTGCCGTGCCGTGCCGTTCCACATGAACCGCGCCACGGCCGATTTGGAGAACGCCGCCAAGAAGAGCTCGAGGGAGAGGTCCCGTGGTCTGTAGATTGGTGTCTGGTTCTCTTCTTGACGCAAGTTCTTCGGAGTACTGGATTGGTGAATCGGCCTAGATGATGGGCTGTTGCGCTCCTCCCGCTGCGGGGCCCCTCGTCGTCCCCTCCTCGAGGCCGCCGCCGCCGCCGCCGAGAGCTGGCGGCTTCTTGCGGCCTTGCTCCTCCGTGCAGAGCCGTGACGTCTTGTTGGGATGGGCTCGAAGGACCGAGAGGAAGCCGCCGGCCGCGATAGGGCTGAACCGGGTACTTGCTTCTTGTAGATATCGCTTTTGTTGCCAGTTCTACTTGTTACCAGTCGTGGGTTGACGTTAGGCGGATTAGAATTTATTTTGGGATTGTGATGGTGGTATATTTCTTTGCTGTTAAATTGTTTCTTGATTGCATGGCTGGCTGCTCGATGGCAATTCCCTGATGTTTACTGAAAAATCACCTTGCATAATCTAGGGGAATGTGAGACCTAAAATATATTCCTTCCGAAGAAAAAGAAACACGGTGCTTGTGGGAATCATGACCTTAACTGAGCCGCATGTATTGATATCGGCTGGTATTATCAATTCTTTCCAAGGATTGAGTGGTTTATGGTTGTTCACTGGAAATCCAACCTCATTGCATATTTAATCGTTTGCAATCTACAATAATCTATACCCAGTGACATCAAACTGCCTCCAGTGGTATCGCATCTCTGGATATGATGTTTCACTCAAAATTGAAGCTTTTTATATTCCACAGAAACAATAGGTCTTGCTTGTATTTGCCTCCCTTTGGTGCGATTTAGATCCTGTGCCTTTTGTTTTAACAGTTCCATTCGCGCCTTTCCAGCATGTGAGTTCTAGTGGGAATTGATCAGTTGAGATTAAGGTGGTTTAGAAGTTTTGATTGCTTTAGTTTGTTGCCCACCCCAATCCCAAGCTTACGCCTGAGATTAAGGCGGGAAAGAAGTCAGGGGCTCATGTCTGCCTCAGATAATTGCTTATCTCCATTGCAAAATTGATTTCTAATTGAGGGCCCGTTTATATAGGCTTTTAGTTTTGGCTTTAGCTTATGAATAGTAACAACTTGTAGAGAAGCTTGTAGAGCGAGACACTCGTGTGCGATTTTGACTGATATAAACGAAGTCGCTGCAGTGTGTACTACATCGACTAGTAGATCCCGTATTGAAAAGATATTCCGTTTGAAAACTAGGTACTATAGAAAAACCATTTACTGTAGAAAAGCAGTTTTTAGAAGCCAATATGAACGGGACCTGAATGGCCCACAATCACCTGTCGTAGTTGTAGATACATATCTTTTTGGCAGATAGATGATAAAACCCACAATTCATAATGTTACCATTTTTGCAGAAAAATGTTGTACACTACATGCCAAATGTGTTTGCATTATAGCTCTTCCCAAATATAAGCTCAAAGGGTGAGGTGAACTATGCAGCGCAAAAGCTAGCGTAGAGTTCCCTGTAAATCCATCCAGTGGATTCTGGATTTAAAACGGACAGCACGGATAGGCATCCACCAGGTCGATTTAGGTGGAAACAACAGTGACCCACGCCCTCTTTTGGGGTATGGTTGTTTGATATCTAGGACGACTGGATAAGTAAGGCCAATTTCGACAATTGGGCAAGGGCGCAAACTAAAAACTGTAAATCGAGTTCTTTGATGCCAGAATGCTTTAATATATTTGGTTTTCACTAATGATTTACTGCCAGGGGCTGTTTTTATTGTGCTCGTATAGTTGCTCTGCGGATACATGCGAAGAGATGGGCATGCAGGTGATGGGAGGAGCCAAGGAAGAGATGACGCTAATCCTATTATGTTTGGGCCAGATGATGATAATGGTTCAAAGATTCCTACTCAGGTCGAGACTCTCGTTAAGGGCACTGCGACGGTTGCTGCTTCAGAATATAAGCCACTCCCAGATCTAGATTACCTGCAGGTGGCCTTTTCTTATCATTTTCTACTGTTTTCTGTTAAGTTTAGCCAAAGTTAACAGTTGTGGCAATTAGTCTCTGAAAGTTGGTTTGGGACCACCAGATTTTCCATGCAGTTTAAACCTTTCTTGAATCATGCATTATACATACCATATCTAACTTGTACGAATTGATTTATCTTATGGAGTGATTCCATTGAACTGGTGATAATGCAGGAGTTGCTGGCTATTCAGCAACAAGGACCCCGAGCAATAGGTTTTTTTGGTACCCGCAACATGGGGTTTATGCATCAACAACTTATTGAGATCCTGAGCTATGCTATGGTCATAACAGTATGTCACTGAGTTATATGTTATAATTGTTTGTTGGATCATTGATTCCTCTACTCTCTAATTAATGTTTTTGTGTTAATTGCAGAAAAATCATATATTCACATCTGGTGCTTCTGGGACTAATGCAGCTGTTATCAGGGGTGCTTTAAGGGCTGAAAAGCCAGAGTTGCTCACTGTAATTTTGCCTCAAAGTCTAAAGAAGCAACCTCCTGAAAGTCAAGAGCTGTTATCTAAAGTAAGAATACATATTATTTCAATCCTGAATTGGTCATTTCTAGCCAAATTTGATTCCAAATTCTTTACTGGAGATCTGTACATACATCAGTTCACCTTTTGTACTATGTATTTTTAGTCTTGCCATTTTGTGATTTTGTATTGTTAAATTGCTCGCTGCAGTCGCAGGACTTTCAACATATTGGCACAAAATTATGGGAAAGGTGCATTAGTTGAGAACTCCATGTAACATGGGAGAACATGAACTCATCAACTCATGAGCCGAACCCTTTAATCAACTTGTGAATGAACCATGTTTATTGGATCTATATCATGGCCAAAGTAATGATAATCATCACCAAACTGAGTGAATGGCTTGGATTGTGATTTCGCATGCTCCTATTACCAGGATTCAGGGAGTTCTAACCTGATATGTCTCCATTATGAGGCACCTTAGAAATGCATGCATTTCTTTAGCTGCATTTTTCTATTACTGCAAGGTTGTTTAATCATACCTGCCACTCTGTACTCTCACTTCAAACCTCTGACCTGGTCTTACCTCGGATATTCATATAATTTATTTTGGATCCTTAGGATGTTTGGTTGCTGTCCTTATCAAGCTTGAACATCAATATGCTTAATAGCTGATACAAGTGCCCGATTAGGAATGTCTTATCTGGCCATACAAGTTAGGCTAGTATAAACAAAATGACAAAACTAAAAATCAAGGAATCTTGAGACACCATCTGGAGTATCCTACAATTCTGGGTTAATTCCAATAAATTGTCTCACAGAAGTTAGCACAGTGTTCTGCTTTAGCATTTAAAGCTGATGTGTTTCCGTATGGTAAGTTGGACACGATTCAATGACATTTTTTTTTAATTTATAGGTACAGAACTTGATTGAGAAACCTCAGTATGACCATCTGCCACTAATTGAGGCTAGCAGGTTTGTCATCTACCTTTTCAAACTGCTTATATTTTTGTGTTATGTATTTTCTTGTCATCAATTTTGTGTCATTAGGTATGGTCACTCATCGTTACGTAGAATTGAAATAGAAGATATTTTATAGGAATTGAAAAGGTGATCCATGCTTGATTGGCCTATTGTTTAGCTTCGGGTTCACTCCATGGGCTTGCACTTGTGTTATTACTATGTATGAGTGGCTTCAGAATAGTCCATTTATCACACTTGATATAGTACTGCTATTACTGTAATAAATATTAGCACTTTTTTGTTACTATATTTTTATTTCAGAGAACTGCTTTATTAGATAACATTTGTGGTGTGCCATTTATAGAAATATATCTTCTTATCAGTTCGGTAACCCTTAGTTTACGCTGCTTCTCATGTGTAACAAAAGAAACATTTT
The DNA here is from genome assembly GCA_017311315.1 of Dendrocalamus latiflorus. Taxonomy (NCBI): domain Eukaryota; kingdom Viridiplantae; phylum Streptophyta; class Magnoliopsida; order Poales; family Poaceae; genus Dendrocalamus; species Dendrocalamus latiflorus. The sequence continues at coordinate 17,936,133 of CM029609.1, read as the reverse complement.
AGGTTAATGTTGTGATGAGAATATGCTATTGGTGCTTAATAGCTCTTATTATCTTCAGGTTATGCAATATGGACATTATCTCGAAGGTCCAACAGGTGATATGCTTTGCATTTCATGACAGCAAGCTGCTGATGGAAACCTGCCAGGAGGCAAAGAACCTCCGGAAGATCGTAACGCTGTTCTACTTGGATTAGCTCCTCAGGGATCTCTCCCCTTTTTGTTCGTAGGCTGGTGGATGAGAGGCTATTTGGGTTAGTCCTGTTTAAAGCTCTGGAATAGGTATCTTCACTTCAGTTGAAGGAAATCATTTTGCCAATTGTTTTGATTCTTGGTATAAATCAAATAAGCTTGTGATATGTGTAGCTCGTCAGTAAAGGGAATAATTTGAAGAAGTTGTTATTGGTGATCTCAAAGGTTTAGATAATTCTTCTTGGTCCAAGTTGCAACTTGCTCATTCTGTCATTCATATGGGTGATTCGAAAGGCTTATGCCGTGTTTGGAATGCCGGAAATCTTTTCGATTCCTGTGGGAATTGAATTGTTTTCTATGAAATTTCTGCATTCTAAATGGGGCCTTAGTTGATTCACTTGGGCATCATAGAAAAATGTCACGTGAATCGTAGTGGGATGCACTTGGAATTGAAGTTGTTAGTGACATGCCTTAAAGGCAATTATAGAAATAATTGTATCACTTTAATGTTTATGATCTTTTAAATAATATGTTATTTTTCTCTTGAATAATTGTCTTTTACATTGATCAACAAGTATGCGATTTAATCGTGGAACTCTTTATTTACGTTTTGATGTTATTCTAAATTATCCTTGATCTTATGTCATTATATGGGATAATTATGATTTATAAATCAGCATATGTATTGATTGATGATTATGTTTCACGGATATGGGGATATCAAATCAATAATGTGGACACATGTTAAAGAACATGATGTTAGATTGACCTACCATGAGACATTACGAGTATTGTTATATTCTTAAGTGCCATCAGTTGATCTTATACGTAATGTATGCAGGATCCTTACATATGAGATTGTCACAGTTTTCTAAATGTGTAACATTTTACTTAGGAATTGCCAAAACTATTTTGTAACTGGGTGGTCATAAAGGTAGCTTTCGGGTTTACTATGAAACACGTGGAGGAATGTGAGCGATCAAGATAGAATTTGTCCCTCCTATATAACGGGAGAGATATCTCTGAGCCCCTCGATGTTGTTAGATTAAGGAAGTGCATGAGCATGCTGAATGTGGTTGAGGAGTTAATCATAATTGAGTAACCACTACAAGTTCGAGTGAAGGGTCGAGTTATCATAGAATGACATACTTCTCATTTTGAGTTCGATCTGGTATCATAAGGCAAAAGAATTGGTACATAAACACTATATAGATTCGTCTGATATGACTTTTATGTATTTTTGGAGTTATTATGTCCTGTTAGGGACCGCTACCGACTTATGAATCGGGAATGAGATTTCGACCTATGGCCAAATATACATAAATATACGGGGTCACACACTTAACAGGTTAGAACAATAAGGGTCCGGATAATAGATTCTATGTGGGATACGATCTCTATTCATATTGGATCCAATTGGAGGTTCTTCGAGTAAGATATGATATTTCCTTGTATTGGATAAAGATCCAGTTTAAGACTTTTCGTGTTAAATACGATATTTGATCGTATTGGATAAGGATCCGATTGGAGGCTAGAGAGGTGCGAGGGCTGAGAGAGGTATTCTGAGGCACACCCATTAAAATCCTAGCCGTCATCTCTTATAACCCCTGTCGTGTGCGCTGGTGCTAGCATACTAACACACGCCGTTCTATTCTTGTACGTGTGGACTTCGGTAAAGGTGTTGTTGCGGCTGCGGCGTTGATCGGGATGATCGCAAGGAGGAGATGGTTGGCCAGAGAAAATCAATTATATCCACTGTACTGACATACGCTTCGTTGAGCCGGCCGCTTCAACTTTACTTCCGCTGCACTACGCGTTTAGTGATAACGATTTATGATCTTTTACTCGTATGATTTTTTGGTTTAAGCATAAAATGGTACATTCCCAGTCGAAATCAAGAGAATTTTCTGATCAGTGGTCAGATTTGCCAGTCCATGATAGTATACCAACGATTCATTTTTTGTTTGGGAATCCTGTTAAACGTGAGTCGAAGTATCAACTTGCACCTCCATTAATTAGAACGATCCGCCATTGGCCATAGCCTATACAAGATTAGACGACATGATACAAGGATACAAATTTCATGAATATTTTGTCTTCAAACAAACCCTGCACGAATATGCTACATTGCGACTTATTCCACCAACTAAACACCGTTTCGAAAAATTCTACATCAGTCGGACAAAACCACACTGAATGCCAGATGAGCACAAGCACCTAAGCATCCTCGTCTCCCTTTCCATAAGAGAGAGAGAGACCAATGTCCATTTCTTTTCAGATTATACTGTATAGATTATGATTTTTCCGAATAAATATGTGGTTTTTTCATCGTCTTTTTAAAGTGACTTATCTAGATAATCTTTTGAGATACCTAATCAGCTTATTATTATTCGATTTATTCGTATAAATACTCATGATAGGACCAAAAGCCATGAGCTATGCCCTGTTCGTATTGATTTCTAAAAATTGTTTTTTACAGTACCTAGCTTTCAAACGGTGTGTCTTTTCAAGACGAAGTCTACTAGTCAATTATAGTACACACTGTAGTAACTTTATTTATATTGACCAAAATCGTACGTGAATGCCTCTTTACAAGCTTTTCTATAAATTATTACTATTCATAAACTAAAACCAAAAGCCAATAGTCTTTAGTCTTGTTCTTTTTGACTTCGGCTTATGACTTTTGGCTGCGGTTTATAGTTTTTAGACTGTTTATGCGGTTTTGACCGATATAAATAAAGTTGCTATAGTATATACTACAATTAGCTTATAGATCATGTCTTAAAAATATTTTATTTAAAAACTAGTTATTATAAAAATAAAAATAGCTTTTAGAGCTAAAAAGAAAACAAACTAGACAAGCAGCCGCCGCCGTAAAAATAATGGGGAAAATTGAAAATATATGACCAAGTTGAGACCGTTTTGGTAAAATAGGATCGAGTTATTTGCACTCGTAAATATAGGACCAAGTTGGAGACATTCTTGCAAATAAGGTATTTTCCCCATTTTAATTTCATTTTCATTTTTCTGGCTTTTTTCTCTACGCGAAAAGACGCTTTTGCCCCTTCCTCCTTCTTCCTCCCTGCCGCTGCAGGCCGCCGGCCGCTCCCTCGCCTCGCCGCGCCGCGCCGCCGCTCCCTCGCCCCGCCCCGCGCAGCGCCGCGCCCCGCCTGCCCCGCGCCGCCGCTCCCTCGCCCCGCCCCGCGCCGCGCCGCCGCCTGCCCCGCGCCGCGCCGCTCCCTCGCCTGCCCCTGCTCCGGCGCGGCGCAGGCGAGGGAGCGGCGCGGCGCGGGGCGGGGCGAGGGAGCGGCCGGCGGCCTGCAGCGGCAGGGAGGAATAAGGAGGAAGGGGCAAAAGCGTCTTTTCGCGTAGAGAAAAAAGCCAGAAAAATGAAAATGAAATTAAAATGGGGAAAATACCTTATTTGCAAGAATGTCTCCAACTTGGTCCTATATTTACGAGTGCAAATAACTCGATCCTATTTTACCAAAGCGGTCTCAACTTGGTCCTATATTTTCAATTTTCCCAAAAATAATGTCACCGCAGCCATCGTCCACGGCCCGTCAAGTTAGCGCCCGCTCCAGAAAACACAAGCACCCGTCTCGACTCATCCACCCCATCCCATCCATCCGAGCCGAGACGAGTTATCTCGTGCCGCGCTGTTAGCTTCTCCCGCATTCCATACCCCCCTCTCCGCTCCCTCCCCGCCCGCCCCCATGGCTGCTCTCCTCCGCACGGCCGCCGCCCTCGCGCCCCCGCCTTCGCCTGCTCAGGAGCCGCGCCGGCCGTGCGCCGCCGCGTCCCTCGCCTTCTCCCGGCGCGCGCCGGCGCGGCCGCTCCGGGCGCAGCCGCTGCCAGTTCGGCGCGTCCCCGGCCGCGCCGCCAGTCGGCTGCGGCGACTGGGGGCCACCGAGGCCGAAGAGGCCGCGCAGACGGCGACGCAGGTGAGGGGCTGCATCCCCGTCCACCCGGGGCGCTTTGCCTGTAGCTTCTGTGAATTTTGTTGTTTCTCGCATTATTTTCGGTGGATAAGCAGTTAGTTTTGAGGAAGAGATTTTAGATTTCTAATGTTGTATCGTCTCGGATGAAGATTTGATAGCGTAGTTGGATTTTGAAACCACAAATTGTTCATTCGGAGTATGCACAAGTTTGCATACTACCTGTTAAGTGATGATATGACCTTCGACTGCTTTGCATTAACATCTGTGGCACAAATTATTTGCCGTTAGATAGTACTAGCTTGCTCAGAGCATATTTAATTCAATCTCTCATTTTCACAAGTGTGGGCTTAATGGCTTTAGATGCATATATCTTGTGAGATTGGGGGTCAATTGGGTGGAGCATTTGCTTTTCAGTTGTTTTATGTTCAGTTGAACAGCTGTTGCTATACATGATTATGTGCGATGTTTGGGTAGTACGAAGGTTCTGCTCTACCTTCGTGAATGGTCAGCGGCGGGTGATAAAATGGTTGAAATTAACCTTTAGTTGGTGGGTGCGTGAAATTCTGACATGGCATTGTAGGATAAATGTGATACTTAATTTAATTAGCCTGGTAACGCCTAATATTTAATTATTCAGTGGAAACATATACTAAAATGTTTGTTCTGAGTTATGTTGGATCATAATTCACTCTCAGTATAAGTGTATAACCTTGGGGATTACATAAGTGGTCAAAGCCAGGGTTATTAAGGCGTCGCCTAAGCGTCGCTTAAGCGACGCTTAGGCGGTAAGGCGCCCCAAGCCGGCAAGGCGTCGCCCCGCCTTGCCCTGCGTGCGTATGGCGTCCGCCTTAGCACGAAGGCATCGCTGAGGCGACGCTTAGGCGGCGTATGGCGTCGGGAAGGCTCGAGGCGACGCCTTTCGCATGGAGGAGGTGACGACCACGACTAAATGAAGTGAGTAGGCGGTCGGCCGGTGGCTAAACCAGAGAGGCAGAGAAAAAGATCCGGATCTGGAGAAAGAACCGTAGGCGGCGAAGTACCTGGAACCAAGGCGGTGGCCGGCGGCGCCTCCATCTCTCCGCTCCGGTCTCTCGGCGTCGGCGCCGCCTCCATCTCGCAGATCCCGTCGCAGCGGCGCGCCGACGCCTCCATCCCCGTCGCCCAGCAGCAAGGTACTCCCCTCCCCCCTCATCTCCCTGCTCTCCCTCCCCCCTCCTCCCTCATCCGTCGGCCGGGTCGCCGCCGGGAGGAGGCCGGGAGAAGGGAGGGAGATGGAGGCCGACCGGGAGGGGGAGGTCGAGAGGGAGAGGGAGCCGGGGATGGAGGGGGACTGGGGGAGGTGGAGCCGGATCGCCTGGAGGCGGAGGTGGAGCTGGATCGCTGGAGGCGGCGGCAGAGCCATCGCTGGAGGCGGCGGCGGAGCCATCGAGGGAGCGCGCGGTGTGGGGATAGGAGGCGGCAGCGCATTAGGTTGAGGGGGGGCGGACGGGATTGTATAGTGGGAGGAGAGAGGAAGAATCTGGGCCATCCGATTTTAATCCAATGGTTCAGAAAAAATTGACTGAAACCTATCAATTTTTAGTTGAATGTTGTGCTCGCTAGTGCTAGGTAGTCACTGTGCTCGCTAGTACTGGGTGTTTATATCTATTGCATTTATAATAATCCATATGTTGAAACTTACAAGGGGCAAAGAGGATGGATGTTACATGGGAGAAGAGTAATTAGAATAGAAAGATGGGTGCTAGATGACCTTAAGAATTGGCAACAACAAGATACATATGTGCTGTAAATGCTCATTTTATTTATTGCCCTTAGCGCCTTAGGATGTGTAAGGCGTCGCCTCGCCTCACGCCTTACCGCTTAAAAGGTGTGAGGGGGGTGAGTCGCCTTACCTCGCCTTACCGCCTTAATAACCTTGGTCAAAGCTTGATCAATGTGCTGTGTGAATGTTGGAAGGAAATGTTTTTTAACGGGAGTTGGAACAAACTGTTTGTTTGGCTTATGCCTGGAATGTTAAAGTTTCACTAATGTGGAAACATTAACAATCTATTTATCATCTATACACGTTATTGGGCTACCGTCGTAAACCACACTTGGCACTAAACCCCTTTTTTGGATCTTGCACATCGGTACTTGTAAAGATTTTGGTTATGTAACTCCAGTATATGGATGCATTTGAGCTGTGCCCAGTGCCCACTGCATGCATGTGTGCCTGTGCTTATGTGTGAAGATGCTGGCATAGTTCTTCCTACGTTTTGGTCCCTAGATTATATGCAATTAAGTTACTTGAGAACATTGAATTAGTATACTGTTGTGAACATCTGCTATCAGACTCTTTACTATTCACATTTTGCTATTTTGGTCTACTGTTAGATTTTGTTACAGACCAAGGACTTGATTCTAGGTTTAGATACAGTAAGGTGTCTGATTTGCATAACTCACACTACAGGAGTTCAGTTGCAGATTGTATATTAGTACAAGGATGCAGTATTTTCAAATTTTAGCATAAAGGTTTGTTCAGATTATATGATAGCCGTCATAGCACAAGGATTTAAAGTGCTGCTTTGCAAATTTTTGTCCACTGAAAAGCTGTCTACACATACTTTGCAATGCTAACCACTATGAGATAGCATTAGTGTAGCAGTATCTTATTTCACTTTCAATGCTTCAGTAAAAGCTAAAGAAGCTGATCCTGTATCATTAGAATCTATAACCTCGCACAATTAATGTATAGAAACACTTGAATTCTATCTTACGCTGAAATCTTTTTATGTCACAGGAGGATTCAGAAACTGAAGTTACTGGAGACAGTTTTGCAGATGATGGTGCTGTGGGCACAGAAGAAACTCCCTCTGTTCTTGTCACAGCATTGCAATCATACAAAGAAGCTTTGATTAATGATGATGAAGCAAAAGTTGCTGAGATAGATGCCTTTTTACTTTCTATTGAGGATGAGAAGAACTCTCTTATGAGCAAAATGACAACTTTAGATGCAGAATTGACAACTGAGAGAGATCGTATCTTGAGGATAAGCGCTGACTTTGATAACTACAGGAAAAGGACAGAAAGAGAGAAGCTTTCTTTGATGACAAATGTGCAAGGGGAAGTTGTTGAGAGCTTGTTGCCTGTTCTTGACAACTTTGAAAGAGCAAAAACACAAATAAAGGTGGAAACGGAGCGAGAAGCGAAAATAAATGACAGCTACCAGAGCATATATAAGCAATTTATCGAAATTCTGAATTCACTGGGCGTTGAAGATGTGGAAACTGTTGGCAAACAATTTGATCCTATGGTAAGCAGTGCTAGCAATACATGATCTAATACACTCAGATTTTGAAACTTAACATTTTCTTTACTTTATAAGATTATCATGTTCCATTTTAAGTTTGTGCCTTCCGTGGTCTGGTGCTAAGTGTATCTATGATTAGACATTCAGACCTAAGCAGGAGTAAAAGGTAAAGATGCATTCATGTACTTGGTGTAATGACATTTAGCTGTGGAAAATTAAACAACCTTCTTATGGAGCATATTCATTCTTATATTTTCATATAATAATTTGGGAAAGTATGTGGTAAATGCTATTGAGTTGTAATATAAAGGGATAAATCTTCATAGGCTATTTAATTTTTTATTCTGGGGTTTGATAAAGGTATAACATTATTTAAGAATGGTTTCTTTTGCACCTTCTGTTACAGCTTCATGAGGCTATTATGCGAGAAGAATCGATGGAGTACGAAGAGGGGGTTATCATCCAGGAATTCCGTAAGGGTTTTAAACTTGGGGAGAGACTATTGCGCCCGGCAATGGTCAAGGTGTCTGCAGGACCAGGCCCTGAAAAGTCTCAAGAAGACGATCCTACAATGGTTGAAGATAGTGTAGAACCTCAAAAGGTCGACGATAGTCAAGATGATGGTTTTGATGATGTTGATGCTGAGTAATGGAGCTTAATTTCTGGTTTCACAAGAACAAAGTCCAGAAGTTTTTATGCTTTTCTGGAGTGTGCCAAGCAGGTAATAGGATAGAGAGATATTTGGCCCCTCAAATGTGTCGGTTCGCTCTTCCTGCTGTTGACATGGAGTGTTGATATTGTCTAAAAAATTTCTGTTTCCTCCGGGTGTGGTCATTGTTATGGTTAGGAATTTTCTTGGTTCATTCAACAACAGTGATAATATCGAATAAATTGGTTTTGATCTGCCGGAGATCCATGGCAAAACTGTACAATCAGATATGTGATTTTGCTTGCTTTCGACCTTTTCCTAAAAAAAATGCACTGCAATACATGATTACTTTCACAAGTTTGTCTTGTGTTGGAACAGTACTTGGTAGCATATTGACAAGCACGAGAATTCCGAAATTTGAACCCAAAAAAACGGACATCTCAAATTCTCAAACTTGCAACCTGTTACCATCACCAAGACGCAGAATTTATAGTGAAACAGCGGTCGATTCCATGTGATAACCTCAATAGGTTGGAATGTTGAACCATGGCATCGAGTACGAGCTGCGCAATTGTGCATGATTGCGATCTGATCATGGATTGAAAGCTGTGTGCATCAAATAAAGGACGAGGTCAGAATGGTCGTGCACGCACTCGTACAACTACAACCAGGCGGTCCAGACTCAAAAAAGTGGAGGACCAGAAGGCCCATCGCGACTCACGTGCCTACCGCCCAAAAAGAGTCAAACCTTTGAACATTTTTGTGGTTTTCTTTTTGGCTCATGACATTTGATTTATCTCAAATAAATAAATAATATAATTTTTTATCACCGTTTCAAAGCAATTAATTATAACAGTATTTTCAAAGCAACTTATTTGCTTATCCACATTTAATTCATTCACACAAGAGTTCGCTCTAGCACAAAAGCTATTAGGCCACAAGACACTAGCCGCAGCTTAAGACCTTATTCGTATTTATTTCTAAAAGTCACTTTTCTACAATAAACGGCTTTTCTAGAGTACATATCTTTCAAACGGAGTATCTTTTTAAGGTGAGATCTACTAGTCGATTATAGTATACACTTTAGCGACTTTATTTATTTTAGCCAAAATTACATATGAGTATATTTCTCTATAAGCTATTATTATTTATAAGTTAAAAATCAATATGAACGGACTCAAACTTCAGAAACGGTGGACGCGGCGGCCGTGGCGGCAAGGTGGGCGTGCTGCTGCCGTAGTGCCGTTCCCGTTCTCCTGCACGCTGTGGAACCACCCGTAGCGGTGGGTGGACCTGTGAGGCCGCCGCGCTGACATGTGCCGCCGCATGTCGCAAGTCTCCCACGTCCTCAAGGTGCTCCAGCTGCTGTCCCTCGCCTCTGTCGCCTCCTTCTCCTGGCCCCGCCCCTTTACTCCGTTGTCCTCCTTGCCTTCGGCCAGTACCTCAACTTCAAGTCATCAAGTGAGTAACCTACCTAACCGCCCTCTCCCTGCCAAACGCAACGTCTCTTCATGTTTAGATTAGCTGCAACTATTAGGTTCTCTTTGTCTTGGATTTGTTCATCTCCAATGTCCTTGTGCTGTTCTCCACTAGAAAATACCTTGGATGATCCCTTTAATCAGCACCGAACGTTGCATCCATCCATCTTGGTTACATGCCAGGCCGGGGATGGCTGGATCTCGGCGGGGCGATGTGGATCCAGAGCGGAGACAGCGTTCAACGGCTGCCACAGAGGTTGGCAGGCCCAGATCTATGCGGATCCAGCGTCAGTAGATAGCCTCTCGGCCAGATCCGGCTGAACCAGACGCTTGCGTGGTGACAGCCACGGTGAGGAGCATGCGGACGACCAGGAGGCGGCCCGGCACTGGCGCTGTAGCGTGTGAGCGCGCGGCAGCCACTAGGACAGCGCCGAGAAGGCCAGATCCAGGCATGGAGAGCTGAAGGCGGCTGGATCCTGGCGGAGCGACGAGGATCCGACGCGGGCGTGATGGGCGTGGACGCGGCGACGCGAGAAGGGGCGGACCTCGCTAGATCCGCGCATGGGATACCTGGGCATTTTGGGAATTTCCCAATTTGTAAAAGAAAAAAAGAGAAGAGGGAGAGTCCCACCTGTCGGTGGGACAGATAAAGGGATAAGGCCTTAGGCCTTCTCCTCCTCGCGTGAGCAGATGGCTTAGACGGTGCTCGGTTGCCCGGGTCTCACGGTCGTCCGAGTCTCGTGGGATGGCGGCAGCGCCGGAGGCGCCATCGGCTCGGCCGCTTCGTTGTCAGCCATTCGGCTGTAGCTCGCTGGTCTCCTCCCCGGTTCCATTTAAAAGGCAACCTTCCCGTTCTCTATGGAATGACAAAAAAAGCAGTGAGTTCACTTCTTCCCCTCCGATCTCCCATCTCCCTCGGCAATTCTTCGATCTTGAGCCTTGAGAGCCGCCGACCGAGTTCTTTCTCGTCGCTGTCGGCTGAGCAACCCGAATCATCGTTCTTGGGTTCTTCCCGTGCGGTTTCCTTATGCCTTTTCCTTGGATCTGGCCATGAGGAAAGGTTTGGGGATTTACCTCTAGATGTTGATTTGGCTAGATCTTGTGTCAAGTGTTTGAAGGAGAATTCGTGACTTGTTCTTGATGTTCACGGATGCTCTTGGTCGGAGCTCTCGTTGGTCTTGTGCGGTGTTCACCCGACCCTTGGCTTCTACATTGGCTACTCGAGGTGGAAGTGTGGCATTGTATCTCTGATTGCCATCATCTCCTTCCTCAGCGCAGCGGGGTGCTTGGTTTTCTAGAATAGCACTACATGCGTGCCTTGCCTCGTTCGGATTCTTCACGGTGATTTCGAGTATCACCATCGTTGTTAGTATACTGGCTATTGGTTCTTTGTAATTTCGTGATCGACTTCATATATTTATGAGTCATCACTAGTTGAAAAATTGCAAAGAAGAATTTTTGGACTGATTGCTCGGTGATGAAATGACATAAAACTAAAACTATATATGATCTTGTATATAGATTTGATCTTGAGCTGTAGGCTGAAGTGCTATCTGTCATACCCTGATCATTGATATCTTTGTGTATTATGTATGATTTGTTTGAATTTGGGAAAACTCTTAAAGACCCAGTGTATGCACATACACAGTAGAGACATAGAAATTTTTATACAGATTCGGGCCTTCTCCTAAGAGAATAACAACCCTTAGTTCTGTGCAATTGATAATTACTAGAAAGAGGAATTACAATAGAGAATTATGCGAATGGCTAGCACTATCTCCTCCTTCGATCTGGATGCCTCCCTTCTCTTTTTGACATTAACCTTTATATAGCCAGCGAAGCAACGACAGTTGTCCCGCGCCAGAAGACGGCTCAACGCTTCAGATGATAACCGCCGGGCGGAATTTATTGTTAGAGAGACGTATAAAGCCATTCGCTGTGGAGCGGTTATTGTCAGAGAGAGATCGTGTGCGGTTATTGGATAAACACATGTTCTAACTGTCTTATCAGATGAACTGATGATGCAGTTGTTCATCGTAGATAGGTTAGTCAGAGGTAGGTTGGTCACAAGAAAGTTCACGACCGTAAGGTGGTCACAAGTCAACTTATGATTACGTGGTCGTAGAAGGATTTGCGATCAGGTAGTAGTCGTAGTAAGATTTACGACTACGTGGTCGTAGAAGGACTTACAACCAAGGAGGTAATCGTAGTAAGACTTATAATTATTTGGTCGTAGAAGGACTTACGAGTAGGGAGTAGTCGCAGTAAGACTTACGACTACATGGTCGTAGAGGGACTTATGATTAAGGAGATAGTCGCAGTAAGACTTACAACTATTTAGTCGTAGAAGGATTTACGTCTAGGGAGTATTCACAGTAAGATCTACGACTATGTGGTCGTAGAAGAACTTATGACCAAGAAGGTAGTCGCAGTAAGGCTTACGACTATTTGGTTGTAGAAGGACTTACGACCAAAGGGGTAGTCACAGTAAGACTTACGACTACGTGATCATAGACGGATTTACGACCATATAGAGTAATCGCCGTAAGACTTACGACTATCCTGAGGGACTTCTCCCCTACTAATAAGGGGTATATTCAATAAATATAATGAGGTAATAATTTGAGGATTATTCTATCCTCGTCAGCTTCAATAATCTAGAAAGTTCATATGTTTATATATTGATTAAGTCATTTATATACCTTTTACATCATGCTTATGTCTTTATTGAATATGTTGAAATTAAATCCAAATATATGTTTATACCGCATTATGTATAACAGAGCACACATGGTACTTTTTGCTAGCTATGAGGTTCTGTTCAACATTAAGAACTAGCCCAGCAAAACATAAACTGCAACATACTGACAACAAAATTCAGACTTTAGATGATGCCAATTTTGTTGGCAACATCGAGAGCATGTAGTCCGGTGTGAGCTTCACATAGGCCTTCTTCCCGTTAGGCCTGCAAAACAAAAGATTTATCAATTCACCAAACAAGACGCAACATATTCAGACATGAGCAAAAGAAGAGTATAAGAGAGAGAATGACCTGATCAGAGTGTTGACTTTCTCTGCCTGGATGTCATACATCTTCTTGACAGCAGACTTGATCATCTTCTTGACAGCCTTGAGGTCGACGATGAAGACAAGGGTGTTGTTATCTTCAATCTTCTTCATCTCAGATTCAGTTGTAAGGGGGAACTTGAGGATTTTGTACTGATCAATGTTGTTCCTGCCAGGTGCACTGATTCTTGGGTACTTCGGGTCTCTCGCCTTCTTGAGAGTCTTTGGTCGGTGAAACGTCACACTTGCGCGGATCTTCTTGGACTTTCTCTTGATTGTCCCAGACTAAACTGCCATAGCAACCTTTACGGCTTGAGTCTTTCCATCAGCCTTCTTGGGTGGAGCTAATCAAATTCAAACAAATGACAAGAGGCAAGACAGTTGGCATCTCCTAGTAAGAACGTTATTATTATTAAATATTCAAGCTACAAAACTGCACAATAATTTGAAAGATTCCAGCACATAGCCAGCAACATAGAACTAAACAGAGCATCAAATTTCATTCAGAAGTACGATAATAACGTAAAAAGAATGTGATGTGACACTGAATAGATTTGTATGATCCTCAAATTCATGTTGCTATCTGTTGATCAATTCAACGATTAATCTGATGTTAACGATAACACCTCATTCGATTAAATAAGTACAAAATCGATCTAATTAGAAATCCGTTACTCACTAATAAACTTGTATAGAAGAGGATTTCACTAACGTACACCACCCTAAAAAAGCAACCAATTGTATATATCTTGTAAAAGGTTTTATTCATCATATACCCTCCCCTTAGATGGAAATTCAGGATTTACCCTCCTGGCCCACGCGTCAGTGACTTATGATGACCCCACATGTTATTGAGGTGGGAGGGTAAATCCTGAATTTCTCAACTAAGGGGAGGGTATATGATCCAATCCCCCCTTGTAAAATCTAACTTGCCATGCATGCTTCATCTACATAGCTCACACAGTTAATAATGAATCTTACAGACATTGCACTCTCCATATTCCGAATAGACCTAACTAGCACATCTAATATTCTAAAATTAATTGATGTACTACAACTTACAACCATGAAAAATTAATAGTTATACAAGAATTTATCCTATACAAACTACCCTAAATAAGTACATATCTACAGCCACATTATTTACACATCAACTACGTAAAATAACTACGCATCTAATTATTTTATTTGCTAAGCTACCGTGATTTCAAAATAAAATCTATAAAGAAATATAAAACTCACCTCTAAGATACAGAAATTCACTCATCTCGCTTTCTTCTCCTCTTCCTCTCTTCTCTACTCTCCTATTTCTTTTTTACTGAATTGTAATGATTTCAACCGATTTCTGGTTTTTATATGTATAGCTTCTGTCGTCGTCGCCATTTCAAATGACAACAGAGTGCAAAGGCCCCTGTCACCATTTGAAATGATGATTAAAACTACGAAAGCTTCTGTAGTCTTTTCAATTGACGATTCGTCTCATTAGAGCCAATTAAAAAAAATGATGAAAGATTCTGTGACACTGACATAGCACTCTATTGTCTATTTATTTGATGACAGGACGACGAAACCTCTGCCGTAAGTTCAAATGGCAACAGAGCCTCCGTCACCATTTTAAATAGCAATAGAAGGTTATTTATATAATTTTTTAAACGATGATATATTAATATAATATTAATAAAAATATATTATTTTTTTAAAAAAATATTTCCATTCGTAGGTATGATTGGTTCGTGATGACCTAAACTACACACCATGCTGTACAAAAAGCAACATATAATGCAAAACGAAAATCCATGTTTTTTTACATCCTGTGAGGCAACTGTATAATCCGGAAGTTAAATATAATACATAAGGAAAATTTTAGCCCGAAACATTAAGCTCAATAGTCAATGCATGCTTCAGTCTTCAGATCATTCCTCACATGAGTTCTGTAAAGAGTGCAAGGTATTAGCAAAATACCACGTCCAGATTGTTCTACAACCAAACGCTTTTTCCTAATGTTAAAATCAGAACCGCAAGCCCATTCCAATCTAACTGTTTCCACGCGAAAAGGGAAACCAGCCATTAAATGATCTCACCGTGACTAATCATAACTTCGTTGAAATTCAAGGTTCTGGAAATTAATTACTGGCCAATATCCATTAATTGCTGGTCTCAATCCTACCAATCTTATCAGCAGCATATGCACGGAAAAGTGTCAGTGAATACGGAATCCCGTACTCGAATCACCATTGTCACATGCAGAACCTGCACATGCTGATGAACTGATGGTAAGACCAAAAGAAAAAGGAACAGCTGAAGTGGAAACATTAAGTTATATGGTATACAACAGGGTAAACTAGATACTGCTGATGGCTGTGGACAGTGGACACTACTGCAGTCACTGGACATTTGCCGATAGCAGCAATTGTTCCTCAGGTTTAGCGGCGGCGTCTCTTATCATAATCGTCGTCGTCTTCATCAGAGTCACCTTTCTCACGAAATCTAGGATTCTTCTCCTGCAAAAGATAACATAGAATACTCAGTAACTGTTTCATGTCTAGAAGGAACAGTAAGGAAAAGTTAGATGATAAAAGGTACGGGCTCTAATACCGAATCATAATTTGCATCTCTCCTAGAATCAGAGTCTGGTGCTCTCCTGGGCATATCTGGTGCAGATCGTTCATCATTCCGGTAACGTTTCCGTTGGTAATCTGGCAGAGCATCAGATTATGTTATCTTCTAGCTTGAAAAAAAGCACATATAGGAATATGTGAGTGCTGTGCTACCTCTGTCATTCCGGTGGGGATCTCCGTATCCTCTCTTCCTGTCAGCTCTGTCATCTGCATATTAAAAATGAAAATGCAAATATTTTGTAAGAAAACAATAGCAAATTCATTGCAAAACATGCTGCAAAGGATTAAATCATCACACACATGCTCTTGACAGTGTGAGATCAAATACTGGAGTGAATGAATATATGAAGCTGCATCACATTTCCAAAGAAATGTGTGAATGGTTTGTGCAACACTACAACATTGTTGGTGATAAGCAACAAGTAAAATGTAAAGCAAGCTGACAAGTGAGATCGGAGTTAAGAGTGGAAAGGCACTGAATTGGGTCCCATGAGCAGGTTGCTAGGAAGAAGTGATATCAGACTGCATGCTATATGCTAGATACAGGTGCAATGCAATACCAGAATAGAAAAGCACTAAAGAGGGTCCCGTCAGCACGTTATCTCATCAACATTTAAATATGAAGTCCATTCACCATACCAAGCATGCATAAAATTGTTGCAGCAATGCTTGTTTCATCAAACTAGCTTCAAACTATAGATTGATTGTTTCAGTGAGCCCAGAAAATATGTCCAGTTGATAATCTAACAAACAGGCTACTGTACAAACACAAGCCCTAACAGTGCAATTACAGTAGTGATACCCATAACCAGGGTTTGAAATCCCACCGGTAACTAGCCGGTTACCGGATTTCCCGGTCAGTTCCGGTGGGGGAGAATTCTGACCGAAATATCTCAAATGTAAATTTGAATTTTGTGATTGCGTAATGCACTTCGTAGATTGGTTTAGGCATTATTTGTGGTAGATTAATTATTGTGTAAAGTAAAAATACATGAATTATTGTCCTACTCCTATGTACAACATAAGCTTTGGATTTTGTAGGCAATGTAGCCTTGGAGGCATAAAAATGCATCAATTTTGTAGGCAATGTAGCCTTGGGAGGCATAAAAATGCATGAATTTTGTAGGCAATGTAGTCTTGGAGACTTCACTACAAATGGTCAAGCTAACAAGGAGCAATTTCTATGTACAACATGAGCCTTGTTACTTCATTAAACACTTTCTAATTAGTATTTGCATTATTCCAGTTTCTAATTACCAATAATCAGTTTTCCACCAGTTTTTTCCGGTTACCGGCCAGCAAACCACCCAAAATTCAAAATTTGAATCGTGAATTTTGCCCGGTTTTTCCGGTATTACCGGTGCCTAGGCGGGAAAGCCTCCGGTAGCGATATTTCTAACCTTGCCCATAACCACAAGTGCATCTTTTTAATAAGCTATATGGAGACAAAAAGAAGAAGATGTCAATGCAAATGCACATGCATGCAATGTTGTGGTCAAAAGCACAGAATACTAATAACTTCAAAACTTACATTGAGATGGTGCGTTCGGTTGAAAAACACCTCCACCATAGTCAACTAATTCTCTTTGTGCTTCTAGCTCTCTCTGAACCATCTTACCATAGCCACCTCTTCGTTATATTCATTAAGAAAGCTTGCAAACTCGAGAGATAATTTGCAGAAATATGTAAAGGCATACTAAATTTAAAAGTGTGCCATTAAGAAAAAAACAATCAGCAGCCAGTAGTATTGCAAGATTTAGAAAGAATCAATGGGTGGGTGACGTGGGTCTACAGGTAACATTATCGACGTGAACTAATAGTGGGTTTTCTGAGTTTTATAGCAGTAAAAACCCACATCAACATGCAGTAAATGATAACTCAACACTATCACAGGATATCAGGATCATAATCTGTGCGGTACTCATCTCTGACCTATGAAAGTAACAAGCAATATCAGAATAGATCAGGTAGAATGCCAGACATATTTGTTATCCATGCAGAATTAAAATCAGGGTAATACTTGTCCTCCACTCCGTCCACGGCCCCATTGCCTGCCTTCTTCAAAGCCCCAATCAAAATCGACACGAATTGAGCGATCATCAAGCATTGTTCCACTAATATATTTGACTGCATCTTCAGCGTCCTCCCTAGAGTAGTACCTGCAAAGGGAGGAAGAAAAAGCAGAGGCGTCATAACCATTACGAGCTAACAGGGTATGCCACTGTTGGCTTGAACTAGATAGATGCGATCTTCCCAACTTCCAAGAACTCCAATACAAACTCCAATAGATCCAGTGTACAACGCAATCAAGCAATACAAGCCTATCAGAAAAACACCTCCAGCATGACCATTTAATGTAAAAAACTGATAACTCAATGAAAGCCTTACCACCAAGAACCCAAGCCATGTACACCGAGTTGTCCCAGAACAAAGGGCATACTGAAATTACGCTATCAACAATACACAATTTTCACCGCTAATTCCAATAAATCACCAATGATCTACAACCTATAATATATATAAATGTCTATTCATAAACCACATCAAACCAAATATGGCGGCAGATATATCCAACTCTTTTGAAAGAACAAAAATCACATACTCCAACCTTAACTAATTGAACCAGATTCAGTACACATGATGCCTAAATACAATAGCACATTGCATAGCTAAATATTGGCATTCAAGACTTCACATCCCAGCACAGAACACCACCACAAGCACAAGAATACATGTAAAAATTCCCAATTTACTGCCAAAAATCACCAGCCTCAGAACATAGCTTAAATCCCAGCTCCCTCAACAATCAAACCATATTCAAACCTTATGGTGCACTACTCAACACCGGATCAGATGGCAACATAATACATGAAAATAACCTAATAAGAAAAAAAGTAAAGAGCTCCAAGAACCAAGGACACACTACTAAAGCATTGCGCCCTCACAAAACCCGCATCCGAGCTCCACCAAACCTATTGCGTCATCTAACTGTTCAAGCTAGACCACATTTACACGGAGATAACACACTTTCCTGTCCCTGTTCTAGGACATTTCAAGCATTCCTGGCAGCACCAATTGCATCGGACACTCTTGTATCGCAATTCATAGGGTATCTCTCACAACCTCACATCATCAATGAATCAAAACCAGTGCATAAACAGAAGTAGAAAGCATCTTCCTAACATCCAATTGCATCAAACTACACTAGAACCTTTGCTCTCTAATAAAATAAAATTGGGCCAAGGCATTTGGTCTAAAAATTGAATCAAACTACAACACAGGAAGAAAGGGATCACGGAAGGAAGGAAGCCCGTACAGTACGAAGCAGAAGCCGCAGGGGGTCTTGGAGTTCTTGTCGAGGCCCATGATGATCTTCTTGATCTCGCCGGCGCGGGAGAAGAGCTCGTAGGCCTGCTCCTCCGTGGTGTAGAAGGACATGTTCCCCACGTACACCGTCGTCGACGCCTGCAGCGCCGCCTCGAACTCCTCCTGCGTCCCCTGGAACCGCCGGTCCCTGTACGCCGACAGCTTGCTTGGGTCCTGGCAAAGCAAAGCCGCGAGCCGCATGAGCTGGGAGGCGCCGGACGCCGGAAATCAATCGGATGCTCGGTTAGGGTTCGGGGGATCCGTACCTTGAAGAGGGACGCCATTGTTGCGGCAACCACGCGATGGCGCGAGGTCGAGAGCTCTTGTTCAGGGTTTTGACTCGAGCGAGGAAGCGTTGGGGTTGGGGAATTTGATGGTTATGTGGTGCGCCTCACCGCCAGATGCCTCCTCCTCGCCGGATCCGTTTTCTTCCTCACCGCCGGGCACGGATGGCACTCGACAGAGGTTCGGGCCCGACCCGTGGACCTGTTATTGTCTTGAGGGCCACAGGGGCCAAGGACTGGGCCGGCCCGAATCGGCCCCTTTGCATCCAGTCCCTAGGACCGCCACCCGCCATGCTTGGAGTAGTTGCTCGATCTGCTCCGCACGCTGGACGGCGACCGGCTCCGCCAATGCCCAGGCGCACGACATGGGACAAGGTGCGGACCCGCCGGGAGTCAGGCGCCCCCTATCGTCAGCTGGCCCGTGGGTATCCCTGGCGGCCACCTCGAGCTGCAACAGCTAGCTACTTAGAGCAGGTACAATAAGGCTTAGTCAGCAGGCTATAGCAAATATAATATCAACAAAATCTTATGTGGCAGAGAGAGAAAGGAAGAGAGAGAAGGAAGCTGGCTACTAAATTATAGCTAGCTATAGCACGTAAAAATATGCATTTCACTCTCTTACACGTGGGGCCAAATAGTTATTGTAATAGCTACCTTATTGTATGAACTATTTTTTTGAATGCTATAGATGAAGTGGACAAGTGTTATAGCCACTAGTTAGCTATACTATTGTACTTGCTCTTAGCGTTTCTTGTTTGCTTGTGTAGGCTTTGGTTTGTGTGTTTCTTGAGGGCATTTGCAGTGTTAGACATTATATAGGGAGTGTCTATACAACATTCGACTGTTTTTGATCTTTTTGAGATCAAAAACAGTCAGATTTTGAGCCGTTAGATGGAGATCCAACGTCTTAGATCATTTTTTTTTGAGGGGGTCATTTTTTTAGAGGGGGGCTTGTATGAGTGGATCCGTTGGATGGAGATCTAACGTTCCAGATCAATCTGACTGTTTTTGTCCTCAAAAACAGTCAAGTGTTGTATAGCAATACTCTATATAATAATATCTATAATTTTCGTATCATATAGACACTATAACTTTAGTGTATAGTTTCCACCGATGAATCCAAACAATAAATTTGTAATCTCCTTCTAATATAACAATTATTGTAGATAGATACTAATATCCTTCCAATGCAAGTTATTATTATTTCTTGTGTGTTAGATTTTGTGTCTAAACAGTGTCTTTGCATGAGACACTGCTCCCCTCTCTCTTCTTTAATCCTCTCTCTACCTCAGTATCAATCCTACTTGGCAGACTAATTAATATCATAGATATTGCTGATGTAGGATGCATTGGGAGCACCTGAGAATAGAAGGAAGCTAAAAACGGCTTAGCAAGGTAAAGACCGGGGTGAAGGGATAAGAGATGAGTAGGAGAATGTGGACACTTTCAGACAAAACAGCTCTTCTCTGAACCTTACACCAGATAGCAGATAAACAAAATGCTTCTCTGAACTTTGTCGGACAGGGAATAATATCATCAGGCTGTGTGTTGTTTCAGAAGACAGAGCATAACTTCAGAGAAACAAAGCGTTTTTTCCACACGCAAGAAACCACGGCCTTTTGGTTTTCTTCTTTCTTTATTTATTTATTGCTAATTACACGGCATTAGTTATATGCAGATGTTGGCCCGTTGCATTCTCTGAATCACTCACGATTTGGAGAACCTGTTCCACCGGAAATCAAGGACTATGTGCTGTCTACTTGCTAGTCCTATGCAATGTAAACGTGCAACGCAAATACTAACAGAGAAAGGGAACAGAAATATGGTTGGCGAAATTACATTGACAATCACTCATTAATTTCGCTGCAACTCCGTAATTTTGAGTTTGCTTCGCAATTCTAGAAAGCAAACTCTCCCATGTGGCTTCGTAAGAATATTTACAAACTGGCCTTCTGATCTTATGATCTCAATCTCAATCCTCCCCTCAACGCACTGTCTGATGAAATGGTACTGTGTGTCGATGTGTTTACTGCGATAATAGAGGATAGGGTATCATAGCTTCTAAGTTAGCCTGCTATAGCCGTAATAGTGTTTTTCTCTCTCTCACCGACAGTACGGCAGGCTATCATAGGCCGGCAACTTGGTATTCAGTAAACCGATAAACAAATCTCATTAGCCCTCTAAACTTTGATCCTAGTCCGCCACTGCCTAGGACGGCAGGTGTCTCTGCCACAGAGACCGTCGACGACGGTACAGAGTAGAGACTACAAAGAGACGTCATGGCTTGCTGGTCGCGATGACTCACTGCGGCAAGTCAGCAGATTGTTGTCGGTGAAGCCGTGAAGGTGACCTTCACTGGGGGGTGCTCCGTTTGGACCTCAACGGCTGAGAGACCGAGACAGCCGCCCGGAAGTAGAGATTGAGCATCTTGACTTGAGCCACGCCAGAGGATCAATGGCCGAAACGCGCGCGTCAAAGTAGAGAGCGGTGCCGGACGACACGCTGGCACCATGGTTGACGATGAGGCCATCGGCGTCGTTGAGTGTAATAGAGATGTCAGGACGTCGACGTCTATTTTTGCTGGATTGCTGGGTAGCCACTGCTAGATCGTTTCTACCTCCTGAACAGAGATATCCAACGAAAAAAATATAGATACACCAGAGGTCTGAGCGGAAGATACAACATAGGTCGGGGTAGCCTGCTCCACTTGACTATAAGTTAGAGTTTATAATTTATTTTGTATTATAGCTGTTATTGGTTTATTCTGTTGCCTGCTCCACTTGACTATAAGTCAGAGCTTATAATTTATTGTATTATAGCTGTTATTGGTTTATTCTATATAATTACATATAAATTTTTTTTAAAAAAGTTATATCAGTAAAAGACAGAAAGATGAAAAACCATAAGCCAAAGACAGAAGCAGAACCCAACTGCTGATGGTAGATCACAAGCACGGATAAAATTTCCAAACCAGCCAATCTACAAATCTGCAGGGTAACAGCTTCATACTGTAAGTTGTACTACCATCCAACAGCAGCAAAATTCATATGCTAAACTGCTAAATTGCATCCATTCAGGACAAATACACAAACAGATAGGTTATACACGCTTAACAAAAGCTCCAAAACTACAGGGCGCACATGGAACTTTTTGCTAGCTATGAGGTTCTGTTCAACATTAAGAACTAGCCCAGCAAAACATAAACGACAACATACTGACAGCAAAATTCAAAGACTTTAGATGATGCCAATTTTGTTGGCAACATCGAGAGCATCGTAGTCCGGTGTGAGCTTCACATAGGCCTTCTTCCCATCAGGCCTGCAAAACAAAAGATTTATCAATTCACCAAACAAGCTGCAGCATATTCAGACATGAGCGAAAGAAGAGGATAAGAGAGATAATGACCTAATCAGAATGTTGACTTTCTTTGCCTGGATGTCATACATCTTCTTGACAACCTACTTGTTCATCCTCTTGACAGCCTTGAGGTCGACGATGAAGACAAGGGTGTTGTTATCTTCAATCTTCTTCATCGCAGATTCAGTTATAGGGGGGAACTTGAGGATTTGGTACTGATCAAGCTTGTTCCTTCCAGGTGCACTGATTCTTGGGTACTTCGGGTCTCTCGCCTTCTTGAGAGTCTTTGGTCGGTGAAACGTCGCACTTGTGCGGATCTTCTTGGACTTCCTCTTGACTGTCCCAGACTTTGCAACTTTTACGGCTTGAGTCTTTCCATCAGCCTTCTTGGGTGGAGTTAATCAAATTCAAACAAAAGAAAAGAGGCAAGTCAGTCGGCATCTCCTAGTAAGAACGTTTATTATTATTATTATTATTATTATTATTATTATTATTATTATTATTATTATTATTATTATTATTATTATTGAATATTCAAGGTACAAAACTGCACAATAATTTGAAAGATTTCAGCAAATAGCCCGCAACATAGAACAAAACAGAGCATCAAATTTCATTCGGAAGTATGATAATAACGTAAAAAGAATGTGATGTGACACCGAATAGATTTGTATGATCCTCAAATTCATGTTGCTACCAGGGGTTCTAGTTAAAAACAGTGAATAGAAACATATCCCATGAAATGGCTTGGCCGAAGAGCCTAGTACAATCCCATAAAATGAGTATCGTACAGGCTTTATTCTGACACGAGGAACTTCCATCTCGTCCAAAGCACTTGCAAACAAGATATCTAAAGAACTTCCACCATCGATCAACACTCAATTTACTCAATAGTTGTTGATGATGGGTTCAACCACGATTGAAAATCTGCCGGGTTGGGTTGAAGGGGGTCAGACAATTGACTTTCTCAAAAGATATAGTAACTTTCGACTACTTTGGAAGATAACTGATAAGGGGAGGGTCAATGGATTTTACCTCTAAAATCAAACACACACACACCCTAAAGTTTATCCAAAGGCCAAGAAAACGACGTAGAGTTAACACAAAAAATTAAGCAACTTACAAATAGCAAAAACAAAATTGCAAAGTACGTGTTCTTTAAGACATTTAAATAAACTATTTAGGATATCTTCCAAGGCCAAAGTATTAAAACTATGAGCAAATTTAACAAAACCCCATGTACCACATGTAATATGAAAGCAAAGGTTTTCTAATTTCTTATGCATAACCACATGTATATGGATGTTCTTGTTGAGGAACCTTCATTGGTGAGTTCAGTTCGATCGATTCCTCCTATGCAAAAGAGGTGAATTGAACACAAAATAATTCAATAGAACAATAGATCGAATACAAGAGATAAGAGGGGAGCTCCTTTATTTATTGCTTTCTCTATTCACAAGGTACATATAAAGATAATTGGGACCCCCTATTGACTAAATGGAGGGTGACCACCAATGGGCTGGGCTGCAGGCCCAAGCCCACGTTTCGCAACATTCCCCCTTGGGCACTCATCCGACACGATCATGACTTATCAAAACTCCATAAAAACCCAGTAAAAAAATTTAGAGAAAGAGTACATGATATATATTATATTGTGTTGCATTAATTGCCTCATTAAAAATCTTGGCCGAGAAACTTTAGGAAACTCGTCAAGGAAAAAAGAGTACAATCCACCTAATTCCATCAATCTACAGGATTTATTCTTTAGGTACTTGATCTTCGTGATCAAGTTTTAATAGTAAGCTTGAGAAGAATCT
The DNA here is from genome assembly GCA_017311315.1 of Dendrocalamus latiflorus. Taxonomy (NCBI): domain Eukaryota; kingdom Viridiplantae; phylum Streptophyta; class Magnoliopsida; order Poales; family Poaceae; genus Dendrocalamus; species Dendrocalamus latiflorus. The sequence goes on along the minus strand of CM029609.1, from coordinate 17,912,079 downwards.
CCCCTGAATTCTGCACTTTCCTAAGTCTCATCATTCCAATTCCACGTACACATGTTTCCAAAATAGATTCTGGAAGTGACTTAGTAAATAAATTTACAAGATTTTCATACGACTTAATATGCAATAACTTAATTTCATCCATCTTTTGCAATTCATAAGCATGGAAGAACTTGGAGATGACTCTTCACATATCCTGTCTGCTCTTGTACAATACAAGTTGTATTATTTGAGGCCTCTGGACGGGATTAGGGATACCTTCAACTTTCTTTGGTATTTCAACCCTCTCCGGTACATTGTGTGCAGGCACATGCGACTTAGTCGCGCTCTTTAAATTACTAAAGTGGTCCGACAGTTGGTTTGCTAATACTTGCAAGCCAATGATCTTCTGGACTTCTCTATCTACTTCACTAGTGCGCGGGTCATGTGCATGAATTCTTGTGACTTGCTACGTAATTTCCTAATATTTTTTATCAAGGGGTTAATTTTCTCCCCACTAATGTCGGGTAACTACCTCATCAATATATTATCAATAAAATGGGCAGTAAGCAAATCTCCTGTCATGGGGTCCAAAAACCTGATTATGGATGATGTTTCATAACCAATGTATATCCCAGACTTTCAGAGATGACCCATTGCTATATGCTGTGGAGGGGGTATAGGTACATAAACCTTGCACCTAAACCTCCGGAGATGAGAAATTATCGGTGTTGATCCTTGCGCTAGTGCATTGGTGAATGGATGTTATATGCCAATGGTCTAAAGCTGACAAGAGTTGCTGCATGCAGGACTGTGTGTCCCCAATATGTAGTTGGTAAATTACAATTCTGCAAAAGTGGTCGAGCAATAAATTTAATTCTCTTAATTAATACTTCTACTAGTCCATTCTGGGTTTGGACATGTGATACAGAATGCTCAACTTTAATTTTCGTTGCCATGCAATAATTATCAAATGCATTTGAAGTAAATTCTCCGGCATTGTTCATTTCTAATGGACTTTATATGATGATCATGGAAATTATTTTTAATTTAAATTATCTACGAGATCAGATTTGCGAAAGCATGGTTTCTTGTAGATAATAAATATACGTGCAACCATTTTGAGAAAGCATCGATGAGCACCATAAAATATTTAAATGGCCCTGACAGTGGTTGTATAGGACCACAGTGGCTGACAAAGATCTGGGTGGCCTAATCTATTATGCTAAAGACAAAAGAGTTCATAGCTTCTAAATATGGTTTTTAGGGCAGTATAGGTTGCGGGTGCCTTAATATTAATGTAGTATAGCCCAATCTTAAATGATGGAAGTCTTTCTAATACCCTTTTCCCATTTGCTTCACGCTTCATAATGAGCAGGTATTTCTTACCATACTCTTCTTCAGTCTCAACACGGAAACCGTTAGCGCAAATATCCTTGAAACTTAGGAGAGTTCTAGCCGATTCTGGTTACAATAAGTCTTCTTAAATGACCAAAGTTGTGCCCATTGGGAGTATAATTGTGGCTCTTCCTGAGACTATTATACAAGCATCGCTACCGGCGATTGTTGTAAGGCTGTCAGTATTCTTGCTAATCGATTGAAAGAATTTTGTCTCCCTCAAGATGGTATTCATTGTGCCGCTATCAATTAAGCACACTTCCTCCATAGGACGCCACACACGTTCTAATATAAAGTACTTTATTAATATGCAGTACAATATAATCAACACATAAATAAAATACTTTAAATATTAAAAAAATCATGCCATTGTTAACTGAATAAATGAATGAATTATTCAATATCATCCAATCATTATGAGAAAAATGAATTGTTTGAGTACCGACAATGCAAAATCTAGCTTGTTCCTTCCACACATTAAATAAATGGCAATCAAAGGCTAAATGCATTCTGTGTATTAGACTGAATGTCCTAAAAAGCCAGATACTCCTACTGCTATCTTCTCAGGGGTGAGATGCTCTTCCTGAGAAATCATGGTGGCGGCTGCAATGTCAAGAAGGGGTGTTACTGCAGGAGTGGAGTCAATCTCCATTGGTGCAGGCAGCTAGTGAGAACTCTCCCTCAACAAAGGCAAAGTAGGTTTCATGCTTCCTTTTGCCACCCATTCATCTTCTTAGCCTGGAATGCATCGACGACGTGTTGTAGCTCTTTAAGATCCGTGACCAGTGCCCCCACTACCACACTTGTAGCAGGTTTGGTCTTACTGACCATAGGGCTTGTCATCCCACTTTGGTTTGTTGGCCTTATTCTCCTGTGGAGCATTTGACTTGCCTTTCTGGACTGCGGCTTTGCCCTTCCTTCCTCTTTTCTTCATTATAGGCTTTCGCACCTTATAACTCCTAGCGTTGGCCTCACGGCCAGCGGAGCTCCCAGGTGGCTGTGCAATAAAGCTCTCACGGAGAAGTTCATCCTGAGCCTCTGTAACCTGCATAATATCAATCAATTCAACATACTCCTTGTAGCCATCTTGACGATAATTGTGCGCAGACTGCACTGCATTGGAGTGGAAGGTGGAGAGGGACTTCTCAATCTTTTGCTCATCTGTGATCTGCTTGCCATAAAGTCTATAATGCTAAGTTGCACAGAATTGGTGAGTACTCTCCAATTGGCTTATACAGGTTAGAGCAGAGTTGTACTCTCCAATTGTCTTAAAGTCAGTGAACTTCAGTCGGATCCATTCTTATTCAACCTGAGGAAGAATTGTATACTTTAGCTTCTTGAACCGCTTCTTTATTCTAGTCTATAATGCTAGCGCGCTTTTCTCTGCCATGTACTCATTCTTGAGAGTGAGGCAGAGGTGACGCCTGAGCAAGTGAAGTGCCTGATAATTTTCCTTAGGTGTGGGTTTGGCATCCTGTAGTGCAGCAATCCCGATGGTAGTGCATAGCTTCTTGGCTCCAAGTACGATCTTGACATCATAAGCCCAAGTCAAGTAGTTTTAGCCATGCTATGCCAGCTCTTTGAACTCCAGCTTCGTGATGCTTGTCATCTACATGTGCATGAAAGAAATATATAAATTTACTGCAGGTAAATATGCATAAAATAAATTGAGCAATGGTACAAAAGGTTCTCGTAATGTTCCAAAATTTTCTATATATTTTCTATAATGTTACTATTAAATTATGCAATTAAAGGTAATTTAAATAATTACGATTAATCAAACTAGTAAATAAATATAGAAAACATAGAAAGTAATAATAACAGTGCTAAACATGCTTCAAATGTTAAAAACAATCCAAAATTTGAATTTTCAAGGTCATTTTATACTGAAATATGAATTTTTAGTGAATTCTGTAATTTTCAATGGATTATCCACAAAATTTCAATTCTAGAAAAATTTTCGCATAATTTTCTGTTTTTCCAAGGACCCTTTTGTAAATTTTGGGTGCCGGCCCGCCCCCTTTTTTTCTTTCTTCCGGCCCACTCGACCCACTACCAGTTGGCTCAAAGGGGCAAAGGGGTTAGGTTTCCCCTACCCCTGTTTATGTGTGTGGTAGCAGTGCATCTCATGCGGTGGCGCGGTGCCGAGCAGCGCGGCTCACGTCCAAGCAATGTGGAGTGAGGGGCGGTGGTGCATGCCATGCGGGGCGGCGGTGATACGGACCCGAGCAGCGGCAGTGCACGCCATAAGGCAACGACAGCTCATTCGGGCATGTGTAGCGGCCGAGGCACATGCGGGCACTTAGATTGGCAACCGCGACGCATGCGGACGCTCAGGAGCGGCGGCCAGGGTGAATGGTGATGCGCCCGTGCGGGGAAAGCATTGGTCCGGCTAGCGACAGCACAACTATGGCCATGCGAGGCTCCAGCTTACGTGTGGAGCGACTATGTGGGATTAGCGATGCGATGGCTCGACACGGTGTGGCCATGTGGGGCCGGCGGCGTGCAGTGCGTGCGACATGCGGTGGTGGCACAACCACATGCTGGTGGCCGGCGGCGAGACCGCATGCGGATGGTACGGGCACGTGCAGCTGTTGGCCGAGCGACATCCGAATCAGCAGCACAGCTCTAGGCCGACGGCAGCCCGTACAGGGGCCAGCGGCTGCGCGGCGTCGAGCCGACAGCTATGCCGTATGTTTGCGTCGCGAGGCGGTTCGGCCGCGTGCGGGCGGCGAGGCGCGGCGGCTTGGAGGTGCATGCGAGTGGCGATGCACGGCAGCGCGATCGTGTGCTGGCGGTACGGTCACGGCGCGTACAGCGGTGCGACCACGTGTGGGAAGCGTCGTGCGGGGCTACTCCATGAGAGGCTTTTTTCTTTCTTTTCCACGTTGCAATCAACAATCCCTCTTTTTCCAATCATCCGATCGGCATTGTGTCGGTGACTCCAAGTCAGCTCACGGAGATTAGGGAGAATTTGCACCATGAAGACAAAATCAATCTAGAATGCAAAAATTGTACGGGATGAAAGTAATCTTGACAGCGATTCAAACTACGAGTGTCGTGCTTCGACGATTACCTTTCAATCCACGAAGCGTTTCGTGCTGATAACATGTGAGGAACCGTCGCTGGTGAGTCCAATCCGATCGATTTTTCCTATGCAAAAGAGGTGAATCAAACATAAAATAATGCAATAGAACAATAGATTGAACACAGATGAGAGGAGAGTTCCTTTCTTTATTGCTTTATTTTTTCACAAGGTACACATAATGACAATTGGGATCACATATTTGACTAAGTGGAGTGTGCCCACCAATAAACAAGGCTTGTAGGCCTAGGACTAGGTTTCCCAACAGTTCTAACACAAAACACCAGATTTTGGCACTTGCCTGTCCAACCAAGCACAGATGATTCCATCTCGCACACACGCAGGCAGTTACATGGGAATCCGGTCGTGCGACGTGGCAACTGCGTGGCAAGCTGGTGCCACCTCAGATGGGCCCACATCCACATGTAAGGACGGACGCCTACCAGGGGCGATTAGGCGTACGTGATGCCACGCGCGCATGACGCTCCCTTCAGCGCGAGGATGGGGGAGACGAGGAGCGCGGAAGAGAGGCAGCTAGAGCACGAAGGCTGTGAAAGGCGGTGATTGGGGGCGATTGCAAACAGGAATGGGTCCGGCAGCAATCCAAAGTAAGGATCAAGGCCTTTGTTGAGGTCGTGGTGTTAATTTTGGTCTCATGCGTTCAACCGTAAGCCTGGGCAGATGGGTGCATGCCCTGTTCTTGTAATCTGGCTTGTGTAAAAATCAAGTTTTTGTTTGCATCTTGGCTGGTATTTTTCATGAATTTGGGGATTAGGGCTTTGGTTGTTGCAGAATTTGTAGGGTGCTTGGAATTGGGGGTTGTGGGGGGACTGGTTTGGTAGAAGGCTAGAAAAAAAGATAATGGTAGCCCTCCTATTAACTACTTCATTTTCATTTATGAATTTCATAGGAATAGAAATCCATGTCCTATCGAGGCAGAATTTCGAACTTGCTATCCTCTTGCCTAATAGGCAAAGATTGACCTCTGTAGAAAGACTGATTCATTCGGATCAATATGAGGACCCAACTCTGTTGCATTGCCAGAATCCATGTTCCATATTTGAAGCGGGTTGACCTCTATGCTTCTCTCATGGTACAATCCTCTTCCTGCTGAACCCCCTTTCTCCTCGGTCCACAGAGAAAAAATGTAGGACTGGTGCCAACAGTTCATCATGGAAGAAAGAACTCACAGAGCCGGGATCGCTAACTAATAGAATAATACTACTAACTAATACTAATATATAGAAATAGATATCTAGAAATAAAAACAAACTAATATATAGATAATCGAAATTGAAAAGAACTGTCTTTCTGTATACTTTTTCCGTTCTATTGCTACCGCGGGTCTTATGCAATCGATCGGATCATATGGATATCCCTTCAACACAACATAGGTCATCGAAAGGATCCAAATATCTAGATTGGGCTGGTTGCAGAATCGAGTTGATGCCTGAAGGTGAGTAGAAGTTAATTACATTATCAGATTGCAGTGTATAGTAGATACATATGAAGGCTATTTATGCATGTAGTCGTTCTTGATTTGCTAGTTTTGAATGAGCGGGTTGTTTTGCACAATGTTATTGAGCCGGTTGTGTTGGTTCTGTAGGATGTTTTAGGAAGAGTGGACCCCGAGTATGTACTGTGATGGAGTTGTGGAGGGCAAAACATTTGTTCAAAGAAAAGATGGACTGACTACTTGGACTGCAACAAGAAGGATGGCATGGGATTGGGGCAGCATGGTTGAATTGCGAAGCGAAGACAAAGTTGATGCAATGCTCGGAGAGTATCAGGTACGAAGGTTGTGAACCTATATGTCATGAAGTAAGGATGTGCAGCCGATGCTTGTATATCCCTGGACGATGTGCCAACCGGATGTTTTGTGTTAAAACGCCCATCATGTACATGTGGTTATTTGCGAGGAATAACAAAATTTATGGTCGGAAGGTGTTTTCATACTTTTCTTAATAGTTATTTGTATAATTTTTAAATTATGACATATGGTGGATATATGTTACTTACCTCTTTATTTGTTTTAAAGTATAATTTTTAAAGTATGAAAAGCATAGAAGTACTGCTCTGCTACTTTTGTTAGAGAGGAAAGCATAGAAGCACTCTTCTTTATGGTTTTGTGTTACAAAGGGCTATGTACATGGGGTTTTGTAAATTTTACTCTAAGACAATTATTTTTTTCCTGAAAGGAATACTATGAAGTTTCTTAAGATTAGATATTTTCATGTTGTATTGACAGGATCTTGACGCGTAGAACTAAAGAATCCAACATAGTTTTCTTATCAAATAGGCCTCGTTTCCTTGTGTAAGAATGATACTTGTCCTTCCTTACACAATTGTTCTCTCATTTAAAATTGCTCTTTTGTTTATGTTAATCTCACTATGCCCTACACAAGTGCAAATGATCGGCAGCACCACAATTATTTTTTTTCAAACAAGGGGCAGCACCACAGAATATCACAATAGGATTGCCGAGGCATTATCTGCGGACGACAGCCGCTATAGATGATGATTTACAATAACCAGTGAAAAAAATTCTTGACATAACATGAATGAAAGAATAAAAAATCACTCTGAAAAGGTTATCCTAAAAGTGTATAATTAAATCATATTTCAAGTATCAACCCATATCATAGTTGTCAAATATCAATGGAAGATATATACCTAAAGTGATGTATCTTATAATTAGTATACGAGTATATCTAAAGTGATAAAGGAGTATTTCAAATTTGTTTAATAGGTATATTAGAGGTGGGTGCAATTACACCAGGGAGTAAAAGGTATTTTTCATATACACACATATACACACACACATACATATACATATACATTTTGATGCCCCTTGAAATTATACTTTGCCTGTGTTAATTAAGTCACAGGCTCACAGCATAACACGCAAATGGTCTAAAAATGTTACTAGGATTACATAATAATAGGACTTACAAATAATGAAATAAAATAATAGTACCATTTATACGTGATTGGGACGCGTTTGGGACACGTTTGTATGTCACAGCAAACTTAAAATTTTTGTATTTGCCACTGATTGTCTCACTCAGATATAGTTCAGACCCACAATGTCAGTCTCATAACATAACATTTATGCTTTGATCATATAGAAACATCAATTTGATGGGTTATCAGGAAAATGTTTTACTCAAAAATAAACAAAAAACTGCTCATTAGTCTCGACGTGGCAAAATAATACCGTAAGAATTTATTGAATCACTGGTATGATAAGGATGTAAGAAAATAAGCACAAAAAAGTGATAAATTAGTACCAAAGCACAATATCACTTCTTGAAAGGATCGAATCACATCACAAGAGTTTGCTTTAGTCCGATACATCAAGTATGGGTCAAAAAAACTTTGTTTAGGTCGGGATCAAACAAACCGACAACCTTTGTTTTTTCATTTATCGTTTTAAACACCGATACAATCTCTAATACACATTTTCGATCCACTATTATTTCTAATCGTATGTAAGTAAAAAATTAATAAAAATATAATGATACAAAAGTACTTTTGATGATAAATATACTATTATCATTTCCTTGTGGCAAATTTAAATAGTTCTAAAAGTTTGGCTGCATGCACTCATCTAAAACGATATCTATTTGGGAACATAGGGGTATTGATTTTATTTATTGAAAACGGGTATTGTTTTACAAACAAGCATATTTCGAAAGCTACAATCCACACAGATATTATATAAGTATAAAAACATGGTACTGACTTTGAGAAATGCACACCTGAGGAAAAACAAAGAGATATATAATGCGCTAATTGATCATTTAGAGCAAGTATAATAAGAAGCTGTTAGTAGGCTGTATGCTGAGTTGGAGAAGAGAGAAGAGAGGTGGGATATAAGTTTACAGCCAGCTGAAGCACAAGAACTAAGAAACTTTGTGAGAGAAAGGGGTGGGTCATACAGCCTTCAGCTGGCTGTAAACTATTATATGAATGGGCTGATAAGTAGGCTGTAAGTGTCCATACAGCCAGCTGAAGACTGTATTTTAGCCTTGCTCTTAAGAAACTATACCAGAAGTGTTTTACTCCCTCTACTAAGTTTATAAGACATATTTTCTTTTATCACATAGACGAAAGAGATAGTAAAAAATAGTTAGATTATCCCTAACTATTATCTCTAAACACTATATTTAATGTATGTATATAAAAAAGCAAATAAAGTAGTGTATTTATTAGGGATATAAATGAAGCATCACACTAATTTTACATTTTAAGATGATAATTTGACCGTTGAATTAATTGTATCTATCATCAAAACAGCTGGGGCAATGTTATTAAGCCAAAGATACAAACAAAATCATGTAAGCGTTCCACATCTAGATCTCTCCTAAATCAATCGATCGGTGGAGCTAGGTCGTAGTTGCAGGTGTCTTCACAAAGGAAAATTTTCTGGAGATAAGTACGGCAGCTTTCTTTCTAGAGATAGGTACGACAGTGACACAGGCCATACCCTTTTCTGGAGCTATAGGTAGGAAACAAATGTGTCACTGTTATCACTCAATGACTACTAGCAGCAGCAGCACGTGTGTAAAACTGAAGAACAAAAGAACATGATTGCACAGGGAATCCGCAATTAGTACTAGCTAGCAGCTGCAGAAGCCTATGGCTACTAGTTACCTGATCTGAGTAACAACGAAGTAGCAATAAGCAGATCTGAGATTCATTTGCTTCTAGCTCTCGTCCCCTTCTCAGTAGCTTCGATCTGCCATGAACTTGCCGATCTGGATTCTCCCCGGGCTTCCGATCCCTACTAGTGAAAGGAACTGAAACACGCAGATCTGGTTAAAAATTCATAGATCCATGCAAATTTAAGGAGTTTCGATTGGTGTAATTTTACTTTTGGAAGCTCCGAGATCCAATTCTTGGAACCAATTGGGACCAATCAATGGCTCAATAAATACTTTTACCTTCACAATGAGCAAGCAACAGATAACGGCTGGATCCCTTGGAAAAGATGAAGCCAATGCTTCTTCGTACCAAGCGAAAGAGAGGGAATCCGTGCGAGAGAGTACACGCGCGCGCCCCGGATCTGGTACTTGCAGAAAAAGAGGCAGGAACACAAAACTAGCGCAGGCGGCAGCGCGGCATACAATCATACAAATACGGAGACGGACGCCATGTGTGGTGCCGGCCGGCCGGCCGGTGCGGTGCCCGCGGCGGCCATATGTTCAGCACGGGCGGCTTCGGCAAGGCGACCGGAGGGGATGGGATATGGGAGGAGTGGATGACAGAAAGAGAAGTGAGCACGCGGCCGCGACGGCACATCCACCGGTGCCGTTCGGCCCGGCCGTGTGCTCACTCTCTTCTGTCACCGCCCAGCGCCCATGCCGAACCTTGCCTACCGCGCGCGGCCGCGCCTTGAATCACCACCGCCGCGGCCACCGCACGCAGCTCACGGACAGATGAATTGCTAGATGGGAATGGGAGGAAGGCGAGAGGGTGGGAGGCCGGTTATATAGGCGCGCGGGGGGTTGGTGCTGACCTTGTGGCAGCGACGGGGACACGCGCCGGAACATTCCATGGCTGGCTGGCTGGCTTGCTTGCTAGCTAGGGCGTGCCCCCTCGAATTCGGCTCTTTCTAAAGTCGGGAATGCGCCGTGAGGTGAGGCTGGATGGGTGGGAGCTCTGCTCGAAGCAATAACCGCGCCGCGCCGGGGCCAGTGGTTCCTCTCCTCGATACGACACGCGGCCATAAGATTTTGCCAAATCTTGCCTCCTTTGGTTTTTACTAACTTTGACTCCCTCCCCCCCGGATGAGAGAGAATTAACGTCCATGCAGCGCCAAGCTAAGCTGATCAATCGGTATCAGGTTGTGACTAAGGGTTGTAAACGAGCCGACTCGAACGTGCTTAGCCTTTTAGGCTCGAGCTCAGTAGAAACTCGAGCCGAGCTCGAGTTGGGATCCGAGATGGACTTGGGCTCGAGCTCGGTTCGGCCTAAACTCGAGTAGGTTCGAGCTCCGCTCGTTGAAGCTCGACAACAATTAAAATAATTTATTATGCACTATTTTTTAATAATAAGAAAATTTTGAGTTCGAGTTCAGCTCTAGTAAACTTGATATAGTCAAAATAATTCAAATATACACTAATTTTCAACAATAAGAAAGCTCGAGTTCGGCTCGAGTAAGCTCGGCAAGAATTAATATGTATCACTATTTAAGCTCGAATTGAGACTCGCAACTATTCGAGCTCAGCTCGGTAAAGCTCGTGAGCTCAAGATCAAGCTCGAGTTCGGCTCGTTTAAAGTTCGAGCCGAGCTCGAATCAAGCCTAAAATGAACCGAACTTAAATAGTTCGCGAGCTTCGAGCTTTTTTTACAGCTTTACTTAGTGCCACTCCTATGATTGATAGGGGCGTATAAGTAACAAATTGTTAAATAAACTAGCTAACTTACCCGTACAATTGCATGGTGTAGTGTGGTATAGTACAACATGTATATAAAGTTATCTTTGCACTGTGTAGTATAGTACCATGTATAAAGTTTAGATTCCTATTTTGCAAACAAGATTTTTTTTGTGATATTTGATTTCATATTCAATTAGCACAAATTAATTATTTTGATACCTCTCTTCCCTTCTGTGAAATAGAGGTTTTTTGAAACCAGTGAAACAGAGGGATTGAGAGGTGGTCCTATCTAGCAAATTTGCACACTCTCAATGTCAGACCCAAGAGCAACACATTTGAATTCTCTGTGTCAATCACACTAGTCTAGAAAAAACTAATGCATATAGCAGTAATATGGATACATATCATGCATAATAACATGCTTTATTAATGAAAAAGAGTATGTGCCTCATAGCTAAGTTTTACATCATCCTTGCTCATTGGCTAAATATAAAAGAAAATAACAGCGGAAACAAGTAAATAAAATGAACAAGCCCAAACAGCTTGGCCACAGACAAATGATAGTAAGACGTAATGTACTTATCCTAATTCTCACCATAGTAGAAATTGTTCTTCTCTAAGCAACAGAATTAAGTAAGCATGAGCACATAAAATGAACTCCGCAAGTTATACAGAAAATGCAATATTAATATAATGGCAACAAGTATATAGGGTTATTTGAGCATAAAACAAAGTTTAAATAAATTCAATAAGTAGATAGGAATTGCCAAATTTAATATAGTAAGTAAAAATAGTAATTAAACAAATTAGTACCATTAGCGTAGGCACTGATTTGACACCAACACAACCATGGGTATCCCACCCGAACCATCTTTCTCCAAAAAAGTTCCAACAATTCTACTTAAACTAGTTTTTGAAGAACAAAGTCTAATCCGTGAAAAATTTTACTCAGCAAGCCCATGACCGTGGGCACAACTATCCAGAATAGTTTATACACTTTCCAAAGGTGGTACAATTTTATCCACAAGATATGATTGATTTATAATGTCGGCCACTACAACTTCCGAAGGTGTGCGGCTGAGAAAATTATAATAAGGCCTTTACAATACAAAGCCGTCAACTTGGCCACGTCTCCGCTAAGGTTACACTCCAATAAAGAATTCACTAAATCAGGGCCCCCCACTTATACCATGTGAGACTTGTCGCGGCCTATGCCACGCTTACATTCAACCTATATCAAGACTCAGGTTGGGACCCATAAATTAATCAGTCAGAGCTATCTCATACCAGCCTTATAGTAGTATAATAGGGTTTTATAGCTGTAATTCATAGACCGATTCTTAATTCACTTAGCAGACTTTTCACAAACCTCTTGTGCCTAGCACCCATGTTGAGCCTTCGAGAATCAACGTTTGCTAGCAAGCACTCATCATCTAACCATTGCCTAAGTCTAAACCAAGTTTATGTATTTTATTTTGAAATGTTGCATATACCTTCTTGACTTACCAAAATCAAGAATACATTTTAAAAGTTGTTATTTCATATGAAAAGGTTATCCCAATCATAAAGTTATTTCTAAGGATGTCTAAGGATTTGCTACAAAAGTTCTCTAGCCCATACTAGTGTACTAACCAGAGTTTTGTTCTAGGGTGACGAGGTATAAGGACTTGCAATATCAAAGGTGTCATAACAAGTAGGTATTAACTAGGTATTTAAAACTGGAATTGAAATACATTGAAAAAACATATGCATGCAGAATAATTTAAAATAACATAATATTACTTGCAAACTGGAGGCAACATGATCAATGTGTATAGCTTGCCTTGCTCCATGGATAGATGAGAGTCATCGAAGTAGAACTCCTCACAATCGTCGTAGTCTATAAGTGAAATTAACCAAACAAGCTAAATACAAATAAAATCCAAATAAATTAAAATAAATTCAAAAAATTCTAAAGCATGGTGGATTTTGATAGATTTATGATTTTAGATGAGTTTAAAAATTTGAATAGGCTCAATCGGAGCTAGGACAAAGGAGAACAACTCTCGAAAGTTTTAATTATAATAAAATGGAGAAGAAATAATAGATTTTATTTCCTAGAAATAGTTTTCTAAAGGAAAAGGTAATTATGATGTTAGCAAGGATTTTAGTTTTTGACTGAATTATTTTTCTAAAGGAAATTTAGAATTATTGCATCATGATGACGTTAGCACGATTATTGAATTTTTGGCTAAATTATTTTCTTTAAAGAAAATATGGCCAAAAGATTGAGATGTGGACCCATGTCCATAGACTGAGTCCACGGTCTTATCCTAGCCTACGGTGGACTAAGCGTATGGTTGCGTGGCACCGGAGGGCAACATGGCATGACACATGGCCACACATGTTTGGCCACGTGGGTTGCACACGCTAGCGTGGCATCACCGGCCGATGGCTGCACACGGGGACCAATGGGGCTAGCGGTGAGGTGCACAGCGAGGGATGTCGAGAGGGGGGAAAGAGAGAGGGGCGCGAGGGGAAATGATTTCACCTTTGCGCAGTGGTCTAGGATGACCGAATAAGGTGACTGACAACGTGGAAGATGGTGGTGGCAGCTCGAGTTTACGGTGAAGTAGGGGTTTCAATGGCGCCTCGGGGCAAAGGAGGGGTGCATGAGCATTACTCGGGCATGGGGGAGCTTACACGGCTGACGGCGTGGCTGGAGGCGTCTCAGAGCGATGCCAATCCCTCGCCGGAGTTGCGTTGGTGGCCGAAGTGAAGGAGCGTGCGGTGAGGAGGAGCTTGGGGATTGGGGAAAGATGACTGAGCGGAGGCTTTCATGGGTGAGGGAGCGAGGAATCTCAAGGCTATTTGTAGCCTCGGGGACTAACCACCAGCGCGACAATTGCTCGCGCGGCCAACGGTGGTGCCGAAAATCGGGCGAGGGGGTTAAGGGGCACATAAGGCGCACGGAGGGGAAACTTGGTTGCGGGTTCATGCACGTTGCAACCAGTGAAGCTTATACCTTAAGCATATGCAGCGAGAAACGACCATAGTGGAAGATTTGGGCCGAACTCGGATAGCAGCGGCATGGAAAAGAGAAAGGAGAGGGGGCGAGAGGAGGAAGAAGGGGGTGAGGCCAAGGTGGTAGTGGGGACAAAAGGCTGATGGAGTGAGACCCGATTGGCAGTGGGAGAGAGAGAGGCGGCCAAATTTTTATATAAAAAAAATCAAGGACATAGTTACTGTACATACAACTTTTAGTTACGAGAAGTTTTTCAAAAATTTCCTCCACCAACTTTTTCCCCCACCCAGTGTAGGATGATTCGTGGACGGTGAGAGAAGTGTTTTCCTAGACCAAGTACTGGCCTAAGAACTGGTCCTCATAAATTGGCCTGGGATCTGCACCTACCTCTGCAACCCTTGCAAAATTTGTTCCAGCATGACGACCCACACGGTGTTTGGTAAGGAGTAGCGCCGGAATTTTCGTCGCACGGTTGTCGAGTTCTGAGAGACGTCGGGAGTAGCTAGCGCTGCCCGTCTTCTTCCTCTAGGCTTTCCTCTTTTGGTTTGGTACTAATGGAGATTTAGTATCACGTCACTGAGCTCCAGCATGGTCCTATACACAGTTGTACTGCCCGAGAAGATAAGTTTTTTTTCTTTGAGAGAGAGAGAGAAGATAAGCTGCGGTGCTTCGAGGAAAGAAACACGGCGAAAGCCATTCGCCGCGAGCTGTCGAACAGGGATTGGACAGGCCTCGCTAAACCATTAATTCGATAGGATCGCACGGCAATATTTTATCGTTTTGGTTCTTGTTTAGCTCTGCTTTCTCGGTGTGACAGGACATCATTGGAGCAGAACTATCGATAGCGAATTAAATAGCGCAGTGGATTAGATAAATGCGTTAATCTTGTCGAAACGCTTGTGTCGTGACAGAGCCTGCGTGATCTTACGAAGATTTGGATTCTTAGGGTGGATCATATCGAGCTAACATGACCATGAGGGACACTTCTGAATAGAATCAATATTTGGTGAGGTAACGTGCATGCGTGCCTCGAAGTGCACTGCACTGCAGTCTGTAGGGGCTAATTATATATTTGAGACATATGATTTTCTAGTTTATATACAGCATCATGCCGAGACATGATTGGAACGTACAGCACAAATTAGGCCGACTCCTCTTGTATTTCTTTTTTCTTATGAAAGTACTCCTCCCGTAGTTTAAAATTAAGGCTGCGTTGGTACAGGCGAGCAATTGACAGTATGATAGTACGTGCGTTTGATTGGCCATTAACGGCATTCTGGTCCCCTTTTTACTTAGAGCACGCGTGGAGTACTTTGGAGTATATAGTACCCCTACGATCTTAAAAAATATCCAAAAGGGTTTGGGTTTTTTTTAGGGAGGGGGAAGTAAAGAACTAGAGGCGAAGCAGCATTACATTTCACTACTATTTCTAATCCATGTAGGACTATACTCCAGAGTGAAGATTGTGGAAATATTAGTTTTAAGCAACCCCAACAAAGCTCTATTTTTCGATAGAGATAGTATGGGTTTACTCTAGACACAATGTTATCCTCTGCATATTCGACGCCCTACTATTAGGTGCATCATGGAGTTTACAGGCATGCACACATCAAGAAAAAAAAGCAGTATGCATGCCATGATGCACATTGTGTTTCCTAGTGCTTTTACTAAAGTTAGAAATTAATAATACAAGAACCTACAGAGCACTGTCACATGACTCACTTAGTAGTAAATATGTGAAAAAAGTTTTCATTCAATGGTCATAAGTAGCTTACGTTTTGCGGATAAACTGGCGCAATCCGACAACGATGCATACCGTGATTTGCGGTTGCTTTTACCAAAGTTAGAAATTAATAATACATAAACCTACAAAGAGCACGCTGTCACATGACCCACTTGGTAGTAAACATACAGAAAAAGTTCCTGATTTGACGGTCATAAGTAGACTATGTGTCGCGGGTAAAGTGGCTCAATCTAACCAACCTTTCATTGACTCTATACAATTCCACGTTCCACGGTAACCTAAGGAAAAATATTTTGGATTCCTATAGATTTGCACATTGTAGGGGGTGGATGTTGTCATTTTGTGGTCCTTTGGAGCTCTTTCAAGCAAATAATAAAAATGAAATGGATCAGCGTGGTCCATCGAACGCTTTCCCAATTTTTTTCTGAACGGCGGTTTCTATACCCCAGGGATTCCTTTCGAAACCAAGTTGATTGAGCCGAGGCGCATCTCCACGGGATTCCACAGCAAACGCAAACATGGCTGTATACTGGTTAACTGGTGCGCAGATACGCATGCATGGTCCATGCATCGGCGAGTACTCGACAGGTGTTCTACCTGAGTACTCGACAGGTGATCTACCGTTATCTTTTCTTTCGGTTGGCACCCCTGCACGCTAGCTAGCAGCCAAGAGTATATCGATCGCTTCAGCTGTCATTCGGCGCACAGATTAAGCCTGAGATCGCTCGATCGATCTACGACTACGATGCGCCGTAGGCTGTAGCCCGGTGGTGGTTTTGACTGGCGGTCAGGGCGTCAGCGGCGAATGGGACAGTGCTACGGCGCTGATCTTGTATCCAGCAACATGTGTCGACCCATGGTAAGAGCAACTCCAGCAGGGCTTAAGCCCGCCTCATCCTACTTTTGAGGCCCGAGGGGCAAAAAACTCACTCCAGCAGGGTCCCTACTTGAGCCCTCAAAAGTAGGGCCCCTCAAATCTCCCCCTCGAGCCCTCATTCCTGGGGGGTCTGGAGGGAGCCCCTACTTTTGAGGGCTCAAGTAGGGGCCCTGCTGGAGTGAGTTTTTTGCCCCTCGGCCCTCAAAAGTAGGATGAGGATGAGGGTGGGTCCTATGTGTCATCCCCTCTAAGAATGAATTTGAGAGTCCTGTTTTGAGGGCTCCTGCTGGAGTGTAGCCCAAAAAACAGAGCCCTCAAATAAAAAGTAGGGGCCCTGTTTTGAGGGCTATTGCTGGAGTTGCTCTAAGGTCCTGATCATGGGTTTTTTTAGCTGTGGCTTATCACTTAAAATTTTAAATTCTAGCTATTTATACGCAGAGAAAAAAATAATCGTTTATGATTTTAGTTGATACAGCTGAACTTAGTATACTTTTTACTATAATTTTTCTATTGACTCTATTTTAAAAACACATAGTTTAAAAGCTATTTATTATCAGTTTTGCTATTGTACAGTCGATTGAAATTTTTTTCTCTCTGTTACCTAAAGTTACACTTTCAATCACTTAAAGTTGCAGTGTACTAATTCCTCCTCCTGAAGTTGACTCTCAGTCACCTAAAGTTGTAGTATAAAACAGTAACTGAAGATGAAGGAAAAAAAATAATCACCTGTGCAATAGTCACTTTTATTATAACATAAACATAAGCCATGAGCTATAGGCCCTGTTCTTTTCAGCTTCTAAAAGCTGCTCTGCGGCTTTTTTTTACAGTAACTAGCTTTTAAACGGAGTATCTTTTCAAGATAAGGTCTACTAATTAATTGTAGTATATAATGTACCGACTTCATTCATATCGGTAAAAACCGCACATGAGTTTCTGTTAGTCTGTAATCTCTCACATGAATAACCCAAAAACCACAAGCTACAACCAAACGCTATAAACTTCAGAAAAAAGGCCCATAAGCTCAAATGAACGCGTAATATCTGAGAGATTTATTGAGAAGCCAATGCCGACGCATGCTATAAATGCATGTCTCATTGTCTTTGCCAAGGGGTGGAATCACCGGCCGGCAGCGCTGATTGGATGACAATCTCACCTACAGTGGACCGAAAAGGCAACAACAAGAGCCCCCTTTACCTGATGCCTTGCGTACACCGGTTGCAAGTAGCTAGACCTGTCTTGGGTACACTGGACCGAAGGGGCAACAATGGCCTCATTGATTCTAGCTTTGACTTCTGGCTAGAAACTAAAATAAATATGTTAACTTTTTAATTTTGTTTTTAGATTTTTTGGGTTTTTTATTTACATTGTCTATGAAGATGTAACGATGTTTTTATTTATTTTTTAATTGAATGATTTATGAAAAGTTAATAGCTGCTACAACATAATTTCAGCCAAAATCAGAGATCCAGTGATCACAAACCAGAAGTGGCTAAAAAAAAAGTTGGATTGAACGACGGGCCAACAAGAGCCCCCTTCTACCTGATGTCATGTGTGCACTGGTTAAAAGTAGGCAGCAATAAGAGCCCCCCCCATTACCTGATGTCTTGTGTAGGCCTGTACGTACGTCTCTGTCTCGGTACTCATTATCACTACCTACCGAAGTGTTTCCTGATCTGGAGCTATGCACCGGTGAGAAAAAAGGCATGTGGATCGAATTTTTTATTAATATTATGTGAATATATTATCATTTAAAAATTAGAGAAATAACATGCTGTTGCTGTTCCAAATGGCAGCAGCACTCTATCACCATTTGGAATGGCAATCCTAGGTGAAGTCTTATATGGCAGTCTATAGGTCTCTACTGCTAAATGATTTGACGACAGAAGCTCTATTGTTAATTTATTTAGCGACAGAGATTTTGTCTCAACTAAATTGACGATAGACGCCTTATCACCAATTCAAATGATAACAAAGGTTCTGTCGCAAAGTGATTTTTTTAATAATACAAAATTTCCTAATTACAAAATGTATTATTTATGAATGAAATCTTCTATTTTTTTGGCTTTAGTAGTTTTGACATAGTAGCTTACTAACAATTAAAGAGAGAATTTGAGTCGTGCATCTCAAGTTGCATTGATAATTTTTGTTTAAACAAACATCGTTTCAAACACGACATGACTCTTCATAATGAATAAGTGAATTACATGACGCGTAGGAATTGGTTAGTTGCATACATTTGCCTCACTATTTCTACGATACGAATGGTAACATGCACAAACCGTGAACTCAAACTACATATAAGATACATAGATGCCTTGTGGAATGTCAATGACATGGTGGTTGTAGGTCTAATAGGGCTTGTGGGTGAACGCCCTAAGATGAAAATGGAACACCGTAGGGTACCTACATGGAGTGGCAGTCATTAGGGCAGCGTGGACATGGTTGGTTATCGCGATAGTGGCAAGCACAATTGCAGCTCAGGATTGGCACAACAGTAGTATGGGTGGTAGTCGCTGCCGATGTGGACCACCTCCTCATTGTTCCTCTCCCTGATCCTCTGCCTATAGAGCTCATCCTTATTGATCCTCTCAGCTTGAAGCTCCTCCCACAACTCATCTAGGCGGATGTAGGGTGTGTGGATGTAAACTTGGACAGGTATTGGATACGATTGATCTGCCCACTCGGTGAACTTGCAATCAGCGGTATGCAAAGAAGATGAGGTGATTACAAGCAATGCATGTGTAAAAAGTAAAGATAGGACTTACCATGAACAAAAGGGCAGCGAAAGAATTGATGTCTTAGGTTCCCCACGTCGTCGGAAACCTGGACCACCATGTCATATTTGTGCTTGCATTGCAGCCAAGGCTCGGTGATGTGTGGGTAGTGACTGAGGGGATTTCTAGGGATGTAGGCCTCCTTGGTCTCGAGAGATAGATCAGGGCTTTGGGGTCAGAGTCTAGGTGACTGTAGATGTGAGTGTCTTCGAGGTAAGGGCCGCAGCCTTGAAACCTAGTTAATGCCCATTGTCCCTTCCCACACCTTGACCTGTCCGCCATGTTGTGATTGGAGGAGTGTGTTGGAGATATGTGTGTTCTTTGCGTGGGACTATTTATAGGCTATCTTGGATGTGGGTGATGGACTTGAGGCATGTCGAGTGTGTGGCGTGCAATGTGTGGTCTTTTTGGTCTAAAAAACAGGAGGTAGTATGCTGTCACCTTGGTCAAAAAAAACTGATTGGAGTGTTGTCACTTTGGGTTGAAAATGGTGGTGGTGGTTTGCTATCACCTCGGTCTAAAAAAGGCCTGATCGGACTGTTGTCACTTTACACTGGAAAAGGAGGTGCATGGTGTTATCAATTCAAATA
Source organism: Dendrocalamus latiflorus (assembly GCA_017311315.1). NCBI lineage: Eukaryota > Viridiplantae > Streptophyta > Magnoliopsida > Poales > Poaceae > Dendrocalamus > Dendrocalamus latiflorus. The sequence continues at coordinate 17,892,248 of CM029609.1, read as the reverse complement.
GAAAGGCTATGGACTAGCTCTGTCGTGATGTGAGGTGTTATCATGACCCTTCGTTGCGCTGCTGAGAAGGGGTCTCTATCTCATAGTCATAGATATGTAATGTAATAAAACAACTTAACAAAGAAACCAGAACAAAGAGTAGCTTAACATCGTGAATATGATAGTACCTAGCAAACACTTAGCAACCTTTACAAAGACCAACTAACTATAAGGCACCTATGCATGGTTCCTCCTAGGTGCTACCTGTGGAGCCAGCCCTGGGACGATGCTGTGCATGACCTGACAGGTAGGTCTAGTGATTAGGTGTGTGCCATGACTTGAGGGGCGACTAGCTGATGCAGAAGTCACAACGTCCTGTCGTGTTGGCTGGCTCTGTCTGGGTGCATGGAAGAGCTATGAACCCCGTAGGACGTGGACGACCTCTTCTTCAGGGGGCTCAGCCAACCAGGCATCCACTGTGAAGTCGTCATCATATGAGTCCGCCCCGTGGCCTATCATGTCGTTGTCCGCCTGCATCTCGTGGGTTACACGTGTTACTAACCTAGCATTGGAAGGTGGAGTTTGACTGTGTGGGGTACATGTCTACCATGGTAGCAGCGTGCCTCGGTGGATCCTCCACGATACACACAACCCAAAGCCTGGTGCATGTGTTGCACCACTCGATGTATAATTAAAAAAATAGTTTAACAAATCTAATGGAACACCTAGAGAATATTAGTGGAACAAAGTAAAAAAGACAGGAAAATGAATAGAAAATAGTGGATCGAATAAGAAAATCAGTGGAATAAACCGAAACTATTAGTTCAACAAATGAAAATTACTAGTTTAACAAATCAAACCACTAGTAAAACATATTAAATGGTGATGCTTCAGCAATTGAAAATTAGTATTGAAATAAATTAAAATAATTAATAGAACATAAATTAAAATAATTAATAGAACATAAATTAAAATAATTAATAGAACAAATAGAAAAGAGCCAGGGGAACAAATAAAAACTTCCAGTACTGGAACAAAGATGACCTCAAAAAGAAGCCCTACCGCGACAACTGGGATGAGCTGCTGCTAAATAAAGTTGAACTATATGCAAATCTCTGGTGGGCTGGGCCTGAAGGACAGGGTGGGGCGATGGGCGTGCACATGCGTATGCTGGCGCGGGGGTTGGTATTATGCTAATCTTATGATCTTATGTGAGTCTACTCGACAATTGCTCTGAAATGGTGGATAACTTAAAACAATTGTATTGGTTCAGTTCAACAGAGGCACCGCATGGCCCACTGCTGCATTCGCCACCAATCCAGAAACTGAAGGAGCTTTTTTTCAAAATAGTTTATTGATATTCGATTTATTTATACAAACACGTACTCCACACACAAAAATCATTAGCCTCAACCATATTGACTGTGTCGATCTAGAGCCGGCCACGGGCCACCGCGTTCGGAAATCATCGGCAAGACGGCAAGGAACGCAGCAAGGAGCTCGAGCGAGCGGCTTGCGCGCCCTTGGTTGGCGCCATGCGGGCGTGCATGCGCGCGGTTAGTGCTCGTCAAAAACCTCACCACTGCGCGTTGTACAGCGCGCGCCGGCTCCGCGCAGCGTACCAATGCCTGCAGCCCCGTCGATAAGATCGTACGTGTTTTCCCCCCTCTTATTCCTGCGGGCGTACGTGCGCTTAGGCCGCAACGTTGCGTCTTTTTCGGTAGCGTACTTGCCAACGCTTAGACCTGCACCTACCAGCATTAGGGAGCCTGCACCTGCTAGCACTCCCTCACTATGCCCCTGGATGAGCTGATCGCCTGATCCAATATATCAAGTTAATATTAGACGGTGATTACATTGCTTCTTTGACAAAAAAAAAAACACAGAAACATAATGATGCCACACAAGCTTGGCTACAGGAGTGTATCCCTCTGCGTCGTCACCTATTGGAGTAAATTGTAAATCGATGTACTGGACCGAAAGGTCACCTCTTCGTTTTGTATATTTGTTGGGCCTAAAACGTACACCAACGGCCCAAGTCAGTAGCATTTCAGGCGACGATTGATTTCGGACCGTTAGCGACTAGTGTTAGCAACTCAACTAGCTAGCTACCTTCAGGGGGCGGCCGCATACCTAGGTCCAGCCGGGTTTTTACTCCCCGGGTCACAGGTCCACATGGGCGGAACACAACCAAGCCCACGGAGCAACGGAGCAACAACCTTATAAGTGGTACTGGGCCTTCTCCCCCCAAAAGACTAGTCCAATGGGTGGGGGCTCCCCCACACTTATAAGTTGTGCTTTCTCCTCTTCCACAACCAATGTGGGATTATTCCCAACACCAGACACCAGCCTCTCTCTAGAATGTATCACACCCTGAGCTAACAATGGGCAACAAACACTGCAAATTGCTTCTCTTTCTGAATTCCAAACCATTTCTGCATATTCACAAGCGTTGTGTACTTGTGTAGCAACACGTTTCTGATTACTTGCAAGGCTCCCTTCAAGGTCTCGTGACATTGCTACTAGCCTACTCTGTTTTCTTCATCTGCAGCTCTTACTCTTGTTTAGTTACGCAATGTAGGGAGGTAGTCTACGTACGACGAAACAAAGATTGATATGTGCAAACTACGTCCATACCACCATGTTTCTTGTGAGGTTTACACTCGACATAAGTTTTTCAGTCAGTAGGTACGACGAAAAGGAAGTTCCCTGCACACTGCGCCACCGTGTCCGATGCCTTAGGTTTCAAGCTAAAGCATGCCATGAGAATTGTATTTGATGTATGTATGTATGGCCGACTCTGAAGCAAAATGCTCACCCACCGACTGATCCAATGGCCAGCTGCAGATACAGTTGCTCCGTGATGTAGCCGGCACTGCAGCATATTCTGTCCTCCATCAGTGGCAACAAGCTCGACTCCTAGGATCTCCACTTAATTGTTAAGGCTGCATCAAAACAACCAAACAGAAATGAAAATATGATCATTTGTTAATGTAGATCTAGTTCGGCTTCTTTCGAGAAACGCTAGCAAGTTCAAAAGATGAGGAGACAGCCACCAAAATAGATAAATAGACTAGTGGGACAAAAGAGACATATCCAAACAAAATTTGTTCTAGTTATCTTTTGTTCTCTCCTTTTTGTTTCTTTCCTCATTTTTACTTGCTGAGAAGGACAAAGGGAAACAGGGATTCAGTTCTGTCAGTCCATTGCATTTTTTTTCTTCATTTTTTTGAAGAAAGACATCTTAAGCAGTGGCGAAGCCAGGAACAAAATTGAGGGTGGACTAAGCTAGATTATCGCAAACATAATATTTTACTTATGTGCAATTCAAATTCATACATGAATAGAAGAGAAACAAAGCTAAAAAGAGATAAATACAATGAAATTACCTCAGTAATATGAAGCACATCCCATATACATATATATAGGCAAAATAATAGGGGCACCATGGTGCCCAAGTTCTATAATTAAAACTTTCCATCCATGATTAATACTTTCCATCCATGATTGATTTCTTTCCAAATTGATGCCTTTTTGAATTAAGGAATCTTAATAGGTTTACCTGATATATTGCACCTGCACGCATCTTAAAGCAATCTAAAGATAGAGAGATTTGGTGCCCGGGCATCATGGTGTCCCATTTCAGTATCCTATATATATATATATATATATATATATATATATATATATATATATATATATATATATATATATATATATATATATATATATATATATATATATATATATATATATATATATATATGACGTGAAATCTGCATTTCTAAAGGGAGAACTTAAAGAAGAAGTCTATGTCGCACAACCTTTGCGGTTTATGCGCGAGGGCCATGAAGAGAAGGTGCTAAGGCTACACAAAGCCCTTTACGGGTTACGCCAAGCACCACAGGCATGGAATGCCAAGCTTGACACAAGCCTGTTGTCACTTGGTTTTCTTAAGAGTGACTCTGAACATGCGATGTACACACGAGGAACAAGCCTGTCACGCCTAGTGGTGGAGGTGTATGTTGATGATCTGGTGATCACTGGATCACACCCACTGGAGATCACCATGTTCAAGGAAGAAATGAAGCGGTTTTCAGGATGAGTGACTTTGGACTGCTCACTTACTGTCTTGGCATCGAGGTGTTTTAGAGTGCCGACGGCATCACTTTGAGCCATGGAGGCTATGCATCCAAGCTTAGTTCCAACAAAGCGGTGGCGCACGTCTCCGGTGAGTGCAAAGAAGGCGGCCACACCGCTGTCGTGCCTGCCGGAGCTCTCGCACGTGGTTACAAGGAGCGTGGAAGCATCAAGGTAGGCCACCTAGTTGACCAACGCGTGGTCGAGGTAGACCGACCGGCGCTCCTCGAGCATCCCGTTATAAACGTGTGTGGCGCCACCATGTGTGATGCATCACCCTCCGTTGGGCGTCACGCGGACAGCGGTCCCGTCCCCTGCCGCTCGCCCGGGCACGGACGTGACCATGCGGAGGCAGTCACCGTTGAACTCGCCCTAGCGCACCGCACGGACATGGTCAAGGAGGTTGTAGTAGAGCACCTCGCGGCACAGCATGTGGAGCTCGCTCGTGTGGAGCAGGTCGAGCAGCACCGCGAAGTAGGCCGGGTTGTGACTGATGAAGTACTCGGCCATGCGCACACCACCGATTGTGGCCTCCTCCATGTGTTGGAGGTAATCTTGTTATTGATAGTGGCCAGTGTCGAGTACTCATGTGTTGAGTGCTATATAGTCGTGTGTCGGATACTCGTGTGTTGAGTACTATATAGTCGTGTGTCGGGTACTCGTGTGTTGAGTATTTAGGTGAACTCAAATTCTTATTTGTCTGTGATTGTCTGATTGAATGATTGAATTGAATATGTGATTGGCATGTCAGATTTCAGAATGTCGAAAAGAAATTTGCGCAATTACTTTTCAAGTTCTAGTGGTTCAACTCCACATACTAATGAGAGCACAAGTCAACCAAAGAAACCTAGAGCAGAGTTTAGTCAATCGGACATAATTGGGGACCCTGGAAACCGCAAAAAAATTGATGATTATCAACCTGAAATTAGAGACCAAGTAAAGAGAGCATATGCTTTGAGTGGTCCAACCCAACCTCGTGATTTTCTATTTCCTTGTAAATGGATGAGTGGTGAATGGAGATCATTTCAAAAGACTTGGTTTGATGAATTTGATTGGCTAGAGTATAGTGAGTCCAAGGATGCAGCTTATTGCTTATATTGCTATCTCTTCTTTAATTCGGCAAAGCCTGGAAAATTTGGGAGTTCTGTCTTTGCACATCAAGGTTATGTGAATTGGAAGAAAGCTAAGGATACTTTTAATAACCACAGTGTTTGCAAGACTCATGTAGAGGCTAGGCTAAAGTGTGATGATTTTATGAACCAAAGGACAAATGTGGGTAGAAAATTAGTTGAAGTAAGCAAGGAGGAAGAAAAACGATATGAGATTCGTTTGACATCTTCTTTAGATGTTGCAAGATTTCTCATATCGCAAGGGGATGCTTTTCGTGGACATGATGAAACTTCTACTTCCCTCAACAAAGGTACATACAGAGAGATGGTTGACTGGTACAAAGATAAGGTTGAGATAGTGAAGGAGGCATATGAAAAAGGTTCTAAAAATTGCCAGATGTTATCTCATCATATACAGAAGGACCTTACAAAAGCTTGTGCAGAGGAAGTCACAGCTGTCATTATGGATGAGATTCGAGGTAGAAAATTCTCGGTGCTTATGATGAGTCTCGAGATGTATCAATAAAGGAGCAAATGGCAGTGATTCTAAGGTTAGTACTCGACAGTTTCAATTTCTTGCCTAGATTTTTACCTGTATTTCTATAATTATACTAACACATAAAGAAATGTGGTGTGCAGGCTTGTGAATGATGAAGGGAAAGTGGTGGAGAGATTTCTTGGACTTCAGCATGTTGAGAGGTGTACAGCTATTGCATTGAAAGAAACTTTGGTCGGTATGCTTTCAAGTCACAATTTGTCAATCTCTATGCTTCGTGGGCAAGGGTATGATGGAGCTTCTAATATGAGAGGTGAATTTAATGGGGTGCAGAAATTGATTCGCGATGAAAATCCTTATGCTTTCTATGTGCATTGTTTTGCCCATCAATTGCAACTGGTGGTTGTTACCGTTTCAACTTCTAGTGCAGACATTGCAGATTTCTTTAACTATGTTCCTTTAATAGTCAGCAATGTGGGTGCATCTTGTATGAGAAAAGATGCCTTGCTTGCAAAGCATCATGATGTGTTGCTAGAAAAGATTGAGAATGGTGAGATTATGTCTGGAAGAGGTTTAAACCAGGAAAGTAGCCTAGCTAGGCCTGGAGATACTAGATGGGGTTCACATCTTAAAACTTTGCTTCGGATTTTGGTGATGTGGGAGGCTATCATAGATGTCCTTGAGATAGTGAAGAAAGATTCAATTAAACCAACATGTAATGGTGGAGCTTTAGGTTTAATTTCCAAAATGGAGAGCTTTGATTTTGTGTTCATCATGCATTTGATGATAGAATTGTTGAGCATAACAGATATTTTGTCACGTGCTTTGCAAAGGAAGGATCAAGACATAGTTGAAGCAATGCATTTGATCACGGATGTGAAAGATAGCTTGCAGGATATGAGGGAGAATAGATGGGAGCCATTACTCAAAAAAGTGAAAACATTCTGTGATAAGAATGAGATTGAAGTGCCAGATATGGATAAGGAAATAAATGTTAGAGGGACATCTAGATGTAGAAAGCAAAAGGTAACAAACATGCATTACTACCATGTTGAGATTTTTCTTGTTGCCATTGATGCCATTTTGACTGAGCTGAATCATCGGTTTAGTGAAATTAGTTCAGAGTTATTAGTATGTATGGATTCTTTTAACCCAAGGAACTCCTTCTCTAATTTTGATGTGGATAAACTTGTGAGACTTGCTGAAATTTATGCTGAGGATTTTGATATTGGTGACCTTATTGTTTTGCCAACTCAACTTAGAGCCTTTGTCAACCGTGCTAGAAGAACTCAAGAATTTCTTGGATGTACTGAACTTGGAAAAGTTGCTGAAATTATGGTCAAGACTAACATGGACACATCTTATCGATTGATTTATCGTCTCATTAAGCTAACATTGATACTTCCAGTGGCAACGGCTTCAGTTGAGAGGATATTTTCAGCCATGTCCATTATAAAGACAGATTTGCGTAGTAAAATGGGCGATGAATGGCTCAATGACTTGACGATATGCTATAATGAGAAGGAGATATTTAGAAATATTGATAATGAAAAGATCAAAAAGCGGTTTCAAGAGATGAAAAAACGCCGTATGTTATTGCCTAAAAAATTAGTGGTACGCTCTATTCTCTTCTAAATTCATAATTTGGAGGTCCATATTTGTTTAACTAATCAATTATGTCTATTTGTGTAGATTGCTTCTCCGGATGAATAATGGGTGTCACCGTCACGCGTCGTCTATTAGTTTCGTAATTTGGCCTTTCGGTATGGATAAACTGCATCCTTTATTTTTCATAATGTATTTTGTGATTGTCATCATTCATCGATGTTTTGATATAAGACCACTTCAAACTATTATATTTGTCTTTTGTGGCGGGGGGGGGGGGGGGTCATAGTGGAGTTATGTCGCTGTAACGCTTTTGTTCAGCCCCTCCAAAAAAAATTCCTAGATCCGCCACTGCGGACCATGCGGTAGGCACGGGGCGTTCTGTTGGGCGCGCGTTGGGGAGGAGTCGGGTTGGCAGCTTGGCGTGATATAATGGCCTCAGCGTTGCGCCGTGTCGGCTTTTTTGGGGCGGAGGAAAGGGAGGAGGCCGGTCAGGTTCAGGTGGCGACTGAAACAAGGATTTGATCGCGCGGGACGTCACCCAATCCACGGGCCACGGTTGTTCCTTGGACGCGATACGAGAGTGGCGTTCGGGTTTGGGACTCAGGTGGTGGGGCTCGGCCGACGGATTTGGTGGGGCGGCGCGAGGCGTCAGGAGTGGGTTTGGGGAATTTTTCGTACGAATAATCCATTTTTTATTCGAAATTACAGAAATATACCCGCAGTAAAATTTTTTACAAAAATAGGCTCAAGTCGCCCAATGGAAGGGCAACTGGAGCCTATCGCCCAACCAGAAGCCGATTCTGTCCCTGTCGCTCTACCATCAGGCGACTGCATCCAGTCGCCCTCCCATTGGGCGACTTTAATGCAGTCGCCCAATGGTTGAGCGACAGGGATCAAAACTTCGCCAAAAATAGTGAAAATTAGTGGAGATATTCTTCATTGATCCTAAAGCCTTCAGAAAAAATTTTGAGCAATTTCGGTTACGGGATCAAAAGTTATAGCAATCGAGGAACACAAAGAGAGGAAACGGGGAGTGGTTGAAACTGCTATAACTTTTGATCCCGTAGCCGAAATTGCTCAAATTTTTTCTGAAGGCTTTTGGATCAATGAAGAATATCTCCACCAATTTTCACTATTTTTGGCGAAGGTTTGGTCCCTGTCGCTCAACCATTGGGCGACTGCATTAAAGTCGCCCAATGGGAGGGCGACTGGATGCAGTCGCCTAATGGTAGAGCGACAAGGACAGAATCGGCTTCTGGTTGGGCGATAGGCTCCAGTCGCCCTCCTATTGAGCGACTTGAGCCTATTTTTGTAAAAAAAATTTCCCGCGAGTATATTTCTGTAATTTCGAATAAAAAATGGATTATCCGTACAAAAAATTCTGGGTTTGGGTGCGTGGTGGTGACGTTTTCTCGACGAGTGAAGTTGCACGCGGGCCTGTTTTTTCGGTTTATTTCAATTTATGGTTTATGTCTTATAAATAGTAATTTTTTTCAAAATTTTTTTTAATAAAATAGTTTTTTTATCGTCATTTGAAAACGATTTATTACCTTTTAATTTGTTTGTACAAACGCTCGTATTAAAGTTAAAAGTTATATAGTGTAATTATAAGCCACGGACCAAAATAACAAGCCTATAACCCCTAATTCCTCCACTGCGCTTGCGAAGTTGGGACTTAAAGCAGGTACAGTAGCGGATTACAAAGTTCTGTGTGTCGGTTGGACTTGACTGGCACATTGCACGCTCTAAACGCGACTGTTTGTTGTGGTGAAGATCCCGAACCACTCTCAAGCAGCACGACACTACGACTAGCTCCAAAAGCAACAACTACCACTAGGTTCAGCAAGTGGAAGGGAGGCTCCGATGTCCGATCCAGTGGCTTTTGCAGCAGCAGCAACGTTACTAATCTGGACAACTTACCAGAAGCACTTTTTAGGATGTTGGATTGAACTTAAGGAGTGGAAATACTAAAGGATGTGTAGGCGGCATATAGGGAATTATATAGCCGTTGTCTGGGCTCTGGAGAATTCGAGTTCAGAATTTTGCAAAGAAAGAAATAACCACGCTACGCTAGCTCAATCTTCGTCCTTAGCAAGAAAGGGTACAAATGGCGCTCAAATGCACACCTCGCTTGCGTTCTTGTCTGTCCATCCAAGTGATACGCAAGTGACTACTGACAAGCGAGACGAAAATTTGTGCAAAGAAAATGACAGATGGGGCAAAAGGGAGGTGAGCTGACCTAGCATCGCATTTCGGATAACCTTCACGTCATTTCTTCTTTCAAAAGACATATTCATATCGTCCTGACCAAATGACCAGTGCAGTGCAGGACCCAATGACAAATATGGCGACCATGGATAGGGCAAATTAAACAAGGACCGCGGCAGAATCCCACACACTCGTTTTGTAGAGGGGTGGAAACCCTGCCTAATCTAGTTGACTTCTGTTCTGAAATACTATTTCATCAAGTTGACCACTAGGAGACTGGCCTTGATGCTTCCCTACTGACCAACGAAATTCCAAAGGCGATGTTCTGATATTAGGCACTATTCTTATGTGTTAGTTGACCACCAGGACGTTTTCCTGTCGACGTGGATATGTTCTAGTTGGAATTGTTGACTTGGTCACTATCTGCCATGTAGTAATGCGTAACATCTAACATGAGATGAGACGACGATATTAGTTGGTTGTTGGTCATGGACTGGGTAAAAGGAGGAAAGAAAGTAGTCGGTAGTCGGTAGTCGCTACTCTGATAGATTTGCGACACACGCTAAGATTGTAACCAGATCTAGAGAAAAACAGATCATGATCAATTTGCAAGATTATGTATATTGTAAACAGCAAGAAAGAAGACGGCTCTTTAGGCCATATTGAGTTTTATTAATGCCTCGAGGGAAGCCACCTAGCTAGCAACGTCGTTAGCCACTCGTGGACGAAGCTGAAAGGGCAAAACGCGCTGCCAAGATGCGCACTTGCCGTTGAACATCCCTGCGCTCTGGATCCCTTGCTCACTTTCTTTTGCGTCAGACTCTAATGCCAATCATCAGTATTCAGTTCCAGAAAACCTGCGTGAACTTATTGGCAGGGCACATGACACATTGACAGACGTAGCTGCGTCAAAACATCAGCCAGCTTCAACAAATCAGTTCCAGAATCCAATGTAACAGTCAGAGACTACATAGTTGCAATTTGCAGATGCCAGTCCATGGCCTGATGCTCACCGACACCGTCACTAACAGAAATGCATGCAGATAAATCAGTGCCACCATGAGACTACTATTTCCACACGCCTACAGTGATAAAACATTGAACTAAAACATGCACATGCCAATGTTTAGATGAATAGAACATGCACATATCGACATTGCGATGACCCACGCTGCAAAAATCGTCACTGCCAATAGTAGTCATACTCTGCACAAACCAAAAGTAAACAGGCACGTTTGACTGCAGGAACTAAAAAATAATGAATGCTACTGGTAAGCACGAGCTCTCCAAAACAGCATCTCTCATGGGTGCCGGACGGGACAGACAAACCGGCACATCTGCTACAAAATTCACTGCTCAAATGGCCTCTGTAAATAGAACATCAAAAAACTAGCTACAACACCATGATGTCATGGGCCTCATGGCAAGCATGGATACATTTCGCTTGAGGCTTTGCATCATCCATTCGACCACAGAAGTTACGCCTAACACTACAGCAAAACGTTTCTCGCTACTACTACAGTACCCCCTAACTACATCATGCCTAATCAGCCGACAATTCAATAGGCAACCGACCCAAGAGGTACAATCCATACATGGTGCAATGTGCAACACCCTTTGAGACTTAAGGGAGCGAATTCATTTACAAGAGAAGCTCATAGGCGGGGCTAAGTTTATGCCTTTCTTCTGCGCTTCTTTCCAGTAGATGCCTTGCCGGATGCCTCTTGCTCCATTTCAGCTGCCTCACCTTCCTTCTCCTTCCGCTTCACTTTGGCAGATCCATCACTGGCTGCAGGAGTACCAGCACCTTTTGGCTTCCGACCTGGCTTAGCTTTTCCTTCACCTGATTTGCTTCCATCTTTTGAATCCCTGCTTTTGCTGCCAGCATCCTTTGGTTTGCTGGCACTCTGTGGCTTTGTACCAGAGGCAGCATTCTAAATACAATAGCACATTGCGTAGCTAAATATCGGCATTCAAGACTTCACATCCCAGCACAGAACACCACACAAGCACAAGAATACATGTAAAAAAATCCTCGAGCTCACCACTGGCCGAGCTTGGGCATGCCGGCCTCGAGCTCACCGCCGGCCGGCCTCTGCATGCCCCAGCCTTCCCCTTCCTTCCTACTCTTGCCCTCCTCCAGATCCGACCGGCTAGGGCCCAATCCGGCCTTTGGCGGCGACGCCCTACTTGGGCGGATCCGTCGCCTATCTATCCCCAACTCCTAGCTCCAGCTCCAGGCTGTCGTCACTCCCCTCTAGCTCACCGGCCACAGCTTGCAGCCGGCCGGGAGTCTCGACACCTGGCCTCAACGTCGGCCCCCTCTCAGGCTCACCGGCCCTGGGCACGTAGCCTGCCGGAAGCCCGGTGCCTCCTCCATCTCTGACCACTACCCAGGTCTACTGGCTGCCAATTTGGTTTACTACTACCCTCACCCCATGTATTTTCTTCTAGTTGCTACTTTCATCTTACTTTGCCCCTAGCCACGCCTGGCTGGGAAAGCCTAAGGTGGCCGCCGTGATGGGACTTAGTGGAGTGCATGTGCCGGGAAGAATGCACCTCCATCCAAGGGCGCACGGTGGTACTACGGGCTCGCCGCCATTGGCGTGTCACGGCTAAGCCAATTGTAGGGGTGCTTGTGTGAGGGGACCTCCTTGCCTTTGCCGAACTAGAAAAGGGATGAGGCGACGGCGAGGGTCGGGGTCCCCAGTGATCATTGACGATTCTTACATCGTCTTCCTCGTTCCGCCGTCTTCCCTTGCTTCTTGAACTCCTCGCCTTCGGCTCTCTCTCTCCCTTACTGCCTCTCTGAGGCAGTCATGGATGAGCTCTCGGTTTGGGGAAGGAAAAGAGACGGGATGAGAGATGGGAAAGCTTGAGAGGCTTGGTTTGCTTTCTTTGAATAAGTTCTTGGCTGAGGGAGGGAAAATGAAACAAGGCTTTGTGTGGCTGACCTGTGTTGAATTTGGCTTAAGAGGGGCATGGTCGGCTAGCCTTTCCTTTAGTTTTGTGTAATGACCAGATTGCCCTTCACTTATCATCTTACTCCATCTCAAGTCTGAGGGCTTTAAGGACCTTTTGGTCCACGGGTGGGCTTACGCTGCTTAAGGCTTTCGTACTGCAGTAGGTAAGTCGGTAAAAGGTAAGAATGGAATTTCCTGCTGGATGATGAAAATCTAAACGCGAGACGGTGCGGACCGTCCCTGGACGGTCTAGGAACCTCAGTGAGCACTACTTTTATTCAGCATTCTAAAAGCCGATGGGTCTAACGGCAAAACTCTACTTAATTTCCTTTGTTCTCCCTGGGATTGTTTTCATTCCATGTATCTCTTCCCTTTTGCATTTTTGGTGGTATTACATAAAGTGCAACAAAAGACGGGATTGAGGAAACTACACCGACTAGTCAACTCAAAGCGCAACAAAAGACATGATTGAGGAAACTACGCCGACAAGTCAACTCAAACTTATCAAAACCACTCAGATTGCATCGAGTAGTCAATTGAGGCCTGAAGCGAATCACGAAGCCATAAAGCAGCAGTGATCAACCGAGGTACCTGACGATGCGCATCTCGATCATATGGGGGACGAAGGCGCCGAAGAAGCGGCAGAAGTCCGCGTAGGTCATGTGGCTGGGCACTGTCGGCATGCACACCCGCGGATTCCTCCCCACCTACACGCATAGCGAGCCTTGGAGGTCATTAAACCCTACCCATGGAAAAGGTCAATAAAAAACTCTATAAAGTATCTTACCGGGAGATCAAATGAAACAAAGCAAGGGCAATTGTGCACCTCTAGGAGAGTGCGGATGACGAGCTTGATGGTCTCCTTGCCAGAGGTCAACTTGTTTTAGAAATAATTATACATTTTGATGCCCTTGAAATTATACTTTGCCCGTGTTAAGTCACAGGCTCACAGCATAACACGCAAATGGTCTAAAAATGTTACTAGGATTACATAATAATAGGACTTACAAATAATGAAATAAAATAATAGTACCATTTATACGTGATTGGTAGGGGTGGAAAACGGTAACGGATAATTCGTTTTATCCGATATTCGTATCCGAGAGAAATCCGAATTTGGTAAGCAAAATCCGTATTCGAAAATATTCGTATTCGAGAATATTCGTATCCGTATTTGAGAGTATTCGTATGCGCATTCGTATTCGAGAATATTCGTATCCGTATCCGTATTCGAGACTATTCGATTCGTATTCGATCCGTTTTTAGAACCCATGAAAAATCCGTACAAATTTTGTGATTCAAAACTTGAATTTAGGCGGTTTAAAACTGGTAACCGGTCAAAAACCGATGAAAAATCGGCAAAACCGTTAGGAATCCGTTTTATCCGATATTCGTATCCGAGAAAATCCGTATTCGAAAATATCCGTATTCGTATTCGAGAATATTCGTATCTGTATTTGAAAATATTCGAATTCGTATTCGTATTCGTTTTAAAAATATAGATTCGTATTCGTATTTGAGACTATTCGACCGTATCCGATCCGTTTCCACCCCTAGTGATTGGGACGCGTTTGGGACACGTTTGTATATGTCACAACAAATTTAAAATTTTTGTATTTACCACTGATTGTCTCACTCAGATATAGTTCATACCTATAACGCCCCCATTTCTAGCGGCGCCGTGAATCACTCGCAACTGGTCAGGATCATTCAACTGCGAGTTACATCAACCAAGTGTACAACATTGCCAACACATGCTCAAGAACAAAAGCCAACTTTATTACAAGATAAAGACTTAACAGCCAAATATTATAACAGGACGAGCGGCCCTTAAGCACAAAACAAAACCAAAACACACCACATGCAGGCTTGAGCGAAGAACAACCCTAATCCCAAGCGCCATCTACTTCGTATAATCCTTCCACATCGTCCTCATAGACTTCTTCATTCTCTAGTCAGGTAATTTCTGTTATTGTTTTTAGCAAATATGAGTACAATTCACCATACTCAACAAGTTACATGAGAAGTACTATTTAACTACATGAAAGGATTTAACAAGGAGTGGGGTAAAGTAGTTCATTATTTTATATGGATGCAATTTTTATTGTAAATAAGTTTTAGACATAAAATCACAAACTTCTTAAGGAGAACGGGGTTTTACACCTTGAATACCAATCTTAATCAAATTCCAAATCTACTTATGCTTTGTCTTTGGATTCACCCATTAAACACAACTTCATTTTTCGGAAGCACGGCGTATTCGAATACTCTTCATTTATGACTCTGTGAGCTACCTAGCTTTACCCACAGGATCTCTTAACTCCCATGATAGAATTAAGAAAATAAGCCTTTTCACTGCTCAATTCTTTATATAGCCTTTACCCAGTAGGTTTTTTTTATCTCAACAAACTCGAGTGGCCCACATGGCCTCGCCTATCGTAGCCCTACCATCGTATGGTTAACCACCTCCCATACGAACTCACCCTCGATCTCCCCCTAGATATTCAATCGAACTTGAGCAGTTACTAGACCAGTTTTGACGAATCAACGCTTGTGTTTGGGTGATCACTATGTTCTTTACTTGGCATAAGGGTCTAGTCCTTATGTTTTCACCGAGACAATTTTCACCCACAAACCCATATTTTAGTGCCCACTGCACTGCCACCTTTTCGGTCCAAACCTCCACCCTAGAATAAGGTCATGGGACCCGGCCAGCTCGTAGCTTCCCGTGAAACTTTCTTACCCTAGAACCACTTTTAAAATTCTATCAACTCAATGCCAAGTCCCTTAGTAGTAGAAAATTTGTTGAGTTCCTAAAATACCATGATTACATTAATGATATATTTAATATTGCTAAGTCTTGTCAAGGTGAATATGGCTATCAAATTAAATAGGGCTTTTTTGGGTGGTAGGACATTAGCTAATATCATGTCATTCTAAACATTTATTGTACAAGAAATATCAACTTGTAAATAACGTAATGAAAGTACTAATAAATAAATAATTAAAGGAATGTAGGTTCAATATGATAAAAAAATATGTGACTTGCCTTGCGAGTCAAAGTATTTAACGATCTATTTCTTGATTTTGAGCTTCTCCTTCCTGGTCCGGCTGAACTTCAATGTTGGGAGCTACCATAAAGCAAAAGAAAAACAACTCAATTTCATGCTCGAAGGGCTGAGCTAGGAATAAAGAAATTAAATAAGGAAAGCAAATCCAAATAAAAAGGGTTCTGGATTTATAGGGGTCCAAATAGGTGAAACGGAGCTGGGGAATGGATTGGCGCGCTCGAAACGATTGGAATGGGTATAAATTTGTATTTCGGGTTTGGGTGAACAATAACTGGTCTGGGCACTATTCATTACGGGTCTACTATTCATCGCGGGTTGGGTTATACCGGATCCACTATTGTTCACTATGGGTTTGGATCGAAGTTAATGGGTCAGGTGAACAGTAACACATCGTTACGATTCATCTTCCTCAGCTGACCGCGCGCACGACAGGGAAACAGGGGAGAATGGTGATGGAGATTGGCGAGGCTAGGGTGATTCGTGACAGAAAAGGAGACCATGGCTGGGTTCCTGGCACTACAGGGATTCCATTTTTGGGGTTGGTGGGGACAAGGGAGTCGATGACTACCGGCGGAGAGGTTTTCCTTCCACGGGGGCAAATGGAGGGTTAAATAGATGGTAGCATTTGTATTTGAGCATCTTTGGGGTTAGGGTAAGCTCGAGGATGCGGTGGTTTGGGTAGTGGTGGTCAGGGTTGGTCGTGTGGCAGATCTCAGTGGCAGGGAAGAGGGAGGCTCGGGAAGCTAAAGTAATGGCTCGGGGGTATTCCTAGGGGCATGAGGAGGCTACAGACGAAGGTAATTAGAAAATAATTGATCGGAGGAGCAGAATTGAGTTAGGGCTTGCCTTGGGGAATTCCAGTGATTCCCGGCAATGGGGAGAGTTGTTGAAGCTTTTGGGGGTGTTTGGCTGACCCTAGGCGTCGACGTCTTTGAATGGAGGGGCTCGGAGGCTTATATAGAGTGGCAGAGGCGGTTCGGCACAATGGAGGGGCTTCGACGGCGGTGGCGCGTGGCTAGGGGTGTAAACGGATCGGATTCGGTCGGATATTGCTTAAACCGTATCCTAACCCATATTTTTTTCGGATTCGGAGTCGAATACGGTAAGACCGGATACGAATACGAATTCGGAATATTCGGAGTTTCGAATACGGTACCGTCGGGACGGATATATAACGGATTCGGCTCGGAAACAGATAATATAGGCGGATAACATAGGCTCGGAGTTTCATATGGCTGAACCTTTTTTAGCTTATCTTCTTTTTTTCTTGATGGAATATCCCATATTTTATTGGATTTGTTGAAATTTATTTGGATTTTTCTAGATTTTATTTGAAAGCCAAGAGCAAAAAAACTTATTTTTAACTATTTTCTAAAAGCTAAAAATAGTTTATGTTATTTCCCTAAGTTCTCCTAGATTTATAATATTTTTTGTGCATTTTCTGGAATTTTTTGGAGTTATTTACATTTATTGGATTTGTGGGAATTTATTTGGATTTGCTAATGGGCTGATGGGCTGAAAATGATGATTTGGCTGATGGGCCGGATATCCGAAAAATATATCCGGGTATTATCCGATAAAATTCCGGATAGTATCCGTATCCGTCGGATAGTCCGCTCCCGAATCCGAATCCGTATCCGAAAGCAACTATCCGAATCCGACTCCGAATCCGATAATTATCCGATATGACTATCCGAATTCGATCCGACTCGGATTCGGCGGTCGGTCGGTCGGGAAATATCCGATCCGTTTTCACCCCTACGCGTGGCCAAGGTCGGGAAGGGTAGGGGAGGCGTGGTGCGGCTGGCGGGGGGTGTACTGGCTACCTCGGGTGCAGCAATGCGGTGGTCAAAAGTTGACAGAGGAGGTCAGGTCGGCAAAGAGAGCAGCGAGAGCAGAGAGAGCGGGAAGGTCGGTGCGGCGGTGGCGACTGTGGCCGGCGGCTCTAACACGCAGTCAGGGCATTTAAGAGGGGGTGTACGACCTCTGTCAGGTTGCGCAGGAGTGGCAATGGCGAGACGGTGCGGGAAGGCACGAGAGTAAGCGGGATGGATCGGACAGCGGCAAAACAGGGGCGGCGGCGATGCATTTTTCGGGTGATGAACAATGACGGCACAATTGTCCCCCGTTGAGGCAATGCCAGTGAGGATTGGTGGCTTGGATGGCTAAGATTTGAGCTGATTTAGGTTAGGGATCAAAGGAAATCAAATCCAAAACAAAAATCAAATTCTTTTGAAAACTTGGTTTTGTTTCAAGACACACATTATGCTTTGATCATATAGAAACATCAATTTGATGGGTTATAGGGAAAATGTTTTACTCAAAAATAAATAAAAATACTGCTCATTAGTCTCGACTCGACGTGACAAAAGAATTCCGTAAAAATTTATTGAATCACTGGTATGATAACGACGGAAGAAAATAAGCAGAAAAAAGTGATAAATTAGTACCAAACCACATCACTTCTTGAAAGATCGAATCACATCAACAAGAGTTTGCTTTAGTCCGGTACATCATATATGGGTCAAACAAACTTTTTTAGATCGGGATCAAACAAACCGACAACCTTTGTTTTTTCATTTAACGTTTTGAGTACCGATATAGTCTCTAATACACACTTTTGATCTACTATTATTTCTAATCATATTAAGTAAAAAAATAAAATATGATGATACAAAAGTACTTTTGATGATAAATCTACTATTATCACTTCCTTGCGGCAAATCTAAATAGTTCTAAATGTTTAGCTGCACGCATTCATCTAAGAGCAAGTTTAATAGTACAGATAGCTGCTACCTCCAATATATTTCCATGTCATCAAAAGATAATGATGCAGTCAACTTATACAATAAGCTAGCTATAAGTTGTCTCCACAAGAGCTCTCAATCATTTAATACATACATGGGTATTGATAATTTAATACATGCATGGGTATAACAATTAGTTCTATGAGTACATGCATGGATACTGCCTCTTTTCCTGTGCTATAGCCTGACTCTTGCATGGGAGTCGGCTTGGCTCTCTCTCTCTCCTTTTCTCTCCCCTCCACATAGGACTATGCTGACATGGATTCCCTTATAGCTAGCACAGTCAGCCTTATTAAACTTGCTCTAAAACGATATCTATTTGAAAACAGAGGGGTATTGTTTTTATTTATTAAAAACGGGTATTGTTTTAGAAAGAAGCATATTTCGAAAGCTACAATCCACACAGATATTATATAAGTATAAAAACATGGTACTGAATTTGAGAAAAGTATATCTGAGAAAAACAAAAATAAATATAATGCACTAATTGATCTTTCACCCGAAATTAATTTAAGAAACTATATCAGTAGCGTTTTAGCATTCACGTCAAGACAGAGAGAGGCGCATTCTACCTAGATATACTTGTGACCATTGACAATTTAAGATGATAATTTGACCGTTGAATTAATTGTATCTATCCTCAAAACAGCTGGGGCAATGTTATTAAGACAAAGATAAAAACAAAATCATATAAGGGGTTCGACATCTAGATCTCTCCTAAATCAATCGATCGGTGGAGGTAGGTCGTAGTTGCAGGTGTCTTCACACTGGAGATAAGTACGGCAGCTTTCTTTCTAGAGATAAGTACGACGGTGACATAGAGCCTACCCTTTTCTGGAGCTATAGGTAGGAAAAAAGATCGAGGCAGGAACACAAAACTAGCGCAGGCGGCATACAATCATACAAACACGGAGACGGACGCCATGTGTAGTGGAGGGTGCCGGCCGGCCGGTGCGGTGCCCGCGGCGGCCATATGTTTAGCACGGGCGGCTTCGGCACGGCGACCGGAGGGGAGGGGATGGGAGGAGTGGACGACAGAAAGAGAAGTGAGCACGCGGCCGCGACGGCACATCCACCGGTGCCGTTCGGCCCGGCCGTGTGCTCACTCTCTTCTGTCACCGCCCAACGCCCATGCCGAACCTTGCCTAGCTACCGCGCGCGCCCGCGCCTTCAATCGCCACCGCCGCGGCCACCGCACGCAGCTCACGGACAGAGGGATCGGAGGTGGATGGAATGGCCAGATGGGAATGGGAGGGAGGCGGGAGGGTGGGAGGCCGGTTATATAGGCGCGCGGGGGGTTGGTGCTGACCTTGTGGCAGCGACGGGGACACGCGCTGGAACATTCCATGGCTGGCTGGCTGGCTTGCTTGCTAGCTAGGGTGTCCCACTCCCACGGCGCGCGCGCGAGGTGTGGTGTGCAGAGCAATGATATGATGTGGCGCCGCTGCCGCTGCGGAAGCGGCCGCGTTAGCTGCCGCCCAGGCTGGCTGGGAGGCAGCAGGCGGGCGTGCCCCCTCGAATTCGGCTCTTTCTAAGGTGGGGAATGCGCCGTGAGGTGAGGCTGGATGGGTGGGAGCTGGGTGCAGTGGGTTCCTCTCCTCGGAGCAATAAGCCGCGCCGGGGCCAGTGGCCTCTCCGTACGACACGCGGCGATAAGCCTCCCCCGCGATAAGATTTTGGCAAATCTTGCCTCCTTTGGTTTTACCAACTTTGACTCCCTGCCCGGATGAGAGAGAATTGGAGACGTCCATGCAGCGCCAGCTTGTGAGTCGTAAAATCGAAGAGTTGCTTCACATCTGCTGTAGGACTTAGTTTATATTGGCTACGATTAATGACTGCTAGTTATGATTAATAATTTTTAGTTGTGGTTAATAATTTTTGATAGAAAATAAATAGTAGTAGCTAAAAGAGGTGGTTTTTATATTAAGAGGATGAGTGGTGCTGACAGTAGAGATACATACACGA